>CANTUV010000031.1:30005000-32517500 GCA_947685225.1 Garcia nutans
TCCTCTGGGAATACATCTCAGAACTCTGCAACTGTGGCAATGCTATCAATAGGAGAACCTCTTACTCTAGTATCTACCACATGAGCAAGATAAGCATCACACCTTTTTCTAATCAACCTCCTAGCTGCAACAGCTGAAACAAATAAGGAGGCTAACTGTTCCTGCTCATTAGATACTATCACCTCTCTACCATCACCAGTTCTCAAAGAAACAATTTTCTTTTTACAATCCACCACAGCTCCATGTCGAGATAGCCAGTCCATACCTAGAATCACATCATATTCCTTAAATAGCATCTCAATCAAATCTCCAAGGAACTCCTCACCTTGCACCCTCACTGCACTATCTCGGTGCACCTTACTCATAATCACACTATGCCCTAACGGATTTGTCACCAACACATCAAATCCTAGGGACTCAGCATGCATATCAGACACAGGCAAAACAGATGCACTAATATAAGAATGTGTGGAACCCGGATCAATCAAAGCAAGCACTGAAGTATCAAATAAAGAAAAAGTACCAGCTATGACTGCCGATGCATCTGGCTGCCTCTGCATAACATACATCCTCTGGGAAGATCCAACCTCCTCTGGTCTACTCTCCCTGGATGTAGCACCTCCTCTAGCACTGAACCCAGATCTGCCTCCCCGGCTGCTACCTCTGCCTGCTCGACCTCCCCTCACACTAGGTCGAGAAGCTGCAGTATCAACTGACATCCGCTCCTGTCTCTCTGGACAATCTCTAATAAAATGCTCAGGAGATCCACATCTGAAGCACACAGCTGACCCACTATACCTCCAACAAGCACCCCTATGTGATCCACCACACTGAGCACACACAGGTAGAGCGGATCTCTGAGTCACTGGGGTCGGAGCACTCGCCACTGAAGCTGTAGGTCTAAATCTCTGTCTCTGAAACTGCACTGACCTACCAGCTGACCTCTGACTCCTACTAACTCTAGGAACAAAGCTTCCTTTACCTCTCTTAACAGAAGAAGACCCTGCCTCAAACTGGGGCCTCCTAACCCTAACCTCTTCCTCTGAAGCAGCTGCAATAACTTGAGCTCGCTCCACACTCCGAGCTGCTGCCACAAGCTGGGAAAAATCATGATATCTAGATCCAGCCACTAGACACATGATAGAGGGCCTCAATCCCTCCTCAAATCTCCTGCATCTATCTATCTCATCAGCTATAATGCCCCCAGCATACTGGCTCAATCGAATAAACTCAACCTCATACTCAGTTACAGTCTTGCTATCTTGCTTCAAGCTTAAGAACTCCATCTTCTTCATGTCTTTGTACTCCCTAGGAGTATACTTCAACTCAAACTCTCTCAGAAAATCCGCATATGACAAGATCGGTGGATCATCCATAGAATGGGGCACTGTCCTCCACTAGTCGTATGCATCCTTCTGTAGCAATGATCTTGCATAATCAAACTTTTCCTCTGGGGTGGCTTGCAACTGAATAAAGATCCTCTGTACTTTGTCAAGCCACTGTTCTGCTACAGCTGGATCAGTAGTACCAAGGAAATCCTCTGCTCCATACTTCCTTAGTTTATCATAGTGCCTCACTGGTACCACAGGCTGAGGGGGTGGCGGCGGTGGTTGCACTGGTGCTTGTCTCAAAGCCTCTATCACATGCCTAAGCCAAGCTGGCGGAACCTCCTCACCAACTGGTCTCCCCGACACCGAAACAGGTGCCTCCCCAGCACTATCAACTCTAGCTCTATCCTCCGGAGCTACACTCTCCTCACTACCCTCAACTGACTGATGCAAATGAGGATCCATCACAACCTATTTCTGCAAACACAGCAGAATACATCTTATTAAAGATCAGAGATTGCCAATCCCAACATATATTTTATTCAAAAACCACTTTTTAAAATCAAAATAGTCTTTTTCTTACATTTTACCTAGGTTGAGAATCTCAAACCTAGGCTCTGATACCAAAACAATTGTAACACCCCCACACCCAATACATACACACTACATACACCACAATGTAGTATACATGTATCGAATATAGGAATGCTACGGATTTTCTTAACGTTCAAAACATTTTAAACTTGATACAATACCCTTATCGTTATATATTATAGAAAAGTAAATCATTTACTTATAAACAAAACATATTAGATATATATATACATACATTTAAATATTACGCAGAGGAATATAGAAAACATTTACATATATGAAAGCATTTGAATACGTATTTACAATTATACATATATTTACAATATAAAACATATTTACAAAATATAAAAGAGTTATACATGATTGGCAAGTCTCCTTTGATCTTTAAGTTCCCAAAATCAACTCTTCACTGTCTACTCTCACTCGGTCTCGAAGAGCTCTCGGGTTCAACCCTATTACCTGCGCGATCAAACACTATCGCGCTAAGCCAAGGGCTTAGTAAGACAATTCATGCTAATGTTATGCTTTAGTGCAATGCAATGTTTCACATTTGTATTAATAAATCAACATCAATGATACACACACAATTAGTAAAGATCATACTCAACAAACAATATTTCGTGAATAGTCCGTTTCATCATATAAGTAATATTAACATTTCATTACATTAGAACAACATTTATGTTATACATAAAACCTAGACACCTATGGACCCATCAAGTACTTAATATGATATTCAGAATTCAGAGTTACTGCTTTGGTTCATAAACACCATTATCAAGCCCGTAGGCAACATATACATATATATTTATCTCTATCCATGGATAGCGTAACAGACCCGGTCTCTTGGATCATCAACTCATCTAACTCGAGGATATCCTCAACCCGGCAAGACTGTTACAAATCAAATATCTCATAATATCAATTATCATAGTGTAACAGACCCAGTCTCTTGGACCTCAATTCAACTCAATTTGAAGAGATCCTCAACCCGGCAAGACTGTTACCTTTCATTAAGTAGGCATGCCTCCAAAAACCAGAACTCTGAAATTGAATATCATATTAAGCATACACTTATTTCATTATTCTCTTTATCAAACTCTTTCTCAATCTTTCTCATCAATTAGGCAAACATGCCATACATCATTCAATTATATCATCATAGCCAATCACAATGGCTCTATATTCCATTTCATCTCAATTCACAACATAACATTTCAATCTTTCATAAACACATTCATTTGCATCATCATGTCATTGACATTATTCATATATATATATATCATCAGTGATATAAACATAACAATACACATTGCTCAAATAAATTAACAATGTAATAATGCCACATTTGAACTTACACACAATCATATAGGTTTTGTACTTACCTCAAAAACAAATCACACTACTCTTAACACTTCCTTGTTCAAGATCCTTCTATCTCTTAAATCAATGATTAATCACTATCTTCAAGACCTAAATCAAAAGTAATAGCATATACTTGTTTAGGGATACACAAGAGATAATCCAATTAGGAATTAATTAGGGCAAACCCTAACCCTGACACGCTCACCCACACGGGCGTGTCCATGACCGTGCCCTAACTCCACAACACAGAAGTATTTACACGCTCAACAACATGGGCGTGTTTCTGGGCGTGTAAATTCTCAAATCTCACAGTAGCTATGACACGCTCAATAACACGGGCGTGCTACTGGTCGTGTCAAACCTACTGCCTCCAACACAATTGACACGCCTAAAGACCCTGGACGTGCTCATGGGCGTGTCCGGCCACAAATCAAGATTCCGACCAAAACAACCAAACACTCAACAAAACACTTTTATCCAACAACATCCACTTCACACCATCTTAACAAAACATACTTAAAACTCATCTAAAACTTCCAACACACCAAAACAAGCCAAACACACATCAAGCACAAAACACAAAATCATCTCAAAACCCTCACCACATATACAACATCATCTCTTCCAACCACTTACTCTTTTCTTCAATCCATACTCAACATCCATCATCCAATCACTCAAACACTTCTAGAGCATATATGAGGATATTACAATTCTCCCCCTCTAAAAAAAAATTTCGTCCTCGAAATTACCTGATATCAAAGCTGAAACAACTGAGGATATTGCTCTCGCATGGATTGTTCACTTTCCCAAGTTGCTTCTTCTTTTGCATGATTCTTCCATAGAACCTTCACAAGTGGCACTCTCTTATTTCTTAATTCTTTCACATCACATGCCAAGATAGCAACTGGTTCCTCTTCAAATGTCAAATCTTGATTTACCTCGATAGATTCAATCGGCAACACATGAGATGGATTCGATCTGTATCTCCTCAACATAGAAACATGAAATACATTATGAATACGATCCAACTCAGGTGGCAAAGCAAGTCGATACGCAACTGGCCCAACTCTTTCCAAAACTTCATACGGTCCAATGAAACGAGGACTCAATTTCCCTTTTCGACCGAACTTTAAAATCTTCTTCCAAGGAGACACTTTCAGAAATACCTTATCTCCAACATCAAACCCTATGTCTCTCCTTTTCAGATCTGCATAAGACTTCTGTCGGTCTGAAGCTGCTTTTAACCTGCCTCTAATCAACTTTACTTTTTCTTCAGTTTCTTGAATCAAATCAGGACCAACCAACTTATTATCTCCAAGCTCATTCCAACAAAGAGGTGTCCTACACCGTCTGCCATACAATGCTTCAAACGGTGCCATACCAATGCTGGATTGGTGACTGTTGTTGTAAGCAAACTCCACAAGAGGTAAAAACCTATCCCAACTTCCAGAGAAATCGATGACACAGCTTCTCAACATGTCCTCAATAATCTGTATCACCCTCTCTGACTGTCCATCCGTCTGTGGATGAAAAGCAGTACTGAAGTGTAATCGAGAACCCAAAGCACTATGCAAACTCTTCCAAAATCTTGAAGTAAACCTGGGATCTCGATCAGACACTAAAGAAGTTGGAACACCATGCAACTTCACAATCTCATGGATATACAGCTCAGCTAATCTCTCCAAAGAGTAATCCATCCGAACCGGAAGGAAATGAGCTGTCTTAGTCAATCTATCCACAATCACCCATATGGCATCATGCTTCCTTTGTGTCAATGGCAAACCAGAGACAAAATCCATCGTCACTCTATCCCACTTCCATTCTGGTACTGATAATGGTTGAAGCAATCCAGTTGGAACTTGATGCTCTGCTTTTACCTTCTGACAAGTGAGACATTTCGATACAAACTCAGCAAAGTCTCTCTTCAAACCAATCCACCAATAATGCTGTCTCAAATCATGATACATCTTTGTATTACCCGGATGCATAGCAAACACTGACTGATGTGCTTCTTCCAAAATGACTCTTTTCAAATCAGCATCATCGGGTACACACAATCGGTTCTTAAACCAGAGACTCCCATCACCTTTCACAATAAAATCTCTAGTCTTCCCATTCTTGCAATCTGAAATAATCTTTTGAATCTTCATATCAGTCAACTGAGCCTCTTTGATCTGATCCGATAAAATTGGTTTCAAATGCAACTGTGCCAACAATGCACCATCGTCACAAACTACAAAACTGGCATGCAAAGCTCTCAACTCAACAAGCAACGAGAGCGAGTAAACAGTTAAACCAGCTAAAGACTTCCGACTCAAGGCATCAGCAACAACATTTGCTTTACCTGGATGATAATCAATCAAACAGTTGTAGTCTTTAATCAATTCCAACCATCTCCTCTGTCGAAGATTAAGTTCTTTCTGGACACCCAAATATTTCAAACTTTTGTGATCAGTGTAGATGAAACATTTCTCCCCAAACAAATAGTGTCGCCAAATCTTCAATGCAAACACAATGGCTGCTAGCTCCAAATCATGGGTCGGATAGTTAAGCTCATGCGGTTTCAACTGTCGAGAAGCATAAGCTATCACTCTACCTTCTTGCATCAGTACACAACCCAAACCATTATGTGAAGCATCACTGTAGATTACATATGGTTTGTCTTCTACAGGTAAAGTAAGAACAGGCGCTTGAGTCAACATTTCTCTTAACTGATCAAAACTAGCCTGACACTGATCCTTCCACACAAATCTCACTCCCTTACGAAGCAATCTGGTGAGTGGAGTAGCTATCAAAGAAAACCCTTTCACAAACCGTCGGTAATAGCCTGCCAAACCCAGAAAACTTCTAACCTCTGTCACCGACTTGGGTGGACTCCAATTCAATATAGCTTCAACTTTGCTCGGATCAACTCTAATGCCTTCTGCTGAAACAATATGTCCGAGAAAAGCGACTTGATCCAACCAGAACTCACATTTCGACAATTTGGCAAACAACTGCTTCTCTCTCAAAATCTGCAACACAATCCGCAGATGCATATCATGTTCCTCTTCATTCCGTGAATACACCAGAATGTCATCGATGAAGACCACTACAAACTGATCCAGATAGGGCCTGAACACCCTATTCATCAAATCCATAAAAGCTGCAGGTGCATTCGTTAGACCAAAAGGCATAACTAAAAATTCATAATGCCCATACCTGGTTCGAAAGGCGGTCTTGGAAATGTCTTCAGCTTTAACTCTCAATTGATGGTACCCAGATCTCAAATCAATTTTAGAAAACACAGCTGCACCCTTCAATTGATCAAAGAGATCATCGATTCTAGGCAAAGGATATTTATTTTTAATAGTCACCTTGTTCAATTGCCTATAATCGATACACAACCTCATAGTACCATTTTTCTTTTTCACAAATAGTACAGGAGCTCCCCAAGGAGAAACACTGGGGCGAATAAATCCTTTGTCCAACAACTCCTGTAATTGCACTTTCAATTCCTTCAATTCTGCTGGTGCCATTCTATAAGGAGTAATAGAAATAGGAGTGGTACCAGGCAACAATTCAATACCGAACTCCACCTCTCTCTCAGGAGGCAATCCTGGCAACTCCTCTGGGAATACATCTCAGAACTCTGCAACTGTGGCAATGCTATCAATAGGAGAACCTCTTACTCTAGTATCTACCACATGAGCAAGATAAGCATCACACCTTTTTCTAATCAACCTCCTAGCTGCAACAGCTGAAACAAATAAGGAGGCTAACTGTTCCTGCTCATTAGATACTATCACCTCTCTACCATCACCAGTTCTCAAAGAAACAATTTTCTTTTTACAATCCACCACAGCTCCATGTCGAGATAGCCAGTCCATACCTAGAATCACATCATATTCCTTAAATGGCATCTCAATCAAATCTCCAAGGAACTCCTCACCTTGCACCCTCACTGCACTATCTCGGTGCACCTTACTCACAATCACACTATGCCCTAACGGATTTGTCACCAACACATCAAATCCTAGGGACTCAGCATGCATATCAGACACAGGCAAAACAGATGCACTAATATAAGAATGTGTGGAACCCGGATCAATCAAAGCAAGCACTGAAGTATCAAATAAAGAAAAAGTACCAGCTATGACTGCCGATGCATCTGGCTGCCTCTGCATAACATACATCCTCTAGGAAGATCCAACCTCCTCTGGTCTACTCTCCCTGGATGTAGCACCTCCTCTAGCACTGAACCCATATCTGCCTCCCCGGCTGCTACCTCTGCCTGCTCGACCTCCCCTCACACTAGGTCGAGAAGCTGCAGTATCAACTGACATCCGCTCCTGTCTCTCTGGACAATCTCTAATAAAATGCTCAGGAGATCCACATCTGAAGCACACAGCTGACCCACTATACCTCCAACAAGCACCCCTATGTGATCCACCACACTGAGCACACACAGGTAGAGCGGATCTCTGAGTCACTGGGGTCGGAGCACTCGCCACTGAAGCTGTAGGTCTAAATCTCTGTCTCTGAAACTGCACTGACCTACCAGCTGACCTCTGACTCCTACTAACTCTAGGAACAAAGCTTCCTTTACCTCTCTTAACAGAAGAAGACCCTGCCTCAAACTGGGGCCTCCTAACCCTAACCTCTTCCTCTGAAGCAGCTGCAATAACTTGAGCTCGCTCCACACTCCGAGCTGCTGCCACAAGCTGGGAAAAATCATGATATCTAGATCCAGCCACTAGACACATGATAGAGGGCCTCAATCCCTCCTCAAATCTCCTGCATCTATCTATCTCATCAGCTATAATGCCCCCAGCATACTGGCTCAATCGAATAAACTCAACCTCATACTCAGTTACAGTCTTGCTATCTTGCTTCAAGCTTAAGAACTCCATCTTCTTCATGTCTTTGTACTCCCTAGGAGTATACTTCAACTCAAACTCTCTCAGAAAATCCGCATATGACAAGATCGGTGGATCATCCATAGAATGGGGCACTGTCCTCCACCAGTCGTATGCATCCTTCTGTAGCAATGATCTTGCATAATCAAACTTTTCCTCTGGGGTGGCTTGCAACTGAATAAAGATCCTCTGTACTTTGTCAAGCCACTGTTCTGCTACAGCTGGATCAGTAGTACCAAGGAAATCCTCTGCTCCATACTTCCTTAGTTTATCATAGTGCCTCACTGGTACCACAGGCTGAGGGGGTGGCGGCGGTGGTTGCACTGGTGCTTGTCTCAAAGCCTCTATCACATGCCTAAGCCAAGCTGGCGGAACCTCCTCACCAACTGGTCTCCCTGACACCGAAACAGGTGCCTCCCCAGCACTATCAACTCTAGCTCTATCCTCCGGAGCTACACTCTCCTCACTACCCTCAACTGACTGATGCAAATGAGGATCCATCACAACCTATTTCTGCAAACACAGCAGAATACATCTTATTAAAGATCAGAGATTGCCAATCCCAACATATATTTTATTCAAAAACCACTTTTTAAAATCAAAATAGTCTTTTTCTTACATTTTACCTAGGTTGAGAATCTCAAACCTAGGCTCTGATACCAAAACAATTGTAACACCCCCACACCCAATACATACACACTACATACACCACAATGTAGTATACATGTATCGAATATAGGAATGCTACGGATTTTCTTAACGTTCAAAACATTTTAAACTTGATACAATACCCTTATCGTTATATATTATAGAAAAGTAAATCATTTACTTATAAACAAAACATATTAGATATATATATACATACATTTAAATATTACGCAGAGGAATATAGAAAACATTTACATATATGAAAGCATTTGAATACGTATTTACAATTATATATATATTTACAATATAAAACATATTTACAAAATATAAAAGAGTTATACATGATTGGCAAGTCTCCTTTGATCTTTAAGTTCCCAAAATCAACTCTTCACTGTCTACTCTCACTCGGTCTCGAAGAGCTCTCGGGTTCAACCCTATTACCTGCGCGATCAAACACTATCGCGCTAAGCCAAGGGCTTAGTAAGACAATTCATGCTAATGTTATGCTTTAGTGCAATGCAATGTTTCACATTTGTATTAATAAATCAACATCAATGATACACACACAATTAGTAAAGATCATACTCAACAAACAATATTCCGTGAATAGTCCGTTTCATCATATAAGTAATATTAACATTTCATTACATTAGAACAACATTTATGTTATACATAAAACCTAGACACCTATGGACCCATCAAGTACTTAATATGATATTCAGAATAAAGAGTTACTGCTTTGGTTCATAAACACCATTATCAAGCCCGTAGGCAACATATACATATATATTTATCTCTATCCATGGATAGCGTAACAGACCCGGTCTCTTGGATCATCAACTCATCTAACTCGAGGATATCCTCAACCCGGCAAGACTGTTACAAATCAAATATCTCATAATATCAATTATCATAGTGTAACAGACCCAGTCTCTTGGACCTCAATTCAACTCAATTTGAAGAGATCCTCAACCCGGCAAGACTGTTACCTTTCATTAAGTAGGCATGCCTCCAAAAACCAGAACTCTGAAATTGAATATCATATTAAGCATACACTTATTTCATTATTCTCTTTATCAAACTCTTTCTCAATCTTTCTCATCAATTAGGCAAACATGCCATACATCATTCAATTATATCATCATAGCCAATCACAATGGCTCTATATTCCATTTCATCTCAATTCACAACATAACATTTCAATCTTTCATAAACACATTCATTTGCATCATCATGTCATTGACATTATTCATATATATATATATATATCATCAGTGATATAAACATAACAATACACATTGCTCAAATAAATTAACAATGTAATAATGCCACATTTGAACTTACACACAATCATATAGGTTTTGTACTTACCTCAAAAACAAATCACACTACTCTTAACACTTCCTTGTTCAAGATCCTTCTATCTCTTAAATCAATGATTAATCACTATCTTCAAGACCTAAATCAAAAGTAATAGCATATACTTGTTTAGGGATACACAAGAGATAATCCAATTAGGAATTAATTAGGGCAAACCCTAACCCTGACACGCTCACCCACACGGGCGTGTCCATGACCGTGCCCTAACTCCACAACACAGAAGTATTTACACGCTCAACAACATGGGCGTGTTTCTGGGCGTGTAAATTCTCAAATCTCACAGTAGCTATGACACGCTCAATAACACGGGCGTGCTACTGGTCGTGTCAAACCTACTGCCTCCAACACAATTGACACGCCTAAAGACCCTGGACGTGCTCATGGGCGTGTCCGGCCACAAATCAAGATTCCGACCAAAACAACCAAACACTCAACAAAACACTTTTATCCAACAACATCCACTTCACACCATCTTAACAAAACATACTCAAAACTCATCTAAAACTTGCAACACACCAAAACAAGCCAAACACACATCAAGCACAAAACACAAAATCATCTCAAAACCCTCACCACATATACAACATCATCTCTTCCAACCACTTACTCTTTTCTTCAATCCATACTCAACATCCATCATCCAATCACTCAAACACTTCTAGAGCATATATGAGGATATTACAGCTTCAGTATAGGAGTACCCTATAAATTGATTTCTTAAGCCTTTGGTTTTGACCAGTTCATCAACTCCTTGCTATGAATATGAGACAATCATGGAAACTAATATAGACCATGATGCGTGGTATGACACCAAAAGACTATTTTTAGAGAATAAGGAATACCCATTGGGGCCAACAAGGGAAGAGAGAAGAGCCATAAGATGATGCTCCTTAAAATACATCACCTTTCATGGAGAGTTGTATTAAAGATGGCCTGATGGGGTGCACTTGAGTTGTTTGAGAAAGCCAGAAGCTGAGCATATCATATCAAAAATACATGATGGAAGTTATGGTCCACACATGAGTGGTTTAGCCCTAGTTAAGAAGATAATTCGACAAGGTTACTACTGGTTATCTATGGAGAGAGATTGCATTGAGTTTTGTGAAGAAGTGCTAGCAATGTCAGATGCATGATAATTTCAATCACATGCCTCCTGAAGAATTGCATTCTATGTCTTCACCCTGGCCCTTTGCAACTTAGGGAATTGACATTATAGGATAAATACATCTAACGGCTTCAAACGTTCACCGCTTTATCATAGTAGCAGTGGATTATTTTTCAAAATAGGTTGAAACTGAATCTTTCAACAAGCTGGGGGCAAGGCAAATGGCTAGATTTAATAAAAAGAATCTCATCTGCAAATTTGGGGTCCCTCATAGTGTGATATCAGATAATGGGATACAGTTTCAAGGAGTAGTTAAACACTTATTCTCGAAGTACCAAATTCATCATCATCAATCCTCCCCTTATAGACCAAAGGCTAATGGTGCAGTAGAAGTGACAAACAAGTCAATTAAGAAGATCCTATCCAAGATGACCAAGACATATAGGGATTGGTCAGAAATGCTTCCTTTTGCTTTATGGGGATACAGAATAAGCGTACGAATGCCTACTGGAATGACACCATTTTCTTAGTTTATGGGATGGAAGCAGTTTACCAATTGAAATAAAGATCAAGTCATTAAGAGTGGTCCTGGAAGCCGAACTGCCTGAGACAAAGTGGGTAGTAAGCAGATACACACAGTTAGCCTTATTAAAAGATAGGAGGTTAAAAGCAATGTATCATCATCAGCTGTATCAAAGGATGATAACTGAAGCCTACAATAGAAGGGTTAAGTTCAGAAAGCTCAGAATTGGCGACTTAGTCTTAAATTAGTGTAAACCTAATGTCTCTGATCCAAGAGGAAAATTTAGACCTAGTTAGGAAGGACCATATATTGTGAAACAAGTCATGAGCAAGGGTGCAGTCAAAATATCCGATATGGACGGGAACGAGTTTAGTGAGCCGGTGAACATGGACAGGTTGAAGAGTTTTTATGTGTAAATAAAAAAAAAACTCCCTAGGTTGAAAACCAAAAAAGGGCTGCCTAGGCAAAAATTAGAGCAATCCGCTAGTTTCAAAAACCTAAAAGGGCGGACTAGGCAATAATTAGGGCTAAATAAGAGAAAATTATCAATTAGAAAACCTAAAAGTGCTGATTGGCGAGAGGAGTGATCTTGTGTATGCTGGCTTTATGTTTGGTTGTTCCCAAATTTAATAAAATATAGTTAATATTAAAATAGTTCTATGTGTACTATTTCAAGTATTTAACCAAATATGGTAAAATAAATAACACATTTGCAAAAGGTGATGCCAAATTATAAAAGGAAAAGAAACATCGTTTTATTATTTTTCATCATAACATTGTTCTTTTTAAAGAATTTAAAAAATGTAAAATTTGTGGCAGACTATAAGTGTGACATGTAGGCCAGCTTTGCTTCAACCGATCCAAGAAGGCTTTTGTCAAATGAGGCATGTCCAAGTCAAGTGTAAACTCAGAACCTCAAAGCTCAGCTCCATACTGATGATCAAACCGATGAGGACCATAGCAAGTACCTCGATGAAGAGCAACAAGAGGAACATACATCAAATACATTCAAATGGTGATACGAGAAATCTTCCACCAAGGTACTAACCACGGATGTCGACTACATCACGTGTGCGGATCCAATCAATCCATTTGACATTTGAAGAAGCAGGATGGGATAGTTTCCTAATAGAGTGATGGTGCGACAGATATATGGTGAAATCCATGGATGGAATGTTAAGCAAGCAGAGGTGCTTTTGAAGCCAAATCTGTAAGCCAAATAAAAAAAAATGATGATGCCGATTAGGTTGAAACCCCACAAGGACGGCCTAAGCAAAAGTTAGGATAGTTTGCTAGTTCCAAAAATCTGCAAGGGCGATCTAGCTAAAAATTAGAACCAATAATAAAATAATAAGAAAAAGGGTCTTCTAAGTTAAAAACCCGCAAGGGTGACTTAGGCAAAAGTTAGGACAGCTCGCTAATTCCAAAAACCCACAAGGGCGGACTAGGCAAAAATTAGATTAATAAAAATAAAAATAAAAAGGCCTAAATTAAAAACTTGAAATAGCGGTTTAGGTAATTACCTGTAGCAGCAAGGGGCTTCCAGCCAATCTCTTCAAAGATTCTAATTTGAATTGATCCAATCTAACTAGGGTCTTGGCCAAGATCACGGGTATCAACAGCAAGCCTCCTTCCATTTGGTCCATGATATCCAATATTCATAGATCGATGTCCCCATTAGGAGAAACATGTAACACCCCCACATCCAATACACACACACCACAAACACCACAATGTAGTATACGTGCACTGAACATAGGGATGCTACGGATTTTCTTAACATTCAAAAACATTTTATATAATACCATCATCTTTCTCAATATACATTATAGATAATAAGTAATCAATTTGTAATATAAAACAAAATAGATATATAAATATATTTAGTTAATACGCAGCGGAATCTAGAAAATATTTACCTATATGAAAACACTTGAATACATATTTACAATTATACATATATTTACATTGTAAACAAAACTTTGCAAAATATAAAAGAGTTATACATGATTGGCAAATCTTCTCTGATCTTTAAGTTCCCAAAATCAACTCTTCAACGTCTACTCTCACTCGGTCTCGAAGAGCTCTCGGGTTCAACTCTATCAACTCTATCACCTGCGCGATTAAACACTATCGCGCTAAGCCAAGGGCTTAGTAAGACAATTCATGCTAATGTTATGCTTTAGTGCAATGCAATGTAAATTCTCAATCCATATTATACATATAACATCATATATGCAAAGCTAACAACATACCTTTACATTTCATAATCCAACACATGTAGACATATCACATGTCAACATCTTTTCATATACCTCATTAGTTACTCATTAAACCATTCATGAACAACGCTAAACAAAGACAAGCATGGGCCCAAGACACACTAATATGCCATTCAATTTTCAGAGTTAATGCTTTGGTTTAATTTTCACATTTATCAATATCATAATCCCAACTAGGCTTCAAGGATTAGGTTCAACCAAGCTTCAAGGGGAGCAAAGCATGCTAAGCTTCAACCCAACTTGGCTTCAAGAACCAACCCAACCTAGCTTCAAGGGTGGTAACATCTCAATTAGGCTTCAAGGATTCAATCCAACCTAACTTCAAGAGATTGTTACACTTATTAGGCATGCCACCAACAACAAACTCTGAAAATGGAATAACACATTAGCCACACAATTCATTTATTATTTAGTTATCATTTCAATTCTCAATTCTCATCAACATTTAGGCAAACATGCCTTATTTCTTTCAATTGCATCATCATAGCCAATCACAATGGCTTTGCATCCCATTTCACATCTCAATTCACATTATGCATATAGTATCATTGATATAGCTTTTCAAAATACATTATCCATATCACACATTATCATTTACAAGATTCACAATACATATAACATACCATTGTTCATAGCTTTAGGATCTTACACATGCATTTGTTTATGTCATTCATTGATTTAAGTGTGTTTAAATTGTTTAGGTTTAGGTTTAGATACACAATTACCTTTGAAGAACCAAAACAATGCAAAAGGAACAAAGAATCAAAACATTATCTAACACATTTGAGGAACACGGGCAGCACACTTGAGGGACACGGCCAAGCTTGTGGCCGTGTCTCTCAACCTCAATTTGACAGTAGGCAACACGGGCAAGGGAAACGGCCAAGCTTGTGGCCGTGTCTCTCAACTAAATTTTGGCAGTGACAAACACTGGCATGGGACACGGCCGTGCCTCTCAAAAACCAATCCAACACAGCCAAAATTCCATGGACTTGGCCGTGTCTCTCAAGAATTTTAAGTCTTGGCCGTGTCTCTTATTACTTTTGGCCGTGTCACTCAAGAGCAAAAACCCTAATATACACAAGTCTCCTCTAATTGCACTCAACTCATCATACACAATATAGCATGGTTCAAATGAATGAAATCAATGTTCTAAGCACAAATTCTACATGTTTATCACAATATTCCTTATTAAAACACATCAACAAAACATTTAAACACATACCATCTCAAAACCCTAAAACCAACATCCTTCTCCATCTTCCAAAATCAACATCCTTCACTTCCAACAACAACACCTATTTAAACTCTTAACTTAAAACCAAATTTAACACTTGAAAACACAACACAACCACATCTCATCATCCATTCAACAAACCCTAATTAATTTCAAATACCACTTCAAAAGAATAAAAGAAATCAAAGGAAAGAACTTACCTTAGTTAAAAACTTCTTGAATCAACACTTGATCACTTAATCTTTCTTCAATTTGAGCTTAACTCTTCAAGATATTCTCTTTGCCTCTTGCTTTCCTTTGTCTATGGAGGAGCTGGCCAACAATGGAGAAGAAAAAGAAATTATGAAGAAGCAAAGTCAAATTTTCCTTTTAATCTCCACCAAGAGTTTTTAACTAAACAATTACCAAAACACCCTTTTCCATTTGTTCTAGCTCTCTTTTAACTTAAATGCCCATTTATGTAATTCCACCCTCACAAAATAAATATCTCTCTTCCATTGACTCTCCCTTTGACTTATGTATATGTTAATTATACAAGCATATAAACAATATATACACTTCTCTCTACACCCTCTTTCTTTCCCAAAACACATATACATAAACATTCTCTTACCAAATTCTTTTCTTATAACAAAACATATACATTCAATCAAATTTTAAACCAACAACATAATCAACTTCTAGGACATACATTAGGATATTACAAAACAAGTAAGAATTTTCCAAGCAAGCATAGACAAAACATGCATCCTCATTCCTTGGTGGGAGCCAAATAAGAAATACAAAAGTCAATCAAGGGACCAAGTAGAATTTTCTCACCTCCAGTGAATTGCAAGACTTTGGGCTTTGAAAATTGAAGCAACATTTGCATATTTTGTTGACTTTTGGAAATCAATATGGGCAACACCATTGGTTGATTGCTTGGATATCCAAGGTTGGCCTCAAATTCTTCAATCATGGGACATATCTTAATGTCATTTACCTTGAATGTCCTAGAATTTACATCTCAAAAGGAAACCATGGCATGAAGAAAAGAATAGTCTAATTTAACATTTTTAAAGCACTCCAAAGTATTAATTTGAGACCAAGATATTTGCTCCCAATGAATAGCTTCCATATTTTTAAATAAACCATTAATTTTCTGCAAATTGTGTTCTGTCATTGTAGAATTAAAAAAAATGTTGAAAGGGATTTTTGATACTGAAACAAAATTTCGTGGAGAATTTCTTAATTTTCATTGGGAATTATAACATTGAAAGCACCTTTATATAAGGAATTACTTTGTCCACTGAGGTTGACAAGGAAAGAGCAATAATTCGGGCTAAGACACGCAAAGAAAGGAAATTTAAAAGATTTTGCATTGCCATGTTACATTTGGATTTGCAAATCAGGGGTGCTTTAGGATTTTGAATTGTGAGAGGGACTTCTGTGTATACTGTAATAATAATAATGATAATACAAAATGATATATAAAAAAAGAAAAGTTAAAAGTTGCAGTAAAAGTAAAAATTATTGTTATTATTATTATTATCATCGTTGTTGTTATTACTGTTATTATTTTTTAATAATAATACAACAGTTCCTCAATTAATACAATGATCACTAAGAAGGGGGAGGTGGTCCGTAATTAAATAAAGCTCTGAGAAAGTCGTTGCCTATTGGAGGAGGAGGCATATGAAGAAGGAGCATGTGAACCTCTACCCTGGAATTAAGGCCTATAGCAGTAATCATCTGGAGTAGATGAAGGAATCTCATGGTCTACAGTTTGGGGCCCCCTAGAAGATGAAGCACTAGGATCCCTCATTCCTTGGAATTGAAAGTCTCAAAAGTTTTTCTCCGACTGATGATACAATCTTTTGAGATGGGTGATCAGTTGGCGGCTAGTGGGCTAACTCTTCCTGCAATTTCTTGTTTTGCTCTTCAAGCATTTGTTGTGAGTCAGAAAAGGAAAGGGTAAGAACATACATAATCATGCATATATATAGCATAAATCATCATGAAAAACAGGATGACCCACTAGATAACTCGTGTTAGAGCATTGTAGATCATATCGCACTTTCGGTTGGTGAGAAGGAGCAAATGGAGGAACAATAGAGGAAGGTCCAGCCTCATGATCAAATGAGACGACAGCCTACAATAATCATGAGTACAATCGAAATAAGATGGAAAAGAAGTAACTGAAAATGATAGAATGGCACATATTTACTTAAAAGGTTCCAGCCTTGGAATAAGAGATAGATTCTCTCTCCTCCTCTTCATCACTTGTTTCCTCATCATTTCCTTCTTCCTCCTTAGCAAATCCCTGAATGCCAACAGGAGACACATCAAAGTTCAAGAGCTATGTTTGAATGAATTATGTGTATGACGCGTGTGAGCAGGGATTTTTGCCCCCACCTCCAGTGGAATTGTTCTTGCGACTTTGGCACAGTTTAGGCTCGGGGCCTTAGAGAACACAGACCTAAGTATGGAGAAAATGGAGTCGCCACCGGACGGGCCGGGAAAAAGAAAGGGGTGGATGACTCGATTCCTAAGGAATCCCCAACCCCTTAATGGGTTTGGAAAGTTGGGTACATGTGGGGAAGGTGAGAAATGGCCCAGCACCCCCACAATGCCCGGTACATTAGAACCGGCCTCCTTTACAGGTCTTAATACTATAAAATTCTTAAATATAAAACATTATCCATATTACACACAATAATTAAAAGAAAGCATCAATATATTAAAATCAAAGCAAAGTCCAAGTAAAACAAAACAATTAAATGGACAACCATCCGAAGATGGAAAAATGTCCTTACATCACATGCCTAAATAGGACACGCACCGAAAGGTAGAAACATGTCCTTTACATAGGTTCTAAAATGGAAAAGCAAATTAAATTACATGATATTTAACTAATGAGGTACCCACCAAGTGGAAACATACCTCTTACAACATTTGGAAATCTAAATAAATTTATAAAAGTAAATAATCATTCATCATAAATAAATCATTCATCAAATATATCAAATATCAATAGAAAGTAAACATCCATCCATGATAAATTAAATAAGCCAAGCATTGAACTTAAATAATTAAAGCATATAAAATAAATCAAAACATACTCAAATATGGAATTAAATTAGGTAAATAAAAATCCAAATTATAGCTATTGTTTTCCATTTAGGATCCTTTATTTCATATGTTTAGGGTTTTGGATTTTTGAATTTAAGCTACTATGACTTTTTAAAGAATTAAAATATATTAAGGATTTTATGTTTTAAAAGGTTGATAAGACACTTTGATTAAACAAATTAAGGTTTGAATGATGAAATCATGAAACTAGGGTTTTGGACATTTTAAAATACTTTTGATTTGTGGTTTTAAATGATGATTTCAAGCTTACTATGTGAAATTAAAATATTTGTGGTTTTATGGTTCTTAAAGTTTTAAAGGATTAAAGTTTAGAAAAAGTTAGGGTTTAAGGTTTTAAAGGGGTTAAAGTTTACTATTTTAGGTTTGGAAGTTGAATTTGGGTTTAGTATTTTTAAAATTAGGGTCTCGGTGGATACTTAGGTTTTTATGATTAGCAATTTGATAATTTTATGAAAGTAAACCAACGATTTATTATAAAGCAAAAAAAGATATTTTTGGAGCTTTTAGAAAGAAAGAGAATCAAATTTTGCTTTTATTGGAAAATATGTTCAATTAGGGTTTTGGAGTTTTGAAGAAATAAAAGTAACAATTTTGTCTTTTGGAAAATAAACCAACGAAATAAGGTTTTTAACTTTAGAAAAACTAAATTAAAGTTTTGAGATTTTTTATTTTGAAAAACCAAATTATATAATCTAAGCTACTGTGAAAAGCAAAAAAAGAATTTAATACATACCTCCTTTTGATGATTCCTCCAAAAATCATTTTTCTTGGATGAATTAAAACAAAGACAATTGCTGCCTTTGATGGTTTATTTCTCTTCTTCGTCTCTCAAAAAAAAGTCAGATTTAATTTCACTCCTTTCCTTCACAGATTCGGTTTCAAAGTCCCCTCTCGTCCTCCAACTTCTTAAAACTTTTCTTCCCTTTTGTATTGTTATTTATAGAGGTTTTTTATTCCTTTTTCCTAGTTACTCACGGCATACCATATTTAATAAGAAAAGCAAACCGAAACCTAATTGTATTAGATTTTGAAAAATTTGCATTGGAAAATTTTGCTGGCGAAAAAAAATTGCTGCGAAAAAATTGCGCTAACAAAAAAATTTGCCGCAGGAAAGATTGCACTGGCAAAAAAAATATGCCGTAGTTGGCTGTGGCAGTGGGCAGGGAATAGGCCTGAGGGCCATTTCACCCACAGGAAACTCCTGTGGGCAAAATGGTCCACGGCCAAGCCCGCTGGAATTTTCGGCGACGATTTTTTTCATTGCCGATTTTTTCATCGCCGATTTTTATTTTTATTTTTTGATTTTGATTTGTTTATTTTAATTTTTTATTAATAAAAATTAGATAATAAAGCAAAAATTATTTAACTAAGATATCAAAAATTATTTTGGACCAATTAAAATATATTAGACAACAAAAAAAATATTTTGTACTAATCCAGACTGGGTCAAAAATTAAGGGTCTACAGTTTACTCTCTGTTTGAATGATCTGAAACTTTAGTGAAAGAGAGTGAAAAGCAACAAAACTTAATTTTTGAGATGGTGGAGGTTTTGGGTTCTGGACCCGATTCGAGTTCTGGACTCAAAGATAATTCTAGGTTCTGGACCTAAGAAAAATTTGGGTTCTAGACCCGAGCTAAGTTCTTGACTTAGAAACAAATTCTAGGTTATGTACCTAAGGAAAATTTGGGTTCTGGACCCGGTTCGAGTTCTGGATTCAAGGATAATTCTAGGTTCTGGACCTAAGAAAAATTTGGATTCTGGACCCAAGCTAAGTTCTGGACTTAGAAAGAATTCTAGGTTCTGGACCTAAGAAAAATTTGGGTTCTGGACCTGAGCTAAGTTCTAGACTTAGAAACAAATTCTAGGTTCTGGACCTAAGAAAAATTTGGGTTCTGGACCCGGTTCGAGTTCTGGACTCAAGGATAATTCTAGGTTATGGACTTAAGAAAATTTTGGGTTCTGGACCCAAGCTAAGTTCTGGACTATTCATAAATAGTAAATTTACTATTTATCAATAGTGAAGTTTACCATTCTTGTTAGTAACACTATTTATAAATAGTAAAATTTACTATTTATCAATAGTGAAGTTTACTATTCATAAATAGTAAAATTTACTATTCATCAATAGTAATACTATTTATAAATAGTAAATTTACTATTCATACTATTTATAAATAGTAAAATTTACTATTCATAAACAGTTTTGAATTTTGTTTTTTTCCTTGTCGTTCCTCTATAAAAAGCCACCATTCCTTCATTTCATTTCACAATTTCAATTTCAATTTCGTAATTCTCTCAAATTTCTTTTCAATTTTAGCATATATTTTTCAAAAATAATGCATGCTTCGAGGTCAGAAACTCATTCTAATGCCGAGTTATTGGAGTTTATTCGGCATCATGAATATAAAAATTTAGATATACTGGCCGGGATGCCGTTCCATCGCAGTTCCAATCCAAAGAGCGAGGTAATTATTTATTTTTATCCTTCTGTTTTGCGCTCTTTTCTTTTTTTTTGTCATATATATTTTTATACTTTGTTGTTATTATTTGTTATTGTGAAAAATAAATTAATTTAAGTAGATAGAATAATATGTACTTACCTGGTATTAGCTTACCTGGATCTGTGTTAGCATGATCGTTGCGTTGTTCGGGCTAGAGGGTGTATTTACAAAGCCCGACAATGGTATGATGTAGTGCCTTCTCGGGTAAGGCGGATTATCCGAGATTATGGCTTTGAGCAATTCATCTTACAATTGCCATCCGAGGAATATCAGATAGACCGGAGCGTAGTCCAGGCACTTGCAAAGCGATGGCTGGATACAACCCACACTTTTCACTTGCCCATTGGAGAGATGACAATTGGTCCGGTCGATTTTACTGCCATTATCGGCCTTCGATATGATGGTGTTTCGGTTCCTCTGACCTATGATATTTTAATATTTGAAGAAATTCATGAATTAATTAGTATGGAACCATCATATAAAGGGCCTTTTAAGATAAAAAATTGAGCCAATTCGTAGTTATTGGATGAACTACGAAGGACGGGTTGGCAGAGTCATGGCCGAACAGTATGCTCGAGGATTTTTATTATATCTGCTCGGATCGACCATCTTAGGCAGCACTGAATCCTCTATTCACTTGTCAGTGTTGAGTGCCCTTTCTTATCTCAGAATAGTACCATCTTCTGGTTGGGGTGAAGCTGGTCTCGCATGTCTTTATCATGGTCTTGATAAGTGTTGCGCTCAAATTAACTCTACCACAAAGCGTCACTCGCAAGTATACGAGGTAGCTGTAGCAAAGGTGATCGCCCCAAGGTCGTCTCTCAAGGAAGCTAAAGTGGCTAATTGATTATCAGATTATAAATAAAAAGTAATAAAGAAATTTAAATTGCTAAATAATGAAGAAGATTGATTAAAGTTTAAAAAGAATAAAAGTAAACTAGAACTGATGTTTTGATTCACTTGATAAGAAGGGTCTAGGGTTTGCACTTCTCTACTACTGATATGTATGAACGGTTATTCCACTTAACTAATTTAATTTCAAAGATTAAATCTCAAACAACTTAATTAATTAAGTTAAGTAAATAAGCTCTCGCATTCAAACCTCTTACAACTAATCTTGTTATAATTGAAACAATCTTTTTAATAGGTTATATCTCTAATTCACCTAAGTCCTTAATTGAATTGTTCCAGCATTAGACTTCATCTCTCAATCCATCATCTAATACCTAAAACACACAATTGGTGGCCAATCAATTATATGTTAACAATATTTCATTCAATAAAGGCTAAAGAAATTATTAGCTAAGAGAATAACCAATTCATACAATCATAGCAGATCCATACAAACCCTAGACTAAATCAAATTAGTTCATAATGCAATCAAACATATTCATCTCATTAATGTTCAAAGAAATCAAAATAGACATGATAATATCCGTTAATACAATTTCAATGAAAATAAAGAGAATAAGTTCGAGAACAAAACCAAGTTGCAAACTCTTTGAAGCTTCAGAAGAATCTCTTGTTCGAATCTTGCAAGAAGGATGTCTCAATGGCTAGAACAATCTAATCTAAGCTAGATAAAACAAAGTGTGATCAAAATCAAAAGAAAACAATTGTCAAAACCCTAGCTTTGCTCTCTGACGGCTGAAAACAATCTCAAACTCTCAACAGTCCCTCAAACCCTAGCTTCTTTTCCTTTTATATGAATCGTCCGTTTAAAATCCGCTGCGTGTTTGGTTCATGAGGGACACGGCCAAGTTGCATTGGAGGGACACGGCCACTGACTTGGCCGTGTCCCTTGCATGTGTTCACTTCTGTTGCTTTCCTTCTTTCTCTTCTTTGGTTGAGTGACACGGCCAACTCAGAAGTGACTTGGCCGTGTTGGTCCTTTTTGGAGGGACACGGCGACTCACTTGGCCGTGTCCCTTGCCTGTGTCTGCTTCTGGTTAATTGATCTTCTTTGCCTTGGATGCAAGTGAGACACGGCCAGGTTGGAGTGACTTGGCCATGTCTGGGCTTATTTAGAGGGACACGGCCACTGACTTGGCCATGTCCCTTGCATGTGTCTGCTACTGGGACTTGCTCTTCCTTTTTAACTTGGTATGAGACACGGCCAGTGACTTGGCTGTGTCCTCTGCCTGTGTCAGCCACTGCCCCTTTCTCCTTCAATTTGTTTCCTTGCCTGTTTTAACCTAACACCAAACTCAAAACAAACTTTAAACAAGAAATAAATAGACAATAACCAACAAAACACAAACACATACTAAAAACTAGATAAAAAATAACATAAACACTGAAATAAACTAAAATACCAAAATTAATAAAAACACAAAACAAACCTATAAAAACTAACAAAATACCTAAATAAAACAATAATTATCATAATAAACAAGACACAAATCTATAACAAAAACTAATAAAACAACTACCCCACACTTAAAACTTTGCTTGTCCTCAAGCAAATTCACATGGCATAAATTAAAAACTCAAACAACCTTAACTATAATTCCAGCATATAGATGAAATACTTCAAGACATCAGACATAAATAATTGTAATTTCCTTCAATCAAGATTTTCTTAACTCATTCATTAATCCAGACATACAAATCTTATCTCTCATCTAAGTGTTTCACTCGATTTCAAAAGTTAATCACTCAAACCACTCATGATTGCATACTACCATAAACTTGCTTAATTATCCAATCTCCCTCAGTGATTTTCTCAAGAAATAATCCGAAGGTCTTTCATTTGGATGTAATGGGGCTAAGGTAAAGGTGTGAGAAAAGACATTTAGGCTGGAGCATCAAGAAATGGAGTATCTAAATTAGACACTACTCTTGCAAAGAAATGCATAACTCCCTCAAATGACATACTCACCAACCCTTGATAATCTTACATACTTGCATAAAAATATATGAGTCAACATTCCTCTTTTGATAACCAATGCTAGAACATATATGAATTTTGCATATATATATATATAACTTTTCTTTTTATTTTCTTTCTCTTTTTTTAAATATATATATATACAAAATTAAGAATTGCATGGAACATCTAGCTTAAAATGTAGAGGAAAAGAATAAAGACTCTTATTCAAATACAATGTGCAACGTATGCATTTCAACCCCAAATAGCAATACCATATATTTTTTTTTACTTACCCCACACTTTGAAATAAACTACCCTATTGTCAAATCATAAAACTCCATTCCTTAATGCATAGGTATGATGATAATAAGAACATGTTAAGTTGAGAATTGTGTTGATCAAACAAGAAACGGTCAATGGCTCAACTTGGCTCGCTAAGGAAATCAATATTAAGGGAAGTCTTTTTAAGCTAAAGGCACTAACCTAATTTGCCTTCATCATTTTAAAACTTGAGATTAAATCATAATGAGAGTTCAATTAGTATGCAAAAGCAAACTCTAGAGATGCCAAATCATGAAGGTGCGCACTTAAGAAAAGAAAATCAATTGACAATAATATCAAATTTATGAGGCTCAAAACTCACACAGGTGGGTTCACAAAGATTTATATGTCATGAATTGCATAATGTGAAAATTGATCCTGAATGGATTCAAATGCTCATTTCTATGCCGAAACTAAAGTCTCAGCTATAATGCTAGAATCAAAGAAAAGATTAATAAGATTTCAACAATTATGCCATGCACAACAGACACAATAAGCAAAACAAAACAAAAATTAAAGGAAAGCTTAAAGAGTACCCCACACTTAAAATTTACATTGTCCTCAATGAGAAACCAGAATAATAAATAAAAAAAGTTAAAGGACAACCTGTCTTCCATCGTACCTGTTGAGGCAAAACCCTAGCTTTCTATCACAAACACAAAAGTACAATATATATAAAAATAAAATATCCAAATATAAAAAAGTTAACATGAAAACAAAAATGAAAAATAAAAACAAAAATATACTGAACAAAATAAAACAAGGAACTCAAAATCTATGGAAAAGGCTGGCGTGAAGATGATGCAGCTGAGGGATGGAGACTCAAGATCTTTGCAAGGTTGCTATTAATCTGTTCTAATTGCTGTAAAACCTCAGCATGGTTACGGTCCACCTTGCCATCCAGTCGATCCACTTTGCCCTCCAAGGCCTCAATCCTAAGAAGTACCTCTTGACTTTCCGAAACTGGAGCATCCTCATCTAGGTCAAGAGAATCCGAGTCAGACTCCTCTTGGACCCGTGCTCTCTTCTGCCTTTCCCCCGGTGCTGCAGGCTCAGGTGAAGGCATCACATAAGTCCCTCTCCTATGCACCACCATGTGCATCTTCTCAAGTGTAGCTAAATCCAAAGAGTCATTACCCGAAATTCTAGTCATGCGACTAGTACTCGGGTCAAAATCCTCAATAAGGGCTACTGCTAATGTGGTAACCAACCCCCCAACACAAATTGCCCCCTTTCTTTTGTTAGCCACAGAATAAAAAATATCGGCTAACCAATAGCCGGCACTAACATGCATTGCATTAAAAGCACAATGCAGGAAAAATAATTCACTCACTTCAACCACACCCGGGCTCTCCTTCTGAGCAAAGAATCCGCAAGACATAAACCTATGCAAGTACCTCAAAGCGGAATTTCTTAATTTAGATGCCTTGGCCGATTTGGCCACATAAGTACCCGAGCCTAAAGCTCCCCAAGCAAATTGTTGTTTAAATTCTTTGGGTACTGACCTTTCCCCATGCCGATGAAAACCATATATATCATTTAACTGGTCAATATTAAGCACAAATGATTTACCCAGCAATTTAAACATCATTCTAGTGCAGATTTTCTTATCATTTCTTTCAACCTTGAGAGATGTCAAAAATTCTAAAGTAAGTTCCTCAAACTGCAAAGGTCTCAAGGTGACTAGAGTTTCCCATCCAAGAATTTGCACATATCGATCAAAATTAGTCCTAATTTGCAGGGCATCAAGAGATTCATCATTAACATACCTTGTCGGGAAAAAACCCCGAGCCAAAAGACTTGCTCTCTTCGAAGATAAAGATGATGAAGAGGAAGAAGCTCCTTCGGTTGTAGGCCTCTTCGTCTTGCGGTGTGAAACAGTCTTAGTTCTCGGCATCCTTAGAAATCTGAAAATTCAAACCCAAAACTTGATTAAATCAAAATTATATGACCAAAGATGAAGTTTTCAGTGATTATCTCTAGTTTTGGTGAAGAAATTTGATGTTTAAAGGAAGATTTGGAGTTTTGAATCACAAGCTATGAATTTTGCGATACAGAGGGCGAGAGAACGAGAGAGACGAAGAACAGGAAATTAGGGATCTAATGAAAAGAAACAGGGCAAAATTGGGTTTTTCAAAGTTATAAAAACTATAATTATCATAATAAACAAGACACAAATCTATAACAAAAACTAATAAAACAACTACCCCACACTTAAAACTTTGCTTGTCCTCAAGCAAATTCACATGGCATAAATTAAAAACTCAAACAACCTTAACTATAATTCCAGCATATAGATGAAATACTTCAAGACATTAGACATAAATAATTGTAATTTCCTTCAATCAAGATTTTCTTAACTCATTCATTAATCCAGACATACAAATCTTATCTCTCATCTAAGTGTTTCACTCGATTTCAAAAGTTAATCACTCAAACTACTCATGATTGCATACTACCATAAACTTGCTTAATTATCCAATCTCCCTCAGTGATTTTCTCAAGAAATAATCCGAAGGTCTTTCATTTGGATGTAATGGGGCTAAGGTAAAGGTGTGAGAAAAGATATTTAGGCTGGAGCATCAAGAAATGGAGTATCTAAATTAGACACTACTCTTGCAAAGAAATGCATAACTCCCTCAAATGACATACTCACCAACCCTTGATAATCTTACATACTTGCATAAAAATACATGAGTCAACATTCCTCTTTTGATAACCAATGCTAGAACATATATGAATTTTGCATATATATATATAACTTTTCTTTTTATTTTCTTTCTCTTTTTTTTTAAATATATATATATATATACAAAATTAATAATTGCATGGAACATCTAGCTTAAAATGTAGAGGAAAAGAATAATGACTCTTAATCAAATACAATGTGCAACGTATGCATTTCAACCCCAAATAGCAATACCATATTTTTTTTTACTTACCCCACACTTTGAAATAAACTACCCTATTGTCAAATCATAAAACTCCATTCCTTAATGCATAGGTATGATGATAATAAGAACATGTTAAGTTGAGAATTGTGTTGATCAAACAAGAAACGGTCAATGGCTCAACTTGGCTCACTAAGGAAATCAATATTAAGGGAAGTCTTTTTAAGCTAAAGGGACTAACCTAATTTGCCTTCATCATTTTAAAACTTGAGATTAAATCATAATGTGAGTTCAATTAGTATGCAAAAGCAAACTCTAGAGATGCCAAATCATGAAGGTGCACACTTATGAAAAGAAAATCAATTGACAATAATATCAAATTTATGAGGTTCAAAACTCACACAGGTGGGTTCACAAAGATTTATATGTCATGAATTGCATAATGTGAAAATTGATCCTGAATGGATTCAAATGCTCATTTCTATGCTGAAACTAAAGTCTCAGCTATAATGCTAGAATCAAAGAAAAGATTAATAAGATTTCAACAATTATGCCATGCACAACAGACACAATAAGCAAAACAAAACAAAAATTAAAGGAAAGCTTAAATAGTACCCCACACTTAAAATTTACATTGTCCTCAATGAGAAACCAGAATAATAAATAAAAAGAGTTAAAGGACAACCTGTCTTCCATCGTACCTGTTGAGGCAAAACCCTAGCTTTCCGTCACAAACACAAAAGTTCAAAAACAAAAGTACAAATTGCCCCCTTTCTTTTGTTAGCCATAGAATAAAAAATATCGGCTAACCAATAGCCGGCACTAACATGCATTGCATTAAAAGCACAATCCAGGAAAAATAATTCACTCAATTCAACCACACCCGGGCTCTCCTTCTGAGCAAAGAATCCGCAAGACATAAACCTATGCAAGTACCTCAAAGCGGAATTTCTTAATTTAGATGCCTTGGCCGATTTGGCCACATAAGTACCCGAGCCTAAAGCTCCCCAAGCAAATTGTTGTTTAAATTCTTTGGGTACTGACCTTTCCCCATGCTGATGAAAACCATATATATCATTTAACTGGTCAATATTAAGCACAAATGATTTACCAAGCAATTTAAACATCATTCTAGTGCAGATTTTCTTATCATTTCTTTCAACCTGAGAGATGTCAAAAATTCTAAAGTAAGTTCCTCAAACTGCAAAGGTCTCAAGGTGACTAGAGTTTCCCATCCAAGAATTTGCACATATCGATCAAAATTAGTCCTAATTTGCAGGGCATCAAGAGATTCATCATTAACATACCTTGTTGGGAAAAAACCCCGAGCCAAAAGACTTGCTCTCTTCGAAGATAAAGATGATGAAGAGGAAGAAGCTCCTTCGGTTGTAGGCCTCTTCGTCTTGTGGTGTGAAACAGTCTTAGTTCTCGGCATCCTTAGAAATCTGAAAATTCAAACCCAAAACTTGATTAAATCAAAATTATATGACCAAAGAAGAAGTTTTCAGTGATTATCTCTAGTTTTGGTGAAGAAATTTGATGTTTAAAGGAAGATTTGGAGTTTTGAATCACAAGCTATGAATTTTGCGATACAGAGGGCGAGAGAACGAGAGAGACGAAGAACAGGAAATTAGGGATCTAATGAAAAGAAACAGGGCAAAATCGGGTTTTTTAAAGTGTGAAAATGAGGGACTCGGCCAAGTTGTGGACAACACGGCCGTGTCATGTGATTTTTGAGGGACACGGCCAGTGACTTGGCCGTGTCCCTTGGGCGTGTTCGTCTCTATGAAGAATGGGCAAAATAAAAAGAAAAAATAAAGTAGTGAAGCTTGGCCGTGTCCAAGTGACACGGCCATGTTCCTTGGCCGTGTCACTCACTGTGACAAGTGCAGAAAATAAAAAACAAGATGGGTTTTGTTGAGGCTTGGCCGTGTCCAAGTGACACGGCCAAGTCTTTTGGGCGTGTCTCCTTCTGCCATTTCAACTTCTTTTTTTTTATTTATTTATTTATAAATCACCAAATATCAAAGAAATTGCACCCTCTTCTTCGATCAACCCTGAAACACATTAGAAAGATAAAACCGATCAAAGCACCTGTTCCATTTATTTAGACTAATCATAAAATAAAAACTTGCTAAATTTAAAATTACAGCTATGAAAAATAAATGCAAACCGATGGGTTGCCTCCCATTTAGCGCTTCTTTAATGTCATATAGCTGGACATCATGCAAGGCCTAGGGATCATGAATCAAAGTGCTGTTCACTTTCTGAAATCCTTCATTGTATGGCTTAACTCTCTGTCCATTCACTTTAAAAGTCTCACTTGTTCGAGAGTTAAGTAATTCAATGGCACCAGAAGGATACACCTGAGTTATCTTGAATGGACCACTCCATCTAGACTTGAGTTTACCTATAAAAAGACGGAGTCGTGAGTTAAAAAGTAAAACCTTCATACCTGGACTCAATGTCTTTCGCACTATAATTCTGTCATGAAGTGCTTTAGTGCGATCCTTGTAAATTCTCGAGCTCTCATAAGCCTCATTCCTCAGCTCATCTAACTCTAAAATTTGCAGAAATCTTTCTCTCTTCGCTTTATCCAAGTCCAAATTCAGAGTCTTGATTGCCCAATACGCTCTGTGCTCCAACTCCACTGGTAAGTGACAAGCTTTTCCAAACACCAATCGATATGGACTCATACCTAGAGGAGTTTTGAAAGCAGTCCGATATGCCCATAGTGCATCATGCAATCTGTTTGCCCAATCTTTCCTTGATGTGTTGATTGTTTTCTCCAGAATTCCTTTTAGCTGCTTGTTTGATGTTTCCACTTGTCCAGAAGTCTGTGGATGGTATGGGGTTGCCACCTTCTGCTTCACACCAGATTTGTGCATTAACTTCTCAAAAAGCCTGTTGCAAAAATGGCTTCCCCCATCACTGACAATCACTCTTGGTGTGCCAAATCTGCTAAGAATGTTTTCCTTCACAAATTTAACAACCACATTAGCATCATTAGTACGGGTGGGGATTGCCTCCACCCATTTGGAAACATAATCAACAGCAACTAAAATATATTCATAACCAAAGGACTTGGGGAAAGGACCCATGAAGTCTATTCCTGTAACACCCCCATACTCTATATAAGTACTATACATATACCAAGTATACATACAATACGTATATAAAGTATAAGAATGTCACTTTTCGTTTCCAATTAAAAACCTTTATCCAAGTTTAAGCAATATTGCATTAATTTAAAGAGCATTTACAAAAATCATTATTCTTATAAAAAATACAACATAATTAAAGTCACACATGTATGCATCACCTTCTAGTTGGTCTCGAGACACTCTTACCCTTCTCGTGGCATAACAGCTGGACTTCCAGATCAACCACATAACCACCTGCGCGATTACACCACCGCGCTAAGCCCGAGAGCTTAGTAATACAAATAAATATAAAATATATATACTTTACATAAAGATCATACCTTATACTTTTAGCATCATGTTTTATTGTTTTCTTACCCTGTTTTCCTTTCTCAAAGCATTCTTCATATATTCCCACTGATCTCATAAATCATACACATATTTACATAGAACATTCGCAAAACTATACTTACCATTTCTATCTCATATACAGATACATATACATCATTTTAACAAATCACTATTCAATGATCTATCCAAACCTTCATGAGAACAATTCTCGCAAATTCCACATTCATAAACATTTTACACATCATACTATATTCTCATAAACTCATATCTCAACAAAACTCCTCAAGCCATATTCATTTTCAATATATCATTACACACATTACCAAATCATACTTCATAACATTATTTTATTCACAAATTTATCAATCATGAAACGCACTTCCAACAAAAGCAACCATAGACCTCATTACTCATTTAGTTCAACATTTGGATATCACATTAACAACAAAGACAGACTCGGGCCCAAACAAAACACTAACATGCCATTCCATTATCAGAGTTAATGCTTTGGTTTAATCATCACATTTATCATTATCCCAACTAGGCTTCAAGGATTTAGGTTCAACCAAGCTTCAAGGGGAACAAAGCATGCTAAGTATCAACCCAACTTGGCTTCAAGAACCAATCCAACCTAGCTTCAAGGGTTGTAACATCTCAATTAGGCTTCAAGGATTTGACCCAACCAAGCTTCAAGGGGAGTAAAACATGTTAAACTTCAACCCAACTTGGCTTCAAGGATCAAGTCCAACCTAACTTCAAGAGATTGTTACTCATATTAGGCATGCCACCAATAACAAACTCTGAAAATGGAATAACACATTAGCTATACAATTCATTTATCAATTTCATTCTCAATTGAATTATCATAACTAATAACAATGGCTTCACATGTCATTTGAATCATCATAGCCAATAACAATGGCTTCACATGTCATTTGAATTATCATTGCCAATCACAATGGCCTCATATCTCAATTTATGTTATAACCTTTCATTATTCGAGTATACATAATCAATTACCCCATCATATCACTCACATTATACATATCGCATCATTAGTATCACATTTCAAATACATTATTCATATAACACATCACCATTCACAAGACTTACAATGCATAGTACATAACCTTGTTCATATAATATCATATGCATTATCAAATGTAAGTTCAATTCCAATCATTTAAGAAGAACAAAAACCAAACACAGTAACCAACACACCCAAGGGACACGGCCAAGCTTGTGGCCATGTCTCTCAATCCAACACTTCAGTAGCAAACACGGGCACAGGACACGGCCAAGCTTGTGGCCGTGTCTCTCAAAACAAATTGGCAGTGACCAACACTGGCATAGAACACGGCCGTGTCTCCTCAAAATCCACCCAACACGGCCAAAATTCCCTTGACTTGGCCGTGTCTCTCCTTGCTTTTGGCCGTGTCACTCATGGATTGAAACCCTAACATACACAAGTCTCCTCTAATTGCACTCAAACTCATCATACACAAAATAGCATGGTTCAAATGAATGGAATCAATGTTCTAAACACAAATTCTACATGTTTATCACAATATTCACCTTATTAAAACACATCCACAAAACATTTAAACACATACTATCTCAAAACCCTAAAACCAACATCCTTCTCCATCTTCCAAAATCAACATCCACCACTTTCAACAACACCACCTATTTAAACTCTTAACTTAAAACCAAATTTAAAACTTGAAAACACATTACAAACACATCTCATCATCAAATCAACAAACCCTCATTAACTTCAAATACCACTTCAAAAGAATAAAAGAAATCAAAGAAAAGAACTTACCTTAGTTATAAACTTCTTGAATCATCACTTGATCACTTAATCTTCCTTCAATTTGAGCTTAACTCTTCAAGATCTTCTCTTTGTCTCTTGCTTTCCTTTGTCTATGGAGGAGCCAGCCAACAATGGAGAAGAAGAAATCATGAAGAAAACAAAGTCAATTCTTCTTTAAATCTCCACCAAGAGTTTTTAACCAAACAATTACCTATATACCCTTATCCATTTAACTAACCTCTTGTCTCTTATATGCCCATATAAGTAATTTCACCTATCACAAATGAAAATATCTTCTTGCATTGACTCTCCCTTGACCAACTTATATGTTATATTATCATATAAACAACATATACATTTCTCTCTAAACCCTCTTTTCTCCCAAAACACATATACATAAGCATTCACTTTCCAATTCCTTTTTTTCTTTCAAATCAACATATACATTCAATCCCATTTAAAACAACAACAACAACAACATCAACAACAACAATAACATTCAAAACTTCTAGGGCATATATGGGGATATTACAATTCCCCACACATCAAACAGTTCAACAACAATATATGATTGAAGGGGCATTTCATTCCTCCTCCCAATGTTACCTACTCTTTGGCAACGATCACAGTGCTTACAATACTCTTGAGCATCTTTAAATAAAGTAGGCCAGTAAAAACCACTTTGTAGCACCTTTTCTGCAGTCTTTCTTCCTCCAAAATGACCCCCACAGTGAAGGTCATGACAAAATTGAAGAACACTCAGTTGTTCTTCCTCAGATACACACCTGCAAACTATCTCATCTTTGCATATCCGGAATAGATAAGGTTCATCCCAAAAATAAAACTCACTCAAGTGTAAAAACCTTTTCTTTTCTTGAAATGTCATGTTAGTACGCAATATACCACAGGCAAGATAGTTAGCAATATCTGCAAACCAAGGTGCATCAAATACCACAAAAAGCTGCTCATCAGGAAATGCTTCTAAATTTTTATGAATGCTATCAGATGCAAGATGTTGTTTTGTTAAAAGATATTTTAGAGCTGCATGGTTAGAATGCACAATAATTTTTGACCCAATTAAATATGCTCTAAATTTGTCTAAAGCAAAAACAACAGCTAACATTTCCTTTTCAGTTGTGGTGTAGTTCATTTGTGCACTATTCAGGGTCAAGCTAGCATAATATATTACTCTCAAGTATGTATCAACCCTTTGCCCAAGAACAGCTCCTACTGCATGATTAGAGGCATCACACATGATTTCAAAAGGTAAAGACCAAATAGGAGCTACAATCACTGGTGCACTAGTCAATTTTTCCTTAAGGGAATTAAAAGCTTGCATGCATTGTGCTGTAAATTCAAATGGAATATCTTTCCCCAACAAATGGCAAAATGGTTGGCTTATTTTTGAAAAATCCTTAATAAACATCCTGTAAAATCCTGCATTCCCTAGAAAACTTCTTATTCCCTTAACAGAGGTAGGTGGGGGTAACTTAGCAATCAATTCAATTTTAGCCTTATCCATCTCAATCCCTTTACTTGACACCACATGACCTAAGACAATGCCCTGAGTAACCATAAAATGACTCTTTTCCCAACTTAAAGTGAGGTTACATTCAATGCATCTCTCAAGCACACAAACAAGTTTATTGAGGCAATTATCAAAAGAATTACCAAAAACAGAAAAGTCATCCATAAATACCTCAATAAAATCATCTATCATGTCAGAGAAGACAGACATCATGCATCTCTGAAAAGTTGCAGGTGCATTGCACAAGCCAAAGGGCATACGTCGAAATGCATAAGTCCCAAAAGGACAAGTAAAGGTTGTCTTGGACTGATCCTCTGGAGCTATTGGCACCTGATAGTAACCTGAAAGGCCATCCAGAAAACAATAATGTGAGTGCCCAGAAAGTTTATCTAACATCTGATCAATAAAAGGAAGAGGGAAATGATCTTTTTTTGTAGCATTGTTCAACTTCCTATAATCGATGCACATTCTCCACCCAGTAGTAGTCCTAGTAGGAACTAATTCATTATTCTCATTTCTTACCACAGTGATTCCAGATTTCTTAGGAACTACATGTACTGGGCTCACCCACTCACTATTAGCAATTGGATATATTACTCCTTCATCCAGCAATTTGAGCACTTCCTTCTTAACCACTTCACTCATATTTGGGTTAAAGGTGCCTTTGAGTCTCCCTCACAGGTTTAGCTCCTTCTTCGAAAGTGATTCTATGCATACACATGGAAGGGCTAATACCCTTGATGTCACTCAATCCCCATCCTATTGCTCTCTTTAATCTTTTAAGCTCACTTACCAACCTCATCTCCTCCCCTTCACTAAGTTCACTAGATATTATCACAGGTAAAGTGTTGTGATCTCCTAAAAACACATATTTCAGGTTCTTAGGTAACTCTTTCAGCTCTAACTCTAGTGAGGGGTTCTTCTCTTCTTTTTCAATGGGGGGAAGCTCACAAACTTGGTCCTCCTTAAATTCCTCTATTTCAGTACTTTCTAAGGTCCCAAGACAACTGATTATTTCTGCATCAAAAATTTCCAAATCACTATCCAAAGTCAATGCCAGCTCCATTTTATCAGAGGAACCTATCTGCAAGAAAACATCTGAAACAACTGCATCAACACAATCAATGAAAGAACAATCCTCATATAAAGCAGTTGTAGGAATAGGAGAAGTGTTAAAAATAGAAATTTCCCCAGTTTGTCCCAAAACAGTCATTGATAATTTTCCATTCTTAACATCTATCAAAGTGTTGGTAGTCACCATAAAAGGCCTACCCAGCAGAATGGTGTGTGCAGATGGTGAAGAATTACCTACTTCCATGTCAAGAACAATGAAATCCACAGGTACTATCAAACCACCAACTTTAACTAACACATATTCTATAACCCCTTTCGGGAATCTAAGAGATCTATCAGCTAACTGCAACACCATTTTTGTTGGTTTAAGTTCCCCTAGTTCTAGATCAAGGTACACAGAATAAGGCATTAAATTCACACTGGCCCCTAAATCACACATGCCATCAGTACCCTTTCCATTCCCCATAGTAATTTGAATAATAAAACTTCCAGGATCCTTTAGCTTAGGAGGTAATTTATGCTGCAAAACAGCACTAGCTACCTCAGAAACTATTACCTTTTCATTCGGCTCATACCTCTTTTTCTTGGTATTCAGTTCTTTGAAGAATTTAGCATAAGCCGGTATGTTCTTAATTGCTTCAAGTAAGGGTAAGTTAATACTTACCTTAGACAGCATGTTGAAGATATCTGAAAATTGCTTATCTTTTTTATCATCCTACAACCTGCTGGGGAATGGTATAGGTGGCCGATATGGATTGCTTGCCTTGTGCAAATCTGCTGTAGGGGACTTCTCCATTGATCTTTCTTCAGCTCCTTTGTTCTCTAGTTCTCCTTCCTTTTTATTCTCTTGCTTACTTGCATTTACATAATTATTTTCAACATTGTTATTAATTACCTTGCCACTCCTAAGAACAGTCACTGATTGTGCCTGTTCAGGTTGACTTGGGAACTTCCCCTTTTGTTGAATCTGCATCTGTTGAGCAAGTTGCCCCACTTGGGTCTCCACCTTCTTAAAAGATGCTTCTAGGGAATCCAACCTCTTGTTGTTCATCTCCTGATTTTTAGCACTGACTTGGATAAAAGCCTGTAAACTTTCCTCCAAACTCTCTCTCTTAGGTTGACCTTGATTTGAGGATTGGCCCTGCTGTTGGTTCTGTCTCTGGAGCAAATGGAAAGGCTGTTGAGCATTATTTGTTGTCCAGGAAAAATTGTGGTGACTCCTCCAACCAGGATTGTAAGTGTTGGAGTAAGGATCATTCCTTGCTCTTGGTTGAAATCCCCCCATAGCATTAACTTGCTCAGCTTCATTCCCAAAAGACTCATATGCAGAGGGGCATATAGTTGCTCCGTGCCCAAATGTCCCTCAGATTCCACACACTTCTTGAGTGGATGAAGAAATATTGTTCTTCATGTTTAGCATCTGAACCTGCGTTGTCAACTCAGCTATTTGACTAACCATTTCAGTATTGGCTTCCAGTTGATTCACCCCTTTACTTCTTCCCCTTACACTCTTTTGTTGAGAATTAGCTCCCAACATCTCAAAGATCTCATAAGTCTCATCAGCTATCTTTTCTCCCATGGCTCCCCCAGCTGCATTATCAACAGTGTTCTGAAATTGCTGGGTTAGACCATCATAGAAAAACTGATTAAGGAGTTGAAGTGGGTAGTGATGATGCGGACACTAGATCAATAGCATCTTAAATCTGTCCCAAGTCTCATGAAATGGCTCTCCTTCAAATTGAGAGAATGTAGCAATCTTCCCTCTCAACTCAGCTGTCTTTTGGTGTGAATAGAACTTGCCCATGAACTTGTTACAAACTTGCTCCCAAGTTGTCAGTGAATTTTCAGGCAACATCATGAACCAGCTCTTTGCCCTATCCTTCAAACTATAAGGGAAACATCTCATCCTCAACTGATCTTTTGTTAGTCCTCCCAAAGGAAAAGTGTTGAGGGTGGAGTAGAAATCCCGAATAAAGTTCAAAGGATCTTCATTTGGAACCCCATAGAATGATGGCAGCATGTTGTAGTGAATGTTCTTCAACTCATAATTCCTTGCTGCATCTGTCAGTCTTATGCAAGAAGTGGAAGTTCCAATGACAGGTCTAGCAAAGTCTCTCATCGCTCTTTGCCTTTCTTCAGCCATTTTAACAGATTGTTCAGATTCTGATTCAAATTTAGAAGTGTCCTCCTCTGTATCAAATCCGGTGCAGAGCTCAAACTCTTCTCTGCTCCTTTTCACTCTCTGAATTTCTGGAATGAATGGATGTAGCTCTCCTTCAGGTGATCTCCTGCCTTGCATAAACAAAAATTTCTAGAAAAAGAAATATCAAAAGCAAAAGACAAATAAAATAAAATGAAAACAATGAAAAATAATCCAAAGTATTTTTTTTAATAAACAATTTCGCCAATTAGCTTCCCCGGCAGCGGTGCCAAAAACTTGTTGCGCTCAAATTAACTCTACCACAAAGCGTCACTCGCAAGTATACGAGGTAGCTATAGCAAAGGTGATCGCCCCAAGGTCATCTCTCAAGGAAGCTAAAGTGGCTAATTGATTATCAAATTATAAATAAAAAGTAATAAAGAAATTTAAATTGCTAAATAATGAAGAAGATTGATTAAAGTTTAAAACGAATAAAAGTAAACTAGAATTGATGTTTTGATTCACTTGATAAGAAGGGTCTAGGGTTTGCACTTCTCTACTACTGATATGTATGAACGGTTATTCCACTTAACTAATTTAATTTCAAAGATTAAATCTCAAACAACTTAATTAATTGAGTTAAGGAAATAAGCTCTCGCATTCAAACCTCTTACAACTAATCTTGTTATAATTGAAACAATCTTTTTAATAGGTTATATCTCTAATTCACCTAAGTCCTTAATTGAATTGTTCCAGCATTAGACTTCATCTCTCAATCCATCATCTAATACCTAAAACACACAATTGGTGGCCAATCAATTATATGTTAACAATATTTCATTCAATAAAGGCTAAAGAAATTATTAGCTAAGAGAATAACCAATTCATACAATCATAGCAGATCCATACAAACCCTAGACTAAATCAAATTAGTTCATAATGCAATCAAACATATTCATCTCATTAATGTTCAAAGAAATCAAAATAGACATGATAATATCCGTTAATACAATTTCAATGAAAATAAAGAGAATAAGTTCGAGAACAAAACCAAGTTACAAACTCCTTGAAGCTTCAGAAGAATCTCTTGTTCGAATCTTGCAAGAAGGATGTCTCAATGGCTAGAACAATCTAATCTAAGCTAGATAAAACAAAGTGTGATCAAAATCAAAAGAAAAGAATTGTCAAAACCCTAGCTTTGCTCTCTGACGGCTGAAAACAATCTCAAACTCTCAACAGTCCCTCAAACCCTAGCTTCTTTTCCTTTTATATGAATCGTCCGTTTAAAATCCGCTGCGTGTTTGGTTCATGAGGGACAATTGATTGTCCGTTTGGAGGGACACAGCCACTGACTTGGCCATTTAAAACCCTAGCTTCTTTTCCTTTTATATGACTTGGCCGTGTCCCTTGCCTGTGTCTGCTTCTGGTCAATTGATCTTCTTTGCCTTGGATGCAAGTGAGACACGGCCAGGTTGGAGTGACTTGGCCGTGTTGGTCCTTTTTGGAGGGACACTGCCACTGACTTGGCCGTGTCCCTTGCATGTGTCTACTATTGGGACTTGCTCTTCCTTTTTAACTTGGTATGAGACACGGCCAGTGACTTGGCCGTGTCCTCTGCCTGTGTCAGCCACTGCCCCTTTCTCCTTCAATTTGTTTCCTTGCATGTTTTAACCTAACACCAAACTCAAAGTAAACTTTAAACAAGAAATAAATAGACAATAACCAACAAAACACAAACACATACTAAAAACTAGATCAAAAATAACATAAAACACTGAAATAAACTAAAATACCAAAATTAATAAAAACACAAAACAAACCTATAAAAACTAACAAAACACCTAAATAAAACAATAATTATCATAATAAACAAGACACAAATCTATAACAAAAACTAATAAAACAATAAGCATTATCGAAACAAGAAGCCTTTTGTCGGCTTGATGGCGGTTTTCGAGGTATTCTTTCTTCCACCAATGTCATTTCCACTTTTTTCTTGCATGAATGTGATATTTATTGTTATTCTAGGTATGGGCATATGAACATAACCTCGTGAGGGTATCCGGTATTTCCCGAGAGAGAGTCGGGTATCCGAGATTAAATTTCTGGTTGTCCGATCGTGTGGACGTTCCTGGCTCTTATCACGTGCATACTCTGTAATATCCTCATGTATACCTTAAAAGTTTTGATTATGTTATTGTTATATATTGGATTGAATATATGTGTTAAATTACAAGAGAAAAGAAGTTGGGAAAAGAATGTATAGGTATTTGTGTTTTGAGAAGAAAAGAGGGTGTAGAGAGAAGTGTATATGTTGTTTATATGGTTGTATAACTAACATATACATTGGTCAAAAGGGTTGGTCAATACAAGATGATATTTATTTGTGGCATGTGAAATTATATATATGGGTATATATGAGACAAAAGATTAATTAAATGGATGAAGGGCATGGAGGTAATTTTCTTTGGTTAAGTTGCATGGTGGAGATTAAAAGAAGAAAAGTGGTTGACTTGTTGGTATTTTCTTCTTTCTTTCTTGAAGAGGCCGGCCATTGAAGATGAGAAAGAGCTAGGGAGGTGTTTGAAGTTCTATAATCAAATTGAAGAAGGAATCAAGGGTTTTGGTTAGAGATTTGTGGAATTTCTTCATTTAAGGTAAGTTTTCTCTTGATTTCTCTTGTTCTATTTGGAATTTTGTTTGAGTTTGATGGAGTGTGTTTGTGTATGGTGTGTGTAAAAGTGTTGAAATGGAATTAAAGATAAGAAGCTAGGTTGGTGTTGGTGATGGAAGAGTAAGAGTTGTGTTTAGTGAATTTTTTATTATTTTACAATTAGTAAAGGCTGTGACTTGTATGATTTTTAATTAATTATAGAAAAATGTTCTTGAAGTGAATTTTTGATATGTTGTGCCTCTATGAGTCTAGAATGACTGAAAAATATGTTGATTCGATTTTGGAATGGTTATGAGTTTAGAAAGATTATTTTTATTAGACCTGTTCCAGCAGGTACCTTAACTGAGACAGCTATATTTCGGGATTTTTAATAAAATGTAGAAAAATCATATCCAATTGAATTTTGGATATGTTGTTGCTTAGTGAGTCTAGTATTTGAGAAAAATAATTTGGAACCACGTTGATTGAATTTGATTTATGGAATTCACAAAGTTCAGAACTGCTGCCAGGATGCAGGGCAATTGGGGCAGTCTGGTTAGGTGAACTATTTGACCAAGATTTTGTGTTCAGTTTGATCTGAAATTTTAAAGGAATGATTTTAAGATACAAAACTAAATTCTGTAAAAATTTTAGAATTTTTAGTCAAGTAGATTATTTTATACAATTTTTCAAAATAAGGATAAAATGGAGTCTTAAACCAGAATGTACTATTCATATGGTCATTTTGCTAATATTCCTTTGGATTAGGTTTTGAAGAGATTGGGTTGCATTAACCTAAATGTGGAGAATTCTTGGAAAGAAAAGAAATGTATAGATTAATGGGACTAGTTCTTGAGGTAAGTACCAATACATATGATTGTATTTAATTACATAATTTGAGGCTTAACACATTTGTTTGCAAATGTGTTAAGTGATCTATTATATTGTTAACGTAATTGGACTAAGGTGATGATTGAATGATGTGAAGGATGTGAAGATCATTAACAAGGTAAGCATAAACCCTATTTGATTGTATATCCTTATATGTCTTTGAACATTAACACATTGGGATGAAAGTGTTAAATAAGCTATTATATTGTGAATGTAAATGAAGAATATATATAAAGGATGAAATATGAAATGGGAAAGGTAGGAAGAAATGAGGATCATTCTTAAGGTATGTGCAATTTGTTATGATAAATGCTCTAGTAATGAATGATGTTAATGTGTTTTGAGAAGTGAGAAAATGTTATGTTATATGCATTGTGAATCTTGTGTATGGCAATGTATTATATGAATAATATACTTTGAAATGTGATATCAATGATGCTATATGTATCATATGGATTGAGATATGATATGATATGAAGCCATTGTGATTGGCTATGATAATTCAATTGAAAGAGATAAGGCATGTTGGCCTAATTGATGATGAGATTGATAATGAAATAATAAATGAATTGTTTGTTTAATATGTTATTCAGTTTCAGAGTTCTGGATTTGGGTGGCATGCCTAAGAAATGATGAAAGGTAACAGTCTTGCCGGGTTGAGGATCTCCTCATATGTGTTGAGTTGATGGTCCAAGAGACTGGGTCTGTTACACTATGAGAATTGTGAATATGAGATATATGATTTGTAACAGTCTTGCCGGGTTGAGGATCTCCTCATATGTGTTGAGTTGATGGTCCAAGAGACTGGGTCTGTTACACTATCCATGGATAGAGATACATGTATATACATTGCCTACGGGCGTGATGATTGTGACTATGAACCAAAGCAGTAACTCTGAACTTTGAATAACATATTAGTGTTTTGGGCCCGAGTCTGTCTTTATTGTCAATGTGAAATGCAAGTATTGAAATATTGATTGTGAGTATTAATAATGAATTATGCTTGGTGAATTGTGAATAATATAATGTTATTAAGTGTAATATGTAAATGAATTGTGGTTGATGATAAAGGTTGTCTTTATTGGAAATATGATTTATGATTTGTATGATATGTAAATTGTGTATTGCAATAATGAGTGATATGATGTGTAATGTGTGTATTGCAATAATGAGTGTATGATATGTAATGTGTGTATTGCAATAATAATTGGTATGATATGTAAAGTGTGTATTGCAATAATGGTTGGTGTGGTATATATATAATGTAGGGGTATTAATATATTGGTTTTGAGTATTGGTGATGCATTGGGGTTGGTGATAATATTATGTATATATATACATCATATATGAAATTAGCTAGGATATATTAAAGATAAAATTAAAAAGAAAAGAAGATATGATAAGAACTAATTATATATTGAATCGATCTATCATTATATATCAATACTTCTATACTATATGTTTATATTTTATATTTGGACTACTAAGCTCTCGGGCTTAGCGCGGGTATTTATTCGCGCAGGTATATAGATGGAAGATATGAAGTCTTTTGTTATGCCACAAGAAGAGTAAAGTTTGTCGAGACCAACTAGAGGGTAATGCATACATGTATAAATTTTAATTATGATGTATTTCTGACGAGAGAGTATTTATATGTATAAATGAAGTTTTAATAAAGATAATGATTTTGTAAATGTTATTTAAATTAAGGTATTATGGTTTGAACTCTGTTACAGGTTTTTAAAAGGTAACGAAAAGTGACATCCTTATACTTTATATATTTACTGTATGTATACTAGGTATACGCATAGTACTTATATAGGGTATCGGGGTGTTACAATTGTTTTGGTATCAGAGCTTAGGTTCGAGATTCTCGGCCTAAGTGAGATTAAAAAAAAAATTTTTTTTTGAAAAGTTTAAATAGAAATAAAAAGGAAAAGTTTTGAAATGAAATTTGTAATACGTGCATATGCATTGACATCTAGGTTGGTCTCGGATGTGGCATAATATAAATTGTAGAATATTTCTGTTATATGAGATGTTCAATATAGTTGATGATATATGTGTATACTATTTTGATGTGATGAGAAATTATGATTGTTGACAATGATGTTGGAAATGAATTATAATTGAGGCATAGTGCCTAATTGATTATGAGAAACGCATTGTGAAATGTAATGTGATATTTGTATATTAATGATGCATATGAAGAATGTCATGTTGTGTGCAACATGAAATGTAATGTTGATATTTATGAGCAATATTATGTAGGGCATAATGTGAATTGAAACATAAAGAAATAAAAAGGAGAATAAAGTTGAAAATAAGTAGCAATCAAAATCAAGATTAAAATATGTATTCTTTCCTTTATACTTTGAACCTCTTTATAATAATGTTTATGTTGAGGTTGTTAGACAGAGAAAATATTGCTGGATTGTTATTATTGAAAGATATGTTACTAAAATGAGGAAAGAATGGTGGAATAGTGAATGAGTTAGTTAGTATAGACAAAGTGTGATTATTTAAAGTTGGGATATATGTATATAAAATTAAGGTTTTGTTTAAAGGAAAAAGAGATGATATTGGTTAAGTAAGAAAATAAGTTGATATTGTTATTTTAATGCGAACATGGTAAATTCAATGTTAGAAATGTGAGATGCTTGGATATTGTGAAAGCTCATGGTAATGGTGATAATATGTGATATTTGAGATTTTTGAAGTGAGCTTTATGATTGTGGAAATTATATGTTTTAATATTGCTTTGTGATATATATTTGTAAGATGTTTTTAAAGTGATGATAGAAAAGATGAGTTTGGCAAATTGAAGCTTAAACGAAGTAGTAAATTGAGAAGTTAAAGTTTTAGTGGAATTTGATAAAGATTATTGGGATATTGATAGTTAACTGTATATGCAATGCATGAGCTAAGTGAAATGACTAGTATGGCATATGGAAGTATTATGAATTGAGTAATGTGATTGATAGTATGAGAATTTGTTTTGAAATAATCAAGGAAGTGGATAAGTAAATAGAAATGAGTTATTTTAAGTCATTTTACTGAACAGGGTAAGAATGAATATGGGAGTGTATTAAATATTTTTAAAGACGAAAGTGAAAGAGATGTCACATTGGGAATGTGACTGAGATGAATATGAAGTGTTACTATAGTCGGAATATATATGTTTGTAGTGTGAATAAATACTTTATATCATATTGGAAGAATGAGAAGGATAGTGTTTAAAAGAAAATGATAAACACTAAATTTGTATTGAATGTATGAAAAAGGAAAATACTATAAGAGCATATAATTAAGTGTATACATGTATATGATATGTGAATTGAGTTTTCCAATATGAATGAAATTATGATATATAAACACATTTGTGAATCACATTATGAGGATGGCTTATGAAGATATATGTGGTATAATTATAGAATTAGTGATATGGAAAAACAATGTTATATGTATTAGTGGACCTAAGAGAGATTAGGTCTTGAACTGTGTAAAGCTAGATGGATTATGTGATGGAAGTGAGAATGGAAAGAACTTGAGTAATATTGGACAGTGGAAATTGTTATAATGAGTATTGAACTTGATGATTATATTATATTTAGAGTTTCAAAGTATTCACATATGAAAAGTTCTATGTAATTATATTATAAGAGATTGTAGATGGATTAGAAATGAAGTGATGAATAGAAATTGTATAAGAACTGTATATGATTGAATATGTATATAGTAATATTGTTAAAGCATGAGTTAAGTTGATAAGGATCATATAAGCGAATACAAATTGGTTGAAACGAAGTTGGAATGTGTTAACTTCTGTTATACTAAAAATGTTAAGATTGAGAATAGAATTATAAAAGAACAGTATTGAATTGAAAGTTCTAGGTTTGAATATTAATCTCTTAAAGTCATGTGTTTTGTTCAGTATTTTGGATCGGTTAATTTGTTATCCATGGATTTGGATCTTAGATATAATGATTGTAATACGGATTTGGTGAGGTTGACAATTTTGTTTGAGAAGTATAGTTAAAAATTATGATGGTTAAAGTTGTACCTTATTATTTTTTTTATGTTAAGAATTTGGTTATAACTGTGAAAATAAAAATAAAAATAAAAATAAAAATAAAAAATTTTGAAATGTGTTGAGTTATGGATAATATGACAAAAAGGTAATCAAAATAAATATACCAATGATAGGAAATGTGAAGAGTTAGTAAAAGGGAGAAATTATATTATATGAATGAAAGTTATACTGAATATGTTTATGGCATGTAACTTGAGGTTTAAGGGAATGAACTCAAAGTTTGAGTGAATGAATTATAGATATTAAGTATGATATAACATTTTTATGAGAATTGGTGGAAATTATACTAAGATAATAAAGAATAAACTATGTGTATATTAAAAGATATTAGAAGTGATTTGTTATCATGATGATTTGACTGAAAATAGATTGAAAGAGAGCAGAAATTGAATATAAGTTTGCTCTTATGGAATTAAGTTATATTTATACTTATATGAAAATTGTGAAATTTCATGATAAGTTAGATTACTTAATCGTTGGTTGGAATTGAACAAGATTGGAACGTGGGTATATTGTGACAGATAGATTAATTGATCTGGATTTGGCTAAGATTATGGATCATTAATAAAATTTAATGTGTATAGTTGTATTAAGAAAATAGGTATTTACATGATAATGTATATGATGTAAATTTTAAAGTATGATTGGACATGAATGAGTGGAGTATAGTAGTTGTTAATCATGATAAGAAGAGAAAAAGATTGGTTATTTATAAAATAAGTTGAAAGATAATGTATTAATATGTAAGTTAAGTGAAAAGCATGCTAAAGAAATAACTCCATTTATGAAAAATCAGGATTTTGTTATCTATTGAGGGTGATAAATGTCTATTTAGACAGTGATTGTAATGAAGGGATAATTAATGTTCAGATATAAGTCAATGATTTTTAATGTTAAAGTTAAGAGAGTAATTATACAGAAGTGAAATAACAAAATATATTAAATATAAAGATTAGATGGAGTATAAGTGTACTATAGAATGATCTGATTCTTATATAAAGACATTAACAAGAAATGTAATGAGCTCTTTTGAATGTTTGATTAAGGAAATAACAAGATGTATAAACATATAGAATGATGAGTTATGGAATTTAAAGAAGGTGGTTGATTCTAAAGAGGAGAGTTGAAGCTATATAATTTGATGATATAATAACTTAAGCGTATAATTAACTTCATATGGAAGTTAAGATGGTATAGTATTATGAATGGATTACAATTATGCTAGATAATTTCGAGGACGAAATTATTTAAGGGGGAGAGAATTGTAATATCCTCATGTATACCTTAAAAGTTTTGATTATGTTATTGTTATATATTGGATTGAATATATGTGTTAAATTACAAGAGAAAAGAAGTTGGGAAAAGAATGTATAGGTATTTGTGTTTTGAGAAGAAAAGAGGGTGTAGAGAGAAGTGTATATGTTGTTTATATGGTTGTATAACTAACATATACATTGGTCAAAAGGGTTGGTCAATACAAGATGATATTTATTTGTGGCATGTGAAATTATATATATGGGTATATATGAGACAAAAGATTAATTAAATGGATGAAGGGCATGGAGGTAATTTTCTTTGGTTAAGTTGCATGGTGGAGATTAAAAGAAGAAAAGTGGTTGACTTGTTGGTATTTTCTTCTTTCTTTCTTGAAGAGGCCGGCCATTGAAGATGAGAAAGAGCTAGGGAGGTGTTTGAAGTTCTATAATCAAATTGAAGAAGGAATCAAGGGTTTTGGTTAGAGATTTGTGGAATTTCTTCATTTAAGGTAAGTTTTCTCTTGATTTCTCTTGTTCTATTTGGAATTTTGTTTGAGTTTGATGGAGTGTGTTTGTGTATGGTGTGTGTAAAAGTGTTGAAATGGAATTAAAGATAAGAAGCTAGGTTGGTGTTGGTGATGGAAGAGTAAGAGTTGTGTTTAGTGAATTTTTTATTATTTTACAATTAGTGAAGGCTGTGACTTGTATGATTTTTAATTAATTATAGAAAAATGTTCTTGAAGTGAATTTTTGATATGTTGTGCCTCTATGAGTCTAGAATGACTGAAAAATATGTTGATTCGATTTTGGAATGGTTATGAGTTTAGAAAGATTATTTTTATTAGACCTGTTCCAGCAGGTACCTTAACTGAGACAGCTATATTTCGGGATTTTTAATAAAATGTAGAAAAATCATATCCAATTGAATTTTGGATATGTTGTTGCTTAGTGAGTCTAGTATTTGAGAAAAATAATTTGGAACCACGTTGATTGAATTTGATTTATGGAATTCACAAAGTTCAGAACTGCTGCCAGGATGCAGGGCAATTGGGGCAGTCTGGTTAGGTGAACTATTTGACCAAGATTTTGTGTTCAGTTTGATCTGAAATTTTAAAGGAATGATTTTAAGATACAAAACTAAATTCTGTAAAAATTTTAGAATTTTTAGTCAAGTAGATTATTTTATACAATTTTTCAAAATAAGGATAAAATGGAGTCTTAAACCAGAATGTACTATTCATATGGTCATTTTGCTAATATTCCTTTGGATTAGGTTTTGAAGAGATTGGGTTGCATTAACCTAAATGTGGAGAATTCTTGGAAAGAAAAGAAATGTATAGATTAATGGGACTAGTTCTTGAGGTAAGTACCAATACATATGATTGTATTTAATTACATAATTTGAGGCTTAACACATTTGTTTGCAAATGTGTTAAGTGATCTATTATATTGTTAACGTAATTGGACTAAGGTGATGATTGAATGATGTGAAGGATGTGAAGATCATTAACAAGGTAAGCATAAACCCTATTTGATTGTATATCCTTATATGTCTTTGAACATTAACACATTGGGATGAAAGTGTTAAATAAGCTATTATATTGTGAATGTAAATGAAGAATATATATAAAGGATGAAATATGAAATGGGAAAGGTAGGAAGAAATGAGGATCATTCTTAAGGTATGTGCAATTTGTTATGATAAATGCTCTAGTAATGAATGATGTTAATGTGTTTTGAGAAGTGAGAAAATGTTATGTTATATGCATTGTGAATCTTGTGTATGGCAATGTATTATATGAATAATATACTTTGAAATGTGATATCAATGATGCTATATGTATCATATGGATTGAGATATGATATGATATGAAGCCATTGTGATTGGCTATGATAATTCAATTGAAAGAGATAAGGCATGTTGGCCTAATTGATGATGAGATTGATAATGAAATAATAAATGAATTGTTTGTTTAATATGTTATTCAGTTTCAGAGTTCTGGATTTGGGTGGCATGCCTAAGAAATGATGAAAGGTAACAGTCTTGCCGGGTTGAGGATCTCCTCATATGTGTTGAGTTGATGGTCCAAGAGACTGGGTCTGTTACACTATGAGAATTGTGAATATGAGATATATGATTTGTAACAGTCTTGCCGGGTTGAGGATCTCCTCATATGTGTTGAGTTGATGGTCCAAGAGACTGGGTCTGTTACACTATCCATGGATAGAGATACATGTATATACATTGCCTACGGGCGTGATGATTGTGACTATGAACCAAAGCAGTAACTCTGAACTTTGAATAACATATTAGTGTTTTGGGCCCGAGTCTGTCTTTATTGTCAATGTGAAATGCAAGTATTGAAATATTGATTGTGAGTATTAATAATGAATTATGCTTGGTGAATTGTGAATAATATAATGTTATTAAGTGTAATATGTAAATGAATTGTGGTTGATGATAAAGGTTGTCTTTATTGGAAATATGATTTATGATTTGTATGATATGTAAATTGTGTATTGCAATAATGAGTGATATGATGTGTAATGTGTGTATTGCAATAATGAGTGTATGATATGTAATGTGTGTATTGCAATAATAATTGGTATGATATGTAAAGTGTGTATTGCAATAATGGTTGGTGTGGTATATATATAATGTAGGGGTATTAATATATTGGTTTTGAGTATTGGTGATGCATTGGGGTTGGTGATAATATTATGTATATATATACATCATATATGAAATTAGCTAGGATATATTAAAGATAAAATTAAAAAGAAAAGAAGATATGATAAGAACTAATTATATATTGAATCGATCTATCATTATATATCAATACTTCTATACTATATGTTTATATTTTATATTTGGACTACTAAGCTCTCGGGCTTAGCGCGGGTATTTATTCGCGCAGGTATATAGATGGAAGATATGAAGTCTTTTGTTATGCCACAAGAAGAGTAAAGTTTGTCGAGACCAACTAGAGGGTAATGCATACATGTATAAATTTTAATTATGATGTATTTCTGACGAGAGAGTATTTATATGTATAAATGAAGTTTTAATAAAGATAATGATTTTGTAAATGTTATTTAAATTAAGGTATTATGGTTTGAACTCTGTTACAGGTTTTTAAAAGGTAACGAAAAGTGACATCCTTATACTTTATATATTTACTGTATGTATACTAGGTATACGCATAGTACTTATATAGGGTATCGGGGTGTTACATACTCACCGCTATGTGTTGAGCCGCTTAACATGGGACAAGGTAAAATAATATTAGTATGCTTTAAATTTTTGTAAAAGCTTACTTACTTTATGTTATTTCGTAGGTGAATTTGGCCTGGTGGAGCCCAGAAGAGCGAGCAAACTAGTCCCCTTTGATGAGGGCTGCACTGTCTTTCCAACATTCTCACCGAATTATTGCTGGCCCAGTGTCTAGTGGTTGGTTTATCGGGGAGAGATTTTATGAATGGTTTCTCGGTCCAGAGCAGCGGAGATTTTTGATGCAAATCCTGGAATATACTTTAAATATTATGTCGATGCAGGAGGATGCATGGTGATCGGCTCGGTATGGTTATGATGCCGAGTCATTTCTCCATTTACCGGGTCTATTTTATGCCCATTTTATTCAAATGAGACTCTTGAACTTTGATGTATCTCCTGTCGATGTGCGGGAGATTTTCGATGAAAATGAGGGTAGAGATGAGGAGGAACATCACGGAGATGCAGGAGAGTCTGTTCCACATCTCGGGGCCAGTACTTCTCAGGTAAAACTTTTATCACTTTTCCATTGCAACTGCTTCTTTCTCTCTTTTTTTGACTCTTTAATGATTGCTGCTGGCTGTTGGCTCGTTTGATCATGAGGTTGGACCTTCTTTTACTGCCCATTCATTTGCTCATTCTAGCCCGCCAGATATGCCATCTCATCCGTAAGGCATTGATATGAACTACCTGGTACGTTTCTTATTTCATAATAGTTTATGCTATATGTATGCATGATTATGTATGCTCTTACCTTTTTCCTTCTTGGTTCACAGCGGAGGCTCGAAGAACAAAATAAGAAACTTCAAGAAGAGTTAGCTGCAAGTCGTCGGCAGGCTTCTCATTTTGAGAGTTTATATTATCAATCCGAACAACATTTTTGAGACTTCCGATTTCAGGGAATGAGGGATCCCGATGCTTCTTCATCGAGAGGCCCCCAGACTGATGACCATGAGATCCTTTCGTCTGCTTCTAATGAGGACCATGATGGATCAGAACCTCAAGGTAATAGGGATTTTGGTGTTTTCGCTTTAGGTGATCCCAGGATGAGTAATTTGCCGAGTTTTGGTGCTCTCGCTTCGGGCGGACTCGGGACGAGTGATTTGCCCCCTCCTCCAACAGGCGATGAATTTTTCAAGTATTTATTTGGTGACCTACCACCACCCTCTTAGTGATATGTAAATATTGTAGCAATTGTAAAACATTGTACAATAATGAAAAATATACAATTTTCCTCTTTACTGTAAACCTTTTTTTTTTTACGTTACTGCACCATTTTTTTTTTTGTTACAGTACACCATTAATTTACATCCACTTCTTTTGTTAAACCAAATACAACATGGTAAAGGCAATTCATTGCCACTTCCTTTCCTTATGCCGTATGGACTTATTCTTTCCCATCATCTTTTCCTTTTTACTTTTGAAAAAGGTTTGTTCTTCTATATAAATCACCCTTCATGCCATATTTTAATACATAAACCAAAATTCTTTCTCTTTCAACGTGAAGACTCCCTTTAACAATTTTAACTTTTTCCTCATTCATTCATTCACCATGACCGAGCATCATTTAAAGAGAATAAAAATTCTATTTAAGAATATGGATTCCATTCATTGGAAGCAAATTTCATGGTCAAAACTTGATGTTTTAAATTGTTTTCAAAATGTCAAATTGGACCACTCCTTCTTACATGTCGTGGCTTCCTTTTGGGATACAGATTCTAGGGTATTTAGAATTAATGGCTTTGAAATATGTCCCTTGATTGAAGAATTTGAGGCCATCCTTGGACATCCCAATAATCAACAAATGGTGTTACCCACAATGATTTCCAAAACTCAACAGAAGATGCAGATGTTATTTCAAATTCAAAAACCCAAAGTTCTTCGGTTGATGAGAGGTGAAAAAATTCTACTTGCTCCCTTGATTGATTTTTGTTTCTCTCATTTGGCCCCTACTAAGGAATGGGGACGCATGCTCTATCTTTGCTTTCTCTGCCAATTCTTGCTTATTTCTTCTGACGGCGATATTGATCCACGAGTATTGGATATTATGGACCAAATGGAAGGAGGCTTGTCGCCGATACCTGTGATCTTAGCTGAGATCTTAGTTGGATTAGACTGATTTAAATCGGGATTGTCAAAGAGACTGACTGGGAGTCCGTTGCTACTTTAGGTAATTACCTAAACTGCCCTTTTGGGTTTTAATTTAGGTTTTTTTTTGTTCTAACTTTTGCCTAGTCCGCCCATGCAGGTTTTCGAAACTAGCGAGCTGTCCTAATTTTTGCCTAAGCTGCCTTTGCGGGTTTTCAACTTAGCGGACTCTTTTTTTTAATTTAATTCTTTCTTCACAGATTTGGCTTCAGGAGCGTCTTTGTTTGCTTGATACTCCATCTATGGATTTTGCCAGATACCTGCCACGTCATCATTCTTCTAGGAAGCTACTCCATCCTGTTTCTTCATATGTTGACTGGGTTGACTGGATCCACTCATGCTCTGAAGTTAATATTCGTTGGTTTGTACCTTGGTGGAAGATTTCTCGTATCACCATGCGGACATACTTGATGTACGTTCCCCTTGCCGCTCTTCGTCAAGGTACATGCTATGATCCTCGCCGACTTGGGCGTCAGTATGGAGCTGAGCCTTGTGATTTTGATTTTGCTTCCGACTTAGACATGCCCTGCTTGACTGAAGCGTACTTGGATCTACTGAGGCAAAGCTGGCCTGCACGTTACACTTATCGACTGCCATATATTTTACATTTGTCGATTTAGAAAGTGTATTGTTAGGATGAAAAAATAATTAAAGTAATAAAGGATGCTTCTTTTCCATTTATAATTTGTCATCACCTTTTGCTATTGTGCTTATTTGTTTCATCCATATCTTGTCAAATACTTATAACAGTGCACATAGAACAATTTTAACATTAATTCTGTTTTATTAAATTGGGGAACAACCAAACATAAAGCCAACATACACAAGATCATTCATGTTGCCAATTAGCCCTTTCGGGTTTTCTAATTGACAATTTTATCTCATTTAGCCCTAATTGTTGCCTAGCCCGCCCTTTCGGGTTTTCGAAACTAGCGGACTGCTCTAACTTTTGCCTAGGCTGCCCTTTTTGGGATTTCAACCTAGCGAGCTCCCTTTTTTTTCCTCTTTTTCTATCATACATAAAACCTCTTCAACCTGTCAATGTTTACTGGCTCACTAAATTCGTTCCCATCCATGTCTGATAACTTCACCGCACCTTTGTTCATGACTTGTTTCACGACATATGGCCCTTCCCAGCTAGGCCTAAACTTCCCTCTTGGATCAGATACATTAGGCTTACATTGTTTCAAAACTAAATCCCCGACTATGAATTTTTGGATTTTAACCCTTTTATTGTATGCCCGAGCTATCTTCTTTTGATACAGTTGGTGACGATACGGTGCTTTTAACCTTCTCTCTTCTAGTAAAGCTAACTGAGTGTATCTGCCCGCTACCCATTCCGTTTCAGGCAGTTCCACTTCCAAGACTACTCTTAATGACTTGATCTCAATTTCAATTAGTAATACTGCTTCCATCCCATAAACTAAAGAGAATGGTGTAATTCCAGTAGGTGTTCCCACACTTGTCCTATATCCCCATAAAGCAAAGGGAAGCATCTCTGACCGATTCCTGTAAGTCTTGGTCATCTTGGACAGAATTTGCTTAATTGTTTTGTTCGTTGCTTCTACTGCACCATTAGCCTTTGGTCTATAAGGAGAGGATCGATGATGATGGATGTGGTACTTGGAGAATAAATCCTTAACTGCTCCTTGAAACTGTACCCCATTGTCTGATATCACACTATGCGGGACCCCGTATCTGCATATGAGGTTCTTTTCAATAAACCTAGCCATTTGGCTTGCACCCAGCTTGTTGAAAGATTCAGCTTCGACCCATTTTGAAAAATAATCTACTGCTACTTCAATGAATCGGTGACCATTTGAAGTTGTAGGATGTATCTCTCCTATAATGTTGATACCCCAAGTGGCAAATGGCCAGGGTAAAGACATTGAATGCAGCTCTTCAGGAGGCATGTGATTCAAGTTACCATACATATGACATTGTTGGCACTTCTTGACAAATTCAATACAGTCTCTCTCCATGGTCAACCAATAGTAACCTTGTCGAATAACCTTCTTAACTAGGGCCAAACCACTCATGTGGGGACCGAACCTTCCCGCATGTATTTCTGACATGATGCGCTCCACTTCAGGTTTTCTTTAACATCTTAAATGCACTCCATCAGGCCATCGTCGATATAACTCTCCATGGAAGGTGATGTATTGCAATGACCACCGCCTTATGGCTCTTCTCTCTTTCTTTGTTGCCCCCGGCGGGTATTCTCTTTCTTCCAAAAATCGCCTTATAGTATCATACCACGCATCATGGTCCGTATCAATTTCCATGATTGTTTCATATTCATATCAAGGAGTTTATGAATTGGTCAAGATCAGAGGCTTAAAGAATAAGCTAACAGGGTTTTCCCATACCGAAGCCAATGTGGCTAGGGCATCAGCCATCTGATTTTCTTCTCGTGATAGGTGTATAAACCTATACTCCTTAAAGTTATTTTTCATCATGGTCAAGTAATGGTGGTATGGTTTTAATTTTTCTTCTTTCAACTCCCATTCTCCATTTACTTGGGATACAACTAGCAATGAATAGTCATAAACTTCCACCTTATCCACCCTCATAGTCATTAGGGTTTCCAAACTGAAAATACAAGCTTCGTATTTCACCATATTATTGGTTGCCCTAAATTTTAATTTTTTGGCTAAAGGGATGAGTTCCCCTTTGGGCGATTCTAGTATAACTCCCAAACCTGCTCCTTTCCGTTTACTGCTCCATCAAAATACATTTTCCACCCTTGTACTTCAATTGCTTCTAAATGTTCATCTGAAAATTCCAAGATTACCTCTTCGCTTTCTGGTAATGGTTCTTGGGCCAGGAATTCTGCCACCGCTCTACCTTTGATTATTTTCCTTGTTACATACTCAATCTCAAATTCCTCTAATATTGTCAACCATCGACCATATTTCCCAATCAAAGAGGGCCCTTAAGTACTTCATTGGGTCCAACCTGGAAATTGCTTGCACACTATACGATTGAAAGTAATGCCACAACTTCTTAGAAAACCAAACCACGGCTATACATGTATTTTCGATGATACTATACTTAATTTCATAAGGTAGAAGCTTTCTACTCAAATAGTAAATGGCATGCTCAATCCCTGACTCTTCTGCTTGGGCTAGCATGGCTCCTATCGACTCTTCTTCTACTGCTAAGTATAGTAATAGAGGTTTGCCGGGTTTAGGTGGTTTCAAAACAGGTGGATTCAACAAATACTATTTTATTCGACCAAAGGCCTTTTGACATTCTTCATTCCATACGATGGGCTGATTCTTTCTAAGCAATTTGAAGATAGGCTCACAAATTGTTGTGAGCTTTGCTATAAATCTGCTAATGTACTACAGTTTACCAATGAATCCCCAAACTTCTCTTTCCGTCTTTGGGGCTGGTATATCCCTGATTGCTTTGACTTTGTCAGGATCTATCTCAATGCCATTCGGACCAATCACATGTCCCAACAATTTACCCGAGGTAACACCAAATACACACTTCTTCGGGTTTAATCTTAGTTTATATGTCAAAGCTCTATCAAAGAATAATTCTAAGTTTTGGAAGTGCTGCTCCCTTGTGTCCGATTTTACCATCATATCATCAACATATACTTCAACTTCTTTATGCATCTTGTCATGAAATAGTGTGGTGCCATCCTTTGGTAGGTTGCTCCAGCATTCTTTAAGCCGAAAGGCATCACCCTCTAACAAAATATACCCCATGTAGTAATGAAAGCAGTTTTGGCTTTATCCTCTTGGGCCATTAACACTTGATTGTATCCGGAAAATCCATCTACAAACGAGTGTAGCACACTAGAGGCTGCACTATCAATGAGAACATCTATATGAGGTAAAGGAAAATCATCTTTAGGGGAAGCCTTGTTTAAATCTCTATAGTCCACGCAAACCCTTATTCTTCCATCTTTCTTTGGCACGGGTACTATGTTGGCTAACCAATCTGGATATTCTATTACTTCAAGGAACTTCACTTGTATTTGCTTAGTGACCTCTTCTTTAACCAATTCAGCCCACTCAGTTCTTAATCGCCTAAGCTTTTGTTTGATAGGTTTAATGTGAGTGTAAGTACGAATATGATGCTCGGCTATGTCTCGATCTATCCCCAGCATATCTTCATAAGACCAAGCAAACACTTCTTCATATTTTTTGAATATTTTTTCAAATCTCTCTCTCTCATCAGGAGTAAGGTCGGATGTTATGCTAATGTTTTTAGGGTTTTCAGTTGTTCCCAAATTTAATGATTGTGTGTTAACAGAATTAATATCAAAGATGCTCATGTAACTGCTATTTGAATGTATGCAACCATCAGGAGAAATATCACACAAGTAACCAAAATCAGACTTTATTGCATTCATTTTGGAAAAGAAAACATCATCATCCTCATACAAAGCAAACAAATTAAAATTAAAATCAAAACCATTGTTCTTAGAATCATAAAGCAGGATGTCTTCAAACTTCTCTTCAACAGGGGCAGCAATCTCTTCCGGAGTCTTCTCGGCTTTCAGGGCAGCTTCATTCTTCTCTTTTGGATTGGATTCTTTGTTGGTTGACAGGGTGAGCTCTTACTTCACTTGATCCACTAGCTCGGCAACATCTACAAAAATTTGAAAACCTGGGATTAACTTACCTATGAACATGATTGGCTTAGGCCTTCCTTGGAGTGGTCCCATATCTGGAGCTTTGACAAAGATCTCTTCAAGTGGTGGAAGCTCATCTTCTCACTCTTCTTTGGCTGGACATCATTGTCTTCATCATATCCCAACCCTTTCTTGGAAGTTTGAGTTCTAAAATCTGGTAACTTTGTCAAACCGGCCTTACCTTTTCCAAGACCAACTCCGGGAAGGTAGTTCATGTTCTTCATCATATTCAAGACTTTGGAATCCATTACTTCATCATCAGAAATTGCAACAACTTGAAAGCCATTGAGAGGCCTCTCAATCATTAGAGCATTAACAATCTCATTATCTTCAGCTTCAATGACCACTGTCTCATCTCCGTTGGGGAACTTGATCTTTTGATGAAGGGTGGAAGGAGCTCCACCAAGAGGATGAAACCATGGTCGTCCCAAGAGTAAGGCAAAGGTAACCGGTATGTCTAAAACAAAAAAACTCAACAATAGATTCAATTGGACCAACCTTGACAGCCGCTTTGAAAGTCCCTTCGGCATGCCTCTTAGTGTTGTCATAAGCACGAATCATTACCTCGGTCGGGTTTATATCTCTTGTTGACTTAGCTAGCTTTGGTAATAACTTAAGTGGACAAACATTTATGGTAGACCCATCATCGACCATTACACATGGAGTCCTCTTCCCCTTGACTTCTATTTTGATAAAGAGAGGGCGGATGTGGCCTCTCCCTTCCTCCGATAAGTCCGCATCCGAAAAACAAACTGCCCCCATATTAACTTCACTCTTTTCTTGAACCTCTTCACATTTCATTACTTCCCCAATTTTTATGATGTTGATCAACTCCTCAGGTGTTGTGGAGGTAGAAATTGGCATGCTAGCTAAGGCTTTGGCCATAGTTTCTAAGTGCTTTTTAGAAGTAGTTGATAAGTCCCAAATGCTAACACTTGCTTGGGTTCTTTTCAATTGTTTAAGCACAGCATCATCTTCTTCTACTTCAACTTCCTTCCCTTTATTAGTTTCTACCTCCTTAGGTGGCGGCCTTGAGTAAGGCTTACCGGATCTAGTGTTCATCACCTCATCTTCTTCGGGCTCGGACCAAGTCCACTCCTCCTTCTTAGATATAATATCATCATCACTATCACTTGAATCCCAAAACCCGTTGACAACACAAATTGCTACTTCTCCACCCATCATAGCTTGTTCAATTTTGACAAATGCCTCTTCTTCTTTGGTTTCTTCTCCACCCACTTCTTGAAAAGAAGACATGACAAAGTCCTCATGCAAACCTACTCCAATCATGAAGGTTGCTGGTGGTGGTACCCTATTGAATTTTGGTAATGGGTTGTCTTTGGTGTTTGGCTTATTGGGCTTGGGTAGCTTCCCATTATCAATTAGATTTTGGATCTCATGTCGCAACCTCACACATCAATCTGTGTCATGCCCTTGCATTTGGTGAAATTGACAAAATACTTTGGTGTCAAAATTAGGTGGGAGGGGTTAGGCAAAGGACGAGGATTTAAGGGTTGTAACAATCCCTTCCTTTGAAGCTTATTGAGAACCCAAGACATCGATTTTCCCAATTCTGAAAATTGTCTCCTCGTTCCTTGGTTAGTAGCATTAACACCGATGGCCTTTTGCATGCTTTGGCTACCAGGTTAATAGTTCCCCTTCTCGTTCCTTTTTGTTGAAAAATAGCTCTTCCCCCTTTCCTATTCTTCAATTTGCAAACCAGCTTGAAGAAGGTCTTTGAAATCGTGGATGAGTGTATGAGACATCCTCTCACGAAGACTAGGCAACACCCCTCTCACAATCATCCTTATTTGATCGGATTCATTTGGCCTCTTCTTGAGTAAAGCAGCCTTGTTTCTCCATCTCTTGACATAATCTACAAAATTCTCATTCGGCCTTTGCCTAATGGACTCCACTTCCATTAAAGTAACTTCTAACTCAACATTATATCCATATTGTTGGATGAAGGCTTTGTAAAGTAGATCCCAACTCTTTTGTGTTCCATCATCTAAGGTATTGAACCAATTTTGGACAACAGGGTCCAATGAGAGCATAAAGTACTTTAGGGTTTGAGCCTTAGTAGCTCGGGCAGATTGCATGGCAGTGATATACTGCTTCACATGGAGATGAGGATTTTCGGTGCCATTGTACTTAGCAAAGGAAGGCATCTTGAACTTATAAGGGACCTCTTCATCTTGTTTGAATAGTTTGTCGATCTCAGACATCTCTTCGATTTTCAACTTCTTCTCAAATTTTGCTTTCTAAATAAGCAATCATCCTTTCGACATCGGATGTCTCGATCTTTTCAATAGTTGCTTTCTCAACAACCTTCGGTTCTTTCTTCTTCTCTTGAACATCTTGGTAGTATTGAGCCCAATCATCATCGTCATCAATGATCACTTTTTCATCATCAAAAACCACTTCACCAACTTTGGTCTTCCCTTTGTCCTTTGGCTTCTTAGTGCTAGCAGATGCCTCGGCATGATTCTCTAAGATTGCAGTCAATTGGTTCTTCATGGTCTCAGCTAAGGCCTCTTTTATTTCTTCCATTTTGGCGCTGAGGGCCTCATCTACCATCCTTTGAATTTGTTCAGGCTCTATTATTTTTTGTGAGCAAGTGATTGAGTCGTTGCTAGATACTTTGTCTCTGGCGTAGGTCGGATTGTTGTAAGCTTTTGAGCTATCGTAATCCAGGGCTGTGAGCCAGAGAGGATCAATGATATGAGATGCAAATGTATTCATGTATGCATGTATACACAAACAATTAACAAACAAGGACAAATAGGACGTTCCTTCCAACCTTATAACATCCACACACGAATGGCGAGTATCTTTTCCTAGGTATATGGTTAACAAGATACCAACATGGGGTACTTTGCTTTCGAATAATTCCCTCGGACGTTTCAACCAATAGTTATATTTTTGAAAGTGGAAATCAGTTCATAATAATTCCCATTAGTTAGGTTTTAATCCATTTATCCAACTAAAGTAGCCTTTATGCTATATTGGATTAAAATTAAATTAAGAGGTTTATTATAGATATATTTCTCACTTGAAAAAGGTAACTAATGGTTTATGCCAAAAACAAGCCCATGGTTAATTTATTCTTAGTGTAAACTAGGCCCACATTTGATTTTTAATATTTCATAATTGACCTAAATATTTTGCAAGCTCTTTGTAAGAAAAGGTTGGGTGAAAATAATTTTGTTTCTAAGCCCATTGTAAAAAGATTTTAGAAAAAAAAATGGATTTTGGGCTTAGTATTTGGGCCATGAGCAAAAGAATTTTTGATTTATTTTTAGAAAAGTTTTATATCAAAAGACCATCTTGAAAAATTTTGAAAATAGCTTTGGTCTTTTGGACTTTGAGCTTACAATGTACTTAGGTCATATTAGAAAAAGAACAAACCAAATAAGCCATGATTTAAGCTAAGTTAAATTAACCATAGTAAAACAACATGCATTTGGGGTAAAACCTAAGGAAAGTAACTAGGCCAATTACATGAGCTTTAGTCTTTGGGTTAAAAGGCTTAGGTTCCCATAGCAAGTATATACCAAATGGTACGAGGCTATGAGTGGTTATGTCATGCTCGCTCTCCATACCTTGAGTGAAAGTATGGTATCCCTCACACAACATAACACGGGTAACACGGGCGTCCTAACTCACGCACACGATGCAATCTAAGATGATGCAATGGGCAATATCATTATAAGAAAGAATAGAATAATATAAAGACCAATGGAATCAACTTCTCTTATCCCCATTATAGTCGCCACTGTGAGTAGGGATTTTTGCCCCACCTCCGGTTGAATGGTTCTTGCAACTTCCACACTGTTTAGGCTCGGGGCCTTAGAGAACACGGACCTAAGTTCGGAGAAAATGGATTTGCCACTCGGACAGGCCGGGAAAAAGAAAGGGGTGCATGACTCGATTTCTAAGGAATCCCCAACCCCTTAATGGGTTCGGAAAGTTGGGTACATGTGGGAAGGTGAGAAATGGCCCAGCACCCCCACAACGCCCGGTTCATTGGAACCGGCCTCCTTTACAGGTCTTAATACTATAAAATTCTTAATTATAACAACATTATCCATATTACACACAATAATTAAAAGAAAGCATCAATATATTAAAATCAAAGCAAAGTCCAAGTAAAAAATAAATAAATAAATGGACACCCATCCGAAGATGGAAATATGCCCTTACATCACATGCCTAAATAGGACACCCACCGAAAGGTAGAAACATATCCTTTACATAGGTTCTAAAATAGAAAAGCAAATTAAATTACATGATATTTAACTAATGAGGTACCCACCAAGTGGAAACATACCTCTTACAACATTTGGAAATCTAAATAAATTGATAAAAGTAAATAATCATTCATCATAAATAAATCATTCATCAAATATATCAAATATCAATAGAAAGTAAACATCCATCCATGATAAATTAAATAAGCCAAGCATTGAACTTAAATAAATTAAAGCATATAAAATAAATCAAAACATACTCAAATATGGAATTAAATTAGGTAAATAAAAATCCAAATTATAGCTACTGTTTTCCATTTAGGATCCCTTAATTCATATGTTTAGGGTTTTGGATTTTTTAATTTAAATAACTGTGACTTTTTAAAGAATTAAAATATATTAAAGATTTTATGTTTTAAAAGGTTGATAAGACACTTTGATTAAACAAATTAAGGTTTGAATGGTGAAATCATGTAACTAGGGTTTTGGACACTTTAAAATACTTTTGATTTAAGGTTTTAAATGATGATTTCAAGCTTACTGTGTGAAATTAAAATATTTGTGGTTTTATGGTTTTTAAAGTTTTAAAGGATTAAAGTTTAGAAAAAGTTAGGGTTTAAGGTTTTAAAGGGGTTAAAGTTTACTATTTTAGGTTTGGAAGTTGAATTTGGGTTCAGTATTTTTAAAATTAGGGTCTCGGTGGATACTTAGGTTTTTAGAATTTGGAAAAAGCAATTTGATAATTTTATGAAAGTAAACCAACGATTTAAAGTTTATAAAGCAAAAAAAGATATTTTTGGAGCTTTTAGAAAGAAACAGAATCAAATTTTGGTTTTATTGGAAAATATGTTCAATTAGGGTTTTGGAGTTTTGAAGAAATAAAAGTAACAATTTTATGTCTTTTGGAAAATAAACCAACGAAATAAGGTTTTTAACTTTAGAAAAACTAAATTAAAGTTTTGAGATTTTTGATTTTGAAAAACCAAATTATATAATCTAAGCTACTGTGAAAAGCAAAAAAAGAATTTAATACATACCTCTTTTTGATGATTCCTCCAAAAATCATTTTTCTTGGATGAATTAAAACAAAGACAATTGGTGCCTTTGATGATTTCTTTCTCTTCTTCGTCTCTCAAAAAAAAGTCTTTCACTCCTTTCCTTCACAGATTTGGTTTCAAAGTCCCCTCTCGTCCTTTAACTTCTGAATACTTTTCTTCCCTTTTGTGTTGTTATTTATAGAGGTTTTTTATTCCTTTTTCCTAGTTACTCACGGCATACCATATTTAATAAGAAAAGGAAACCAAAACCTAATTGTATTAGGTTTCAAAAAATTTCCGTCGGAAAATTTTGCTGGAAAAAAAAAACAGCTGTGGAAAAATTGCGCTGGCAAAAAAAATCTGCCGCAGTTCGCTGCAGCAATGGGCAGGGAATAGGCCTACAGGCCATTTCACCCGCAGGAAATTCCTATGGGCGAAATGCCCCACGGCCAAGCCCGCTGGAATTTTTGGCGACGATTTTTTTCTTCGCAGATTTTTTTTTATTTTTATTTTTATTTATTTTTTATTAATAAAAATTAGATAATAAAGCAAAAATTATTTAATTAAGATAACAAAAATTATTTTAGACCAATTAAAATATATTAGACAACACAAATTTTTTTTAGACTAAACCGGACTGGGCCAAAAATTAAGGGTCTACAACGCGCCCGGTACACGAAGATAATCTTCAGCATCATAGCCATTTTGAGCTAACCCCCATGAATTTTTCGGTATTGATGTAATATTCAAAGTATACAATGGGCAGTTCATCGGGACCCTCCATGGCAAAGGACCAAGGAATCAATCATACACCCTTTCTCCCACAAACTAGCCACTGGACATAGGACCAACAATGATTCGGTGGGAGTGCTGGTAAGGCAGTACAACATTCATAAAAGGAGTGCAATTCGCCCGCTCTTCAACTTTCCACCAAACCAAGTCGACCTGCAGGATGACAAAAGGATATCGTCGGTAAGAGGAACCAGAAGGCCATGGTACAGGATACCAGTTTTGGCTAAAAAATTGACTCGGCCAATAGTCATTTCTCCCACGGGTAGGTGGAAAGTATGGGTCGTGTCCATCCACCGCTTTGATAATGCTTGAACTACACTACGGTCTATTGGACATTCCTCGAATGGTAATTGCAGAATAAATCTTTCAAAACTACACTCTCGGATGATTTGTTTTACCTGAGAAGGTGCGTCATACCATTGTCGGGCTTTATAGACATATCCTCCGCCGCGGACAATGCAACAATCAAACTAAAACCGAACAAGGTAAGCCAATATGAGATAAGTATATCATTTCATAATTCCTATTGTTTCAATGTCTGAAATTACTCATTACTGTATTTATTTATTTTTATTTTTATTTTAAGCATTAGAATAGTTTCTACTATCCATTTGCTAATATACTAAATTATAATTAAAATAATAATAATAATAAAATTAAATAAATATATTAAATAAAAATAAATAAAAATGATAAAAAATAATAATAAAATAAAAATGATAAATATTTGTGCTGCTAAAGTTGCAATGTTACCTCAGTCTTTAGACTAGAACTACGGTGAAGTTGCATTCCAACTAGTGGATTGATAGTTCCACGTTCATATTGTCGAATAAATTCTAGCAACTCAGCATTAGATCGAGGTTCGGATCTTGAAGCATGCCTTCCTTCCATTTATTGGCTAAACTCTCTGTTCTCAAATCTAAATATAACTTATAATTGAATAAAAGTGAATGAAATGGAGGAAACCGAGATCCTTTATATAGGCAAATGGCAAGACAAAAGGCAAAAAGAAATAGTAATTCCATGAAAAAAAATCAATGTTAGTGAATAATAAAAAGTAGTAATCAACATTTTCTAAATAGTGTATAAATAGTAAATTCAAATCATTCTATTCAATTATTCAACTATTTGCGTGTCTAAAAATATTTTTTATACTTTTAAAAATTATTTTTCAATGCAGGGGGCAAAAGGATATAGGTATGGTAAAAAATAGCAAAAGTTTTTGCAATTTTGCCAAATTTTTTGCAATTTTGCATATTTTTCATTAATACTCTGCTAACTACAATTATCTTTTGCAGCCATTGCTCCATAACCAAAATCATTTTTTAGTCCATAACTCACCAACTGGTCCAAAATCCAAATCATTGGTGAGTCCATAACTCACTCCGAGTCCAGAACCCAAATCATTTTTTAGTCCAGAACTCACCAACGGGTCCAGAATCCAAATCATTTTTGTGTCCAGAACACACTCTGAGTTCAAAACCCAAAACAGTTTTTAGTCTAGAGCTCACCAACTGGGTCAGAATCTAAATCATTTTTGAATCTAGAACTCATTTTGGGTCTAGAACCCAAATTATTTTTGAGTCCAGAACTCATCCTAAGTTCAGAACCCAAATCATTTTTTGAGAACAAAACTCATGCCAGGTCCAAAATCTAAATTATTTTTTAGTTCAGAACTCACCAACGAGTCCAAAATCCAAATTATTTTTGAGTCCAGTACTCATCCCTGGTCCAGAATCCAAATAATTTTTGAGTCCAGAACTCATTTCGGGTCTAGAACCCAAATCATTTTTAGAGTCCCGAACTCACCACGGGGTCCAGAACCCATCCTTATCCTAAATATGCTCAAAGTCATGTTGCTTTTTACTCTCTTCTACTAAAATTCTCAGATCATTCAAGTAGGGGGCAAACTGTAGACCCTTAATTTTTTACCAAGTCCAGTCAAATATTTTATAATAAGTCTAAAATATTTTTTGTGGTTTTTATTATTTATTTTATTTTATTATTTATTTTAATACTTATTTTAATATTTATTTTAATATTTATTATTTATTTTATTTATTTTTAAAAATATATATATAATAAAAAATCAGACGGACCAATCGGTGAGCGACACGCGGCAAGGTAGTTCGCCGTAGGTGCAAACTGCGGTGAATTAGCCTGCCCCAATTCACCGTAGGTGCAAGCTGCGGTGAATTGGGCAGCACCTCACAGGCACTCACCTGATTGTTTGCGTCCCAGCGCCGTTGCTCCAGTCTCAACAGCCCGTGCCAGCACATTGGCTGATTTTTGCCAAAATTCTATTTTTACTCGGAAATGTCAATTAATTTCCTAAATAGTTTTAACTTCCTTAACATATTAGGTTTTATTTTAAATTCTATAAATAGTAGTCTTAAACATAGAAATAAGGATGAAAAAAATTACTCAAGAATTACAATTGGACTTTTTAACTTTGAAGCAACCCAAAGCAGCCAAGAACAAAAAGAACACGCCCATCCCCAAGGCAACAAGGCTATGTTGTCTTGATCAAAGCTTCCCCATAATTTCAACAGTGTAATAGTGGTGGAGCCAACAAATGACGGTATTTTCTTAATAAATTTATTATAACATGTTTTTGATAGTTTTAAAGTGGAACATGCATGATCTTTATTTAAAATTGAATCCAGTAGCTTATTAACATGAATTCTTCCAAATACATGATTATTTATTCAACATGTTAATAGCTTTGTCTAAAGTTTTTTGTGATGACATTTAATTTTTCTCAAATATTATTAATAGTAGCTTGTTCAACTTCAAAGCTTTGATTATTATTTTTTCAAAAACCCTAATTTATAAATTCCAAAACCCTAATGAATTCTATTTTCCAAAATCTTTACAGTAGCCTAATACTTAAAAAATAATTATAATAATATTAGTTTTTCCAAACCCTCAAACCCTAGTTTTTGAATATACCTAAAATGTTAACTCTAATCCTATTTTTAAAAAAGAAGAAACCCTAAAACCTAATTGTATTTTCCTACACCATAATTCATAAAACCCTAGCTTGTATATTTAGTCTTTAATTGTTATTTGAATCCTGCTTTACATACTTAGTTTACATCTTCATATCTTGATCTTTATTTGGCTTATAATGAATGGTTTACTCTCATGATGAATGGTTGAATGTCTTTTATTGGTTTACATTATTTTTTCATTATGTAAGAGGTATGTTTCCACCTTGTGGGCACCTTATTAAATTAAGCTTCATGTAATTTAAAATTATTTTCATATTTTGGGATAAATATAAAGGATACGTTTTCGCCTTTTGGCGGGTGTCCTATTTAGTTTTAGACATTGGACGATGTAAGGACATGTTTCGTGTAACACCTTTATACCCTATATACGTACAATACATATTTCTAGTATATGTAAAATACACATATACGGTACAAAAATAGCACAGACCGGTCTAATAAAAAATTTTCACATTTCCAATTTAAAATTTTAAATTCTAAATATATAAAAATTAAATAGAATATAAATATTCTTTACTTATTATAAGAACCCAAAATAAATAATATATATAAAAATCTCTGGGAAAAATTCGCCAGAGTTTTGTCTGTATTTTGGACATCCCAAAATTTATCAAAACACAACCTGCAAAAAAAGAAAACACTCCCAAATAATTTCCAATCACCATCTCAACCATACTTCTCAATTTCACCAAGTTTCTCAAACATTTATACATATAGATATATATAATTTAAAACACACTTACTCTTCCATTTCAAATACATTGACCCAAACATTCTTTATAATATAAAATACGTAAAATTCAAAACATAATATATTATGCATAAAACTCAAAATGTACAATAACATAAAAATATATACATGCTGCAGGAGTGTTTCTGATCTCGATAGCAACTCAACAAGCTCAACTACAAGTCCAGACCCGACCTGGTCTAGAAGAACTCTTTGGCTCAACTGGGTCTACCCTATCACCTGCGCGATGGAAACAATCGCGCTAAGCCGAAGCCTAGTGGTACAAACTTTGATAATAACAATGTAACTCAATGCAATACCAAATGCACAATGCATATAGAAGTCACATCAATCCATTTTCTTATATTTTTCAAATATTTCATAAGCACAACTCATAACATTATATTGCTCAATTGTATCATAATTCATAATTCACATTAAAAGAAAGACAAGCATGGGCCCAAAAAAGATCTAATATGCTATTCAAATTTCAGAGTTACTGCTTTGGTCCATAATGACACCATGTGTCTAGCCCCGTAGGCAATATATATCCATGGATAATGAACAGCCCCAATCTCTTGGACCTCAACCCAGCTAGACCCTTAGGCCCCAGTATCTTGGTCCTCAACCCGGCTAGGCTGCTACAGTTTTTGAGGCTTACGACCCAGGTTTTTCACCCCAAAAACATCATATTTATCAGCTGGCCTGGCTTACGACCCAATCTTTTCACCATTCCAGTGTATAGGCCATAGGCAATCATAGGAATGCCGCCAAACCTAGAACTCTGAAAATTGAATAACATACTAAGCACACAATTTATTCATATTTCTCATTATTAATCTCTTTCTCATTTTCACATATTCAATCTAGGCACATTGCCTTATTTTCACTTTTTTTTTCTCACTTTTCTCATTTTTTACATCTTTCTCATTTTTCTCACCTTTCTCATTTTTATCAATATCAATTCATTTCATTATTACACATATCTCATTTTTGCATTACAACACATTACCCAATTACTTTGTGTATTTTCACATAATATGCATATTTCACATGTTACACAAATTAGCCATTATCAATGGTTTTTCACAATGCATTTAACACATATATGTCATTACAAATGTCATAGCACATTGTTCATACACAATCAATGAACCAAGTAGCTTAACACATTTTTCAACTAAAATTTGTTAAGTCCAAATGTTATGCAAATATAGACATTATATTCAAAGCTTGTACATACCACCACTAGCAACCCAATGCAAGCTAAAACAACCTTCAATCCAATCTTTCCAACTTGCCCTTCACCACTTGGATGAAGCAAATCAACGTCCCTCAATGCCTAAACCAAATGTGATAACAAATAATCATTTAGTATCACATTTAATGGCATTTCCAACATTAAACCATAATTACTCATCACTCCTACAAATTTCCAAAAATTTAGCCTTTCCTTACTTCAACATTAGAATTCCATTATACTACAATTAAATTAGTGTTTTAAGTTTATTTATATTATTAAAAACATATTTTAATACATTTAAATCATTTACATTATAAAAATACACTCTTATACACAAAATCTCAAAAATGGCATAACCTTGCCCCCATTGAAGGTTTTCCATTCCAACACAATCCATTACTCATTCCAAGCTTATATTCATCACTTTTAACACTAAACAACATGCTTAAATAAATAAAATCACACAATTCAACCACATTGGAAGATCACTTTTCCAAAACCCTAAATCTCCACTTCCATTCTCAAACTCCAACCCAACACCACCAAATCCAATATTTGACTTTAAAATACTTGTTTATGAATAAAAAAAAATCATTTAGAACCAATTTGCACAATTAAAATTCATGTTTTCAAAACTCCAAAAATCCATAACCCTAAATTCTCTCTCTTCACCATTCTTTAACCAAACTCCATCATCTCTTCAATCTAACCTTAGAATCATTGTTAACTATCCAAAATAACATCATACACACCCATTCCAACAATTCTAACATACTACATCAAAATCTCCAAACTCACATAATCCAAATTTCCAAGGAATTCAAAGAAAATAGATGGAAACTTACTAATTTTGGTGAAGATCACCAAAAATCCACTTGCAACTTTTTAATTTCTTCAATTTATGGAGTATGGAAGAATCAAATTCTTGGTCTAACTCCCATGGAAAATTCGGCCAAAGGAAGGAGAAGAAGAAGAAGACTTTTAATATTTCTTTTTCTTTCATCTTTTTTTTAAACCACACACACATATATATATATATATATATATATTAAAATAATTTAATATTTAATTATTTTTTTAATAAATTAAAAGTTCTAATTTCCCTCTTCCATTCAAAAATAATTTGTTTTTGAAATATTTTATTAATTTTGAATTTATAAGATTTAATTACCAAAATACCCTTTTCTTTTAAAATGTGTTGACTTTTATATGTTATGTATATTTTGTATATATGTCACATATATATTCCGCTTTTTCATTTAAAATCCCTTTATTTTTCATTTAAAGCTATTAATTTAATTTATCCTTTTAAATTATAATTTATTTTATCCAATTTTCCAAAAATTAGAAATTTTCAAAAATTTTAGGATGTTACATGTCCATCCTTGGATGGGTGTCCTTTTATTTGTTTTGTGTAGACATTGCTATGATTTTTAATAAAGTATTTATTTATTCTTACGATTTCATGTAGTATGGATAATGTCAATATATTTAAGAATTTTATAATATTAGAAAATGAGGCCAGTTCCAATGAACCAGGCATTGTGGGGGTGCTGGGTCATTCTCACCTTCCCCACACGTACCCAACTTTTCGAACCCAATAGGGGGTTGGGGATTCCTTAGGAATTGAGTCATCTGCCCTTTCTTTTTACTAGCCTATTCGGGTGATGACTCCATTTTCTATGGGTTTAGGCCCGAGTTCTCTAAGGCCCTTAGCCTAATAGTGGTGAAGTCGCAAGAACCATTCCATAGGGAGTGGGGGGAAAAAATCCCCGCTCACACAAGGTATTCAAAGTGGCCTCTAATGCAGACAAGGAAGCGATGGATGATGATGAGTGGGAATAGTACTTCCAAGATCAACAAGAGGATAAGAAAGAAACGAAGACTACAGAAAATAAAGTTGAATTTGTCGATGTTGAGAAGGTGATTGCTGGTTTAGACAAGAAGTTTGAAAAGAAGCTAAAAACTAAAGAGGTGGATAAATTATTTGAAGATGTTGAAGTAGTTCCTTACAAATTCAAAATGTCTGCATTCGCTAATTACAATGGTTCAGGAAATCCCCACTTGCATGTTAAGCGGTACATCACAACCATATAGTCTGCTAAAGCTACTAAGGCTTAAACTATAAGGTATTTCATGCTTTCTTTGTATCCCATTGTGCAAAATTGGTTCAAACCATATAGGAGAGTACCCAAAAAGATTGGGATCTACTATACAAAGTCTTTATTCAACAGTATGGGTACAATGTTGAGATGGAAGTGACCTTAATGGAGGTGGAGACTATCAGGTAGAAACAAAATAAAAATTTTGTTGATTATGTGAAGAGATGGAAAAGTAAGGCTGTGCTCCTCAAAAGAAGGTCTGATGAGTCAGACTAGATCAGGATGATAGCAAGAGGCATCTATGAGCAGGGATTTTCACCCCCACTCCCATGTAGAATGGTTCTTGAGACTTCACAACTGCTAGGCTTAGGGCCTTGAAGAACACGAGCCTAAATCCAAAGAAAATAGAGTCGCCACTTGAATAGGCCAGGAAAATAGAAAGGAGTGGTTGACTCAATTGCTAAGGAATTCGCAACCCTCTATCGGGTTCGAAAAGTTGGGCGTGTATAGGAAAGGTGAGAATGACCCAGCACCTCCATAATGCTCGATTCATTGGAACTGAACTCCTTTTCAAGTTTTAATATTATTAAATTCTTAGCCTATTGAGATATCATCCACACTACATGCAATTTAAAGTAAATAATGTAATATCCCAAAATATACCCTAGAAGTTTTGGTATATTTGTTATAATTGGATTTTATGTATATGTTTCTTTGGTAAGAGAAAAGAATTATATAGAGAATGTATATGTTGTGTATATGAAAATATATACAACATATACACAAGTCAAAGTCAAAGAAGGTTAGTGGAAGAAGATATTTAGTTATTTTAAATTAATTAAGTTAATTAGTGGAAATGGGAAATTAAATGAATGGAAGAGGTTAATTTGGATTATTTTAATATTATTATTGCTTGGATGAGAGGGTTTTAAGGAAAAGTTTGACTTTGATTTCTTTGGTTTCTTTCTTTCTCTCTTTCTTCATCGTGGTTCTCTTTCCTTTTCTTTCTTTTTCCTTTTGTTGTCTGACCATCAAAGAGGCAAGAGAGCAAGAAGAGTTTTGATCTTCCAAGTTTAAGATTGAAGGAAGTTTTCAATAGATCAAATTGGAGATTTAAGAGTTTCCTCATTCTTGGTAAGTCTTTCCACTTGATTCTTTGATTTGTTTGGGTTTGTGAGTTGAAGTTGTGTTTGAGAATGTGTTTGTTTGATTTTGGGTGTGTTTAAGAGTGTTTGGTTCTATTGATTTTTGGATTTTGGGGTTGGATGGAAGGAAAGAGTAAGTTTGTTGGTCTAGAAGTGTTGTGGTTGTGTTTAGGGTGGTGATGATATTTTGGATTGTGTTTGATGTATATTTTGGGTTGTTTTGTTATTTTTGCTAGTTTGATATGGTTTTGGGTATGTTTGGGCTAAGTTGGTTTGAAGTGGATGATGGTGGTAAGAAGAAAAATGTTGGTTGTGAGGTTGTTGTGGCTGGAATCTGGGTTTTTGGTCTGACACGCCCACCAGCACGTCCAGGTCTTTAGACGTGTCAATTGTTCAGTGTGGCAGTAGGTTTGACACGGCCAGTAACACGCCCGTGTTATTGAACGTGTCATAGCCACTGTGTTATTGGGGAATTGACACGGCCATGAGCACGCTCATGTTGTTGGACGTGTCAATATTTCTGAGAGACAGAATGTATTACACGCCCAGTGACACGCCCGTGGTTCTGAGCGTGTCAATGCTTCTGTGTTGTAGAGTTAGGGCACGGTCAGGGACACGCCCGTGTGGTTGAGCGTGTCATGTTTAAAGTTTGCCCTAGTTGGTTCTTAGCCTTATGATCTCATGTGGGTTTCATCATTCTTTTGGAATAGGTTGTGAAGAAGGTGATTTGCCATAATTTAAGAAGTGAAGGATTTTTGGAAGAGGAAGTCAATAGAGTTGTGTGAGTTGTTTTGAGGTAAGTACAAACCTTGCATTATTGCATACATTCATGTGATTTTGGAACTTATACATTTGAGTATGAATGTACTAAGGAATCTTATTGCATTGTTGATATATATAAATAATGTTATGTTTTATACAATGTGAACTTTGTGAAATGCAATATGATGTATGTATATTGATTATCAGTCTTTGAATATGAATTGAAATAGAATGAAATGTGAAGCCATTGTGGTTGGCTATGATATTGTAAATGATGTTGAAGACATGAATTGAGAAAGAGAATGGTAAAGAGGTAAATGAATTGATTGTATGCCTAATATGTTATTCAATTTTCAGAGTGCTGGGTTTGGTGGAATGCCTATGAAAGGTAACAGTCTTGCCGGGTTGAGGATCTCTTCAAATTGAGTTGAATTGAGGTCCAAGAGACTGGGTCTGTTACACTATATGAATTATTGATATGAAATATATGAAAAGTAACAGTCTTGCCGGGTTGAGGATCTCCTCAATTTCAATCGGGTTGATGGTCCAAGAGACTGGGTCTGTTACTAGTAACAGTCTTGCCGGGTTGAGGATCTCCTCAAGCTTGTTGAGTTGATGGTCCAAGAGACTGGGTCTGTTACACTATCCATGGATAGAGATATGAGATATATTGCCTACGGGCTTGATCATTGTGATTATAGACCAAAGCAGTAACTCTGAACTTTGAATATCATATTAAATACTTGTTGGGCCCATGTGTGTCTATGTTATCATTATTGAATGTATGACATTGATATTGACATTGCATAATATCATTATGGTTTGTACCACTAAGCCGTTAGCTTAGCGCGATTGTGATTTATCGCATAGGTGATAGGGTTGAGACGGAAGATTCCTCTAGACCTAGTTGAGTTTATGCTTGAAGAGTTAGCCTAGAGCTTAAAGATCAGAGAGTCAAGCTATCAATCATGTATATATTTCATGTTTTGTAAATTTTGATTTTTAATGTATTTGTACTTATTTGTTATAATTTTCGCTGCGTATTAATAAACGTTTTTATCTATTATGTTTTATGAATTTCTTCTAAACCTTTGATATTTCTTTTATTTCTTTTCGAGTTATGACTTGTGTATTTTATAAACTGTGGCATTTTCTATATTCAGTATACGTATATTACGATCGTATAAGCATGCTGTGTACGTATACGGGGTATAGGAGTGTTACAAATAATCATTCATTGTATTAAAGCAAAGAATGTTCAAACAAATAAAGATGGGCACCCATACAAGATGGATACACACCTTTACAACAAAGTTTAATATCTAAAATTAAATAAATTAGGATACCCACTATTTCATGAAAACATGCCCTTTACATTGTTCCAAAATCCTTAAAAGGTAAATTAAATAACATAATCAAAACGAAGGCACCCACAATAGTGGAAACATGCCTTTTAAATCATTCTTCAAATTCAAGTAATCAAATATAATTAAGCCATCCAATCATTCATTATAAATAATAAATAAAATCCAAACTCATCATTCATCACATAACAATAAATCAATAATCAAAACTAAGGTTACATCACTAAACTAAGATTAATTGCAAAATTAGGGTTTCAGAACTCTTACTAATCAAGTTAGGGTTTTAAAATTCTTTTGATCAACCTAGGGTTTAAATATGAAATTAGGGTTTCTTAAATTGCTAAACTAGGGTTTAATCTTATTACCACAAGTTACGGAAAAGGGGTTATTATAGCCATTGGCTTCTCGACCGCTACACGATCCTCTTCCATCAAACTTTGATGCCAAGGCCTTATGTCAATTCCATCAAATGCAAAGGCATGAGAGAAATAAATGTGCTCTTTTAAGGCACGAGATCCAAGATTTGATTGACAGTGGAAAGTTATCTGAGCCTAATAAGTCCAATACCAAGAGCAATCCTTTTCCTAAATTTGGAAGGGTACCTCCACTGACAACCTTCATGATGGGGAAGATTGAGAGTATATGAAGAAGAAGAAAATCCATTCAATAAACTTCCTTTTGCTTAAGAGTCGCTTGTCTTATTTTCTTTTTTTAGTATTTTATTGGAACAATTATGTTTTTCAAATTAAAATTGTTTGAATAAATTACTTTTATTGAATTTATAATTTTGTTGGCTTTTGACATTACTGTGTTCTACCTATGACGAATCTAGCTTGAATTTCATATCCATGCATCATGATTTGAATGACTTTGCTAGGTGATGGAATTGTTTTATAGCATTGAGCCTTGTATGCTTACTCTTAGAGAGGGATCCTTCATAATTACCTGTGTCTAGATTCTAGTCGATCTTATAACACGCTTTGACAAACTTTCGAGGTAAAATTGAACTTTGCTTATTTCAAAGAGAAATGATCTAGGCATTGTTTGATGAGCCAACAACTAGTATCCACCCTATTAGTAACAAACCCTAGCTTGTCTCTTTGAGCCTTCATGAGATTTTAGCTTTCTTTTCACTGGCTTATAAACCTTGATAACCTACTATAGACCCTTATTTTTTTACCAGGTCCAGTCCGACACTAATTAAAAGTATATTAAGTCAAGTCTAAAGATTTTATTTGTTGGAAGCATATTTTATTTGTTTCATAAGGTATCCTATTAAGACCTTATTATTTGTTTCATAATATTTATTTCCTCAAGTTACAGTCAAGTCTAAAGATTTCATAAGGTATGTCTAAAGATGGGTATCCTATTTTATTTGTTTTCTTTTGGACATTGGACAATTTTAAAGGTATGTTTCCATCCATGGATGGGTGCCTATTTATTTATTTTCTTTGAACTCGTTGTGATTTTAATAAAGTGATTATTTATTCTTATGATTGCATGTAATATGGATAATATCATTATAATTAAGAATTTTATAATATTAAGACCTGAAAAGGAGGCTGGTTCCAATGAAACGGGTGCTGTGGGGGTGCTGGATCATTCTCACCTTACCCATGAATACCCAACTTTCTGAACCCAGTAGGGGGTTGGAGATTCCTAAGGAATTGAATCATCCACCCCTTTCTTTTCCTGGCCTATCCGGGTGGTGACTCCATTTTCTCCGGGTTTAGGCCCATTTTCTCTAAGGCCCTGAGCCTAATAGTACCAAAGTCACAAGAACCATTCCACATGGGAGTGAGGGCAAAAATCCCCACTCACAGTGGTGACTCCACTTGGGATAAGAGAAGTTGATTCCATTAGTCTTTATATTATTTTATTCTTTCTTATTATGATATTGTCCACTGCATCATTTAGATTGCATTATGTGAGTGAGTTAGGATGCCCATGTAACCCATGTTATGTTCTGTGAGGGATACTATACTTTCACTCAAGGTATGGAGATCGAGCATGGCATAACCACTCATAGCCTCATACCTTTTGGTATATACTTACTGTGGGAATCTAAGCCTTTCAACCAAAAGACTAAAGCTCATGTAATTGGCCTAGTTACTTTCCTTAGGTTTTTACACTAAATGCTTGTTGTTTGACTATGATTGATATATCTTAGTTTGAAACATGGATTATTTGGTTTGCTCTTTTTCAAATATGACCTACCTATGTTTTAAGCTCAAAATAATTTTTCTTTTAAATCTAAAAGACCAAAACTATTTTAAAAATTTTCAAGGTCTTTGGACATGAAAACCTTTCAAGATGGGTCAAAAATCTTCTTCCACCTTATGGCCCAAAACTTTCAAACCCAAGGGTTTTGAAAAAAAATTATTCGCTTCATCTAAAGATTACAAAATGAGCTTACAAATATTTAGGTCAATTATGGAAAACCAAAAATAAATTGTGGGCCTAGTTTATACTAAGAACTATTAATCATGGTCTTATTTTTGGCATGAATCATTAGTTACTTTTTCAAATGAGAATTCTATTTATAATAAACCTCTTAATTTAGTTTTAATCCAATATAGCATAAAAGCTATTATAATTTATTGGATGGATTAAAGCCTAATTAATGGGAATTATCATGAACTAATTTCTATTTTTGAAAATATGACAATTGGTTAAAATCATCCGAGGAATTTTTTGAAAGCAAAATATCCCATATTGATATTTTTGTTGACCATGTACCTAGGAAAAGAGACTCACCATTCATGTGTAGAATTTAGAAGGTTGGAAGGAATGTCCTAATTATCTTTGTTTGTTTATTGTTTGTGCAGACATGCATACACGCATTGCATAACATATCATTGATCCTTTCTGGCTCACAGACCTGGAGTACAGCAGTTCAAAAGTGTACAATAACCCAACTTATGCCAGTGATGTAGAATCCAACAGCGACTCAATTAGCTTCTCACCAACAACAATAGATCCCGAACAAATTCAAAGAATGGTGGATGATGCCCTTAATGCCAAGATGGAAGAACTAAAGAAGGCCCTAGCCGAGACCATGAAGAGCCAATTGGCTGCACTTATGAGGAACACTGCTGAAGCATCCGCCAGCACTAAGAAGCAGAAGGACAAAGGGAAGGATAAGGTTGGTGAAGTAGCCTTTTATGATGACAAAGTAATCATTGATGATGATGATGACTGGGCTCAATACTTTCAAAATCCTTAAGATAAGAAGAAGGGGCCAAAGGTTGTTGGAAGATCAGTCGTGAAACAAACTAAAACTTCAAATGTTGAGAAGCTAATTACTAATTTGGAAAAAAAATTGAAAAGAAGCTGAAAACTGAAGAGATGTCAGAAATAGACAAGTTGTTCGAATAAGAGCAGGTCCATACAAATTTAAGATGCCTTCCATTGCCAAGTTCAATGGAACTAGGAATCCTTATCTCCATGTGAAGAAATACACCACTGCTATGCAGTCTGCCTGAGCTACTAAGGCTCAAACTCTAAGGTACTTCATGCTTTCATTGGATCCTATTGTCCAGAATTGGTTCAACACCTTAGAGGATGATACTCAAAAGAACTGGATTTGTTATACAAGGCTTTCATCTAATAATATGGGTACAATGCAGAGTTGGAAGTCACTTTAATGGAAGTTGAGCCAATTAGGCAAAGACCAAATGAGAACTTTGTTGATTATGTAAAGAGATGGAGAAATAATGATGCACTTCTCGAAAGGAGGCCTGATGAGTCGTGTAACATCCCAATGGCCCTGAGCTTACGACTCGGTCTTTTTACACAACCCGCTTCAAGGGACTGCTACAGTACTGCTTCCGCTCATGGTTCCACATAGGATTTGTTTATTTGGCCGAAGTCAAGGGTCGCCTCCCTCGTTTTGATCCCAAGACCTCCCCCATAAGAGAGTCTTTTTCACTAAACGAGTGCCATTTTTTCTACTAGAAGAAATGGTACTCGTTTAGTGAAAAAGACTCTCTTATGGGGGAGGTCTTGGGATTGAAATGAGGGAGGCAACCCTTGACTTGGGCCAAATAAACAAATCCTACTGTGAAACCGTGACAGGAAGTAGTACTGTAGCAGTCCCTTGAAGCGGGTTGTGTAATATCCCAAAATATACCCTAGAAGTTTGGTATATAATTGTTGTTTTATTTGGATTAAGTGTATTTGTGTTTAATTGGAAAGAGATATGTTGTAAGAGTAGAGTGCATATGTTAGTTATACTGTAATATACACAACATATACCATTCTAAGGGTGAAGGGTATAAAGGAAATTAATTTGAAATTGAGTTAGTGGAATAAGATGAGTGGATGGAGATATTTGAATATTATATTGTTTATTTTGAGGAGGAGTTTGTTTTGAGGAAAGAGAAGTTGACTTTGCTTTTGTACTTCTTTTCCTTTTCTTCTTTCCTTCTCCTTCCTTCGTGGCTTTCATTCCATTTTCTTCTCTTTTCTTTGTCTTGGACGGCAGCAGCAAGAGAACAAGAGAGAGGGAGAGATTTGACCTTACAAGATCAAGGTTAAAGAAGTTTACAAGAGATTTAGTTGGAATCTAAGAGTTCTTCATCCTTGGTAAGTTCTCTCTTGATTTCTTGTGTTGTTTTTGAAGTTATTTGGGTTTGTGAGTTGAAGTTGTGTTTGAGAATGTGTTTGGGTTGATTATGTTGTGTTTAAGAGTATTTGGTTTATGTGGTTTTGGATTTTGGGGTTGGATTGAAGAAAAGAGTAAGTTGGTTGGGATAGATTGAGTTGAGGTTGTGTTTAGAGTTTTGATGATGTTGTGATTTGTGTTTGTGTGTGTGTTTTAGCTTGTTGTGGTGTTGTTGTAAGTTTGAGATGGTTTTTGGGTATGTTTTGTGAAGTTTGTTTGAAGTGGATGTTGATGGATAGAAGTGTTTTGTTGGTATGGTGTTGTCTTGGCCGGAATCTGGGTTATTGGCCTGACACGCCCAGGAGCACGTCCAGGTCCTTAGGCGTGTCAATTGTTCTGAGTGGTAGTAGGTGTGACACGGCCATTAACACGCCCGTGTTGTTGAGCGTGTCATAGCTACTGTGAGTTTTGAGAATTTACACGGCCATGAGCACGCTCATGATGTTGGACGTGTCATTATTTCTGAGAGACAGAATGTATGACACCCCCTGACAACACACGCCCGTGGTTCTGAGCGTGTAAATGTTTCTGTGTTGTGGAGTTAGAGCACGGTCAGGGACACGCCCGTGTGTGTGAGCATGTCAAGTCTAGAGTCTGCCCTAATTGATTCTTAACCTTATGATCTCATGAGAGTTTCCTCATTCTTTTGGAATAGGTTGTGAAGAAGGTGATTTACCCTAACTCAAGTGGTGATAGATTCTTGAAAGGTAAGTGTTTAGAGTTGTGTGGGTCATTTTGAAATAGTTCAAAATACATTATTGCATACACTCATATGATATTGAGAATTGAGACATAATTGATTATATGTGAATGTTGTGATGAGCATGTAAAATATGTGTTGATGCCATTAATTATATACATGTGAATAATGAAATGATTAATGTGATGATGGAATATAATGTGAAAGATATGAAGCCATGATTGTTGGCTATGATAATGAAAATGAGATAATTAAGGCATGGTTGCCTAGTTGATTATGGATCATGAAATGAGAAAGAAATTGATAAAGAGATAAACGAAATCATTGTGTATCTAATATGTCTATTCAATTTCCAGAGTTCTGAGTTTGGCGGCATGCCTATGAATAACTGGATAGGTGAAATGACCGGGTCGTAAGCCGAATCCAGTTGATAAATGTGAAATGTGATGTTTTTGGGGTGAAATGACCGGGTCGTAAACCTCTAAAACATATTATTGGAACTAGATTGAGTGAAATGATTGGGTCGTAAACTCAAATCTAGTTGATTATCCATGGATATATATATTGCCTACGGGGCTAGACACAATGTGTCAATATGGACCAAAGCAGTAACTCTGAACTTTGAATAACATATTAGTGTGTTTTGGGCCCGTGTCTGTCTTAGTTGTAATATGTGAATTATGAATGAAGAAACAATTGAATAACAAGATCTAATATATAATTATAAAATGTGATATGATTATGTATGGTTTATGAAATGTATTATGGTGACATGTGCATCGCATTAAAGCATCATGGTTGTACAATTTACACTACTAAGCTGTTAGCTCAGTGCGATTGTGGTTCATCGCGCAGGTAACAGAATTGAACCCGAGAGTTCTTTGAGACTGAGTGAGTCTAGACATTGAAGAGTTGACTTTTGGACTTAAAGATCAGAGAAGAGCTGCCAGTCATGTATATATTTTATATTTGTATATTCAGATTTTGATGTATAAGTATTTGTAAACATTTTTTCTATTTTCCGCTGCGTTTTAAATGAACTTTCTATTTATTTGGTTTTATAAACTCTTTCAAAAGTTTTTTAAATTGTTTACATTATATAAGAGTGATAACATGAGTGATTTGTAAAATGTGGCATTTCTATATTCAGTATACATATATTACGATCGTATTAGCATGCTGTGTACGTATACGGGGTATAGGGGTGTTACAATTGTTTTGGTATCAGAGCTTAGGTTTGAGATTCTCAACCTAGGTATATTGTAAGGAAAAAGGATATTTTGCTTTTAAAAGTTGGTTTTTGAATAAGATATATACTTGATATTGGCAGTCTCTGTTCTTTAATAAGGTGCATTCTGCTGTATTTGCATATATAGGTTGTGATGGATTCTCATTTACGTCAGTCAGTTGAGGGTAGTGTGGAGAGTGTAGCTCCAGATGAGGTTAGAGAGGGAGCTAGAGTGGTTAGTGCTGGAGAGATACCTGTTTCTGTACCAGAAAGACCAGCTGGTGAGGAGGTTCAGATAGTTTGGTTTAGGCATATGATGGAATTATTGAGGCAAGCCCCAGTACAACAGCCACCGCCACCACCCCAACCTTTGGTATCAGTGAGAAAGTATGACAAATTAAGGAAGTTTGGAGCAGAGGATTTTCTGGGTACTATTGATCCAGCTGTAGCTGAGCAGTGGCTAGATAAGATACATAGGATATTTGTTCAGTTACAGGCCACTCCAGAAGAAAAATTTGACTATGCTAGATCATTGTTACAGAAAGATGCATATGACTGGTGGAAGACAGTGCCCCATGCTATGGATGATCCACCTACCTTGTCCTATGCTGATTTTCTCAGGGAGTTTGAATTGAAGTATACTCCGAGGGAGTATAAAGATGTGAAGAAGATGGAGTTTTTGAGTTTGAAGCAAGACTACAGGACAGTAACCGAATATGAAGTTGAGTTCATCCGGTTGAGCCATTATGCTGGGGGTATCATATCTGATGAGATTGATAGATGCAGGAGATTTGAAGAGGGATTGAGGCCCTCTCTCATGTGTCATGTGGCTGGTTCTCGATATCATGATTTTTCCCAGCTTGTTGCAGCAGCTAGGAGTGTGGAGAGAGCTCAGGGTATTGAAGCAGTTGCTACAGAAGAAGAGACCAGGGTTAGGAGACCCCAGTTTGAGGCAGGGTCTTCATCTGTGAAGAGAGGCAGGGGAAGCTTTGTTCCCAGGATTAGTAGGAGTCAGAGGCCAGCTGGTAGGTCAGTTCAGTTTCAGAGGCAGAGATCGAGACCTACAGCTTCAGTGGCGAGTGCTCTGACCCCAGTAATTCAGAGATCTACTCCTCCGGTATGTGAGTATTGTAGTAAGACCCATTGGGGTGTTTGTTGGAGGATCAGAGGATCAGCTGGATGCTATAGATGCGGATCGCTGGATCATTTTGTTAGAGAGTGTCCTGAGTTGCAGGAGCAGAGGTCAGTAGATTCGGCAGTTTCTCGACCTGTTGTGAGGGGAGGTAGAGGAGGCAGAAGTTTCAGCAGAGAAGGTAGATCTGGGTTTAGTCCTAGAGGAGGTTCTACATCCAGGGAGAATAGACCAGAGGAGGCTGGATCTTCTCAGAGGATGTATGTGATGCAGAGGCAGCCAGATGCTTCAGCAGTTATAGCTGGTACTTTCTCTTTATTTGGTATTTCACTACTTGCTTTGATTGATCCAGGATCTACTCATTCATATATAAGTGCATCCATTTTGCCTGTGTCTGAAGTGCATGCTGAATCCCTAGGATTTGATGTGTTGGTGACAAATCCTTTAGGGCATAGTGTGATTGTTAGCAAGGTACACCGAGATAGTGCAGTAGTGGTTCAGGGTGAGGAGTTTTTGGGTGATCTGATTGAAATGCCATTTAAAGAGTATGATTTGATACTGGGCATGGACTGGTTGTCTAGGCATGGAGCGGTTGTAAACTGTCAATAGAAATGTGTTACTTTGAGAACCGATGATGGTAGAATTGTGATGGTATCTGGTGAGCAGAGACAGCTTGCATCCTTGTTTATTTCAGTTGTTTCAGCTAAGAGGTTGATTAGAAAAGGGTGTGATGCTTATCTTGCTCATGTTGTGGATACTAGAGTAGTGGGTTCTCGACTTGACGGTATACCCACAGTTGCAGATTTTCCAGATGTGTTTCCAGAGGAGTTGCCAGGGTTGCCTCCTGAGAGAGAGGTGGAGTTTGGTATTGAATTGTTGCCTGGTACCACTCCTATCTCTATTACTCCTTATAGAATGGCACCTGTTGAATTGAGAGAGTTGAAGGTGCAGTTGCAGGAGTTGTTGGATAAAGGGTTTGTTCGCCCTAGTGTTTCATCGTGGGGAGCTCCTGTGTTTTTTGTGAAAAAGAAGGATGGTACTATGAGATTATGCATCGATTATAGGCAATTGAACAAGGTGACTATCAAGAATAAATATCCTTTGCCTAGAATTGATGATCTCTTTGATCAATTGAAGGGAGCAGCAGTGTTTTCCAAGATTGATTTGAGATCAGGGTACCATCAGTTGAGAGTCAGAGATGAAGATGTTCCTAAGACAGCCTTTCGTACAAGGTATGGGCATTATGAGTTTCTAGTTATGCCTTTTGGGTTGACGAATGCACCTGCAGCTTTCATGGATTTGATGAATAGGGTGTTTAGACCCTATCTGGATCAGTTTGTAGTGGTTTTCATCGATGATATCTTGGTGTATTCACGCAATGAGGAGGAGCATGACAAGCATCTGCGGATTGTGTTGCAGATCTTGAGAGAGAAGCAATTGTATGCTAAGCTGTCGAAGTGTGAGTTCTGGCTTGATCATGTGACTTTTCTCGGTCATATAGTTTCAGCAGATGGCATTAGAGTTGATCCGAGTAAAGTTGAAGCTGTTATGAATTGGAGTCCACCAAAGTCTGTGACAGAAGTTAGAAGTTTTCTGGGTTTGGCAGGCTATTATCTGCGCTTTGTGAAAGGATTTTCTTTGATAGCTACTCCACTTACCAGATTACTTCGCAAGGGAGTTAGATTTGTGTGGACAGATCAGTGTCAGGCTAGTTTTAAACAGTTGAAAGAGATGTTGACTCAAGCGCCTGTTCTTACTTTACCAGTAGAAGATAAACCATATGTGATTTTCAGTGATGCTTCACATAGTGGTTTGGGTTGTGTCTTGATGCAAGAAGGTAAAGTGATAGCTTATGCTTCTCAGCAGTTGAAGCCGCATGAGCTTAATTATCCGACCCATGATTTGGAGTTAGCAGCCATTGTGTTTGCATTGAAGATTTGGCGACACTATTTGTATGGGGAGAAGTGTTTTATTTATACCGATCATAAAAGTTTGAAATATTTGGGAGTTCAGAGAGAGCTTAATCTTCGGCAGAGACGTTGGTTGGAGTTGATTAAAGACTACGACTGTTTGATTGATTATCATCCTGGTAAGGCAAATGTGGTTGCTGATGCCTTGAGTCAAAAGTCTTTAGCAGGCCTGATTGTTTATTCGCTCTCGTTGCTTGTTGAGTTGAGAGCATTGCATGCTAACTTTGTATCTTGTAATGATGGTGCATTGTTGGCACAATTACAGTTGAGGCCAGTATTGTTAGATCAAATTAAAGAAGCCCAGTTGGTTGATGAGAAAGTTCAGAAAATTATTTCAGATTGCCAAAATAAAGAGAATCGAGATTTCCTGTTAAAAGGTGATGGGAGTCTTTGGTTTAAGAACAGATTGTGTGTACCTGATGATACTAATTTGAGAAGGATTATTTTGGAAGAAGCACACCAGTCAGTTTTTGCTTTGCATCCGGGCAGTACTAAGATGTATCATGATTTGAGACAGCATTACTGGTGGTCAGGTATGAAGAGAGACATAGCGGAATTTGTATCCAAATGTCTCACATGTCAGAGGGTTAAAGCTGAGCATCAAGTTCCAACAGGGTTACTTCAACCGTTATCAGTGCCTGAATGGAAATGGGAAAGAGTTACAATGGATTTTGTGTCTGGATTGCCATTGACTCAGAGGAAACATGATGCTATTTGGGTAATTGTTGATAGGTTGACAAAGACAGCTCATTTTCTTCCGGTTCAGATGGATTATTCTCTCGAGAGGTTGGCTGAGCTGTATATCCATGAGATTGTGAAGTTGCATGGAGTCCCAATTTCTTTAGTGTCTGATCGAGATCCCCGGTTTACTTCAAGATTTTGGAAGAATTTACATGGTGCTTTGGGTTCTCGATTACACTTTAGTACTGCTTTCCATCTGCAGTCAGATGGACAGTCAGAGAGAGTGATACAGATTATAGAGGATATGTTGAGAAGCTGTGTCATTGATTTCTCTGGTAGTTGGGACAGATTTTTGCCACTTGTGGAATTTGCTTACAATAACAGTCATCAGTCCAACATTGGAATGGCACCATTTGAAGCATTGTATGGTAGACGGTGTAGGATGCCTCTATGTTGGAATGAAGTTCGAGAAGGTAAGTTAATTGGTCCTGATTTGGTTAAAGAAATAGAAGATAAAGTGAAGTTGATTCGGAATAGATTGAAAACAGCTTCAGATCGACAGAAGTCTTATTCAGATTTGAAGAGGAGAGACATAGAGTATAATGTGGGAGATAAAGTATTTTTGAAAGTGTCTCCTTGGAAAAAGATTCTAAGATTTGGTCGAAAAGGAAAGCTGAGTCCGCATTTTATTGGACCGTATGAAATTTTAGAAAGAATTGGGCCAGTTGCTTATCGGCTTGCTTTGCCACCTGATTTGGATAGAATCCATAATGTTTTCCATGTTTCTATGTTGAGGAGATACCGATCAGATCCATCTCATGTGTTGTCAGTTGAATCTATTGAGGTGAATCCGGATCTGACATTTAAAGAGGAACCAGTTGCTATCTTGGCACATGAAGTGAAAGAGTTAAGAAATAAGGAAGTGCCACTTGTGAAGGTTTTATGGAAGAATCATGCAAAAGAAGAAGCAACTTGGGAAAGTGAGCAAGCAATGCGAGATCAATATCCTCATTTGTTTCATATTTAATATCAGGTAATTTCGAGGACGAAATTCTTTTTAGAGGGGGAGAATTGTAATATCCCAAAATATACCCTAGAAGTTTGGTATATAATTGTTGTTTTATTTGGATTAAGTGTATTTGTGTTTAATTGGAAAGAGATATGTTGTAAGAGTAGAGTGCATATGTTAGTTATACTGTAATATACACAACATATACCATTCTAAGGGTGAAGGGTATAAAGGAAATTAATTTGAAATTGAGTTAGTGGAATAAGATGAGTGGATGGAGATATTTTGAATATTATATTGTTTATTGTGTGGAGGAGATTGTTTTGAGGAAAGAGAAGTTGACTTTGCTTTTGTACTTCTTTTCCTTTTCTTCTTTCCTTCTCCTTCCTTTGTGGCTTTCATTCCATTTTCTTCTCTTTTCTTTGTCTTGGGCGGCAGCAGCAAGAGAACAAGAGAGAGGGAGAGATTTGACCTTACAAGATCAAGGTTAAAGAAGTTTACAAGAGATTTAGTTGGAATCTAAGAGTTCTTCATCCTTGGTAAGTTCTCTCTTGATTTCTTGTGTTGTTTTTGAAGTTATGTGGGTTTGTGAATTGAAGTTGTGTTTGAAAATGTGTTTGGGTTGATTATGTTGTGTTTAAGAGTATTTGGTTTATGTGGTTTTGGATTTTGGGGTTGGATTGAAGAAAAGAGTAAGTTGGTTGGGATAGATTGAGTTGAGGTTGTGTTTAGAGTTTTGATGATGTTGTGATTTGTGTTTGTGTGTGTGTTTTAGCTTGTTGTGGTGTTGTTGTAAGTTTGAGATGGTTTTTGGGTATGTTTTGTGAAGTTTGTTTGAAGTGGATGTTGATGGATAGAAGTGTTTTGTTGGTATGGTGTTGTCTTGGCCGGAATCTGGGTTTTTGGCCTGACACGCCCAGGAGCACGTCCAGGTCCTTAGGCGTGTCAATTGTTCTGAGTGGTAGTAGGTGTGACACGGCCATTAACACGCCCGTGTTGTTGAGCGTGTCATAGCTACTGTGAGTTTTGAGAATTTACACGGCCATGAGCACGCTCATGATGTTGGACGTGTCATTATTTCTGAGAGACAGAATGTATTACACGCCCAGTGACACGCCCGTGGTTCTGATCGTGTAAATGTTTCTGTGTTGTGGAGTTAGAGCACGGTCAGGGACACGCCCGTGTGTGTGAGCGTGTCAAGTCTAGAGTCTGCCCTAATTGATTCTTAACCTTATGATCTCATGAGAGTTTCCTCATTCTTTTGGAATAGGTTGTGAAGAAGTTGATTTACCCTAACTCAAGTGGTGATAGATTCTTGAAAGGTAAGTGTTTAGAGTTGTGTGGGTCATTTTGAAATAGTTCAAAATACATTATTGCATACACTCATATGATATTGAGAATTGAGACATAATTGATTATATGTAATGTTGTGATGAGCATGTAAAATATGTGTTGATGCCATTAATTATATACATGTGAATAATGAATTGATTAATGTGATGATGAAATATAATGTGAAAGATATGAAGCCATGATTGTTGGCTATGATAATGAAAATGAGATAATTAAGGCATGGTTGCCTAGTTGATTATGGATCATGAAATGAGAAATGAATTGAGAAAGAAATTGATAAAGAGATAAACGAAATCATTGTGTATCTAATATGTCTATTCAATTTCCAGAGTTCTGAGTTTGGCGGCATGCCTATGAATAACTGGATAGGTGAAATGACCGGGTCGTAAGCCGAATCCAGTTGATAAATGTGAAATGTGATGTTTTTGGGATGAAATGACTGGGTCGTAAACCTCTAAAACATATTATTGGAACTAGATTGAGTGAAATGACTGGGTCGTAAACTCAAATCTAGTTGATTATCCATGGATATATATATTGCCTACGGGGCTAGACACAATGTGTCAATATGGACCAAAGCAGTAACTCTGAACTTTGAATAACATATTAGTGTGTTTTGGGCCCGTGTCTGTCTTAGTTGTAATATGTGAATTATGAATGAAGAAACAATTGAATAACAAGATCTAATATATAATTATAAAATGTGATATGATTATGTATGGTTTATGAAATGTATTATGGTGACATGTGCATCGCATTAAAGCATCATGGTTGTACAATTTACACTACTGAGTTGTTAGCTCAGCGCGATTGTGGTTCATCGCGCAGGTAACAGAATTGAACCCGAGAGTTCTTCAAGACCGAGTGAGTCTAGACATTGAAGAGTTGACTTTTGGACTTAAAGATCAGAGAAGAGCTGCCAGTCATGTATATATTTTATATTTGTATATTCTGATTTTGATGTATAAGTATTTGTAAACATTTGTTCTATTTTCCGCTGCGTTTTAAATGAACTTTCTATTTATTTGGTTTTATAAACTCTTTCAAAAGTTTTTTAAATTGTTTACATTATATAAGAGTGATAACATAAGTGATTTGTAAAATGTGGCATTTCTATATTCAGTATACGTATATTACGATCGTATTAGCATGCTGTGTACGTATACAGGGTATAGGGGTGTTACAGGTTGGGTGAAAAAGACCGAGTCATAAGCTCAGGGCTATTGGGATGTTACAAGTAAGACCAAATTAGAATGATAGCCAGAAGCGTCTTGACCAATCTCTGTGAAAGGCTGTCTCACACCTTTATAAGGAATTTCACAGATCTTCTCTAAGATGGCTTGCAAATAGAAGAGTGGGAAAGAGAGAAGAACCATTTTTCTGTAAAATGGAATTATCAGTCTATCAATCAAAGTACACATAAAGAAGTCGAAGTCAATACAACTGGTCAAGCAAATGGAAGATAGTATTTAGATATGGGGAAACTTTTGTCTTGTGTTTTTAATAAGCTACAAAAGAAGGGACCGTTACAGCCGTTGGCCCCTAGACATTTGTCAAATCATTTAGCCTCAAAATTTGATACTAAAGCCTTTTGTCAATTTCATCAGACACAAAGACATAAGACGGACAAATGCTTATGACTAAAAAATGAGATCCAAATTTTGATTGATAGTGGTAAGCTACTAGAACCTGATAAGCCCGGCACAAAGGATGATCTTTTACCTAGGTTCAACAGAATGTCACCACCAACAACCTTCATGGTAGGAAGAGGATTGGAGGAAGATTTTGTCTTATCCTCTTTTTAAGATGAGTGTATTTAAGATGTGAAGAGAGAAGAAGCTCAACTCAACGAACTTCCCTTAGCTTGAATGTTGCTTTTCTATTTTGCTTACTTTAATATTTGATTGGAATAATTATATTTTTCAAATTATGTTTGTTCGAATAAATTATTTTCATTAAATTTTATGATCTTTGTTCATTTTAGTGCTCAACCGATGATGAATGTAGATTAATATTTATAAATTAGCATATCTAAGCATCGTGATTTGAATGACTTTACTAAGTGAGGGAATTATTCTATAGCATTGAGTTCTGTATGCTTACTAAGAGAGGGCTCCTGCTTAATTGCCTTTTTCTAGGTCCTAGTTGATCTTAAAACATGCTTTGATAAACTTTTAAGCTGAAATTGAACTCTGCTTATTTAAGGGAAAGATGATCTAGGCGTTGTTTGATGAGCCAACAACTAGTATTAACCCAATTAAATATCAATCCCTAGTCGTCCCTTTGAGCCTTTATAAGATTTCAACTTTGTCTTTATTGACTTGTAAGTCAAATGACTTACCCTGAGCTTTTGTCACACTTTCGATAAATCTAATGATCACTAAGGTGAAGAGGCAAGAAGATCAAAGAAAGGAATGCATAGTCAAGACCATAAGGACAGTTGAAGTTCTCAAGACCATATGGATAGTTGAAGTTCACCTGATACTAGACCTAATATCTCCAATTTATTAAGATGACATCAGGACAATGGAGTACTTATCCACACTGAAGTAGACTCATTCTACTCCACTCATCCATAAATAGAAGTATAAAATGGTGCAATCAAGATAATTCTTTTGGAGCTAGGACCAAACACCACAAGCCCATTAAAGACCTATTGATCTCTATTGGTAGGTAGAGTCTATTAGTAGAGATAGTTTGAATAAGCATGCATATGAGATAGACAATATTTAAACTCAATGAGACCTTTAACAAAATAATGCGTATGTGCCTATCTGAACTGCAACAGTTCTTGCTCAAATGGAAATAATTCCCGAGTTTAGTACGGTAACTAGCATTATGATGTAATAGATGTGTTAATTTGGAAAAGTTGAGTCCTAAGGTAAATTGACATTGATTTGGAAAATCCAATATTTGATTTCAAATTTAAAATTAAAAACAAATTTTATTTTCTTCTCACATAAACCTTCAAGTTAAGGGAAGTATGTTGAACCGTCAAACCTCGAAGGACACATTGTCAAAATAAATGATTATTGGCAAGGTTATGAAGAAGTTACCAACTAGCGTACTGAATCATAGTTTGAAATGGATGTAGCTCTGACCATGTTGCTTGTAACACCCCTACACCCAATATATATACACCACATACACCCACGTATGTAATATTCGTATACCGGATACAAGAATGTCAAGGTTCATTTTAAACAAACCAATCTTAAAACTTTAACATCAAATCATCATTTCAACAATATGAGTAAACTTAAAACATTTAACTTATTTTATAAATAGCAATAGATAAAACATCCCTTGTTAAAATATATACATATATATATACATTACCCTAAAAGTTTATCCAAAACATTTGTTTAATAAGCAACGGAAAATGCAGCGGAATATACATATGTTTACATCAAAATCAATAAGTACAAATATATGAAGTTTATACATGCTGGCAGTTCGTATATGATATTGATGTCCACTAACAACTCTGATCTCACAATCTACCCTGTCACCTGTGCGATGAATCACAATCGAGCTAAGCAAAAAGCTTAGTGGTACAAACTTTGATTCAATATGGATCAATGCGATGCTAATGCACAAAACATTTGAATATAACATGTCATTACATTATATCTCAATATATTAATCAATTGCATCACATTTCATAATTCACATTAAAGCAAAGACAAGCATGGGCCCAAAAAGGATCTAATATACTATTCAAAGTTCAGAGTTTGGTCCATAATAACACCTTATGTCTAGCCCCGTAGGCAATATATATCCATGGATAATCCAACTAGATCTAAACTTACGACCCGGTCTTTTCACTCAGTCTAGCTTCAAAGATTTATTTTTGAGGCATACGACCCTATCCTTTCACCCCAAAAACATCACATTTATCAGCTGGGCCCGGCTTACGACCCAGTCTTTTCACCTGCCCAGCAATTCATTTCATATGCATGCCGCCAAACCCAGAACTCTGAAAATTGAATAACATACTAGGCACAAAATTTATTCTTTTATCTCATTATCAAATTCTTTCATAATTCCATTCTCAAATCATTTCTAATTTTCTCATAGATCAAACTAGGCACATTGCCTTATTATATCATCTTTTCTCACTTTTCTCATTTATATCAAAATCAATTTGTTACATTATGTTTTCACATATCTTATCACATTATTCAACGTTTCTTATCATTTACAACACATTACTCAATAGCTTTGATACAATAATATAATTCACATTATGCATATAATAACATATAACTCATTCATTAATAATATATCAAGTAACTTAACATATTTCTCAAATAAATGTATTAAGTCCCAATGTCATGTAAATATATGCAATCGATCAAAGTTTTTACTTACCTCTAAAAGCAAGAACACCACTCTATCAACCTCCTCTTCCAAGATATCCCTCAATCCTTGGCTTGGGTAACTCAATTCTCTTCAAAACATAATCCAAAGGTGATTATATATACTCACTTAGTGATACACATAAGAAACTAAGGAAGAGAACTATCTAGGGCAAACTCTACACTTGACACGCTCAACAACACGGGCCTGTCCCTGACCGTGCCCCAAATCCACAACATAGAAGCTTTGACAAGCTCAGTGACATGGGCATGTCACTGCACGTGTCCATTCTCCTCCAACACAGTAGCTATGACTACCACACAGATGCTATGACACGCTCAGTGACATGGGTGTGTCACTGGACGTGTCAACCTTCCAACAACACAGAAGTTGTGACACGCTTAATGACATGGGCATGTCACTGTATGTGACCTAGAAAATAGAACCAATGACACGCCCAAAGACATGGTCATGTTACTGAGCGTGTCAGGCCAAAAACCTGAAATCTACACCAAAATGCCACATCCAACTATCATCTTTCTTTAACCTTATCAACACCACACAAACTCAACCAAAACCATCAATATACCAAAATAAACTTGCATAACATCAAAACAACTCAATTACAAACATCAAAACACAATCGCAACCATGTTACACAACTCCAAACTTACACAATCCATAACTCTTGTCTCTTTCACCAAACTTAACCCTTTCTCTTCAATCCAACCCCAAAAATCAAAGTTAACAAAACAAAATGCTTCAAACATACCAAATTAACCATAAACACATCTACAACAACCATTCACCAAACTCATAAACACAAACTCAAAAGAAAACAAAGAAACAAGTTGGAAACTTACCAAAAGTGAAGAAAATCCTTAAAACTCCAACTTGATCTCTTGAAATCCTTTCAAATTCTTGAGTTAGCAAGAAGCAAAATCTCTCACTTGATGAAGATGGTGGTGGCCAACCAAAGAAGAAAGAAGAAGATGAAGATGCAAAGTCAAACCACACTCTTCTCTTTTAACCAAACAACTTTTTCCCAAATCACTCTCCACCAAGTATTTAACTAATATAATATAAACCCACACATGTCATCTTCCACTATCCTTTATTAATTATTATTTAAATATAAATATCTCTTGACCATAATAAGACATTAACTTGTATCTATTGTATATATCTCTATATATACAAAATATACACACTCTTTCCTCTTATCTTTCACTTAATTACATATATACTTAAAATCATTTAATTCAATTTCAACAATTAATATTTCAAAAAATTTAGGGTATTGTTTGGGATATTACAAATCTCCCCCTCTAAAAAAATAATTTCGTCCTCGAAATTACCTATTCTCAAGTCTGAAATAACTGGGGATGCTGATCTCGCATCACTTGCTCACTCTCCCAAGTTGCTTCTTCCTTAGCATAATTCTCCCAAAGAACCTTCACAAGTGACACTTTCTTATTTCTCAACTCCTTCACTTCATGTGCCAAAATAGCCACTGGTTCTTCCTACAAAAGTTAGATTCGGACTCACCTCAATGGATTCTACTGACAGAGCGTGAGATGGGTCTGATCTGTACCTCCGTAGCATAGAGACATGGAAGAAATTGTAAATTCTATCCAATTCAGGCGGCAAAGCAAGTCAATAGACCACTGGTCCAACTCTTTCCAGTACCTCATAAGGTCCAATGAAACGAGGACACAGCTTCGCTTTGTGGCCAAATCTCAAACTTCTCTTCCAAGGAGACACTTTCAAAAATACTTTATCTCAAATACTGAACTCTATATCTCTTCTCTTTAAATCTAAGTAGGATTTCTATCGATCTAAAGTTGCTTTCAAATGATCCTGAATTATCTTCACTTTCTCTTCCTTTTCTTTAATCAAATCGGGACCAACCAATTTACCTTCTCAAACCTCATCCCAACATTGACGCATCCTACACCTTCTACCATACAATGCCTCATAGGGTGCCATTCTAATACTGGACTGATGACTGTTGTTATAAGTAAATTCCATCAATGGCATGAATATGTCCCAACTCCCAGAGAAATCAATAACACAACTTCTCAACATATCCTCTAAAATCTGTATCACTCTCTCTGACTGCCCATCTTTCTCAGGATGGAAAGCAGTGCTAAAATGTAACCGAGATCCCAAAGCATCATGAAAACTCTTCTAAAACCTTGAAGTAAACCGAAGATCTTGATCAGACACCAAAGAAATTGGGACTCCATGCAATCTCACTATCGCACTGATATACAACTCAGCCAACCTCTTAAGAGAATAATCCATTCTAACTGGAAGAAAATGAGCTATCTTCGTCAATCGATCAGATTGCTTGATGCTTCTTCTGAGTCAATGGAAAACCAGTCACAAAATCCATTGTTACTCGCTCCCATTTCCCCTCTAGCACTGATAAAGGTCGGAGCAACCCCGAAGGAACTTGGTGCTCAGCCTTCACTCTCTGACATGTGAGACATTTGGATACAAACTACGCTATGTCCCTCTTCATACCTGACCACCAATAATATTGCTTCAAATCATGGTACATCTTGGTTCTCCCAGGGTGCATAGCAAAAGAAATAATCTTGCATCATTAGGAACACACAATCTATCTTTATACCAAAGACTGCCATCATTCCTCATATGGAAATCTTGGCTCTCCCCCTTTTGGCAATCCGATACAACTTTCTGAATTTTCTCAGCTGCCAACTGAGCCTCTCTAATATGATCCAACAATACCGGCCTCAACTGCAACTGAGCCAACAAAGTACCATCATCACATGATTCAAAACTAGCATGCAACGCACTCAACTCAACAAGCAACAAGAGCAAATAAGCAGTCAAACCTACCAATGACTTCTGACTCAAGGCATCAGCAAACATTTGCCTTACCAGGATGATAGTCAATCAAACAACGATAGTCTTTAATGAATGCTAACCACCGTCTCTGCTAAAGATTTAGCTCTCTCTGAACCCCCCATGAAATTCAAACTTTTGTGATCCATATAAATAAAACACTTCTCCCCATACAAGTAATGTCGCCAAATCTTCAAAGCAAAAAGTATGGCTGCCAATTCCAAATCATGCGTTAGATAATTAAACTTGTGCGGCTTCAACTACCGCGAAGCATAAGTGTGAGCGGGGATTTTTGTAATATCCTAAAATACACCCTAAAAGTTTGGAATAATTATTGTTGTATATGGATTTAATGTGTATGTTTAATGAAAATCAAAAGAAGAGCAACGAATTAATTTAATACCCCGATTTTGGTGTACATTGGAGTAGTAGTTGTGAGAAGATATGTTGGTAAAATATGTAAGGATAATATGTATATATGGTATTTGGAAAAATATATGGGAAATATAAAAGTAATATATATGAGATATACATATACCAACATATACATCACATATACTTAATGTATAAAATGGTGTAGAAAGAGTAAATTTATATAATTAATAAATAATAAATAATAATAATAATAAAAGAAAAAGAAGGGAAGAAAGTCAAAGGATGGATATAAAATGTGTGGTGGAGGATTTTTTAAATATAATTATATTATTATTATTATTATTATTATTAATATATATATATGTGTGATAAGTATGAGGAAAAAGAAGAAAAAGGTTTTCTTCTTCTTCTTCTTCTTGCACGAGAGAGAGAGAGAGAGAGAGAGAGAGAGAGAGAGAGAAAGAGAAAGAGAAATGAGATTTTATTTGCATACATATCAAAATTATAAGGGTTTTGAGAGAATTGAAGATGGAGATTGAAGATTTGGTAAAATATTCAAGTAAGTATTCATTTCTTTGAGTTGATTTATATTGATTGTGATTTGGGTAGTGTGTGTAGATGATGATAATATGGTTATTTGTGAGGATGATGATTTATTGAAATTGGCTGGTAAGGATTTAATATGTATTAGTTGGGGAATTGAATAATTGATGTATGATTGATGTATATTTGTGTTTAATGAAGTTGAAAACATAGAATACATGTGTTTGGTCCGGAAACAGAGGTATTTTTGATGCCACGCCCGTGGCCTTTGGCTGCCACAACCGTGGCCATTGGAAGCCATGGTCGTGGAGGTGTCGAACAAAGGAGACAGATTCACTTTCTATGCCACGGCCGTGGGAGTGGGAAAGCCACGCCCGTGGGGGTTGTTAGAGAAATTAGGCAGGATTGGTTGCTAAGCCACGCCCGTGGGGATTGGTAGGCCACGACCGTGGGGGTCCTAGAGAGAAATGTTAAGTTGTAATTGGTGATCTAGAGGTTTAGTATGAGGTTAATAAGTGAATAATTGTATTGAGATTCATGTATTTTATCCTTTTATTTGGATTAGGTTATGAAGAAAGTGGATGGCCATAATCCAAGTGTTGGAAGATTCTTGGAAAGAGGAATTTAGATTTGGTGTGAGTTCTCTAGAGGTAAGTACAAACTTACATGGATGCATTCTTTTACATGATTTTGAGACTTAACACATTTAGTATAAATGTGTTAAGGAATTTACTATATTGTTAATACAATGTGACTAATGTTATTATTTGTATAGTGTGAAAGCTATGATGATCATTCAAAAAGGTATGTGCAAAGCAATTGGTTATGATAAATGTTTTAATGATGAAATGAGGTAATGTGTCTTGAGAGATGATGAAATGTGATGTCATTATGGTTGATAATAATGATTGAAATGAAATAAATGGAAATATTGTCTATATGACGATGAATTTAAGATACATGTGCAATGAAATTGAGTATGTATGCTTGAATGATGAAGTGTTATAATGTGAATTGAGATATGATAAGATGTGAAGCCATTGTGATTGGCTATGATGATTCAATTGAAATAAGTGGGGCATGTTTGCCAAGATGATGATGAGAATTGTGAATGAAATTGGTAATGAAATAATAAATGAATTGTGTGGCTAATATGTTATTCAATTTCAGAGTTCTAGGTTTGGCGGCATGCCTATAAAATGAAAAAGGTAACAGTCTTGCCGGGTTGAGGATCTCTTCAATTTGAGTTGAATTGAGGTCCAAGAGACTGGGTCAGTTACACTATGAGAATTATGAATATGAAATATATGAAAAGTAAAAATCTTGCCGGGTTGAGGATCTCCTCGATTTAGTCGGGTTGATGGTCCAAGAGATTGGGTCTGTTACTAGTAACAGTCTAGCCGGGTTGAGGATCTCCTCGAGTTTAGACGGGTCGAGGACCAAGAGACCGGGTCTGTTATACTATCCATGGATAGAGATATTTATATATGATGCCTACGGGCTTGATGATTATGATTATAGACCAAAGCAGCAACTCTGAACTTTGAATAACATATTAGTGTCTTGTGGGCCCATGTTTGTCTTTGTTTTCAATGTGTTTTATGAATGTGAAATAGATGAATAATGAGACCTATAATTGCTACTATTGAATAAGTGATTTATGACTGGTGAATTGTGAATAATGAATTAATTGAATAAAGTGAGAACATGTAATGTTATGAAGTATGATATGTAATATGTGTATGGATATATTCATTGTGAGTATCAATGATAGAATTGTGGTTGGTGTTAATGATATGTATATATGTAGATAATATATGAGATTAGTAGAGATATATTAAAAGTGTAGTTAAAAAGGGAAAATGTGATAAGAAACTAATGGTACATGAAGCTAATATATATATGTTAGAATTTCTGTAGTGTATGTTTATATTATTTATTGGTGCTACTAAGCTCTCTGGCTTAGCATGGTTGTGTATTCGCACAGGTGAGTAGGTGATAGATTTAAAGTCAATCGGTATGCCACGAGAAAGGTAAGAGTGTTCTGAGACCAACTAGAAGGTGATGCATGCATGTAAGATTTAATTACGTTGTATTTTGATAAGTAAAAAGGTATTATTGTTTGGAACACTGATAAAAGTTTTTAATCTGTAACAAAAGGTGACATTCTTATACTTTATATATATACTGTATGTATGCTCGGTATATGTATAGTACTTATATAGAGTATGGGGGTGTTACAATTATTTTGGTATCAGAGCTTGGGTTTGAGATTCTCGGCTTAAGTGAAATATATAAAAAAAAAAGTTTTGAAAAGCTTAACTAGAATTAAAAAGGAAAAGTTTTGAAATGAAATTTGTAATACATGCATATGCATTAACACCTAGGTTGGTCTCGAACGTGGCATTATGTGATTTGTGATGTATCTGAATTACATGAGATGAATGATAGTGTGTGAATAAGATTTTATATGAAAGTAAAATTGGAAAAAGAAATGATATGAAAAATTGGTACAAGTTTAATTGGTAAGTTCAAGAATGGGAGTTTACTTAAGGAAAGTAAATCTTGAAATATTGATTATTGAAAAGTGATTGTAATATAAAGAAATGAATAGGAGAATAAAGTTGAAAATGATTTGAAAAACAAAATCAAGATTAAAGTATATACTTCTTCCTCTATATTTTGAATCTCTTTATAATAGAGTTTATGTTGGGTTTGTTAGAAAGAAGAAATAATGTTGGATTGTTAATATGGAAGGATATGTTATTAAAATGAAAAGAGTATGGTGGAATAGTGAGTGAGTTGATTGGTATAGACAAAGTGTGATTACGTAAGGTTTGGGTATATCAAGTTAAGATTTTGTTTAAAAGAAAAAGAGATGATGTTGGTTAAATAAGAAGATATTGGTGTTGTTTGTATGGTTATGTTAATGCAAACATTGTAATTTCAATGTTAGAAATATGATATGTTATGAATATTGTGAAAGCTTATGTTAATGGTGGTAATATGTGATATTTGAGATTTTTGACATGAGCTTGATAATTGTGAAGATTATATGTTCTGATGTTGCTTTGTGGTATATATATAAAATGAGTTTGGCAAATTGAAGTTTAAGTGAAGTAGTAAGTTGAAAGGTTAAAGTTTTAATGGAATTTGATAAAGATTATTTGGATATTGATGGTTTAATGTATATTCAATACATGAGCTATGTGAAATGAATAATATGGCACATGAAAGTATTATGAATTGAGTAATGTAATTGATAGTATGAGAATTTGCTTTGAAGTAAAAAGAAAGTGATTGAGCAAATGAAAATGAGTTACTTTAAGTTATTTTAATTAAAAGGGTAAAAATGGATATGGAGGTATATTAAATGCGTTCAAAAACAAAAGTGAAAGAGATGTCACATTAAGATTGTGACTAAGATGTATGTGAAGTGTTATTATGGTTGGAATATATATATTTGTTGTGATGATAAATACTTTACATCATATTGAAAGAATGAGAATGATAATGTTCAAAAGAAAGTGATAAACATTAAATTTGTATAGAATGTATGAAAAAGGAAAATAAAATAAGATTGTATAATTAAGTGTATACATGTATAGGATATGTGAGCTGAGTTTTTCAATATGAATGAAATTATGATACGTAAGAACTGTGAATTGCATTAAGAAGGTGACCTATGAATGTGTATGTGGTATAACTATTGGATTAGCGATATGAAGAATGATATTGCATGTATTAGTGAACCTAAGAAAGATTAGGTCATGACTTGAGCAAACTAGATAAATTATATGACGGAATTGAGAGTAAGAATAGACTCGTGTAATATTGGACAGTGAAATTGTTATGGTGATTATTGAATTTGATGATCATATGATATTTAGAATCCCAAAGTATTCACATATGAAAAAGTTCTATGTATTTGTATATTAAAAGAGATTGTGAATGGATTAGAAATGGAGTGACAAATAAAAATTGTGTAAGGACTGCATATGATTGAATATGTATAGAGTAAGAAATGTTCATAGTAATATTGTTGAAACATGAATTAAGTTGATGAAGATCATATAATCGAGTGCAAGTTGGTTGAAACGGAGTTGGAATGTGTTAACTTCTGGTATAGCAGAAGTTTAAAGAATGAATATGAAATTCTTGTGATCTAATTTAGTTCTGTAATTGGAAAGGTTGGAAACAGAATAATAAAGGAACCATATGGATTTATAAGTTTCAAACATAACCCTTAATCTTTTATAATCCTATGATTTGTTTAGTATATTTTGGTTGATTAGTTTTGTTATCCATAGACTTGGGACCTGAGATAATATGATTATAGCAAACATTTGATGAGATTGATAATTATGTTTTTAGAAAACATGTTTAAGAGTTATGACTGGTAAAGTTATACTTCATCATTTTATGTTAGAAATTTGGTTATAATTATGAAAAAAAAATTGTAAAATGTTTTAAGTTATAGCTAATGTGATAGAAAGTTGATTATGTAAATATTGTAATGGTATGAAATGTGAGGAGATATTATAAAAAGGAAAAAATTACAAAATGTGACTGAAAATTTATACTGAATATGTTTATAATATAAAGTGAGTAAGTGTATGGACTTAAGGTTTAAGTGAGTGATCTATGGATAGAAAATATGGTATGGGATTTTCATGAAAATTGGTGGAATTTATACTAAGATAATAGAAAATAAATTATATGTATATTGAAGGATAATTTGGAATGATTTGTTATTCTGATAATTTGACTGAATATGGATCTAAAGAGATTAGGATTTGAATATAAGTTTGATCTAATGGAATTAGGTTATATACATATATAATGTAAGATCTAATGATAAGTTTTAAATAAGTTTGTTGGTTTGGATTGAACAAGATGGGAAAGGTGAGAATTTTGTGACAGATAGATCAATTGATCTAGATTCTATGAAGATTATGAATCATTATTGAGATTTAATATGTATAATTGTACTAAGAGTATGATAATTTACATGATAATGTATATGATGTAAAATTCTAAATTGTGAATGGACATGAATGAATGGAGTTATATCAGTTGTAAATAATGATAAAAGGGAAAAGATTGATTTTCTATAAAATAAGTTGAAAGGCATTATATTAATAGGTAAGTTAAGTGAAAAGCGTGCTAAAGAAGGAAGACAGTGTGTGAAAAATAAGGTTCATGTTATCAATTAAGGTTTGATTAACGTCTATTTTGTAAGTGAGTGTAATGACGGGATAATCTATAGTAAGATATAAATCAATGATTTTTAAGGTTAAAGTTAAGAGAGTAATTATAAAGAGATGAAGGAACAAAATATTTTAAATATAAAGATTGGATGAAGTATAAATGTATTGTAAGACGATCTGATTTTTGTATAAAGGTAAATTCATTGGGAATGTGAAGAATTATCTCGATTGCTTTGTTGAGAAAGTAATAAGACATATAAATATATATAATGATGAATTATGAATTTAGATAGGATGAGCGACTCTAAGGGGGAGAGTTGAAGTTATATGATTGGATGACATAATAACTCAATGATGTACTGAACGTTATATAAAAGTTAAGATGGTATTTTGTTAAGAATAGATTGTTACTGTACCAGATAATTTCGAGGACGAAATTATTTAAGGGGGAGAGAATTGTAATATCCCAAAATACACCCTAAAAGTTTGGAATAATTATTGTTGTATATGGATTTAATGTGTATGTTTAATGAAAATCAAAAGAAGAGCAACGAATTAATTTAATACCCCGATTTTGGTGTACATTGGAGTAGTAGTTGTGAGAAGATATGTTGGTAAAATATGTAAGGATAATATGTATATATGGTATTTGGAAAAATATATGGGAAATATAAAAGTAATATATATGAGATATGCATATACCAACATATACATCACATATACCTAATGTATAAAATGGTGTAGAAAGAGTAAATTTATATAAATAATAAATAATAAATAATAATAATAATAATAATAAAAGAAAAAGAAGGGAAGAAAGTCAAAGGATGGATATAAAATGTGTGGTGGAGGATTTTTTAAATATAATTATATTATATTATATTATTATTATTATTATTATTAATATATATATATGTGATAAGTATGAGGAAAAAGAAGAAAAAGGTTTTCTTCTTCTTCTTCTTCTTGCACGAGAGAAAGAGAGAGAGAGAGAGAGAGAGAGAAAGAGAAAGAGAAATGAGATTTTATTTGCATACATATCAAAATTATAAGGGTTTTGAGAGAATTAAAGATGGAGATTGAAGATTTGGTAAAATATTCAAGTAAGTATTCATTTCTTTGAGTTGATTTATATTGATTGTGATTTGGGTAGTGTGTGTAGATGATGATAATATGGTTATTTGTGAGGATGATTATTTATTGAAATTGGCTGGTAAGGATTTAATATGTATTAGTTGGGGAATTGAATAATTGATGTATGATTGATGTATATTTGTGTTTAATGAAGTTGAAAACATAGAATACATGTGTTTGGCCACTGAATTGTTATTTTTAGGCTTACTGTGTTGAATTTTAATATTTAGGTTTATAAGGTTTTAAGGATTAGGGTCTAGGAAAATTAGGGTTTATGGTTTTAGTTTTGAGAGATTTAGGGTTTTTGGTGTTTTGAAAAACATGTTTTGGTTTTAGGATTTAAGAAACAGTTTAGAGTTTTATAAAGCTTTTGGAAATAGGCAAGGAGATTTAAAATTTTTGGAAATAGAAAGTATTTTTTATTGTTTTTGGAAATAAAAGGACCTGTTTAGGGTTTTAAGGTTTTGGAAAATTAGAAATCAGATTAAGGTTTTGGGAATCAATAAAATGATTTAATGTTTTGGAAAGTTGGAAAGTAGATTAGGGTTCTTATGTTTTAGAAGGAACAGAAAAGTAATTTTAGGGTTTTTTGAAAATAGAGGAGATGAATTAAGGTTTGAAGGTTTTGAAGAAGTAAATTAGGGCTCTAAGGTTTTTAGAATCAAAAGAAATAATTTAATGATTGAAGCTACTGTAAGGAAAAAAAGAGATTAGATTTTCAAACCTTTGTTTGTTGGTTCCACCAAAAATTGCTTCTTGGATGAACAAGGACAAAGGCAGGATTGCTGCCTGTATACCCTTAATTTTTTACCCAGTCCGGTCCAATATATTTTAATAAGTCTAAAATAATTTTTATTTTATCTTAATTAAATAATATTTGCTTTAGTATCTAATTTTTATTAATAAAAAATAAATAAAAATAAAAATCGGCGACGAAAAATTTCGTAGTCGAAAAGGGGGCGGCGAAATGGCCCGCAGGCAATTTCACCCGCCGCAGCCGCTACCCCCTGCGGCAGCTTTTTTGCCAGCGCAATTTTTTCCGCAGCAGTTTTTTTTCGCCAACGAAATTTTTTCGACGCAATTTTTTCCAAAACCAAATTTAATTCGGTTTCGGTTTCCTTTTCTTAATTAATATTAGATTCCGTGAACAAGTGAAATTAATCATCAAAATCTTCTATAAATAAGGACTAAAAAATAACACAAAAGGAAGATCGAAATTGAGCAGGAAAACATTGAAAGGAAATTGAATTTTAAAATTCCTTCTGGCAGTGAAATCAATTGGACTTTTGGAGAGAAGCAAACAACCAATTTAATTCATTAAAGGCAGCATAGCTTGTCTTTGTTCTTGTTCATCTAAGAAACAATTTTCGGTAGAACCAACAAACGAAGGTATGAATTTCTTTATTTATTTTTCTTTACTGTAGCTTCATCACCCAAGATTAAAAATTGTTGTTTCTGTAAAATCTTAAAACCCTAAACTACTTTCCAACCTTTCAAAACCTTAAATCGTTTCATTAATTTACCAAAACCCTATCTGCTTTCCAATTATCCAAAATCCTAAATTGAATCATTCTATTTCTAAAAACCCTAAAAATTATCCTTCTGTTTCTTCTAAACCTTAAATCCCTAATTCATCTTTACTGTTTTCAAAAACCACAAAAACCTTAAATCAATTTTTTTTCTCCAAAAACTTTAAAACCCAAACCCTAATCTCTATCCCAAAAAGTCAGTAGCCTTATTTTTTAAGCATCAAAAACTTTAACCCTAATTAATCCTTCTTTCCAAAATTACATAGTAAGCATTATTCTTTTAAAAATACAAACATTAAACCCAAAACCAATTAATCTAAAAACTTAAGTTTTCCTAATTTCATAAATTTACCCCTCAAACCCTATTTTGATCAATCAAAGAAACTTACTAATTTCTTAAACTATAAAACCCTAATCCTTTTCAATTCTCTTAAAACTTACAGTAGCCTAAACAAATAGCAATAATAATATCTTAAGATTCCAAAACCCTAAATGTTAATTAAAGAAATTTAAATAGAAATAGTAACCCTAATTTGTACCTTTACTAGCTTTATTTACTTGTAGAAGTGATTGTGTAGTTCATTATATGCTTTGATTTATTTTATATGCTTTGCTTTATTTAAGTTCAATGATTGATTTATTTAATTTATCATGGATGGATGTTTACTTTCTATTTTGATTGATATTTAATATCTTTGATGAATGATTTATTTATTATGAATGGTTATTTACTTTTATTGATTTATTTAGATTTCCAAATGTTGTAAGAGGTATGTTTCCACTTTGTGGGTACCTCATTAGTTAAATATCATGTAATTTAAATTGCTTTTCTATTTTAGAACCAATGTAAAGGACATGTTTATACCTTTTTTGTGGGTGTCCTATTTAGGCATGGATTATGTAAGGGCATGTTTCCATCATCGGATGGGTGTCCATTTATTTGTTTTGCTTGGACATTATTTTGATTTTCAATATATCGATGCTTTATTTTAATTATTGTGTGTAATATGGATAATGTTGTTATATTTAAGAATTTTATAATATTAAGACCTGTAAAGAAGGCCGGTTCTAATTAACCGGGCGTTGTGGGGGTGCTGGGCCATTTCTCACCTTCCCCACATGTACCCAACTTTTTGAACCCATTAGGGGGTTGGGGATTCCTTAGGAATTGAGTCATCCACCCCTTTCTTTTTCCCGGCTTGTCCGGATGGCTACTCCATTTTCTCCGGACTTAGGTCCGTGTTCTCTAAGGCCCTGAGCCTAAACAGTGCCGAAGTCGCAAGAATCATTCCTCTAGGAGTGGGGGAGCAAATCCCCGCTCACACTGCCTTTGATGGCTTGATTGCTTGCTTGCTTATCCCTCTCAAATAAGAAGTTCCAAAGTTTAAGTCTAAATCCAAAGTTCAAAATTCTGTCCGATCGTCCAAAGTTTCTTTCAAAAGTCCTCCCTTTTTTGTTTTTTTAGTGTTATTTATAGGAGATTTATATGATTAATTCAATTTGTTTACGGAAACTATCATTAATTAGGAAAAGGAAATCGAAACCAAATAGAATTTGGTTTCGAAAAAAATTACGTCGGAAAAATTTTGCTGGGGAAAAAATTGCTGCGGGCTGCTGTGAAGGATTGGCGTGAAAAATTGCGGGCTGTGGCTGCCAGGCCATTTCGTCCAACGTTTTCGTCGATAAATTTTTTCATCGCCAATTTTTCCGCCGTCGATTTTTATTTTTATTTTTATTTATTTATTTAATATTATTATTTTTATTACTATAATTATAAAAAATAAATACTAAAACAAATATTATTTAATTAAGATAGCACAAAAAATATTTTGGACTAAATAAAATATATTGGACCGGACTGGGTCAAAAATTAAGGGTCTACAGTTTGCCACCTGCTTGAACGATCTGAGACTTTATTGGAAATTAGGTCTTTAACCTAGGAACATGGATCTTTATCCATTGGAGATTGGGTCTTTACCCTTGAAACATGGATCTTTATCTATTGGAGATCGGGTTTTTACCCTTGAAACAGGGATCTTTATCCATTGGAAATCGGGTCTTTACCCTTGAAACATGGATCTTTATCTTTTGGAAATCGAGTCTTTACCTTTAAAACATGGATCTTTATCCATTGGACTTTAGGTCTTTACCCCTGAAATATGGATCTTTATCCATTGAAAATCGGGTCTTTACCCTTGAAACATGGATCTTTTTCCATTAGAGATCGGGTCTTTACCCTTGAAATATGGATCTTTATCCATTAGAAATCGGGTCTTTACCCTTGAAAAATGGATCTTTATCCATTAGAGATCGGGTCTTTACCCTTGAAAAATGGATCTTTATCCATTGGAAATCGGGTCTTTACCCTTGAAATATGGATCTTTATCCATTAGAGATCGGGTCTTTACCCTTGAAATATGGATCTTTATCCATTGGAAATCGAGTCTTTACCCTTGAAAAATGGATCTTTATCCATTAGAGATCGGGTCTTTACCCTTGAAATATGGATCTTTATCCATTGGAAATTAGGTCTTCATCCTTTAGACTTTAGGTCTTCAGCCTTGAAACATGGATCTTTATCCATTGGAGGTCGGGTTTTTACCCTGGCTTCAGCTCTTTTAGCTAGACTGACCTTTTGTCCTTTGCATTTGAAAATTCTAATTTTCTCTTTTGATTGATTTTTTTGTTATTATTCTTTTGAGAATTCTTTTTCTTGTTAATTAATTATGCATGAACAAAAAATCAGCCCTTTTAGCTAACCTTCATATCATCTCCTTGCCCCCTGCGTGGTAAAATATTAGAAGTGAGTCAAAATGTTTTGTTCATGCTAAACTCAAAATTTAAAAAGGAGAAACTTTGCCCCTGTGTAGGCTCAAACCCATGATTTTTCTGTGCGGGCTCTGATTGATGTTCTTGTTGTCTAGTTCTTCGCAAAAGCACACATTTCTTCATTTTGTAAAATTACTAGAACTTTCTCAAGCAATGGGCTTTCCATGCCCCCCTGATTTGATATCATCTTTTGATTGTTTACTTCACAGGGTGTTTGCTGTTCACTTTAATAAAGAATAGACAATACAAGACAAGAAAGTGCGATTTGATATGCTCATGTATGCATGATATGCATGAATGATACTTATAGTTATTCCATAGACCCACAGACCGAGGTGTTCAGCAGAAGTGTTCTCATTGGTTCCTTTCAGATGCTCGTTCAAGTCTTGCATTGGAATAAAAGAATGCTTCCCATTTACGACTTTTATCTTTGAGATATTGAAAACATGAATAATGGAGGCCCCATGCAGCAGAGCCAGGGATTCATCTATTTCGAATTATTTTTCAGCATGTCAGTTGATACCTTCTTCATGACCTTGCCAATAATCATTTCCTTTGCCAATTGTGTCCTTTGGAGGTTCAATATACTTCCCTTAACTTGAAAGCTTTGTATGACAAAATTTTTTTTTTGAATTTTCATTTTGAAATCGAATGTTGGCTTTGCCAAATTAATGTCAATGTACCTAAAGACTTGATTTTCCAAATTAACATATCTATAACAAGACAACCCTAGTTACCATACTAAACTCGGGAATTATTTCTATTTAAGCAAGAATTGTTGCACTTCAGATAGGCACATACACATTACTTGGCCAAAGGTCTCATTGAGTTTAAATATTGTCTATCTCATATTCATGCTTATTCAAACTATCTCCACTAATAGACTCTACCTATCAAGAGAGATCAATAGGTCTTTAATAGGCTTGAAATGGGGTCTATAAGGGACACGGGTTAAATGAAGGCCATTTGTAAGTTGGAGTCATTGTGACACTATGGAAAAACCCTTACACTACAAATTTCTTGTTTGAACTTTAGGCAGCTGGGAGCATTCGTGCTAAACTCTAAATTCTTTCTATCTTCTTGTCATTAATCTGGATCTTGATTAGGACAGTCTTTGCCCCCACAAAATGTTTGGTTCCCAAATTCGTTTCTTTTCTTCTTCACCCTTTTCTTTCTTTTTCTTTTTCTTACTCTTCATATGCATGCTTATCTAAACAATCTCCACTAATAGACTCTACCTACCAAGAGAGATCAATAGGTCTTTGATAGGCTTGAAATGGGGTCTATAAGAGACATGGGTTAAATGAAGGCCATTTGCAAGTTGGAGCCAATGTGACACAATGGACAAACCTTCACACTACAAACTTCTTGTTGGAACTTTAGACAGTTGGGAGCAATTTTTCTAGAGTCCAAATTCCTTCTAATTTCTTGGCATTAATCTGGATCTTGATTAGGACATTTTTTTCCCTTGCAAGAAGTTTGGTACCCAAATTCCCTTCTTTTCTTCTTCTCCCTTTTCTTTCCTTTTATTTTTCTTACTCTTCCCTTTCTTTGAGCATTTTATCAATTTGTCCTTCTTCCTTGTAGGACTATCAAGTATAGAACTTTCAAGAATTTAATAGTCTTTCTCCTTTTCCTCTAATTTTGTGGTATCTATGAGCGGAGATTTTTTCCCCCACTCCCGGTGGAATGGTTCTTGCGACTTCGGCATTTTTAGGCTCGGGGCCTTAGAGAACACGGACCTAAGTCCAGAGAAAATGGAGTCATCACCCGGACGGCCAGGGAAAATGAAAGGGGTGAATGACTCGATTCCTAAGGAATCCCCAACCCCCTAATGGGTTCAAAAAGTTGGGTACGTGTGGGGAAGGTGAGAAATAACCCAGCACCCCCATAACACCCGGTTCATTGGAACCGGCCTCCTTTATAGGTCTTAATATTATAAAATTTTTAAATATAACAATATTATCCATATTACACACAATAATTAAAATAAAGCATCGATATATTGAAAATCAAAACAATGTCCAAGCAAAACAAATAAATGGACACCCATCCGAAGATGGAAACATGTCCTTACATCCCATGCCTAAATAGGACACCCACCGAAAGGTAGAAACATGCCCTTTACATTAGTTCTAAAGTAGAAAAGCAATTTAAATTACATGATATTTGACTAATGAGGTACCCACCAAGTGGAAAATACCTCTTACAACATTTGGAAATCTAAATAAATTGATAAAAGTAAATAACCATTCATCATAAATAAATCATTCATCAAAGATATTAAACAACAATAGAATGTAAACATCCATCCATGATAAATTAAGTACACCAAGTATTGAACTTGAAGCATATAAAATAAATCAAAGCATAATCAAATATAAAGTTGAATAAGGCAAATAAAGATTCAAAGTAAGGCTACTATTTCTATTTAAGTTTTAATGTGTTTAGGGTTTTGGAATTTATGGGTTTAAGATTTGTAATTCTTAGCTACTGTGAACTTTAAGGAATTGACATTAATTAAAGTTTTATAATTTAAGAAATTAATAAAGTTCTTTAATTAACCGAATTAGGGTTTGAGATGTATAATCATGAAATTAGGTATTGGACAGTTTAAAATATTTAGATTTATGATTTACAGTCACTGGATTGAGTTTGAAAGCTTACTGTGTTTGAATATGTTTATAGTGTTTTAAGGTTTAAAGGATTAGGATTTAGAAAACTTTAAGGTTTAGGTTTTAAGGGAGTTAGGGTTCACTGTTTTGAGTTTTGGAGTTGAATTAGGGTTTTAGGATTTTTGAATTAGGGTTTCGGAGAATGAATTAGTTTTTAGAATTTAGAAAAACAATTGATAATTTTATGAAACTTTATGAAAATAAACAAAATGATTTAAAGATTATAGAAACAGAAAAGATGTTTTTATGGCTTTTGGAAAGAAACAGAACTCAATTTAGGGTTTTGAAAATTTGGAAAGCAAATTAGGGTTTTGAGGTTTTGAAGAAACAAAAATAACAATTTTAAGCTTTTTCGAAAATAAAGCAATGAATTAAGGTTTTTAAACTTTAGAAAAGGGGAATTAAGGTTCTAGGGTTTTTGAATTAAAAGAAACAATAGGATGATTTTAAGCTACTGTGAAGAAATTAAACAATTGATGCATACCTCCGTTTGTTGATTCCACCAAAAATTTCTTCTTGGATGAACAAAAACAAAGACAAGCTTTGCTGCCTTTGATCGATTTAATTGTTGTTTGCTCTCTCAAAAAAATCAGATTGATTCAAAGCCTTTCCTACTCAGTTTCGGTCTCCCTTTTTCCTCCCAAATTCGATCCATTTTTTTTATATCAATTTTCCCCTTTTTGTGTTGTTTTTGGTATTATTTATAGAAGATTTTTTGATTAATCTTAGTTATTCATGGAATATAACATTCATTAAGAAAAGTAAACCGAAACCTAATTGTATTAGGTTTTGGAAAAATTTGCGTCGAAAAAATTTCGCTGGCGAAAAAAAAACTGCTGCGAAAAAAATGCGCTGGCAAAAATGCTGCTGCAGCTGGCTGCGGCAGCGGCGGGGGAATTGGCCTGCTGGCCATTTCACCTGTAGGAAACTCCTGCGGGCGAAATGCCCATGGGCCCGCGCTGACTTTCGGCCACGATTTTTTCATCGCCGATTTTTTTTTGTTATTTTTGAGTTTTTATTCACTTCACCCTTTTTACTAAAATTAATATTAAAATTAATCAAGATACCATAAAAATTATTTTGGACTAACTAAAATATATTGGACCAGACTGGGTCTAAAATTAAGGGTCTACAGTTTGCCCCCTGCTTGAACGATCTGAGACTTTAGTAAAAGAGAGTGAAAAGCAATAAGACTTAATTTTTGATGAGATGGTTATTTGAATTTGTTTTGGGTACTTGGACCTGAGACTACATTGAATTTGGGCACTTGGACCCGGGATTGGGTACTTGGGCTCGAGATTGGGTACTTGGGCCCGAGATTGAATTGATTTGGGTACTTGGACCCGAGATTGGGTACTTGGACCCGAGATTGGATACTTGGACCTGAGATTGGGTACTTGGACCCAAGATTGGATTGTATTTGTGTACTTGAACCCGAGATTGATTTGATTTGGGTACTTGGACCCAAGATTGAGTACATGGACCCGAGATTGATTTGATTTGGGTACTTAGACCTGAGAATGGGTACTTGGACCCGAGATTGAATTTGATTTGGGTACTTGAACCCGAGATTGGGTACATGGACCCAAGATTGGATTGAATTTGGGTACTTGGACTCGAGATTGATTTGATTTGACTGACCTTTTATCAGTTGAGAATTCTGGCATAACTGGTTGTTCCATTTTTATAAATTGTAGGTCTTTACCCAGCAAAAATACATCTTTATCTATTGGAAATTAGGTCTTTAACCTAGGAACATGAATCTTTATCCATTGGAGATTGGATCTTTACCCGTGAAACATGGATCTTTTATCCATTGGAAATCGGTTCTTTACCCTTGAAATATGGATCTTTATTCATATGAAATCGGGTCTTTACCCTTGAAATAAGGATCTTTATCCTTCGGACTTTGGGTCTTTACCCTTTGAAATATCGATCTTTATAAGTATTTGGAGAGATAAATTGTATATAAGTATTTGGAGAGATAAATTGTATATACTCAATATATATCTAGAGAGTACATAGCATATACATATGGTATATTAATTGTATATATTGGATTAATACATTACATGCTTAATATTTAATACACGCATAAGCTACATTTGATGTGTATATAAGATACACATTACTTGTGCATATGTGTAATATCCTAAATTTTTGAAAAGTTTTAATTTTTGGAAATTTGATAAAATAAATTATAATTTAAATGGATAAATTAAATTAATGATTTTAAATGAAAAATGAAGGGGTTTTAAATGAAAAAGTGGATAATATATGTTATATATGTAAAATATACATAACATATAAAAGTCAACACTTTTTAAAAGAAAAGTAAAAGTAAAAGGGTATTTTAGTAATTAAATCTTAGAAATTCAAAATTAATAAAATAATTCAAAAATAAATTATTTTTAAATGGAAGAGGAAATTTATTACTTTTAATTTATTAAATAATTAATTAAATAATTAATTATTAAATTATTTTAATATATATATAGGGTTAAAAATAAAAGATGAAAAGAAAAAGAAAATTTAAAAGTTTTTCATCTTCTTCTTCTTCTCCATCAAGGGCCGGCCACCATGGCTATTAATCTCAAGAATTTTGATCTTCCATACTCCACAAATTGAAGTATTCAACAAGTTTAAAGTGAATTTTTGGTGATTTCCACCAAAATTAGTAAGTTCCCAACTTCTTTCTTTGGATTTCATAGGAATTGTGATTATGTTTGTTTTGGGTTTTTAAAGTTCTAAGATTTATTTGTCTATTTGGGTATATATGAAGTTATTTTAAGTGATTAACAATGATTTTAAGGTTGGATTAAAGAAATGGTTGAGTTTGGGTAAGATTGGTGAAGAGAGAGAATTTAGGGTTACATAATTTTTGGGGTTTTGAAATCATGGTTTTTAATTGTGTAAATTGATTCCAAATGAGTTGTTTTGATACATAAACAAGTATTTTTAAAGTCAAACATTAGATTTGGTTGTGTTTGGTTGGAGTTTGAGAATGGAAGTGGAGATTTAGGGTTTTGGAAAAATGATTTTCCAAAGTAGTTGAATTGTGTGATTTTATTTGTTTAAGCATGTTGTATATTGTTAAAAGTGATGAATATAAGCTTGAAATGAGTAACGGATTGTATTGGAATTGAAAACCTTCAATGGGGGAAGGTTATGCCATTTTTTAGATTTTGTGTATAAGAGTGTATTGTTATAATGTAAATGATTTAAATGTATTAAAATATGTTTTTAATGATATTAATAAACTTAAAACACTAATTTAAATGGCTTGATATGGGTTTTCAAAGTTAAAGTGAGGTGAAGCTTAATTTTGGGATTTGGTTTAGAGCGATGTTTAATTATGATTTGATGTTGAGAATACCTTAGAATATGATATTAAATGATTATGTATGATTACATTTGGTATAGGCATTGAGGGAGGTTGATTTGCTTCATCCAAGTGGTGAAGGGCAAGTTGGAAGGATAGGATTGGAGGTTGTATTAAGCTTGCTTTGGGTTGCTAGTAGAGGTATGTACAAACTTTGAGTATAATGCTTATATTTGCATGACATTTGGACTTAACACTTTTTGATTGAAAAATGTGTTAAACTACTTGGTTCATTGATTGAGTATGAATAATGTGCTATGACATTTGTAATGTCATATGTGTGTTAAATGCATTGTGAAAAGCCATTGATAATGGCCAAATTGTGTAAAGTGTGAAATATGCATATTATGTGAAAATATCCAAAGTAATTGGGTAATGTGTTGTGAACGCAAAAATGAGATATGTGGAATAATGAAATGAATTGATATTGATAAAAATGAGAAAAAATGAGAAAAGTTAGAAAAATGAGAAAGATGTGAAAAATGAGAAAAAAAAATGTGAAAATAAGGCAATGAGCCTAGTTTGATTATGAGAAATAAAATGAGAAATGAATTGTGAAAGTATTTGATAATGAGATAAATGAATTAATTGTGTGCCTAGTATGTTATTCAATTTTCAGAGTTCTGGGTTTGGCGGCATGCCTATGAATTGCTGGGCAGGTGAAAAGACCGGGTCGTAAGCCGAGCCTAGCTGATAAAAGATAAATATGATTTTTTGGGGTGAAAAGACTGGGTCGTAAGCCTCAAAAACCGTAGCAGTCTAGCCGGGTTGAGGACCAAGATACTGTGGCCTAAGGGTCTAGCCGGGTTGAGGTCCAAGAGACTGGGACTGTTACATTATCCATGGATATATATTGCCTACGGGCTAGACACATGGTGTCATTATGGACCAAAGCAGTAACTCTGAAATTTGAATAGCATATTAGATCCTTTTTGGGCCCATGCTTGTCTTTGCTTTAATGTGAATTATGAATTGTGATACAATTGAGCAATATAATGTTATGAGTTGTGAGTATGAAATATTTTAAAAATATAAGAAAATGAAATGATGTGACCTCTATATGCATTGCGCATTGGCATTACTTTATATTTTTATTATTATCAAAGTTTGTACCACTAGGCTAGCGCGATTGTAATTCGTCGCGCAGGTGTCATGGACATTTTGGTAGAGCCGGAGAGTTTTACTAGACCTGGTCGGGTCTAGGTTTGTATTTATTGAGCTTAAAGAGTTGTTTTGGGCACATCAAGATCAGAGCCAGTTGCCAGCATGTACATTTTGATATTATGTATGTTATGATATGTTTTTGAAGCATATATTGTAAATTGTAAAGAATGATTTGAATAATTTTGGTTAAGATGGGATTTTATATATAATGTTGATATATATACCTATATATAAGTATTTTGAGAAAATATGGAGAAATTGAGAAGTATTGGTGAATTTATTTTATTTGGAGTGTTTGTTTTATGCAGGTTGTGTTTTGTTGAATTTTGGAAACGTTCAAATTACAAACAAAACTCTGGCAAATTTTTCCCAGATATTTTCATATAAAATATTTATTTTGGATTCCTATAACAAGCAAAGAATATTTATTTACTATTTATTTTATATATTAGTATTTGAAATCTTAAAACAGAAATGTGAAAATTTTTATTAAATTGGTCTGTGACATTTTTATACCGTATATGCGTATTTTACATATGCTGAAAATATGTATTGTACCTATATAGGGTATAAGAGTGTTACATTTATTTTGGTATCAGCGCCTAGGTTTGAGGTTCTCGACCTAGGTGAGATGATAGAGAGAGAAAATTGGAATAAAAAAATGATTTTTCAATTGCAATGCATGCATTGGCACTGGCAATTTATCTGATCCCTGATGTGGCAATGTCCATTTGATATAATGGATATAAATGAGATGGTGTCTGGGTTGCATAGATCAAAGTGGCGCAGTGGAAATGTCATTCTAGAGATTATGAATTAAGAATTTTTGGAACTTTTATTTGAAATTTAAAATTTATAGCTGATTCAATTGATGAATAAGTGAAATTAGAAAAACAATCTAGGAAATAATTTAAGATATAAAAATAAAAAGTTTGAGAAATGAGCATGATAGTTACAGAAAATTTCATAGATGTACTGCAAACTGATATTGTCTGAATTGTTGGACAAATCTAGAAATGTTTGATGAGTTTGAACATTTAATAGAAAGTTTTTCTATATGTTAGAATCGAATTGTATAAAATTTTATAAATTTTAAAGATGGATCTCTAATTAAGAAAAATAGAAGAACACAGATTGTTGGAAACATTTCAGCAACTCAGAATCTGTAGAAATTGAAAACAATAAATCTAGAAACTATGGTAAACCAAGCTAGAAAAATATAAAACTATACACACAATATCATATGTATTCCTATAACATATGGTTAAAATTTCATGAATTTTTATTAAGGTTTGATACCTGAAAAAAATGGACAACCGGGTGCTGCCAGAGAAATTATTAAAGAGACAAATTCAATGATTTTGGAAGATTTAGTTTTTAAATATATTAAATCAACTTGGAAAAATCTAAAACTTTAAATATAGGTTCATATATGTGTCAAGTGCACATGGATAAAAATTTACAAGCTTTTATAAAGAATTGGTAAGGAATATAAAAATTAAAAGTGAGATTGACATGAAACTGAGGAAGTCATGCAGTTTTGTGTAATTAAGTAATAAATTAATTTTATGAGACAAATGAATGAAGAAAATTATAAAAATTTATATGCATATGGGTATAAGTATAGAAGGAATATGGAGTTTTTAATAATTTTCAACAAAGATTTCATAATTAAAATCAAAGAGTGAAATCATATATGATAGCAAATTATTTATTATGGAACAATGATGCATAATTTAGGGTTGAGTGTGTAAAATTAAAGTATCTAAATGGATGATGTTAATTAGTGTAAGGAAATGAATTAGTGTTGTTTAAAAGTAAATGTTATGATCTTAAGATTGAGAATGTGATATGGGTGAGATTTGGTGAGGTTCATGTTGTTCATTGCATTATATGAAATTTGAATTTTTGAAATGGGTTTCCATAATTGTGAAAGTGATGTGTTTTGATGTTATATTAATATAAAAATAATGTTTATAAAGTTAGCTCTTGAAAGTGAGATTAATAGAATTATGTTTAATTAAAATAGTAAATTGGAAATTTAGAGTTGTAAGGGAATTTCAATGAGGATTGTTTAGATATTGATAGTTTAATGTTTAATAAGCATGGGAGTAATTTTGAATGAGTAATGTTACTTATAAAAGTACTAACTAAGGTGTAATGTGGTTGATAATATAGAAATTATTATGAAATAAAGGGAAATGATTAAGCAAGTGAAAATGAGTTACTTTAGGTAATTGAATTGGAAATGATGAAAATAGATATGAAGGGTATAATAATTGAAAAAAAATGTGTGTGTGAGATGTAACATTAGAAATGTGACTAAGATTTATACGAATAGTTAAATATATATATATAATAAGAAACTTATTTAAGAAATGGGCAATTAAATAAAAAAAATATTAATTATGTTGTGGTCAGAGTGTGTATATATGTTGAATTGATGAATAACCTAAGTAATGTCAAAAGAATGAGAAATGATAATGTTCTCTGAAAGGTGATAAATGTTAACTTTGTATAGGTTGTATGTAAAAGAGGAATTGAGTATAATTGTATGATTTGTGTGATGAGATTTTTCTTTCTATATGAACATAAATATGATATGTAAGAAAATGTGGAAAGTAAGTCACATTGTGATTATGACTTACGTAGGTGTATGTGGATGATTAAAAAAAATATTATCGAGTATTTACTACCTTATACAAATACGTGTCTGGAGATATTGAGAATGATATTGCATGTATTAATAGACCTAAGAGAGATTAGGTCTTGAACTGCGTAGAGTTAGGTCATGTGATGAATTGAGATTGAGAATAGACCCGAACAGAGCTGGAAGGTGAAATTGTTATTTAACAACTGAACTTGATGATTGTATAGTGTTTTGGGCCTAAAGTATATGCGTATAAATAATAGATTGTAAGGAAAAGGAATGTATAATGAAGAAAGTATGGAAATGGAAATATATATATATACATATATATATATGAATGAAAATTTTTATAAGAGATAGATTAGAAAAGGAGTAATAAATGGAAATTGTGTAAATTAGCATATGAACGAATGTGTATATATAAGAGATGTTAATGATAATATTGTTGAAACATGAGTTAGGCTAATGATGATCAAGTGATCAAAAGTAAATTGCTTTGAAACAGAGCTGAAATGTGTTAACTCTTCATGTAGTAAGAGTTTAAAGAACTTATATGTAATTTTAAAATGCCACGGAAGTGTGACCATTAAGTCATGGGTGTAGTTCCAAGATAAGAGCTATTTGAGAAAAAAATTATAGTGAAGGCGGTGTTTAATTGTAACCTACAGACGGGGACTTAAGATGATACAATTGTGAAATATATTAAGTGAAATTGATAGTTTTTGTTTCATGAGATACAACCAAGATTTGTGGCTGGTATAGTTGGACTCATAACTTTATGTAGAAATTTATTTATGACCATAAATAGTGTGAAAACAGAAGATAATTGTGAAAATATGATAAGCTATAAATGATGTGTAAGAACAGTGATTTTTGAAAATATGGTAACTATAAGAAATATGAGAAAAGGGGTAAATGAAAGGAATTATGAAATGTGCATAAGAGCTTTATTGAATGTGTTTGAAAGTGTTATAAAATGAATAAGTTGATGAAAGTGACATCTAAAGTGAACAAGACTAGGGGAAGTAAATATTATCTGTAATGATGAATTCGAAGAGAATTAAAATTTGAGAATAAATTTCATCTAATAGAATTAGGTCATGAATTGAAAACAGATTGATGAATTTCAAATATACTAAAGGTTGGTCAGAATAGAATAAGGTTGTGATGGTCATATTGTGATAGTTAGATCAATTGATCCGAAATGGAATTAGTTTACAAGTATTGATTGAAATTCAATGTGTGTAGTTGTATTAAGAATATGCAAGCTATATGATAATGTGCATAATACAACGTTTTGATATGTATATGCATATGAAAGGAGCTAAGTTATATTAGTTTCAAATAATTATAAGAGAAAAGTGTTAGTTATAGTACAAGTAGAATGAATTTTAATAAGGAAATAAGATTTTGTTGTTGTATGATGGTGATATTAAATTAATATGTGGTAATTGTATAAAGAGTGGGATCAAAGTGAAGATGTGTAAAATTATTGTGTTAAGATAAAAGTTATTAACATTTGAATTTAAGGTGATGAGAGTATATTTTTAAGATAATGAAGTGATCAGATATCTTGAGTGCAATAGGTGTGTGGTGTATATATATTAAGGAGATGAACTAATTTTGTCTAATGACAATTCGATTGAAGATATAACAATTTGTTGTGAATGTTTGAGTAAATAGACAGTATAATGATGTGCTAGAGAATAGTAAAAAGGAAATTAAGAATGAACCTAAGGGGGAGAATAGAAATTATGTAATTTGGTAAAATAATGATTTGGATGATTTATTACTATACTAGATAATTTCGAGGACGAAATTATTTAAGGGGGAGAAAATTGTAACATCCGTGATTTTGGAAAAATTAAATAAGTATTTGGAGAGATAAATTGTATATACTCAATATATATATCTAGAGTATACATAACATATACATATGGTATATTAATTGTATATGTTAGATTAATACATTACATACTTAATATTTAATACACACATAAGGTACATTTGATGTGTATATAAGATACACATTACTTGTGCATATGTGTAATATCCTAAATTTTTGAAAAGTTTTAATTTTTGAAAATTTGATAAAATAAATTATAATTTAAATGGATAAATTAAATTAATGGTTTTAAATGAAAAATGAAGGGGTTTTAAATGAAAAAGTGGATAATATATGTGATATATATGTAAAATATACATAACATATAAAAGTCAACACTTTTTAAACGAAAAGCCAAAGTAAAAGGTTATTTTAGTAATTAAATCTTAAAAATTCAAAATTAATAAAATAATTCAAAAATAAAATATTTAATTAGTTATTTAATAAATTAAAAGTCATAAATTTCCTCTATTAGAAATGGTACTGGATGGCTCACGCTAGATCTCTTAAGTGGGAGGTTAGGTGTTCTATCCGGGGAGGCGACTCCTTTAGGATACAAATAAACAAATCCTGCTGGAGGGCCCGCGAGGGTAGTCCAGTACTGTGGCGGCCTGCCGAGTTGAGGGCTGGGACTATGGTCCACCTACGGGAGAAAAGGCCCAGTAGACCAGTTGTCGTAAGACCGTGCAGGTGGGGTCGTTACAATACAACTCAATGCTATGAGCAATTCCCTCACCTAGTAAAGTCATTCAAGTCATGATGCATAAATATATTAATTCATGAATTATCAAGCTAGATTCCTCATCGGTTGAGCACCAAAGTGAGCAAAGACCAACAAAATTTTTGATAAAAGTAATTTATTCAAACAAATTTGAAAAACACGACTGTTCTAATTAAATATTAAAGCAAAATTTGAAAAGCAACATTCAAGCTAAGGAAAGTTTGTTGAGTTAAGTTTCTTTTCCTTTCACATCTTCAATATCCCCATCTTAAAAGGATGATAAAACAATATCTTCTTCCGATCCTTTTCCCACCATGAAGGTTGCCGGTGGAGGTACTCTTCCAAACTTAGGCAAAGGATTGTCTTTTGTGCTTGTCTTATCAGGCTCAGGCAGCTTACCACTGTGAATTAAATTTTGGATCTCATGTTTTAATCGCAAGCATTTGTCTGTCTCATGTCCTTGTGTTTGGTGAAACTCACAAAAGACTTTAGTATTAAATTTTGGGGGTAAAGGATTTGGCAAAGGTCGAGGGGCCAATGGCTGTAATAGTCCCTTCTTTTGTAGCTTGTTGAAGACCCAAGACAAAGGCTTCCTCAGATCTAAAAACTACCTTCTATTTGCTTGAGCAGTTGTATTGACATGAACTTCTTTTTGCGTGCTTTGATTTCCAGACTAGTAATTCCCTTGCTCATTCCTTCTTATTGAAAAGCGATTTTTCTCCCTTTCCCACTCTTCAATTTGTAGACCAGCTTGGAGAAGATCTTTGAAATCCCTTATAAGGGTGTGAGACATCCTTTCAGGGATATTGGGTAGGACACCTCTCACGATCATCCTTATTTGATCAGATTCATCGGGCCTTTTCTTGAGCAAAGCAGCCTTGTTTCTCCATCTTTTCACATAGTCCACAAAATTCTCATTTGGCCTTTGTCTAATGGACTCCACTTTCATTAAGGTAACTTCCATCTCGACATTATACCCATATTATTGGATGAAGGCTTTGTATAGTAGATCCCAACTTTTTTGTGTTCCTTCTTCCAAGGTATTGAACCAATTTTGGACAATAGGGTCCAATGAGAGCATGAAGTACCTTAGAGTTTGAGCCTTAGTAGCTTGGGCAAACTGCATGGCAGTGATATACTACTTTACATGGAGGTGAGGATTTTCGGTTCCATCAAACTTTGCAAAGGATGGCATCTTGAATTTGTATGGAACTTCTTCGTCTAGTTCAAATAATTTGTCAACTTCGGACATTTCTTCGATTTTTAGTTTCTTCTCAAATTTCTTTTCTAAATCAGCAATCATCTTTTCAACATCAGAAGTCTCATTTCAATAGTTGCCTTCTCAACAATCTTTGGCTCCTTTTTGTCTTGAAGATCTTGATAGTATTGAGCCCAATCATCATCATCAAAGATCACCTTATCATCATCAAAAGCTACTTCACTAACTTTTGTCTTCCCTTTGTCATTTGGTTTCTTAGTGCTAGCAGATGCTTTGGCATGATTTTCTAAAATTGCAGTCAATTGGTTCTTCATGGTCTCAACTAGGGCCTCATTTATTTCTTCCATCATGGCATTGAGGGCATCATCCACCATTCTTTGAATTTGTTTAGGATCCATTGTTTTTGGTGAGCAAGTGATTGAGTTGTTGCTAGATACTTCATCTCTGGCATAGGTCGGATTGTCGTAAGCTTTTGAAATATCGTAATCAAGGGCTGTGAGCCAGAAAGGATCAATGATATGAGATACAAATGTATGCATGTATGCACAAACAATCAACGAAGAAAGACAATTAGGACGTTCCTTCCAACCTTATAACATCCGCACACGAATGGCGAGTCTCTTTTCCTAGGTATATGGTTAACAAAATACCAACATAGGGTATCTTGTTTTCGAATATTTCCCTCGAACGTTTCAACTAATAGTGATATTTTCAAAAATTAAAATCAATTCATGATAATTCCCATTAATTAGGTTTTAACCCATTTATCCAACTAAAATAGCTTTTATGCTATATTGGATTAAAACTAAATTAAGAGGTTTATTATAAACAGACTTCTCACTTGAAAAAGCAACTAATGGTCCATGCCAAAATCAAGCCCATGATTAATTATTCTTAGTATAAACTAGGCTCACAATTGATTTTTGGTATTTCTTAATTGACCTAAATAATTTGCAAGCTCTTTGTAAGAAAAGGTTGAATGAAAATAATTTTGTTTCTAAGCCCATTGAAAAAGATCTTAGAAAAAAATGGATTTTGGGCTTAGCATTTGGGCCATGAGCAAAATAATTTTTGATTTGTTTTTAGAACAGTTTTATGTCCAAAGACCATCTTGAAAAATTTTGAAAATAGCTTTAGTCTTTTGGATTTTTTAAAGAAAATTTTATTTTGAGCTTACAAATATACTTGGGTCATATTAGAAAAAGATCAAACCAAATAAGCCATGATTTAAGCCAAGATAAATTAACCATAGTCAAACAACATGCATTTGATGTAAAACCTAAGGAAAGTAACTAGGCCAATTGCATGAGCTTTAGTCTTTGGGTAAAAAGGCTTAGGTCCCCATAGCAAACATATACCAAATGTTATGAGGCTATGAGTGGTTATGCCATGCTCGATCTCCATACGTTGACTGAAAGTATGGTATCCCTTACATAACACAACACGGGTAACACGGGCGTCCTAACTTACGCACACAATGCAATCTAATATGATGCAATGGATAATATCATTATAAGAAAGAATAGTATAATATAAAGACCAATGGAATCAACTTCTCTTATCCCCAGTGGAGTCACCACTGTGAATAGGGATTTTCGCCCCCACTCCCGGTGGAATGTTTCTTGCGACTTCGGCACTGTTTAGGCTCGGGGTCTTAGAGAACACGGACCTAAGTCCGGAGAAAATGGAGTCGCTACCTGGATGGTCCGGGAGAAAGAAAGGGGTGGATGACTCGATTCCTAAGAAATCTCCAACCCCTTAATGGGTTCGGAAAGTTGGGTACGTGTGGGAAAGGTGAGAAATGGCCCAGCACCCCCACAACGCCCACCGGCCTCCTTTACAGGTCTTAATATTATAAAATTCTTAAATATAACAACATTATCCATATTACACACAATAATTAAAATAAAGCATCAATATATTAAAAATCAAAATAATATCCAAACAAAACAAATAAATGGACACCGATCCAAGGATGGAAACATGTCCTTACATCCCATGCCTAAAAAGGACACCCACCGAAAGGTAGAAACATGTCCTTTACATTGGTTCTAAAATGGAAAAGCAATTTAAATTACATGATATTTAAATAATGAGGTACCCACCAAGTGGAAACATACCTCTTACAATATTTGCAAATCTAAATAAATCGATAAAAGTAAATAACCATTTATTATAAATAAATCATCCATCAAAGGTACTAAATATCAATAGAAAGTAAACATCCTGTAACACCCCCATATTCAATGCACACACACTACAACCACAACAATGTAGCATAAGTGCACCAAACATAGGGATGCTACGGTTTCCTTAACATTCAAAACATTTTAAACAAAACCATAACCTTTCAATTATATACATTATAGAAAAATAGGTCATTTACTTATAAAACAAAACATATTAGATATACATATACATTTAAATATTACACAGCGGAAGTTATAAAATATTTACAAATTTACATTATAAACATTACTTTACAAAATATAAAAGAAATATACATGATTGGCAAGTCAGCTCTGATCTTTAAGCTCCCAAAATCAGCTCTTCAATGTCTACTCTCACTCGGTCTCGAAGAGCTCTCGGGTTCGATCCTATCAGTTCTATCACCTGCGCGATTAAACACTATTGCGCTAAGCCAAGGGCTTAGTAAGATAAAACATGCAATCGATATGCTTAGATGCTATACAATGCCAATTCTGATTTATATCATATATGTAACAACATAGATGCAAAGCTAACAACATACCTTTATATTTCATAACCTAACATACATATATGTATCTCACAATTCAACATCTTTGCATATACTTTATTAGTTAATCATTTACTCATCCATAAACAACACTAAGCAAAGACAAGCATGGGCCCAAGACACACTAATATGTTATTCAATTTTCAGAGTTAATGCTTTGGTTTTGTTATCACATTTATCAATATCAATATCATATACCCAACTAGGCTTCAAGGATTAAGTTCAACCAAGCTTCAAGGGGAGCAAAGCATGCTAAGCATCAACCCAACTTGGCTTCAAGAACTAACCCAACCTAGCTTCAAGGGTTGTAACATCTCAATTAGGCTTCAAGGATTCAATACAACCTAACTTCAAGAGATTCTTCTATTAGATTTCCTAAGACAGTAACGGAAGTCCGTAGTTTCTTGGGGTTAGCAGGATATTATCGGAGATTCGTCAAAGGGTTTTCCATGATCGCCACACCTATGACCAAGCTACTTCAGAAGAATGCCAAATTCTAGTGGATCGACGCTTGCCAAAGGAGCTTTGAAAGGCTGAAGCAAAAACTTACTGAAGCGCCCATTCTTATACAACCCGAATCAGGAAAAGATTTTGTGATCTATAGCGATGCATCCCACATAGGGTTAGGTTGCGTATTGATGCAGGAGGGCAAAGTCATTGCGTATGTCTCTCGACAGCTCAAGCCACACAAAAAGAATTATCCCACACATGACTTAGAACTAACAGCGATTATTTTGGCTTTCAAGACGTGGAGGCACTACCTATACGGGGAAAAGTGTTACATTTATACGGATCATCAAAGCCTGAAGCATTTGCCCACGCAGAAAGATTTAAACCTGCGATAGTGAAAATGGATGCAATTGTTAGCCAACTATGACTATACGATTAACTATCACCCGGGCAAAGCGAATGTCGTAGCAGATGCACTTAGTAGGAAGTTAATGCAAGCGCTACGTGCTATGAGAGTAGAATTAGAGCCCACAGAAGATGGAGCTATCTTTGCAGAAATGCACGTGCGACCTACCTTACATCAACAAATACGTGAGACTCAGAAGGAAGTATTGTACAGATCCCACCCATGTCATACAAGCTCAAGACATCGAGATTCAGCCCGACTTGACATACGAGGAAGAGCCAGTAGAAATCCTAGCACGGGAAATCAAAGAGTTGCGGAATAAGAAGATCCCATTGGTCAAAGTACTTTGGAGGAATCACAAAGTAGAAGAAGCCACATGGGAATGCGAAGAAACTATGAGGAAGCAGTACCCATATTTATTTCCACCTGATGGGCTTCGGGACGAAGCCTAAATTAACGAGGAAGGAACTGTCACATCCGCCCACCGCATTTATGCATAGCAGTCACGTGCACAGTGAGAGAAGGGGAAAGGAGAAGATAATTCCTGACAACGGCCCCAGATAAGGCTATAGGATCAATGGGACCTAATTGAAGAAAAATGCAAAGTTTTAGGGAGGTGACTGTAATTTCAAAAAGTTTTGGGGAGGTGACTGTAATTTTCAAAAGTTGTACTGGATGTTCTTAATAGTGCACATAACAGATTCCAAAAATGGAGAGTAGAGAAAAATCGAGTCGCAATGACGCGTAACAGTTTTTCCAGGAAACGCCTCGTTAAAGAGAAACGAAGACATGTAGACTAGGGCCATTCTGGTCATTATTAAATAAAATTTATACATGAATACAAAGTAGGAAATAAACACACAAGTGCGTAAAGGACATGAGGGGTTGAATATGAAATGATGGTCGGTAGAAACGGAGCCCGGGCAAACCCGAGCAAAGAAAGGACCTAAAGGGAATTTTTTAAAAAGTCAAGGGCTTATTGGTAATTTTTCAAAATGACTTGGTCAATTTGTGATCTTTTGAGGAATGCTTTGAAATGTTTGATAAGTTTATGATGGATGTTAAATATGTGAAAAAGAGTAATGGTTTGACTAAAGAATGTGGTGCGCGGCGTAAATGACAAAGCGCGACAGGAATTAAAATTATTTCTCGAGTTATTACAAAATGAAGTTTGAGACTTAAATTGAATCATTTTAACCTTTGTGCTCTGCTGGGTAGTTGGGAGTGGCAGATAAGGGTATGGTGCACTATACTAACTTATGCAGTACTGCTTGATATTGTGATTGAATTGTTATGATCCAAACTCAATGGTGAGGGCCATTGGGGGCCAATGGTGAGGGCCATTGGTTATAACCAGGATGGTGAGGGCCATTCCTGTGATTTGATATCGGTGGTGAGGGCCACCTATGTTACAGTGGTGAGGGCCACTGCCTTATCGCTATGGTTCCCTATATACCAGTAGAGCCAAAGTCCTATTTTTTTTTAAACTACGTAATGCAAAATGAGTTTGAATTATGGTTTTTACATTTGTTGAAAGCATATCTACACTGAATGTACAATAACATCCATGGGTTTAATGTTGGTTGATTTTTGATTTAATTATTTCCTTTTAATTCAAATGCTTTCATGTTTCACTTTTATTTCCATTGGTAAAGTACCCACTGAGCGACAATGCTCAGCGAGTTAAGTTTCCTTGAATCGTAGGTTCAGAGTAGTAGCTAACTCTTGGAAAGCGACGACCAGACCCACAGCAGCTCAGGGTAGATCTCCTAGTTTCCATTATGAGTTAACTAGTTGTGGCATGTATATGTGTATATAAGATTGAGAATTACTATGTTATACTGTACGTTAGTAGTATGTAATAATAATAAACCTCTACTTTATTTTGTATTAGAAGTGTGAACTCTTCTTGCAGGTTTGTAGTTGAGGGTATAAGGTGGATTCATTGGGAGTGTATTGAAACTGATTGCATTCGCATTGGTTTGTGTAAAAATATTTTCAAAAATCAGAAAAATCAGTTTTGTCGACACTTGGGACCCAATTTCTAGGCGAAACTCTGGCAAAATTTCTTTGAAAACCGGAACTAAAATTTGACTAAGTAAAATGGGTAGCAACATTAGGTTAGTGTGGCGCCTCTACTCGGCTTATACACATAGGCCGGGAAGGTGTGTTGCAAAATAAGCCATGATTTAAGCCAAGATAAATTAACCATAGTCAAACAACATGCATTTGGGGTAAAACCTAAGGAAAGTAACTAGGCCAATTAGATGGGCTTTAGTCTTTGGGTTAAAAGGCTTAGATTCCCATAGCAAGTATATACCAAAAGGTACGAGGCTCTGAGTGGTTATGCCATGCTTGATCTTCATACCTTGAGTGAAAATATGGTATCCGTTACATAACACAACACGGGTAACACGGGCATCCTAACTCACGCACAGGATGCAATCTAATATGATGAAATGGATAATATCATTATAAGAAAAAATAGAATAATATAAAGACCAACAGAATCAACTTCTCTTATCCCCAGTGGAGTCGCCACTGTGAGCGGGGATTTTTGCCCCCACTCCCGGTGGAATGGTTCTTGAGACTTTGGCACTGTTTAGGCTAGGGGCCTTAGAGAAACGGACCTAAGTCCGGAGAAAATGGAGTCGCTACCTGGATGGGCCGGGAAAAAGAAAGGGGTGGATGACTCGATTCCTAAGGAATCCCCAACCCCCACAACGCCCAGTTCATTGGAACCGGCCTCCTTTACAGGTCTTAATATTATAAAATTCTTAAATATAACAATATTATCCATATTACACACAATAATTAAAATAAAGCATCGATATATTGAAAAATCAAAACAATGTCCAAGCAAAACAAATAAATGGACACCCATCCGAGGACGGAAACATGTCCTTACATCTCATGCCTAAATAGGACACCCACCGAAAGGTAGAAACATGCCCTTTACATTGGTTCTAAAGTAGAAAAGCAATTTAAATTACATGATATTTGACTAATGAGGTGCCCACCAAGTGGAAACATACCTCTTACAACATTTGGAAATCTAAATAAATTGATAAAAGTAAGTAACCATTCATCATAAATAAATCATTCATCAAAGATATTAAACAACAATAGAATGTAAACATCCATCCATGATAAATTAAGTAAACCAAGTATTGAACTTAAAGAATATAAAATAAATCAAAGCATAATCAAATATAAAATTGAATAAGGCAAATAAAGATTCAAATTAAGGCTACTATTTCTATTTAAGTTTTAATGTGTTTAGGGTTTTAGAATTTATGGGTTTAAGATTTGTAATTCTTAGCTACGGTGAACATTAAGGAATTGACATGAATTAAAGTTTTATAATTTAAGAAATTGATAAAGTTCTTTAATTAACTGAATTAGGCTTTGAGATGTATAATCATGAAATTAGGTATTGGACACTTTAAAACATTTAGATTTATGATTTACAATCACTGGATTGTGTTTGAAAGCTTACTGTGTTTGAATATGTTTATAGTGTTTTAAGGTTTAAAGGATTAGGGTTTAGAAAACTTTAAGGTTTAGGCCTTAAGGGAGTTAGGGTTCACTGTTTTGAGTTTTGGAGTTGAATTAGTGTTTTAGGATTTTTGAATTAGGGTTTCGGAGAATGAATTAGTTTTTAAAATTTGGAAAAACAATTGATAATTTTATGAAACTTTATGAAAATAAACAAAATGATTTAAAGTTTATAGAAACAGAAAAGATGTTTTTAGGGCTTTTGGAAAGAAACAGAACTCAATTTAGGGTTTTGAAAATTTGAAAAGTAAATTAGGGTTTTGAGATTTTAAAGAAATAAAAATAACAATTTTAAGCTTTTTGGAAAACAAAGCAACAAATTAAGGTTTTTAAACTTTAGAAAAGGGGAATTAAGGTTCTAGGGTTTTTGAATTAAATGAAACAATAGGATGATTTTAAGCTACTGTGAAGAAATTAAACAATTGATGCATACCTCCGTTTGTTGATTCCACCAAAAATTTATTCTTGGATGAACAAAAACAAAGACAAGCTTTGCTACCTTTGATTGATTGAATTTTTGTTTGCTCTCTAAAAAAAAATCAGATTGATTCAATGTAACACCCCTACATCCAATACATGCACACTACATTCACCACAAGTAATATACATGCACTGAACATAGGGATGCTACGGCTCTCCTTTACATTCAAAACATTTTAACTGATACTATAACCTTTATAATTGTATATTATAAAGAAAATAAGTAGTTAACTTAAAATACAAAACAAGGTAGATATAGATACATTTAATTAATACGCAGCTGAATTTATAAAATAATTACATATATGAAAGCATTTAAACCCATATTTACAAATATACATTTATTCACATTATAAATAATACTTTACAAAATATAAAGAAGTTATACATGATTGGCAGCTTTCTCTGATCTTTAAGTCCCAAAATAACCTCTTCAATTTCTACTCTCACTCGGTCTCGAGGAGCTCTCAGGTTCAACTCTGTTACCTGCGCGATCAACACTATCGCGCTAAGCCAACGGCTTAGTAGTACAAAATATGCCAACATTATGCTTAATGCAATGCAATATCACACATGTTATTAATAAAGGCAACAACATAGGTGAAAAGCTAACATCCCACCTTTGCATTTCACAAATCATAATCATATAAACATACCACATTTCAATACAACATTATAAATGAAGAGCTATCAACATATCTTTATATTTCATAAACCACACATATATAAACATATCACATTTCAACATTTTTCCATATACCTTATTAGTCAATCATTTTATCATTCATGACTCACATTAAACAAAGACAAGCATGGGCCCAAGACACACTAATATGCCATTCATTTTTCAGAGTTAATGCTTTGGTTTTGTTATCACATTAATCATATCATAAACCCAACTAGGCTTCAAGGATTAGGTTCAACGAAGCTTCAAGGGGAACAAAGCATGCTAAGTATCAACCCAACTTGGCTTCAAGAACCAACCCAACCTAGCTTCAAGGGATGTAACATCTCAATTAGGCTTCAAAGATTCAATCCAACCTAACTTCAAGAGATTGTTACCATTATTAGGCATGCCACCAACAACAAACTCTGAAAATGGAATAACACATTAGCCACACAATTCACTTATTATTTAATTATCATTTCCATTCTCAATTCTCATCATTATTTAGGCAACATGCCTTATTTCTTTCAATTGCATCATCATAGCCAATCACAATGGCCTCAATCACATTTGTATCATCATCACCAAACACATTGGTTTTACATTTTACTATATCTCAACTTACATTGATCCATTCATCACTCAAGTATACATAATCAATGGTATTGCACATACTTTTTCAATGATCATCATTTATATACATACATAACAATTTACATTATTCATGGATTTAGAATCTCCCACATACATTTGTTTTGAATCATTATTGTTTAAAGTGTGTTTAAAGTGTGTATGTTTAGGTTTTGGTACAAAAATACCTTTGGAGAATCAAACCAATGCAAGAAGAACAAAGAATAAAAACATTAACTAACACATTTGAGGGACACGGGCAGCACACTTGAGGGACATGGCCAAGCTTGTGGCCGTGTCTCTCAACACAATTTTGGCAGTAGCAAACACGGGCATAGGACACGGCCGTGTCTCTCCAAAATCAATCCAGCACGGCCTAAATTTCCTTGACTTGGCCGTGTCTCTCATGAATTGGCCGTGTCTCTACTTGCTTTTGGCCGTGTCACTCAAGAACAAAACCCTAATTGTGACCAAAACGCTTCTAATTGCATTTAAACACATTATACACAACATAAACTCATTCAAATGGATGTAATCCAAGTCATTAACACCTATTTTGCATGTTTAATACAATAATCACCATTAACCATACATTTAATCATTCATCACTTCAAAACCCTAAAACCAAATTCACTCTTGATCTTCCACTATCAACCTCCACATAACTTACCATATTCAAAACCAAATCAATCACCAATTCAATCTTTTAACTTACAATCAATTCTAACACTTATAAACACAAACTCAAACACACCAAATCATCACATCAACAAATCACAATTCACCTTAGACACAACTTCAAAATTAACAAAGGAAAACAAGAGAGTACTAACCTTAAATGAAGAAATTTCACAAATCTCCAACCAACTCCTTTGATTTCTCCTTCAATTTGATTCTAGAAATCAAACTTTCCTCTTGCTCCTTTTTTTCTTGACAAGATTCGGCCACCAAAGAAGAAGAAAAGAAATTGAAGAAGCAAAGTCAACCTCTTCCTCTCTTTAAACCTACACCAAGCAATTCCAAAAGAAAATTACCTTAATACCCTTTTTCATTTAACTTAACTTTTGTCACTTGTATGCCCATTATAGTAATTTCACATATCACATAAAAATATCCTCTCCCATTGACTCCTCATATTGACTTATGTATATGTTATTTATATTAACATATATACAACATATACCTTCCATTTACACCATCATTTCCTTTGCAAAAACATATATACATTGATCCAAATCAAACAACAATTATATTTAAAACTTCTAGGGCATACATTGGGGTATTACAATTCTCCCCCTCTAAAAAGAAATTTCGTCCTCGAAATTACCTGATATCAAGTATGAAACAACTGAGGATATTGATCTCGCATGGTTTGCTCACTTTCCCAAGTTGTTTCTTCTTTTGCATGATTCTTCCACAAAATCTTCACAAGTGGCACTTTCTTATTTCTCAATTCTTTCACTTCACGTGCCAAGATAGCAACTGGTTCCTCTTCAAACGTCAAATCCTGACTCACTTCGATTGATTCAATTGGCAAAACATGAGATGGATCTGATCTGTACTTCCTCAACATAGAAACATGGAATACATTATGGATACGATCCAACTCAGGTGGCAAAGCAAGCCGATAAGCAACTAGCCCAACTATTTCTAAAACTTCATACGGTCCAATGAAACGAGGACTCAATTTCCCTTTCCGACCAAACCTTAATATCTTCTTCCAAGGAGACACTTTCAAAAATACTTTATCTCCAACATTATACTCAATGTCTCTCCTCTTCAAATCTGAATAAGATTTTTGTCGGTCTGAAGCTGTTTTCAACCTATCTCGAATCATTTTCACTTTCTCTTCAGTATCCTTAATCAAATCAGGCCCAATTATCTTACCTTCACCAAGTTCACTCCAACATAAAGGTGTCCTACACCGTCTACCATACAATGCTTCGAAAGGTGCCATACCAATGCTGGATTGGTGACTGTTGTTGTAAGCAAATTCCACAAGTTGTAGAAATACATCCCAACTTCCAGAGAAATCAATGACACAGCTTCTCAACATGTCCTCAATAATCTGTATCACTCTCTTTGACTGCCCATCTGTCTGCGGATGGAAAGCAGTGCTGAAGTGCAGTCGAGAACCCAAAGCACCCTGTAAACTCTTCCAAAATCTTGAAGTAAACCGGGGATCTCGATCAGACACTATAGAAATCGGGACACCATGCAACTTTACAATTTCGTGGATATACAGCTCAGCTAATCTCTCCAAAGAATAATCCATCCGAACCGGAAGGAAATGAGCTGTCTTAGTCAATCTATCCACAATCACCCAAATAGCATCATGTTTCATTTGTGTCAATGGAAGACCAGATACAAAATCCATTGTCACTCTCTCCCATTTCCATTCAGGCACTGACAAAGGTTGAAGCAACTCGGTTGGAACTTGATGCTCTGCTTTTACCTTCTGACATGTGAGACATCTGGATACAAACTCCGCTATGTCTCTCTTCATACCAGACCACCAGTAATGTTGCTTCAAATCATGATACATCTTGGTATTGCCCGGATGCATAGCAAATACTGACTGATGTGCTTCTTCTAAAATAACCTTCTCAAATTAGCATCATTAGGTACACACAATCTGTTCTTAAACCAGAGACTCCCATCATCTCTCACAATAAAATCTTGACTCTTTCCACTCTGGCAATCTGAAATAACCTTTTGAACCTTCTCATCAGCCAACTGAGCCTCTTTAATCTGATCCAACAGAATTGGTTTCAATTGCAACTGTGCCAATAATGCACCATCATCACAAGATATAAAACTGGCATGCAATGCTCTCAACTCAACAAGCAACGAGAGCGAATAAACAGTCAATCCTGCTAAAGACTTCCGACTCAAGGCATCAGCAACAACATTTGCTTTACCTGGATGATAATCAATCAAACAGTCGTAGTCTTTAATCAATTCCAACCATCTTCTCTGTCGAAGATTAAGCTCTTTCTGAACCCCCAAATATTTCAAACTTTTATGGTCAGTATAGATGAAACACTTCTCCCCAAACAAATAATGTCGCCAAATCTTCAATGCAAACACAATGGCTGCTAGCTCCAAATCATGGGTCGGATAATTGAGCTCATGCGGTTTCAACTGTCGAGAAGCATAAGCTATAACTTTACCTTCTTGCATCAGAACACAACCCAAACCACTATGTGAAGCATCACTGTAGATCACATATGGTTTGCCTTCCACAGGTAAAGTAAGAACAGGTGCTTGAGTCAACATTTCTCTTAACTGTTCGAAACTAGCCTGACACTGATCCGTCCACACAAATCTCACACCCTTTCGAAGTAATCTGGTGAGTGGAGTAGCTATCAAAGAAAACCCTTTCACAAACCGTCGGTAATAGCCTGCCAAACCCAGAAAACTTCTAACTTCTGTCACAGACTTTGGTGGATTCCAATTCAAAATAGCTTCAACTTTACTCGGATCAACTCTAATGCCTTCTGCTGAAACTATATGACCGAGAAAAGTTACTTGGTCAAGCCAGAACTCACACTTCGACAGTTTAGCAAACAATTGCTTCTCTCTCAAGATTTGCAGCACAATCCGCAAATGCTTATCATGTTCCTCCTCATTCGCGAATACACCAAAATATCATCAATAAACACTACCACAAACTGATCCAAATAGGGCCTAAACACCCTATTCATCAAGTCCATAAAAGCTGCAGGTGCATTCGTCAAACCAAAAGGCATAACTAGAAACTCATAATGCCCATACCTGGTCTGAAAAGCAGTCTTAGGAACATCTTCAGCTCTGACCCTCAACTGATGATACCCTGATCTCAAATCAATTTTAGAAAACACTGCTGCACCCTTCAACTGATAAAAGAGATCATCGATTCTAGGCAAAGGATATTTATTTTCAATAGTTACCTTATTCAATTGCCTATAATCGATACACAATCTCATAGTACCATCCTTCTTTTTCACAAATAATACAGGAGCTCCCCACGGTGAAATACTAGGGCGAACAAACCCTTTATCTAGTAACTCCTGCAATTGCACCTTCAGTTCTCTCAATTCAGCAGGTGCCATTCTGTAAGGAGTAATAGAGATAGGAGTGGTACCGGGCAATAATTCAATGCCAAACTCCACCTCTCTCTCAGGAGGCAACCCTGGAAATTCCTCTGGAAACACATCTGGAAACTCTGCAACTGTGGCAATGCTATTAATTTGAGAACCCCTTATTCGAGTATCTATCACATGAGCAAGATAAGCATCACACCCTTTTCTAATCAATCTCCTAGCTGCAACAGCTGAAACAAACAAGGATGCTAGCTGTCCCTGCTCACTAGATACTAACACCTCTCTACCATCACTGGTTCTCAAGGTAACAAATTTCTTTTGGCAGTCAACCACAGCTCTATGTCTAGATAACCAGTCCATGCCTAGGATCACATCATATTCCTTAAAAGGCATCTCAATCAAATCTCCAAGGAACTCCTCACCTTGAACCACTACTGCACTATCTCGGTGCACCTTACTAACAATCACACTATGCCCTAACGGATTTGTCACCAATACATCAAATCCTAGGGATTCAGCATGCACATCAGACGCAGGCAAAACAGATGCACTAATATATGAATGTGTGTAACCCGGATCAATCAAAGCAAGTACTGAAGTATCAAATAAAGAAAAAGTACCAGCTATGACTGCTGAAGCATCTGGTTGCCTCTGCATCACATAAATCCTCTGAGAAGATCCAGCCTCCTCTGGTCTACTCTCCCTGGATGGAGAACCTCCTCTAGAACTGAACCCAGACCTGCCTCCTCTGCTGAACCCTCTGCCTCCTCGACCTCCCCTCACACTAGGTCGAGAAGCTGCAGTATCCACTGACATCTGCTTCTGCCTCTCAGGACAATCTTTCACAAAGTGATCAGGTGATCCACATCTGAATCATACCCCTGACACACCAGTCCTCCAACAAGTACCACCATGGGGCCTGCCACAATGAATGCATACGGGTGGAGTGGATCTCTGAGTCACTGGGGTCGGAGCACTCGCCACAGAAACTGTAGGTCTAAATCTCTGCCTCTGAAACTGCACTGACCTACCAGCAGGCCTCTGACTTCTACTAACCCGAGGAACAAAGCTTCCTTTACCTCTTTTAACAGATGAAGACCCTGCCTCAAACTGGGGCCTTCTAACCCTGACCTCTTCCTCTGATGCAGCTGCAATAACCTGAGCTCTCTCCACACTCCTAGCTGCTGCCACAAGCTGCGAAAAATCATGATATCTAGATCCAGCCACATGACACATGATAGAGGGCCTCAATCCCTCCTCAAATCTCCTGCATCTATCTATCTCATCAGATATAATACCCCCAGCATACTAGCTCAATCGAATAAACTCAACCTCATATTCAGTTACTGTTCGATTGTCTTGCTTTAAACTCAAAAGTCCATCTTCTTCCTGTCTTTATACTCCCTTGGAGTATACTTCAATTCAAACTCTCTTAGAAAATTAGCATAGGACAATGTTGGTGGATCATCCATAGCATGAGGCATTGTCTTCCACCAATCGTATGCGTCCTTCTGCAATAACGATCTTGCATAATCAAATTTCTCCTCCGAAGTGGCTTGCAACTGAACAAATACTCTCTATACTTCCTTAATTTACCATAATGCCTTACTGATACCATAGGCTGTGGTGGGGGTGGCGGTGGTTGCACTGGTGCTTGCCTCAAAGCCTCTACCACATGCCTAAGCCAAGCTGGCGGAACCTCCTCACCAGCTAGTCTCCCCGACACCGAAGCAGGTGCCTCCCCAGCACTATCCACTCTAGCTCCCTCTCTAATCTCATCAGGAGCTATTCTCTCAGCACTACCCTCGACTGACTGATGTGAGTGAGAATCCATCACAACCTATATCTACAAACACAGCAGAGTACATCTTATTAAAGATCAGAGACTGCCAATCCCAAACATGTATATTATTTAAAAACCAACTTTTAGGTCAAAATATTCTTTTTCTTACTTTTTATCTAGGTTGAGAATCTCAAACCTAGGCTCTGATACCAAAACAATTGTAACACCCCTACATCCAATACATGCACACTACATTCACCACAAGTAATATACATGCACTGAACATAGGGATGCTACGGCTCTCCTTTACATTCAAAACATTTTAACTGATACTATAACCTTTATAATTGTATATTATAAAGAAAATAAGTAGTTAACTTAAAATACAAAACAAGGTAGATATAGATACATTTAATTAATACGCAGCGGAATTTATAAAATAATTACATATATGAAAGCATTTAAACCCATATTTACAAATATACATTTATTCACATTATAAAAAATACTTTACAAAATATAAAGAAGTTATACATGATTGGCAGCTTTCTCTGTTCTTTAAGTCCCAAAATAACCTCTTCAATTTCTACTCTCACTCAGTCTCGAGGAGCTCTCAGGTTCAACTCTGTTACCTGCGCGATCAACACTATCGCTAAGCCAACGGCTTAGTAGTACAAAATATGCCAACATTATGCTTAATGCAATGCAATATCACACATGTTATTAATAAAGGCAACAACATAGCTGAAAAGCTAACATCCCACCTTTGCATTTCACAAATCATAATCATATAAACATACCACATTTCAATACAACATTATAAATGAAGAGCTATCAACATATCTTTATATTTCATAAACCACACATATATAAACATATCACATTTCAACATTTTTCCATATACCTTATTAGTCAATCATTTTATCATTCATGACTCACATTAAACAAAGACAAGCATGGGCCCAAGACACACTAATATGCCATTCAATTTTCAGAGTTAATGCTTTGGTTTTGTTATCACATTAATCATATCATAAACCCAACTAGGCTTTAAGGATTAGGTTCAACCAAGCTTCAAGGGGAACAAAGCATGATAAGTATCAACCCAACTTGGCTTCAAGAACCAACCCAACATAGCTTCAAGGGATGTAACATCTCAATTAGGCTTCAAGGATTCAATCCAACCTAACTTCAAGAGATTGTTACCATTATTAGGCATGCCACCAACAACAAACTCTGAAAATGGAATAACACATTAGCCACACAATTCACTTATTATTTAATTATCATTTCCATTCTCAATTCTCATCATCATTTAGGCAACATGCCTTATTTCTTTCAATTGCATCATCATAGCCAATCACAATGGCCTCAATCACATTTGCATCATCATCACCAAACACATTGGTTTTACATTTTACTATATCTCAACTTACATTGATCCATTCATCACTCAAGTATACATAATCAATGGTATTGCACATACTTTTTCAATGATCATCATTTATATACATACATAACAATTTACATTATTCATGGATTTAGAATCTCCCATATACATTTGTTTTGAATCATTATTGTTTAAAGTGTGTTTAAAGTGTGTATGTTTAGGTTTTGGTACAAAAATACCTTTGGAGAATCAAACCAATGCAAGAAGAACAAAGAATAAAAACATTAACTAACACATTTGAGGGACACGGACAGCACACTTGAGGGACACGGCCAAGCTTGTGGCCGTGTCTCTCAACACAATTTTGGCAGTAGCAAACATGGGCATAGGACACGGCCATGTCTCTCCAAAATCAATCCAGCACGGCCTAAATTTCATTGACTTGGCCATGTCTCTCATGAATTGACCGTGTCTCTCCTTGCTTTTGGCCATGTCACTCAAGAACAAAACCCTAATTGTGACCAAAACACTTCTAATTGCATTTAAACACATTATACACAACATAAACTCATTCAAATGGATGTAATCCAAGTCACTAACACCTATTTTGCATGTTTAATATAATAATCACCATTAACCATACATTTAATCATTCATCACTTCAAAACCCTAAAACCAAATTCACTCTTGATCTTCCACTATCAACCTCCACATAACTTACCATATTCAAAACCAAATCAATCACCAATTCAATCTTTTAACTTACAATCAATTCTAACACTTATAAACACAACTCAAACACACCAAATCATCACATCAACAAATAACAATTCACCTTAGACACAACTTCAAAATTAACAAAGGAAAACAAGAGAGTACTAACCTTAAATGAAGAAATTTCACAAATCTCCAACCAACTCCTTTGATTTCTCCTTCAATTTGATTCTAGAAATCAAACTTTCCTCTTGCTTCTTTTTTTCTTGACAAGATTCGGCCACCAAAGAAGAAGAAAAGAAATTGAAGAAGCAAAGTCAACCTCTTCCTCTCTTTAAACCTACACCAAGCAATTCCAAAAGAAAATTACCTTAATACCCTTTTTCATTTAACTTAACTTTTGTCACTTGTATGCCCATTATAGTAATTTCACATATCACATAAAAATATCCTCTCCCATTGACTCCTCATATTGACTTATGTATATGTTATTTATATTAACATATATACAACATATACCTTCCATTTACACCATCATTTCCTTTGCAAAAACATATATACATTGATCCAAATCAAACAACAATTATATTTAAAACTTCTAGGGCATACATTGGGGTATTACATTCAAAGCCTTTCCTACTCAGTTTTGGTCTCCCTTTTTCCTCCCAAATCCAATCCAATTTTTGATCAATTTTCCCCTTTTTGTGTTGTTTTTGGTATTATTTATAGAAGATTTTTTTATTAATCTTAGTTATTCAAGGAATATAACATTCATTAAGAAAATGAAACTGAAGCATAATTGTATTAGGTTTCAGAAAAATTTGTGTCAAAAAAATTTTGCTGGAGAAAAAAAACTGCTACGGAAAAATTGCGCTGGCAAAAAAAAACTGCTGCGGAAAAAATATGCTGGCGAAAAAGCTGCCGTAGCTAGTTGCGGCAGTGGCGGGCGAATTGGCCTGCGGGCCATTTCACCTATAAAAAAATTCTGCAGGCCATTTCGCCCAAAGGAAACTCCTGCGGGCGAAATGCCCACGGGCCCGTGCTGACTTTCGACGACGATTTTTCCTTCTCTGATTTTTTTTTTATTTTTTTTTATTTTTGATTTTTTTATTAACTTCACCATTTTTTACTAGAATAAATATTAAAATTAATCAAGATACCATAAAAATTATTTTGGACTAACTAAAATATATTGGACCGGACTGGGTCGAAAATTAAGGGTCAACAGTATCCTTGGTCGGGTTAGAGCAATTCAAGTCAAACTTATAAACCAAATGGAAGCCTTTTGCTAATTTAGGTAAAAGAGAACTCAGTTGGCTTTCTGAACTGCCTTTTTAGGTTTTTATCTTTCTTTTTTATCTTTTCTATTTTTCTTTCTTTTTTCTTCTTTTCTTTTCCCTTCTCTTTTTTTTTCTTTTCTTCTTTTTCATTCATTTCTTTTTTTCCTCTTTTTTTTTGGTTCTAGCTCTAAAAGAGTTGTCTTGTTTGTACTGACTTGGGCTTTCAATAATGGATGAGTGCAGTGACATAAATCTCCTGTAACAAGGATAAATCATTTGTTACTCCGATGTTGTCTTGATAGATTGGAGATACTAGGTGAACTTATACTATCCTTATGGTCTTGAAAACTTCAACTACCATTATGGTCTTGGCTATGCATTCCTTTCTTTGATCTTCTTCTTGCCCCTTTACCTTAGTGATCATAAGACTTGTCAAAAGTGTCACAACAACTCAGGGTAGGTTGTTGGGACTATATGCCAATGAAAAGAAATCTAAAATTTTATGAAGGCTCAAAGGGACAACTAGGGATTGATATTTAATTGGGTGGATACTAGTTGTTGGCTTATCAAACAATGCCTAGATCATCTCTCCCTTAAATAAGAAGAGTTCAATTTCACCTTGAAAGTTTGTCAAAGCATGTTCTAAGACTGACTAGGACTTAGACAAAGGTAATTATGCAGGAGCAATTCCCTTATCTAGTAAAGTCATTCAAGTTATGATGCATAAATATATTAATTCATGAATCATCAAGATAGATTCCTCATTGGTTGAGTACTGAAATGAACAAAGACCAACAAAAATTTTGATGAAAGTAATTTATTCAAATAAATTTAAACTTGAAAAACATAATTGTTCAAATAAAATATTAAAGAAAGTAAAATTGAAAAGCAACATTCAAGCTAAGGAAAGTTCGTTGAGTTTAAGCTTCTTTTCCTTTCACATCTTTAATATTTCCATCTTGAAAGGATGATAAAACAAAATCTTCTTCCAATCCTTTTCCCACCATGAAGGATGCCAGTGGAGGTACTCTTCCAAACTTAGGCAAAGGATTGTCTTTTATGCTGGTCTTATCAGGCTCAGGCAGCTTACCACTGTCAATTAAATTTTGGATCTCATGTTTTAATCGTAGGCATTTGTTTGTCTCATGTCCTTGTGTTTGATGAAACTCACAAAAAGCTTTATTATTATATTTTGGGGGCAAAGGATTCGGCAAAAGTTGTGGGGCCAATGGCTGTAATAGTCCCTTCTTTTGTAGTTTGTTGAAGACCCAAGACAAAGGCTTCTCCAGATTTGAAAACTGCCATCTATTTGCTTGACCAGTTGTATTGACATCAACTTCTTTTTACGTGCTTTGATTTCCAGACTGGTAGTTCCCTTTCTCATTCCTTCTTGCTGAAAAGCAAATTTTCTCCCTTTCCCACTCTTCAATTTGTAGACCAGCTTGGAGAAGATTTTTGAAATCCCTTATAAGGGTGTGAGACATCCTTTCATGGAGATTGGGCAGGATGCCTCTCACGATCATTCTTATTTGATCAGATTCATCGGGCCTTTTCTTGAGCAAAGCAGCCTTATTTCTTCACCTGTTCACATAGTCCACAAAATTCTCATTTGGCCTTTGTCAAATGGACTCTACTTCCATTAAGGTAACTTCCATCTCGACATTATACCCATATTGCTGGATAAAGGCCTTATATAGCAAATCCCAACTCTTTTGTGTTCCATCATCTAAGGTATTGAACCAATTTTGGACAACAGGGCCCAATGAGAGTATGAAGTACCTTAGAGTTTGAGCCTTAGTAGCTCGGGCAGACTGCATAGCAGTGATATACTGCTTCACATAGAGGTGAGGATTTCTGGTTCCATCAAACTTCGCAAAGGATGGCATCTTGAATTTGTATAGAACTTCTTTGTCTAGCTCAAATAATTTGTCAACTTCGAAGATATCTTCAGTTTTCAGTTTCTTCTCAAATTTCTTTTCTAAATCTGCAATCATCTTTTCAACATCATATGTCTCGATCTTTTCAACAGTTATCTTCTCAACTACCTTCGACTCTTTCTTCTTGTCTTGAGGATCTTGGAAGTATTGAGCCCAATCATCATCATCATCAATGATCACCTTTTCATCATCAAAAGCCACTTCACCAACTTTAGTCTTTCCTTTGTCCTTTGGCTTCTTGGAGCTAGCAGACGCTTCGACATTATTTCCTAAAATTGCAGCCAATTGGTTCTTCATGGTCTCAGCTAGGGCCTCTTTTATTTCTTCCATCTTGGCATTGAGGGCATCATCCACCATTCTTTGGATTTGTTTGGGCTCCATTACTTTTGGTGAGCAAGTGATTGAGTCGTTGCTAGATTCTTCGTCTCCGGCGTAAGTCGGATTGTCGTAAGCTTTTGAACTATCATAATCTAGGGATGTGAGCCTGAGAGGTTCAATGATATGAGATGCAAATGTATGTATGCATGTATGCACAAACAATAGACAAAGATAAGTGGAACATTCCTTCCAACCATATAACATCCACACACTGTAATATCCTAAACTATACCCTAAAATTTTTGGAATGAATATTGTTGAAATTGGATTAATTGATATAAAGTATATATATTTAATTGGGAAGATAAGAAAGGAAAGAGAAGTGTGTATATGTTGTATATATAGAGATATATACAACATATACAAGTCAACTTATTAGTTGGTCAAATGAGAAGTTATTGGTTATTTTATAAAATGGAAATTAAGGTAAGTGGAAGATGATATTTATGAATATTATAATATTTAATTGCTTGGTTGAGATTTAAAGAGAGCTTGAGTGGTTATGAGACAATTGAGTGGTTGACTTTCATTTTTCACCTTCTTATTTCTTTCTTCAAGAGCCGACCACCATTATCAACCAAGGAAGAGAGAGTTTTGTGATTTCCTAGCTCATGATTGAAGGGTGTTTCAAGTGATCAAGTTGGAAATCTAAGGGTTTTCATCACTTTTGGTAAGTTTTTCACTTGATTCCTTGGTTTCTTTTAAGTTTGTGTTTTGAGTTTGGTGTTTGATTATTGATGGTATGTGTATATTTGATTTTGGTGTATTTGAGAGTGCTTGATCTTATTGGTGTTGATTTTGGGGTTGGTTTGAAGGAAAGGTTAAGTTTGGTGTTGAAAAGCAAGTGTTGTGTTTTGGGTATGTGATGAGTTGTGATGATTGTGATTTATGTTGTGATGTATGTATTGAGGTGTTTTGCTGTTTTTGCAAGTTTATTATGGTTTATTGACGTGTTTGGTTAAGTTTGTTTGGAGTGGAAGATGGTAAAAGTAAGAAGTTTGTTGGATGTGGTGTTGTTGGGGTCGGAATCAGGATTTTTGGCCTGACATGCCCATGAACAAGGCCAAGTATTTGGGCATGTCAATGGTTCTATTTTCTGGATGGGTGACACGCCCATGTCACTGAGCGTGTCACAACTTCTGTGTTGGAGTAGTATTGACACGGCCAGTGACACGCCCATGTCACTGAGCGTGTCAAATCTTCTGAGTTGTGAGTTTAGGGCATGGTTAGGGACACGCCCGTGTTGTTGAGCGTGTCATGTGTAGAGTTTACCCTAGTTGGTTCTTATCCATATTATCTCATGTGTATCTCTAAGTAAGTGTGTATCATCCCTTTTGGATTAGGTTTTGAAGAGATTGAGTTGCCCTAATCCAAGTGTTGAAGGATTCTTGGAAGAGGAGTTTGGTGTTGTGTGAGTTGCTCTTGAGGTAAGTACAAACCCTACATTATTGCATACATTTACATGACTTTGGGACTTAACACATTTGGTTGTAAATGTGTTAAGTAATCTATTACGTTGTTGATACATTTGATTAATGTTATGATTTGTATAATGTGAAAGATATGATGATCAATCAAAATGTATGTCCAATGCAATTGGTTATGTATACTCTAATAATGAGATGTGAAGCCATTGTTGTTGGCTACAATGATGCAACTGAAATAATTGGGGCATGGTTGCCTAGATGAATATGAGGAAATGAGAATGGAATTGATAATGAAATAATGATAGAATTGTGTGCCTAATGTGTTATTCAATTTTCAGAGTTTTGTTGTTAATGGCATGCCTAATAGTAGCAATCCCTTGAAGCTAGGTTGGGCTTGGTCCTTGAAGCCAAGTTGGGTTGAAGTTTAGCATGCTTAACTCCCCTTGAAGCTTGGTTGGGCCTAGTCCTTGAAGCCTAGTTGGGATGTTACAAACCCTTGAAGCTGGGTTGGATTTGGTCCTTGAAGCCAAGTTGGGTTGATGCTTGCATGCTTCGCTCCCCTTGAAGCTTGGTTGGGCCTAGTCCTTGAAGCCTAGTTGGGATGATAAATGTGATAATTGAACCAAAACATTAACTCTGGAAGTTGAATGGCATATTTGTTTCTTTTAGCCCCATGTTTGTCTTTGTGTAAATGTGAATCATGAATGGTGAAACAAATGAATAATAACATTTAATGTAAGGTTTTGAAATATGATATCCTTATGTATTGTATATAATATTTGAATGTGTGACTTTGGCATTACATTGAAGCATATTGTCATCATAGTTTGTACCACTAAGCCGTTGGCTTAGCGCGATTGTGATTCATCGTGCAGGTGACAGGGTAGATCCAGTTGAACCGGAGAGTTCAGCTAGACCGAGTCGAGTCTAGGCTTGTGAAGTGTTGATAGTGGACTTCAAGATCAGAAACAAACTGCCAAACATGTATAAACTTTATATTTTGTAAATATTGATTTTGATGTATATATATGTAAATACCGCTACATTTTTCGCTGCTTAATAAATAAATATTTTATCTATTATGTTCTATAATATATCTGATATGTTTTAAGTTTTCTCATATTGAAATTATGAAGAAAGATTGGTTTGTTTAATATAAACCATGACACTTCTGTATCCGGTATACGTATATTACAAATGTGGTTGTATGCAGTGTGCGTATATGGGGTATAGGCGTGTTACACACACGAATGGCTAGTCTCATTTCCTAGGTATATGGTTAACAAAATACCAACATGGGGTATCTTATTTTCGAATATTTCCCTCGGACGTTTCAACCAATAGTTATATTTTCAAAAATGGAAATCAATTTATGATAATTCCCATTAATTAGGTTTTAATCCATTTATCCAACTAAAGTAGCCTTTATGCTATATTGGATTAAAACTAAATTAAGAGGTTTATTATAAATATATTTCTCACTTGAAAAAGTAACTAATGATTCATGCTAAAAACAAGCCCATGATTAATTATTCTTAGTATAAACTAGGCTCACAATTGATTTTTGGTATTTCGTAATTGACCTAAATAATTTGCAAGCTCTTTGTAAGAAAAGGTTGGATGAAAATAATTTTGTTTCTAAGCCCATTGTAAAATGATTTTTGAAAAAACATATTTTGGGTTTTGTATTTGGGTTATGAGCAAAAGAATTTTTCATTTGTTTTTAGAAAAGTCTTATGTCCAAAGACCATCTTGAAAAGTTTTTAAAATAGCTTTGGTCTTTTGGACTTTACAGAAAATTTTATTTTGAGCTTATAATATACTTAGGTTATATTAGAAAAAGAGCAAACCAAATAAGCCATGATTTAAGCCAAGATAAATTAACCATAGTCAAACAACATACATTTGGGGGTAAAACCCTAAGAAAAGTAACTACGCCAATTACATGAGCTTTAGTCTTTGGGTTAAAAGGCTTAGGTTCCCATAGCAAGTATATACCAAATGGTACGAGGCTATGAGTGGTTATGCCAAGCTCGATCTCCATACCTTGAGTGAAAGTATGGTATCCCTTACATAACACAACACGGGTAACACTGGCATCCTAACTCACACACACGATACAATCTAAAATGATGCAATGGATAATATCACGATAAGAAAGAATAGAATAATATAAAGACCAACAGAATCAACTTCTCTTATCCCTAGTGGAGTCGCCACTGTGAGCAGGAATTTTTTTCCCCACTACTAGTGGAATGGTTCTTGCGACTTTGGCACTGTTTAGGCGCGGGGCCTTAGAGAACACGGATCTAAGTTCAGAGAAAATGGAGTCACCACCCTGATGGGCCGGGATAAAGAAAGGGGTGGATGACTCGATTCCTAAGGAATCCCCAACCCCTTAATGGGTTTAAAAAGTTGGGTAGGTGTGGGGAAGGTGAGAAATGGCCCACCACCCTCAGAACGCCTGGTTCATTAGAACCGGCCTCCTTTACAGGTCTTAATATTATAAAATACTTAAATATTAGAATATTATCCATATTACACACAACAATTGAAATAAAACATTGTTATATTAAAATCAAAGCAATGTCCAAACAAAGCAAATAAATGGGCACCCATTCGAAGATGGAAACATTCCCTTACATCATCCATGTCTAAGCTAAATAGGACACCCACCATGAGGTAGAAACATGTCCTTTACATTGGTCTAAAATATAAAAGCAATTTAAATTACATAGAACTTAATTAATGAGGTACCCACAAAGTGGAAACATACCTCTTACAATACTTGGAAATCAAAATAAATTGATAAAAGCAAATAACCATTCATAATAAATAAATCATTTATCAAATATATCAATCAAAATATAAAATAAACATCCATCCATGATAAATTAAATAAATCAATCATTGAATTTAAATAAATCAAAGCATATAATAAATTACATAATAAAATAAGGTAAGCAAAGATACAAATTGAAGTTTACTGTTTTTCATTTAAAGTTCTTTAATTAATATTTAGGGTTTTGGAATTTTAGCATATTAAGGTTTATAATTCTTAACTACTGTAAAGGTTTAAGAAAATTAAAATGGATTAAGGTTTCATGAATCAAACTAGGGTTTATGAGTAACATTATAAAATTAGGGTTTTAGGATATTACAACATTAGGTTTATGATTAGTAGCCACTGAATTGTTATTTTTAGGCTTACTGTGTTGAATTTTAATATTTAGGTTTATAAGGTTTTAAGGTTTTAAGGATTAGGGTCTAGGAAAATTAGGGTTTACTATTTTAGTTTTGAGATATTTAGGGTTTTTGGTGTTTTGAAAAATATGTTTTGGTTTTAGGATTTAAGAAACAATTTAGAGTTTTATAAAACTTTTGGAAATAGGCAAGGCGATTTAAGATATTTGGAAACAAAAAGTATTTTTAAGGTTTTTAGAAATAAAAGGATCAATTTAGGGTTTTAAGGTTTTGGAAAATTAGAAAGCAGATTAATGTTTTGGGAATCAATAAAACGATTTAAGGTTTTGGAAAGTTTGAAAGTAGATTAGGGTTCTTAGGTTTTAGAAGGAACATAAAAGTAATTTTAGGGTTTTTTGAAAATAGAGAAGACGAATTAAGGTTTGAAGGTTTTGAAGAAGTAAATTAGGGCTCTAAGGTTTTTAGAATCAAAAGAAACAATTTAATGATTGAAGCTACTGTAAGGAAAAAAAGAGATTAGATATTCAAACCTTCATTTGTTGGTTCCACCAAAAATTGCTTCTTGGATGAACAAGGACAAAGGCAAGATTGCTGCCTTTGATGGTTTGATTGCTTGCTAGCTTATCCCTCTCAAATCTGAAGTTCCAAAGTTCAAGTCTAAATCCAAAGTTCAAAATCCAGTCTGATCTTCCAATGTTTATTTCAAAAGTCCTCCCTTTTTTGTCTTTTTTTAGTGTTATTTATAAGAGATTTATATGATTACTTCAATTTGTTTAAGGAAACTATCATTAATTAGGAAAAGGAAACCGAAACCAAATAGAATTTGGTTTCAAAAAAAAAATTGCGGCGGAAAAATTTCGCTGGCGAAAAAAATTGCTGCGGGCTGCTGCGAAGGATTGGCGTGAAAAATTGCGAGTTGCGGCTGCCAGGCCATTCCGTCCAACGTTTTCGGCGATGAATTTTTTTGTCACCGATTTTTTCGTTTCTCTGATTTTTATTTTTATTTATTTATTTATTAAAATTATTTTTTATTACTATAATTATAAAAAATAAATACTAAAACAAATATTATTTAATTAAGATAGCACAAAAATTATTTTGGACTAAATAAAATATATTGGACCGGACTGGGTCAAAAATTAAGGGTCTTGTGAGCGAGGATTTTTGTCCCCACTCCCAGTCGAATGGTTCTTGCGACTTCGGCACTGTTTAGGCTCGGGGCATTAGAGAATACGGACCTAAGTCTGAAGACAATGGAGTTGCCACCCGGACGGGCCGGGAAAAAGAAAGGGGTAGATAACTCGATTCCTAAGGAATCCCCAACCCCCTAATGGGTTTAGAAAGTTGGGTACGTGTGGGGAAGGTGAGAAATGGCCCAGCACCCCACAACGCCCGGTTCATTGGAACCGGCCTCCTTTACAGGTCTTAATATTATAAAATTCTTAAATATAACAATATTATCCATATTACATTCAACAATTGAAATAAAGCATCGTTATATTAAAAATCAAAACAAAGCCCAAGCAAAACAAATAAATGGACACCCATCCGAATATGGAAACATGCCCTTACATCATCCATGTCTAAGCTAAATAGGACACCCACCATGAGGTAGAAACATGTCCTTTACATTGGTCTAAAATATAAAAGCAATTTAAATTACATGGAACTTAATTAATGAGGTACCCACAAAGTGGAAACGTACCTCTTACAACATTTGGAAATCAAAATAAATTGATAAAAGTAAATAACCATTAATCATAAATAAATCCGTGATAAATTAAATAAAACAAGCATTGAAATTAAATAAATCAAAGCATATAATAAACTACATAATCAAATCTAAAATTAAATAAAGCAATAAATATATAATTTAGAGTTCGCATCTTAAAATAGGTTTTTAAAATTTTAGTTACTAAATTAGGGCTTTGAAAAAAAGGAAAGTTAAATACGCGGACTCATAATACACAAATGAATATTGACCCATTCGATGAGCCCATACGACGGTCCCGCTAGCCGGTTAGCAGGCGGGGGTCAAGGGAGCAGCGCCCTAGAAAATTTTGGAAATTGGCTTCTAGGATTGTAGGTTTTGGTATTAAAAATTAAGATTTTAGGGTTTAAAATTTAGAAAATAGTGTTTTGAAATTGGAAGAAAATAATGTTATTTTTAAAAGAATAATGCTTAATGTGTGATTTTGGAAAGAAGGATTAATTAGGGTTAAAGCTTTTAATGCTTAAAAAAATAAGGCTACTGACTTTTGGAATACAGTTTAGGGTTTCGGGAATTAATAAAATGATTTAGGGTTTTTGGTGTCTTAGAAAATATATTTGGTTTTAAGATTTGTGAAAATAGTTTAGAGTTTTATAAAGTTTTTGGGAATAAGCAAAACGGTTTAAGGTTTTTTGGAAACAGAAAAGTAACGAATTAAGGTCTTTTGGACATAGAAGAAATAAATTTAGGGTTCTTAGGGTATAGAAGAAAGAGAAAAGTATTTTTAGGGTTCTTAAGGTTCTTGGAAACAAAAAGTATTTTTAGGGATTTTGAATTTTTAAAAGAAACAGAAGGAACGATTTAAGATTTTTGGAAACAAAGATCAAGTTATTATATATTCAAAGACCAAAGTTTTGTATGTATAATCTTATAAATCAAAGAAACAAAGGTACTGTAAGAAAAGAAATTAGAGATTCAAACCTTCGTTTGTTGGTTCCACAAAAAATTGCTTCTTGGATGAACAAGGACAAAGGCAAGATGGCTGCCTTTAATGGATTGATTGTTTGGTTGCTTATTCTTCTCTCAAAAAGTCCGATTAATTTCACTGCCAGAAGGAATTTTTTAAAATCTGATTTCCTTTCAACGTTTTTCCTTTGATCGATCCATATTTTTTCAGTTGTTCCTCCTAAAGTTTTTTCCTTCACTCCATTCACTCTCCTTTTCTGTGTTGTTTTTAGTCTTATTTATAGGAAATTTCCATGATATCTTAATTGTTTACGAAATCTAACATTAATTGGTTTCGGAAAAAATTACGTTTGAAAATTTTCGCTGGAGAAAAAAATTGTTGCGGAAAAATTTTGCTGGCAAAAAAACTGCTGTGGCTGGCTATGAGTACTGGCGAGTGAAACTTGCGAGAGTTGACATGCTGGGCATTTCCCCCGCAGGACTTTCCTGCGAGCGAAATGGCATAAGGCCGTTTCGTCCTAACTTTTCGGCGACGAATTTTTCATCGCCGATTTTCCGTAGCCAATTTTTATTTTTATTTTTATTTATTTATTTATTTTATTATTTTTATTAATTATAAAAACTAAATACTAAAATAAATATTATTTAATTAAGATAACACAAGAATTATTTTGGACTAATTAAAATATATTGGACAACACAAGATTTATTTTGGACTAATTAAAATATATTGGACCGGACTGGGTAAAAATTTAAGTGTCTACAGTTTGCCCCTTGTTTGAATGATCTGAGACTTTAGTAAAAGAGAGTGAAAAGCAATAAGACTTAATTTTTGAGATGGTTAAGGTTTTGAGTTCTTGGATTTGGTTTGGGTACTTAGACCCGAGATTGAATTTGATTTGACTAACCTTTTACTACTTGAGAATTCTGACATAAATGGTTGTTCCATTTTTATGAATTGTGGGTCTTTACCCAGCAAAAATAGATCTTTATATATTGGAAATTGGGTCTTTAACCTAGGAACAAGGATGTTTATCCATTGGAGATTGGATCTTTACCCTTGAAACATGGATCTTTATCCATTGAAAATGGGGTCTTTACCCTTGAAACATGGATCTTTATCCTTTGTAAATCGAGTTTTTACCCTTGAAACTTGGATCTTTATCCTTTGGACATCGGGTCTTTACCCTTGAAACATGGATCTTTATCCATTGGACATCGGGTCTTTACCCTTGGGTCTTTACCCTTGAAACATGGATCTTTATCCTTTGGAAATCGGGTCTTTACCCTTGAAACATGGATCTTTATCCATTGGACATCGGGTCTTTACCCTTAAAAATTGATCTTTATCCATTGGAAATCGGGTCTTTACCCTTGAAACATGGATCTTTATCCATTAGACATCGGGTCTTTACCCTTGAAAAATTGATCTTTATCCATTATAAATCGGGTCTTTACCATTGAAACATGGATCTTTATCCATTGGAAATTGGGTCTTTACCCTTGAAATATGGATCTTTATCCTTTGGAAATCGGGTCTTTACCCTTGAAACATGGATCTTTATCCATTGGACATCGGGTCATTACCCTTGAAACATGGATCTTTATCCATTGGAAATCGGGCCTTTACCCTTGAAAAATGGATCTTTATCCATTGAAAATCGGGTCTTTACCCTTAAAACATGAATCTTTATCCTTTGAAAATTGGGTCTTTACCCTTGAAACTTGGATCTTTATCCTTTGGACATCGGTCTTTACCCTTGAAACATGGATCTTTATCCATTGGACATCGGGTCTTTACCCTTGAAACATGGATCTTTATCCATTATAAATCGGGTCTTTACCCTTGAAACATGGATCTTTATCCATTGGAAATCGGGTCATTACCCTTGAAATATGGATCTTTATCCTTTGGAAATCGGGTCTTTACCCTTGAAAATGGATCTTTATCCATTGGGAATTGGGTCTTTACCCTTGAAACATGGATCTTTATTCATTAGAAATCAGGTCTTTACCCTTGAAATATGGATCTTTATCCATTATAAATCGGGTCTTTACCCTTGAAACATGGATCTTTATCCATTGGAAATCGGGTCATTACCCTTGAAATATGGATCTTTATCCTTTGGAAATCGGGTCTTTACCCTTGAAAATGGATCTTTATCCATTGGGAATTGGGTCTTTACCCTTGAAACATGGATCTTTATTCATTAGAAATCAGGTCTTTACCCTTGAAATATGGATCTTTATCCTTTAGAGATCGGGTCTTTACCCTGGCTTCAGCTGATCTTTTGTCTTTTGTATCTTCATTCTTTTGCGAATTCTAATTTTCCTCTTCTTTTTTTTCCAAGTTTTTTATTCCTTTGCAATTTTGCAAAAAATTCAGCCGTTTTTTAGCTAGCCTTCATATCTTCTCCTTGCCCCCCTACATTGCAAGATATTCAAAAGATTTTGTTTATGCATAAACTCGAAAATTGAAAAGGAGAAACTTTGCCCCTGTGTAGGCTTAAACCCATGATTTTTCTATGCGGTCTCTGATTGATGTTTTTTCCATCTAGTTCATAACACAAGCACGTATTTCTTCTTTTGCAAAATGACTGGAGCTTCCACAAGCAAATAGGCTTTCTGTGCCCTCTTGATTCAATATCTTCTTTTGATTCTTTACTTCGCAGGGTGTTTGCTGTTCATTTTGACAAGGAATAGACAAGACAAGAAAGTGTGATGTGATATGCTCATGTATGCATGATATGCATGAATGATACTTACAGTCATTCCATCGACTCACAGACCGAGGTGTTCAGCAGAAGTGTTCTCATTGGTTCCTTTCATATACTCGTTCAGGTCTTGCATTGGAATAAAAGAATGCTTCCCATTTATGACTTTTATCTTTGAGTTATTGAAAACATGAATAATGGAGACCCCAAACAGCACAGTCAGGGATTCATCTATTTCAAACAATGTTTCAGCATGTCAGTTGATAGCTTCTTCATGACCTTGCCAATAATCATTTCCTTTGCCCAATGTGTCCTTTCGAGGTTCAACATATTTCCCTTAACTTGAAGGCTTTGTATGACAAAACTTTTTTCTTCTTTTTTTATGATTTCTTGATTTTTGATTTTGAAATCAAATGTTGGCTTTGCCAAATTTATGTCAATGTACCTCAGGACTTGATTTTCCAAATTAACATATCCATAACATGACAACCCTAGTTACCATACTAAACTCGGGAATTATTGCACTTCAGATAGGCACATACACATTACTTGGCCAAAGGTCTCATTGAGTTTAAATATTGTCTATCTCATATGCATGCTTATTCAAACTATCTCCACTAAGAGAGATCAACAGGTCTTTAAAAGGCTTGAAATGGGGTATATAAGGGACATGGATAAAATGAAGGCCATTTGTAAGTGGGAGCTATTGTGACACAATGAACAAACCTCACACTACAAATTTCTTGTTTGAACTTTAGGCAGCTGGAAGCAATCTTTCTAAACTCCAAATTCCTTCTATCTTCTTAGCATTAATCGGGATCTTGATTAGGACAGTCTTTGCCCCCACAAAAAGTTTGTTGCCCAAATTTGTTTCTTTTCTTCTTCTCCCTTTTCTTTATTTTTATTTGTCTTATTCTTTCCTTTATTTGAGCATTTTATCATTTCGTCCTTCTTCCTTGTAGGACTGTCAAATATAGAACTTTCAAGAACTAGATGGTCTTCCTCATTTTTTCTCCAATTTTGGTTAGGTTGGACCAATTCAAGTCAAAATGTCCTTATAAACCAAGTGGAAGCCTTTTGCTGCCTTAGGTAACAGAGAACTTAGTTGGCTTTTTGAGTCGCCTTTTTGGTTTTTATTTCTTCTCTCTCTCTCTTTTTTTTCTTTTTCTTCTTTCTTTCTTTTTTTCTTTTTTTTCTTTTTTTTTCTTTTTTTTGTTCTAGATATAAAAGAGTTGTCTTGTTTGTACTAACTTGGGCTTTCAATAATGGATGAGTGGAGTAACATAAATCTTCTTTAACAGGGATAAATCATTTATTACTCTGATATTGTCTTGATATATTGGAGATATTAAGTGAACTTCAACTGCCCTTATGGTCTTGAAAACATCAACTACCCTTATGGTCTTGAAAACTTTAACTATCCTTATGGTTTTGATAACACTAACTATTTTTACAGTCTTGGCTATTCATTCCATTCCTTAATCTTCTTGACTCTTCACCTTAGTGATCATAAGACTTGTCAAAAGTATCACAACAGCTCAGGGTAGGTTATTGGGGTTTGTAAGCAAATGAAAATAAAGCTAAAATTTTATGAAGGCTCAAAGGGAGAACTAGGGATTAATATTTAATAGGGTGGATACAAGTTGTTGGCTCACCAAACAATGCCTAGATCATTTCGTTTTTAAATAAGTAGAGTTTAATTTTGCCTTGAAAGTTTGTCAGAGCATGTTCTAAGACTAACTAAGACCTAGACAAAGGTAATTATGCAGGAGCCCTCTCTAAGTAAGCATACACAACTCAATGCTATAGAGCAATTCCCTCACCTAGTAAAGTCATTCAAGTCATGATGCATAAATATATTAATCCATGAACATCAAGCTAGATTCCTCATTGGTGGAGCACCAAAATGAACAAAGACCAACAAAAATTTTGATGAAAGTAATTCATTCAAACAAATTTAAATTTGAAAAACACAATAGTTCCAAAAGAAAGTAAAATTGAAAACCAACATTCAAGCTAAGGATAGTCCGTTGAGTTTAAGCTTCTTTTCCTTTCACATCTTCAATATTTCCATCTCGAAAGGATGATAAAACAAAATCTTCTTCCAATCTTTTTCCCACCATGAAGGTTGCCGGTGGAGGTACTCTTCCAAACTTAGGCAAAGGATTGTCTTTTGTGCTGGTCTTATCAGGCTCAGGTAGCTTACCACTGCTAATTAAATTTTGGATCTCATGTTTTAATCGTAAGCATTTTTCTGTCTCATGTCCTTGTGTTTGATGAAACTCACAAAAGGCTTTAGTATTAAATTTTGGGGGTAAAGGATTCGACAAAAGTCGAGGGGCCAATAGCTATAATAGTCCCTTCTTTTGTAGCTTGTTGAAGACCCAAGACAAAGGCTTCCCCAGATCTGAAAACTGTCTTCTATTTGCTTGACCAGTTATATTGACATCAACTTCCTTTTGTGTGCTTTGATTTCCAGACTGGTAGTTCCCTTTCCGATTCCTTCTTATTGAAAAGCGATTTTTCTCCCTTTCCCACTCTTTAATTTGTAGACCAGCTTGGAGAAGATCTTTGAAATCCCTTATAAGGGTGTGAGACATCCTTTCATGGAGATTGAGTAGGATGCCTCTCACGATCATCCTTATTTGATTAGATTCATCGGGCCTTTTCTTGAGCAGAGCAGCTTTATTTCTCCATCTTTTCACATAGTCCACAAAATTCTCATTTGGCCTTTGCCTAATGGACTCAACATCCATTAAGGTAACTTCTAACTCAACATTGTACCCATATTGCATAATGAAAGCCTTGTATAACATGTCCCAATCTTTTTGAGTACTTTCCTCTAAGGTGTTGAACCAATTTTGGATAACAGGGTCCAATGAGAGCATGAAATATCTCAGATTTTGAGCTTTAGTAGCTTGGGTAGACTGCATAGCAGTGATATACTGCTTCACATGGAGGTGAAGATTTCCAGTTCCATCAAACTTCGCAAAAAATGGTATCTTGAACTTGTACGGAACTTCTTCATCTAGCTCAAATAGTTTTTTCAACTTTGGACATTTCTTTGGTTTTAATTTCTTCTCAAATTTCTTTTCTAAATCCGCGATCATCTTTTCAACATCAGAAGTTTCGGTCTTCTCCATAGCTGATCTTTCAACAATCTTCGGTTCCTTCTTCTTATCTTAAGGATCTTGGTAGTATTGAGCCCAATCGTCATCATCATCAATGATCACCTTTTCATCATCAAAAACCACTTCGCCAACTTTAGTCTTCCCTTTGTCCCTTGGCTTCTTAGTGCTGCAGATGCTTCGGCGTGATTTTCTAAAATTGCAGTCAATTGGTTCTTCATGGTCTCAGCTAGGACCTCTTTTATTTCTTCCATCTTGGCATTGAGGGCATCATTCACCATTCTTTGAATTTGTTCGGGATCCATTATTTTTGGTGAGCAAGTGATTGAGTTGTTGCTAGATTCTTCCTTTTCGGCGTAGGTCAGATTGTTGTAAGCTTTTGAACTGTCGTATTCCAGGGCTGTGAGCCAGAGAGGATCAATGATATGAGATGCAAATGTATGCATGTATGCACAAATAATCAAGGATAATTAGGACACTCCTTCCAACCTTATAACATCCACACACGAATGGCGAGACTCTTTTCCTAGGTATATGGTTAACAAAATACCAACATGGGGTATCTTCTTTTCGAATATTTCCCTCGGACGTTTCAACCAATAGTTATATTTTCAAAAATGGAAATCAGTTTATAATAATTCCCATTAATTAGATTTTAATCCATTTAACCAACTAAAGTAGCTTTTATGCTATATTGGATTAAAATTAAATTAAGAGGTTTATTATAAATAGATTTCTCACTTGAAAAAGTAACTAATGATTCATGCCAAAAACAAGACCATAATTAATTATTCTTAGTATAAACTAGGCTCACAATTGATTTTTGGTATTTCGTAATTGACATAAATATTTTTGCAAGGTCTTTGTAAGAAAAGGTTGGGTGAAAATAATTTTGTTTCTATGCCCATTATAAAAAGATTTTAGAAAAAATATATTTTGGGCTTAGTATTTGGGCCATGAGCAAAAGAATTTTTAATTTATTTTTAGAAAAGTCTTATGTCCAAAGACTATCTTAAAAATTTTTGAAAATAGCTTTGGTCTTTTAGATTTTTAAGAAAAATTTATTTTGAGCTTACAATGTACTTAGGTCATATTAGAAAAAGAGCAAACCAAATAAGCCATGATTTAAGCCAAGTCAAATTAACCATAGTCAAACAACATGCATTTGGGGTAAAACCTAAGGAAAGTAACTAGGCCAATCACATGAGCTTTCCCATAGCAAGTATATACCAAATGGTATGAGGCTATGAGTGGTTATGCCATGCTCGATCTCCATACCTTAAGTGAAAGTATGGTATCCCTTACATAACACAACACAGGTAAAATGGGCATTCTAACTCACGCACACGATGCAATCTAATATGATGCAATGGATAATATCATTATAAGAAAGAATAGTATAATATAAAGACCAATGGAATCAACTTCTCTTGTCCCCCAGTGGCGTCGCCACTGTGAGCGGGGATTTTCACCCCCACTCCCGATGGAATGGTTCTTGCGACTTCGGCACTATTTAGGCTCGGGGCCTTAGAGAACATGGACCTGTTTTATTAGTTTTTGTTATAAGTTTTGTGTCTTGTTTATTAGGTTAATTATTGTTTTATTTAGGTATTTTGTTAGTTTTTATCGGTTTGTCTAGTGTTTTCTTTAATTGTGTAGTTTTAGTTTATTTTTAGTTTTATGTCGTTTTTGATCTAGTTTTTAGTTTGTGTTTATGTTTTGTCGGTTATTGTTTATTTACTTCGTGTTTTAAGTTTGTTTTGAGTTTTGTTTAGGTTAAAATAGGCAAGGAAACGAATTGAAGATGAAATGGGCAGTAGCTGACACAGGCAGAGGACACGGCCAAGTCACTGGCCGTGTCCCATACCAAGTTAAAAGGAAGAACAAGTCCCAGTAGCAGACACAAGCAAGGGACACGGCCAAGTCATGTGGCCGTGTCCCTCCAAAGAAGAGCAACACGGCCAAGTCACCATGACTTGGCCGTGTCCCACTTGTTACCAAAGGAAAGGGAGGTCAACAATTACACAGAAATGAACACAGGCAAGGGACACGGCCGTGTCTCCTGGCCGTGTCCCTCCCATCTCACTCACACGGCCAAGTCAAGCTCCACTTGGCCATGTCACTCAACAAAGAAGAAAAGAAGACCAAAAGCAACAGAGGAGGACACATGTAGGGGACACGGCCATGTCACCTGGCCGTGTCCCTCCATCAAGCCCTCACACGGCCGTGTCCCTCATCACCTGGCCGTGTCCCTCATGTTCCAAGCCCGCATCGGATTTTTAACACGTACGACTCATATAAAAGGAAAAGAAAGTTAGGGTTTAGGGGTCTTTTGACGATTTTGAGAGCAAATTAGCCGTCTGAGAGAGATCTTAGGGTTTAAACATTTGTTTTCTTGGATTTTGATTTTACTTTGGATTAAACTAGTTTAGATTAGATTGTTCATGCCATTGTTTCATCCTTTTTGCAAGATTCGATCAAGAGATAATTCAAAAGCTTCAAGGAGTTTGTAACTTGGTTTTATTCTTAAACTTTGTCTCTTTAGTTTCATTGAAATTGTGTTTATGAACATTATCATGTCTAAATTGATTTCTTTGATTATTAATGAGATGAGTATGCTTGATAACATCATGAACTAATTTAATCTAGTCTAGGGTTTGTATGGATTTGCTATGAATTGTATGAATTGGTTATTCTCTTAACTATTGATTTCTTTAGCCTTTATTGAATGAAAAATTGTTACATATAATTGATTGGCCACCAATTGTGTGTTTTAGGTATTAGATGATGGATTGAGAGATGAAATCTAATGCTGGAACAATTTAATTAAGGACTTAGGTGAATTAGAGATATAACCTATTAAAAAGATTGTTTCAATTATAACAAGATTAGTTGTAAGAGGTTTGAATGCGAGAGCTTATTTCCTTGACTCAATTAATTAAGTTGCTTGAGATTTAATCTTAGAAATTAAATTAGTTAAGTGGAATAACCGTTCATACATATGAGTAGTAAAGAAGTGCAAACCCTAGACCATTCTATCAAGTGAATCAAAACACAGCTCAATTTACTTTTATTGTTCTATACTTTAATCAATCTTCTTCATTATTTAGCAATTTATAAATCTCTTTATTACTTGTTAAACATAATCTATAAGCAAATAACCACTTTGGCTTCCTTGAGAGAACGACCTTGGGGCAATCACCTTTGCTACAGCTACCTCGTATACTTGCGAGTGACGCTTTGTGGTAGAGTTAATTTGAGCGCAACGAGTTTTTGGCGCCGCTGCCGTGGAAGCTAATTGGTGTAATTGTTTATTTTTCTTTTAAAAAAATAAAAAAAAATTCACATTTCAGATTATTTTCATTGCTTTTCATTTTTATTTTATTTGTCTTTTGCTTTTGATATTTCTTTTTCTAGAAATTTTTGTTTATGCAAGGCAGGAGATCACTTGAAGGAGAACTGCATCCATTCATTCCAGAAATTCAGAGAATAAAAAGGAGCATAGAGGAGTTTGAGCTTTTCACAGGATTTGATACTTCAGAGGAAGACATTTCGGATTTTGAGTCAGAATCTGAAAAATCTGTTAAAATGGCTGAAGAAAGACAAAGAACCATGAGAGATTTTGCTAGACCTGTCATTCGGACTTCCACTTCTTGCATAAGACTGACAGATGCAGCAAGGAACTATGAGTTGAAGAATATTCACTATAACATGCTGCCATCATTCTATGGAGTTCCAAATGAAGATCCTTTGAATTTTATTAGGGACTTCTACTCCACCCTCAACACTTTTCCTTTGGGAGGACTAACAGAAGATCAGTTGAGGATGAGATGTTTCCCTTATACTTTGAAGGATAGGGCAAAGAGCTGGCTCATGATGTTGCCTGAGAACTCACTGACAACTTGGGAGCAAGTTTACAATAAATTCATGGGCAAGTTCTATTCACACCAAAAGACAGCTGAGTTGAGAGGGAAGATTGCTACATTCTCTCAATTTGAAGGAGAGCCATTTCATGAGGCTTGGGACAGATTCAAGATGCTATTGATCCAGTGTCCACATCATCATTACCCACTTCAACTCCTTAATCAGTTTTTCTATGATGGTCTCACTCAGCAATTTCAGAACACTGTTGATAATACAGCTGGGGGAGCCATGGGAGAAAAGACAGCTGATGAGACTTATGAGATCTTTGAGATGTTGGGAGCTAATTCTCAACAAAAGAGTGTAAGGGGAAGAAGCAAGGGGGTGAATCAACTGGAAGCCAATACTGAAATGGTTAGTCAAATAGCTGAGTTGACAAGACAGGTTCAGATGCTAAACATGAAGAACAATATTTCTTCATCTACTCAAGAAGTGTGTGGAATCTGTGGGACATTAGGGCATGGAGCAAATATATGTCCCTCTGCATATGAGTTTTTTGGGAATGAAGCTGAGCAGGTCAATGTTATGGGAGGATTCCAAGCTAGGGCCAGAAATGATCCTTACTCTAACACTTACAATCCTGGTTGGAGGAGTCACCCCAATTTTTCCTGGACGACAAATAATGCTCAACAGCCTTTCCATTTGCTCCAGAGACAGAACCAGCAGCAGGGCCAATCCTCAAGTCAAAATCAAGGTCAGCATAAAAGAGAGAGTTTGGAGGACAATTTACAAGCTTTCATCAAAGTCAGTGCTCAAAACCAAGAGATGAACAACAAGAGGCTGGATTCCTTGGAAGCATCTTTTAAGAAGGCGGAGACCCAAGTGGGGCAACTTGCACAACAGATGCAGATTCAACAAAAGGGGAAGTTTCCAAGTCAACCTGAGCAGGCACAAGCAGTGACTGTTCTTAGGAGTGGCAAGGTAATTAATAACAATGTTGAAAATAATTCTGTGAATGCAGGTGAGCAAGAGAAGAAAAAGGAAGGAGAATTAGAGAACAAAGGTGCTGAAGAAAGATCAATGGAGAAAACCCCTACACCAGATTTGCACAGGGCAAGCAATCCATACAGGCCACCTATACCATTCCCTAGCAGGTTGAAGGATGATAAAAAAGATAAGCAGTTTTCAGATATCTTCAACATGCTATCTAAGGTAAGTATCAACTTACCATTACTTGAAGCAATTAAGAACATGCCGGCTTATGCTAAATTCTTCAAAGAATTGAATAACAAGAAAAAAAGGTATGAGCCGAATGAAAAGGTGATAGTTTCTGAGGTAGCTAGTGCTGTTTTGCAGCATAAACTACCTCCTAAGCTAAAGGATCCTGGAAGCTTTATTATTCAAATTGCTATGGGGAATGGAAAATGTACTGATGGCATGTGTGATTTGGGAGCTAGTGTGAATTTAATGCCTTACTCTGTATACCTTGACTTAGAATTAGGGGAACTTAAGCCAACAAAATTGGTGTTGCAATTAGCTGATAGATCTCTTAGATTCCCGAAAGGGGTTATAGAAGATGTGTTAGTTAAAGTTGGTGGTTTGATAGTTCCTGTTGATTTCATTGTTCTTGACATGGAAGTAGGTAATTCTTCACCATCTGCACACACCATTCTGCTGGGTAGGTCTTTTATGACAACTACCAACACTTTGATAGATGTTAAAAATGGAAAATTATCAATGACTGTTTTGGGACAAACTGTAGAATTTTCTATTTTTAATACTTCTCCTATTCCTACAACTGCTTTATATGAGGATTGTTCTTTTATTGATTGTATTGATGCAGTTGTTTCAGATGTTTTCTTGCAGACAAGTTCCTCTGATAAATTGGAGCTGGCATTGACTTTGGATAGTGATTTGGAAATTTTTGATGCAGAACTAGCCAGTTGCCTTGAGACTTTAGAGGGTGCTGAAATAGAGGAGCTTAAGGAGGACCCAATTTTTGAACCTTCCCCCATTGAAAAAGAAGAGAAGAACCCCTCACTAGAGTTAGAGCTGAAAGAGTTACCTAAGAACCTGAAATATGTGTTTTTGGGAGATCACAATACTTTACCTGTAATAATATCTAGTGAACTTAGTGAAGGGGAGGAGATGAGGTTAGTGAGTGAGCTTAAAAGATTGAAGAGAGCAATAGGATGGGGATTGAGTGACATAAAGGGTATTAGCCCTTCCATGTGCATGCATAGAATCACTTTAGAAGAGGTAGCTAAACCTGTGAGGGAAACCCAAAGGAGACTTAACCCAAATATGAGTGAAGTGGTTAAGAAGGAAGTGCTCAAATTGCTGGATGAAGGAGTAATTTATCCAATTGCTAATAGTGAGTGGGTGAGCCCAGTACATGTAGTTCCTAAGAAATCTGGAATCACAGTGGTGAAAAATGAGAATAATGAGTTGGTTCCTACTAGGACTACTACTGGGTGGAGAATGTGCATTGATTATAGGAAGTTGAACAATGCTACAAAGAAAGATCATTTTCCTCTTCCTGTTATTGATCAGATGTTAGACAAACTTTCTGGACACTCACATTATTGTTTTCTGGATGGCCTTTCAGGTTACTATCAGGTGCCAATAGCTCCAGAGGATCAGTCAAAGACAACCTTTACTTGCCCTTTTGGGACTTATGCATTTCGACGTATGCCCTTTGGCTTGTGCAATGCACCTGCAACTTTTCAGAGATGCATGATGTCTGTCTTCTCAGATATGATCGACGATTTTATTGAGGTATTTATGGATGATTTTTCTGTTTTTGGTAATTCTTTTGATAATTGCCTCAATAAACTTGTTCGTGTGCTTGAGAGATGCATTGAATGTAACCTAACTTTAAGTTGGGAAAAGAGTCATTTTATGGTTACTCAGGGCATTGTCTTAGGTCATGTGGTGTCGAATAAAGGGATTGAGGTGGATAAGCCTAAAATTGAATTGATTGCTAAGTTACCCCCACCTACCTCTGTTAAGGGAATAAGAAGTTTTTTAGGGCATGCAGGATTTTACAGAAGGTTTATTAAGGATTTCTCCAAAATAAGCCAACCATTGTGCCATTTATTGGGGAAAGATGTTCCATTTGAATTTACAGCACAATGCATGCAAGCTTTTAATTCTCTTAAGGAAAAATTGACTAGTGCACCTGTGATTGTAGCTCCTGTCTGGTCTTTACCTTTTGAAATCATGTGTGATGCTTCTAATCATGCAGTAGGAGCTGTTCTTGGGCAAAGGGTTGACAAATACTTAAGGGTAATTTATTATGCTAGTTTAACCCTGAACAGTGCACAAATGAACTACACCACAACTGAGAAGGAAATGTTAGCTGTTGTTTTTGCTTTAGACAAATTTAGAGCATATTTAATAGGGTCAAAAATTATTGTTCATTCTGACCATGCAGCTCTTAAATATCTTTTAACAAAACAGCATGCTAAACCGCGCTTAATTAGATGGGTGTTGTTATTGGAAGAGTTTGATTTCCAGATCAGGGATACTAAGGGTAGTGAGAATGTTGTTGCTGATCATTTATCCAGATTACCCTACTTTAATGAAAATCTTGCATCTGATAGCATTCATAAAAATTTAGAAGCATTTCCTGATGAGCATTTGTTTGTGGTAATTGATGCACCGTGGTTTGCAGATATTGCTAACTATCTTTCTTGTGGTATTTTGAGATCTAACATGTCTTTTCAGGAAAAGAAAAGGTTTCTACACTTAAGTAAGTTTTATTTTTGGGATGAACCTTATCTATTCCGGATTTCAAAGATGAGATAGTTCGCAGGTGTGTTTCTGAGGAAGAACAACAGAGTGTTCTTCAATTTTGTCATGACCTTCACTGTGGGGGTCATTTTGGAGGAAGAAAAACTGCAGAAAAGGTGCTTCAAAGTGGTTTTTACTGGCCCACTTTATTTAAAGATGCTCAAGATTATTGTAAGCACTGTGATCGTTGCCAAAGAGTAGGTAACATTGGGAGGAGGAATGAAATACCCCTTCAGTCATATGTTGTTGTTGAATTGTTTGATGTGTGGGGAATAGACTTCATGGGTCCTTTCCCCAAGTCCTTTGGTTATGAATACATTTTAGTTGCTGTTGATTATGTTTCCAAATGGGTGGGGGCAATCCCTACCCGTACTAATGATGCTAATATTGTTGTTAAATTTGTGAAGGAAAACATTCTTAGCAGGTTTGGCACACCAAGGGTGATAGTCAGTGATGGGGGGAGCCATTTTTGCAACAGGCTGTTTGAGAAATTAATGCATAAATCCCGTGTGAAGCACAAGGTGTCGACCCCATATCATCCACAGACCTCTGGACAAGTGGAAACATCCAACAAGCAGCTAAAAGGAATTCTGGAGAAAACAGTCAACACATCCAGGAAGGATTGGGCAAGCAGATTGCACGATGCACTATGGGCATATCGGACTGCTTTCAAAACTCCTCTAGGTATGAGTCCATATAGATTGGTGTTTGGAAAAGCTTGTCACTTACCAGTGGAGTTGGAGCACAGGGCATATTGGGCAATCAAGACTCTGAATTTGGACTTGGACAAAGCGAAGAAAGAAAGATTTCTACAAATTTCAGAGTTAGATGAGCTGCGGAATGAGGCTTATGAGAGCTCGAGAATTTACAAGGATCGCACTAAAGCACTTCATGATAAAATTATAGTGCGAAAGACATTGAGTCCAGGTATGAAGGTTTTACTTTTTAACTCACGACTCCGTCTTTTTCCAGGTAAACTCGAGTCTCGATGGAGTGGTCCTTTCAAGATAACTCAGGTATATCCTTCTGGTGCAATTGAATTACTTAACTCTAGAACAGGTGAGACTTTCAAAGTAAATGGACAGAGAGTTAAGCCATACAATGAAGGATTTCAGGAAGTAAGGGTCATTGATAGTACTTTGATTCATGAACCCTAGACCTTGCATGATGTCCAGCTTTATGACATTAAAGAAGCGCTAAATGGGAGGCAACCCATCGGTTTGCATTTATTTTTCATAGTTGTAATTTTAAGTTTAACAAGTTTTGCTTTATGTTCGGTTTCAATAAATAGACTGTGCTTTGATCGGTTTTTCTTTACTTTGTGTTTCAGGGTGTTTAAGAAAGGGGTGGATGACTTGATTGAAACCGATCAAAGCACAGTCTATTTATTGAAACCGAACATAAAGCAAAACTCTGGAGAAAATGGAGTCACCACGCGAATGGGCCGAAAAAAAGAAAGGGGTGGATGACTTGATTGCGAAGGAATCCCCAACCCCCTAATGGGTTCAAAAAGTTGGGTACGTGCAGGGAAGGTGAGAAATGGCCCAGCACCCCCACAACGCCAGGTTCATTGGAACTGGCCTCCTTTATAGGTCTTAATATTATAAAATTCTTAAATATATCAATATTATACATATTACATGCAACAATTGAAATAAAGCATCGTTATATTAAAAATCAAAACAAAGCCCAAGCAAAACAAATAAATGGACACCCATCTGAATATGGAAACATGCCCTTACATCATCCATGTCTAAGCTAAATAGGACACCCACCATGAGGTAGAAACATGTCCTTTACATTGGTCTAAAATATAAAAGCAATTTAAATTACATGGAACTTAATTAATGAGGTACCCACAAAGTGGAAACATACCTCTCACAACATTTGGAAATCAAAATAAATCGATAAAAGTAAATAACCATTCATCATAAATAAATCACTCATCAAAGATATTAAACATCAATCAAAATATATAATAAACATTCATCCATGATAAATTAAATAAATCAACCATTGAAATTAAATAAATCAAAGCATATAATAAACTACATAATCAAATCTAAAATTAAATAAAGCAATAAATATATAATTTAGAGTTCGCATCTTAAAATAGGATTTTAGAATTTTAGTTACTAAATTAGGGCTTTGAAAAAGGAAAGTTAAATATGCGGACTCATAATGCACAAATGAATATTAACCCCTTCGACGAGCCCATACGGCGGTCCCGCTAACCGGTTAGCGGGCAGGGGTCAAGGGGGCACCGGCCCAGAAAATTTTGGAAATTGGCTTCTAGGATTGTAGGTTTTGGTATTAAAATTAAGATTTTAGGGTTTAAAATTTAGAAAATAGGGTTTTTAAATTGGAAGAAACTAATGTTATTTTTAAAAGAATAATGCTTACTGTGTGATTTTGAAAAGAAGGATTAATTAGGGTTAAAGCTTTTAATGCTTAAAAAAATAAGGCTACTGACTTTTGGAATAGAGTTTAGGGTTTCGTGAATTAATAAAATGATTTAGAGTTTTTGGTGTCTTGGAAAGTATATTTGGTTTTAAGATTTGTGAAAATAGTTTAGAGTTTTATAAAGTTTTTGGGAATAAGCAAAACGGTTTAAGGTTTTTTGGATACAGAAAAGTAACGAATTAAGGTCTTTTGGACATAGAAGAAATAAATTTAGGGTTCTTAGGGTTTAGAGGAAACAGAAAAGTATTTTTAGGGTTCTTAAGGTTCTTGGAAACAGAAAGTATTTTTAGCGTTTTTGAATTTTTAAAAGAAAGAGAAGGAATGATTTAAGATTTTTACAAACAAAGATCAGGTTATTATATATTCAAAGACCAAAGTTCAACGCCCTGCGCACTCACAATAAAACCAAGAAACACAAGCCTATCTATGCAAAATGTGCATTTCTTAAGTTTGGCATATAAGTTTTCATTTCTCAATACTTCCAAAACTAGCCTAGCATGCTCAACATGGTCATCCAAAGTCTTACTATAAATCAGAATATCATCAAAATAGACTACAACAAATTTGCCCAAATAAGCACTCAAAACATGGTTCATTAGTCTCATAAAAGTACTAGGTGCATTTGATAACCTAAAAGGCATTACTAACCACTCATATAGACCATATTTAGTTTTAAATGCTATTTTACATTCATCACCAGGTTTCATACGAATTTGATGATATCCACTCATAAGATCAATTTTAGAAAAATACCTGGCACCATGCAGCTCATCCAACATGTCATCATGTCGTGGTATAGGATGCTGATACTTCACTGTGATCTTATTTACAGCCCTACAATCAACACACATTCTCTATGTGCCATCCTTCTTTGGAACTAACAACACACGGACTCAAACTCTCTCTAATCAGCCCTTTCTCCAGTAACTCATCTGCTTGCTTTTACATCTCTTTCATTTCCATGGGATTACTCTGGTAAGCTGGTCTATTTGGGATGGTAGAACTAGGCACAAAGTCTATTTGATGCTCAATTCCTCTTAGCGGTGGTAATCCACTAGGTAATTCATCTGGAAACACATCCTGAAAATCCTGCAAAAAAGATACAAAACTAGAAGGCAAACTATCAAGTGAAACATTAGTGTCAGCAAATAAAGTTTCTTTGTATCTAATGAGCAATAATGGCTGCCCAATAGACATTGCAAAATTGACCTCTCTCGCTCTTGCATAAAAAGTTTGTTTTGCTCTCCCTTCTTTCTTATTTTCTCTCACCAATGGGCCATTTATTTGTTTTGTTTCTTTTCTGGCCTCTTTTCCCATTTGCTTTTCACTCTCACTCACCTTATCATGTTCTCTCAAATTCTCCTTAATTTTTTAATTGGTAGCCCCAAATTGCCTCTCTTTCTCAATCATCTTTCTTTGATCTTCATACACTTGTAGGGGTGATAATGGAACAAGAGTGACCTGTTTTCCTTCATAGGTAAATGTGTACCTATTAGAAAACCCATCATGTTGCACTCTCCGATCATATTGCCACGGTCTGCCCAACAACATATGTCCAGCTTGCATAGGAACTACATCACAATCAACATCATCTTTTTACCAGCCTATTGAAAATGGTACCCTCACTCGCTTTGTTACTTTCACCTCACCATTATCATTAAACCATTGTAACTTATAAGGATTGGGATGCTTCATACATTCTAACCCCAATTTTTCAACCATAGTAGTACTTGCAGCATTAGTACAGCTCCCACTATCAATAATAAGTGTACAAACCTTACTATTCACTAAGCATCTAGTATGAAAAATATTATCACACTGTACTAGACTTTCCTCTTTCACCTGTATATTCAATGCATGCCTAGCAACTAACAATTCACCATGCTCAGCTAACAAAGTACAATCAACATGTTCATCACTGCCAACATCATCATATATAGGAGAATCAAAGTTCCCAACATCATCATTATCATTATCACTAGGTTCAGAATCAGACACAACATCACCATCAGTAGTAGCAATCATAACTCTTCCATTTGGACATTGGGATGCAATATGCCCATTCCCTAAACACTTAAAACATTTAATCTCCCTACTAGGAGTGGTAGTGCTAGGCGTACATGTTTGCTTGTTTGGACCACTAGATGGTCCTTTTCCACGGAGGTTGCAACATTGCTTTTCTGGAATGAATTCTTGAACTCCCCTTTCTCTTCACCCCTATTGGCTGAATTTGCCCCACCACTATATTGGGGTCCTCTATAGGCCGAATTAACTCCCAAACACATTTTGTGGTCTCCGATAGCCAAGTTTGGTGGAACTCTTGCTCTTTAACCTCCACTCTATCTTCATAGCTTTATCAACCATCTCCTCCATGGTATTGTAATCATACATGTCCAACTCACTTGTAATATTCTAATTAAGTCCTCCAAGAAATCTAGACATCATCCATTGTTCATCTTCCTCAATATTAGCTCTAGCCATGATCATCTCCTTATGGTATTCTTCTACACTCTTGCCACCTTGCACCAGTCGTGCTAAGCGATTATAAAGATCCCTATAATAATGAGAAGGGATAAATTGCTGCCTCATCAGGTATCTCAACTCCTCCTATGCGGGTACGGCTCTCAACCCATTACCTCTTCTAGTGGATTTTAGTTGATCCCACCAGAATGTTGCATAACCCTTGAACTCCACAGCTGCTATGAGTGACTTCTTTTCTTCAGAATAATTATGGCACTCAAAAATTTGCTCTACTTTGCGCTCCCATTCAATGTATTCTTTAGCATTATTGTTCCCTCTAAATTCAGGAATCTTCATTTTGATGGAAGTCAAATCATTATCATTGATAGGTGCTTGATAAATTTCAGCCTCTCCTTCTTCAAATCAATAATCAGCCACATGGCCTCTCTCATATGCACCTCTTGGTGCCCTCCTCCTAACTGGCTCTTCTCTCCCTTTAGCTCTTGCTGGTTGTAGAATTCTCTGTGGTAGCCTTATTGGAGCAAGTTGTTGTGCTTGCATTAAACGTTCCATGGACTGCAGCAAGCTAGCCAACGTATTTGCTATTCTTTCCATATTGCCCTCATTTGCTTGCTTGTACGTCTCAAGATCATCTGCAATGTCCCGGATACTCATCTCTTCTTTCTCAACAGCTATGCTTTTATCTCTACTAGAATTGCTACTCATTACATCACCTTCGCTAATTCTTCGATTGCACTTTAGAACAAAAGGCTCACAAATCAATCACCAAGCACGTTCAAGGGAACTAGAACCTAAATCCTAGAATGACACCTAGAAAGAAACTTGACAATTTTAGAGGCAACACAAGAAAATTTTGTGTCACACGATTATATCAACCAGAGTATAGAATCAAACAAATAATACTCTAGCAATGTCATGGAATCAAAACGGTAGCTCAAACAAGAAATAGAAATAAAGAGGTCAAAAATTATGATGAATCTAGTCAAAATGTATCAAAACCAACTCACCTTAGCAAGTTAGTTTATGGACCTAATAATTTTGCCCAAGAAAGCTAGTATCAAGACTCCCAAGAATTCAATTTTGAAAAGAAAACTTCCAAATCAGCAAGAAAAATGTAATAAAATAGCCCCTCAATTGGCTGAAATTGGTAGCCAAAATTTTGATTACTTTCAACCTGATTCAAAATGATTCTAATACCTTAAATTACTAGAAAAGCAAAGAATTTTTGTTGAAGTGATTTTGTACTCTTTTTTTTTTAGGATCTGGTCACTATCCTTTGATCACCAACTAAACACAAAGCCTTCAGTCCAATTTATACCCAATTTGGAATAAGAAAAACGTATTTCGAATCAAAAGGCAAGAACACAATTTCAAAATTGAACAAAGAATTCTATAACCCAATTCGAAAATCCAAAATAGAACAAATAGAACAACCCAATTAGGAACAAATAAAACAAATCCAATTCGGAATAAATAAAACAAACCCAATTTGGAATAATAAAGACTCTAACCCAATTTGAAATCCCAAATTAGAACCCTAACAGAACAATTAAAACAACCCTAGAAAGACAAATAGATAAAGATTTACCTGTAATTGGCTCTGATACCAAATGACGCGGAACCCTATGGCAATGAAGGCCTCAAACCCCAATGCACGATTGATAGAAGAAAACCAAGAACGAAGGAAAAACCACCTTCTAAAGCACCCAATTGCTTAGCAAAGCACGAACACTTATAACGGAAGGATTTAGGAAGTTAGAAGAATGCCACAATCAAAATTGATAAGTAAATCTAATTCTTGATGCAATCAGAAGAAAAAGAGAATTCACTCTTGTTCTATGATGGCCGAATTTTCAATAAGAAAATTGAGAATATAATTTGTTAAAAAAAAGTGTGCTTACAAGAAAATAAGGCCATATTTATACTAAAAGGCCAATAAAATCCAAATCCCTAATTCTAATGGGAAAAGGAAAGCTACAAAGTCAAAATCCTAACCCACTAAGTAAAATAGAAAGTATGGAAACAAACTAATATTCTGAAATAACTAAATAGGGGACCACACATCCCATGAGCCAAAAAGATGCCAAAATTCGGCCAAACTAAATCCCTTCAAAATAAGAACACGCCCCACACTATTTGGGCTATCCATGGGCCTTAAATTACTTCCCAAGGCTGTATATGAACCCCCCATGGACCTTTCTTGCACGTTGGACCTCTTTAGCTAGCCTTTAGCTTCCATATTCACACTAAGCATCACAATCAGCTTTGGTGTGCCTTCTTCAAGCTCTATTGTGCACTTTTCCATTGCCATTTCAGTCACTTCCTTTGAAATTTGATCTTGAATATGCAATCCCATAGCCGCTCCAAACTTCTTAGCTCTGCTCCTAGTTAATGGCCCATTTGGAAACACCATGGATCCTTGCCTCGTGTTTGGTTCATATCAACCACTCTATCAGCCTCCTCTTCCAAGATATCCCTCAATCCTTGGCTTGGGTAACTCAATTATCTTCAAAACCTAATCCAAAGGTGATTATATATACTCACTTAGTGATACACATAAGAAATTAAGGAAGATAACTATCTAGGGCAAACTCTACACTTGATACGCTCAACAACACGGGCGTGTTCCTGACCGTGCCCTAAACCCACAACACAGAAGCTTTGACACGCTCAGTGACATGGGCGTGTCACTGCATGTGTCAATTCTCCTCCAACACAGTAGCTATGACACGATCAGTGACATGGACGTGTCAATACTACTACCACACAGAAGCTATACACGCTTAGTGACATGGGCATTTCACTAGACGTGTCAATCTTCCAGCAACATAGAAGCTGTGACACACTTAGTGACATGGGCATGTCACTGTACATGTCACCAACCCAGAGAACCAAGGACACGCCAAAAGACATGGCCGTGTTACTAGGCGTGTTAGGCCAAAAACCTAAAATCAACACCAAAATGCCATATCCAACTATCATCTTTCTTTAACCTTATCAACACCACACAAACTCAACCAAAACCATCAATATACCAAACTAAACTTGCATAACTTCAAAACAACTCAATTACAAACATCAAAACACAATCACAACCATATTACACAACTTCAAACTTACACAATCCACAACTCTTGTCTCTTTCACCAAACTTAACCCTTTCTCTTCAATCCAACCCCAAAAATCAAAGTTAACAAAACAAAACACTTCAAACATACCAAATCAACCATAAACACATCTACAACAACCATTCACCAAACTCATAATCACAAACTCAAAAGAAAACAAAGAAACAAGTTGGAAACTTACCAAAAGTGAAGAAAATCCTTAAAACTGCAACTTGATCTCTTGAAATCCTTCAAATTCTTGAGTTAGCAAGAAGCAAAATCTTTCCCTTGATGAAGATGGTGGTGGCCGACCAAAGAAGAAAGAAAAAGATGAAGATGCAAAGTCAAACCACACTCTTCTCTTTTAACCAAACAACTTTTCCCCAAATCACTCTCCACCAAGTATTTAATTAATATAATATAAACCCACACATGTCATCTTCCACTATCCTTAATTAATTATTATTTAAATACAAATATCTCTTAACCATAATAAGACATTAACTTGTATCTATTGTATATATCTCTATATATACAACATATGCACACTCCTTCCTCTTATCTTTCACTTAATTACATATATACTTAAAATCATTTAATTCAATTTCAACAATTAATATTTACAAAAATTTAGGGTATTATTTGGGATATTACACTGCTTGGGCCTCACCACTAATGTTTTCAACATCTTGGAAATAAAGCCATAAATGTGAATTTTTTTTCCATTCCAATGCAAGATTTGAACGAGCATTTGGAAGGAATCTGCGAGAGCACTTCAGTTGATCACCTTAGTTTGTGAGTCAATAGAACCACTATAAGTATCATCCATGCATATCATGCATACATATGCATATCACACTGCATTTTTGTCTTATGTTCCTACTCTTTGTTAAGGTAAACAACAATACTCTATGAAGCAAATAATGAGAAGCAGATATAGCATCAGGGGGCATGAAAGGCCCATTGCTTGAGAAAGATCCAGTCACTTTACAAAAAATGAAGATGCATGCTCATGCAAGGAACTAGATAAGACACAAATATCAATCAGAGACTCAATGAAATAGCTAATTGGTTTAAGCATACACAGGGGGCAAAAGTTCCTCTTTTCAATTTTTTAGTTTATGCATGTACAAAATATTTTCAGACTCACTTTTAATATATTGCCATGTAGGGGGCAAAGAGAGGATATGAGGACTAGCTAAAAAATAGCTGAAATTTTTTGTAAAATATCATTTAAGAAAGTAACAATGCAAAAGAATAAAGATGCAAAAGAGAAAAGATCAATCCAGCTAGAAGAGTTGAAGCAAGTATGAGCTAAAGCAAGTATAGGACAAATCTCCAAAGGATGAAGATCCATTTTGAAGGGTGAAGACCCGATTTCCAAGGATGAAGATCCATTTTGAAGGGTGAAGACCCAATGTCCAAAGGATGAAGATATATTTTGAAGGGTAAAGACCCAGTGTCCAAAGGATGAAAATCCATTTTTGAAGGGTAAAGATCCAATGTCCGAAGGATGAAGATCCATTTTGAAGGGTGAAGACCCGATGTCCAAAGGATGAAGATCCATTTTGAAGGGTGAAGACCCAATACCAAGGATAAAGATCCATTTTTGAATGGTAAAGACTCGATCTCCAAAGGATAAAGATCCATTTTTGAAGGGTAAAAACCCAATCTTTGAAGGATAAAGATCCATTTTGATGTGTAAAGACCCAATCTCCAAAGGATAAAGATCCATTTTTGAAGGGTAAAAACCCGATCTCCAAAGGATAAAGATCCATTTTTGAAGGGTAAAGATCCACAATCCATTAAAGAATGGAATAACCAGTTAGAAGAAAGCCATAATTCTCAACTGATAAAAGGTCAGTCAAATCCAGTCTTGAGTCGAGAATCCAAATCCAATCTCGGGTCCAGAACCCAAATTATTTTTTAGTCCAGAACTCACCTCGAGTCCAGAACCAAAATTATTTTGAGTCCATAAGTCACCTCGGGTCTAGAATCTAGATTATTTTTAAGTCCAGAACTCACCCTGAGTCTAGAACCCAATCCATTTTTGAGTCCTTAACTCACCTCGGGTCCAGAACCAAAATTATTTTTGTGTCTAGAACTCACCTATGGTCCAGAATTCAAATTATTTGTAAGTCTAGAACTCAATCAAACCTCAGATACAGAGTCCAGTTGTTATGATCATTTTTATATGTGTTTTTAGGATAATTTTATTTGTTTTTTAGTTATTTTTCTAATATGTGTGTTCAAGTTTACTTGAAGTTTGATGATGTAGATGAACATGTGCAAAATGGAACTAAATTCACTTGATGAAGTTATTTTGAAAGGAAAAATATTGAACACAACAAAGATGGTTCAAGCTTGGCCATGTCTCCTCCATTAAAAGAATTATAAAGTTTAGGCAGTACTTGACACACTCACATGACATGGCCATGTCTCATTATCTTGGTTGTGTTTCATCCTAAGAAAATAAAATCATATGAAAATAGAAGCAGTGTTGAACACAAGCACCATCTTGGCCATGTCTCTACCCATGTCTGATTATCTTTGCCATGTCGCTTGAAGTTTGGCCATGTCACTGACCATGTCACACCTGAAGGAAGCAAAACATACATTTAAGCAGTAAAGGACACATCCAAGTGACTTGGCTGTGTCCAAGGAAAAATTGGTAGACATAGCCATGTCACCCTTATCTTGGCAGTGTCCCTCAAAGAAATTGAGGTAGAGACTGACACGGGCAGGAGACAAGGCCAAGCCACTGGCCGTGTCTCACCTAAAGTGCAAAATTTCAAAGAAAGAAAAGAAAGAAGGTAGAAGGAGACACTGGAAAGAGATGTAATATCCCAAAGTATGCCCTAGAAGTTTTGAAATAATTGTTGTATTATTTGGATTAAGTGTATATGTTAAGTTGATAAGAAAAGAAAAATTGAAAGAGAATGTTTATGTGTTGTTTGAAAGAAAAGTGATTTATAGAGAAGATGTATATGTAGTGTATATAACAATATATAAAACATATATGTTGGTCAAATGAAGAGTCAAGGTGATGGTTAAGTGGAAGAAGATATTTTTGGTTGTTATTCAAATTACTATAAAGGGCATGCAAAATGAAAAGAAGTTTAACTATGTTAAAGAGGGCATTTTGGTAATTCTTCTTTTGAAATTGTGTGGTGGAGATTAATAGAGAGTTTGACTTTTATTTTGATCAAATTCCTTTCTTCTTTTCACGTGTGGCCGGCCAACCTAAAGAGCAAGAGAGAAAGCAAAGGTTTGATGATATTTTGAGCTCAAATTGAAGAAGTTCTAAGTGGTTAAGTGGAAATCCAAGAAGATTCACTATATTTGGTAAGTCTCTCTTGATTCTTTTAAGTTATTTAAGTTGTTTGTGAGTTGATTGTGGATTTTAAAGTGGATGTTGTTATGGAAAGAATAAGAGTAATGTTGGTTTTAGGGTTTTGATTTGGTAGGTGATAAATTGTATTGTATTATTTTGGATTAGGTTTTGGGAGAAGGTGATTTGCTTTAAGTTGAGAAGTGAAGGATTCTTGAAGAAAAGAAAGTGTTTAGAATGTGTAATTTGTGCTTAAGGTAAGTATAAACTATTTGATTTCAAATATGCATATAATGTTTAAGCTTAACATTCTTTTGTTTGTAAATGTGTTGAGGTATCAAATGTGTTGTTAATGTGTTTTGATAATGTAAATATTGTGATGAGCATGTAAAATAAATGTTGAGGATGTTGATTGTGTTCAATTGAATGAGGTTATGTTTTGTAGAATGTGTTTGAAGTTAACCAAAAGAAATTTGGCTAGGTTTAGGGTTTTTGCATGAGAGACACGGCCAAAATAAGAAAGAGACACGGCCAAGTTGAATAATTTTAGAGAGACACGGCCAAGTTCAAGGGAGTTTGGCAATGTTGCATAAGTTTTGGAGAGACACAGCCACAAGCTTGGCCGTGTCCCTTGACAATGTCTGCTACTGTCTGAATTTGATTGAGAGACACGGCCGTGTCCCTTGCCCGTGTTTGCCACTGCCTAAATTGTTGGTTGAGAGACACGGCTACAAGCTTGGCCGTGTCCCTCAAGTGTGTTAGCCATTTTGATTTTTCTTTGAATGCCTTGCATTGTTTTGATTCTTCAATGGTTCTTTTTGTATTTAAACCTAAAGATGAACATTATAACACTTCTAAAACAAAGAGTGATTCAAACAAACGTATGTGGATAATTCTAAATCTATCAAAGATATAAATTGTAGTATATATATATCAATGATGAATCATGGAACATGAAATGATATGAAATGTGATATGAAGCCATTGTGATTGGCTATGATGATTCAATTGAATGAAATAAGGCATGTTTGCCTAGATGATGATGAGAATTGATAATGACTTGATAAATGAATTGTGTGTCTAATGTGTTATTCATTTTCAGAGTTCTGTATTTGACGGCATGCCTATGAATCATTGGATAGGTGAAATGGGATGGCCCGTAAGCCGATTTCAATTGAAAAACATGTTTATGAATCATTGGATAGGTGAAATGGGGTGGCCCGTAAGCCGATTCCAATTGAAAAAACATGTTTATGAATCACTGGATGGGTGAAATGGGATGGCCCGTAAACCAATTCCAGTTGAAATATATATATATAAAATGATAAATATATTGATGATTGTGATATTGGATCAAAACAGTGACTCTGAATTTTGAATAACATATTAGTTTACTTTTGGGCCCATGCTTGTGTGTGTGTTAATGTGATTTTTGATTGATGAATTGGATGAGTAATACTAAGATACAATGATATGAAACGATAATAACACATAAGCAACTATATGAGATATGAGTAGAAATTGAGATGTGATATTTCTTTAAATTGTGTATAAAGCTTGATTGTATGATATGGACATTCCATCTAAGCATAATGATAGTGTAGTTTGTTTTACTAAGCTGTTGGCTTAGCGCGTTAGTGTTTAAATGCGCAGGTGATAGAGTTGAACCTGAGGGCTCTTCGAGACCATTTGAGACTAGTCATTGAAGGATCTATTATTGGAAGTTAAAGATCAGAGAAGTGCTGCCAATCATGTATATATTCTATGTTTTGTAAACTTTGGTTTATAACTTATTGTATTTGCAAATATTTGTAATAACTTCCGCTGTGAACTTTTAAACATTTTATATATGGTGTCTTTTGGATTTCCTTTTAAATATTTGAGATTTGTTTTACTTATTTTCAAAGTTATGTTTTATGTTGTGTATTTTTAAATGGTGGCATTTTCTATATTCAGTATATGTATTATACGATCGTTTAAGCATGCTTGGTACGTATACAGTATATAGGGGTGTTACAATTATTTTGGTATCAGAGCCTAGGTTTGAGATTCTCAACCTAGGTTAACTGTAAGAAAAAGAATGTTTTGATTTTAAAAATTCAGATTTTGAATAAAATACATGTTCATATTGGCAGTTTCTGATCTTTAATTAGGTGTAATCTGCTGTGATTGCAGATATAGGTTTTGATGGATCCTCATTCACGTCAGTCGGTTGAGGGAAGTGCTGAGAGTATAGCTCCCGAAGAGGATAGAGTTGATATAGCTAGTGAGGTACCTGCTTCTGTGTCTGGGAGACCAGCAGGTGATGAGGTTCCACCAGCTTGGTTCAGGCATATGATTGATGTGATGAGACAGACTCCAGTGCAGCAGCCACCACCACCACCCCAGCCTCATATGCCAGTGAGACACTATGATAAATTAAGAAAGTATGGGGCTGAAGATTTTCTTGGTACTACTGATCCGGCTGTGGCTGAGCAGTGGCTTGATAGAGTGCAGCGGGTGTTTACTCAGTTGCAAGCCACTTCAGAGGAAAAATTTGACTATGCTAGGTCATTGTTGCATAAGGATGCGTATGACTGGTGGAAGACTGTACCCCATGCCATGGATGATCCTCCTACCTTGACTTATGCTGATTTTCTCAGGGAGTTTGAGTTGAAGTATACTCCGAGGGAGTATAAAGATATGAAGAAAATGGAGTTTTTGAATTTAAAGCAGGATCACCGGACCGTAACAGATTATGAAATTGAGTTCATCAGGTTAAGCCATTATGCTGGAGGCATTATATCTGATGAGATTGACAGATGCAGGAGGTTTGAAGGGGGATTGAGGCCCTCTATTATGTGCCTTGTGGCTGGTTCCAGATATCAGGATTTCTCCCAGCTTGTTACTGCAGCTAGGAGTGTAGAGAGAGCACAGGGCATAGCAGTATCTGCGTTAGAGGATGAGATTAGAGTTAGCAGATCTCAGTTTGAAGCAGGGTCTTCATCGGTTAAGAGGGGAAGGGGGAGTTTTATTCCCAGAGTTGGGAGGAGTCAGAGGCTGGCTAGTAGGTCATCACAGTATCAGAGACCGAGACCGCGACCTACAGTTTCTGTGGCCAGTACACCGACTCCAGTTTTTCAGAGATCCACTCCACCGGTATGTGAGCTTTGTGGTAAGATTCATGTGGGTGCTTGTCGGAGGATTGGTGGATCAGGGGTATGCTTTCGTTGTGGATCGCCTGACCATTTCATTAGAGAGTGTCCTGAGATGCAGGAACAGAGGTCAGTGGATTCTGCAGCTTCACGGCAAAGTTTTAGCAGAGGAGGTAGAGGAGGCAGAAGTTTTGGTAGAGGAGGTAGATCTGGGTTCAGTCAGAGGGGAGGATCTTCATCTAGAGTTAGTAGACTAGAGGAGACTGGAGCTTCCCAGAGAGTTTATGTAATGCAGAGGCAGCCAAATGCTTCAGCTGTCATTGCTGGTACTTTTTCTTTATTTGGCATTTCTGTTATTGCTTTAATTGATCCGGGATCTACTCATTCATATCTTAGTGCATCCGTGTTGCCTGTGTCTGAATTGCATGCTGAGTCCCTAGGATTTGATGTTTTGGTGACAAATCCTTTAGGGCATAGTGTGATTGTTAGTAAGGTGCACCGAGATTGTGCAATTATGGTTCAGGATGAGAAGTTTTCGGGTGATTTGATTGAGATGCCATTTAAAGAGTACGATTTGATATTGGGTATGGACTGGTTGTCTAGACATGGAGCAGTGGTAGATTGTAAGAAAAAGTGTGTTACTTTGAGAACTAGTGATGATAGAATTGTGATGGTATCTAGCGAGCTGAGGCAGCTTGCATCCTTGTTGATTTCAGCTGTTTCAGCTAGGAAGTTGATTAGGAAAGGGTGTGATGCCTATCTCGCTCATGTTTTGGATACCAGAGTGATAGGTTCTCAACTTGATAGCATTCCCACAGTTTCAGAGTTTTCAGATGTTTTTCCTGAGGAGTTGCCAGGATTGCCTCCTGAGAGAGAGGTGGAGTTTGGTATTGATTTATTGCCATGTACCACTCCTATCTCTATTACTCCTTATAGAATGGCACCTGTTGAATTAAGAGAGTTGAAGGTGCAATTACAGGTGTTGTTGGATAAGGGATTCATTCGCCCTAGTGTTTCGCCATGGGGAGCTCCTGTTTTGTTTGTTAAGAAGAAAGATGGTACTATGAGATTGTGCATCAATTATAGGCAATTGAACAAAGTAACTATCAAGAATAAATATCCTTTGCCTAGAATTGATGATCTTTTTGATCAATTGAAGGGAGCAGCTGTTTTTTCCAAGATTGATTTGAGATCGGGGTACCATCAGTTGCGGGTCAGAGCTGAGGATGTGCCTAAGACAGCTTTCCGTACATGGTATGGGCATTATGAGTTTTTAGTGATGCCTTTTGGTTTGAAAAATGCACCTGCCGCTTTTATGGATTTGATGAATAGGGTGTTTAGGCCCTATCTGGATCAGTTTGTGGTAGTCTTCATTGATGATATTTTGGTGTATTCGCATGATGAAGAAGAGCATGACAAGCATCTAGGGATTGTGTTGCAGATTTTAAGAGAGAAGCAATTATATACTAAACTATCAAAGTGTGAATTCTGGCTTGATCAGGTAGCTTTTCTTGGTCACATAGTTTCAGCAGATGGTATTAAAGTTGATCCAAGTAAAGTTGAAGCCATTATGAATTGGAGTCCACCAAAGTCTGTGACGGAGGTCAGAAGTTTTCTGGGTTTGGCAGGCTATTATCGACGTTTTGTAAAAGGTTTTTCTTTGATAGCTACTCCACTTACCAGATTACTTCGAAAGGGAGTGAGATTTGTGTGGACGGATCAGTGTCAAGATAGTTTTGAGCAGTTGAAAGAAATGTTAACTCAAGCACCTGTTCTTACTTTACCTGTGGAAGACAAACCATATGTGATTTATAGTGATGCTTCACATAGTGGTTTGGGTTGTGTACTGATGCAAGAAGGTAAGGTGATAGCTTATGCTTCTCGACAGTTGAAGCCACATGAACTTAACTATCCGACACATGACTTGGAGTTAGCAGCCATTGTGTTTGCATTGAAGATTTGGCGACATTATTTGTATGGAGAGAAATGTTTTATTTATACTGATCATAAAAGCTTGAAATATTTGGGAGTTCAAAGAGAGCTTAATCTTCGGCAGAGACGGTGGCTGGAATTGATTAAAGACTACGACTGCTTGATTGATTATCATCCAGGTAAAGCAAATGTTGTTGCTGATGCTTTAAGTCGAAAGTCTTTGGTAGGTTTAACTATTTATTCGCTCTCGTTGCTTGTTGAGTTGAGAGCGTTGCATGTTAGCTTTGTATCTTGTGATGATGGTTCATTGTTAGCACAGTTGCATTTGAGACCAGTATTGTTGGATCATATTAAAGAAGCCCAATTGGTTGATGAGAAGATTCAGAAAATTGTTTCAGATTGCCAACAATTTCAGAGTTCTGTATTTGACGGCATGCCTATGAATCATTGGATAGGTGAAATGGGATGGCCCGTAAGCCGATTTCAATTGAAAAACATGTTTATGAATCATTGGATAGGTGAAATGGGGTGGCCCGTAAGCCGATTCCAATTGAAAAAACATGTTTATGAATCACTGGATGGGTGAAATGGGATGGCCCGTAAACCAATTCCAGTTGAAATATATATATATATAAAATGATAAATATATTGATGATTGTGATATTGGATCAAAACAGTGACTCTGAATTTTGAATAACATATTAGTTTACTTTTGGGCCCATGCTTGTGTGTGTGTTAATGTGATTTTTGATTGATGAATTGGATGAGTAATACTAAGATACAATGATATGAAACGATAATAACACATAAGCAACTATATGAGATATGAGTAGAAATTGAGATGTGATATTTCTTTAAATTGTGTATAAAGCTTGATTGTATGATATGGACATTCCATCTAAGCATAATGATAGTGTAGTTTGTTTTACTAAGCTGTTGGCTTAGCGCGTTAGTGTTTAAACGCGCAGGTGATAGAGTTGAACCTGAGGGCTCTTCGAGACCATTTGAGGCTAGTCATTGAAGGATCTATTATTGGAAGTTAAAGATCAGAGAAGTGTTGCCAATCATGTATATATTCTATGTTTTTTAAACTTTGGTTTATAACTTATTGTATTTGCAAATATTTGTAATAACTTCCGCTGTGAACTTTTAAACATTTTATATATGGTGTCTTTTGGATTTCATTTTAAATATTTGAGATTTGTTTTACTTATTTTCAAAGTTATGTTTTATGTTGTGTATTTTTAAATGGTGGCATTTTCTATATTCAGTATACGTATTATACGATCGTTTAAGCATGCTTTATACATATACAGTATATAGGGGTGTTACAAGAGACATGGCCAAGCCACTGGCCGTGTCAGACACGGCCAGGAGCTTGTCCGTGTCACCTCTTGAGAAGAAAGAAAAGAAAGAATGTTGAAGGAGACACTGGCAAGAGACATGGCCAAGCCACTGGCCGTGTCGCATGACACAGCTAGGAGCTTGGCTGTGTCACCTCTTGAGAAGAAGGAAAGAAGGAAAGGCAGCAATGGACACTGCCAGCAAGCTTGGCCGTGTCCCAAGAAAAGTGAGAAACACGGCCAAGCCACTCATGGCTTGGCCATGTCACCTATGGAATCCTTGTATTATTTGCATGAATTGGGGGACAAAGACCTTGCTTTTTCCAAAAGACATATTAAAAGAAGAAAAGGTTGCCTAATTTCATGGAATAAATATTAAACAAAGAAAAAAGGGGGAGACAAAGGTGAGTGTGGTGAGTTGGCAAGCACACTTGGTGTTTTGAAAGAATGAAAAAGGAGAGCAAGGGAGAAAGAGAGACACATTGGGAGAGGGTGACACTCTCCAATTCCATTCCATTCTTCTCCTTCTTGGAGAAGAAGACACCAATTTCTTCCTCATCCTCCATTTCCATCTTCTCCATCTTCCATAGATAACACTTCACTTGGTTCTTTGGGATTAATTGGGTTAACAAGCTCTTGAAGATTGGAGTTTGAAGAAAGCTTCATTGAAGGTTTGGTGACTTGAGAAAGCTCCATTCCATCTTTCAAAGGTAGAATCATCAACTGAAGAGGGCTTGAGTTCTTCATCAACATCAAAGTGGAGCTAGGAGGAAGACAAGTAGTCCAACTCTTGGCATCTACAAGGGGTTTTTCTATTCTCTCTTTTAATTCATTTATATATTGTTGTTGTTTATTAAGAGAATTAATATTTCAATGGACAATTGTGATTTGATCTATATTGAGATGAATGTTTGTTTTAAATTGACAATGTAGAGCTAATTTACTCATGCCTAGGGTTTTGTTGCGCTCAAATTAACTCTACCACAAAGCGTCACTCGCAAGTATACGAGGTAGCTTTAGCAAAGGTGATCGCCCCAAGGTCATCTCACAAGGAAGCTAAAGTGGCTAATTGATTATCAGATTATGAATAACAAGTAATGAAGAAAATTTAAATTGTTAACTAATGAAGAAGATTGATTGAAGTTTAAAACGAATAAAAGTAAATTAAGCTGATGTTTTGATTTACTTGATAGAAAGGTCTAGGGTTTGCACTTCTCTACTACTTATATGTATGAACGGTTATTCCTCTTAACTAATTTAATTTCAAAGATTAAATCTCAAACAACTCAATTAATCAAGTCAAGGAAATAAGCTCTCGCATTCAAACCCCTTTTAACTAATCTTGTTATAATTGAAATAATCTTTTTAATAGGTTATATCTCTAATTCACCTAAGTCCCTAATTGAATTGTTCCAACATTAGACTTCTTCTCTCAATCCATCATCTAATACCTAAAACACATAATTGGTGGCCAATCAATTATATATTAACAATATTTCATTCAATCAAGGCTAAAGAAATTATTAGCTAAGAGAATAACCAATTCATACAATCATAGCAGATCCATACAAACCCCTAGACTAGATCAATTAGTTCATATTGCTATCAAACATACTCATCTCATTCATATTCAAAGAAATCAATCTAGACATGATAATATCCATAAATACAATTCCAATGAAAATAAAGAGATAAAGTTCAAGAACAAAACCAAATTACAAACTCCTTGAAGCTTCTGAAGAATCTCTTGTTCAAATCTTGCAAGAAGGATGTATCAATGGCTAGAACAATCTAATCTAAGCTAGTTTAATCCAAAGGATAATCAAAATCAAAGAAAACTAAATGAAACCCTCAGTTCACTCTCTTGACGGCTCAATCTCAGCTCAAAATCGTAACCACCCCAAGCCCTAGCTTTTCTTTTCCTTTTATATGAAACGTCCGCTTTAAAAATTCGCTACGGCTTTGATTCATGAGAGACACGGCCAAGTTGAATGTGACTTGGCCGTGTTGGTGGTCTTTGGATGGACACGGCCAATGACTTGGCCGTGTCCCTTGCATGTGTTCACTTCTGCTTGCTTTCCTTCTTTTCTTCTTTGGTTGAGTGACACGACCGTGTTGGATCATTTTGGAGGGACACGGCCAGTGACTTGGCCGTGTCCCTTGCCTGTGTTTGCTTCTGTGTGAGTTGCTTCTTCTTTGCCTTTGGAAATAAGTGAGACACGGCCAATTTGGAGTGACTTGGCTGTGTTGGAGCCTTTTTAGAGGGACACAGCCACTGACTTGGCCGTGTCCCTTACTTGTGTCCTTCTCTGTGACTTGCTCTTCTTCTTTAACTTGGTATGGGACACGGCCAGTGACTTGGCCGTGTCCTCTGCATGTGTCAGCTATTGTCCATTTTTCCTTCGGTCTTGGTTCCTTGGCTTTTTAACCTAAAACAAAACTTCAAACAAACTTTAAACAAAAAGTAAATAAATAATAACCAACAAATACATAAACACCATACTAAAAACTAGATCAAAAATGACATAAATACTGAAATAAACTAAAACTACCAAAATTAACAAAAACACTAAATAAACCGATTTAAACTAACAAAATACCTAAATAAAATAATAATTATCATAATAAACAGGACAGAAATCTATAACAAAAACTAATAAAACAACTACCCCACACTTACAACTTTGCTTGTCCTCAAGCAAATTCACATGGCATAAATTAAAAACTCAAACAACCTTAACTATAATTCCAACATATAAGATGAAATACTTTAAGACTCAGCCATAAATATTTGCAATTTACTTCAATCAAGGATTCTCTTAACTCATTCATTAATCCAGACATATAAATCTTATCTCTCATCTAAGTGTTTCACTCGATTTCAAAGGTTAATCACTCAAACCACTCATGACTGCATACTACCATAAACTTGCTTAATTATCCAATCTCTCTCACTGATTTTCTCAAGAAATAATCTGAAGGTCTTTCATTTGGATGTAATGGGGCTAAGGTAAAGGTGTGAGAAAGGACATTTAGGCTGGAGCATCAAGAAATGGAGTATTTACATTAGACAATACTCTTGCTTAAGGAATTCATAACTCCCTCAAATGGCATACTCACAATCCATTAATACTTCACATACTTGCATACTTCAAGAAAAATACATGAGTCGACATTCCTCTTTTGATAACCAATGCTAGAACATATAAGAATTTTGTATACATATATATATCTTCTTTTCTTTTTTTTTTATTTATATTCTCTTCTTCTTTTTTAATCATATATAATTTTTTTTCTTTTTTTTAAATACATATATATACAAAATATAACATTGCATAGAACATCTAGCTTAAAATGAGAGGAAAAGAATAATCAACTCTTAATCAAATACAATATGCAAAGTATGCATTTCAACCCCAAATAGCAATATCAAAATTTTTTTTTATTATTACTTACCCCACACTTTGAAATAAACCACCCTATTGTCATATAATAAGAACTCCATTCCTTAATGCAAGTATGATGATAATAAGAGAAAGTTGAGCTGTGAATTGTGTTGATCAAACAAGAAAAGGTCAAAGGCTCAACTTGGCTCACTAAGGAATTCAATATTAAGGGAGGTCTTCTTAAGCTAAAGGGCTAACCTAATTTGCCTTCATCATTTTAAAACTTGAGATTAAATCATAATGTGAGTTCAATTAGCATGCAAAAGCAAACTCTAGAGATGCAAAATCATGAAGGTGTACACTTAAGAAAAGAAAATCAATCATTTAATCTATAAGGGTCAAAACTCACAAAGGTGGGTTCATAAAGATTTATATGTCATGAATTGCAGAATGTGAAAATTGATCCTGAATGAATTCAAATGCTAATCTCTATGCTGATATTAAAGTCTCAACTATAATACTAGAATCACAGAAAAAAAATCAATAAGTTTTCAACAATTATGCCATGCACAACACACAATAAAACACACCAAGACAACAAAATAAAAATTAAAGAAAAGCTTAAAGATTACCCCACACTTTAGAATTTACATTGTCCTCAATGGAAAACAAGAATAATAAAGAGAAAGAGTTTAAAGGACAACCTGTCTTCCATCGTACCCTGGTGAGGCAAAACCCTAACTTTTCATCACAAGCATAAATGGTCAAAAAACAAGATACAAGAGAGCTTTAAGGTTTCCATTTATTTAAATTAAACATAAAATCAAAATTTCTAAATATAAAATTATAATTATGAAAAAGAAATTCAAACTAATGGGTTGCCTCCCATTTAGCGCTTCTTTAATGTCATAAAGTTGGACATCATGCAAGACTTATGGATCATGGATCAAAGTGCTGTCACTAATCCTCACTTCCTGAAATCCTTCATTGTATAGTTTAACTCTATGTCTATTTGCTTTAAAAATCTTATTGGTTCTAGAGTTAAGCAATTCAATGGCACCAGAAGGACATACCTTAGTTACCTTGAAAGGACCACTCCATCGAGATTTGAGTTTACCTTGAAACAGACTGAGTCGAGAATTAAAAAGTAAAACTTTCATACTTAGACTCAATGTCTGTCGCACAATAAATCTGTCACGAATTGCCTTAGTGCGATCCTTGTAAACTCTCGAGCTCTCATATGCCTTTGGGTTAAAGCACCTTTGGGTCTCCCTCACTGATTTAGCCCCCTCTTCTAAAGTCAGTGTTAGCTCCAATTTATCTGGGGAGTCTGTCTGCAACACAACATCTGAAACAACTGCTTCAACACTATTAATTAAAGAACATTCCTCATATAAAACAGTTGTAGGAATAGGAGAAGTGTTAAAAATAGAAAATTCAACAGTTTGCCCTAAGACAGTCATTGACAACTTACCATTTTTAACATCTATTAAGGTGTTGGTAGTAGCCATGAAAGGCCTACCCAGCAATATAGTGTGTGCTGATGGTGCAGGGTTACTCCCTTCCATGTCAAGAACTATGAAATCCACAGGTACTATTAACCCACCAACCTTAACTAACACATCTTCTATAACCCCTTTCGGGAATCTAAAAGATCTATCAGCTAATTGCAACACCATTTTGGTCGGTTTAAGTTCTCCTATTTCTAATTCTTTATACACATAATAAGGCATCAAATTCACACTAGCTCCTAGATCACACATGTCATCAGTACCCTTTCCATTTCCCACAGTAATTTGAATTATAAAGCTTCCAGGATCCTTTAGTTTGGGAGGTAGTTTATGCTGCAGAATAGCACTAGCTACCTCGGAAACTATCACCTTTTCATTCGTCTCATACCTCTTTTTCTTGGTGATCAGCTCTTTGAAGAATTTTGCATAAGCCGGTATGTTCTTTATTGCTTCCAGTAAGGGTAAGTTAATACTTACCTTAGACAGCATGTTGAAGATATTAGAAAATTGCTTATCTGGTTTATCATCCTTCAACCTGCTGGGGAATGGTATAGGTGGCCGGTATGGATTGCTTGCTTTATGTAGATCTGCTGTAGGGGACTTCTCCACTGATCTTTCTCCAGCACCTTTGTTCTTTGGTTCTCCTTCCTTCTTGTTCTCTTGGTCACCTGCACTCACAAAATTATCTTCAACATTATTGTCAATTACCTTACCACTTCTAAGAACAGTCACTGATTGTGCCTGCTCAGGTTGACTTGGGAATTTCCCCTTTTTTGAATCTGCATCTGGTGTGCAAGTTGCCCTACTTGAGTCTCCACTTTCTTAAAAGATGCTTCTAAGGAATCCAGCCTCTTATTGGTCATCTCTTGATTTTTTCCACTAACTTGGATAAAAGCTTGTAAACTTTCCTCCAAACTCTCTATCTTAGACTGCCCTTGATTTGAGAATTGGCCTTGTTGTTGGTTCTGTCACTGGAGTAAATGGAAAGGCTGTTGAGAATTATTTGTTGCCCATGAAAAATTTGGGTGATTGTTGCGCTCAAATTAACTCTACCACAAAGCGTCACTCAAAAGTATACGAGGTAGCTGTAGCAAAGGTGATCGCCCCAAGGTCGTCTCACAAGGAAGCTAAAGTGGCTAATCGATTATCAGATTAAAAGTAACAAGTAATGAATAAATTTAAATTGCTAACTAATGAAAAAGTTTAATTGAAGTTTAAAATAATAAAAGTAAACAAGAGCTGAGGTTTTGATTCGCTTGATAGAATGGTCTAGGGTTTGCACTTCTCTACTACTTATATGTATGAACGGTTATTCCTCTTAACTAATTTAATTTCAAAGATTAAATCTCAAACAACTTAATTAATTGAGTCAAGGAAATAAGCTCTCGCATTCAAACCTCTTACAACTAATCTTTTTTATAATTGAAACAATCTTTTTAATAGGTTATATCTCTAATTCACCTAAGTCCTTAATTGACTTGTTCCAGCATTAGACTTCATCTCTCAATCCATCATCTAATACCTAAAACACATAATTGGTGGCCAATCAATTATATATTAACAATATTTCATTCAATCAAGGCTAAAGAAATTATTAGCTAAGAGAATAACCAATTCACACAATCATAGCAGATCCATACAAACCCTAGACTAGATCAAATTAGTTCATAATGCAATCAAACATATTCATCTCATTAATGTTCAAAGGAATCAAAATAGACATGATAATATCCATTAATACAATTTCAATGAAGATAAAGAGAATAAGTTCGAGAACAAAACCAATTTACAAACTCCTTGAAGTTTCTGAAGAATCTCTTGCTCAATCTTGCAAGAAGGATGTCTCGTTGGCTAGAACAAATCTAATCTAAGCTAGATTAATCAAAGTGAAATCAAAATCAAAGAAAACAAATGTTAAAACCCTAGTTGGCTAGAACAAATCTAATCTAAGCTAGATTAATCAAAGTGAAATCAAAATCAAAGAAAACAAATGTTAAAACCCTAACTTTGCTCTCTGACTGCTCAAACATCCACTTCCTTAACAACTTGTTAAGGTTCCACTAATCTTTGAAGTTTTTACAAGCTCACTTCTAACTTTGGTGTTTTCACAAGTTCACACCTAACTTCACAAGTGTTTTTCTAAGGCTTACACTCAAGAACCTTTAAAGGAGTTTTTAAGGCTCACTCTCACAACCCAAACAAGAGTTTTACAAGGCTTACTCTCACAGCCCAAGTGTTTTTCCAAGCTCACTCTCAAACTTATACAATGGTGTTTTCAATGCTTACACCTAACATTCATTACAATTCAAATGTAAGTTTAAGTAAAAGAAAGTTTGTTTCTTGGCTATGAAATTCCTTTTTCTTACTTCTTTCTTCTTTTTTCTTATAGAAGTAATGTATTTATAGCCAATGTGGTCTTACTAGCCGTTATTGATAGTGAGAATAAAGTCATGGCAGTTTAGACCTTCTTCTTTAAACTGTCTGAAGCATTTCGCGGTCGTCCTTCACATAAGGATGGTCGCGCTATTGTCATATGCGGTCGTCCTTGGATAAGGTACGGTCGCTGAATTTAAAAATGCTTCAACGGTCGAATTTAAGTGCTTTGCAGCAGAAATCTTGCCCATGCTGTGGTTGTCGGGACGGTTGCGCATCACAAAGTTGCGGTCGCCCTTTTTGAATGTTGAAGTGGGTTTATAACGGTCATCACACTTGTCATTCTTTGATAGGGCAAAAAAGATGTCCGCCAAAATATGAATGTTGCGGTTGCCCTAGGTAACATCTTGCGGTCAAAGTGAGATACTCGCGTCGAACTTCTGAACGCACCTGAGGACGCGAACACTACTGTCTCTTTAAGCAAATTCTTCTTGAATTGGTAGAGCAGTCGCGAATATAAATGGACGGTCGCTAAAGTGATAAGCGAGGCCGTATCATTCGCCGTTCTTGTCACCGTGAACCTTACTGTGATTAGAATGATTTGAGTTCCTTGGGTAGCGGTTGTCCATAACTTTGGACGGTCGCTCTTCATTAAGTGCGGTCGTTACTGAGGTCGGGTTTCTGACCGCGAAACCTACTGTGATAAGGTTTCATCCTTTAATTGAATGGTGCGGTCGTATTCAGGTTTGGTGCGACCGCTATAAGTGTTCTGTTCAGCTTTATTTGAAGTAACCTAAGCCTACAACAAGATTCTCCAAACACATGTTAAATGGATCATTCAATTTGAGTTGTCAAGGATCAAAATTGAGATCATTTGTCTAACAATCTCCCCCATTTTGACTTTGACAATTCAAATGGAATGATAAAAAAAATAATAAGTCTAAAATGCTCCCCCTTAACATATGCATGAATCATGGTTAAGTATATCTTAGTGCATTGATATTATTTGATTATCTTGGTGTATTGAATCACAATCATTCCAAACAATCATTCCAAGTTCCAAGTTGTTTACTATTTCTCCCCCATTGTCATAGGCAAAATGCATAATAGAAAGCAAGAAGTAAACATATCAAGCTACAAATAGAGGAAAGTAAACATCTTGTTTATTAAATCATAAAGGAAAGTTAACATATCAAGCTACAAATTTATAGAAAACATATTAAGCAACAAACATAAGAACATCTTGAAAATGTAAGCTATTCAGAATCATCATCCTCATCTATCCCTTCTTCTACTAAAGGAGCTTTTCCTTTATCAAGAGGAGCAACAGAGGTAGAGCTAGTGCTAATGGACTCTCCTTCTTCAGGAAGGCTTTGTGTATGATCACTTATATCCCAATCTTCAAGATTGCATTGAGGCAAGTCCAGTTTGCCTTGCATATCATAGAGATCATGATGCATGTGAGATATAAGGTCGATTCTCTTGTTCAAGTGATGGAATCTCTTGGAGACACTTTTCTTGAATCTAGAGAATTTCTTGGAGAGAGATTTGATAGCATTGAGGATGAGTTGTGTAGAAGATGAAGTAGTTTCTTGAGTAGCTTTGGATGAAGCAGCTTTTGGAGGTAATTCCACAGCAACTTCCAGAGAGTCTCCCTCTTCCTCAATTGTGTACCTTGGCCTTTTCTTTTGTCTATCCACAACTCCTTTTTTGCCAAAATAATACACATATGTACCTTCAATCTTCCTTACACATCCAGCATGTTCTAGATAGTCAATAGTGATAGCACTAGAGGCAAGATTGAAAGGGTTTCTCAATGTAGCTAAGTTCAGATCATTTAGTAAGTTCAGATGCCTAACTATTTGAGTTATTTGTGAGGATAAGAAGAAAGTTCCAGTTCTTGTAACTTCATGATGATAGAGGGTGTCAATCAAGAACTTTGTTGTGTTCATTTGGATGTTGTGGGTGAAAGCATATAAAAATATGAGGTCTCTTTTCATTACCTTTTCATTCCCATCAGCTCTTTGATGGATGGTGTAGGTGATAATCCTATGAAGCATCCAATGGGTGAGGGATTTGATGTGTCTGGCTTTTGATTCTTTTTCAAAGGATGTTTCCACAGAAATTTCTTGCTAGAATGCAGAGAGAGTTTGATTGGAAAATGTTTGATCGTTGTAGGAGGTTATACCATCAGCAGGAAAGTTCCAGATTTTGCGAAAGTCTTATAGGGTTAAGGCTTGGTATTGATCAAATAGCTTAAATCTAACCCCATACCATCCCAGTGCAGAGTTAGCACTCTTCTCTATTTGGAAAGACATAAGGAATTCCTTACTTAAACTGGAATAACCTACCTCCTCAGGAAATACAAGCTTTCTCCATCCAAGAACATCTAATAATCTTTCAATCTCGTCCTTGATATTCAGGGCAGAGAGCATCCCACCAAAAGGAGATTTGGTTCCCTCAACTTTCTTTCTCTTCAGCATGGCATATCTCACATCTTCCTCAGAGGTTTGGTGGTGAGGTTTGTGAATTTTCTCACCTCTTCTAGACTGTGGAGGAGATGGAGGATCATCTATAGGTTCTCTTATTGTGATTCCTGAAGATCTCTTTCCTTTTCCTTTTACTTTGGAGGTTATCTTCTTTTTGGGAGCCATCAGGATAGGAAGAAAAAGAAGAAAAATGGAAAACAGAGGGTGTTTTGAGAAGCAGATGATTTTGAGAGGATTTTCGAGATTCAGAGGGAAGTTTATATGTTGTAAGAAGCAAAATATCTAAGAAACTAATGTATCATAATCTTAAATAGAAGAAATTAAGAAAATAGTCGTTTATGACTGTTGAAAGTTAAGAGTTGTGACCTGTCACACAGCCAACGGTTACAAAATTTCGAGCAGAGTGTACAGAGTGCGGTCGCAGATTCAAAAGGGTGCGATCGCAAAATGTGGTCGAGCGACCATTAGCAGGATCAGTGTGCTCGCGGGTGAAGAAACTGTCTGTAACGGTAGAAACTGTTCAAATTATTGCGTCCGCGCATAAATTTTCTCGACCGTGCACAGAGATTTTTATTTGAATGAATCTGTCAGACGAGATAGTAATCGCTAAGGACACTGGAGCGAACGCGACTGACTTAAAAATGAAAGAGTCAAGGAAAGATGGAGGAATTTTCTAATGTTTAGGCAAAAAAAAGTTTATGCACATAGAAACTTCATTGATATGCAATTTTTTATTAATTAATTCAAAGTGATTCCATCAATCATTCCTAAATTAAGTTTAATGAAGTTAAGTCTATCTTCATTCAAGGGTTTTGTAAATATATCAGCAAGTTGATTTTGTGTATCTATAAATTCTAGGATTATATTCTGATTTTGTACATTTTCTCTCAAGAAATGATGTCTAGTATCTATATGTTTGGATCTAGAGTGTTGGATAGGATTTTTAGAAAAATTGATAGCACTAGTGTTGTCACATTTAATGGAGATATTGTTAAATACTTTACCATAGTCAAGAAATTGTTGTTTCATCCATAATACTTGTGTGCAACAAAAACATACTGCAACATATTCGGCTTCCATTGTGGATAGAGCAATCGATGCTTGTTTCTTACTATGCCAAGAAACTAGACAATTACCAAGAAAGTGACATGCTCCTGTAGTGCTTTTCCTATCTAAGATACTACCAGCATAATCTGCATCTGAAAAGCCTATGATATTAAACGATGTGTTTTTAGGATACCAAAGTCCTAAATGCATTGTACCACTCAAATATTTCAAAATTTTTTTAGTGGCATTCAAGTGTGATTCTTTAGGACAAGTTTGAAATCTAGCACAAAGACATACACTATATATTATATCAGGTCTAGAAGCGGTTAAGTAAAGTAGTGATCCGATGATAACTCGATATTTCTTCTCATCTACTGCTTTACATTTTCATCTTTACCTAATTTTAAGAATGTGCTCATAGGAGTTTTGCTAGTTTTGCAGCCATCCATTCCAAATTTCTTGATGAGTTCTTTTGTATATTTGGATTGGTTGATGAAGATCCCATCTTCACATTGCTTGACTTGCAGTCCAAGGAAGAACTTGAGTTCACCCATCATGCTCATTTCAAATTCCCTAGTCATACAAGAAACGAATTCTTTGCACAAGGCATCATTAGTAGCTCCAAATATTATGTCATCCATATAAACTTGTATAATCAAAATGTTATGCTTGTCCTTTTTAACAAAGAGAGTTGTGTCTACTTTTCCTTTTGAAAAACCATTTTCAAGTAAATATGCACTAAGTTTATCATACCAAGCTCTTGGTGCTTGTTTCAATCCATATAAAGCTTTGGTAAGTTTGAAAACATGATCAGGAAATTTGTAGTTTTCAAAACCAGGAGGTTGTTCTACATAAACTTCTTCGCTTATAAGTCCGTTTAAAAATGCACTTTTAACATCCATTTGAAAGAGTTTAAAGTTCATGTGACATGCAAAAGCAAGTAATATTCTAATAGCTTCTAATATGGCTACAGGGGCAAAAGTTTCATCATAGTCAATACCTTCTTCTTGATTATAGCCTTTGGCTACCAATCTTGCTTTATTTCTAACAATTTGACCATTTTCATCAAGCTTATTCCTATAGACCCATTTGCATCCTATTATAGAGTGATCTGTAGGTCTAGGAGTAAGTTGCCAAACATTATTTCATTAAGTTCATCTTGCATTGCAGTTATCCAATTTTCATCATTTAAAGCCTCCTCAACAGTCTTTGGCTCAATTTGAGAAACAAAAGCAAAATTAACATCTATATGATTAATTTTAGATCTAGTAATTGCTCCCTTAGATGTTTCTCCAAAGATGAGTTCCTTAGGATGGTCTTTCTTGTATTGCCAATCCTTAGGTAGATCTTGAGTCTTTTCTTCAAGTTCATACTGATTGATCTTTGGAGCATCAATAGATTCAAGAGGTTCAAGAGTACCTGCAGGGTCATTGAAAGTAATACCTTTCTTTTGGTCACGTTTAGATGATTCATCAAATATAACATGCATTGTTTCTTCTATAACTAGAGTTTTCATGTTAAATACCATATATGCTTTGCTATATGATGAGTGTCCTAGGAATATGCCTTCATCTGATTTGGATGAAAATTTTCCAAGATTATCCTTGGTATTCAATATGAAGCATTTGCATTCGAATACTCTAAAATATCCTATTCTGGGAATTCTTCCATTCCATAGCTCATAAGAAGTTTTATTAGTTAAATGCCTTTTGTAAACACGATTTGTAATGTAACAAGCTGTATTAACGGCTTCTGCCCAAAAATAAGATGGTAAATCATATTCATTTAGCATTGTCCTAGCCATTTCAATTAAAGTTCTATTTTTCCTTTCAACTACACCATTTTGCTGTGGAGTTCTAGGAGTAGAAAAATTATGTGAAATGCCAAGTTCATTACAAAAACCTTCAAAATTTTCATTCTCAAATTCTTTGCCATGATCACTTCTAATAGATGTGATCACATATCCTTTTTTATTTTGAACTCTTTTTGCAAACGTTTTGAAGTAATTAAAGGCTTCATTCTTTTGAGCTAAGAAATTAACCCATGTAAATCTAGAGTAATCATCAGCAATAACAAATGCATATGATTTGCCTCCTAAGCTTGTAACTCTATTTGGTCCAAACAAATCCAAATGAATGAGCTCTAAAGGTCTAGAGGTGTTTATAACACTCTTTGATTTAAATGAGCTTTTATGTTGCTTACCATGTTAACAAGGTTCACAAATCCTGTCTTTATCATATTTTATCTTATGTAAGCCATCAACTAATTTTTCATTACAGATATATTTTAATTGATCCATACCAACATGTCCTAATCTTCTATGCCATAACCATGCATCATTATTAGTGGACATTAAACATTTAAATGTATGATTTGAATGTATGTTGATATTATAAGTGTTGTTTGTTCTAGTACCCTTATATATGATAATATTATTTGAATTCGTGATCTTGCATTCTTTGGAATCAAAATTGACAAAGTATGCTTTATCACAAAGTTGACTAACACTTAGCAAGTTATGTTTCAAACCATCAACAAGCCATACATCTTCTATTAAATCCTTACCAGTAGAACCAATGGAGCCAACACCAAGAATTTTACCTTTAGCATTGTTTCCAAAAGTTACATTACCTCCATGTTTGTAGGTAATACTTGTAAAGAGCTTTGCATACCCAGTCATATGCCTTGAGCATCCACTATCCACAAGCCATATGCTTTCATTGATAGAAGATTTTAGGCATACCTGTAAGGCAATAGTGATCATCTTCTTTTAGGTACCCACTTGAAGTTGGGTTCTTGATGGTTAGTAGTAAAAGTGCCTTCTAACTTGAGATGAGCCTTTCTTATATAACAAGAAAAATTTTTGTGTCCGAATTTCATGCAATATGTGCATTTCCATGGCATTCTATACTTCTGCATTTTTCTTTTTGTATTTAACATATTATGCATACAGCTACAAGTATGTGATTTATGTTGTCCAAGTTTAGTGTACAAAAATGCATAATTATTTTTGGCTTTATTTCCTAGTGAACCATAAGAAGTTCGTTTGGTACTTTTAGACTTGGTGCAAGCATATTTGATATGAACATCAGAGATTTCAATTGTAGATGCTTTTACAAATGTTGGTTTGCTTGGTGCAGTGTTGGTTGAGCCATTGAATCCTAATCCATATTTTAAGGAAGGTGATCTTTGGTTATTAATTAATGTGTTTAATGCTTCCTTTCCTTTATGAAATCTGGAAAATGATTCTTTTAGTTCTTTTAGTTCATGCTTCAATGTTTCATTTTCTTTAATAACTTTTTCTAAGTCACGTGAGTTTTTATTTAACTCTCCTATCGTATTCATCAAGTGTTCATTTGAGGTTTTTAATTCTAAGGTAGAGTTCTTTAAGTATATAAAATCCTTTTCTAACTTAGAGTTTTTCTCTTTATAGAGCATCATTTTAGAAAAATATTTTTCTATTTTAAAGTTCATGTGCTCAATCAAATCACTATCATCTATATCATTTATATCATTATGTGCTACTAGATCAAAGGATTGAGTACTTACCTCATTGGAGTCATCTTCAATAGCCATGAGACACAGATTTGCAATTCCTTCTTCTTCTTCTTCTTCTTCACTTGAAGAAGAGTCATCCCATGTGGCTTTGAGAGACTTTTTCTTTTCTTTATCCCATTTCTTTTTGTTCTTTAATTTGAAGCAATCCGATTTAATGTGACCAGTTTTTCCACATTCATAGCACTTTACCTCATTTTTCTTTTCTTTATCTTTGAAGGAGAATTTAGGAAGTGTACCTTTGTTTGCTTGTAATCTTTTCTTCCTTTTCCATTCATTGATTCTTTTTGAGAACATTGCCATTTCATCTTCATCATCAGTACCTTCATTGCTTGAGCTCTCAACTTCTTTGATTACTTTGAGTGCAATTGGTTTTCTCTTTTCTTTTTCACCTTGATCTTCTTCTTTCTCACTGTGTAGCTCAAATGTGAGTAGTTTTCCAACTAGCTCATCGGTTCTTAATGTGCTGAGATCATGAGCTTCTTCTATGGATGATACTTTTGATTCAAAGTTTTTTCTAGCTCTTAGTGCTCTCAAGATTTTACTGTTTACATCACCTTGATCATATACCTTGCCATACTTTTTTAGTTCATTGACAATAGCAAGCAAGCGATTGGTCATGTCGGTGACATTTTCATTTGATTTCATCTTGAATAGCTCACACTACAAAAAAAAATGCTATCTGCAACGGACAGAATCCGTCGCAGATCCGTCGCAAATCCGTCGCAAATCAAGATTTGCAACCGATCTGCGACGGATACGATCCGTTAGTAAAAAGGGCGTCGCAATTTTCAATTTTGCGACAGGCCGTCGCAGATTGCGACCGATTTGCGACCACTAGGTGGTTGCAAATTTGCCACTCAAATTTTAGCGGGCAAAGGGCAGTCGTCGCAGATTCCGTCGCAAATTTCGTCGCAAATTTTCGTCGCAAATTCCGTCACAGATTCCGTCACAGATTTTCATCGCAAATTTGTTGCAGATTCCGTCGCAGATTGCCGTCGCAGATTCCGTCGCAGATTGTCGTCGCAGATTCCGTCATAGATTTTAAATATCTGTCGCAGATTCGTAGCAAATCCGTAGTAATTTAATATTGATTTTTATTGGAACTATTTGTATTATCAATTAATTTTATGAGAACTTTATAAATACATTTGAAACATTTAAACACAATCTAAAAAAACACTAATTACATTGATAAAAATAATTCTTTTATTAATCTTCAATAGAATAAAATATTTTACAATTTAACTATACAAGTGAACTAAGGTTTATAAAATGTTATTAACAAAATGTTCTTTAGCTGTAGTGTTACAGACCTAAATGAATAAGGCTCAGAATCATCCAGCAAGATTGTCTGAGGCATTATCAAAGAACTCTGTGCATTCGTTGATTGCAGCTGTGGGTTCCTATGATCTTCTGGAGGTCTCATTATGGGAGTTTGATATTGTGACTGCAGCAACTTCTGCCCGGGGTGCTTGCTAGCAGAAAATTGTCCGTGCGGCAGAGAAGAAACTAAATTTTCGGACATTTCCCTCTGAAGCGTATAGTTTATTGTCTTCTTAAGAACATCCAATTTTCCAACATCTATTTTGCTTTTGAGATCATTTAGCTCGTTTATAGCATGACCCAACCGTAATTTAATCTCTTGAGCACCAGAACTATTCTGGAGATAAGGAAAAACACGCATAATGTTTTACAGAAACTACAAAGAGAAATAGGTTATAAATTGTAAGCAACATTACAACACTAATCATTTTGGCAACAAAGCTTCATATAAGAAAATAACCAATACAAATGATCCCAACTAGCTTTGAATGGAAGCATAGTTGAATTAAGTTCAGCAAAATTATGGCTGATAAATCGAGTAGAGAATTTCCAAAAGCAAAAATGTCAACTGTGTATATATTACCAATTGTAGTACATTAGAAGTCTTTTGGTACATCTCCTTCAGTTCCTTCAAGTACTTCCTTCTTATATCCTGAAAGATAATTATTGAAAATGAATGACAGAGAGAAAATTAGTGTTTTTTTATGTCATCCTTAACATGCTTAATTAAGAATACTTGAATAAGTCTCTCAATGGATTATAGCAATTGGATCAACAAGAAAAAAATACACATAAGATGAGTGTTACTTATCTTCCTGATCTTAAAAACCCACCCAAAAATTGCCAACAACAGTGAGATTTGTTATCATTATTACATACATATCTTGCCAGGAATGTGCAAATACATTTTTTTTAGCTGAGGCAATATTCTGTTATGTTATATGACAACAAAAAACTCACATTTTCAGCTGATTAAGAATGAATGTCAGTAGTTTGTTTTTAAGTTTTGAGCACTTAAAAACAGTCTATGAAATATTTGCACTTTCATTCTACATGCAATTGCACAATGCTGTAATTTCTTGAGCTAATAGTCTAAATACTCGCTTTGGATTAGTTCATAATAACAGGATTTGCATGTAAATTATGTAATTAAACATCACAGTATAGATGCAGCTCAAGTAATATTATCGAAACAATACCTCCTAAGGTTTCTACCAAAGCTTAGAAACAAGATTTTTAGGATTAAAAACAAAAAGTTCTAAATATGGAAGATAATACCTTACAATATGCTTCCAAATGTCTTGTGTCAGAATTGGAATTTAGAGTCCTTATGAAACAAATAGGTCTAAGCATCAGTCAACTAAAATTCTCTGATAGAAGAAAGGTTCTCACACCCAAATAATGTCAATTTAACTAAAAACCAACTATCTGGGCAGAGGATATATGTTGTATATAGAACAAAATAAATCACTATCTGAACAAAATAATCTATCAGGTTCTTGAAGTTACATTCAGCTTGCCGGAGGAAATGGATAGATAAAACCATCTTGAACGTGTATGTAATGCTCATTATGGTCTTATTTACCATTAGAGCCTCTCTGCTCATATTTAAGCTCTCTGGCGTGAGCTCGAACAAGAAGGATAATGTCCTTAATTGAAATACCAACTATAAAATGGACTTCCATTCACCAATTGAAATTAGCTAGGCAACCACAAATTCCATTTATCAGTACCATATAATAGGTCAATATACACCAGAAAATACATCAATCCTCTCATTTTCTGAAAAAGCAAGAAACAAAATATACTTTGGTGCTCTAGATTTTGGTAAATGGTAAAAAAAAAAAAAAGCAGGCATCAAAGCATCAGAAAAATTATGTATGAACATGGAAGCTAGACATGATAATTAGTAACATTATCATCAAATTACTACCTGACTCTGTGGGTATTTCCGTAGAGCATGAAAAGTTCTATGTCTCCAGCATACTTTTTACCCCGATTCCATATTTAGCCTGCGATAACACAATAAGTAACCTTCACATTTTACTGCCTGCTGTAAACAAAATCATTAAGCAATTTGTTAAATATTCTTTCATAACTTTTAGCCAGTATTTTCCAACTCCCAAGCACAAAGTGGCATTCTGAAAGCAGTCCAGATTTTCAACATTTTCATGAAGTAGCTGCTCCCAGTTCCTCAATATTCTACTCTCATGTACTCTTAGTAAGCACTTCAAAATTCAGGATTTTAGCATTGTATATCGTACTCTTTTGCATTTCAATATTTCATTACAAATCGAAAAGGAGATACGAAGACAAATAGAAACCCATAATGCATTATGTTGTAGAATCTATATGGTCAGTAAACTGGTAATGTAAGAATTACAAAGAGAGGAGGCTCTTGAATGTTGACTTGTTTATCAACATACCTTGCTTTTGGATTTAGTGTAAATCATCTCCTCTACCCTGACCGCAATCTCTAGTAACTCTTGCAGAGAGGAAGGTGGAAGTTTTTGTTTTATTGTGTGGAAACTACATATTTAAATGATCCCAGAATTAACATTGCAATCTACCACAGCATTGAGAAGTGAAGAACTTCCAATTCGTAAATATATCATAATCCATTACTATATATAAATATATATTCATTGCATTAATGGTAACAAATAGAAATAACAACAAGAACATTAAAATAATTAAGATAGGAAGTGTTAACTAAATTTGGAAAAATAACGATGAAAGTAAAACATTAATTAAATGTAATCAGTATTTATAATGATAACCACATTAATTTCAGACAAGACGAACAGATTTTAGTAATTATTATCCCTATAGAAGGTGATTGTAACAAAATATAGCTCCCTCAAACCCCATGAATATCCTCCAGCTCTTTGAGGGGCTGAACTAAATTTAAAAAATTGAGAGATAGCAAGAATGAAGAAGAAAAAAATTACGTTTATGGAGGCCAAAAAAAAAACTTCAAGATTTTTTAGTTTAATACTTATGTTCTAAAATATTTATATTAAATTATAATAATATATGGATAACAGATTAACAGTCAAATTTTAGAGAGCTTGAGACTGCATAAATACTTCTAAAGAAAAAAAAATTATGAAATAACATGCAAAAAAAAATACACTAAAGATTTGGAATGCTAAATGGATATATTTTACAAAATATCCACAAATTTTATAGATAAAAATGAAATTTTATAGAGTTGAGGGGACAATGCAATATATTTTTCATATATCCTCACCGATTATATGGAAGAAAATTTATATTCTGAGAAGTTCTGAGGGCCCTATCTAGTTCTGTTACTGGCCCTCTGAACCAAGGCCAAAAGTATTAGATTTTCCGTTTATCTCCATATTTGAGAAATAGAAATCAATATTTTAGCTAAAAAATACACATAAATGTTTATTTTTCACATTAATTAAGTTATAAGTTTATAAATGCAATATTAAAATTTATATATTGAATCTCCAAATTGGTATCGGAAAATTCAAGTAAAGTTTATAAATGCAATATTAAAATTTATAAATGTTTATATATAAATTTGGAGATTCAATACACTCATACTTCACTTATAAGCAAACCAGGTACTTTTACAAAATTTTGAGCTAATTCTTTTAATTAATTCAAAATACTCACACTAAGACAATCTTAAAATTTATATTAAGCACGTAATTTTTAATTCAGAATGCACTTAACTCTTTGCATCAACAATTCTGGTTCATCTCATTTTACATTTAATTCTTAAAATATACTGCCCTTTAAGCATAACTATTCTTTAAAGTTGATTCAGTATTTCAATAATGAATTCATTTCTAGCAGGTATGTTCATATATTATGTGCGTATTACGCTCTCTCTATATATATATTAAGCACTTAAACTAAGCAATTCTTGCAAAATCAGTAAGTGAATTCATCAACTTTTCCCTTGTATTTTCTGCAAAGAGGGTGTTTCCAAAACTGTGAACCCTTAACCTTTTAGACACAAACAAGACTCCCTGCTCTGAATTACAACAGAATACACCCGTTAGAAACATCCAGCTTCTTAAAAGCCAAATTACATCATGCAAAAGACACTACACTCACTTGTCCTTCAGGTGTTTCAGCTGGACACATCATTCCCCATTGTGAATTGTGCAACTGCCTGGGTTTAGCCAATTTCCCTGGTAACAAAACCCTCAATTGAGGTCGAAGAAAGAGGAGATAACAGAAAAGAAAATATTGATGCAGTGCAGCTACAGAAAAACAAAGAAAACTGGAATAGGATATCTCAAAAGTGCATCAATCCATCCAACCCAAACCTCAGCACTAATAATGATAAAATCATTCAGAGTGGTACCTTCACGCCCAATTGGAGAATTTAATCTTCGCAAATGTGACAAGGTAGATGCATATGTCAATCGATTTAACACCTGCATTAAAAAGTTTTAGAAAAGAAAGAAGTATCATTTGGCATAAGCAATATGAGATAACAATTCAGGAAATGATTAGGGGCAAACAAGCAGAAAATGAAGAGAAAATATAATAATGGACAAATTAAAGACAGAGTATATTGTAATCACTCAAACCTGTGACACTCCAGCTCTTGTACCAGCTGCATTTGCTTGCCCCCAGTTCCCAGTGGCAAGAGAGTATTTAAGACCACTAGTAATGGTTTTTGCTTTAATGGCAAATTGCAGATTGACATCCTTTCCATTATCCACACACTGTACCATCCATGAGAAATGTAGGTAAACAACCCCACACAAAATTTAACTAAGCTGGCTTTATAGAGCAAAACCTTTTGCACATAAGATCTGACATCCCTGGTCAACTTTCTGAATAACTGCATCAAAGAAAATATCAATGTTCAAAGAATCTATGCACAACAATAATGAACAGTGAACTCTAATGCATCTTTCAACACATCCCAAACAAAACACAAACCATTCGAAATAGTCCACCAAGTAAAGGACCAGCAAGGTCAAGTCTCTTGTTGCCATAATGATCTCTGTCATCTTCAGCCCTCCGGCCAAGTGCACAAAGTAGAAGCCGATGGATGATATACCTGGCACAAAAACAGTTATTAGTCAGCCATAAGCCACATCGCAGACCCACATCTTATGAAAACAAAGCTTACCCAAAATAGTAAGCTTTTTTGGTCTCACAATATTCTCCAACACCAACATGAGGAAGCATTTCCTTTTGAAGGATCTCTTTAGCATACCTGGGCGGATGCACAGAAGATTCTCATTTAGCATTTAAAAAAATTCGGAAAAAATTTCTTGCTGCTCGAAGAAAGTAGCAAAAATAGCATACTTGATCCTTTTTTCCTTAGTTACACCAACAGTAGCTCCACGCTTACCAATGTAGTCTAGTGCAACCTGCAGAAAACAATAGCATTTAAAAGGAAAAGCTCCACTGCTAGAAATACAATATACATTACATTCTTGGTGAAAAAAAAGACAGGCCATTTTCTATAAAACTAGCACAGCAAAACATGCACTGAGAATAATAAATTTTTGGATTTAACGGGTGAGCACTTCCTCTGTAGGTCCCATGTTCTTTACTAAATCTGCATCCCACCAATATAGGGATTGAAGGTCATAAATATTTTTGGATTTAACTTAAGGAATACATATTCAAGTAAGTTTCAGTACAATGAGGTGGCTCACGCACATTATTCACTGATTTTTTAAAAAATTACTGATTTTAAACAGAAACCAGATTTATATTTTGCTCAAATGAGTTTATTGAGAGCACCTCCTTCCCGAACAATAGCACTTTAAAACACATCTGTGATTGTTAGAAGCCTACTCTGAACCCAAAAAACATTTTTTTTATCCTCGTTTACCTCATCAATTTTTCAACATATATGTACTCCATCCTCTACTATATTTCTAAAATCAATGTCAAAATAGACCTCAAAAAGGATTACCTCAATGTTGTCTCCACTATCAGTCCCAGCAACCGGGATGGTCCCCATGTTCTGCCCATTTTTCCTCCAAAAAGAGATCTTCTTATCTTCTCCAGCACTAGCCACAACCAAATATGCAAAAGATGAAACCAAAATCGAAAAGCGCAAGATTCAAAAAAAATCTCAAGAGTAAAAGAGAAGTTTTAAATTTAAAACCTCCAGCTCAATTTAGCTTACAGAAAGAAATTAATAATTTTAATAAATAAGCACCGAAAATAAATAAACGTTCTACTTTTTTCTCACTTCCTCACCAACTAAATCCTAAAGCATTCCAGAACAAGAAAATGTAGACTCAAACAAAGTAAACAAACTAAAATATTCACCAAAATCAAGTAATCTAAAACATGAAATAATAAATTGCAAAGCAAATGAAGAAACAAAATACAATAAGTGACTCACTAGTGTGGTTCCACTTGACTGAGTTGACCAGGAAACCAGGAGATGGGGTGTAGCTCAAGATGCAAGGATCTCCCGGCTCTCCAGATACATCAAAAAGCTTTACAATGTAGTACAAATTGGAATAAATACGACAACAAAAAACAAAGTCATGAATGAGCAATTTCAATAAAACTCCTCTTTGGAGAAACAATATAAATTTTTTGAAAATCACTACAAAAATATTCGGCATTTGCGACGAAAATCTGCGACGAAAAATTTCCGTCGCAAATTTGGGACGAATTTAGGAATTTTTAGGAAGCCGTTGCAAATCGGTTGCAAATTCGTAGTAAATTTGCGACGGAAAAAATTTTCTACAACCAATCTACGACGGAAAAAATTTTCGCCAAAAAATATACGCGGGTCTCTCTCCCGCCAAATATACGCGCCAACTTTTGCGACGATTATTTGCGACGAAATGATTTTCGTCGCAGATTTACTACGGATTTGCGACCAATTTCTCAAAATTCCTCTAACTTGTTCTTCCGTCGCAAATCCGTCACAAATCCGTAGCAAATTTGTGACGGAAATAAGTCCGTCGCAGATATCCGTCGCAAATGCCTAGTGTTTTTGTAGTGTTGCGACGATTATTTGCGACGGATTTGCAACTGATTTGCGACCAATTTCTCAAAATTCCTCTGACTCATCCTTCCGTCACAAATCCATCGCAGATCCGTAGCAACTTTACGACGGCAACATGTCCGTCGCAGATTTCCGTCGCAAAATTTCGAATATTTTTATAGTGAAATTTGCGACGGCAATAGACGGTAGCAGATCTCCGTTGCAAATTGGTTTTTTTAGTGTTTTCTCTCTCGCCCCAAGTTTACGCGCCAAATTTTGCGACGATTATTTGCGACGGAATGATTTTCGTCGCAGATCTGCGACGAATTTACAACGGATTTGCGACCAATTTCTCAAAATTCCTCTGACTTGTCCTTCCATCGCAAATCCGTCGCAGATCCATAGCAAATTTGTGACGGAAACTTGTCCGTCGCAGATTTTCGTCGCAAATGCCGAATATTTTTGTAGTGTCATACTCATGGACACACATTTTTTTCTTGGTAAATCTCACTTGAGTCGTACCTTCATGGTAGTTTTCGAGTGTTTTCCAAATGCAATGTGCACAAGTTAAATGTTGAACTCTTCCACCTTCTTCTCTTGAAATGGAATTCATCAAGATGGAAGCGGCTCTATTGTTCTTGAATCGATCTTTGACATTGCTAGTTGACCATTGTGCTTTGGGAAGTGGAACTTGAATACTGTCAGCTTCATAAGTGGGAGGTTTCCACTCACTTTCCACAAAATCCCATAGTTTAAACCCTTCACTATCTAGAAACAAATACATTTTGTGTTTCCAGTATGAATAATCAGTTCCATCAAAGTAGGGTCTAAGAATAGTGTTAAGATTTCCATGAGAGTTTGATGAAGAAGAAGTTGCCATAGTGGATCAAATTTCACAATTAAGTTTAAGAAATCTCAGGCTCTGATACCAATTATTGTCCCAAGATGGCAACCAAGAGGGGGGGTGAATTGGTTTCCTCAAGAAATAATGACAATTAAAAAACTCAACAAATTAGAAATGCAGAATAGAGAGATGGTTGAGTAATGAAAGAAAGAAAGAACACACAAGATTTATAGTGGTTCGGATTTACTTTAATCCTACATCCACTTCCTTAACAACTTGTTAAGGTTCCACTAATCTTTGAAGTTTTTACAAGCTCACTTCTAACTTTGGTGTTTTCATAAGTTCACACCTAACTTCACAAGTGTTTTTCTAAGGCTTACACTCAAGAACCTTTAAAGGAGTTTTTAAGGCTCACTCTCACAACCCAAACAAGAGTTTTACAAGGCTTACTCTCACAGCCCAAGTGTTTTTCCAAGCTCACTCTCAAACTTATACAATGGTGTTTTCAATGCTTACACCTAACATTCATTAAAATTCAAATGTAAGTTTAAGTAAAAGAAAGTTTGTTGCTTGGCTATGAAATTCCTTTTTCTTACTTCTTTCTTCTTTTTTCTTATAGAAGCAATGTATTTATAGCCAATGTGGTCTTACTAGCCGTTATTGATAGTGAGAATAAAGTCATGGCAGTTTAGACCTTCTTCTTTAAACTGTCCGAAGCATTTCGCGGTCGTCCTTCACATAAGGATGGTCGCGCTATTGTCATATGCGGTCGTCCTTGGATAAGGTATGGTCGCTGAATTTAAAAATGCTTCAACGGTCAAATTTGAGTGCTCTGCAGCAGGAATCTTGCCCATGCTGTGGTTGTCGGGACGGTCGTGCATTACAAAGTTGTGGTCGCCCTTTTTGAATATTGAAGTGGGTTTATAACGCTCATCACACATGTCATTCTTTGACAGGGCAGAAAAGATGTTCGCCAAAATATGAATGTCGTGGTCGTCCTAGGTAACATCTCACAGTCAAAGTGAGATACTCGTGTTGAACTTCTGGACGCACCTGAGGACGCGAACACTACTGTCTCTTTAAGCAAATTCTTCTTGAATTGGTAGAGCGGTCACGAATATAAATGGGCGGTCGCTAAAGTGATGAACGAGGCCGTATCATTCGCCGTTCTTGTCACCGCAAACCTTACTGTGATTAGAATGATTTGAGTTGCTTGGGTAGCGGTCGTCCATAACTTGGGACGGTTGCTCTTCATTAAGTGCGGTCGTTACTGAGGTTGGGTTTCTGACCGCGAAACCTACTGTGATAAGGTTTCATCCTTTAATTGAATGGTGCGGTCGTATTCAGGTTTGGTGCGACCGCTATAAGTGTTCTGTTCAGCTTTATTTGAAGTAACCTACGCCTGTAACAAGATTCTCCAAACACATGTTAAATGGATCATTCAATTTGAGTTGTCAAGGATCAAAATTGAGATCATTTGTCTAACACATCTCTATTTTTATAAAGTGACTGGAGCTTCCTCAAGTAATGGGATTTTCATACCTTCTAATTCCATATCTGCTTCTCATTATTTACTTCATAGAGTTTTTGGTGTTCACTTTGACAAAGAATAGGAACACAAGACAAAAATGCAGTGTGATATTCTTACGTATGCATGATATGCATGGATGATACTTATAGTGGTTTCATTGACTCATAGATCAAGGTGATCAGCTAAAGATGTAACACTCTTATACTCTATATACATACAATACATATTTCCAGCATATGTAAAATATGCATATACGGTACAAAAATGTCACAGACTGATTTAATAAAAAAATTTCACATTTTCAATTTAAAATTTCAAATTCTAAATATATAAAAATTAAATAGAACATAAAGATTCTTTACTTGTTATAAGAACCCAAAATAAATAATATATATAAAAATCCCTAGTAAAAATTCGCCAGATTTTTGTTTGAATTTTGGATATCCCAAAATTTATCAAAACACAACCTGCAAAAAGAAAACACTCCCAAATAATTTCCAATCACCATCTCAACCATACTTCTCAATTTCACCAAGATTCTCAAACATTTATATATATAGATATATATAATTTAAAACGCACTTACTCTCCCATTTAAAATACATTGACCCAAACATTCTTTATAATATACAATACATAAAATCCAAAACATAATATATTATGCATAAAACTAAAAAATGCACAATAACATAAAAATATATACATGCTGCTGGCAGTGTTTCCGATCTCGATAGCAACTCAACAAGCTCAACTACAAGTCTAGACCTAACCTGGTCTAGAAGAACTCTTTGGCTCAGCTGGGTCTACCCTATCACCTGCGCGATGGAAAAAATCGAGCTAAGCCAAAGCCTAGTGGTACAAACTTGATAATAACAATATAACTCAATGCAATACCAAATGCACAATGCATAAAGATGTCGCATCAATCCACTTTCTTATATTTTTCAAATATTTCATAATTCACCACTCATAAAATTATATTGCTCAATTGTATCATAATTCATAATTCACATTAAAACACAAATAAGCATGGGCCCAAAAAGGATCTAATATCCTATTCAAATTTCAGAGTTACTACTTTGGTCTATAATGACACCATGTGTCTAGCCCCGTAGGCAATATATATATCAATGGATAATGTAACAGCCCCAGTCTCTTGAACCTCAACCCAGCTAGACCCTTAGGCCTCAGTATCTTGATCCTCAACCCGACTAGACTGCTACAGTTTTTGAGGCTTACGACCCAATCTTTTCACCCCAAAAACATCATATTTATCAGCTTGCCTGGCTTACGACCCAGCCCTTTCACCATTCCAGCGTGTAGCCCATAGGCAATCTATAGGCATGCCGCCAAACAACAATCTATAGACCAACCAGTTTACCTTCTCCAACTTCATCCCAACACAAAGTTGTTGTAATAACCTAAACTTTACCTTAAAATTTTGGAGTGTTAATTGTTGTATTGGATTAAATAATTTAAAGTGTATATGTTATGTATATGGAGATAAAAACAATATATACAAGTCAATGGGTCTTATAAGTCAAAAGAGATATTTTAATTAATTAAATGGATTTGTTTAATGTTAGTGGAAGATGATGTAGTAGATTTAGTATTATATTGTTTTATTGCTTGGTTGAGAGTGTTTTGAGGAGAGACTAGTTGTAGTGGTTGACTTTCTTTCTTTCTTTCTTTCTTTATTCCTTTCTTCCTTTTTCTTTGTTTATCTTCATCTTCTTCTTTTCTTCTCTTTGGCCGGCCACCCTTAGCAACCAAAGGAAAAGAGGTTTTGTTGCTTCCAAGCTTAAAAGATTGAAGGTTTTCAAGAGATCAAGTTGGAGTTTTAAGGATTTTCTTCACTTTTCCTAAGTTTCCAACTTGTTTCTTGGTTTTCTCTTGAGTTTGTGTTCTTAGGTTTGTTGGATGGTTGTTTTGGTATATTTGAGGGTTGTGTTGTTTTGTTAACTTTGATTTTGGGGTTGGATTGAAGAGAGAAAAGGGATGAATTTGGTGAAAGAGGCAAGTGTGTGGATTGTGTGATTTTTGAGTTGTGAATATGGTGGTGTTTGTGTTTGATGTTTGTAATTGAGTTGTTTTAAGGCTTACTCAAGTATTTTTGAGTTGTTGATGGTTTTGGTTTAGTTATGTGTTGTTGATATGGCTATTGGAAGATGATTGTTGGTTGTGGCTTTGTTGGTGACGATTTCAGGGTTTTTGGCCTGACACGCCCAGGAACACGGCCATGTCTTTGGGTGTGTCATTGGTTCTATTTTCTAAGTTGGTGACACGAGCAGTGATACGCCTATGTCACTGAGCATGTCACAACTTCTATTTTGTAGTAGCATTGACACAGCTAGTGACATGCCCATGTTACTGAGCGTGTCATAGCTACTGTGTTGTTGGAGGATTGACACGGCCAGTGCCACGCCCATGTCACTGAGCGTGTCAAAGCTTCTGTGTTGTGAGTTTAGGGCACGGTCAGGGATACACCCGTGTTGTTGAGCGTGTCAAGTGTAGAGTTTTCCCTAGATAGTTCTCTTTCTTATTTTCTTCTTGTGTATCTCTAAGTGAGTGTGTATGATCACCTTTGGATTAGGTTTTGAAGAGAGTTGAGCTAGCTTTATTCAAGTGTTGAGAGTTATCTTGGAAGAGGAGTTGATAGAGTGGTGTTGTTGCTCTTAGAGGTAAGTACAAACTTTGAATGATTGTATACATTTATATGGCATTGGGACTTAACACATTTAGTTAAAAATGTGTTAAGTTACTTGATACATTGTTGATGAATGAGTTATATGTTGTTATATGCATAATGTGAATTTTATTGATGTATCAATGCTATTGAGTAAGGTATTGTATATGAAAAGAAATGTGGAAATAGGTGATATGAGATGTGAAAACATAATGTAACCAATCGATATTGAGATGAAATAGAAGAATGAGAAAAATTGAGAAAAGATGATATATTAGGGCAATGAGCCTAGTTTGATTATGAGAAATGAATTGTGAAAGAGATTGATAATGAGATAAATGAATTAATTGTGTGCCTAGTATGTTATTCAATTTTCAGAGTTATGGGTTTGGCGGCATGCCTATGGATCGCTGGGCAGGTGAAAAGACCGGGTCGTAAGCCAAGCCCAGCTGAAAAATGTGAAATATGATGTTTTTGAGGTGAAAAGACCGGGTCGTAAGCCTCAAAAATAGTAACAGTCTAGCCGAGATGAGGACCAAGATACTGGGGCCCTAGGGTCTAGCCAGGTTGAGGTCCAAGAGACTAGATCTGTTACATTATCCATGGATATATATATATATCACCTACGGGCTTAATAAATGTGATTATAGACCAAAGCAGTAACTCTGAACTTTGAATAGCATATTAGATCCTTTTTGGGCCCATGCTTGTCCTTGCTTTAATGTGAATTATGAAATGTAATGCAAGTGATTAATATGTTGAGATATAATGCTATGAGTTGATATATTCATATATATATTGTGCATGAGCATCGCATTGATCTTTATTAAATCAAAGTTTGTACCACTAAGCTTTCTGCTTAGCGCGATTGTGGTTCATTGCATAGGTGAAAGGGTAGATCCGGTTGTGCCGGAGAGCTCATCTATACCAAGTCGAGTCTAGGCTTGAGTTTGTGAGAGCAGTGTTGAGTCATGGATATCAATATCAGAGACGAACTGCCAGCATGTATAAACTTTATATTTTTGTACTTATTGATTTTGATGTAAATATACGTATTTTCCGCTACTTAATTAACAAATATTTTGAACAGAATGTTTTAGATAAGCTTTTGGTTACTAATGTTATATATATATATGTATTGTAACAAAGAAATATTTTCTCTATTACTATTTATAATATAGGTTAAATGTTTTAAGTTTATTCGGATTGACTTATGATGCTTATATGCTAAAGATTAAAGTTTGGTTGGTTTAAAATGAACCGTAGCACCCCTTTTATTCGGTATACGTATATCGCGTGTTGTGTGGGTGTATGTGGTGTGCGTATATGGGGTACGGGGGGGTGTTACAACTATTTTGGTATCAGAGCCTAAGTTTGAGGTTCTCAACCTAGGTGAATTGTAAGAAAAAGAAAATTTTGATTTTAAAATATTATTTTTAAATAAGATACATGCATTGGCACTGGCAGTTTCTGATCTGTGATGAGGCATTTTCTGCTTTGTTTGCAGATATAGGTAATGATGGCGTCTCAGTCACATCATTTTGTAGAAGGTAGTGCTGAGAGTGTAGCTCCTGTTGAGGGTAGAGATGGAGCTAGGGTTGAGTTAACTAGTGAGGCACCTGTTCTTGTGCCAGAGAGACCCGCTGCTGATGAGATTCCGCCGGTTTGGTTACGGCATATGGTAGATTTATTGAGGCAGGCTCCAGTGCAGCAGCCGCCACCGCCACCACAGCCACAAGTACCGGTGAGACAGAATGATAAATTAAGAAAATTCAGAGCTGAGGACTTCTTTGGTACTACAGATCCTGCTGCAGCTGAGCAGTGGTTGGATAGAGTTCAGAGGGTATTTATCCAGTTGCAAGCCACTCCTAAAGAGAAGTTTGATTATGCTAGATCTCTTCTGCAGAGAGATGTGTATGATTGATGGAAGACGGTTCCCCATGCCATGGATGATCCACCGACTTTGTCTTATGGTGATTTTCTGCGGGAGTTTGAACAAAAGTATACTCTGAGGGAGTGTAGGGATGCTAAGAAGATGGAGTTTCTGAATCTGAGGCAGGATAGCCAGACGGTGATAGAGTATGAGATAGAGTTCATCTGATTGAGTCATTATGCAGGTGAAATTATTTCAGATGAGATTGATCGGTACAGGAGATTTGAGGAGGGGTCGAGGCCCTCTATTATGTGTATTGTTGCTGGTTCCCGATATCAGGATCTTTCCTAGCTTGTTGTAGCGGCCCGGAGTGTTGAGAGAGCACAGGCTATTGCAGTGGCTGCTACTGAGGAAGAGACCAGAGTTAGGAGACCCCAGTTTGAGGCAGGGTATTCATCTGCAAAGAGAGGCCGAGGAGGTCATTTTCTGAGGTTCAGTAGGGGACAAAGGCAGCCTGTTAGGTCAGTACCACATCAGAGGCAAAGATTGAGACCTACAGTTTCTATGGCTAGTGCACCGAACCCTGTGGCTCAGAGGTCTACTCCACCTACATGTGTCCATTGCGGTAGGATACATGGGGGTGTTTGTTGGAAAATTGGTGGACCAGCTGTGTATTTTAGATGCGGGTCGCATGACCATTTCATCAAAGATTATCCTGAGCTACAGGAGGATAGGCAGGCAGATTCTGTAGTTTCTCGACCTAGTGTGAGAGGAGGTCGAAGTGGTAGAGATTTCAGTAGAGGTGGTAGACCTGGGTTCAGTCAGAGAGGAGGCTCTACATCTGGAAGTAGTATGCCAGATAAGGCTGGGCCATCTCAGCGAGTGTATGTGATACAGAGGCAGCCGGATGCTTTATCCATCATTGCGGGTACATTCTCTTTATTTGGTATTTCAGTTCTTGCTTTGATTGATCCAAGATCTACTCATTCATATATAAGTGCATCCATCTTGCCTGTGTTTGAATTGCATTTTGAGTCCCTAGGATTTGGTGTCTTGGTGGCAAATCCTTTAGTGCATAGGGTTGTGGTGAGTAAGGTGCACCGAGATAGTCCAGTTGTTATTCAGGATGAGGAGTTTCTTAGTGATTTGATTGAAATGCCTTTTAAGGAGTATGATTTGATCTTAGGCATGGATTGGTTGTCTAAGCATGGGGTTATAGTAGATTGTCAGAAGAAGTGTGTTACCCTAAGAACCAGTGATGGTAGAGATGTGATGGTATCTAGTGAGCAGAGACAACTTGCATCCATGTTTGCTTGAGCTGTTGCAGCTAGGAGGATGATTCAGAAAGGGTGTGATGCTTGTCTTGCTCATGTTATAGATACCAGAGTGGTGGGTTCCCAGCTTGATAGTATATCCATAGTTGCTGAATTCCCAGATGTGTTTCTTGAGGAGTTGCTAGGGTTACCCCCTAAGAGAGAGGTTGAGTTTAGTATCGATTTATTGCCTGGTACCACTCCCATCTCTATTACTCCATATGGAATGGCACCTGTTGAGTTGAGAGAGTTGAAGGTGCAGTTGCAGGAATTGTTGGATAAAGGGTTTGTTCACCCTAGTGTGTCTTCGTGGGGAGCTCCTATTTTATTTGTGAAGAAGAAGGATGGTACTTTGAGATTGTGCATTGATTATAGGCAGTTGAATAAGGTGACCATCAATAATAAGTATCCTTTGCCTAGAATAGATTATCTCTTTGATCAGTTGAAGGGAGCAGCAGTTTTCTCCAAGATTGATTTGAGATCAGGGTACCATCAGTTGAGAATCAGAGAGAAAGATGTTTCTAAGACAGCTTTTCGCACAAGGTATGGGCATTATGAGTTTTTGGTAATGCCTTTTGGATTGACGAATGCACCTGCAGCTTTTATAGATTTGATGAACAGGGTGTTTAGATCCTATCTAGAGCAGTTTGTGGTGGTCTTTATTAATGATATTTTGGTGTATTCACGTAATGAAGAGGAACATGATAAGCACTTGCATATTGTTTTGCAGACCTTGAGAGAGAAGCAGTTGTATGCTAAGCTGTCGAAGTGTGAATTTTTGCTTGATCAAGTGACTTTTCTCGGTCATACAGTTTCAGTAGATGGTATAAGAGTTGATCCGAGTAAAGTTGAGGCTATTTTGAATTGGAGTCCACCGAAGTCAGTGATTGAAGTTAGAAGTTTTCTGGGCTTGGCAGGCTATTATCGACGGTTTGTGAAGAGTTTTTCTTTGATAGCTACTCCACTCACCAAATTACTTTGGAAGGGTGTTAGATTTGTGTGGACAGATCAGTGTCAAGCAAGCTTTGAGCAGTTGAAGGTGATGTTGACTCAAGCTCCTGTTCTTACCTTGCCTGTGGAAGATAAACCATATGTGATTTACAGTGATGCTTCACAAAATGGTTTAGGATGTGTTTTGATGCAAGAAGGTAGAGTCATAGCTTATGGTTCTCGACAGTTGAAGCCGCATGAGTTGAATTACCCGACGAATGATTTGGAGTTAGGAGCTATAGTTTTTGTAATATCCTCATTTATGCCCTAGAAGTTTTGCATGTTGTTGTTGTTGTTGTTGTTGTTGTTGTATTGTTGGTTTAAATTGAGAAAAGAAAAGTATAAGTGTTTTGGGAAAGAATTTAGGGTTTAGAGACAAGTTTATATGTTGTGTATATTGTGATATATATAACATATACATTGGTCAAAAGAGTTGGTCAAGGCAAGAGGAGATATTTTTTTAGGGCATGTGAAATTACCAAAATGGGCAAGAGATATCAAAGAGAATTAAGATATGTATGAGGGCATTATAGTAATTTTCCTTTGGATGGATATTTAATGAAGATTGACTTTGTGATTCTTGATCATTTTCTCTTCCTCTTGATGGTAGTGGCCGGCTCTCCATTAGCAAAAGGGAAGGAGAAGTGTTCTTGATAGTAAGATCAAGATTGAAGGGAGAATTGAAGAATCAAGTTGAAGATTTGTGGAATTTCTTCACTTTAGGTAAGTAATTTCTTGTTTTCTTTTATTAATTTGGAAATTGTGGTTAAGGTGTATTGAGAATTGTTGAGATGATGATTTAGTGTGTTGATGTGTGTTTATAAGTGTTAGAGTTGATTGTAAGTTAAAAATTGGAGGTTGTGTTGGTTTGGTTGTGATTATGGAAAAATAAGTGAAGATTGATAGTGGAAAATCAAGAGTAGAGTTTGAGTTAGGGTTTTGAGATGGTGTTTGTTTAATTGTGATATTAAGGTGTTTTAAAGTGATTATTGTAATGAATATGTATTTAGAACATTAATGATGTTCATTGGAAGCATGTGGTATGATTATTATTTTAATGCATTTGGAAGAGAGTTGGTTAGAATTAGGGTTTTGGTTTTGGGAGACACGGCCAAATGCCATGTGAGACACGGCCAAGTCATATGATTTTGGACGTGTTGGATTAATTTTTGGGTGACACAGCCGTGTTCCCAAGCCGTGTGAGTTTCTGTGAGTTTTGGTTGAAGAAACACGGCCGTGTCCCTAAGCCGTGTTTGCTACTGCCAAAGTTGAATTGAGAGACACGGCCACAAGCTTGGCCGTGTCCCTCATGTGTGCTGCCCGTGTCCATCAAATGAGTTGGTTAGGGTTTTGTTTCTTTGTTCTTTTTGCATTGTTTTGGTTCTTCAAAGGTGGGTTGGTTCTTAAACCTAACCCTAAAACACTTTAAACACACTTGAATCAATGAATGAACTAATCAAATGTATATGGAAGATCCTAAAGCTATGAATCATATAAGTTGTTCTTTGCCCTAATTGCATTGTTGAGATTTAAACAAGGTTATGTTATGCATTGTGAAAGGTATTGTATTTTATGAGTAATGTACCTTGAAATGTTGTATCAAAGATGAAATGATAATTCAAATAAGATATGATATGAGACAATGCCATTGTGTTTGGCTATGATGAATGATGCTATATGATGATAATATTGAGAGAATGAAGGCATGTTTGCCTAAATGTTGATGAGAATTGAGAATGGAAATGATAATTGATATGTAAATGAATTGTGTGGCTAATGTGTTATTCCATTTTCAGAGTATGTTATTGGTGGCATGCCTAATGATGGTAACAATCTCTTGAAGTTAGGTTGGATTGAATCCTTGAAGCCTAATTGAGATGTTACCACCCTTGAAGCTAGGTTGGGTTAGTTCTTGAAGCCAAGTTGGGTAGAAGCTTAGCATGCTTTGCTCCCCTTGAAGCTTGGTTGAACTTAATCCTTGAAGCCTAGTTGGGTCTATGATATTGATATTGATAAATGTGATGATAGAACCAAAACATTAACTCTGAAAATTGAATGGCATATTAGTGTGTCTTGGGCCCATGCTTGTCTATGGTTAATGTGAGTCATGAATGATGTTTGTTTTGCTTTGTAATGATGATTAAATGAATACTAATGAGGTATATGAAAAGATAATAAAATGTGATATGTAATGTGAAAGTATATTGTTAATTTTGCATATATGATGTTACATATATATTATGGTTTGAGAAATGACATTGCATTGCACGAAGTCATATCATTAGCATGATTATCTTACTAAGCCCTTGGCTTAGCGCGATAGTGTTTAATCGCGCAGGTGATAGAACTGTTAGAGTTGATCCCGAGAGCTCTTCGAGACCGAGTGAGGGTAGACAGTGAAGAGTTGATTTTGGAGACTTAAAGATCAAAGAAAACTTGCCAATCATGTATAATTTTTTTTATATTTTGTAAAGTATTGATTAAATGTACATATTTGTATATTTGTAAATATGGAATTAAGTGTTTTCAATTATGTAAATATTTTATGACTTCCGCTGTGAAATAACTATATGTATGTATATATATATCTAATGTGTTTTATTTTAAAAGTAAATGATCTACTTTTCTATATTATATAATGATAATAGTATTGTATCTATTTAAATGTTTTGAATGTTGAAGAAAACCGTAGCATCCCTATGTTTGGTGCACTTATGCTACATGGTTGTAGTTGTAGTGTGTGTGCATTGGATGTGGGGGTGTTACAATTGTTTTGGTATCAGAGCCTAGGTTTGAGATTCTCAACCTAGGTAAAATGTAATAAAAAGAATATTTTGAATTAAAAAGTGAGTTTTTGAAATAAAATACATGTTTGGGATTGGCAATCTTTGATCTTTAATAAGGTATGTCCTGTTGTGTTTGCAGTGTTAGGTGTTGATGGATTCTCATTTGAGACAGTCAGTTGAGGGCAGTGAGGAGAGTGTTGCTCCTGATGAGGGAGTTAGAGTTGAGAGTGCTGGGGAGGCACCCGCTTCTGGGTCGGGGAGACCAACTGGTGAGGAGGTTCCACCAGCTTGGTTTGTGAATATGATGGAGACTTTCAGGCAAGCACCAGTACAACCAGTGCCACCACCCCCTCAGTCTTTGGTGCCAGTGAGGCACTATGACAAGTTAAGGAAATATGGAGCTGAGGATTTTATTGGTACCACTGATCCAGCTGTGGCAGAACAGTGGCTTGACAAAGTTCAGAGGATCTTTATTCAGTTACAAGCCACCCCTGAGGAAAAGTTTGACTATGCAAGATCTTTGCTACAGAAGGATGCCTACGATTGGTGGAAGACTGTGCCACATTCCATGGAAGATCCACCAACTTTGTCATATGCAGATTTCTTGAGGGAATTCGAGTTGAAATATACTCCTAGGGAGTATAAGGATATGAAGAAGATGGAATTCTTGAGCTTGAAGCAAGATAACAAGACTGTTACTGAGTATGAAGTTGAGTTTATTCGACTGAGTCAGTATGCTGGGGGCATCATTGCTGATGAGATTGATAGATGCCGGCGATTTCAGGAGGGATTGAGGCCCTCGATCATGTGCTTAGTGGCTGGATCTCGATATCACGATTTCTCCCAGCTAGTGGCAGCAGCTCGAGATGTAGAAAGGGCTCAAGTGATTGCAGCTGCTTCAGAGGATGAGGTTAGGGTGAGAAGGCCCCAGTTTGAGGCAGGGTCTTCTTCAGTGAAGAGGGGTAGAGGAAGCTTTGTTCCTCGGAGTATTAGGAGCTAGAGACCAGCAGGTAGATCAGTGCAGTTCCAGAGACAAAGATTCAGACCTGCAGCTTCAGTGGCAAGTGCTCCGACCCCTATGGTTCAGAGATCCACCTTACCTATTTGCATCCATTGTGGGAGGCCACATGGTGGTCCATGTTGGAAAGCTGGTGTTGCTGGGGTATGTTTCAGGTGTGGGTCACCGGATCACTTTGTGAGAGATTGCCCTGAGAGGCAGAGGCAGATGTCAGTTGATTCTGCCGCTTCTCGAGCCAGTGTGAGGGGAGGCAGAGGTGCCAGCCGAGGTGGTAGAGCAGGGTTCAGTTCTAGAGGTGGTGCTGCATCCAGGGAGACTAGACCGGAGGAGGTTGGTTCTTCCCAGAGGATGTATGTTATGCAGAGACAGCCGGATGCATCGGCGGTCATAGCTGGTACTTTTTCTTTATTTGATACTGCAGTACTTGCTTTGATTGATCCGGGTTCCACCCATTCTTATATTAGTGCATCTGTATTGCCTGTGTTTGATGTGCATGCTGAGTCCCTAGGATTTGATGTTTTGGTGACAAATCCGTTAGGGCATAGTGTGATTGTGAGTAAAGTGCATCGGGATAGTGCAGTGAGGGTGCAGGGTGAGGAGTTTCTTGGAGATTTGATTGAGATGCCATTTAAGGAATATGATGTGATTTTAGGCATGGATTGGCTATCTCGACATGGAGCTGTGGTGGATTGTAAAGAGAAAATTGTTTCTTTGAGAACCGGTGATGGGAGAGAGGTGATAGTATCTAATGAGCAAGAACAGTTAGCCTCCTTATTTGTTTCAGCTGTTGCAGCCCGGAGGTTGATTAGAAAGGGATGTGAAGCTTATCTTGCTCATGTGGTAGATACTAGAGTGAAGGGTTCTCCTATTGATAGCATTGCCACAGTTGCAGAGTTCCCAGATGTATTTCCAGAGGAGCTGCCAGGATTGCCTCCTGAGAGAGAGGTGGAGTTTGGTATTGAATTGTTGCCTGGTACCACTCCTATCTCTATTACTCCTTACAGAATGGCACCAGCAGAATTGAGGGAGTTGAAAGTGCAATTACAGGAGCTATTGGATAAAGGATTCATTCGCCCCAGTGTTTCTCCTTGGGGAGCTCCTGTGCTCTTTGTAAAGAAGAAGGATGGTACTATGAGGTTGTGCATCGACTATAGGCAATTGAACAAGGTGACCATTAAAAATAAGTATCCTTTGCCTAGAATCGATGATCTCTTTGATCAGTTGAAGGGAGCGTCAGTATTCTCTAAGATTGATCTGAGATCGGGATACCATCAGCTGAGAGTCAGAGCTGAAGATGTTCCGAAGACTGCATTTCGGACCAGGTATGGGCATTATGAATTTTTAGTTATGCCTTTTGGTCTGACGAATGCACCTGCAGCTTTTATGGATTTGATGAATAGGGTGTTTAGGCCCTATTTGGATCAGTTTGTAGTGGTTTTCATCGATGATATTCTGGTGTATTCGAGGAATGAAGAGGAACATGATTTGCATCTGCGGATTGTGTTGCAGATTTTGAGAGAGAAGCAACTATTTGCCAAATTGTCGAAGTGTGAGTTCTGGTTGGATCAAGTAGCTTTTCTCGGACATATTGTTTCAGCAGAAGGCATCAGAGTTGATCCGAGTAAAGTTGAAGCCATTTTGAATTGGAGTCCACCCAAGTCTGTGACAGAGGTTAGAAGTTTTCTGGGTTTGGCAGGCTATTACCGGCGGTTTGTGAAAGGATTTTCTTTGATAGCTACTCCACTCACCAGATTGCTTCGTAAAGGAGTGAGGTTTTTGTGGACAGATCAGTGTCAGGCTAGCTTTGAACAGTTGAGAGATTTGTTGACTCAAGCGCCTGTTCTCACTTTACCTGTAGAAGGCCAACCCTATGTGATCTACAGTGATGCTTCACATAGAGGTTTGGGGTGTGTATTGATGCAGGAAGGGAAAGTTATAGCTTATGCATCTCGACAGTTGAAACCGCATGAGCTTAACTATCCTACCCATGATTTGGAGTTGGCTGCCATTGTTTTTGCATTAAAGATTTGGCGCCATTATCTGTTTGGAGAGAAATGTTTCATTTACACTGATCACAAGAGTTTGAAGTATTTGGGTGTTCAGAAAGAGCTCAACCTTCGGCAGAGGAGATGGTTGGAATTGATTAAAGACTACGACTGTTTGATAGATTATCATCCAGGTAAAGCAAATGTGGTTGCTGATGCCTTAAGTCGGAAGTCTTTAGCTGGTTTAACAGTTTACTCGCTCTCGTTGCTTGTTGAGTTGAGAGCATTGCGTGCCAGTTTTGTACCTTGTGATGATGGTGCATTATTGGCACAGTTACAATTGAAGCCTGTTTTGTTGGATCAGATCAAAGAGGCTCAGTTAGCTGATAAGAAGATTCAGAAGATTGTTTTAGATTGTGAGAGTGGAAAGACTAGAGATTTTGTTGTGAAGGATGATGGGAGCCTATGGTTTAAGAATAGATTGTGTGTACCCGATAATGCTGACTTGAAGAGGATCATTTTAGAGGAAGCTCATCAGTCTTTATTTGCTATGCATCCGGGTAATACGAAGATGTATCATGATTTGAGACAGCATTATTGGTGGATTGGGTTGAAGAGAGACATTGCTGAATTTGTATCAAAATGTCTCACTTGTCAGAAGGTTAAAGCAGAGCATCAAGTTCCCACTGGGTTACTTCAACCGTTGTCAGTGCCAGAATGGAAGTGGGAAAGAGTGACAATGGACTTTGTGTCTGGGTTGCCTTTGACACAAAGGAGACATGATGCCATATGGGTGATTGTGGATAGATTAACTAAGACAGCTCATTTCCTTCCGGTTCGGATGGATTACTCTTTGGAGAGGTTGGCTGAGCTGTACATCCATGAGATTGTGAGATTGCATGGTGTTCCAACTTCTTTAGTGTCTGATCGAGATCCCAGGTTTACTTCGAGATTTTGGAAGAGTTTGCATGGTGCTTTGGGTTCTCGACTGCATTTCAGTACTGCTTTTCATCCACAGACGGATGGACAGTCTGAGAGGGTGATACAGATCATTGAGGATATGTTGAGAAGCTGTGTCATTGATTTCACTGGAAGTTGGGATAGATTCTTACCTCTTGTGGAGTTTGCTTATAATAACAGTCACCAGTCTAGCATCGGAATGGCCCCATTCGAGGCATTGTATGGCAGACGGTGCAGAACACCTCTTTGTTGGAGTGAACTTGGTGATAGCAAATTGATTGGGCCTGATTTGATTCAAGAAACTGAAAAGAAAGTAAAGTTGATTCGAGGCAGATTGAAAGCAGCTTCAGACCGACAGAAGTCCTATGCAGATCTGAAGAGGAGAGACATTCAGTTTGATGTTGGGGATAAGGTATTTTTGAAGGTATCTCCTTGGAAGAAGATTTTGAGGTTCGGTCGGAAAGGGAAATTAAGTCCTCGTTTCATCGGACCGTATGAAGTGTTAGAAAGAGTTGGGCCAGTGGCGTATAGACTTGCTTTGCCACCTGAGTTGGATCGTATTCATAATGTATTTCATGTTTCTATGTTGAGGAGGTACAGATCGGATCCATCTCACGTGTTGCCAATTGAGTCTATCGAAGTGAGCCCAGATTTGACATTTGAAGAGGAACCAGTTGCTATCTTGGCACAGGAAGTGAAAGAATTGAGGAACAAGAGAGTACCATTGGTGAAGATTCTTTGGAAGAATCATGCAAAAGAAGAAGCAACTTGGGAAAGTGAGCAGACTATGCGAGAGCAATATCCTCAGTTGTTTCAGAATTGATTTCAGGTAATTTCGAGGACGAAATTTCTTTTTAGAGGGGGAGAATTGTAATATCCTCATTTATGCCCTAGAAGTTTTGCATGTTGTTGTTGTTGTTGTTGTTGTTGTTGTATTGTTGGTTTAAATTGAGAAAAGAAAAGTATAAGTGTTTTGGGAAAGAATTTAGGGTTTAGAGACAAGTTTATATGTTGTGTATATTGTGATATATATAACATATACATTGGTCAAAAGAGTTGGTCAAGGCAAGAGGAGATATTTTTTTTAGGGCATGTGAAATTACCAAAATGGGCAAGAGATATCAAAGAGAATTAAGATATGTATGAGGGCATTATAGTAATTTTCCTTTGGATGGATATTTAATGAAGATTGACTTTGTGATTCTTGATCATTTTCTCTTCCTCTTGATGGTAGTGGCCGGCTCTCCATTAGCAAAAGGGAAGGAGAAGTGTTCTTGATAGTAAGATCAAGATTGAAGGGAGAATTGAAGAATCAAGTTGAAGATTTGTGGAATTTCTTCACTTTAGGTAAGTAATTTCTTGTTTTCTTTTATTAATTTGGAAATTGTGGTTAAGGTGTATTGAGAATTGTTGAGATGATGATTTAGTGTGTTGATGTGTGTTTATAAGTGTTAGAGTTGATTGTAAGTTAAAAATTGGAGGTTGTGTTGGTTTGGTTGTGATTATGGAAAAATAAGTGAAGATTGATAGTGGAAAATCAAGAGTAGAGTTTGAGTTAGGGTTTTGAGATGGTGTTTGTTTAATTGTGATATTAAGGTGTTTTAAAGTGATTATTGTAATGAATATGTATTTAGAACATTAATGATGTTCATTGGAAGCATGTGGTATGATGTATATTGAGTTTTAATGCATTTGGAAGAGAGTTGGTTAGAATTAGGGTTTTGGTTTTGGGAGACACGGCCAAATGCCATGTGAGACACGGCCAAGTCATATGATTTTGGACGTGTTGGATTAATTTTTGGGTGACACAGCCGTGTTCCCAAGCCGTGTGAGTTTCTGTGAGTTTTGGTTGAAGAAACACGGCCGTGTCCCTAAGCCGTGTTTGCTACTGCCAAAGTTGAATTGAGAGACACGGCCACAAGCTTGGCCGTGTCCCTCATGTGTGCTGCCCGTGTCCATCAAATGAGTTGGTTAGGGTTTTGTTTCTTTGTTCTTTTTGCATTGTTTTGGTTCTTCAAAGGTGGGTTGGTTCTTAAACCTAACCCTAAAACACTTTAAACACACTTGAATCAATGAATGAACTAATCAAATGTATATGGAAGATCCTAAAGCTATGAATCATATAAGTTGTTCTTTGCCCTAATTGCATTGTTGAGATTTAAACAAGGTTATGTTATGCATTGTGAAAGGTATTGTATTTTATGAGTAATGTACCTTGAAATGTTGTATCAAAGATGAAATGATAATTCAAATAAGATATGATATGAGACAATGCCATTGTGTTTGGCTATGATGAATGATGCTATATGATGATAATATTGAGAGAATGAAGGCATGTTTGCCTAAATGTTGATGAGAATTGAGAATGGAAATGATAATTGATATGTAAATGAATTGTGTGGCTAATGTGTTATTCCATTTTCAGAGTATGTTATTGGTGGCATGCCTAATGATGGTAACAATCTCTTGAAGTTAGGTTGGATTGAATCCTTGAAGCCTAATTGAGATGTTACCACCCTTGAAGCTAGGTTGGGTTAGTTCTTGAAGCCAAGTTGGGTAGAAGCTTAGCATGCTTTGCTCCCCTTGAAGCTTGGTTGAACTTAATCCTTGAAGCCTAGTTGGGTCTATGATATTGATATTGATAAATGTGATGATAGAACCAAAACATTAACTCTGAAAATTGAATGGCATATTAGTGTGTCTTGGGCCCATGCTTGTCTATGGTTAATGTGAGTCATGAATGATGTTTGTTTTGCTTTGTAATGATGATTAAATGAATACTAATGAGGTATATGAAAAGATAATAAAATGTGATATGTAATGTGAAAGTATATTGTTAATTTTGCATATATGATGTTACATATATATTATGGTTTGAGAAATGACATTGCATTGCACGAAGTCATATCATTAGCATGATTATCTTACTAAGCCCTTGGCTTAGCGCGATAGTGTTTAATCGCGCAGGTGATAGAACTGTTAGAGTTGATCCCGAGAGCTCTTCGAGACCGAGTGAGGGTAGACAGTGAAGAGTTGATTTTGGAGACTTAAAGATCAAAGAAAACTTGCCAATCATGTATAATTTTTTTTTATATTTTGTAAAGTATTGATTAAATGTACATATTTGTATATTTGTAAATATGGAATTAAGTGTTTTCAATTATGTAAATATTTTATGACTTCCGCTGTGAAATAACTATATGTATGTATATATATATCTAATGTGTTTTATTTTAAAAGTAAATGATCTACTTTTCTATATTATATAATGATAATAGTATTGTATCTATTTAAATGTTTTGAATGTTGAAGAAAACCGTAGCATCCCTATGTTTGGTGCACTTATGCTACATGGTTGTAGTTGTAGTGTGTGTGCATTGGATGTGGGGGTGTTACAATTTTTGCTTTGAAGATTTGGTGACACTACTTGTATGGGGAGAAGTGTTTTATCTATACAGATCATAAGAGTTTGAAATACTTGGATGTTCAGAGAGAGCTGAATCTTCGGCAGAGACGATGGTTGGACTTGATCAAAGACTATGACTGTTTGATTGATTTTCATCCTAGTAAGGCATATGTTATTGCTGATGCCTTGAGTCGAAAGTCTTTGGCAGGTTCGACTGCTTATTTACTCTTGTTGCTTGTTGAGTTGAGAGCGTTGCATGCTAGTTTTGAATCATGTGATGATGGTGCATTGTTGGCTCAGTTGCAATTGAGACCGGTGTTGTTGGATCAGATTAAATATGCTCAATTAGCTGATGAGAAAATTCTGAAAGTTGTGTCAAAATGTCAAAAAGGAGAGAGCCAAGATTTTCTTGTGAGAGATGATGGCAGCCTTTGGTTTAAAGATAGATTGTGTGTTGGTAATGATGCAAGATTGAGAAAGATTATTTTGGAAGAAGCACATCAATCAATTTTTGCTATGCACCCTGGGAATACTAAGATGTATCATGATTCAAAGCAACATTATTGGTGGTCAGGTATGAAGAGGGATATAGTGGAGTTTGTATCCAAGTGTCTCACTTGTCAGAGAGTGAAGGTCGAGCACCAAGTTCTAACAGGGTTGCTTCAACCTTTATCAGTGCCTGAATGGAAGTGGGAGCGTGTAACAATGGATTTTGTGACTGGTTTGCCGTTGACTCAGAAGAAGCATGATGAAATTTGGGTGATTGTTGATCGGTTGACAAAGGCAGCTCATTTCCTTCCAGTTCGGATGGACTATTCGCTTGAGAAGTTGGCTGAGCTATATATCAGTGAGATAGTGAGATTGCATGGAGTCCCAATTTCTTTAGTGTCCGCTCGAGATCCTCGTTTTACTTCAAGGTTTTGGAAGAGTTTGCATGCTGCTTTGGGTTCTCGATTGCACTTTAGCACTGCTTTTCATCCGCAGACAGATGGGCAGTCAAAGAGAGTGATACAGATTTTAGAGGACATGTTGAGAAGCTGTATCATTGATTTCTCTGGAAGTTGGGACAAATTCTTGCCATTGATGGAATTTGCTTACAACAACAGTCATCAATCTAGTATTAGAATGGCACCTTATAAGGCATTGTATGGTAGAAGATGCAGGACACCTCTATGTTGGGATGAAGTTGGAGAAGGCAAATTGGTTGGTCCCGATTTGATTAATGAGACGGAAGAGAAAGTGAAAATAATTCGGGATCGGTTGAAAGCAGCCTCAGATCGGCAGAAGTCTTATTCAGATTTGAAGAGGGTAGACATAGAGTTTGATGTTGGAGATAAAGTATTTTTAAAAGTGTCTCCTTGGAAGAGAATTTTGAGATTTGGCCGCAAAGGGAAGTTAAGTCCTCGTTTCATTAGACCTTACGAGGTACTGGAGAGAGTTGGACCAGTGGCTTATCGACTAGCTTTGCCTTCTGAGTTGGATAAAATTCACAATGTCTTCCATGTATCTATGCTACGATGGTACAGGTCAGACCCATCTCATGTTTTGTCAGTGGAATCCATTGAGGTGAGTCTGGATCTGACATTTGAAGAAGAACCAGTGGTCATTTTAGCACATGGAGTGAAAGAGTTGAGACATAAGAAAGTGCCAATTGTGAATGTTCTTTGGAAGAATCATGGTAGAGAAGAGGCAACTTGGGAGAGTGAGCAAGCAATGTGAGATCAGTATCCTCAATTATTCCAGACTTGAGAACAGGTAATTTCGAGGAAGAAATTATTTTGTAGAAGGGGAGAATTGTAATATCCCAAACTTTACCCTAAAATTTTGGAGTGTTAATTGTTGTATTGGATTAAATAATTTAAAGTGTATATGTTATGCATATGGAGATAAAAACAATATATACAAGTCAATGGGTCTTATAAGTCAAAAGAGATATTTTGATTAATTAAATGGATTTGTTTAATGTTAGTGGAAGATGATGTAGTAGATTTAATATTATATTGTTTTATTGCTTGGTTGAGAGTGTTTTGAGGAGAGAGTAGTTGTAGTGGTTGACTTTCTTTCTTTCTTTATTCCTTTCTTTCTTTTTCTTCGTTCATCTTCATCTTCTTCTTTTCTTCTCTTTGGCCGGCCACCCTTAGCAACCAAAGGAAAAGAGGTTTTTTTGCTTCCAAGCTCAAAAGATTGAAGGTTTTCAAGAGATCAAGTTAGAGTTTTAAGGATTTTCTTCACTTTTGGTAAGTTTCCAACTTATTTCTTGGTTTTCTCTTGAGTTTGTGTTCTTGGGTTTGTTGGATGGTTGTTTTGTTAAATTTGAGGGTTGTGTTGTTTTGTTAAATTTGATTTTGGGGTTGGATTGAAGAGAGAAAAGGGATGAGTTCGGTGAAAGAGGCAAGTGTGTGGATTGTGTGATTTTTGAGTTGTGAATATGGTGATGTTTGTGTTTGATGTTTGTAATTGAGTTGTTTTAAGGTTTACGCAAGTATTTTTGAGTTATTGATGGTTTTGGTTGAGTTATGTGATGTTGATATGGCTATTGGAAGATGATTGTTGGTTGTGGCTTTGTTGGTGTCGATTTCAGCGTTTTTGGCCTGAAAAGCCCAGGAACACGGCCATGTCTTTGGGCGTGTCGTTGGTTCTGTTTTCTGGGTTGGTGACACGAGCAGTGACACGCCCATGTCACTGAGCGTGTCATAACTTCTGTGTTGTAGTAGCATTGACACGGCCAGTGACACGCCCATGTCACTGAGCGTGTCCTAGCTACTGTGTTATTGGAGGATTGACACGGCAAGTGACACGCCCGTGTCACTGAGCGTGTCAAAGCTTCTATGTTGCGAGTTTAGGGCACGGTCAGGGACACGCCCATGTTGTTGAGCGTGTCAAGTGTAGAGTTTTCCCTAGATAGTTCTCTTTCTTATTTTCTTCTTGTGTATCTCTAAGTGAGTGTGTATGATCACCTTTGGATTAGGTTTTGAAGAGAGTTGAGCTACCTTTATTCAAGTGTTGAGAGTTATCTTGGAAGAGGAGTTGATAGAGTGGTGTTGTTGCTCTTAGAGGTAAGTACAAACTTTGAATAATTGTATACATTTATATGGCATTGGGAATTAACACATTTAGTTAAAAATGTGTTAAGTTACTTGATACATTGTTGATGAATGAGTTATATGTTGTGATATGCATAATGTGAATTTTATTGATGTATCAATGCAATTGAGTAAGGTATTGTATATGAAAAGAAATGTGGAAATACGTGATATGAAATGTGAAAACATAATGTAACCAATCGATATTGAGATGAAATAGAAGAATGAGAAAAATTGAGAAAAGTTGATATATTAGGGCAATGAGCCTAGTTTGATTATGAGAAATGAATTGTGAAAGAGAATGATAATGAGATAAATGAATTAATTGTATGCCTAGTATGTTATTCAATTTTCAGAGTTTTGGGTTTGGCGGCATGCCTATGGATCGCTGAGCTGGTGAAAAGACCGGGTCGTAAGCTGAGCCCAGCTGAAAAATGTGAAATATGATGTTTTTGATGTGAAAAGACCGGGTCGTAAGCCTCAGAAACAGTAACAGTCTAGCCGAGTTGAGGACCAAGATACTGAGGCCCTAGGGTCTAGCCGGGTTGAGGTCCAAGAGACTGGGTCTATTACATTATCCATGGATATATATATATACATCGCCTATGGGCTTGATAAATGTGATTATAGACTAAAGCAGTAACTCTGAACTTTGAATAGCATATTAAATCCTTTTTGGGCCCATGCTTGTCCTTGCTTTAATGTGAATTATGAAATGTGATGCAAGTGATTAATATGTTGAGATATAATGCTATGAGTTGATATATTCATATATATATTGTGCATGAGCATCGCATTGATCTTTATTGAATCAAAGTTTGTACCACTAAGCTTTCTGCTTAGCGCGATTGTGGTTCATCTCGCAAGTGACAGGGTAGATCCGGTTGTGCCGGAGAGCTCATCTAAACCAAGTCGAGACTAGGCTTGAGTTTGTGAGAGCAATGTTGAGTCGTGGATATCAAGATCAGAGATGAACTGCTAGCATGTATAAACTTCATATTTTTGTACTTATTGATTTTGATGTAAACATATGTATTTTCCGCTGCTTAATTAACAAATATTTTGAACAGACTGTTTTAGATAAGCTTTTGAGTACTAATGTTATATATATATGTATTTTAACGAAGAAATATTTTCTCTATTACTATTTATAATATAGGTTAAATGTTTTAAGTTTATTCAGACTGACTTATGATACTTATATGTTAAAGATTAAAGTTTGGTTTGTTTAAAATGAACCGTGGCACCCCTTTTATCCGGTATACGTATATCGCGTGTTGTGTGGGTTTATACGGTGTGCGTATATGGGGTACGAGGGTATTATAGGTGTCCTGTATCTCCTGCCATATAAAGCCTTATAAGGAGTCATCCCAATACTCAACTGATGACTGTTGTTATAAGCAAGCTCAATTAATGGCAAAAATCTGTCCCAATTCCCGATAAAATTAATTATACAACTCCTCAACATATCCTCCAGAATCTGTATCACTCTCTTTGACTGTCCATCTATCTGAGTATGGAAAGTAGTACTAAAATGCAATCAAGAACCCAAAGCATCATGTAAACTCTTCCAAAACCTCGAAGTAAATCGGGGATCTCGATCCGACACCAAAGAAACTGGGACTCCATGCAACCTGACTATCTCATTGATATATAACTCAGCCAACCTCTCAAGAGAAAAATCCATACGAACTGGAAGAAAATGAGCTGTCTTCGTCATCCGATCAACTATCACCCAGATTGCATCATGCTTCTTCTGAGTCAAAGGAAGTCCAGCCACAAAATCCTTTGTCACTCGCTCCCATTTTCACTATAGCACTGATAAAGGTTGGAGCAACCCTGAAGGAACTTGGTGCTAAGCCTTCACTTTCTGGCAAGTGAGACATCTGGATACAAACTCTGCTATGTCCCTCTTCATTCCTGACCACTAATAATGTCACTTCAAGTCCTGATACATCTTGGTACTCCCAGGGTTCATAGCAAAAAGTGACTGATGTGCTTCCTCTAATATTCAATTCTGCATCATTAGGAATACACAATCTATCTCTGTACCATAGACTGCCATCATCCCTCACATAAAAGTACTGACTTTCCCCCTTCTGACAAACCAACACAATTTTTTGAATTCTCTCATCTGCCAACTAAGCCTCCATAATATGATCCAACAAGACTGGCCTTAACTGCAACTGAGCCATCAAAGCACCATCATCAGAAGATTCAAATCTAGTGTGCAACGCTCTCAACTCAACAAGCAACGAGAGCGAATAAGCAGTCAAACCTGCCAAAGATTTTTGACTCAAGGCATCAGCAACAACATTTGCCTTGCCAGGATGATAATCAATCAAACAGTCGTAGTCTTTAATCAATTCTAACCACCGTCTCTACCAAAGATTCAGCTCTCTCTGAACACCCAGGTATTTCAAACTCTTGTGATCTGTATAAATGAAACACTTCTCCCTATAAAGATAATGTCGCCAAATCTTTGAAGCAAAAACTATGGCTGCCAACTCCAAATCATGCTTCGAATAATTAAGCTCATGTGGTTTCAACTGTCGAGAGGCATAAGCAATGACTCTACCCTCCTGCATCAGAACACAACCTAAACCACTATGTGAAGCATCACTGTATATCACATATGGTTTACCTTCCATAGGCAGGGTAAGGATAGGAGCTTGAGTCAACATCTCCCTCAGCTACTCAAAACTCACCTGACACCGATCAGTCCACACAAATTTAACTCCTTTCCAAAGTAATACGGTGAGTGGTATAGCTATTATAGAAAAACACTTCACAAATCCAAGATAATAGCCTGCCAATCCCAGAAAACTTCTAACCTCTGTCACAGCCTTCGGTGGACTCCAATTCAAGATAACCTCAAATTTACTCGGATCAACTCTAATACCCTTTGCTAAAACCACATGACCAAGAAAAACTACCTGATCTAGCCAGAACTCACACTTAGACAGCTTAGCATACAACTGCTTCTCCCTCAGAGTCTGCAATACGATCCACAAATGTCTATCATGATCCTCCTCATTGCGCGAATACACCAAGATGTCATCAATGAAGACTACCACAAACTGATCCAAAAATGGTCTGAATACCCTGTTCATCAAATCCATAAAAGCTGCTGATGCATTCGTCAATCCAAATGGCATTACCAGAAACTCATAATGCCCATACCTAGTACGAAAAGCTGTCTTGGGTACATCCACATCTCTGAGTGTCAACTGATGGTACCCTGATCTCAGATCAATCTTAGAGAATATTGCTGCTTCCTTCAATTGATTAAAGAGATCATCTATTCGAGGCAAAGGATGCTTGTTCTTGATGGTCACCTTATTCTGTAACATCCAAAAATTGAGAATTTCTATTTTTTGGAAAATTTGATAAAATAAATTATAATTTAAAAGGATAAATTAAATTAATAGTTTTAAATGAAAAATGAAGGGATTTTAAATGAAAAAGTGGAATATATATATGATATATATGCAAAATATATATAACATATATAAAAGTCAACACTTTTTAAAAGAAAAGGGTATTTTGGTAATTAAATCTTATAAATTAAAAATTAAAAAATAATTCAAAAATAAATTAATTTTGAATGGAAGAGTGAAATTAGGACTTTTAATTTATTAAAAAAATAATTAAATATTAAATATTAAATTATTTTAATATATATATATGTGTGTGGTTAAAAAAAAGATGAAAAGGAAAGAATATTTAAAAGTCTTCTTCTTCTTCTTCTTCTCAAGAACGTGGCTTCCATGAATGATTGAAGACCAAGGATTTTTCTTCTTCCATACTCCATAAATTGAAGGAATTAACAAGTTTCAAGTGGATTTTTGGTGATTTCCACCAAAATTAGTAAGTTTCCATCTCTTTTCTTTGAATTCCTTGGAAATTAGATTATGTGAGAATTTGGATTTTTATGTAGGATGTTATAATTGTTGGATTTGGTGTGTATGATGTTATTTTGGGTAGTTAACAATTATTCTAAGGTTAGATTGAAGTGATGATGGAGTTTGGTTAAATAATGGTGAAGAGAGAGAATTTAGGGTTATGGATTTTTGGGGTTTTGAAAATATGAATTTTAATTGTGTAAATTGTTTCCAAATGAGTTGTTTTGATTCATAAACATGTATTTTAAAGTAAAATATTGGATTTGGTGGTGTTGGGTTGGAGTTTGAGAATGGAAGTGGAGATTTAGGGTTTTGGAAAAGTGATTTTCCAAAGTGGTTGAATTGTGTGATTTTATTTTTTTAAGCATGTTGTTTAGTATTAAAAGTGATGAATATAAGCTTGGAATGAGTAATGGATTGTGTTGGAATGGAAAACCTTCAATGGGGGAAGGTTATGCCATTTTTGAGATTTTGTGTATAAGAGTGTATTTTTATAATGTAAATGATTTAAATGTATTAAAATATGTTTTTAATAATATAAATAAACTTAAAACACTAATTTAATTGTAGTAGAATGGAATTCTAATGTTAAAGTAAGGAAAGGCTAAATTTTTGGAAATTTGTAGGAGTGATGTGTAATTATGATTTAATGTTGGAAATGCCATTAAATGTAATACTAAATGATTTTTTGCTATCACATTTGGTTTAGGCATTGAGGGAGAATTATTTGCTTCATCCAAGTGGTGAAGGGCAGGTTAGAAAGATTGGACTGAAGGTTGTTTTTAGCTTGCTTTGGGTTGCTAGTGGAGGTATGTACAAACTTTGAATATAATGTTTATATTTGCATAACATTTGGACTTAACACATTTTGGTTGAAAAATGTGTTAAGCTACTTGGTTCATTGATTGTGTATGAATAATATGCTATGACATTTGTAATGTCATATATGTGTTAAATGCATTGTGAAAAGCCATTGATAATGGCTAATTTGTGTAACATGTGAAATATGCATATTATGTGAAAATACCCAAAGTAATTGGGTAATGTGTTGTGAATGCAAAAATGAGATATGTGTAATAATGAAATGAATTGATATTGATAAAAATGAGAAAAGTGAGAAAATTGAGAAAGATGTGAAAAATGAGAAAAGTGAGAAAAAAAATGTGAAAATAAGGCAATGTGCCTAGATTGAGTATGAAAAAATGAGAAAGAGATTAATAATGAGAAATATGAATAAATTGTGTGCCTAGTATACTATTCAATTTTCAGAGTTCTGGGTTTGGCGGCATGCTTATGATTGCCTACAGGCTATACGCTGGAATGGTGAAAAGACTGGGTCGTAAGCCAGGCCATCTGATATTTATGATGTTTTTGGGGTGAAAAGACTGGGTCGTAAGCCTCAAAAACTGTAGTAGTCTAGCCGGGTTGAGGACCAAGATATTGGGGCCTAAGGGTCTAGCCGGGTAGAGGTCCAAGAGACTGGGGCTGTTACATTATCCATGGATATATATATTGCCTACGGGGCTAGACACATGGTGTCATTATGGACCAAAGCAGTAACTCTGAAATTTGAGTAGCATATTAGATCCTTTTTGGGCCCATGCTTGTCTTTGTTTTACTGTGAATTATGAATTAGGATACAATTGAGTAATATAATGTTATGAGTTGTGCTTATGAGGTATTTGAAAAATATAAGAAAGTGGATTGATATGACATCTATATGCATTATGCATTTGGTATTGCATTGAGTTATATTGTTATTATCAAAGTTTGTACCACTAGGCTTCGGCTTAGCGCGATTGTTTCCATTCCGCCGGTGACAGGGTAGACCCAGTTGAGCCAGAGAGGTCTTGTAGACCAGGTCGAGTCTAGACTTGTAGTTGAGCTTGTAGAGTTGCTATCAAGATCAGAAACACTGCCAACAATATGTATATATTTTTATGTTATTGTACATTTTGAGTTTTATGCATAATATATTATGTTTTGAATTTTACATATTGTATATTATAAAGAATGTTTGGGTCAATGTATTTGAAATGGGAGAGTAAGTGTGTTTTAAATTATATATATCTATATGTATAAATGTTTGAGAAAATTGGTGAAATTGAGAAGTATGGTTGAGAGGGTGATTGGAAATTATTAGGAGTGTTTTCCTTTTGCAGGTTGAGTAATTGCTAAATTTTGGGATATCCAAAATACAGACAAAACTCTGGTGAATTTTTCCCAGAGATTTATATATATATTATTTATTTTGGGTTCTTATAACAAGTAAATAATATTTATATTCTATTTAATTTTTATATATTTAGAATTTGAAATTTTAAGTTGGAAATGTAAAAAAAAAATTTGTAAATCCGTCTGTGACATTTTTGTACCGTATATGCGTATTTTACATATGCTAGAACTATGTTTTGTACGTATATAGGGTATAAGGGTGTTACATATTCAACTACCTATAATCAATACACAATCTCATGGTGCCATCCGTCTTCTTCACAAACAACACAGGTGCTCCCCACGGGGACACACTAGGGTAGATAAACCCAATAACTCCTGCAACTGCACCTTCAACTCTCTCAACTCAGCAGGTGCCATCCGATAAGGGGTGATAGAGATAGGAGTGGTACCGGGCAACAAATCGATACCAAACTCCACTTCTCTCTCAGGAGGTACCCATGCCAACTCATCAGGGAAAACATCTGGAAACTTGGCTACTGTGGGTATACTTTCAAACAGCGATCCCACTACTCTAGTATCTACAACATGAGTAAGATAAGCCTCACATCCCTTTCGAATCATCCTCCCAGCTGAAACAGCTGAAACAAACATAGATGAAAGATACCTTTGCTCACCAAATACCATCACATCTCTACCATCACGTATTCTCAAAGTAACACATTTCTTCTGACCCATGCTTGGATAACCAATCCATGCCCAAAATCAGATCATATTCCCTGAAAGGCATCTCAATCAGGTCAACGAGAAACTCTTCATCCTGAACAACAACTGGACTATCTCGGTGCATCCTGCTAACCACAACACTATGCCCTAAAGGATTTGTCACCAAGACATCAAATCCTAGGGACTTAGAATGCAATTCAGTCACAGGCAAGATAGATGCACTTATGTATGAATGCGTAGATCCAGGATCTAATAGAGCAAGGACTGAAATACCAAATAAAGAAAATGTACCCGCAATGACGGTTGAAGCATCTGGTTGCCTCTGCATCACATAAACCCACTGAGATGGCCCAGCCTCATCTGGCCTACTGCCTCTGGATGTAGAGCCTCCTCTCTGACTAAACCCAGGGCGACCAGCTCAACTAAAACCTCTGCCACCACGACCCCCTCTAACACTGTGTCGAGAAGATGCAGTATCTACCTGCCTAACCTCTGGTGGATCTGGACAATATCTGATAAAATGGTCTGATGTCCCACATCTAAAACACACTCCCGAAGCACCTCTCAACCAGCAGACACCTCCGTGTACTCTACCACAGTGAACGCAAGTAGGTGGAGTAGGTCTCTGAGCCACTGAAAACTATAGGTCTCTGTCTCGATCTCTGCTGCTGTACTGACCTACCAAGCTGCCCCTGACTCCTACTAAACCTTTGAAAATATCCCCCTCGGCCTCTCTTCACTGATGAAGACCCTACCTCACTCTGGGTGTTAGGAAATCAATAAGATCACTGCAAACAAAACACGCAGCGGAAAAATTTTGATCTTTGATTTCCCATCAGGATCCATGCTGTTCGTTTAATTCGACAAAAGTGTTAAAAAAAACAAACATGTTGATGATTCGAAATCACAGTTTGGAAGAGATGCCTCGATCGTGAAACACCCTCTATCACGTATCCACACGAATGCTACCGTCTGGAGTGCTAGCTCTCTGCAACGGCGAAGGCTGAAAAATGTTTTCTCTAAAACATTTTAGGGTTTCTTTTTTCGTTTTCTATTTATTTTCTAAAGTTACCTATATCAAGACTTAACGTCTGGAGTGAATATGATCACTCCAGAATCCAATTCGAAATTGGATAAGATAAGTCAAATTCAGAATCCAAATCTAATTAGGATTCTGAATATATTATCTAATAATATATATAATTGGATAAGGTAAGTCAATTCAGAATCCAAATCTAATTAGGATTCTGAATATATTATCTAATAATATATATAAACGAAAATAATAATAATAATCAATATTAATATCTAATATTAATATTATTAATATTATATCCAGCCCAAAGCGCATTCTTGTGTGTGACCCGATAGGCCCATATTAATTGGCAGTCAATTTAATCTCTATTAAACCAACAAGTCATAATTGGCCTCTAGCAAGGCGTTACAACTACCCAATTAATATAAGGAATGTCCAATTTGCCTAATAATAGTACATGCATTAATCCCTTTGTCACACGATATCTAGCTTGAACATAAGTCATGGTCAACGTCATACTTATATTGTCTAAACTTATGATTACTCGATCTCCAAGTAGACTGATAAATACAAATGAAATTGATCACACTATCAATTCATTTGAGCACGGCCATGCATTTCACAGTCTCACTTATCGAGGGGCCCAAAAGATATCTCTCTCAAAGAGAGGGACAAATTCTATCTTGATTGTTCATTATCCTCTACATAATTTCTATCATATATGATCATAACCTTTATTACTATCTAGTTATGGATAATGTTTGATCATGTCAAAATATAATAATCCTTATATTGGAAACTATGACATTCTCAAGTCAAAGAATTAATACATAACTATCATGAGATTTACTTATGACACTAACCCATGTAGTAATCTCATGATGGGTCTATCCAATACATTGTTCTCTAACAAGTATCTATGAAATTGATTTGTATCACTATACACATAACCATCTGATGATTATCAAATCAATGTTCATACTGGTTAAGAATTATTTTTTTTATCTCTATAACAATAATAAACCAGGGACAAATATCAAAATTGTGTAACATGCAAAAAAACAATAATGATAATAAAACCTCATTTATTAATAATGTATATATAAAATAAAGATCCAAATAAATGGCCTAGGGCACATACACTAACAATCTCCCACTTGCACTAGGCCTACAAATTTCTAAGACCCATAGATCTAGTGTGCTGATCATGCTTGACCCGTGAGAGAGGCTTTGTTAATGGATCTGCTATGTTATCATTTGTGTCAACTTTGCATATCTTGATATCTCCTCTATCGATAATGTCTCGAATGAGGTGAAAACGCCTGAGTATATGCTTAGACCTTTGATGAGATCTAGGATCTTTTGCATGTGCTATGGCACCATTGTTGTCACAAAAGATGTCCACAGGATATGCAATGCTAGGCACCACTCCTAGCTCAGTGATGAATTTCTTCAACTAGACTGCTTCCTTAGCTGCATCTGATGCTGCTATATACTCAGCCTCTATTGTAGAATCAGCCACAGTGCTTTGTTTTGAACTCTTCCAACTAATAGCTCCACCATTCAATGTGAATACAAAACCTGACTGCGATCTAAAATCATCTATGTCAGTTTGGAAACTAGCATCTGTGTAACCATTTACATCTAGCACATCTTCCAAACCTCCATAAACCAAGAATACATCTTTAGTCCTTCAAAGGTACTTAAGAATATTCTTGACAGCTGTCCAGTTACCTTCACCAGGATCAGCTTGAAATCTACTAGTTGCGCTTAATGGATATGAGACATCTGGTCTAGTACATAACATGGCATACATAATAGATCCTATAGCAGAAGCATAAGGAATCTTATTCATTCGATCTCGCTCATCAGATGTCATAGGACATTGACTCTTGCTGAGATGAATGCCATGAGACATAGGCAAGAATCCCTTTTTGGAATCTTGCATGTTGAACCTCTTCAACACTTTTTCTATGTATGTACTTTGACTCAGGCCAATTATCCTTCTAGATCTATCTCTATAGATCTTTATACCAAGGATATAGGCAGCCTCACCTAAGTCTTTCATTGAGAAAGAATTCCCTAACCAAGTCTTAACCTTTTGCAAGGTAGGGATATCATTCCCAATGAGTAATATGTCATCCACATATAAGACTAAAAACACTACTGCACTCCCACTAACCATCTTGTAAACACAAGGTTCATCTTCATTCTTGATGAAACCAAAGTTCCTAACTGTTTCATCAAAACGAAGATTCCAGCTTCGAGATGCTTGCTTCAATCCATAAATGGATCTTTGAAGCTTGCAAACCTTTGTAGAATTCTCAGGATTTACAAAACCCTCAGGTTGTGTCATATACACATCCTCAAGCAAGTTTCCATTAAGGAAAGCGGTTTTGACATCCATTTGCCATATCTCATAATCATAGTATGCTGCAATGGCAATGAGAATTCTAACAGACTTAAGCATAGCAACTGGTGAAAAGGTTTCATCATAGTCTATACCATGAGTTTGCTTGAAACCTTTTGCAACAAGCCTTGCTTTATAGGTCTGCACATTCCCATCCATGTCAGTTTTCTTCTTGAAAACCCATTTGCAACCAATAGTCTTAATACCCTGTGGAGGATCAATTAAAGACCAAACTTGGTTGTCAAACATAGATTGCATCTCAGATTTCATGGCTCCAAGCTATTTGTCTGAATCTGGACCTGACACAGCTTCTTGATAGGTAGTAGGCTCATCTTGATCTATGAGCATTACTTCACTATCATCAGTCATAAGAAATCCATATCTCTCTGGCTGACGATGTGTCCTATCAGACTTGCGAGGGATTTGTGTTACATCTTCAGACTCCACAACTATTTGTGGTTCTGAAATAGGCTCTATAGACGGCTCAATGATTTCTTGTGGTACTTGAGTTTCCTCAAGTTCTACTATACTCCCACTAGTTCTCTTAGAAAGAAATTCCTTTTCCAAAAAGATCCCATTTCGAGCAACAAACACTTTGTTCTCTGAAGGAGTATAGAAATAGTATCCTTTAGTTTCCTTAGGATACCCCACAAAATTACATTTGATAGACTTTGGAGTTAACTTATCTGAAACTGGTCTTTTCTCATAAGCTTCACAACCCCAAATCTTAAGAAAAGACAAACTAGGTGTCTTACCTGTCCATATCTCATATGGTGTCTTTTCAACCGCCTTAGATGGTACACGGTTCAGAATGAATGCAGCTGTCTCCAAGGCATGACCTCAAAAAGATAAAGGAAGATCCGCTTGACTCATCATTGATCGAACCATATCTAATAGAGTTTGATTTCTCCTTTCAGAAACTCCATTCCACTGTGGAGTTCCTGGAGGAGTTAGTTGTGAAACAATTCCACAATCCCTTAGATGATCATCAAACTCTTGGCTCAAATATTCACCACCTCGATCTGATCGAAGTTGTTTAATTGTTTTACCAAGTTGATTTTGTACTTCATTTTGAAAAGTTCTAAACATTTCAAAAGACTCATGCTTATGTTTCATTAGGTAGACATAGCCATACCTACTGAAATCATCAGTAAAAGTAATGAAGTATCGAAATCCTCCTCTGGCACTAATGCTGAAAGGACCACATACATCTGTATGTATCAAGCCCAATAAATCATTAGCCCTTTCACTATGCCCAGTAAAAGGATCCTTTGTCATCTTACCAAGCAAACAAGACTCACATGTTTCAAATGATTCAAAATCAAATGAATCTAATAATCCATCTTGATGGAGCTTAGAAATGTGTTTCTCATTGATATGGCTAAGGCGACAATGCCATAAATAAGTAGGGTTTAACTCATTTGGCTTAGTTCTCTTAGAAGTTATGTTATAGATATCATTACCATTAGAATCATCAAGATTAAGGATATAAAGGCCATTATAAGAATTTGCAATACCATAAAGCAAATCATTTTTATCAAAAATAGAACATTTCTTATTCTTAATAAAAAATGAATAACCTTCATCATCCAAAACAGATACTGAAATAAGATTCCTACTCATAGTAGGAACATAAAAGCAATTGTTCAAAATTAACAAAAACCCATTGGGCATAACAAGTTCATAAGTTCCTACAGCTATAGCAGCAACTCTTGCTCTATTGCCAACACGTAGGTCCACTTCGCCCTTCTTCAGCATCCTACTCCTTTTGAGTCCCTGCATATTTGTACAAATATGAGATCCACATCCGGTATCTAGTACCCAGGAAGAAGGAATAGATAAATTAATTTCTATAACATAAATACCTGAAGATGTAGTCTCACTACCCTTCAACTTCTTTAACTCATCCAAATAGAGTTGACAATTTCTCTTCCAATGCCCAGGCTTGTTGCAATGGAAACAAGTCCCTTCCTTAGGAACTTTAGCCTTAGCTTCAGGTTTTGGTTTAGCTTGTCCCTTGGACCCTTTAGCACCTTTTGCCTTACCCTTGCCTTTAGTATATTTGGCTTTCTTTTTCATTTGTTTAATATTGACATTCAATATTTGGGCAGGCTTTTTGATATTCCCCTTAGCAGTTTTGAGCATACCATGTAGCTCAGGAATGGATTTCTCCATGTCATTCATGTTATAGTTCATGACAAACTGTGAGAAACTGCTAGGCAATGAATGTAGGATCAAATCCTTGGAGAGTTCTAAACTCAGGGGATATCCAAGTCTAGCAAGGTGATCTAGATAGCCTTTCATCTTCAAAACATGAGCACTAACAGATTCACCTTCAGACATTTTGTAGTCAAATAATGCAACAGCGGTGTTAAACCTATCTTGCCTAGCCTGTTGTTGGAAAGCTTGTTTGAGATGCACACTCATCTCATAAGCCTCTAAGTGTTCCAGATCCTTCTGAAGTCTTGGACACATAGTAGCCAACATAAGACATCCTATGTCATTTGAATTATCCACATGCTTCTTATGCTTACTCTTAGCAGCATTAGAAGCATCTACAGGAGGTGGGTCAGGGATAGCTTCATCAAGCACGTAGGACTTTTTCTCTTGTTTGAGAATAATTCTCAGGTTCCTAAACCAGTCAATAAAATTAGTCCCACATTCTTTCAGTTTTTCCTTCTCAAGGATAGATCACAGTGATAAGGTGGAATTATTATTAGCAGCCATCTGTTGATAAATATGCAAAGTCAAATTTTAATTAATAATGAGGTTAAAATTATTTAAACTTCTACTAAAAATATAACCCTCTAAAGAAAAATTTTAGTAGGCTAAGATCAGTATTTCACTTAATTCTAAACTCAGCTTTGGCGTGACGCTTAAAATCAAGTTATTTAGGTAGGTAACATCTTTACCAATTACATCTCATGTAACTCTTAGTAATTATGGAATATTGACATCATATGTCATAGCATGTTGAATTCCATCTAATGCCTTAGGCCCAAAACCATTTTGATAGCCTAATTAAGTCTAACCAATTTTAAAACATATGAGTAACACTATTGCTCATCCTACTTAGCTAGGAATGTTTAAAGCATATTGCTTTGGCAATACCTACTTTAATACAATCTTAGTTTTGATAGGTGTTCAAAACGTGGATGGCATTTAGACTTAAATTATTAATGAGGGTTCAACTAAATTATTATCATGTCTTGCATTACATATCATTATATTTTAGCATCCTATATGCATATATATAATTTATCACATAAGCATCATATACCAAATGACAAAATATGTAAACGTGACATAGCATGGCCAAACTAAATATGATCTTCAAGAGACCAAATGAAGATCATAAAGGCAACCCTAGGTGAAAAACCTATCTATTACAACACATGCAATGTTACATATCTTCAAAACTTGAGCTTGTGCTTCCATCACCATGGAACCATCTTCTCCTTGGTATGAATCTCCATCATAAACATTGTAGCTTGAATCTTCATTTATTATAATAAAAGAAAATCTAACTACTAGTAAAATAAATTACAACAAAATAAACGACACGCAGGTCGTATTTACCCAAAATTAAGATATGAATAAACCAATCACATAGGTCATAAGGCCATGCTATGCACCATGCCAAGACATCAAACAAACATAACATATTCATCACCAACATGTTAAATAGAAACAAATATATTAACATTCTCAATGTCACGGTAACGAACTATAGGGCGCGAACATACGGCTGTCCCGCTAGCCGGTTAGTGGGCGGGGCTATACGAAAAATGAATTAGGGTTTTACAGAAACGAAACCAAAAACAATCCTTTCTCATCATATGAAAACCAATTATATATACGTGATCATCTCATGAAAACGAAATTAAAAACACCAATCCTTTCTCATCATATGAAAAATGAATTAGGGTTTTACAGAAACGAAACCAAAAACAATCCTTTCTCATCATATGAAAAACGAATTAAGGTTTTATAATTAACATGCCATACGAAATCAATATATCTCATGTAATCATATCAACATGGCATTTTCAACTTAAACGAAAACAACAAGTGGCTCTGATACCACTGTTAGGAAATCAATAAGATCACTGCAAACAAAACACGCAGCGGAAAAATTTTGATCTTTGATTTCCCATCAGGATCCATGCTGTTCGTTTAATTCGACAAAAGTGTTCAAAAAAAAAAACAAACCTGTTGATGATTCGAAATCACAGTTTAGAAGAGATGCCTCGATCGTGAAACACCCTCTATTGCGTATCCACACGAATGCTACCATCTGGAGTGCTAGCTCTCTGCAACGGCGAAGGCTGAAAAATGTTTTCTCTAAAACGTTTTAGGGTTTCTTTTTTCGTTTTCTTTTTATTTTCTAAAGTTACCTATATCAAGACTTAACGTCTGGAGTGAATATGATCACTCCAGAATCCAATTCGAAATTGGATAAGGTAAGTCAAATTCAGAATCAAAATCTAATTAGGATTCTGAATATATTATCTAATAATATATATAATTGGATAAGGTAAGTGAATTCAGAATCCAAATCTAATTAGGATTCTGAATATATTATCTAATAATATATATATAAACGAAAATAATAATAATAATAATCAATATTAATATCTAATATCTAATATTATTAATATTATATCCAGCCCAAAGCGCATTATTGTGTGTGACCCGATAGGCCCATATTAATTGGCAGTCAATTTAATCTCTATTAAACCAACAAGTCATAATTGGCCTCTAGGAAGGTGTTACAACTACCCAATTAATATAAGAAATGTCCAATTTGCCTAATAATAGTACATGCATTAATCCCTTTGTCACACGATATCTAGCTTGAACATAAGTCATGGTCAACGTCATACTTATATTATCCAAACTTATGACTACTCGATCTCCAAGTAGACTGATAAATACAAATGAAATTGATCACACTATCAATTCATTTGAGCACGACCATGCATTTCACAGTCTCACTTATCGAGGTGCCCAAAACATATCTCTCTCAAAGAGAGGGACAAATTCTATCTTGATTGTTCATTATCCTCTACATAATTTCTATCATATATGATCATAACCTTTATTACTATCCAGTTACGGATAATGTTTGATCATGTCAAAATATAATAATCCTTATATTGGAAACTATGACAATCTCAAGTCAAAGAATTAATACATAATTATCATGAGATTTACTTATGACACTAACCCATGTAGTAATCTCATGATGGGTCTATCCAATACATTGTTCTCTAACAAGTATCTATGAAATTGATTTGTATCACTATACACATAACCATCTGATGATTATCAAATCAATGTTCATACTGGTTAAGAATTATTTTTTTTTATCTCTATAACAATAATAAACCAGGGACAAATATCAAAATTGTGTAACATGCAAACAAACAATAATGATAATAAAACCTCATTTATTAATAATGTATATATAACATAAAGATCCAAATAAATGGCCTAGGGCACATACACTAACACTGGGGTCTCCTAACTCTGGTCTCCTCAACCTTGGCAGCTGCTGCAAGACTCTGCACCCTCTCAACACTCCTGGCAGCTGCAACTAACTGGGAGAAATCCTGATACCGAGAGCCTATGATGATGCACATGATAGAGGGTCTCAGTCCCTCCTCAAACCTCTTGCACCTGTCAAACTCGTCAGAAATAATCCCACCAGCATAGTGACTCAATCGGATAAACTCGATCTCATACTCGGTCACTGTCCTGGTATCTTGTCTCAAACTTAGGAACTCCATCTTCTTTGCATCTTTATACTCTCTCGGAGTATACTTCTACTCAAATTCCCACAGGAAATCATCATAGGTCAGGACTGGTGGATCATCCAGAGCATGTGGAACCATCTTCCACCAATCATATGCATCTCTCTGCAAAAGAGATCTAGCATAATCAAACTTCTCTTCTGGACTAACCTGTAACTGAATAAATATCCTCTGAACCCGGTCTAGCCACTGCTCTGCTACAGCAGGGTCTGTAGTATCAACAAAGTCCTCAGCTCCATACTTTCTCAGTTTATCATACTGCCTCACCACAACTGTGGCTGCGGCTATGGCTGTGGCAGTTGCGGAACTGGAGCCTGCCTCAACAACTCTACCATATGCCATACCCAGCCAGACGGAACCTCATCAGCTGCTGGTATCACAGGTACAAAAACAGACGCCTCACCAGCAGATATAACTCAGCTCCATCTCTACCCTCATTTGGAGCCACACTCTCTACACTACCCTCAGCAGCCTGATGCGACCGAGATGCCATAACTACCTATATCTGCAAACAAAGCAAAAAAATACTATATCAGATATCAGAAACTGCTACTGCCAATGCATGTATTACCATTAAAAACTATTTTAAAATCCCCCATTTTCTCTCTCTATCATCCCACCTAGGTCAAGAACCTCAAACCTAGGCTCTAATACCAAAACAAATGTAACACCCTTACACCCTATATACGTACAATATATATTTCCAGCATATGTAAAATACGCATATACGGTATAAAAATATCATAAACTGATTTAATAAAAAATTTTCACAATTCTAATTTAAAATTTCAAATTCTAAATATATAAAAATTAAATAGAATATAAATATTCTTCATTTGTTATAAGAACCCAAAATAAATAATATATATATAAATCTCTGAAAAAAATTCACCAGAGTTTTGTTTGTATTTTGGATATCCCAAAATTTATCAAAACACAACCTGCAAAAAGAAAACACTCCCAAATAATTTCCAATCACCATCTCAACCATACTTCTCAATTTCACCAAGTTTCTCAAACATTTATATATATAGATTTATATAATTTAAAACACACTTGCTCTCCCATTTCAAATATATTGACCCAAAAATTCTTTATAATATACAATACGTAAAATCCAAAACATAATATATTATGCATAAAACTAAAAAATGTACAATAACATAAAAATATATACATGCTGCTGGCAGTGTTTCCGATCTTGATAGCAACTCAACAAGCTCAACTACAAGTCTAGACCCGACCTGGTCTAGAAGAACTCTCTAGCTCAGCTGGGTCTACCCTGTCACCTACACGATGGAAATAATCGCGCTAAGCAAAAGCCTAGTGGTACAAACTTTGATAATAAAAATATAACTAAATGCAATACCAAATGCACAATGCATAAAGATGTCACATCAATCCACTTTCTTATAATTTTCAAATATTTCATAATTCACAACTCATAACATTATATTGCTCAATTGTATCATAATTCATAATTCACATTAAAACACAGACAATCATGGGCCCAAAAAGGATCTAATATGTTATTCAAATTTCAAAGTTACTGCTTTGGTCTATAATGACACCATGTGTCTAACCCCGTAGGCAATATATATATCCATGGATAATGTAACAGCCCCAGTCTCTTGAACCTCAACCAAGCTAGACCCTTAGGCCCCAGTATCTTGGTCCTCAACCCGGCTAGACTGCTATAGTTTTTTAGGCTTACGACCCAGTCTTTTCACCCCAAAAACATCATATTTATCAGCTGGCTAGCTTACGACCCAATCTTTTCACCATTCCAGCGTGTAGCCCGTAGGCAATATATAGGCATGCCGCTAAACCCATTACTCTGAAAATTGAATAACATACTAGTCACACAATTTATTCATTTTTTCTCATTGTTAATCTCTTTCTCTTTGTCGCATATTCAATCTAGACACATTGCCTTATTTTCACATTTTTTCACATTTTTCTCACTTTTCTCATTTATTATCAATATCAATTCATTTCATTATTCCACAAATCTCATTTTTGCATTCATAACACATTACCTAATTACTTTGGGTATTTTCACATAATATATATACATATTTTACATTTTGCACAATTTAGCCATTATCAATGGCTTTTCGCAATGCATTTAACACATATATGACATTACAAATGTCATATCATATTATTCATACACAATCAATGAACCAAGTAGCTTAACACATTTTTCCAGCCAAAATGTGTTAAGTCCAAATGTTATGCAAATATAAACATTATATTCAAAGTTTGTATATACCTCCACTAGCAACCCAAAGCAAGCTAAAAATAACCTTCAATCCAATCTTTCCAACTTGCCCTTCACCACTTGGATGAAGCAAATCAACCTCCCTCAATGCCTAAACCAAATGTGATAGCAAATAATCATTTAGTATCACATTTAATGGTATTTCCAACATTAAACCATAATTACACATCACTCCTATAAATTTTCAAAAATTTAGCCTTTCCTTACTTCAACATTGGAATTCCATTCTACTACAATTAAATTAGTGTTTTAAGTTTATTTATATTATTAAAAATATATTTTAATACATTTAAATCATTTACATTATAAAAATACACTCTTATACACAAAATCTCAAAAATGGCATAACCTTCCCCCATTTAAGGTTTTCCATTCTAACACAATCCATTACTCATTCTAAGCTTATATTCATCACTTTTAACACTAAATAACATGCTTAAACAAATAAAATCACACAATTCAACCACTTTGAAAAATCACTTTTCCAAAACCCTAAATCTCCACTTCCATTCTCAAACTCCAACCCAACACCACCAAATCCAATATTTGACTTTAAAATACTTTTTTTTTTAATAAAAAAAATTCATTTAGAATCAATTTGCACAATTAAAGTTCATGTTTTCAAAACCCCAAAGATCCATAACCCTAAATTCTCTCTCTTCACCATTCTTTAACCAAACTCCATCATCTCTTCAATCTAATCTTAGAATCATTGTTAACTACCTAAAATAACATCATACACACCAATTCCAACAATTATAACATATTACATCAAAATCCAAATTTTCACATAATAACATCTTCTATGGAATTCAAAGAAAAGAGATGAAAACTTACTAATTTTGGTGGAGATCACCAAAAATCCACTTGAAACTTGTTAATTCCTTCAATTTATGGAGTATGGAAGAAGTAGAATCCTTGTTCTAGTTCCCATGGAATTTCGGCCAAATGAAAGAGAAGAAGAAGAAGAAGAAGAAGAAGACTTTAATATTTATTTTCTTTTCATTTTTTTAAACCACATATATATATACTAAAATAATTTAATATTTAATTATTTTTTTAATAAATTAAAAGTCCTAATTTTCCTCTTCCATTCAAAAATAATTTTTTTGAATTATTTTATTAATTTTGAATTTATAAGATTTAATTACTAAAATACCCTTTTCTTTTAAAAAATGTTGACTTTTATATATGTTATGTATTTTGTATATATATCACATATATATTCCACTTTTTCATTTAAAATTCCTTCATTTTTCATTTAAAACCATTAATTTTATTTATCCTTTTAAATTTTAATTTATTTTATCAAGTTTTCCAAAAATTAGAAATTTTCAAAAATTTTAGGATGTTACAATTCTCTGCGCCTAAAACAAATTTCGTCCTCGAAATTACTTGTCCTCAAGTCTGGAACAAATGTAAAAACTCACTCTGCATTGCCTGCTCACTTTCCCAGGTCACCTCCTCAGTGGCATAATTCCTCCAAAGGACTTTCACAAGTGGCACCCTTTTATTCCTCAATTCTTTAACCTCTTGTGATAAAATTGCCACTAGTTCTTCCTCGTAAGTCAGATCTGGACTCACCTCAATGGACTCCACTGACAAAATATGAGATGTGTTAGACTTATAACTTCGAAGCATCGAGACATGAAAAACATTATGTATTCGATCCAATTCAAGCGGTAAAGCTAGTTTATAAGCCACTGGACCAACTCTCTCCAACACTTCATATGGTCCTATGAAACGAGGACTCAACTTTCCTTTGCGGCCAAATCTCAGAATCTTCTTCCATGGAGACTCTTTCAGAAACACTTTATCTCCCACACTAAACTTGTAATATCCCAAAGTATACCTTAAAAGTTTTAGAATTATTGTTGTATTTGGATTTAATGTATATGTTTGATGGAAAGAGAAAAGAAGTAAAGAGAGAGTGTATATGTTGTATATATAGATATATATATAACATATACAAGTCAAAGAGATGGAAGTCAAAAGAAGATAAATTATTATTTTAAATTAATTAAAAGGGAATATTATAAGAGATAGATGTATATGAAGGATAATATGTATATATGGTATTTGAAAAATATAGGAGAATCTTGTTAGCCATTGAAGGTTGATAAATGTCTATTTAGACAGTGATTGTAATGACGGGATAATTAATGCTCAGATATAAACCAATGATTTTTAAGGTTAAAGTTAAGAAAGTAATTTCAAAGAGGTGAATGAACAAAATATATTGAATATAAAGATTGGATGAAGTATAAGTGTACTATTAAATGATTTGATTCTTGTATAAAGACATTAATAGGAAACGTAATGAGTTCTTTTGAATGTTTGATCAAGGAAGTAATAAGATATATAAACATATAGAATGGTGAGTTATGGAATTTAGAGAAGATGGTTGATTCTAAAGGGGAGAGTTGAAGTTATATGATTTGATGACATAATAACTTAATCATATAATTAACTTCATATGGAAGTTAAGATAGTATTTTGTTAAGAATGAATTGTTACGGTACTGATAATTTCGAGGACGAAATTATTTAAGGGGGAGAGAATTGTAATATCCCAATGTGTGCCCTAGAAGTTTGGATACAATTGTTGTTTGTTTGAATTATGTGTATATGTTATGTTGATAAGAAAAGAAATTGAAAAGAGAATGTTTATGTATTGTTTAAAAAGGAAAGTAATGTGTAGAGAGAAAGTGTATATGTTGGGTATATTGTTATATATATAACATATACATTAGTCAAAAGGGATGGTCAATGGAAGAGGATATTTATGTGTGATATGTGAAATTACTTTAATGGGCATATAAGTGACAAAGGTTAAGTTAAATGGATGAGAGCATTTAGGTAATTGCTTTGTTAGAATTGCTTGGTGGAGATTTAAAGAAGAAGAGAAGTTGACTTATGTTTATTTTTCTTTTCTTCTCCTTTGTGTGCCGGCTATTCAAGAGAGGAGAGAGCAAGAGAGGTGTTCTTGATGCTAGAATCAAATTGAAGGAAGAATCAAAGGTTTTGGTTGGAGATTTGTGAAATTTCTTCATTTAAGGTAAGTACTCTCTTGTTTATCTTTGTTATTTTTGAAGTTATGCTTGAGGGGGATTGTGATGTGTTGAGATTATGAATAGGTGTGTTTGAGATGAGTTTATAAGTGTTGAGATTGGTTATAAGTTAAAAAGGTTGAATTGATGTTGGTTTTGGTTTGAAGATAATAAGTTAAGAGTGATGTTTGGTTTTAGGGTTTTGAAATGGTAGATGATTAAATGGATTGTTAATGTGTATATTATGATAAACATGCAAAATAAGTGTTAAGGACTTTGATTACATCCATTTGAATGAGTTTATGTTGTGCTTAATATGTTTAAATTCAATCAAAGGAGTTTTGGCTATGTTTAGGGTTTTATACATGAGAGACACGGCCAAACCAAGGAAGAGACACGGCCAACCTAAGGTATTTTTGAGAGACACGGCCAAGTCCATGGAAATTTGGCCGTGTTGGGTGATTTTTGGAGAGGACACGGCCGTGTCCCTTGCCCATGTTGGCTTCTGTTGCTTTTGGTTGAGAGGCTTTTGGTTGAGAGACATGGCCACAAGCTTGGTCGTGTCCCTTGAGTGTGTTGGTTACTGTGTTTGGTTTTTGCTCTTCTTACATGATTGAGATTGAACCTACATTTGATGATGCATATGATACTAAATGAACAAGGTTATGTATTATATACATTGTGAATCTTGTGAATTGTAATGTGTTATATGAATAATGTACTTTGTAATGTTATATCCATGATGCTATATGTAAAATGTGAAGGATATGATGAGGTAATTGATTATGTATAGCTTGATGGGAGTAGTTCTTGAAGGTGAAAGCTATAATGATCATCCAAAAAGGTATGTGCAATGCAATTTACTATGATAAATGTTTTAATAATGATTGAAATGAAATAGAGGTACATGTTGTTTAGATGACGATGAATTTAAGATACATGTGCAATGAAATTGATTATGTATGCTTGAATGATGAAGTGTATAATATGAATTGAGATAAAATGTGATGTGAAGCCATTGTTTTTGGCTATGATGATATATGTATTATGTGAAGCCATTGTGATTGGCTATGATAACTCAAATGTGATGTGAAGCCATTGTGATTGGCTATGATGATTCAATTGAAAGACATAAGGCATGTTTGCCTAATTGATGATGAGAATTGAGTATGAAATTGATAAATGAATTGTGTGGCTAATGTGTTATTCCATTTTCAGAGTTTGTTGTTGGTGGCATGCCTAATAATAGTAACAATCTCTTGAAGTTAGGTTGGCTAAGGCCTTAAAGCCTAATTGAGATGTTACAACCCTTGAAGCTAGGTTGGATTGGTTCTTGAAGCCAAGTTGGGTTGATACTTAGCATGCTTTGTTCCCCTTGAAGCTTGGTTGAACCTAAATCCTTGAAGCCTAGTTGGGATAATGATAATGATAATGTGATAATAAAACCAAAACATTAACTCTGAAAGTCGAATGGCATATTAGTGTCTTTTGGGCCCGAGTCTGTCTTTGTTGTCAATATGATATACAAATGTTGAAATAAGTGAGATCTATGGTTGACTTTGTTGGAAATGTGATTCATGATTGGTGAATTGTGAGTAATATAATGTTATGAAGTATGTTGTGTAATGTGTGTATTGATATATTGATTGTGAGTGTGAATTGTGAATAAAACAATGTTATGAAGTATGATGTGTAATGTGTATATTGATATATTGACTGTGAGTATTAATGATGGATTGTGGTTGGTGATAATTATATGTATATTATAAATGGAATTAGTCGAGATATATGAAAGGTACAATTCAAAAGGAAAAACATGATAAGATATTAATGGTATATGAAAGTGATATTTCATTATATGTTAGAATTTCTATAATGTATGTTTATATTTTATATTTGTACTACTAAGCTTTTGGGCTTAGCGCGGATGTGTAATCGCACAGGTGACTAGGTGGAAGATATGAAGTCTTTCGTTATGCCACGGAAGAGTAAGAGTTTGTCGAGACCAACTAGAGGGTGATGCATACATGTATAACTTTTAATTATGATGTATTTCTGACAAGAGTGTATTTATATGTAAAAATGAAGTTATGATAAAGACAAGATTAATATATATATGTATGATCATTAAAAGTATAATGATTTTGTAAATGTTCTTTAAATAGATGTATTGTGGTTTGAACTCTGTTAAAGGTTTTAAAAATGTAAAGAAAAGTGACATCCTTATACTTTATATACTTACTGTATGTATACCAGGTGTATGTATAGTACTTATATGAAGTATCGGGGTGTTACAATTATTTTGGTATCAGAGCTTAGGTTCGAGATTCTCGGCCTAAGTGAAATTAAAAAGAAAAAGTTTTGAAATGCTTAAAATGAATTAAAAAGAAGAGTTTTGAAATACAATTGGTAATACATGCATATGCATTAACACCTAGGTTGGTCTCGAATGTGGCATTATATGATTTGTAGTGTATCTGTGTTATATGAGATCGATGCTAGCATGTGAATGATGTTTTACATGAAATTAAAGCCAGAGAAAGAAATGATATGGAATTTATATAAGATTGATTGATAAAATTTATGCAAGTAAAGTGAATTGTTAAATGTGTTGAAGTATAAAGAAATGAAAAGGAGAATAAAGTTGAAAATGAGTTGAAATCAAATCAAGATAAGAGTATGTACTTTTTCTTCTATATTTTTAATCTCTTTATAATAAAGTTTATGTTAGGTTTGCTAGACAAAGGAAATAATGTTGGATTGTTAATATTGAAAGATACGTTATTAAAATGAGGAGAGTATGGTGGGATATTGAATGAGTTGATTAGTATAGACAAAGTGTGGCTATTTAAAGTTTGGGGTATATATATAAAGTTAAGGTTTTGCTTAAAGGAAAAAGAGATGATAATGGTTAAGTAAGAATATAAATGGGTATTGTTATTTTAATGTAAACATTGTGAATTCAATGTTAGAAATGTGAGATGCTTAAATATTGTGAAAGTTCATGGTAATGGTGGTAATATGTGATATTTGAGATTTTGAAATGAGCTTGATAATTGTGAAAATTATATGTTTTGTTATTGTTTTGTGAAATATATATATAAGATGTTTTTAAAGTGATATTAAGAAAAGATGAGTTTGGCAAATTGAAGTTTAAGCGAAGTAGTAAGTTGAAAAGTTAAAGTTTTAATGAAATTTGATAAAGATTATTTGGATATTGATGGTTTAATGTATATTCAATACATGAGCTAGGTGAAATGACTAATATCGCACATGAAAGTATTATGAATTGAGTAATGTGATTGATAGCATGAGAATTTGTTTTGAAGTAAAAAAGGGAAGTGGATAAGCAAATAAAAATCAGCTATTTTAAGTCATTTTACTGCAAAGGGTAAAAATGGATATGAAAGTATATTAAATGCTTTTAAAGACAAAAGTGAAAGAGATGTCACATTGGGAATGTGACTAAGATGGATGTGAAGTGCTATTATAGTCAGAATATATATATGTGTGTGTTGTGTGAATAAATACTTTACATCATATTGGAAGAATGAGTATGATAGTGTTTAAAAGAAAGTGATAAACATCAAATGTGTATTGAATGAATGAAAAAGGAAAATAAAATAAGAGCATATAATTAAATGTGTACATGTATATGTATGTGGTATAATTATAGAATTAGTGATATGGAAACGATGTTGTATGTATTAGTAGACCTAGGAGAGATTAGGTCTTGAACTGTGTAAAGCTAGATGGGTTATGTGATGGAAGTGAGTATAGCATGGATTTGAGTAATATTGGACGGTGGAAATTGTTATGGTGAGCATTGAACTTGATGATCATATGATATTTAGAGTCCCAAAGTAATCACATATGGAAAGTTCTATATAATTATATATTATAAGAGATTGTGAATGGATTAGAAATGAAGTGACGAATAGAAATTGTATAGAAACTGCATATGATTGAAAATATATATAATAATATTGTTGAAACATGAATTAAGTTGATAAAGATCATATAATTGAGTGCAAATTGGTTTGAAATGGAGTTGGAATGTGTTATCTTTTGATATAGCAATAATGTAAAGAAGGAATATGTAATTCTTAAGATACACCTTAGCCTTGTATTCGTAAAGATTGAGAATAAAATTATAAAGAACAGTATTGATTTGAAAGTTCCAGGCTTGAATATTAATCTCTTAAAGCCATGTGTTTTGTTCAGTATATTTGATTGGTTAATTTTGTTATCCATAGATTTGGATCTTAGATAAAATGTTTGTAATACAGATTTGGTGAGATTGAAAATTATATTTGAGAAGTATAATTAAAAGTTATGATGGATAAAGTTGTACTTTATCATTTTATATTAAGAATTTGGTTATAATTATGAAGGTAAAGAAAGAAAAAGGAAATTATGGAAATATTTTGAGTTATGAATAATATGACAAAGGTAATCAAACTAAATATAACAATGGTATGAAATGTGAGGAGATATTAAAAAGGGAGAAATTATAAAATATGACTGAAAGTTATACTGAATATGTTTATGATATGTAATGAATAAATGAATGAACTTGAAGTTTAAGTGAATGAACTATAGAGAGTAAATATGGTATAAAATTATTATGAGAATTGGTGGGAATTATATTAAGATAATTTGAGGTAAGTTGGTATCATGATAATTTGACTGAATATGGATCTGAAGAGATCAGGAATTGTATATAAGTTTGCTCTAATGGAATTAGGTTATATATATATACATATGAATATTGTGAGATTTCATGATAAGTTAAATAAATTAATTGTTGGTTGGAATTGAACAAGATTGGAACGTGGGTATATTGTGACAGATAGATCAATTGATCTGGATTTGGCTAAGATTATGAGGCATTATCGAGATTTAGTGGCCATAGTTGTACTAAGAGTATAATTATTTACATGATAATGTATTTGATGTAAAATTTTAAAGTGTGAATGGATATGAACGAATGGAGTTATAGTAGTTATAAATCAGGATAAAAAGGGAACAGATTGGTTATTTATTAAATAAGTTGAAAGGTAATGTATTAATATGGAAGTTAAGTGAAAAGCATGCTAAAGAGATAACTCCATTTATGAAAAATAAGAATCTTGTTAGCCATTGAAGGTTGATAAATGTCTATTTAGACAGTGATTGTAATGACGGGATAATTAATGCTCAGATATAAACCAATGATTTTTAAGGTTAAAGTTAAGAAAGTAATTTCAAAGAGGTGAATGAACAAAATATATTGAATATAAAGATTGGATGAAGTATAAGTATACTATTAAATGATTTGATTCTTGTATAAAGACATTAATAGGAAACGTAATGAGTTCTTTTGAATGTTTGATCAAGGAAGTAATAAGATATATAAACATATAGAATGGTGATTTATGGAATTTAGAGAAGATGGTTGATTCTAAAGGGGAGAGTTGAAGTTATATGATTTGATGACATAATAACTTAATCATATAATTAACTTCATATGGAAGTTAAGATAGTATTTTGTTAAGAATGAATTGTTATGGTACTGATAATTTCGAGGATGAAATTATTTAAGGGGGAGAGAATTGTAATATCCCAATGTGTGCCCTAGAAGTTTGGATACAATTGTTGTTTGTTTGAATTATGTGTATATGTTATGTTGATAAGAAAAGAAATTGAAAAGAGAATGTTTATGTATTGTTTAAAAAGGAAAGTAATGTGTAGAGAGAAAGTGTATATGTTGGGTATATTGTTATATATATAACATATACATTAGTCAAAAGGGATGGTCAATGGAAGAGGATATTTATGTGTGATATGTGAAATTACTTTAATGGACATATAAGTGACAAAGGTTAAGTTAAATGGATGAGGGCATTTAGGTAATTGCATTGTTAGAATTGCTTGGTGGAGATTTAAAGAAGAAGAGAAGTTGACTTATGTTTATTTTTCTTTTCTTCTCCTTTGTGTGCCGGCTATTCAAGAGAGGAGAGAGCAAGAGAGGTGTTCTTGATGCTAGAATCAAATTGAAGGAAGAATCAAAGGTTTTGGTTGGAGATTTGTGAAATTTCTTCATTTAAGGTAAGTACTCTCTTGTTTATCTTTGTTATTTTTGAAGTTATGCTTGAGGGGGATTGTGATGTGTTGACATTATGAATAGGTGTGTTTGAGATGAGTTTATAAGTGTTGAGATTCGTTATAAGATAAAAAGTTTGAATTGATGTTGGTTTTGGTTTGAAGATAATAAGTTAAGAGTGATGTTTGGTTTTAGGGTTTTGAAATGGTAGATGATTAAATGGATTGTTAATGTGTATATTGTGATAAACATGCAAAATAAGTGTTAAGGACTTTGATTACATCCATTTGAATGAGTTTATGTTGTGCTTAACATGTTTAAATTCAATCAAAGGAGTTTTGGCTATGTTTAGGGTTTTATACATGAGAGACACGGCCAAACCAAGGAAGAGACACGGCCAACCTAAGGTATTTTTGAGAGACACGGCCAAGTCCATGGAAATTTGGCCGTGTTGGGTGATTTTTGGAGAGGACATGGTCGTGTCCCTTGCCCATGTTGGCTTCTTTTGCTTTTGGTTGAGAGGCTTTTGGTTGAGAGACACGGCCACAAGCTTGGCCGTGTCCCTTGAGTGTGTTGGTTACTGTGTTTGGTTTTTGCTCTTCTTACATGATTGAGATTGAACCTACATTTGATGATGCATATGATACTAAATGAACAAGGTTATGTATTATATACATTGTGAATCTTGTGAATGGTAATGTGTTATATGAATAATGTACTTTGTAATGTTATATCCATGATGCTATATGTAAAATGTGAAGGATATGATGAGGTAATTGATTATGTATAGCTTGATGGGAGTAGTTCTTGAAGGTGAAAGCTATAATGATCATCCAAAAAGGTATGTGCAATGCAATTTACTATGATAAATGTTTTAATAATGATTGAAATGAAATAGAGGGACATGTTGTTTAGATGACGATGAATTTAAGATACATGTGCAATGAAATTGATTATGTATGCTTGAATGATGAAGTGTATAATATGAATTGAGATAAAATGTGATGTGAAGCCATTGTGTTTGGCTATGATGATATATGTATTATGTGAAGCCATTGTGATTGGCTATGATAACTCAAATGTGATGTGAAGCCATTGTGATTGGCTATGATGATTCAATTGAAAGACATAAGGCATGTTTGCCTAATTGATGATGAGAATTGAGAATGAAATTGATAAATGAATTGTGTGGCTAATGTGTTATTCCATTTTCAGAGTTTGTTGTTGGTGGCATGCCTAATAATAGTAACAATCTCTTGAAGTTAGGTTGGCTAAGGCCTTAAAGCCTAATTGAGATGTTACAACCCTTGAAGCTAGGTTGGATTGGTTCTTGAAGCCAAGTTGGGTTGATACTTAGCATGCTTTGTTCCCCTTGAAGCTTGGTTGAACCTAAATCCTTGAAGCCTAGTTGGGATAATGATAATGATAATGTGATAATAAAACCAAAGCATTAACTCTGAAAGTCGAATGGCATATTAGTGTCTTTTGGGCCCGAGTCTGTCTTTGTTGTCAATATGATATACAAATGTTGAAATAAGTGAGATCTATGGTTGACTTTGTTGGAAATGTGATTCATGATTGGTGAATTGTGAGTAATATAATGTTATGAAGTATGTTGTGTAATGTGTGTATTGATATATTGATTGTGAGTGTGAATTGTGAATAAAACAATGTTATGAAGTATGATGTGTAATGTGTATATTGATATATTGACTGTGAGTATTAATGATGGATTGTGGTTGGTGATAATGATATGTATATTATAAATGGAATTAGTCGAGATATATGAAAGGTACAATTCAAAATGAAAAACATGATAAGATATTAATGGTATATGAAAGTGATATTTCATTATATGTTAGAATTTCTATAATGTATGTTTATATTTTATATTTGTACTACTAAGCTTTTGGGCTTAGCGCGGATGTGTAATCGCGCAGGTGACTAGGTGGAAGATATGAAGTCTTTCGTTATGCCACGAGAAGAGTAAGAGTTTGTCGAGACCAACTAGAGGGTGATGCATACATGTATAACTTTTAATTATGATGTATTTCTGACAAGAGTGTATTTATATGTAAAAATGAAGTTATGATAAAGACAAGATTAATATATATATGTATGATCATTAAAAGTATAATGATTTTGTAAATGTTCTTTAAATAGATGTATTGTGGTTTGAACTCTGTTAAAGGTTTTAAAAATGTAAAGAAAAGTGACATCCTTATACTTTATATACTTACTGTATCTATACCAGTTGTATGTATAGTACTTATATGAAGTATCGGGGTGTTACATATACCAACATATACATCACATATACATAATGTATAAATTGGTGTAGGAAAAGTAAGTATATATAATTAATTAATAATAATAGGTGAATAAGTGTATTGGAATTCACAAATAGGTGAATAAGTGTATTGGAATTCATGTGTATTTGTAAGTAAGTGTGTATTCTTCCTTTTGGATTAGGTTGTGAAGAGGTTGAGTTGCCTTAACCTAGGTGTGAAGAATTCTTGGAAGAGGAAGTGTATAGATTGATGTGTGTTGCTCTTGAGGTAAGTACAAACTTACATAGATGTATTCTTTTACATGATTTTGAGACTTAACATATTTAGTTATAAATGTGTTAAGTAATTTACTATATTGTTAATACAATGTGATTAATGTTATGATTTGTATAGGGTGAAAGATATGATGATCATTCAAAAAGGTATGTGCAATGCAATTGGTTATGATAAATACTTTAATGATGAATTGCTTTAATGTGAATTGAGAAATGATGAGATGTGAGGCCATTGTGGTTGGCTATAATGATTCAAATGAAATAAATGAGGCATGTTTGCCTAGATGATGATGAATTCAAAATATATGTCCAATGCAATTGGTTATGTATACTCTATTGATGAGATGTGAAGCCATTGTTGTTGGCTATAATGATGCAAATGAGATGATTGAGGCATGGATGCCTAAATGATGATAAGAAAATATGAATGAAATTGATAATGAAATAATGAATGAATTGTGTGTCTAATATGTTATTCCATTTTTAGAGTTTTGTTGTTGGTGGCATGCCTAATGGTAACAATCTCTTGAAGCTAGGTTGGGCTTGATCCTTGAAGCCAAGTTGGGTTGAAGTTTAGCATGCTTAACTCCCCTTGAAGCTTGGTTGGATCTAGTCCTTGAAGCCTAGTTGAGATGTTACAACCCTTGAAGCTAGGTTGGGTTTGCACCTTGAAGCTTGGTTGAGCCTAATCCTTAAAGCCTAGTTGTGATAATGATAATGATAAATGTGATAATTGAACCAAAACATTAACTCTGAAAGTTGAATGGCATATTAGTGTCTTTTGGGCCCATGCTTGTCTTTGTTTCAATGTGATTTATGAATTGTGAAATAATTAAATAAAGTAATGGAATGTTATGTTATGTTATGAAGTATGTTATGATTACAATACATAAGTAAATTATTGAAAAGAAATATGGCCTGAGAAGCTATGTTGAAAGATGAGATTCTGAAAGTATAATATGACATGTAATATGTATATGGATGTGGACATTGTTAGTATTATTTTATGAATGTTCTAATAAGTTATGGAATGGTGGTTTATGTTAATGATATAAGTATATATGTATATAATTATGAGATTAGTAGAAACATATAAAAAGTGTAATTGAAATGGGGAAAACATGATAAGAAAATAATAATATATGAATTTAATATATGAGTATGATTTTCTGTAATGTATGTTTATAATATTTATTTGTACTACTAAGCTTTCGAGCTTAGCGCGGTTGTGTAAATCGCGCAGGTGAGTAGGTGGTTGATATGAAGTCAAGTCATTATGCCATGAGAAGGGTAAGAGTATTTCGAGACCAACTAGAAGGTAGTGCATACATGTATAATTTAATTATGTTGTATTTTGATAAAAATGTATTCATATGTATCAGTGAATTTTGGTAAAAACAAGATTATTATATATATGTAATATCGTCAAAAGTATAATGAGTTTGTAAATGTTCTTTAAATAAAATGTATTATAGTTTGGAACTAGAGTAAAGGTTTTTAATCTGAAATGAAAAGTGACATTCTTATACTTTATATACGTACTGTATGTATACAAGGTATATGTATAGTACTTATATGGAGTATGGGGGTGTTACAATTATTTTGGTATCAGAGCTTAGGTTTGAGATTCTCGGCCTAAGTAGATTTAAAATGAAAAGAGGAAAATTTAAAAAAAAAGAGTAAAATTGTCATACATGCATATGCATTAACACCTAGGTTGGTCTCGGATGTGACATTATGTGATTTGTAGTATATCTGAATTATATGAGATGGATGATAGTGTGTGAATGAGGTTTTACATGAAAGTAAAGCTAGAGAAAGAAATGATATAGAAAAAATTGCACAAGTATAATTGATAGATTAAAGAATTGAAGTTTACTTAAGTAAAGTAAATTTTGAAATTTTTTATTATGGAAGTATGCTTGTGAAAAAGGTCATAAAGAAATGAATAGGAGAATAATGTTGGAAATGAGTATAAAAAAATATCAAGATTTAAGTAATTACTCATTTCTCTAAAGTTTGTATATCTTTCTAATAAAGCTTATGTTTGGATTGATAGAGAAAGGAAATATTGTTTGAATGTTAAAATGGATAGATATATTATTAAATTGAAGAAAGTATGGTGGAATATTGAGTGAGTTGATTGGTATAGACAAAGTGTGACAATTTAAGGTTTGGGTACGTAAAGTTCAAGTTTTTAAAAAGGGATGGTGTTGGTTAAAGTAAGGAGATATAATGGTGTTGTTTGTATTGTTATTTTAATGCAAACATTGTGATTTCAATGTTAGAAATGTGATATGCTTAAGTGTTATTAAAGTTCATGTTAATGGTGGTAATATGTGACATTTGGATTTTTTTAAATGAGCTTTAATAATTGTGAAAATGAGATATTTTGATATTATATGATGATATATATAAATTGTTTTAAAGTTAATATTAAGAAAATGAGATTTGTAAATTGAAGTTTAGGTAAAGTAGTAATTTGAGAATTTAGAGTTTTAATGGAATGTTGATAAAGATTATTTAGATATCGATAGTTTAATGTATGTTAAACATATGAGCTATTTGAAGGAATATTATTGCATATGAGAATACTATGAATTGGGTAATGTGATTGATGGTATGAAAATTTGTTTTGAAATAAAAGGAAAGTGAATAAGCAAGTGAAAATGAGTTACTTTAAGTCATTTGCTGGTAAGGGTGAAAATGGATATGAAGGGTATACTAAATGTTTTTAAAAACAAATGTGAGAGAGATGTCACATTAGAAATGTGACTAAGACTTGTGTGAAGTATTATTATGGTTAGAGTTATATATTTGTTGTGTTGATGAATAATTTAAGTCATATTAAAAGAATGAGAATGATGATGTTCAAAGAAAAGTAATAAACCTTAAATTTGTATAAATTGTATGCAAAAGAGAAATTAAATAAAATTGCATGATTATGTGTATACATGTATAGGATATGTGAGATGAGTCTTTCGATATGAATGTAATTGTAATATGTAAGAAATGTTAAAAGTGAGTCACATTATGAATGTGACCTATGAATGTGTATGTGGTATAATTACTGGTCTAGTGGTGTTGAGAATGATATTGCATGTATTAGTGGACCTAAGAGAGATTAGGTCTTGACCTGCGCAGAGCTAGACTATGTGATGAAATTGAGAGTGGGAATGGACTCGAGTAATACTGGACAGTGAAATTGTTATGGTAATCACTGAACTTGATGATCATATAATATTTTAAGTTCCAAAGTATTTATATGTGGAAAGGTTCTATGTATATGTGTATAATAAAAGATTGTAAGGAAAAAGGGAGAAGTATAATGTATAAATTTTTTTAGAAGAGATAGATTAGAAATGGAGTAACAAATGGAAATTTTGTAAGATTTGCATATGATCGAATATGTATATGTAAGAGATGTTAATAGTAATATTGTTGAAATATGAATTAGACTAATTATGATCATATAATCGAGTGCAAATTGGTTTGAAACGGAGTTGAAATGTGTTAATTCTTGGTGTAGCAAAAGTTTAGAGAATGAATATGTAATCCTTGCGATACAAACTTAGCATTGTAATTGGAAAGGTTGGAAGCAGAATAATAAAGGGACAGTATTGATTTATAAGCCACTGGTGTGACCATTAATCTCCTATGGCCATATGATTTGTTTAGTATATCTGGCCGGTTAGTTTTGTTATTCACAGATTTAGGACTGAGATAACATGACTGTAGTACAGTTTTGGTAAGATTGATAATTATGTTTCTAGAAGCATGGTCAAGAGTTATGATTGGTAAAGTTGTACCTTATCATCTTATGTTAGAAATTTGTTTATAATTATAGAAAGTAAGGAAAGAGAAGAGAACTGTGAAAATGTTTTAAGTTATGGATAATGTGCTAAAAAGGTAATTATTGTAAAAATAGCAATGGTATAAAATCTGAGGAGATATTAAATGGGAGAAATTACAAAATGTGATTGAAAGTTATACTGAATATGTTTATGGTATAAAGTGAATAAGTGGATGGACTTAAGGTTTAAGTGAGTGAACTATGGGTAATAAATATGGTATGAGATAATCATGAGAATTTTAAGGAAATTGTACTAAGATAATTTGAAGTAATTTGTTATTAATAATCATAATCTCAAAAAGCTGAAAAATGGATCTGAAGAGATTAGAATTTGAATATAAGTTTGACCTAATGGAGTTAAGTTATATATATATATATATATTGTGAAATCTAATGATAAGTTTAAATAAGTTAATTGTTGGTTTGAATCGAACAAGATTGAAATGTGGGTATATTGTAACAGATAGATCAATTGATCTAGATTTCGCTAAGATTGTGAATTATTGTTGAGATTTAATATGTATAGTTGTATTAAGAGTATAAGATATACGTGACAATGTATATGATATAATATTCTGATACATGAATGGACATGAATGAATTGAGCTATATCAGTTGTAAATGATGATAAAAAGGGAAAAGGTTGATTACCTGTAAAGTAAGTTTAAAGGCATTGTACAAATATTTATGTTAAGTGAGAAGCATGCTAAAGAAGGAATTAAGTGTATGAAGAATAAGGATATTGTTATCAATTAAGGTTTGATAAATATCTGTAATATCCCAAAGTGTGCCCTAGAAGTTTTAATACAATTGTTGTTTGATTGGAATTAGATGTATATATGTTTTTGTAAAGGAAATGATTGTGTTAATGGAATGTATATGTTGTATATATGTTAATATATATAACATATATGTTGGTCAAATGTAGAGTCAAGGGGAAAAGATATTTTAGTTTGGGATGTGTGAAATTATTATAAAGGGCACTTGATGAAGAAGAAAACTAGACCATATGGGAGAGGGTATGTTAGTAATTGTGCTTGTAGAATTGCTTGGTGGAGATTTAAAGAGGAAGAAAAGGGTTGATTTGTCTTCATTTTCTTTTCTTTGCATTTCTTGGCCGGCTACAAAAGGGAAAGAGAGAGCAAGAGAGGTCTTCTAAATTCTAAGCTCAAATTGAAGGAGGAATCAAAGGATTAAGTTGGAGATTTGTGGAATTTCTTCAAATTAAGTAAGTACTCTCTTGTTTTCCTTTGTTATTTTTGAAGTTGTATTTGAAGTGAGTTTTGATTTGTTGAGATTATGATTTGGTGGGGTTGAGATGTAATTATAAGTGTTTAAAATGGTTGTAAATTAAATTGGTGTTGGTTTTGGTTTGAAAATGGTAAGTTGAGTGGATATTGAAATTGAAAGAATAAGAATGATGTTGGTTTAGGGTTTTGAAGTGGTATGTGTTTAAATGTGTTGTTAATGATTTGTTAATGAGAATCTTGTGATGATTATGTAAAATAAGTGTTGATGACATTGTTTATATCCATTTGAATGAAGCTATGTTGTGCACAATGAGTTTAAATGCAATTAAAAGAGTTTTGGCCACATTTAGGGTTTTGTTCATGTGAGACACGGCCAAACCAAAGGAGGAACACGGCCAAGACTTAAGATTTTTGAGAGACACGGCCAAGTCCATGGAAATTTGGCCGTGTTGGATGATTTTGGAGAAGACACGGCTATGTCCCTTGCCCATGTTTGTCACTGCTTGGTTTTTGTTGAGAGACACGGCCGTGTCCTTTGTCCGTGTTTGCCTCGGTTTGATTTGGTGTTGAGAGACAAGGCCACAAGCTTGGCCGTGTCCCTTGAGTGTGTTGGCCACTGTGATTTTTCCTTGCTCTTCTTACATGGTTGAGATTGAACTTACATTTGATAATGCATATGATACTATATGAATAATGTTGTGTTGTGTACAATGTGGGACATAATGTGAATATTGATGAGGCATATGAATTATGGTAATGTGTTATATGAATAATGTTGTGTTGTGTACAATGTGGGACATAATGTGAATATTGATGAGGCATATGAATTATGGTAATGTGTTATATGAATAATGTTGTGTTGTGTACAATGTGGGACATAATGTGAATATTGATGAGGCATATGAATTATGGTAATGTAAATTAAGGCATAAAGAGATATGAGATTAATGTTATGAAATATGACATGTAATATGTGATATGTATAATGAGGAATTGCTTTGATGTTAATGAATATTATAATGATGTGAATGATATGATTGAAACATGTCTAGATGGTATGAGTAAATAATGATATGTTTGTTTAGTCAATGTAATTGATTATGGACATGTGAAAGATGAAGTAATATTAAAAGATATAAATGAGCGAACCTATCTGCCTCCTGCGGAACCATGCGGACCCAATAAGTTGGGCAACCGATCTTGGACTACCGACCTGGTTGGGGGAAGGTTCAGTACAGTCAGTATTACGTATCTATCTGCCTCCTGCGGAACCATGCGGACCCTGTGGATTGGGCAACCGATCTTGGACTACAGACCTGGTTGGGGGAAGGTTCGTTACTGATAGTTTTATACATGCTTATCTGCCTCCTGCGGACCCCTGGGATTGGCAGTAGCCTGAGGCTCAGTGGGCAACCGACCTGGTTGGGGGAAAGTTCGTATATGAAGCCATAGTTTGTTGGTTATATTGATAAACTTTCAATGAGTATAATAGATGATGATATAATTATTGATATAATGAAATGTATATTAATAAGTATGATCCTTATTGATTGATTATATGATATTGATATTAATATTGCATATTATCATTATGGTTTGTACTACTGAGCTGTGGCTCAGCGCGATAGTGTTTGTTCGCGCAGGTGATAGAGTTGAACCTGAGAGCTCCTCGAGACCAAGTGAGACTAGACATTGAGGATTTTCTTTTGGGACTTAAAGATCAGAGAAGGGCTGCCAATCATGTATATATTTTATGTTTTGTAAACTTTGATTTATAACATATTTGTAATAACTTCCGCTGTGAATTGATAAACAGTTTTATATATGGTGTCTTTTGGATTTCTTTTAAATGTTTGAGATTGGTTTCATTTATTTATAAAGATATTTGTTGTGTCTTTTTAAACTGTGGCATTTTCTATATTCGGTATACATATTTTACGATCGTTTAAGCATGCTTGGTACGTATACGGGATATAGGGGTGTTACAATATCTATTCTGAAAGTGATTGTAATGACGGGATAATCAATATTAAGATATAAATCAATGATTTTTAAGGTTAAAGTTAAGAGAGTAATTATAAAGAGATGAAGTAATAAAATATAATGAATGTAATAATTGGACGAAGTATAAGTATATTATAAGATGATCTGATTCTTGTACAAAGATAAATTAATTGGGAATGTAATGAGTTATTTTGAATGTTTGGTTAAGAAGTAATAAAATATATATATAATGATGAGTTATGAAATTTAGAGAAGATGATTGACTCTTAGGGGGAGAGTAGAAGTTATGTGATTTGATGACATAATAACTTAATAATATAATTAACTTCATATCAAAGTTAAGATGGTATTTTGATAAGAATGGATTGTTACTGCACTGGATAATTTCGAGGACGAAATTTCTTTTTAGAGGGGGAGAATTGTAATATCCCAAAGTATACCCTAAAAGTTTTAGAATTATTGTTGTATTTGGATTTAATGTATATGTTTGATGGAAAGAGAAAAGAAGTAAAGAGAGAGTGTATATGTTGTATATATAGATATATATATAACATATACAAGTCAAAGAGATGGAAGTCAAAAGAAGATAAATTATTATTTTAAATTAATTAAAAGGAAATATTATAAGAGATAGATGTATATGAAGGATAATATGTATATATGGTATTTGAAAAATATGGAAAATATAAATACAATATATAAGGCATATACATATACCAACATATACATCACATATACATAATGTATAAATTGGTGTAGGAAAAGTAAGTGTATATAATTAATTAATAATAATAATAATAATAAAAGAAAAAGAAGAAAAGAAAGTCAAAGGATGGACAAAGTAGTGGTGGAGGATTTTTAGAAATATTTAATTATATTATTATTATATATATATGATAAGTATGAAAAAGAAGAGAAAAGATCTTCTTCTTCTTCTTCTTCTTCTTGTACGAGAGAGAGAGAGAGAGAGAGAGAGAGAGAAAGATGTGATTTTATTTATATACACATTAAATTCTTAAGGGTTTTGAGAGGATTGAAGGTGGATATTGAAGATTTGGCAAAATATTCAAGTAAGTATTCATTTCCTTGTATTGATTTCTATTGATTGAGCTTATATTTGATATGGTTAGTGTGTGAAGATGATGATAATGAAAGATTGAAGTATATAGATATGTTGAATTGGTATTTAGATGATGATAAAATGGTTATTTGTGAGGATGATGATGGATTGTTGAAATTGTTTAGTAAGGGTTTAATATAAATGAGTTGGGGAATTGAATAATTGATATATGGATGATGTATATAATGATTATTATTATGAGATGTTGAAGTTATATGAGTGTTAAGTTAATTGGTAATTGATGTATGTTATGAGTTTGATCAATTATTATCTTGGATTTTCTATATGTTTGTGTTTATTGAAGTTAAAAACACAGAATACATGAGTTTGGTACGAAACAGAGGCAAAATGGATGCCACGGTCATGGCAAGTGAGGGACATGACCGTGGGGGTTTAGAGAAAAGTGGGCAGATTCGTTTGCTAACCCACAACTGTGGGGAGTTAGATAATGGTTTTGGTTTGTAATTTGTGATTTATGGGTCTAGTATGAGACTAATAGGTGAATAAGTGTATTGGAATTCATGTGTATATGTAAGTAAGTGTGTATTCTTCCTTTTGGATTAGGTTGTGAAGAGGTTGAGTTGCCTTAACCTAGGTGTGAAGAATTCTTGGAAGAGGAAGTGTATAGATTGATGTGAGTTGCTCTTGAGGTAAGTACAAACTTACATAGATGTATTCTTTTACATGATTTTGAGACTTAACATATTTAGTTATATGTGTTGAAGTCATATGTGTGTTAAGTAATTTACTATATTGTTAATACAATGTGATTAATGTTATGATTTGTATAGTGTGAAAGATATGATGATCATTCAAAAAGGTATGTGCAATGCAATTGATTATGATAAATACTTTAATGATGAATTGCTTTAATGTGAATTGAGAAATGATGAGATGTGAGGCCATTGTGGTTGGCTATAATGATTCAAATGAAATAAATGAGGCATGTTTGCCTAGATGATGATGAATTCAAAATATATGTCCAATGCAATTGGTTATGTATACTCTATTGATGAGATGTGAAGCCATTGTTGTTGGCTATAATGATGCAAATGAGATGATTGAGGCATGGATGCCTAAATGATGATAAGAAAATGAGAATGAAATTGATAATGAAATAATGAATGAATTGTGTGTCTAATATGTTATTCCATTTTCAGAGTTTTGTTGTTGGTGGCATGCCTAATGGTAACAATCTCTTGAAGCTAGGTTGGGCTTGATCCTTGAAGCCAAGTTGGGTTGAAGTTTAGCATGCTTAACTCCCCTTGAAGCTTGGTTGGATCTAGTCCTTGCAGCCTAGTTGAGATGTTACAACCCTTGAAGCTAGGTTGGGTTTGGTTCTTGAAGCCAAGTTGGGTTGATACTTAGCATGCTTTGTTCCCCTTGAAGCTTGGTTGAGCCTAATCCTTGAAGCCTAGTTGGGATAATGATAATGATAAATGTGATAATTGAACCAAAACATTAACTCTGAAAGTTGAATGGCATATTAGTGTCTTTGAATGGTGAGATAATTAAATAAAGTAATGGAATGTAATGTTATGAAGTATGTTATGATTATAATACATAAGTAAATTATTGAAAAGAAATATGGCCTGAGAAGCTATGTTGAAAGATGAGATTCTGAAAGTATAATATGACATGTAATATGTATATGGATGTGGACATTGTGAGTATTATTTTATGAATGTTGTAATAAGTTATGGAATGGTGGTTTATGTTAATGATATAAGTATATATGTATATAATTATGAGATTAGTAGAAACATATAAAAAGTGTAATTGAAATGGGGAAAACATGATAAGAAAATAATAATATATGAATTTAATATATGAGTATGATTTTTTGTAATGTATGTTTATAATATTTATTTGTACTGCTAAGTTTTCAAGCTTAGCGTGGTTGTGTAAATCACGCAGGTGAGTAGGTGGTTGATCTGAAGTCAAGTCATTATGCCACGAGAAGGGTAAGAGTATTTCGAGACCAACTAGAAGGTAGTGTATACATGTATAATTTAATTATGTTGTATTTTGATAAAAATGTATTCATATGTATCAGTGAATTTTGGTAAAAACAAGATTATTATATATATGTAATATCGTCAAAAGTATAATGAGTTTGTAAATATTCTTTAAATAAAATGTATTATAGTTTGGAACTAGAGTAAAGGTTTTTAATCTGAAATGAAATGTGGCATTCTTATATTTTATATACGTACTGTATGTATACAAGGTATATGTATAGTACTTATATAGAGTATGGGGGTGTTACAGAACTCTATGTCTCTTCTCTTTAAATGTGAATAGGATTTCTATCGGTCTAAAGCTTCTTTCAAACGACCCCAAATCACCTTAACTTTCTCCTCTATTTCCTTAATCAAATCAGGACCAACTAGTTTACCATCTCCAACTTCTTCCCAACAAAAAGGTGTCATGCATCTCCTACCATATAAAGCCTTATAAGGAGTCATCCCAATACTCGACTGATGACTGTTGTTATAAGCAAACTCAATCAATGGCAAAAATTTGTCCCAATTCCCAGTAAAATTAATGTTACAACTCCTTAACATATCCTCCAGAATCTGTATCACTCTCTCTGACTGTCCATCTATCCGAGTATGGCTTTTATCTTCAAGATTTTGAAAACATGAGTGGTGAGGCCCAAGCAGCATAGTCAGGGATACATAAATTTCAAACTATGATTCAACATATCAATTGATAGTTTCTTCATAACCTTGCCAATAATCATTTACTTTGCCCAATGTGTCCTTCGAGGTTCGACGGTTCAACATACTTCCCTTAACTTGAAGGCTTTGTATGAAAAAAACATATATTTTTTTTAAATATTAAAATCATATTTTGGCTTCGTCAAATCAGTATCATTATACCTCAGGACTCAATTTTGCAAATTAAAATAACTATAACATGGCAACCTAGTTACTGCACTAAATTCAGGAATCATTTCTACTTGAACAAGAACTGTTGCACTTCAGATAGGCACATGCACATTACTTGGCCAATGGTCTCACTAAGTTTGAATATTGTCTATCTCATATGCATGTTTATTCAAACTATCTGACTAATATACTCTACCTACCAAGAGAGATCAATAATGGGCTTGAAACGGGGTTGATAAGGGACATGGTTTATGTGAAGGCCATTTTGATATTGGAGCTGATGTGACATTGCTGACAAACCTTCACAACAAAATCTTCTATTGGAGCCATAGGTAGCTGGGAGTAATCTTGCTAGACTTCAATTTTCATCTATCTCCTTGGAAGAAATATAGAACTGACTAAAACGATCTTCATCTTTTCCTTTTGCTTTTGCACAAACTCAAGACCGGGTTTTTTTGTTTCCTTTTTTTTCTTTTTCTCTCTTTTTTTCCTATCTTTTTCTTGTATTTTTTCTTTTTTTTTGTTTGTGTTTTTCTTTTGGGTCCAACTCAAAGAAAATTATTTTGTCTGCACCATTCTATGCTTTTGACTATGTGTGAGTGGAGTAGAGTGAGTTTGCTTCAACAAGGATAAATAATTTGTTGCCGTAATATCATCTTAATAAATTGGAGATATTAGGTATAGTATCAGGTGAACTTCAACTACCCTTATGATCTTAAGAACTTCAAATGTCCTTATGGTCTTGACTATGCATTCCTTTCTTTGATCTTCTTGCATGTTCCATTTAGTGATCATCAGATTTGTCATAAGTATCACAACAGCTTAGGGTAGGTTATCAGGATTTACAAACCAATAAAAAGCTAGCTAAAATCTTATGAAGGCTCAAATGGACAAACTAGGGATTGATGTTAATAGGGCGGATACATGCCTAGATTATCTCTCCCTTATATAAGTAGAGTTCAATTTCATCTCAAAAGTTCATCAACGTATGTTCTAAGATTGACTAGGACCTAGACAAAGGTCATTATGCAAGAGCCCTCTGTGTGCAAGCATACATAACTCAATGCTATAGAACAATTCCATGACCTAGTTAAGTAATTCAAATCATGATGCATAGATACACTAATTTATAAATATCAAGCTAGATTCGTCATTGGTTGAGCACCAAAATGACCCAACATAAACAAAAATTTTGATGAAAGTAATTTATTCAAACAATCTTAATTTGAAAAACATAATTGTTCTAATTAAATATTAAAGAAAGCAAAATAGAAGAGCAACATTCAAGCTAATGGAAGTTCATTGAGTTGAGCTTCTTCTCTCTTTACATCTTGAATACTCTGATCTGGAAAAGAGGATAAGAAAAAATCTTCCTCAAATCCTCTTCCTACCATTAAGGTTGTTAGTGGAGGTACTCTTCCAAATTTAGGTAAAGGATTGCTTTTGGTATTGGGCTTATCCAACTCAGGTAGTTTACTATTGTCAATAAGATCTTGAATTTCATGTCTTAATCAAGCACATTTATCTATCTCATGCCCTTGCATTTGATGAAATTAAAAGAAGGACTCAGTATTGAAGTTTAATGGTAGTGGATAGTGTAGCAATCGAGAAGCCAACGGTTATAATAACCCCTTCTTTTGTATCTTGTTGAAAAGATAGAGGTTTCCCCAACTCTAAAAACTGTCTTCTACTTTCTTGACTAGTTGCATTAACATTGACTTCCTTATGTGTACTTTGATTGCCAGACTAATAATTTTGTTATGCCAAAAAATAGTTCTTCTCTCTTTCCCACTCTTGTATTTGCAAGCCAGCTTGAAGAAGATCTTTGAAATCCCTTATAAGGGTGTGAGACAGCCTTTCATGAAGATTGAGCAGGACACCTTTGACTATCATCCTGATTCGGTCTGACTCATCAGGCCTCCTTTTGAGAAGTGCGGCCTTATTTCTCCATCTCTTTATATAATGAACAAAACTTTCATTTTGTTTTTACCTCATAGTCTCCACCTCCGTCAAGGTAACTTCTAGCTCGACATTGTATCCATACTATTGAATGAAGGTTCTGTACAACATATCCCAATCATTTTGGGTACTTTCATTCAAGATATTGAACCAATTCTGCACAACAGGATCCAATGAGAGCATGAAATACCATAGCATTTGAGCTTTAGTAGCTTTGCCAGAATGCATGGCAATGATGTATTGCTTAACATGCAAGTGAGGATTTCCTATATCGTTGTACCTAGCTAAGGAAGGCATCTTGAACTTATAAGGGACCTCCTCATATTGTTCGAATAGCTTGTCGGCCTTTGACATTTCTTCAGTTTTTAGGTTCTTTTCAAACTTCTTTTCCAAATCGGAAATTAACTTCTCAACATCTGAAGCGTCAGTCTTTTCCACAGCTGATCTTTTAACAACCTTTTGCTCCTTCTTCTTATCTTGAGGATCTTGAAAATATTGATCCCAGTCATCATCATCATCAACGACTACTTTGTCATCATCAAAGGCCACCTCACCAACCTTAGCACTTCCCTTGTCTTTCAATTTTTTTGTGCTAGCAGATGCCTCAGCAGGGTTCCCTAAAAGTGCAGCCAGTTGACTCTTTATAGTCTCAGCCAAGGCCTCCTTCAGTTCTTCCATCTTAGCATTGAAGGCGTCGTTCACCTGTAGACCCTTAATTTTTTACCAAGTCCAATCCCAATATTTTAAAACAGTCACAAATAATTTTTATAGTATTTTAATATTTATTATTCATTTTAATATTTATTTTAATTTAATAATATTTAATATTTATTTCTAAATATACTATTTATTATAATAAAATAACATTTATTATTTATTATTCATTTTATTATTTTAATAATAATGTTTTTAATGGTAAAAATAAAAAATAAAAAATAAAAATATATACATATACAAATGATAAAGAATAGAAAATAAAAAAAATCGGATGATCGAATTGGTGCATGCCACGCGGATGCGGCTAATTGGCCTGCTGTAGGCCAATTTGCTATAGGTGTTGCCTACAAAGAATTGGCGTGCCAAGCCCAATTCACCGCAGGCAATGCTTGCAGTGAATTGGAACTCACCCAAGAGCCTCGGCCAGGGGCTTCGCAGCCCGCAGGCCCATTCGAGCGCTCCCGATTTTGCCAAAACCTTCTTTTACTCAGTTTTAAAGTTTTATTTCCTAAATAATTTTATTTTCTTAGCCAATTAGTATTAGGTTTTTATTTTCTCTTATAAATACAAGATTAAAATAATTACAGAAGGATCTTGTTTTTTAAGACTTTTGGACTTTCTAGAAAAGGACTTTTGGCAGAAGCAAAAGAACTAGAGAAGATCATTATCAATTTTCAGCAAGAGGATTAAGGCAGCAAGAAAGTAACCAATAATTGCCTTGGTTTTATCTCACCCCAAATATTAGTTCTTTAATATTCCAAAACCCTAGATTTTAGATATAAATTCCGAAACCCTGAATGTTATTTAAGAAACCCTAAATTGATACATAAAACTAAATTTGCATCTTTATTCATTTTATTATTAAGTGAGTATTTATTATATAGTTTGATTAATGATTTATTTATATTTTTGACTTATGTCTTCAATGAATGATTTATTTATGATGAATGGTTGGTTGGTTATTTTTTATTGATTTACTTTGATTTCAAAACATTGTAAGAGGTATGTTTCTATATTTTGGGTACCTCATGTATTTAGTATCATGTAATTTAATTTATGTTCTAATTTCAGGATTAATGTAAAGGACATGTTTCTACCTTTTGGTGGGTGTCCTATTTAGTTTTAAACATTTGGACAATGTAAGGACATGTTTCCATCCTTGGATGGGTGTCCATTTGTTTGTTTTGTTTGGACTTTGCTATATTTTTAATAAAGTATTTATTTTATTAATCGCATGTAGTATGGATAATATTGTGTTAATTAAGAATTTTATAATATTGAGACCTGAAAAGGAGGCCAGTTCCAATAAACCGGGCGTTGTGGGGGTGTTGGGCCGTTTCTCACCTTCCCCACACGTACTCAACTTTTTTAAACTCATTAGGAGGTTAGGGATTCCTTAGGAATCGAGTAATCCACCCCTTTCTTTTTTCTAGCTCATCCGGGTGGCGACTCCATTTTCTCTGGGCTTAGGCTTGTGTTCTCTAAGGCCCTGAGCCTAAACAGTGCCAAAGTCGCAAGAACCATTCGACCGGGAGTGGGGGTGAAAATCCCCGCTCATAGTGGCGACTCCACTGGGGATAAGAGAAGTTGATTCCGTTGGTATTTTTATTATTTTATTCTTTCTTGTCATGATATTATCCATTGCATCATTTAGATTGCATCGTGTGCGTGAGTTAGGATGCCCATGTTACCCGTGTTGTGTTATGTAAGGGATACCATACTTTCACTCAAGGTATGGAGATTGAGCATGGCATAACCACTAATAGCCTTGTACCATTTGATATATACTTGCTATGGGAACCTAAGCCTTTCAACCCAAAGACTAAAGCTCATGTAATTGGCCTAGTTACTTTCCTTAGGTTTTTACCCCAAATGCTTGTTGTTTGACTGTGGTTAATTTATCTTAGTTTAAATCATGGCTTATTTGGTTTGTTCTTTTTCTCATATGACCTAATTACATTGTGAGCTCAAAAACTTTTTTCCTCTAAATCCAAAAGACCAATACTATTTTCAAAATTTTTGAAATGGCCTTTGGACATAAAACTTTCTTTTCTCATGACCCAAATACAAAGCCCAAAATTCATTTTTTTTAAAAAAATCATTTTACAATGGGCTTAGAAATAAAATTATTTTCACAACCTTTTTAAAGAGCTTACAAATGTTTAGGTCAATTATGGAAATACCAAAAAATAATTGTGAGCCTAGTTTATACTAAGAATTATTAACCATGGGCTTGTTTTTAGCACGAATCATTAGTTACTTTTTCTAAAATAAGAAATCTATTTATGATAAACCTATTAATTTTGCTTTATTTCGATAGAGCATAAAAGCTATTTTAGTTGAGAATCAATGGATTAAAGCTTAATTAATGGAAATTATCATGAACCAACTTCTATATTAGAAAATGCAACTATTGGTTGAAACACTCGAGGGAATTATTAGAAAGCAAGATACCCCATGTTGGTATTTTGTTAACCATATACCTAGGAAAAGAGACTCACCATTCGTGCGTGGATGCTATAAGGTTGGAAGGAACATCCTATTTATCCTTGTTTGTTTGTTGTTTGTGCTTACATGCATACATACATTTGTATCTCATATCATTAATCCTCTCTGGCTCACAGCCCTGGATTACAACAGTTCAAAAGCCTACGACAATTCGACCTACTCCAGTGATGAAGAATCCAGCAATAACTCAGTTAGCTTCTCACCAAGGGCAATGGAACTTGAGTATATTCAAAAGATGCTTGATGATGCCCTTGAAGTCAAGATGAAAGAATTAAAGGGGGCCCTAGTTGAGATCATGAAAAGTCAACTGGCTACACTTTTGGAAAACACTGCCGACGCATCGACCAGTACCAAGAAGCCGAAGGACAAAGGGAAGGCTAAGGTTGGTGAAGTGGCTTTTGAGGATGACAAAATAGTCGTTGATGATGATGATGACTGGGAGCAATACTTCCAAGATCCTTAAGATAGGAAGAAAGAGCTGAAGGTTGTGGAAAGAGCAACTGTCAAAAAGACTGATACTTCTGATGTTGAGATGCTAATTGCCAATTTGGAAAAGAAGTTTGAAAAGAAGCTGAAAACCGAGGAAATGTTTGAAGTCGACAAGTTATTCGAACAAGATGAGGAGGTCCCTTATAAGTTCAAAATGCCTTCCTTCGCTAGGTACAATGGTACAGGAAATCCTCACTTGCATGTCAAACAATACATCACTGCCATGCAATATGCTAGAGCTACTAAAGCTCAAACTTTGAGTTATTTTATTCTCTCATTGGATCCTATTGTGCAAAATTGGTTCAACACCTTAGAGGAAAGTACTCAAAAAGATTGGGACATGTTGTACAAGGCTTTTATTTAGCAATATGGGTATAATGTCGAGCTGAAAGTTACCTTGATGGAGGTGGAAGCCATTAGGCAACGACTAAATGAGAATTTTGCGGACTATGTGAAGAGATGGAGGAACAAGGCATCTTTGCTCAAGAAGAGGCTCGATGAATCATATCATATTAGAATGATAGTCAGAGGCATCCTACCTAACCTTCGTGAGAAGCTGTCTCACACCCTTATAAGGGATTTCAAGGACCTCTTGCAAGCTGGTTTGCAAATAGAAGAGTGTGAAAGAGAGAAGAACCATTTTTCTGCAAAATAGAATTATCAGTCTGGCAATCAAAGTACACATAAAGAAATCGATGTCAATACAACTGGTCAAGCAAATAAAAGGCAATTTTCAAATCTAAGGAAGCCTCTATCTTAGGTTTTCAACAAGCTACAAAAGGAGGGACTATTACAACCATTGGCCCCTTGACCTTTACCGAATCCTTTACCCCCAAAATTGTATACTAAAGCCTTTTGTGAATTTCATCGGACATAAGGACATGAGACAAATAAATGCATGCGACTAAAATATGAGATCCAAAATTTAATTGACAGTGATAAGCTGCCTGAGCCTGATAAGCCCAACACAAAAGAGAATCCTTAGCCAAGGTTCAAAGAGTGCCACCACCAGCAACCTTCATGGTAGAAAAAGGATTATAAGAAGATTTTATTTTATCCTCTTTTTAAGATGGAAGTATTAAAGATGTGTAATAAGGAGAAATTTTATTCAATAAACTTCCCTTAGCTTGGAGTGTTGCTCTATTTATTTTGCTTTCTTTAATATTTAATTTTTCAAATTTAAAATTGTTTGAATAAATTACTTTCATCAAATTTTTGTCGATCTTTGTTCATTTTGGTGCTCAACCAATGACGAGTGTAGCTTGATAATTCATGAATTAGTATATCTATGCATTATAATTTGAATGACATTACTAAGTGAGGAAATTGTTCTATAGCTTCGAGTTGTGTATGCTTGCTTAGAGAGGGCTCCTTCATAATTACCTTTTTCTAATTTCTAGTCAATCTTAGAACATGCTTTGATAAACTTTCGAGGAAAAATTGAACTTTGCTTATTTAAGGGAGAGATGATCTAGGCATTGTTTGACGAGCCAACAACTAGTATCCACCCAATTAAATATCAATCCTTAGTTGTCCCTTTGAGACTTCATAAAATTTTAGCTTTCTTTTCATTGGCTTAGAAACCCCAACAACCTACCCTGAGCTGTTGTGATACTTTTGACAAGTCTTATGATCACTAAGGTGAAGAGGCAAGAAGATCAAAGAAAGTAATGAATAGTCAAGACCATAAGGATAGTTGAAGTTCTCAAGACCATAAGGGTAGTTGAAATTCACCTGAATTAGATCAAATATTATAGATAAAGTCAGGACTGAAGCAAATTAATACCACTCCACTCATCCATTACCCGAAATACAAGTTGGTACAAACAAGATAACTCTTTTGGAGCTAAGACCAAAAACAAAGAAGAGAAAAAAAAGAAAAAAAAAGGAGAAAAAGAAGAAAAAAGAAAGAAGAAGAAAAATAAAAAGAAAATAAAACCTAAAATGGTTCAGAAAGGCAACCGAATTCTCTTTTATCTAAAGTAGCAAAAGGCTTCCATTTGGTTTATAAGAACAGTTTAACTTGAATTGGTCCAGCCCAACCAGAGATTCAATCAAAATCAGAGAAAATGGCGAAAGACCATCTAGTTTTTAAAAGTCCTATACTTGACAATCCTACAGAGGAAAAAGATGAAATGATAAAATGTGGGTACCAAAATTTTTTCAAAGGCGAAGACCATCCTAATAAAGATCCAAATTAATGTCAAGAAGAAAGGAGAATTTTCAAAGCTCTATCTTTTCATGCTTCCAACTATCTAAACAAGAAATTTGTAGTGTGAAGGTTTGTGTATAGTGTCACATCAGTTCCAATTTTCAATTGGCCTCCGCTTAAACCATGTCCCTTATAGACCTTGTTTCAAGCCTATTAAAGACTTATTGATCTCTCTTGGTAGGTAGAGTCTATTAGTGGAGATAGTTTGAATAAAAATACATATGAGAAAGACAATATTCAAACTCAATGAGACCTTTGGCCAAGTAATGTGTAAGTGCCTATCTAAAGTGCTACAGTTCTTTCTTAAATAGAAATGATTCCCGAGTTTAGTACGGTAACTAGGGTTATCATGTTATAGATATGTTAATTTGGAAAATTGAGTCCTGAGGTATAATGACACTGATTTGACAAAGCCAAAACATGATTTTAAGGTTTTAAAAAAATATATATATATTTTCATACAAAGCCTTCAGGTTAAGAGAAGTTTGTTGAACCATCGAACCTCAAAGGACACATTGGGCAAAGTAAATGATTATTGGAAAGATCATGAAGAAGCTACCAACTGACATGCCGAAACATAGTTTGAAATAGATGTATCCCTGACTATGCTGCTTGGGCCTCACCACTCATGTTCTCAACATCTTGAAGATAAAAGCCATAAATGTGAAGCATTCTGTCAATCCAAAACAAGACCTGAATAGGCATCTTGAAGGAGTTAATGAGAAACACTTCAGTTGATCATCTCGGTTTATGAGTCGGTAAAACCACTTTAAGTATTATTCATGCATATCATGCATACATTAGCATATCACATTGCACTTTCTTGTATTGTATTGCCTATTCTTTGTCAAAGTGAACAACATATACTCTATGAAGCAAAGATGAAGTGGGTATAGAATTAGGGGCATGAAGGTCTGATTGCTTGAGGAAGCTCTAGTCATTTTGCAAAAGAAAGAGGAGATGCATGCTTATGCAAGGAACCAGACAAAATACAAATGTTAATCAGAGCCTGCACGAGAAAAATTATTGATTTGAACCTACACAGGGGGCAAAGTCTCTCTCAATTTTTGAGTTTATACATGTAAAAAAATATTTTTCAAACTTACTTTCAATATTTTGCCGCACAGGGGGCAAGAAAAAGCTATAATGGGCCAGCTAAAAAATGGCTGAATTTTTTTGCAAAAGTGCAAAAGAATGGAAAATTAGAACTATCAAAAGAATGAAGATTCAAAAGACAAAAGATTAGTCCAGCTAGAAGAGCTGAAGCCAATATAGGACAAAAGTTCAAAAGGATGAAGATCCAATTTAAAAGGTGAAGACCCGAAGTCCAAAGGTTGAGGATCCGTTTTGAAGAGTGAAGGCTGTAATATCCAAAAATAAAAAATATATATTAAATTAAATTTTGAAATTAATTAAATGATTTAAAAGTATATATATATATAATTAAGTGAAAAAGGAAAATGTGCATATGGTATATATATGTAGATATACATAATATATACAAGTCAATATTTTTATTGTGAGTCAAATGTTTTCTAATTATTAAAATATTTATTAAGTGGTTAGTGGAAGATGATATTTTTATGTATTAATTAAGTATTATGCTTTTACTTGGTGGAGAGTGAATGTTGGATAATTGAGTGGTTAAAAAGGATAGTAGTTGGATTGAGTTGAGTGGATCACTATCTTCATCTTCTTCTTTCTCCATTGAAGCCAGCTACCTCCATCAAAGGAAGAGAGAAATTTGCTTCTTGGTAACTCAAGTAATCGAAGGATTTCAATTGTTCAAGTTGGAGTTTTAAGGATTTTTTCCATATTTGGTAAGTTTCGAACTTGTTTCCTTAATTTTCTTTGGAAGTTTGTATATGTGTTAATTGGATGTTTGTTGTAGTATGTGTTAATGGTTGATATTGGTATGTTTAAAGTTCTTTTGGCTAGTTAACTTTGAATTTGGGGTTGGATTGAAGAAAAGGTTAAGTTTGGTGAAGAGAATAAGAGTTTTGGGTTGTGTAACTTTTAAGTTATGAAGTCATGGTTGTAATTGTGTATTTTTGCTTTTAATTGAGTTACTTTGATGTTTACACAAGAATTTTGTGGTATAATGATGGAATTGGTTGAGTTTGTATAGAGTTGAAAAGGGTAATGAAAGATAATATTTGGATGTGACAATTATGTGTTGATATTAGGATTTTTGGCCTTACACGTCGGTGACACAGCCATGTCTTTGGGTGTGTCAATAGTTCTATTTTCAATGTTTGTGATACGAGCAGTGACACACCCATGTCATTGAGCATGTCACAACTTCTATAATGTTATAGTATTGACACGTGCAGTGACATGTCCATGTCACTGAGAGTGTCATAACTACTATTTTATAGGAGTTTTGGCATGGGCAGGGACACGCCCATGTCTTTGGACGTGTCTTATCTGATGTAATACAGAGCTTTGGACACGGTCATTGACACACCGATGTCACTAAGCGTGTCAAAGCTTCTGTGTTGGTATAGCACACGGTCATTGACACGCCCGTAATGTTGAGCGTGTCATGTGTAGAGTTTGCCCTAGATAGTTCTTTTCCTTATTTTCCTTTGTATATCTTATCCTTGTGTTGAGAGGTTTTGTTTATACCTATAAGTGTGTTACTCAGTGATTATTTATAATCACATTTGGTTTAGACTTTGAAGAGACTTGAGTTACTCCAGTCCAAGTGTTGAGGGATATCTTGGAAGAGGAGGTTGAAAGTGGTGTTTGTTGGTTTTAGAGGTAAGTACAAACTTTGAATAATTGCTTATATTTACATGATATTGGAACTTAACAAATTTGGTTGGAAAATGTGTTAAGTTACCTACTACATTGTTGGTGCATGACTAATATGCTATGATTTGTATAATGTCACAAATGCATTATATCTAATGTGAACGTTGTGCAAAATATGATAATGACCCAAAATGTATGGGTAATGCAATTTGTTATGTGTACATTAAAGATGGTATGTAAAGCCATTTGTGATGGCTATATTGATATAAGTGAGATATTTGAGGCATTGTGCCTAGTTTTATCATGCGAAAATGAGAAAGGATTTGATAATGGAATTATGAAAGAATTGTGTGCCTAGTATGTTATTCAATTTTCAGAGTTTTGCGTTTGGTGGCATGCCTAAGATGTAACAGTCCCTTGAAGCTGGGTTGGGCTTGGTCCTTGAAGCCTAGTTGGGATGTTACATGATGCAGCAATCTCTTGAAGCTGGGTTGGGCCTAGTCCTTGAAGCCTAGTTGGGATGTTACATATGAGGTAATCCTCATTGTGATTATGATTTTCCTTCGGGCTAGAAACATGGTGTCATCTTGGACCAAAGCAGTAACTCTGGGATTTGAATACCATATTAGATCTTTTGGGCCCATGCTTATGTTTATTTTTATGTGATTTATGAATTGTGGAACATTTGAGTAATATATTAAGATATAATGATATAATGTTATGAGATATAATATCCTTATGTGTTGTGCATTGGCATTGCATTTTAACTTTATTGTTATCAAAGTTTGTATCACTAAGCTTTTGGCTTAGTGCGATTGTGATTCATCGCACAGGTGACAAGGTAGATTTGGTTGAGCTAGAGAGTTTGTCTAGACTGAGTCGAGTCTAGGCTTGAGACCTTGAGTGCAGAATTGATTGTTGGACATCAAGATCAGAGACTAACTGCCAACATGTATATCTTATATTTTTGTACATATTGATTTCATGTATATTATGTTATATTTTGATGTATATATGTGTATATTCTACAAACTATCAAAAATGTTTTGGATAAACCTTTGGTAATGAAGTTATACATATCTTTTAGCAAGTAATAATTCATCTATTATTTATATGATATCAGTTGAATGTTTTAAGTTTATATAGAATTTATAATTGAAGATTTGTATATTTTAAAATGGGCTGTGACATTCTTGTATCTTATATTCGTATATTACATATGTTGGGTGTATGTAGTGTACATATATTGGGTATAAGGGTGTTACAAAGACCTTTCCAAGGATGAACATACACTTTGAAGGGTGAAGACCCAATTCCAAGGATGAAGATCCAGCTTAAAGGATGAAGATCCACTTTCAAGGGTGAAGACCCAATTTCCAAGGATGAAGATCCGTTTTCAAGAGTAAAGACCCGATGCCAAGGATAAAGATCCACTATCAAGGGTAAAGACCTGAAGTCCCATGGATGAAGATCCACTTTCAAGGGTGAAGACCCTGCCAAGGATGAAGATCCAGTTTAAAGGATGAAGATCCAATTTCAAGGGTGAAGACCTGATCTTCAAGGATGAATATCCGTTTTCGAGGGTGAAGACCGGATGTCGAGGATGAAGATCCACTTTGAAGGGTGAAGACCCGAAGTCCAAAGGATGAAGATCCATTTCAAGGGTGAAGATCCAATGCCAAGGACGAAGATCCAAGGTCCAAGGATGAAGATCCATTTTGAGGGTGAAGACCCACAATCCATTAAAGAATGGAACAACTAGATTTCTTAACTGATAAAAGGTTAGTCAAATCCAATTCAATCTCGGGTCCAGAGCCCAAATTATTTTTGAGTCCAGCACTCGCCTCTGGTCCAGAACCCAAATTATTTTTGAATCCATAACTCGCCTCGGATCTAAAACCCAAATTATTTTTTAGTTCAGAACTGACCTCGGGTCTAGAGCCCAAATTATTTTTGAGTCCAAAACTTACCTCGGGTCCAGAACCCAAATTATCTTTGAGTCCAAAACTCACCTCGGGTCCAAAATCCAAATTATGTTTGAGTCCAGAACTCACCTCGGGTCCATAATCCAAATTATCTTTAAGTCCAGAACTCACATCGAGTACATAACCCAAATTATTTTCAGGTCCAGAACTCAAATTATTTTTTTTCAAAAAAAACTCGATAAAAAAATCATATTGTTTTTCACTTTCTTTTGCTGCAGTATCAGATCGTTCAAGCAGGGGCAAACTGTGGACCCCTAATTTTTTACCAACTCCAGTCCAAATATTTTAAAATAGTCACAAATAATTTTTGTAATATTTTAATATTTATTATTCATTTTAATATTTATTTTAATTTAATAATATTTATTATTTGTTTCTAAATTTACTATTTATTATAATAAAATATAATTTATTATTTATTATTTATTATTCATTTATTATTTTAATAATAATATTTTTAATGGTAAAAATAAAAAATAAAAATATATACGTATAAAAATGATAAAGAATAAAAAATACAAAAATCGGACGGTCAAATCAGTGCGCGCCACGGGGTTGCGGCCAATTCGCCCCAGGCCAGCCCAATTTGCCACAGGCAATGACTGCAGCAAATTGGAGCTCGCCCAGGTGCCTCGTAGCCTGTAGGCCTATTCACTCCCGCTGCCAATTTCGCCAAAACCTTCTTTTACTCGATTTTAAAGTTTTATTTTCTAAACAATTTTATTTCCTAAACAATTTTATTTCCTTAAATAATTTTATTTTCTTAACCAATTAGTATTAGATTATTATTTTCTCTTATAAATACGAGATTAAAAGAATTACAGAAGGATCTTGGTTTTTAAGACTTTTGGACTTTTTAGAAATGGACTTTTGGCAGAAGCAAAAGAACTAGGGAAGATCAGTATTAATTTTCAGCAAGAGGATTAAGACAGCAAACAAGCAAACAGTGATTGCCTTGGTTTTAGCTCACCCAAATTTCATTCAAAAATTTTGGTGGAGCCTACAAACATAGGTATTTATATCTAATTTTTTTTAATAAAAAAAATCATCTTCATCCATTAATCATTGATTAATTAAAATTGATGAATTATAATTTTCAAAACTCATGTAATAAATAACTATGAACATCAACGGATGAATTTATTTATTTCTTTTAAAGAACACATTAGCCATCAAATTAATCTTTGTTAAAATGAAAATTTTATACGGTAACTATTTTGTTAATTTAATCATTACAGTAGCTTAGTTTTTCGTTAATCAAAATCATAAATCACTTAAAATTGTAAAGTCCTAATTAAATCAGTTTGACAAAACTTTCACAGTAGCCTCTTCTTTCAAAAATAAATATGATAGTGTTAGTTTTCTTAGGAATCCAAACCTTAGTTCAATTCAAATCTTAATCTATTTTAGAACCCTAATCAATTTTCTAAAATCATCACAGTAGTTATTTCTTTTTAAATATTTAAGTTTAAATCTTATTTTCATAGGTTTGTACCTTATTTACTTAAATCCTAAATTCTAATTTTAATTGCACAGTAGCATAATTCTTCTAAAAAATAAACCTAACAATAATATTAGTTCTTTAAGATTCCAAAACCCTAAATATTATTTAAGAAACCTTAAATTGATACATAAACCTAAATTTGCATCTTTATTCATTTTATTATTAAGTGAGTATTTATTATATAGTTCGATTAATGATTTATTTATATTTTTGACTTATGTCTTCAATGAATAATTTATTTATGATGAATGGTTGGTTGGTTGTTTTTATTGATTTACTTTGCTTTCAAAACATTGTAAGAGGTATGTTTTCATATTTTGGGTACCTCATGTATTAAGCATCATGTAATTTAATTTATGCTCTAATTTTGGGATTAATGTAAAGGACATGTTTCTACCGTTTGGTGGGTGTCCTATTTAGTTTTAGACATTTGGATAATGAAAGGACATGTTTCCATCCTTGGATGGGTGTCCATTTGTTTATTTTATTTGGACCTTGCTATGATTTTTAATATAGTATTTATTTTATTAATCGCATGTAGTATGGATAATATTGTGTTAATTAAGAATTTTATAATATTGAGACCTGAAAAGAAGGCTTGTTCCAATGAACCAAGTGTTGTGGGGGTGCTGGGCCGTTTCTCACCTTCCCCACACTTACCCAACTTTTTGAACCTATTAAGGAGTTAGGAATTCCTTAGGAATCGAGTCATCCACCTTTTTTTTTCGGCTCATTCAGGTGGTGACTCCATTTTCTCTGAGCTTAGGCCTGTTCTCTAAGGCCCTGAGCCTAAATAGTGTCAAAGTCGCAAGAACCATTCCATCGGGAGTAGGGTAAAAAATCCCCGCTCACACCACCATCCTTTGAATCTGTTCGGGATCCATTGCTCTTGCTGAGAAGCTAATTGAATTGCTATTGGATTCTACATCACTAGTGTAGGTTGGGTTGTCGTATGCTCTTGAACTGATGTACTCCAGGTTTGTGAGCCAGAAAGAATCAATGACATGTTATGCAATGTGTGTATGCATGCATGCATGTATGCACAATCAACAAACAAACAAAGATAATTAGGACGTCCCTTCCAACCTTATAACTTTCACAAACGAATGGTGGGTCTCTTTTCCTAGGTACATGGTCAATAAAAATATCAACATGGGATATTTTTCTCTCAAAAAATTCTCTCGGACGGTTTAACCAATAGTTGCATCTTCTAATATAGAAGTCAATCCATGATAATTACCATTAATTAGGTTTTAATTCATTGAATCTCAATTAAAATAGCTTTTATGCTAAATTGGATTAAAACTACATTAAGAGGTTTATCATAAATAGATTTCTTATTTGAAAAAGTAACAAGTGATTCATGCCAAAAATAAGCCCATAATTCTTTAGTGTAACTTAGGCTCACAATTCATTTTTGATATTCTATAATTGACCTGAATAATTTGTAAGCACTTTTTAAGAAAATAATTTGTAATTTTTGATGAAGTGAAAATAATTTTGTTTTCAAAGCCTTTGGACTTTTAAGTTTGGGCCGTAAGGTTGAAAAAGATTTTTGACCCATCTTGAAAAGATTATCTTGAAGATTTTGAAAATTTAAATTTTGGTCTTTTGGATTTAAAGGAAAAAATTATTTTGAGCTTACAATATGATTAGGTCATATTAAAAAAAGGGCAAACCAAATAAGCCATAGTTCAAACTAGGATGTATCAATCATATTCAAACAACAAGTATTTAGGGTCAAGACCTAAGAAAAATAACTAGGCCAATTACATGAGCTTTAGTCTTTGAGTAGAAAGGCTTAGGTTCCCATAGCAAGTATATACCAAATGGTACAAGGCTATAAGTGGTTATGCCATGCTCGATCTCCATACCTTGAGTAAAAGTATGGCATCCCTTACATAATAAAACACGGGTTACACGGGTATCCTAAATCACGTACACTATGTAATCTAAATGATGCAATGGTCAATATCATAATAAGAAAGAATAAAATAATATAAAGACCAACAGAATCAACTTTTCTTATCCCCAGTGGAGTTGCCACTGTGAGCGGGGATTTTCACCCCCACCCTCAAGTGGAATGGTTCTTGCGACTTCAGCACTATTAGGCTCATGGCCTTAGAGAACATGGGCCTAAACCTAGAGAAAATGGAGTCGCCACCCGGACGGGCAGGGAAAAGAAAGGGGTGGATGACTTGATTCCTAAGGAATCTCCAACCCCCTAATGGGTTCGAAAAGTTAGGTATGCGTGGGGAAGGTGAGAATGACCTAGCACCCCCATGGAACCCAGTTTATTGGAACCGGCCTTCTTTTCAGGTCAATATATTATTAAACTCTTAAATATTATAAAATCATCCATACTACAAGAAATCATAAAGATAAGTAATCACTTTATTAAAATCACAACAAGCTCAAACAAAATAAATGGGAACCCATATTGGATGGAAACATGGCCTTATAATGTCCAATATTCAAAACTAAATAGGACACCTAACATTTGGTTGAAATGTGCCCTTTACATTAATCCAAAATTCAAAAGAAATTAAATTACATTGAACTGAATTAATAAGGTACTCACAAAGTGGAAACATACCTCTTACATTCTTGAATATTAAAATAGTCTAATAAAAATAGCTCAATCATCCATAGAAACAATTAATTGAAATCACATGGTTAACAAATAATCTAAATAAATCATTCATCTATCATAAAATAAAATAATTAAGATAAACATATAAAGATAAACACTAAGATTAAAATATATGAGGTTGAGTTGAGATTGTAATTAGATGCTAGATATATAAACTAGGGTTTAAACCTAAAGAATGGAAGTTTTTGATTTAGGGTTAAGGAAATTAAGAAACAAAGTATGGTATTAATATTAGGTATTAATATTCGGGTTTTGAACAAAATGCCACCAAGGTTGGGCCTCTGATGAACTAACAATTTTAATATTATTCATAGCTTGGTTGCTGAGTTTCCTAACAAGTTATTGTACAAAGATAATGGTTGAATTAAAGGATTGGCATAATCATTATAAACTAAACCTAACTAATTGCATGGTGGTATTTGAAAATAAATAGCTACTGGATGAATGAAATATTAATCAAATGTTAAAAGTTATGATCAAAAGCAGCTATTATTAAATTTAGATGAATTAAATAGAGAACTTACCTTCGTGTTGGCTCTACCAAATTGAAGAAATATTGGTCCAAGCTACTGTCTGAATCACTTTGGCTTTTGGCTAGAGGTTAAATTGAAGGCAGCGCCTACTGACTTTTGTTTTATGTTGATTATTCACTCTTAATTGTTAATTTCTCTTTAGCATTGTTTTGTCTCATGATTTTCTATCTCTTCTTTCATAATTCTAATATTGATAACTCTAGCTGCCGGTTGTTGTCTTTTACTAATTATCAGTCGCTCTTCGTACTTTTTCTTTCCCTTGTGTGTTAATCATGCATTTATAGGAAACAAACACTTAACCCTAAACCTAATCTGAGTCTTAAAAGAATTATAACTTGATTAGGAAATCAAATGGCCGGTCAAAACTCAGATTTAGAGGGGCTCATATCTATTTTGGCATATCCTGACTCAATCCAAACTCTAATTTTTAATTTCTTTCAGACCCAACCTATTTTTCAATTTAATTTGGGCTTTTATGAATTGGACATCTAATATTTAAGCTTTAAAATTAGGTTTAGATTCTTTAAAATTATAACAAAACAAAGTATGCTTCTTAAACCTAATCTGAGCCAAAATTAAGGGTCTACACATAGTTGATTCAATCTTACCATGTAGAACCTCCTCTTTTGTAGTTTCTTCACCCATGTCTTGAAAAGATGACAAGACAAACTCTTCATTTGATCCTCCCCCTATCATGAAAGTTGTTGGGAGAGGTACTCTTCCAAACTTAGGCAAAGGTTTATTTTTTTTTTGCTAGGTTCATTGGGCTTGAGCAGCTTACCACTGTCAATAAGATCTTAAATCTCATATCTTAACCTAACACACTTGTCTATATCATACACCTATGTTCGATGGAATTGATAGAAGTCCTGGGTATTAAAGTTTGGTGGTAGAGGATTTAGTAATGGTCGAGGAGCTAATGGCTGCAATAGACCTTTTTTCTGTAACTTATTGAAAACCCAAGACAAAGGTCTTCCCATATTTGAAAATTGTCTCCTTTTTCCTTGATCAGTAGTTGCATTGACTTTCATTTCGTTTTGTGTACTCTAACTGCCAAATTGGTAATTTTCCTTTTCATTCCTTCTTCTAGAAAAATGATTCTTATCCCTTTCCCATTCTTCTATCTATAAGCCAGCTTGAAGAAGATCTTTAAAATCTTTAATAAGAGTATGGAATAGCCTTTTACGAAGGTTAGGCAGGACAACTCTCATTATCATTCTAAACTTGTCAGAATCATCAAGCCTCTTCTTGAGAAGAGCAACTTTATTTCTCCACCTCTTCACATAATCAATAAAATTTTCATTTTATGTATATCTAATAGTCTAAACCTTCATCAAAGTCACTTTCAGCTCAACATTATACCCATATTGCTGAATGAAGGCCTTGTCCATCAAATCCCAATCCTTTTGGATGTTCTCTTATAAGGTATTTGTGAGCAAGAATTTTCGTCCCCACTCCAGGTGGAATGGTTCTTGCAACTTCGGCACTGTTAGGCTCATTCAGCAATATGGGTATAATGTTAGAGAACATGGACCTAAACCCGGAGAAAATAGAGTCGCCCCTTGGACGGGCCTGAAAAATAAAAACGGGTGGATGACTTGATTCCTAAGGAATCCCCAACCCCTTATTGTTTTCAGAAAGTTGGGTACACATGGGAAAGGTGAGAAATGGCTCAGCACCCCCATAACATTCGGTTCATCAGAACCGGCCTCCTTTTCAGGTCTAAATATTATTGAATTATTAACCATTATAACATTATCCATACTACATGCAATTATTGAAATAAGTAATCATTATATTATAAAATAAATAAATAAATAAAATAAACACCCATTTAAAGATGGAAACATGCCCTTACAATGTCCAATGTTTAAAATACAAGTAAAACAAAATAGGACATCCACCAATTGGTGGAAACATGCCCCTTACATTAATCCCAAAACTTTAAATAAAATAAAAAGAATAAATTAAGTAAAACAAGGAACCCATATGGTGGAAACATGCCTTTTACATCCTTGAAATCAAAATAATCAAATTAAAACATTCAACCATTCGTCATAAATAAAATAAAAACAAATCATCCATCACAAGCATACATCAATAAATTAAATAATCAAATCTAGGTTTTAATCTTACGTTGAACAATAAATATGCAAAATTAGTGTTTTGATATATGAATTAGGATTTCTAGGGGTTTAAACATGAAATAGGGTTTTTTAGGGTTTTAGTACTAACTTAGGGTTTTAGTCTTGAATTAGGGTTTCAGATGGAAAACTAGGATTTTTATGTGAATCATGATTTTTTCCTTAACCTAAGATTTAATATTTACAAACCAAGGTTTAAAATACAAATCAAAATTTAAAATAATGCACAATTAAGTTTTAATGTAAACTAGCACTAAAGAATGCAAATTAGGGATGACATATAAAGTTGAAATTCTAATATGCAAAACAAAATTTAATTCTAAACCTAAGATACAAGGCTAAAGTTTTAAACATGCACTATAAGAATACTATGATGTAATTCTAAAGAATTTATTGTAATTAGGGTTTTAAATGATTGAATTATAAGTCTATAAGTCATTGTAAAAATATTACAAAACCCTATTAATAAATTATTAACACAGTAAGTTGAGTGTTGAAATTAATCAATAAATTTGACTGGATCAGTTAATAAGAATTATTCATGCATTTAGGCTCCACCAAGTTGATGTGTTGATCCAAGCTTCTATTTTGTTTTTGCCTAGAGCAATTGTTTCTTGGTTAGAGATTCCGTGATCAGAAGATCAGCTACTGGCACTTTGTTTTGCTTTTATTTTTGCTCTCTATGTTTAATTGATGCTCATAAGGTTTTGTTCCTCATTACTGCTACTTTTAATTATTGCATTTATTGCTCTTTATTTTGGTTGATCATTCTCTTTTCTCTGTGCTTCCTTATGTGTTTATGGGCAAAGACCATTTAATTAAAACACTAATTGTATGCTTAACCAAAAGCTTTTAGAAGTTTAGTCTAATTAGGAAACTTAATTTGCCCTTAAACCACAATTAAAATCAAATTAAAAGACTCATGGTGAATTAAAGGCTTCCCAATTCATCATGGACAATGATCCATGGCTAATTGGAATGCTCCTAATTCATTATAGTTCAAAGGCCATGGCGAATTGAGGCTCCCAATTCACCATGGTTACAAGGTCATGGTGAATTGGGACTCCCAATTCTCCATTAGCCCTGGTTCATGGCAAATTAGGGACTCAATTTGCTTAGGGTCCAAGGCTTTTTGGCTTTTAAGTGTAAACCAAGCGTGGTTGGATTTTTCAAATTAGATTGTATTTGATTTTGGCCTTTAAAAATTAAATCGGACTAGGTTTAGGGTTTTAGAAATTTAAAACGACTTACTTTAGGCCTTTTCAAATTGGACAGACCTAATTCAAAGCTATTAACTAGGTGTTTTTAAAACCAGACCAAATTTGGCTTTGCCGTCTTTAATCGAGATCAGACTAGCTTAGGGCCAAAATTAAGGGTCTACAGTATTGAACCAATTTTACACAACAGAATCCAGAGAAAGCATGAAATACCTTAGGGTTTGAGAGCTCTAGCATACTGTATAGTAGTGATGTACTGCTTAATATGCAAGTGGGGATTTTCAATTCTGTCAAACTTAGCAAATGGAGGCATCTTAAACATGTAAGGAATTTTTCTTGTCTTTAAATAGTTTGTCCACCTTGATACGTCTTCAATTTTTAGCTTCTTTTTGAACGTCTTTTCCATGTCAGAAATCAATTTTTCTACATCAACATTTTTACTTTTCTCTACAACCTTATTTTCTTTCTTCTTTTCTTGAGGGTCTTGAAAGTATGCGCCTTAGTCATCATCATCCATAGCTTCCTTGTTTTCATCAAAGGCCACTTTGGCCATTTAGCCTTGCCTTTGTCTTCCTGCTTCTTAGTACTTGCAGATGTTTAGCAATGTTATCTTCCAGCACTACAGGTAATTAACTTCTTAAAGCCTCATCCAGGGTCCCCTTCAGTTCTCCCATCATTGAGGCCAGGGCCTCATTCACCAAGTCTTTAATTTGCTCATGATCCATTGGTTTTGGCACGAAGTTAACTGAGGCTTCACTGAATTCTATGTCACTATCATAGGTCAGATTGTCATAAGCCCTCAAATTACTAAACTCCATGTCTGTGAGCCAAAAAGGATTAATGCAATGTAATGCAATGTATGTATGCATGCATGTATAGCAAACAAATCAACAAATAAAGTCAGGATGCTCCTTCCAAATTTATATCTTCCACAGATGAATGGCGAGTCTCTTTTTCTAGGTATTGTGGTCAACAAAAATATCAATAGGGGATATTCTTGTTTTTAAAAGAATCTACTTATATAAAATAACCAATAGTTGTATAGCTAAATATAGAAGTCGATCCATAATAATTCCTACCAATTAAGCCTTAATCCTTTAGGTCCACAGAGCAATATTCCTGCTACATTTCGGATTAAAAAAATTAATAGGTTTATTATGAATGGACTCCTTATTTGAAAAAGCAACTAGTGGTCCATGCCACAAACAAGCCCACAACTAACAAGTCTTAGTGTAAATAAGGCCCACATTTGATTTTAGGATTTCATGATTAACCTAACTAGTTGAAAACCCATTTAAAGTTAGAAAAATTATTTTTGGGTCATAATTTGAAAAATGGTTTTGGGTCCACCTCTAGAAAATAAAGCCTATTGCAAAATGGTTTATTAATTTTGGGCTTCCTCTTTAGGCCACAAGGTAGAAAATAAATTTTGACCCATCTTTTTTGAAAAAGGGTTTTAAGCTTAATTTAAAAAAGCTTTGAATATGATTTTGGATTTGGGCTTAAAAGAATTTTGGGCCATAAAATAATTTTAGGCTTACACCATAATTAGGTCATATTAGGAAAAAGTCAAACCAAATGGGCCATTATTCTAGCCAAGATATATCAATCATAGTCAAATAACAAACAATTATGGTAAACCTAAGGAAAGTTACTAGGCCAACTACATGGGCTTTAGTCTTTAAGTTGAAAAGGCTTAGGTTTCCATAGCAAGTACATACCAAAAGGTACATGGCTATGAGTGGGTATGCAATGCTTGATCTCCATACCTTGAGTGAAAGTATGGTATCACTTACATATACATAACATGGGATTCACTGGGCATCCTAACTCATACACACAATGCAATCTAAATGATGCAATGAATAATATCATAATAATAAAGAATAAAATAATATAAATACCAATGGAATCAACTTCTCTTATCCCTAGTGAAGTCGCCACTGTGAAGCGAAGATTTTTGCCCTCACTCTATGTGGAATGCTTCTTGCGACTTCGGCACTATTAGGCTCAGGACCTTAGAGAATACGGGCCTAAACCCGAATAATAGGAGTCACTACCTGGATGGCCTGGGAAGATAGAAAGGGGTGGATGATGTTATTCTTAAGGAATGCCCAACCCCCTATTGGGTCGAAAAGTTGGGTAAGCATGGGAAAGGTGAGAATGACCCACCACACCCACAACACTCGGTTCATAGGAATTGACCTCCTTTTTAGGTCTAAATATTATTAAATTCTTATTTTATTATGATATTATCTATATTACATGAAATTAAAATAAATGAACATACATCATATTATAAATCAAAGAAACAAATAAAAATGGGCACCAATACAAGATGAAAACATGCCTTTATAATAATTTAAATGTCCATATAAGTAAATAAATAAAGGAGGACACCCACCAATTGGTGGAAACATATCCCTTACAACATCCCATAATCCTTATAATTAAAATACATAGTTAAAATAAGGCACCCATGAAGCAGAAACATGCCTTTTACATATTATTTAAAATCTAAATAATAAATAAACATAATTAATTATTCATAATAAACAATAAAATAAGATCAAAATAAACAAAGTACATTGTCCATCGTAAACGAATAACAATAAATCAAATAATTAAAATTAAGGTTCCACTATTAAATTAAGGTTAGATTGCCAAACTAGGGTTTTTACTAATCAAATTAGAGGTTTGGAATGAAATTAGGGTTTTAGGGTTTTAGTTTAGAAGTTAGGTTTTGGTTTGAAAATTAGGGTTTTGGGGTTTTAGTTTGAAAGTTAGGGTTTTAGGGTTTTAGAATGTAAATTAGGGTTTTAGAATGAAAATTAGGGTTTCAGTTTGAAAATTAGACTTTTAGGGCTTTAATTGGTCAAATTAGGACTTTTACTAGACTTAGGGTTTTTAGACTAAACTAGGGTTCAATATGCAATTCTAAGGTTTTTCATGCTAACCTTGGGTTTGACTCTAAAACTAAAATCCAACATGTAAGATTAAGGTTTGAAGATATTAATTAAGATTAAAACATGCAAAGATAGGATTTATAATATAATTCTAAGGTTTAATATGCAAACTAGACTAAGACATGCAAACTAGAGTAAAACCTAAAAGATTAGGGTTTTGGATTTATGGAATTAAGATTTGGATTTATGGAATGAAGGTTTCTGTGAAAATTAATTAAGACTAGAAAAATAATAAATTCTACAATATTAAAACTTTGAAGATGAATAATTGAATGGATTTAGTCTATAGAAAACATACCTTCGTTTGTTGGCTCTGCCAAATCAATTTTGTTGAACCAAGCTTTGTTTGAATGCCTCAATCCACCAAAGTTTGAGGCTTGATGATGCTACTATCTACTTGGATCAATTGGTTTTGGACAAGTGAAGCAATCTGAGGATAATAGTTGGTTTTAGCTACTGCCTCCCTTTGTCATTGCTCAATTGTTATGTCTTGGTTCTGTGTCTTTTTCTTTCTCATTTTTTTACTGCCCAATTGCTCCTTGTTTCTGTGTCTCTCTCTATATTTCTTTTTGTGGCTCTTTGATTCCTAAAGCTGCCTCCCCTATTTCTAAATAAAATCATGTATTATAAGCTTTCATTAGGGCAAACTCGCTCGACCATCCTCACTCAACTTAAACTCCTCCTTCGCTTATCCAAAGCTTGGTAGAATTTAAGCAAGCTTGGTAGAATTTAAGCACAAGTAGGAATGCATCTGAATTGAAATGAGGACTCATGTCAAATTGGTTGTGTCCAATTTGATGTGATTGTCTAATTAGCATAGTGATCATGTCTAATTGGCATAGTGCTCATGTCTAATTAGCATAGTGCTCATGTCTAATTGGCATAGTGTCTACATAGTGCACATGTCTAATTAGCATATTATCTTATTAGTATAGTGTTCATGTCTAATTGGCATAGTCCTTTCCTAAATTGGACCAGATTCGGCTTGGGCTTTTAAAATTTGACCAGAATTAATCAAGCATTTAAATTTGGACTGCACTAGGTTTAAGCTTCTTAAAATTGGGTTGGACTTAATTCGGGCCTCTTAATTTGAACTAAACTTATTTAGGGCCAAAATTAAGGGTCTATATTAATGATATTTAGACCTAAGAAGGAGGTCAGTTCTAATGAACTGGGCATTATGGGAGTGCTGGATCGTTCTCACCTTCCCCATAGATGCCTAACTTTTCAAACCCAATAGGGGTTAGGGATTCCTTAGCAATTGAGTCATCCACCCCTTTCTTTCTTGGCCTTTCTGGGTGACGACTCCAATTCTCCAGTTTTATCCTCTTGTTCTATAAGACCCAGAGTCTAACAGTGTCAAAGTCATAAGAACCATTCCACCAGGAGTGGAGACAAAAATCCCCGCTCATAATTCCCTCATTTCAAGAACCAAGTTGATGAGAGAGGATTAGGCTATGATAATGATGAAGAAAAGGAAAGCCAAAGGAAGAAATCCAAGCTTAATGATTACTTCATTAAAGGTGACAAAGAAGGGGCCTACCAGTTCACACTAGAGCCTATGGAAATTGATAGAGTCTTAAAAGTTGGGTTTGAAATTTTTGCAAATGTGGTTAAAGAAAGAAAAAATGTGGATCTGAAGAGATTTTAAAGATAAAAAATGAAGAAGAAAGGATCAAAGAAGATGCTCTTATTATAGAGGCTATAGCAATGGACTATGAGAATGTAACTAAACCTGAGGATGTAGTTTTAGCTTTTGATCTATATGAGGATATACTAGTTTTTAAGATTAGTGCATTTGTTTTATTTGATTTATTTGTTTGATGTTTTGCTTGATGTCATTATGCATAATATGATTATTCCATGAGCATACTTTGCATTAATAACATTAAAACATGCGAATTCAACTTAGGAAATGACCAAAATCCACACAAACTACTAATCACACAAGATTTGGCAAAAGGAAGAAAAGGGGGAATTGGAAAGGGTATTAAGGAAATATGAGGAAGGGTTTACATGGACCTACATAGATATTTCAAGAATAGATAGAAGTATAGCCCAACACTTTATCCCCATATACCCACATTGTAAACCCAATAAGCAAATGTTAAGAAGGATGAGACCATAATGGGCCAGAAAGATCAAAGAAGAAGTCCAAAAGACAAATGGAGGTCAGATTCTTAGAAGTGAAAGAATACCCAACTTGACTCGCCAACATAGTTCCAGTATCTAAGAAAGATAGACGAGTGAGGATGTGCTTAGATTATAAAGATTACAAGGCTTGCCTGAAGAATGATTTCCCTTTACACCACCATGTACTCATTGATGTGGATAGTGCAAACCTCATGCACCATGTACTCATCGATGATAGATTTTCAAGATACAACCAGATCCTCATGGCTGAAGAATATAAGAGCAAAAGATCTTTCATAGCAGACTGTGGAACTTATTAATATGAAGTGATGCCATCTAGACTAAAAAAATGCAGGAGCCACCTATTATAGGATGGCAACTACCCTCTTTCACAACCTAATCCATAAGGAAGTAGAAGTCTATATGGATGACATGATAATCAAATCCAAAATAAGAGAAGGACATGTAGCTGCATTAGAAAAATTCCTTTGGAAGGTGAAAGGATATAAGCTCCTTCTCAATCCAAAAAGTGCATATTTTGGAGCAACTGAAGGGAAGTTGTTTGGTTACATGGTGAGCCATAGAGGAACTGCAAAATGAGATGCCTACTCCAAGATTGAAAAAAGATATTAAAAGCTTCTTAAGAATGCTCCAGTATATAACCTGGTTCATTGCTAAACTCACCATGATCTCTGAGCCCATTTTTAGGTTGCTGAGGAAATTTAGCACAAAGAATGGACTTAAGAATGCCAAATTGCATTTGAGAAAACAAAAGCTTATTTATTGAACCCACAAATTTTGAAAACATGAAGGCCCAAAAAACCACTAATATTATATTTGGTTATCAAAATGGAATCCATAGGAGCACTATTGGCCCAAGAAGATTATGGAGGGGTTGAACATGCAGTCTATTACCTAAGTAAAAGGTTCATTCAATATTAAATCAAATATAATAAAGTGGAGAAGAGTTGCATACGTATGGTATGGGCAATCAAGAAACTGGAACACTATTTCCAATCTTACAAGGTGATAGTGGTCACCAAATCCAACACACTAAAGTATTTATACTCAACACCATCATTCTTAGGAAAGCTGGCAAGATGGATGGTTATTTTGTAAAAACATGATGTAGAGTGTGTAACTAAGAAGACTTAAAAGGAAGACACATCGCAGAATTCTTAGCACAATAATCACTAATTGATGATACATAATGGGAATTGGAATTTCCAAATCAATACTTGGGGGCAATCTAAATTCAGAAATGGTAAACATTCTTTGATGGAGTGGTAAATCAAAATAGAGCAAGAATCAGAGTAGTGTTAGTATTTCTTGAAAAGAAGAAAATCCATTTAGCTAAGAAGCTTTAGTTTTTAGTTACCAATAATATGGAAGAATATGAGTCATGCATCTTTGGGTTTGAGGCTTTATTAAATTTGGGGGTAAAGAAATAAGAAGTATAGGGCGACTCCATGTTGGTAACACATCAAGTAAAAGGAAAATGGGAAGTAAGGGAGGAAAAGTCAAAACCGTATCTAGAGCACATCAACCATTTATGGACAAACTTCCATGACCTATAGTTCACTTCTCTTTCGAGGGAGAAAAATCAAATTGCTGATCCACTTGCAACTTTAGCTTCCACTTGTGTTTCACATTGGAGTTTGTGGGCCTCATATGAATCGATGAGCCTTGGCTAAAAAGATAATTAGACAAGGATATTTTTGGCTCACTATGGAAATTGACTGTCAAAACTTCATAAGGAAATACCACAACTATCAAATTCATGCTAATATCAGCAACTTGTTGCCATTTAAGTTGAAAACCCTTTCATTTCCTTAGCCATTTGTTGCCTGAGGAATATTTATCATTGGAGAAATCAAACCAGATTAATTGAATGGCTAGCTTAAACCAAACTCTCCTATTTTTTATCTTAGGCAATCAAGTTGAATTTAACTAACACTTGTATCAAGTTACATTGTGCAGGAAGTTATTTCTTTAAAGAATCTTGAAAAGTCTAATTGGACCACTGAAAAGACCGACTGAACCACTCATGTTCAAAATGAGCCAAAAGACTTTGAAGGTTTCATGGTGGAGAGTACTCCCAAAATCTCTCCGTACCACATCCAATCCGATCGGACCATTCATCAATAGAACCAGACCATTGGATGAGAAAAGAAACAAAAGAGACATAACATTTCATGGTCAGAAGTACTCTCACTTTCTCAGAGTACCACAAGAAGTCTCACCCAACTTTAAGGGATTTCGACTGGACCACTGAAGCAAATTTTCTCCAAATCATCCAGTAGGATTCCAGACCAACGATATGCTAAAAAATTGGATAGACCACAAATATTTTGACCAGACCTAGTGCAAGTTTGACAGGACTATTTAAAAAAAAATACTCAAGTCAGAAGTTGTTGCATCTCCACTCAATAAGTGGAAGCCACGTGGACCAACCGTTGGAAGAGCATTAAGCAGAATCTCAAATATTTCGATCGGACCATCATGTTCTCTTGCCGGCATCACAGCATACCGAATGGACCAAGCCTAAAGCAACCATGAAATTGCTCTGGAAAAGAAATTAGTAAAAGACAAGAATCAAAGATGTTGGTCCCAACCTCAAACCACTATTTCATGACCTGAAGGCTATAAAAACCATAAGTAACTCTATTTTGATAAAACATTGTAATTGTAAGAGGCTACTTTAACATCTTTCTTTTCTTTGCATCAAAATCTTACTTTATATTGTTTGTGTGTTGGGTGTGAGCATTAAACACAATTTCAAGTTTGAGAGTAAGCTTGGAAACACTTAGGTTTTAAGAGTGAGCCTAGGAAAACTCTTGTAAGGTTTGTGAGGATTGATCTCAAACCATTGTACTAGTTTGGTGTAAGCTAGAGAAAACACCAAGTTAGAGTTAAGCTTGTAAAAACTCAAAGTTAGTGGAACCTTAACAAGTTGTTAAGGAAGTGGATGTAGTATTAAGGTAAATTTGAACCACTATAAATCTTTGTGTTCATTGCCTCATCTTCTACTTAATCTTCTTTTACATTTTCTACATTCCTTACTTGTTGATTTTGAATTTTCCATCACTTTCCAAACTAACCAATTCACCCCCCCCCCTCTTAGTTGCTATCTTGGGATAATAATTGGTATTAAAGCTTGTTAATTTCTTAAACTTAACTGTGAAATTTGATCCAAAATGGCAACCTCTTCTTCATCTACCTCAATTTCTCATTGAAATCCTAATTCTCTTCTTAGACCCTACTTTGATGGAACTGATTATTCCTATTGGAAACACAAAATGTTTTTATTCCTAGATAGTGAGGGAATAGAGCTATGGGATTATGTTGAAAAAGAGTGGAAACCTGTAACACCCCCATACTCTATATAAGTACTATACATATACCTTGTATACATGCAGTACGTATATAAAGTATAAGAATGTCACTTTTCATTTCAGATTAAAAACCTTCACTCTAGTTCCAAACCACAATACATTTTATTTAAAGAACATTTACAAACTCATTATACTTTTGATGATATTACATATATATAATGATCTTGTTTTTACCAAAATTCATTTATACATATGAATACATTTTTATCAAAATACAACATAATTAAATTGTACATGTATGCACCACCTTCTAGTTGGTCTCGAAATACTCTTACCCTTCTCGTGGCATAACGATTTGACTTCCGATCAACCACCTACTCACCTGCGCGATTTACACAACCGCGCTAAGCTCGAAAGCTTAGTAGTACAAATAAATATTACCAACATGCATTACAGAAAATCATACGCATATATTAACTTCATGTATCATTATTTTTTTATCATGTTTTCCCATTTCAATTACACTTTTTATATGTTTCAACTAATCTCATAATTATATACATATATACATAAATCATTAACATAAACCACAATTCCATAACTTATTAGAACATTCATAAAATAATACTCACAATATCCACATCCATATGCATATTACATGTCATATTATACTTTCAGAATCTCATCTTTCAACATAGCTTCTCAGGCCATATTTCTTTTCAATAATTTACTTATGTATTGTAATCATAACATACTTCATAACATTACATTCCATTACTTTATTCAATTGTTTCACCATTCATAAATCACATTGAAACAAAGACAAGCATGGGCCCAAAAGACACTAATATGCCATTCAACTTTCAGAGTTAATGTTTTGGTTCAATTATCACATTTATCATTATCATTATCCCAACTAGGCTTCAAGGATTAGGTTCAACCAAGCTTCAAGGGGAATAAAGCATGCTAAAAATCAACCCAACTTGGCTTCAAGAACCAAACCCAACCTAGCTTCAAGGGTTGTAACATCTCAACTAGGCTTCAAGGACTAGACCCAACCAAGCTTCAAGGGGAGTTAAGTATGCTAAACTTCAATCCAACTTGGCTTCAAGGATCAAGCCCAACCTAGCTTCAAGAGATTGTTACCATTAGGCATGCCACCAACAACAAAACTCTGAAAATGGAATAACATATTAGACACACAATTAATTCATTATTTCATTATCAATTTCATTCTCATTTTCTTATCATCATTTAGGCATCCATGCCTCAATCATCCCATTTGCATCATTATAGCCAACAACAATGGCTTCACATCTCATCAATAGAGTATACATAAGCAATTGAATTGGACATATATTTTGAATTCATCATCATCTAGGCAAACATGCCCCATTTATTTCATTTGAATCATTATAGCCAACCACAATGGCATCACATCTCATCATTTCTCAATTCACATTAAAGCAACTCATCATTAAAGTATTTATCATAATCAATTGCATTGCACATACCTTTTTAATGATCATCATATCTTTCATATTATACAAATCATAACATTAATCAAATAGTAATAACAATATAGTAGATTACTTAACACATTTATAACCAAATGTGTTAAGTCTCAAAATCATGTAAAAGAATGCATCCATGTAAGTTTGTACTTACCTCAAGAGCAACTCACATCAATCTATACACTTCCTCTTCCAAGAATTCTTCACACCTAGGTTAAGGCAACTCAACCTCTTCACAACCTAATCCAAAAGGAAGAATACACACTTACTTACAAATACACATGAATTCCAATACACGTATTCACCTATTAGTCTCATACTAGACACATAGATCATAAATTACAAACCAAAACCATTATCTAAGTCCCCACGGTCGTGGCCTCACAACCCCACGGTCGTGGCCTCACAACCCCACGGTCGTGGGTTAGCAAACGAATCTGCCCAATTTTCTCTAAACCCCCACGGTCGTGTCCCTCACTTGCCATGACCTTGGCACTCATTTGCCACGACCGTGGCATCCATTTTGCATCTGTTTCAGACCAAACTCATGTATTCTATGTTTTTAACTTCAATAAACACAAACGTATAGAAAATCCAAGATAATAATTGATCAAACTCATAACATACCTCAATTACCAATTATTCTAACACTTATATAACTTCAACATATCATAATAATAATCATTATATACATCATCCATATATCAATTATTCAATTCCCCAACTCATTTATACTAAACCCTTACTAAACAATTTCTACAATCCATCATCATCCACACAAATAACCATATTATCATCATCTAAATACCAATTCAACATATATGCTTCAATCTTTCATTATCATCATCTTCACACACTAACCATATCAAATATAAACACAATCAATAGAAATCAACACAAAGAAATGAACACTTACTTGAATTCTTTGCCAAATCTTCAATATCCACCTTCAATTCTCTTAAAGCCCTTAAGAATTTGATGTGTATGTAAATAAAATCACATCTCTCTCTCTCTCTCTCTCTCTCTTTCCACGTTCAAGAACAAGAAGAAGAAGAAGAAAGAAAGAAAATCTTCTTTCTTTATTCAATCTTATCTTATATATATATAATAATAATAATATAATAAAATATCCCAAAAATCCTCCACCACAATTTATCCTTCCCTTTGACTTTCTTTTCTTCTTTTTCTCTTGTCATTATTATCATTATTATTATTATTATTATTATTATTATTATTAATTATATACACTTACTTTTCCTACACCAATATATACATCATGTATATGTGAGGTATATGTTGATATATTTATATGTCTTATATATTGCTTTTATATTTCCCACATTTTACAATTACAATATATACTTATCATTCTTCATACACCTCTATCTCTTATAATATTTCCTTTTAATTAATTTATCTTCTTTTGACTTCCATTTCTTTGACTTGTATATGTCATATATATATCCATATATACAACATATACACTCTCTCTTTACTTCTTTTCACTTTCCATTAAACATATACATTAAATCTAAATACAACAATAATTCCAAAACTTTTAGGGTATATTTTGGGATATTACAATTCTCTCCCCCTTAAATAATTTCGTCCTCGAAATTATCTAGTACAGTAATAATCCATTCTTAACAAAATACCATCTTAACTTTCATATGAAGTTAATTATATTATTAAGTTATTATGTCATCAAATCACGTAACTTCTACTCTCCCCCTTAGATTCAAACATCTTCTCTAAATTTCATAACCCATCATTATATATATTTATATATCTTATTATTTCTTAACCAAACATTCATAATAACTCATTACATTCCCAATTAATTTATCTTTATACAAGAATCAGATCATCTCATAATATACTTATACTTCGTCCAATTATTACATTCAGGATATTTTATCACTTCATCTCTTTATAAATACTCTCTTAACTTTAACCTTAAAAATCATTGATTTATATCTTAATATTGATTATCCCATCATTACAATCACTTTTAGAATAGATATTTATCAAACCTTAATTGATAACAATATCCTTATTTTTCATACACTTAATTCCTTCTTTAGCAGGCTTCTCACTTAACATAAATATTAGTACAATGCCTGTAAACTTACTTTTTAGATAATTAACCTTTTTCCTTTTCTTATCATTTACAACTGATATCTCTTAACTCATTCATGTCCATACACATATCATAATTTTTACCTCATATACATTATCACATATATCTTATACCCTTAGTACAATTATACATATAAATCTCAATAATGATTTGCAATCTTAGCGAAATTTAGATCAATTGATCTATCTATCACAATATACCCACGTTTCAATCTTTTTCGATTTAAACCAACAATTAACTTATTTAAACTTATCATTAGATTTTATATTATATATGACCTAATTCCATTAGGTCAAACTTATATTCAAATTCTAATCTCTTCGGATCCATTTTTCAGCTTTTTGAGATTATGATTATTAATAACAAATCACTTCAAATTATCTTAGTACAATTTCCATAAAATTCTCATGATTATCTCATACCATATTTATTACCCATAGTTTACTCACTTAAACCTTAAGTCCATCCACTTATTCACTTTATACCATAAACATATTCAATATAACTTTCAATCACATTATGTAATTTCTCCCATTTAATTTCTCCTCACATTTCATACCATTACTATTTTTACAATAATTACCTTTTTATCACATTATCCATAACTCAAAACATTTTCACAGTTCTCTTTTCTTCCATACTTTCTATAATTATAAACAAATTTCTAACATAAAATGATAAAGTACAACTTTACCCATCATAACTCTTGACCATGTTTCTAGAAATATAATTATCAATCTCACCAAAATTGTACTACAGTCATGTTATCTCGGTCCCAAATTTGTGGATAACAAAACTAACCAACCAGATATACTAAACAAATCATATAGCCATAGGAGATTAATGCTCACGCCTGTGGCTTATAAATCAATACTGTCCCTCTATTATACTGCTTCCAACCTTTCCAATTACAATGCTAAGTTTGTATCGCAAGGATTACATATTCATTCTCTAAACTTTTGCTACACCAATAGTTAACACATTTCAACTCCGTTTCAAACCAATTTGCACTCGATTATATGATCATCATTAGCCTAATTCATGTTTCAACAATATTACTATTAACATCTCTTACATATACATATTCGATCATATGTAAATCTTACAAAATTTCCATTTGTTACTCCATTTCTAATCTATCTCTTCTAAAAATTTTATACATTATACTTTCCCTTTTTCCTTACAATCTCTTATTATACATATATACATAGAACCTTTCCACATGTAAATACTTTGGGACTCAAAATATTATATGATCATTAAGTTCAGTGATTACCATAACAATTTCACTGTCCAGTATTACTCGAGTCCATTCTCACTCTCAATTTCATCACATAGTCTAGCTCTGCGCAAGTCAAGACCTAATCTCTCTTAGGTTCACTAATACATGCAATATCATTATTAATATCATTAGACCAGTAGTTATACCACATACACATTCATAGGTCACATTCATAATATGACTTACTTTCCACCTTTCTTACATATTACAATTACATTCATATCGAAAAACTCATCTCACATATCCTATACATGTATACACATAATCATGCAATTTTATTTAATTTCTCTTTTGCATACAATCTATACAAATTTAATGTTTATTACTTTTCTTTGAACATTATCATTCTCATTCTTTTAACATGACTTAGGTTATTCATCAACTCAACAAATATATACACTCTAACCATAATAATACTTCACATAAGTCTTAGTCACATTTGTAATGTGACATCTTTCTCACATTTGTTTTTAAAAACATTTAGTATACCCTTCATATCCATTTTCATCATTTCCAGTCAAATTACTTAAGTAACTCATTTTCACTTGCTTATTCGTTTTCCCTTTATTACAAAACAAATTTTCGTATTATCAATCACATTATCCAATTCATAATACTTTCATGTACAATAATATTTATTTCACATAGCTCATATGTTTAATATACATTAAACTATCAATATCTAAATAATCCTCATCAAAATTTCTATTAAAACTCTAAACTCTAAACTTGCTACTTTACCAAAACTTCAAATTACTAATCTTGTTTTCTTAATATCAACTTTAAAACAATATATATATATCGTCATGTAATATCAGAACATCTCATTTTCACAATTATTAAAGCTCATTTCAAAAATTCAACTTTCACATATTACCACCATTAATATGAGCTTTATTAACACTTAAACATTTTACATTTCTAATATTAAAATCACAATGTTTGTATCAAAACAACAATACAAAAAACACCATTATATATCCTTACTTTAACCAACATCATCCCTTTTTAAAAACCTGAACTTTACGTACCCAAAACCTTAAATTGTCACACATTGTCTATACCAATCAACTCACTCAATATTCCACCATACTTTCTTCAATTTAATAACATATCTATCCATTTTAACATTCAAACAATATTCTCTCTCTATCAATCCAATCATAAGCTTTATTAGAAAGAGATCCAAACTTTAGAGAAATGAGTAATTACTTAAATCTTGATTTTTTTATTTTTTTTAAACTCATTTTCAACATTATTCTCCTATTCATTTCTTTATGACCTTTTTCACAAGCACACTTCCATAATCATAAATTTCAAAATTTACTTTACTTAAGTAAACTTCAATTCTTTAATTTATCAATTATACTTGTACAAATTTTCCTATATCATTTCTTTCTCTAGCTTTACTTTCATGTAAAACCTCATTCACACACTATCATCCATCTCATATAATTCAGATATACTACAAATCACATAATGCCACATCCGAGACCAACCTAGGTGTTAATGCATATGCATGTATCACAATTTCACTTTTCAAAAATTTTCCTCTTTTCTTTTTAAATCTACTTAGGCCGAGAATCTCAAACCTAATCTCTGATACCAAAATAATTGTAACACCCCCATACTCTATATAAGTACTATACATATACCTTGTATACATGCAGTACGTATATAAAGTATAAGAATGTCACTTTTCATTTCAGATTAAAAACCTTCACTCTAGTTCCAAACCATAATATATTTTATTTAAAGAACATTTACAAACTCATTATACTTTTGATGATATTACATATATATAATGATCTTGTTTTTACCAAAATTCATTTATACATATGAATACATTTTTATCAAAATACAACATAATTAAATTGTACATGTATGCACCACCTTCTAGTTGGTCTTGAAATACTCTTACCCTTCTCGTGGCATGACGATTTGACTTCCGATCAACCACCTACTCACCTGCGTGATTTACACAACCGTGCTAAGCTCGAAAGCTTAGTAGTACAAATAAATATTATAAACATACATTACAGAAAATCATACTCATATATTAACTTCATGTATCATTGTTTTTTTTATCATGTTTTCCCATTTCAATTTCACTTTTTTTATGTTTCTACTAATCACATAATTATATACATATATACATAAATCATTAACATAAACCACAATTCCATAACTTATTAGAACATTCATAAAATAATAGTCACAATGTCCACATCCATATACATATTACATGTCATATTATACTTTCAGAATCTCATCTTTCAACATAGCTTCTCAGGCCATATTTCTTTTCAATAATTTACTAATGTATTGTAATCATAACATACTTCATAACATTACATTCCATTACTTTATTCAATTGTTTCACCATTCATAAATCACATTGAAACAAAGACAAGCATGGGCCCAAAAGACACTAATATGCCATTCAACTTTAAAAGTTAATGTTTTGGTTCAATTATCACATTTATCATTATCATTATCCCAACTAGGCTTCAAGGATTAGGTTCAACCAAGCTTCAAGGAGAATAAAGCATGCTAAACATCAACCCAACTTGGCTTCAAGAACCAAACCCAACCTAGCTTCAAGGGTTGTAACATCTCAACTAGGCTTCAAGGACTAAACCCAACCAAGCTTTAAGGGGAGTTAAGTATGCTAAACTTCAATCCAACTTGGCTTCAAGGATCAAGCCCAACCTAGCTTCAAGAGATTGTTACCATTAGGCATGCCACCAACAATAAAACTCTGAAAAAGGAATAACATATTAGACACACAATTAATTCATTATTTCATTATCAATTTCATTCTCATTTTCTTATCATCATTTAGGCATCCATGCCTCAATCATCTCATTTGCATCATTATAGCCAACAATAATGGCTTCACATCTCATCAACAGAGTATACATACCCAATTGCATTGGACATATATTTTTAATTCATCATCATCTAGGTAAACATGCCCCATTTATTTCATTTGAATCATTATAGCCAACCACAATGGCATCACATCTCATCATTTCTCAATTCACATTAAAGCAAATCATCATTAAAGTATTTATCATAATCAATTGCATTGCACATACCTTTTTAATGATCATCATATCTTTCACATTATACAAATCATAACATTAATCAAAAAGTAATAACAATATAGTAGATTACTTAACACATTTATAACCAAATGTGTTAAGTCTCAAAATCATGTAAAAGAATGCATCCATGTAAGTTTGTACTTACCTCAAGAGCAACTCACATCAATCTATACACTTCCTCTTCCAAGAATTCTTCACACCTAGGTTAAGGCAACTCAACCTCTTCACAACCTAATCAACAAGAAAGAATACACACTTACTTACAAATACACATGAATTCCAATACACTTATTCACCTATTAGTCTCATAATAGACCCATAGATCACAAATTACAAACCAAAACCATTATCTAAGTCCCCACGGTCGTGGCCTCACAACCCCACGGCCGTGGGTTAGCAAACGAATCTGCCCACTTTTCTCTAAACCCCCACGGTCGTGTCCCTCACTTGCCACGACCGTGGCACTCATTTGCCACGACCGTGGCATCCATTTTGCCTCTGTTTCGGACCAAACTCATGTATTCTGTGTTTTTAACTTTAATAAACACAAACATATAGAAAATCAAAGATAATAATTGATTAAACTCATAACGTACCTCAATTACCAATTAATCTAACACTTATATAACTTCAACATATCATAATAATAATCATTATATACATCATCCATATATCAATTATTCAATTCACCAACTTATTTATACTAAACACTTACTAAACAATTTCTACAATCCATCATCATCCTCACAAATAACCATATTATCATCATCTAAATACCAATTCAACATATATACTTCAATCTTTCATTATCATCATCTTCACACACTAACCATATCAAATATAAACACAATCAATAGAAATCAACACAAAGAAATGAACACTTACTTGAATTCTTTGCCAAATCTTCAATATCCACCTTCAATTCTCTTAAAGCCCTTAAGAATTTGATGTGTATGTAAATAAAATCACATCTCTCTCTCTCTCTCTCTCTCTCTCTCTCTCTCTTTCTACGTTCAAGAACAAGAAGAAGAAGAAGAAAGAAAGAAAATCTTCTTTCTTTATTCAAACTTATCTTATATATATATATATAATAATATAATAAAATATCGCAAAAATCCTCCACCACAATTTATCCTTCCCTCTGACTTTCTTTTCTTCTTTTTCTCTTGTCATTATTATCATCATCATCATTATTATTATTATTATTAATTAATTATATACACTTACTTTTCCTACACCAATATATACATCATGTATATGTGAGGTATATGTTGATATATTTATATGTCTTATATATTGCTTTTATATTTCCCACATTTTACAATTACAATATATACTTATCATTCTTCATACACCTCTATCTCTTATAATATTTCCTTTTAATTAATTTATCTTCTTTTGACTTCCATTTCTTTGACTTGTATATGTTATATATATATATCCATATATACAACATATACACTCTCTCTTTACTTCTTTTCTCTTTCCATTAAACATATACATTAAATCCAAATACAACAATAATTCCAAAACTTTTAGGGTATACTTTAGGATATTACAAAACCTCCTATTCATGAAGATGAGGGTGACCAAGTTTCTCTTCCCAAAGCACAATGGTCAAATACCAGTGTAACAAATCGATTTAAAAACCATAGGGCAGCCTCCATCTTGATGAATTCTATTTCAAGAGAAGAAGGTGGGAGAGTCCAACATCTCTCTTATGCTTATTGCATTTGGAAAACTCTTAAGAACTATAATGACTACCCAAGTGAGGCTCACCAAGAAGAAAATGTATATACATGAGTATGAGCTATTCAAGATGAAGCCCAATGAAAATATTACCGACATGATGAATTGCTTACTTGCCATCATCAATGAGTTAAAGAAATATGGTAAGATATGTGATTAAGATGAAGTCAATAGCAAAATTTTGAGATCGCTTAGAACAAAGAAGAACTTTGAATCTAAAGTCTCTTCAATTGAAGAAGCTCATGATCTTAGCTCTTTGAGAACCGATAAACTTATTGAAAAACTACTCACCTTTGAATTGCAAACCGAAAGAGATGAAGAACAAGGTGAGAAGGATAAGAGGAAACCAATAGCTCTCAAGGTAATCAAAGAAGTTGAGAGTTCAAGTAATGAGATAGTGATGATAAAGAAGAAATGGAAATATTTTCAAAAAGAATGAGTGATTGGAAGAGAAAGAGAAGATTACAAGCTAACAAAGGTACATTTTCTAAATCTTCCTTCAAAGATAAGGATAAAAAGAATGAGGTGAAATTCTATGAATGTGTTCCGGTCACATCAAATCGGATTGCTTCAATTTGAAAAACAAAAAAAGTGGGATAAGGAAAAGAAGAAATCACTCAAAGCTAAGAAGAAGAAGAAGAGGAAGGAATTGCCAATCTATGTTTCATGGCTATTGAAGATGAAAGAGATCCCAATGAGGTAAGTACTCAATCCTTGAATTTAATTGGATGTGATGACAATGATATTGATGCTTTAGATGATAGTTATATGATTGAACATATGAACCTTAGAATAGAAAAATATTTTTCTAAGATGAAGTTTTATAAGGATAAATTCTCTAAGCTTAAGAAGGACTTTATGAGCTTAAAAAATTCTACCTTAGAATTAAAATCCTCAAATGAACAATTGTTGAAATCCATTGATGCAATGACTAAAAATTCTCACAGCTTAGAAAATGTGATCAAGGAAACATGAAATAAAAGGACTTAAAGAATAAATTTCAAAATTTTACAAAGAAAAAAGAAGCATTACATACATTAATTGATAATCAAAGGTCACCATCCTTGAAACATGGTTTAGGATTCAATGGATCATCCAATACTCCACCCAAAGCACCCATATTTGTAAAAGTTTCTACAACTCAAACATTTAGTATTGAAGTTGTAAAGAACACAAAAAGCACAAACTCAACCTAAAATTCCTAAACGATTGCATTGAGCACACAAAGCTCTAAAACTAAAGTTCCAAGAGAAAATCATGCAATCATGTACACTAGGCATGAACATAAACACAAAAATACACAAAAACAAGCTCATTCAACACATACTTGTAATTGTGTGCACAATTCATTGAATTTCAATAAATAAGTATAGAACATTGTATCAATGAACATATTGTATGAAATTTGGGCATAAGAGCACATTTTGCTATATTAGGAAGGCTCATCTCAAGCTAGAGGATCCTTCTACTACTAACCCCCAAGTACCCAACCTTATTTGGGTACCTAAAAAAGATGAACATAACTGGTTTTGTAGGTATGTGTAAAATCTACAATCAATGAGAGTTCTTGGTTTGTGGATAGTGGGTGCTCAAGGCATATTACTGGGAATGCAAAGCTTTTATAACTCTCACTTACAAGCATGGAGGTAATGTTACTTTTGAAAATAATGCTAAATGCAAAATAATTGGCATTGGCTCTACTGGCATGCTTGGAAAAAATTTAATTGAAAATGTTTGGCTTGTTGATGAGTTGAAACACAATTTACTTAGTGTAAGTCAATTATGTGATAAAGGATATGATATAAGTTTTGATTCTAAAGGATGCAAAGTTACCAATTCAAATGGTGAAATTGCCTTCAAAGGAGCTAGAGTTAGTAACACATAAAATTGACATATATTCCAACAATGCATTTGAATGTTTGATTTCTATCAATAATGATGCTTGGTTATGGCATAGAAGGCTAGGACATGCTGGTATGGATCATTTACAATGCATTAGTAAAGAAGAACTAGTTGTTGGTCTTCCTAAAGTTAAATTTGACAAAGATAGAACATGTGAATCTTGTCAATTTGGTAAGCAACATAAAAGTTTATTTAAATCTAAAAATGTTGTGAGTACATCTAGACCCTTAGAACTCATTCACTTGGATTTGTTTGGACCAAATAGAGTTGCTAGCCTAGGTGGAAAATTATATGCATTTGTACTTATTAATGACTACTCAAGGTTTACATGGGTAAACTTCTTAGCTCAAAAGAATGAAGCTTTTAACCATTTTAAAATATTTGCAAAAAGAGTTTAAAATGAAAAAGGCTATGTGATCACATCTATAAGAAGTGATCATGGTAAAGAATTTGAAAATGAGAATTTTGAAAACTTTTGCAATGAATTTGGTATTTCACATAACTTTTTAGCTCCTAGAATACTACAACAAAATGGTGTATGTTGCACTCTACTAGCACTACTACAAAGCAACACTCGTAAGTATACGAGGTAGTTATAGCAATGGTGAATGGCCCCAAGGTCATCTCACAAGTAAGAAATTATTTTGCAATAGTTTAATTAACAAATAAATTTAAAAACAAGAGTGTGATGTTTGAAAAGTGGTGAAAAGCAATTAAAATTAAAAGTAATGCGTGTAATGGTTATGTAAGATTATTTCAATTCTAGGAATGGTGCCTAGGGTTATAGATCAATTTAATCGAAGCTTAATTTCTAAATTATCCATTAATATATCCTTGTATTTTAATTTGTTCCTTGTGTTTAATCAGTAATTACCAATTTATTAGTTTTAACATTCATGAATTAACAACAACCAATTATTTTGAACTTACAAATTAATAGAACCCTAGAACTTATATTTCTAATTCATTCTTAGGTTGATTAATTGCATAGTTCCGATATCAAATTTCACCTCTCAGTCCATCATTCAATATTAAGTGATCAATAGGTGGCCAATCTATCAATCTAACTTTAAGTCCAATGCAATCAACCAAATAACAAGGTATATTAATGGAAATATCAAATCAAGTCATTTAATCAAATCAACTACAAACCCTAGGCATGAGTAAATTAGCTCATCATCATCAATTTAAAATAAATATTCATCTCAATATATGTCAAATCATAACTGTCCATTGAAATATTAATGTTCTTAATAAACAACAACAATCTAGAAATGAATTAAAAGAGAAAATCCCTTGTAGATGTCAAGAGTTGAACTATTTGTCTTCCTCCTAGCTTCCACCTTGATGTATGATGAAGAACTTCCAAGCCCTCTTAAATCAATGGCTCTCTTCTTCAAATATGGAATTGTAACTCCCTCAAGCTTACAACTCCAATCAAGCTTTCTTCAAACGCTAATCTTCTAAAGAGCTTGTTCACCCAATTTAATCCCCAAGCTTGATTAAGTCTTGTCTATGGAAGAAGTGGAAGATGGATATGGAGGATGAAGATAGAATTATGTCTTCTCTCCCAAAATAAGAACAAAAGTAGGACCAAGCCCCCTTCAATGGAGCCTCCAACGTATATGTATCTCCTCACCCTTTCCCATTATTTTAATTCTTGAAAAAAAGAAAAGCTTTTTCAACTCACCTCTCTACCATTTGTCCCCTCTTTTTCATTTTTCAAATCTTGATCCCATAAATTAGACATCCTTTTTCTTTTTTTATTATTTCTTTTTAAACATAGTACTTGTTGTCTCCCACTTTGTCCCCTTACTTTTGTAAACAATTCAAAGAATTCTCACAAGACACAGCCAAGATGCATGGATGACTTGGCTGTGTCTATCAATTTTACCTTGGACATGGCCAAGTCACTTGGATGTGTCCTTCACTGCCTTTGAATGTATGTTCTTATGGGGGTTGACACAGCCATGTCACTTGGATATGTCCTCTTCTACCTCTCTAGTCATTTTGCTTTCTCCAAGTGTGACATGGCCAAGACAAGTTTTTGTCTTGATCATGTCTCCTATGACACGGCCAAGATGGATGGCCGTGTGTACTTCTGCCAAAATTTTAATTCTTCTTTATGAGAGACATGGCCAAGATCCCATTTATCTTGGCCATGTCATGTGACACGACCAAGATGGGTTTTGTCTTGGCCATGTCTCTTATGGCACAGCCAAGATGCATGGCCATGTCTAATTCTACCAAAATTTCAACTATTCTTTATGAGAGACACAACCAAGATCCCATTTGTCTTGGCCATGTCATGTGACGCGGACAAGATGGGTTTTGTCTTGGCCATGTCTCTTGTGACATGGCCAAGATGAGTGACTGTGCCTCATTCTGTATGTCTTTCAATTCTTTCTTATGAGGAACACAGCCAAGATTGAAGTTATCTTGGCCATGTCACAGTGACATGGCTAAGATTGATCTTGTCCTAGCCATGTCTAATGTGACATGGCCAAGATGGTTTTTATGTTCAACACTGCTTTCATTTGATCATGATTTTCTTTTCTTAGGGTGAAACACGGTCAAGACAATGAGACATGGTCAGCGACATGGCCAAGACAAGGAGACATGGGCAGAGACATGGCCAAGATGAGGAGACATGGCCAAGCTTGAACCATCTTTGTTATGTTCAATATTTTTCCTTTCAAAATAACTTCATCAAGTGGATTTAGCTCCATTTTACACATGTTCATCTAAATCATCAAACTTCAAGCAAACTTGAACACACATTAGAAAAATAACTAAAAGCAAATAAAATTAACCTAAAAATACATATAAAAGTGATCATAACAGTGTGGTTGAAAGGAAAAATAGAACTTTGATTGAAATGGCTAGCACAATGCTCAATGAGTATGGCTTACCATCTTACTTTTAGGCGAAAGCTGTTAATACCACTTGTCACATTTCAAATCATGTTTACAAAAGGCCATTGATAAATAAAACTTTTTATGAGCTATAGAACAAAGGAATACATAAAATTTCATACCTTAGAGTATTTGGATGCAAATGCTATATATTGAATACCAAGGATAATCTTGGAAAATTCTCATCAAAATCGGATGATGGCATATTTTTAGGATACTCATCATCTAGCAAAGCATATATAGTATTTAACAGGAGAACACTAGTAGTTGAAGAATCAATGCATATTGTCTTTGATGAAACCTCTAAACTTGATCAAAGGAAAGGTAGTGCTCTTGATGATTTGTTTGGTACATTTGAACAATAAGAAATAATTGATGTACAAAAGAATAATCATGATGAACATGAAGTGGAGACTCAAGAGCTACCTAAAGATTGGGAATACAAGAAGGATCATCCATAAGAACTCATCATTGGTGAAACATCAAAGGAGTAACTACTAGATCCAAATGTAAACACTTAGATATTAATTTTGCTTTTGTTTCTCAAATTGAGCCAAGGACCATTGATGAGGCTCTTGATGATGAAAATTGAGTGATTGCTATCCAAGATAAACTCAACCAATTTGAGAGAAATAATGTGTGGGACTTATTCCTAGACCTAAAGACCATCAAAGTATCGGATGTAAATGGGTATATAGGAATAAAATTGATGAAAATAGTCTCATTACTAGAAATAAAGCTAGTTTGGTAGCCAAAGGGTATAACCAAGAGGAAGGCATAAACTATGATGAGACATTTGCCCCCGTTACTAGACTAGAAGCTATTAGAATACTACTTGCATTTGCATGTCACATGAATTTTAAATTTTTTCAAATGGATGTTAAAAGTGCATTTCAAAATGGGTTTATTAATGAGGAAGTTTACGTTGAACAACCTCTTGATTTTGAAGATTATAAACTTCCAAATCATGTCTTTAAACTTACCAAAGCACTATATGGATTGAAACAAGCTCCAAAAGCTTGGTATGATAGGACTTAATGCATATTTGCTTGAAAATGGTTTTTCAAAAGGCAAAATTGACACAACCAATTTTGTTTAAAAGAAGAAACATAACATTTTGATTGTGCAAATTTATGTTGATGATATTATATTTGGTGCTACTAATGAATCTTTGTGCAAGGAATTTTCTTCTTATATGACTAGGGAATTTGAAATGAGCATGATAGGTGAACTCAAATTCTTCCTTAGACTATAAATCAAGCAATGCAAAGATGGGATCTTCATCAACCAATCCAAGTACATAAAGGAACTCCTCAAGAAATTTGAAATGGATGGTTGTAAGACTAGCAAGACTCCCATGAGCACATCCAATAAACTTGGCAAAGATGAATGTGGTAAGGTAGTAGATGAGAAGAAATATTGAGGTATTATCGGATCTCTACTTTACTTAACCACATCTAGACCCGATATAATATATAGTGTATGTTTATGTGCTAGATTTCAATCAAGCCCTAAAGAATCACATTTGAACGCCACTAAAAGAATTTTGAAATACTTAAATGGTACATTTCATTTAGGGCTTTGGTATCCTAGAAACACGTCATTTGACATTTTAGTCTTTTTGGATGCCGATTATGCCGATAGTCTTTTGGATAGAAAAAGCAAGACCGGGGCATGCCATTTTCTTGGTGATTGTCTAGCTTCTTGGTTTAGCAAGAAACAAGTGTCAGTTGCCTTATCCACTGCAAAAGTTGAATATGTTGCTGCATGTTTTTATTGTACTCAAGTTATTTGGATGAAACAATAATTACTTGATTATAGAGAAACTTTTGAACACATTCCTATTAAATGTGATAACACTAGTGCCATAAATCTATCTAAAAATCCAATTCAACACTCTATGTCAAAACATATAGATATTAGATACCATTTCTTAAGAGACAATGTCCAAAAAAAATTGTTATATTAGAGTTTATTGATACACAAAACCTACTTGCTGATATATTCACAAAACCTTAAATGAAGAAAGGATGAACTTCATAAAATATCATTTAGGAATGATAGATGGAAGTACCATATCATAAATTATTTTAAAATCTACTTTACTTGATCCAAATCTCCCATTAATATCTATTTTTGATCAAACATTTGTATATTCAACTAAAAGCATTCTAATCTTTTAAAAATTCTAAATTTTGAATGATTCCTGATTGGACCACCTATAAGTCCAACCATACTAATTTGAAAATTCTTGGTTTCAAACTTCTTGTCAAAGTATAACCATACTTTCCATTGGTATGACCAGAATTTTTTAAAATTTTATGATCGTTGTGCCTAAAACCAATATCTCATTCAAAATTTATAAAGTCCCACTAGACTTTTCAAAAATTTCAAATTTGCCACTAGATTTTTTGAAGTCCAACCAGACTTTCACTCTAAATTTGAAAATTTCTAGCCGTTGGAACTCAATCAAAATGTGCATTTACTCCTCCAAAAGCTATAAATGGCTATTTTTCTTCTCAAACACAAGATTAGACTTAGAGATAAGGGTTTGTCATGGCTCCTAAAGAACACAAGAAGAAGGTAGCCGAGAAAGAAAAGGGCATTGCTACTCCTTCTCAACAAGTAGAGCCTCCTAGAAGAACCCACAAGATTAGACTTAGAGATAAGGAAGAAAGACAAATGTATGTTATTCTCAAAGACAAACCCGTAAAACCAAACTATCTCTTCTCTACCCTAACTCTAGAATCTTTTGGTAATAAAAATGACATTAAGGGTTGTCTTAGAACCTTGGGATGGGAAAAATTTATGTGCTTGGAGCATGATGACCTTGGTTAGGAGACCTTGACAAAGGAGTTTCTCACAAACTTGGTTATTAGCAAGAAGAGCACAAATCCCTTAGATTATTATGGTATATCATTTAGGTTATTCAACCAAGAAAATGGCCTTACCTTAGAGGATTTTTCATCCATTTAGGGATTTAAAATAGAAGGTATATCTCGCATCTCAACCACTCCCCTCGCTCCTGAAGTTCAATTGAATTTTTGGCAAGAAATTTCCATTGAAACCTCACTTCACAAACAATCAAATGCAACAAACCTTAGGACCCTAACCTATTGGATGTTGCATAGGATTATCACTTACACAATTAGTGCTAGGGGTGAGAGTAATGAGAAAGTTACCCAAAAAGAACTACTCTTTATGTTTTGCTTGATTAGAGGTCACCCAATCCAAACTTGAAAATTCCTCATTAACACTTTCCTATGCATTAGAAAAACAAAATCTGGGCTTATTCTTCTCTCTTCACAAGTTACACAAAATGCCAAATATATTGGTGCACTTACACCAACAAACAAAGAGCACTCTCCAATCCTCTTGATCTCACCAAAAAGACTATAAACATAGTGTAGACCCTTAATTTTTGACCCCGATTTGATATGGTCCTAATTAAAGGATGTCAAAATAAATTTGATCCGACTTTAAATATTTAAACCTAGTTTATAATTTTTAAAGGAGTTAGTTCGGATTAAAGAGGCATAAATTTAATTGTAAAACCCTAAAATCATGTAAAAAATGGTTGGATGAAAATAATTTTGTTTCTAAGCCCATTGTAAAAGATTTTAGAAAAATGGATTTTGAGCTTAGTATTTGGGCCATGGGCCAAAGAATTTTTGACTTGTTTATAGAAAAAATCTTATGTCCAAAGACCATCTTGAAAAATAAAAATTTGAAAATAGCTTTGGTCTTTTGGAAAGAAAAGTTTATTTTGAGCTTACAATATACTTAGGTCATATTAGAAAAACAACAAACCAAATAAGCCATGATTTAGACTAAGATAAACTAATCATAGTCAAACAACATGCATTTAGGGTAAAACCTAAGAAAAGCAACTATTCCAATTACATGAGCTATAGTCTTTGGGTTAAAAGGCTTAGGTTCCCATAGCAAGTATATACCAAACGGTATGAGGCTATGAGTGGTTATGCCATGTTCGATCTCCATACCTTGAGTGAAAGTATGGTATCCCTTACATAACATAACACCGGTAACACGGGCATCCTAACTCACGCACACGATGCAAACTAATATGATGCAATGGATAATATCATTATAAGAAAGAATAGGATAATATAAAGATCAACGGAATCAACTTCTCTTATCCCCAGTGGAGTAGCCACTGTGAGCAGGGATTTTTGTCCCCACTCCCGGTGGAATGGTTCTTGCGACTTCGGCACTGTTTAGGCTCAGGACCTTAGAGAACACGGACCTAAGTCCGGAGAAAATGGAGTCGCCACCCAGACGGGCCAGGAAAAAAGAAAGGGGTGGATGACTCGATTCCTAAGGAATCCCCAACCCCCTAATGGGTTTGGAAAGTTGGGTACATGTGGGGAAGGTGAGAAATGGCCCAGCACCCCCACAATGTCCGGTTTATTGGAACCGGCCTCCTTTACAGGTCTTAATATTATAAAATTCTTAAATATAACAACATTATCCATATTACACACAATAATTAAAAGAAAGCATCATTATATTAAAATCAAAGTAATGTCCAAACAAAGCAAATAAATGGACACCCATCCAAGGATGGAAACATGTCCTTACATCACATGCCTAGATAGGACACCCACCAAAAGGTAGAAACATGCCCTTTACATAGGTTCTAAAATAGAAAAGCAAATTAAATTACATGATGTTTAACTTATGAGGTACCCACCAAGTGGAAACATACCTCTTACAACTTTTGGAAATCTAAATTACTTGATAAAAGTAAATAATCATTCATCATAAATAAATCATTCATCAAAGCTATTAATCAAAATAGAAAATAAATATCCATCCATGATAAATTAAATAAATCAAGTATTGAAATTAAATAAATTAAAGCATAAGAGATAAATCAAAGCATAATCAAGTATAGAATTAAATAAAGCAAATAAAAGTCCAATTATAGCTACTGTGACTTTTTATGGAATTAAAATAGATTAGGGTTTTATGTTTTAAAAGGTTGGTAAGACTCTTTGATTAACTAAATTAAGGTTTGAATGGTGAAATCATGAAACTATGGTTTTATACACTTTGAAATACTTTTGATTCATGGTTTTAAATGGTAATTTCAAGCTACTGTGTAAAATTTAAAGTATTTATGTTTTTATGATTTTTAATGTTTTAAAGGATTAGGGTTTTTAAAAAAATTAGGGTTTCAAGTTTTAAAGGGTTAGGGTTTACTATTTTAGGTTTTAAAGTTGAATTTTGGATTTTAGGATTTAGAATTAGGGTCTCGGGTAATGAATTTGAATTAGGGTTTAGAAAGACAATTTGATGATTTCATGAAATTTTATAAGTTTAAACCAAACAAATTAAGGTTTTTATAAATAAAAAAGATTTATATAATTGGAAAAAGTATTTTAGGGCTTTTTTATAAGAAATAGAATATGTTTTAAGAGTTTACATAATTTGGAAAGTAAATTGGAGTTTTGGGATTTCGAAGAAATAAAATTAATAACTTTAAATTCTTTGGGAAATAAAGCAACGGATTAATGTTTTTAACTTTGAAAAAAAAAAGGGTTTGTGTTCTGGGATTTTTGAATTAAAAGAACAAAGGAAAATTTAGCTACTGTATAAAAAAAAAGAATTTAATACATACCTTTTTTTGATTATTCCTCCAAAAATATTTCTTCTTGGATGAACAAGCTCCAAAGACAAGCCTTTTTTGCCTTTGAATTGCTTAAATCGTGTTTCTTCTCCTTAAAAATCAATTGAATTCAATTATTGCTTTTCCACTTCACTTTCAGATTCAAATTCTCAAAGCTACTGTGAAATTTTTCCTCCCACCAATTTGGTTGCCTGTGGTCCTTATTATAGAGGTCTTTCTATGTATATTCCTTATTATTCACGGAAAGTAATATAAATAAGAAAAGGAAACCAAAACCTAATTAAATTAGGTTTCAGAAATTTTGTGTCGGAAAAAATTGCGCTGCCGAAAAAAATTGCCGCAAGAAAAAATGCACTGGTGAAAAATTTCTGCGGGCGAAATGCACTCGGGCCCGCGCGACGATTTTTTCGTCGCCGATTTTTTCGACTCTGATTTTTATTTTTATTTTTTGATTTTGATTTGTTTATTTTTATTTTTTATTAATAAAAATTAGATACTAAAATAAAAATTATTTAATAAAAATTATTTTGGACCAATTAGACAACAAAAATCATTTTGGACTAAATAAAACATATTGGACCGGATTGGGTCAAAAATTAAGGGTCTAAAATTTGTTTTGTTAAAATGGGTTATGACATTCTTGTATCCTATATTTGTATATTACATATATTGTGTGTATGTAGTGTACATAAATTGGGTATAAGGGTGTGACATTTATTTTGGTATCAAAGCCAGGTTTGAGGTTCTCATCCCAGGTTGGTTGTAAGAGAAAGAAAATGGAAATTATTTTTAAATATGGTTTTTTTAAAATAAGATACATGCATTGGCACTGGCAGTTTTTGATATCTGATGTGGCAATTTCTGTTGTGTTTGCAGATATAGGTAGTTATGGTGTCTCAGACACGTCAGTCTGTTCAGGGTAGTTATGAGCGGGGATTTTTGCCCCCACTCCCGGTGGAATGGTTCTTGCGACTTCGGCACTGTTTAGGCTTGGGGCCTTAGAGAACATGGACCTAATTTCGAAGAAAATGGAGTCGCCACCCGGACGGGCCAGGAAAAAGAAAAGGGTGGATGACTCGATTCCTAAGGAATCCTCAACCCCTTAATGGGTTCGAAAAGTTGGGTACGTGTGGGGAAGGTGAGAAATGGCCCAGCACCCCCTCAACGCCCGGTTTATTAGAACTGGCCTCCTTTACATGTCTTAATATTATAAAATTCTTAAATATAACAACATTATCCATATTACACACAATAATTAAAAGAAAGCATCATTTTATTAAAATCAAAGTAAGGTCCAAGCAAAACAAATAAATGGACACCCACCAAAAGATGGAAACATGTCCTTACATCACATGCCTAAATAGGACACCCACCGAAAGGTAGAAACATGCCCTATACATAGGTTCTAAAAAAGCAAATTAAATTACATGATGTTTAACTAATGAGGTACCCACCAAGTTGAAACATACCTCTTACAACTTTTGAAAATCTAAATTAATTGATAAAAGTAAATAATCATTCATCATAAATAAATCATTCATCAAAGTATTAAATATCAATAGAAAGTAAACATCCATCCATGATAAATAAAATAAACCAAGCACATACATAAATTAAAGCATATAAAATAAATCAAAACAAAATCAAATATGGAATTGAATAAAGCAAATTAAAGTCCAATTATAGCTACTGTGACTTTTTATGGGATTAAAATAAATTAGGATTTTATGTTTTAAAAGGTTGGTAAGACTCTTTGATTAACTAAATTAATATTTGAATGTTGAAATCATGAAACTAATGTTTTATACACTTTGAAATACTTTTGATTTGTGGTTTTAAATGGTGATTTCAAGCTACTGTGTAAAATTTAAAGTATTTATGTTTTTATGGTTTTTAATGTTTTAAAGGATTAGGGTTTTAAAAAAATTAGGGTTTAAAGTTTTAAAGGAGTTAGAGTTTAATATTTTAGGTTTGGAAGTTGAATTAGGGTTCTTAGGATTTAAAATTAGGGTCACGGGTGATGAATTGGCTTTTAGAATTTGAAAATCAATTTGATAATTTTATGAAGTTTTATGGATTTAAACAAACGGATTAAAGTTTTTATAAATAGAAAAGATGTTTTTTTAAGGCTTTTTGAAAGAAATAGAACCTAGTTTAAAATTTTGAAAGAAACAGAATCAAATTTTTTTTTGTTGAAAATATGTTTATTTAAGGTTTTAAGATTTTGAAGAGGTAAAAATAACAATTTTAATTTTTTTGGAAAATAAAGTAACGTATTAGTGCTTTTAACTTTGGAAAAACTAAATTAAAGTTCTAAGGTTTTTGATTTAAAATATAAAATTTCATAGATTATGCTACTGTGAAAAAATAAAACAAAAAGAATTTAACATACCTCCTTTTGTTGATTCTCCAAAAATAATTCTTCTTGGATGAACAAGAACAAAGACACTTGCTGCCTTTGAATTGCTTAAATAGTGTCCCTGCTATTCCAGAAAAAAAAAAGAAATTGAATTGCTCCTTTTCCTTCACTGATTTGGTTTCAAATTTTCAAGCCCCTGTTTGATTTTCGGCTCCCAAAATTAATTGCCTTTGGTCCTTATTTATAGTGGTTTGATGTGGTTTATTCTAATTAATCAAGACAAGTAATATTAATAAAAAAAAAAGAAACCGAAACCTAATTGAATTAGGTTTCAAAAAATTTGCGTCGGAAAAATTGCGCTGCCGAAAAAAATTGCAGCAGGAAAAAATGCGCTACCGAAACATTTCTGCCGCAGGAAATTACGGCAGAGGCGGACTGCGAGCGAAATAGCATGAGCTATTTCGCTCGCATCTCACAGGAAAATCCTGCAAGCGAAATAGAAAAGCTATATCGCCTACAGGAAATTCTTGCGGGCGAAATGCCCACGGGCCCACGCGATGACTTTTATTTTTTTTACTCCAATTTTTATTTTTATTTTTATTTTTTGACTTTTATTTTTTTATTTTTGTTTTTTATTAATAAAAATTAGATACTAAAGCAAAAAGTATTTAACAAAAATTATTTTGGACCAATTAGATAACAAAAATCATTTTGGACTAATAAAACATATTGGACTAAATTGGGTAAAAAATTAAGGGTCTACAATTTGCCCCCTGCTTGAATGATTTGAAACTTTAGTGAAAGAGAGTGAAAAGCAATAAGACTTAATTTTTGAGATGGCTGAGGTTTTGGGTTCTGGACCCGGTTTTGAGTTCTGAACTCAAGGATAAATTCTAGGTTCTAGACCTAAGGAAATTTTGGGTTCTAGACCCGGTTCGAGTTCTGGACTCTAGGTTCTGGACCTAAAGAAAAATTTGGGTTCTGGACCCAGTTCGAGTTCTGGACTCAAGGATGATTCTAGGTTCTAGACCGAAGGACAAATTTGGGTTATGGACCCAAGCTAAGTTCTGGACTTAGAAAAATTTCTAGGTTATGGACTTAAGGAAAATTTGGGTTCTGGACCCGAGCTAAGTTATGGACTTAGAAATAATTCTAGGTTCTGGACCTAAGAAAAATTTGGGTTCTAGACCCGGTTCGAGTTCTAGACTCAAGGATAATTCTAGGTTCTGGACCTAAAGAAAAATTTAGATTCTGGATCCAATTCGAGTTCTGGACTCAAGGATGATTCTAGGTTCTGGACCTAAAGAAAAATTTAGGTTCTGGACCCGGTTCGAGTTCTTGACTCAAGGATAATTATAGGTTCTGGACCTAATGCTATTTTGGGTTCTAGACCCGAGAGATTTGGATACTCGATCCTAAACTAGACTCGGATACTCGATCTTAACTAGATTTGGATACTTGATCCTAACTAGATTTGGATTGGGATACTCGATCCTAAATTGGGTTCGGATACTCGATACAAACTAGATTTGGACAGTCGATCCTAAATAAGGTTTGGATACTCGATCCTAAACTGGATTGGGATACTCGATCCTAACTGGATTAGGACACTCGATCCTAACAGGATTTGGATACTCGATCCTAACTGAATTCGAATTTTATGTGGGAACCGAGATTGGGTATTTGGACCTGAGATTGAATTGATTTAGATTTAATTTGGGTAGTTGGACCTGAAAGTGGGTACTTGGACCATAGAATGAATTTGACTAACCTTTTATCAGTTGAGAAGTCTGATTACTCTGGCTATTCTATACATTGTGATTCTTCACCCTCCGAATGGATCTTCATCCTTGAAAATTGGGGTCTTCACCTTTGTAAATGGATCTTCATCCTTGGAGATTGGGTCTTCTTTGTTCTTTGAAGATGGGAGTGACACGGCCAGTGGCTTGGCCATGTCTCCTGGGTGTGTCAGCCTCTGTGTCTTTTCTTTGGTTCTTCTTTATTTTTGGCTTAGGATGGGACATGGCCAGTGGCTTGGCCGTGTCGCCTGCCAGTGTCACCTACTGTCTCTTTTCTTTCTTTGCTTGGTTCTTCTTGACTTTGCCCCTTAGGTGAGACATGACCAGTGGCTTGGTCGTGTTTCCTGCCCGTGTCATATTCTGCCAAGATTTCCTTTGAGGTGACACGGCCAAGCTTGATTTGGCTTGGCCATGTCTTGCTTGATCCATGCTCTTCTTTCCTTGTTTTGATCTTTCAAGGGAGTTTTTTTTTTCTCACTTTAACCACTTTTCCCTTGCAACTGCTTTTTCCTTTCTTCTCCAATTTTGATTGGATCTTATATCCTCTCCTTGCCCCCCTAAGGATTTTTTCTTTCATGCCTGCTTTGATTGATGTTTTTCTTGTCTAGTTCTTTGCATAAGCACGCATTTCTTCTTTTGCAAAATGACTAGGGCTTCCACAAGCAAATAGGCTTTCCATGCCCCCTTGATTTGATATCTTCTTTTTGATTCTTTACTTCGCAGGGTATTGATTTGAATTACCTGGTACGTTCCCAATTTCATGGTAATTTATGCTATATGTATGCATGATTATGCATGCTCTTACCTTTTATCCTTCTTGGCTCACAGCAGATGCTCGAAGAACAGAAAAGGAAACTTCAAGAAGAGTTGGCTGCAAGTCATCATTAGGCTTCTCATTTTGAAAGTTTATATCATCAATCCGAATAATATTTTTGAGACTTCTGATTTCGGGGGATGAGGGATACCAGCGCTTCTTCATCAAGAGGCCCCAGACTGATGAACATGAGATCCTTTCGTCTGCTTCTGATGAAGACCATGACAAATCGGAACTCCAAGGCAATAGGGATTTTAGTGTTTCTGCTTCGGATGATCCTGGGATGAGTAATTTGCCCTCTCCTCCAACAGGCGATGACTTTTTCAGGTCTTTATTTGGTGACCTACCACCACCGTCTTAGTGATATGTAAACATTGTAGCAATCGTAAAATATTGTACAATAATAAAAACTATACAATTTTCCTCTTTACTGTAATCCTTCTTTTCCCTTTTTTTTTCTTTTTTTTCATTATTTTTCATTATTTTTTCGTTACTACAAATTTTTTTTTTCATATTTTTCGTTACTTCCAATTTATATATATATATATATAATACATCATAATTAATATCCACTTCTTTTGTTAAACCAAATCCAAAGTGGAAAAAGAAATTGTGACCACTTCCTTTCCTTATGCCATATGGTGTTATCCTTTCCCATCATCTTTTCCATTTCACTTTTGGAAAAGGTTTATTTTCTTCTATATAAATTACCTTGCATGCCCCTTTTAGTACAAAAACCAAAATTCTTTTCCCTTTCAACGTGAAGACCCTTTTAACAATTTCGGTTCTCCTTTATTCATTAATCATGACCGAGCACCATTTAAAGAAAATAAAAATTCTATTTAAGAATATGGATGCCATCCATTGGAAGCAAATTTCATGGTCAAACCTTGATGTTTTAAAATGTTTTCAAAATGTCAAATTGGACCACTCCTTCTTACATGTCGTGGCTTCCTTGTGGGATACGGATTCTAGGGTATTTAGAATTAATGGCTTTGAAATGTGTCCCTTGATTGAAGAATTTAAGGCCATCCTTGGACATCCAAATAATCAACAAATGGCATTACCCACATTGATTTCCAAGACTCAACAAAAGATGCAGATGTTATTTCAAATTCCAAAACCCGAAGTTCTTCTGTTGATGAGAGGTGAAAAAATTCTACTTGCTCCTTTGATTGACTTTTGTTTCTCTCATTTGGCTCCTACTAAGGCATGGGGATGCATGCTTTGTCTTTGCCTGCTCAGCCAATTCTTGTTTGTTTCTTCTGACGTCGATATTGACCCACGAGTATTGGAAATTATGGATCAAATGGAAGGAGGCTTGTCACCGGTACCTATGATCTTAGCCGAGACCTTAGTTGGATTAGACCGATTTAAATCGGGATTGTCAAAGAGACTGACTGGGAGTCCGTTGCTGCTTCATGTAATTACCTAAACTGCACTTTCGGGTTTTTAATTTAGGTTTTCTCTTTTTTTTATCTCTCTAACTTTTGCCTAGTCCGCCCATGCGGGTTTTCGGAACTAGCGAGCTATCCTAATTTTTGCCTAAGCTGCCCTTGCGGGTCTTCAACTTAGTGGACTCTTTTTTTTCTAACTTAATTTTTCTTCACAGATTTGGCTTCAGGAGCGTCTTTGTTTGCTTGATACTCCCTCCATGGATTTTGCCAGATACCTGCCACGTCATCATTCTGCTAGGAAGCTACTCCATCCTGCTTCTTCATATGCTGACTGGGTTGACTGGATCCACTCACGCTCTGAAGTCAATATCCGTTGGTTGGTACCTTGGTGGAAGATTTCTCGTATCACCATGCAGACATACTTGATGTACGTTCCCCTTGCTGCTCTTCGTCAAGGTACATGCTATGATCCTCGCTGACTTGGCCGTCAGTATGGAGCTGAGCCTCATGATTCTGACTTCGCTCCCGACTTAGACATGCCTTGCTTGACTGAAGCCTACTTAGATCGGTTAAGGCAAAGCTGGCCTGCACGTTACACTTATCGACTGCCATAGATTTTACATTTGTCAATTCAGAAAGTGTTTTGTTAGGATGAAAAATAACAAAAGTAATAAAAAATGCTTCTTTTTCATTTATAATTTGTCATCACCTTTCGCAATTATGATTATTTATTTCATCCATATCTGGTCAAATACTTATAACAGTGCACATACAATAATTTTAACATTAATTATGTTTTATTAAATTAGGGAACAACCAAACATAAAGCCATCATACACAAGATCACTCCTGTTGCCAATTAGCCCTTTCGGGTTTTCTAATTGACGATTTTCTCTCATTTAGCCCTAATTGTTGCCTAGCCCTCCCTTTTGGGTCTTTGGAACTAGCAGACTGCTCTAACTTTTGTATAGGCTTCCCTTTTTGGGTTTTCAACCTAGCGAGCTTCTTTTTTTTTTCTTTTTTTTTTCTATCATACATAAAACCTCTTCAACCTGTCAATGTTTACTAGCTCACTAAATTTGTTCCCATCCATGTCTGATAACTTCACTGCACCTTTGCTCATGACTTGTTTCACGACATATGGCCCTTCCCAGCTAGGTCTGAACTTTCCTCTTGGATCAGATACATTAGGCTTACAATGCTTCAACACCAAATCCCCAACTCTGAATTTTCTGACCTTGACCCTTCTATTGTAGGCTCGAGCTATCTTCTTTTGATACAGTTGGTGATGATACAATGCCTTTAAACTTCTCTCTTCTAATAGAGCTAATTGTATGTATCTGCTCGCTACCCATTCCATTTTAGTCAATTCAGCTTCCAAGACTACTCTTAGTGACTTGATCTCAATTTCAATTGGCAATACCGCTTCCATCCCATAAACCAAAGAGAACGGTGTCATCCCAGTAGGTGTCCGCACACTTGTCCTATATCCCCATAAAGCAAAGGGAAGCATTTTCGACCAATCCCTGTAAGTCTTAGTCATCTTGGATAGAATTTGCTTAATTGTCTTGTTTGTTGCTTCCACGGCACCATTAGCCTTTGGTCTATAAGGAGAGGACCGATGATGATGGATTTGGTACTTCAAGAATAAATCCTTAACTGCTCCTTGAAACTGTACCACATTGTCTGATATCACACTGTGTGGGACCCCATATCTGCAGATGAGGTTCTTTTCGATAAACCTAGCCATTTGACTTGCACCCAGCTTGTTAAAGGATTCGGCTTTGACCCATTTTAAAAAATAATCAACTGCTACTATAATGAAACGGTGACCGTTTGAGGCTGTCGGATGTATCTCTCCTATAATGTCGATACCCCAGGTGGCAAATGGCCAGGGTAAAGACATTGAATGCAGTTCTTCAGGAGGCATGTGATTTAAGTTACCATACATTTGACATTGCTGGCACTTCATTACAAACTCAATACAGTCTTTCTCCATGGTAAACCAATAGTAACCTTGTCGAATAATCTTCTTAACTAGGGCTAAACCACTAATGTGCGGACCGCAACTTCCCGCATGTATTTCTGACATGATGCGCTCCACTTTAGGCTTTCTTAAACATCTCAAATGCACCCCATCAGGCCATCTTAGATATAACTCCCCATGGAAGGTGATTTATTGCAATGACCACCGCCTTATGGCCCTTCTCTCTTTCTTTGTTGCCCCCGGCGGGTATTCTCTTTCCTCCAAAAATCATCTTATAGTATCATACCACGCATCATGGTCTGTATCAATTTCCATGATTGTCTCATATTCATAGCAAGGAGTTGATGAACTGGTCAAGATTAGAGGCTTAAGGAATAGGCTGGCAGGATTTTCCCATACCAAAGCCAATGTGGCCAGGGCATCAGCCATCTGATTTTCTTCTCTTGATAGGTGTATAAACCTACACTCCTTAAAATTCTTCTTCATCATGGTCAAGTAATGGTGGTATGGTTTCAATTTTTCTTCTTTCAACTCCCACTCTCCATTTACTTGGGATACTACTGTTGCGCTCAGATTAAGTACTACTACAAGCGTCACTCACAAGTATACGAGGTAGCTGTAGCAAAGGTGATCTCCCCAAGGTCGTTTCCCTAAGAAGGTGTGGTTCGTAATAGCTTGATTGACAATTTATTTAAATGCGGGAGTGTTTGTTGTGTTGGGATGGTGCGAGAATAATTTAAACCTTAAATTAACATGCGTAGGGTTGAAGTGTGAAGGTGATACAAGATCAAATCGATTCTTAGGAAGGTGCCTAGGGTCATAGGTCCATTCAATCAAAGCTCAATTCTCAATTATCCATTAACATAACCTTGTAATTAATTTGTTCCTTAAGGTCAATTAGTCAATTACCAATCCATTAGTTCTCACATTCATGAATTAGTAATAACCAATTATTTCACTTAATCAAATTAATGAAACCCTAGAACTTATATTTCTAATTCATTCATAGGGTGGTCGATTATATAGTTCTGATATCGGATTTTACCTCTCGGTCCGTCATCCAATATTCAAAGATTAATAGGTAGCTAATCTATCAACCTAGCATTTAATGCAATACAATCAACCAATCAAAAAGGAATATCGATGGAAATATCAAATCAAGGCATTCAACCAAATATACTACAAACCCTAGGCATGGGTATTTAGCTCAATATCATCAATTTATAACAATCATTCAACTCAATATAAAACAAATACAAATTGTTCATTGCAATATCAATCTCTTAATACAACAACAACAATAGAAATGAATTAAAAGAGAGAATAGAAAAACCCCTTGTGAAGATGCCAAGAGTAGGATTACTAGTCTTCCTCCTAGCGCCACTTTGATATTTGATGAAGAACTTAAGCCCTCTTCAATGGTTGATTCCCCTTTGTGATATGGAATGGAGCTTTCTCAAGTCACCAAACCTTTGGATGGAGCTTTCTCAAGTCACCAACCCTTCAATTGATTTTGCCTTTGGAAGATGGAATGGAGCTTTCTCAAGTCACCAAACCTTTCATTGAAGCTTCTTCAACCTTCAAGAGCTTGTTAACCCAATTTATCCCAAAGAACCTCAAAGATCTTATCAATGGAAGATGGAGAAGGTGGAGAGAATGGAAATGGAGATGAAGGTGAAGGGCTAAGGGAGAGTTTCACTCTCTCCCTCTCCTAAACGTGTAGCAGAAATTTGGCTCCAAGAAAAACCAAGACTCCCCAATTTCCCTCTTCTTCTCTTTTTAATTCATTCAAAATACACACCCATGCCTTCCAACTCACACCATTTCACTTTGTTCCCCACTTTTTATTTGTTTAATATTTCTTTTGGCAAGCACAAGGCCTTGTTCCCCACTTTGTCCCCCACTTCGTGTAGAAGAATTCAAATATATTCAGTGTGACACGGCCAAGCCAAGAGTGGCTTGGCCGTGTCTCTTGTTTTCCTTTGGGACACGGCCAAGCCATCTGGTCGTGTCCTTCACTGCTTCCTTTCTTTCTTCTTTCTTTTCGTTCTTTCATTTGGTCTCAAGGGGTGACACGGCCACTAGCTTGGCCATGTCATGTGGGTGTGTGTAACACCCCTATACCCCGTATACGCACACTACATACTACTACACCTGTAATATACATATACCGAATACAGGAGTGTCACGGTTGATAATAAGCAAACCAATCTTTCCTCTATACAATAATATGAGCAAATTTAAAACATTTAAGTTATATTATAAAACATTCAAATTACATTATAGTCTATACTAGATAAAACATTTATTTATTATGCAGCGAAAAATGTAGTGGTATTTACATATATAAATACATCAAAATCCATGTTTACAAAACATAAAATTTATACATGTTTGGCAGTTTGTCTCTGATCTTTAAGCCCGCAATCAACACTTCAGAGTCTAGACTCGACTCGGTCTAGATGAACTCTCCGGTTCTACCCTGTCACCTACGCGATGAACCACAATCGCGCTAAGCCATAGGCTTAGTGGTACAAACCACAATAACAATATGCTTTATTGTAATGCTAATGTCACACATTCATATGTAATAAACAATACATAGGAATATCATATTTCAAAACCTTACATTAAGTCTTATAATTCATTTATTTCACCATTTATAAGTCATGTTTAAACAAAGACAAGCATGGGCCCAAAAGACACTAATATGCCATTCAACTTTCAGAGATAATGTTTTGGTTTAATTATCACATTTATCATTATCCCAACTAGGCTTCAAGGATTAGGCTCAACCAAGCTTCAAGGGGAACAAAGCATGCTAAGTATCAACCCAACATGGCTTCAAGAATCAAATGCAACCTAGCTTCAAGGGTTGTAATATCTCAACTATGCTTCAAGGACTAGACCGAACCATGCTTCAAGGGGAGTTAAGCATGCTAAACTTCAACCCAACTTGGCTTCAAGGATCAAGCCCAACCCAGCTTCAAGAGATTGTTACTATTAGGCATGCCCCCAACAACAAAACTCTGAAAAGTGAATAACACATTAGGCACACAATTCATTCATTATTTCATTATAAATTCCATTCTCATTTCCTCATAATCATTTAGGAAAACATGCCCCAGTTATTTCATTTGCATCATTATAGCCAACAACAATGGCATCACATCTCATCATTAAGGTATACACAACCAATTGCATTGGATATACATTTTGAATGATTATCATATCCTTCACATTATGCAATTCATGATATTAATCAAATATATAAACAATGTAATGGATTACTTAACACATTTACAACCAAATGTGTTAAGTCTCAAAGTCATATAAATGTATGCAATAATGTAGGTTTGTACTTACCTCAAGAGCAACTCACTCCACACCAAACTCCTCTTCCAAGAATCCTTCAACACTTGGATTAGGGCAACTCAATACATACTTCAATCACCAATTCACAACCATCACATACACACAACTCAAACACAACACTTGTTCTTCCACCCCAAAAATCAAAATCAATTAAACCCAACACTCTCAAACACACCACAATCAACCATATTCATACCATCAACAATCAATCATCAAACTCACAATACAAACTTAAAAGAAAACCAAAGAATCAAGTGGAGAACTTACCAAAAGTGATGAAAACTCTTAGATTTCCAACTTGATCACTTGAAACATCCTTTAATTTTGATCTTGGAAAATCAAAAACTTTCTTTCTCTTTTGCTATGGAGAGTGCCGGCCAAGAAGGAAAAGAAAAAGAAAAGAAGAAGAAGAATGAGAAGCAAAGTCTCTTTAAATCTCCACCAAGCAATATAATATTAAAATATTATAAAATATCTTCTTCCACTAATTCAATTTCCTTTTAATTAATTTAATAAAAATAAAAAAAATAATCTTCCTTTGACTTCCATTTGTTTGACTTGTATATGTTATATATATCACTATATATACAACATATACACTCTTCCCTTACCTCTTTCTCTTTCCATTTAAACATATACACTTATAACATTTAATTCAAAGATAACAATTCCAAAACTTTTAGGGTATATTTTGGGATATTACAGTGTGTCCATTTCTGTTTCTTTTCTTTCCTTCTTTGCTTGCTCCAAGTGACTTTGGCATGAAATGGGACACGGCCACATGTGACACGGCCAGTGGCTTGGCCATGTCATTGAGTGTGTCCATGTAATATCCCAAAATATACCCTAAACGTTTGGAGTAATTATTGTTGTATATGGATTTAATGTGAATGTCTATTGAAAATCAAAAGAAGAGCAATGAATTAATTTAATACCCCGATTTTGGTGTACATTGGAGTAGTAGCTGTGAGAAGATATGTTGGTAAAATATGTAAGGATAATATGTATATATGGTATTTGGAAAAAATATATGGGAATATAAAAGTGATATATAAGAAATATACATATACCAACATATACATCACATATACATGAGGTATAAAGTGGTGTGGGAAAGTAAGCTTAATTAATTAATAAAAATAATTAAAAGAAAAAGAAGAAAGAAAGTCAAAGAGTGACAAGTGTATGGTGAAGATTTGAAGGTATTTGATTATTAATATATATATATATATGATAAGCATGAGAAAAAGAAGAAAAGATCTTCTTTTCATCTTCTTCATCTTCTTCTTCTTCTTAAACGAGAGAGAGAGAAAGAGAAAGAGGGATAGAGAAAAAGAGAGGTGATTTTATCTACATATACACCAAATTCTTATGGGTTTTGAGAGAATTGAAGATGGTTATTGAAGATTTGACATAATATTCAAGTAAGTATTCATTTCCTTGTATTGATTTCTATTGTTTGAGTTTGGATTTGATATGATTGATGTGTGATGATGATGATAATGAAAGATTGAAGTATATATATGTGTGGAATTGGTATTTAGATGATGATAATATGGTTAATTGTGAGATAATATGGTTAATTGTGAGGATGATGATGAATTGTTGAAATTATTGAGTAAGGGTTTCATATGAATGAATTGGGGAAATTGAGTAGTTGATATATGGTGGTGTATATAATGATTATTATTATGATATATTGAAGTGATATAAGTGTTTAATTGATAGGTAATTGATGAATATAACCAAGATGTTGATTAAGGGTGATGAAGTATGAGTTTTGAAGTGTTTGTGTTTTCATGGATGAGAGTTCGAATTCATGATTTTTGGCTGACACAGCCAGTGACACGGCCACAATGTTGGGCGTGTCAATGGTACTGAGTTGGATGTTTGCGACACGACCATTAACACGGCCATGTTACTGAGCGTGTCATAGCTACTGTGATAAAAAGTAATTGGCACGGCCATGAACACGCCCGTGTTGTTGGGCATGTCAACATTTCTGAAAGGCAGAATGAGTGACACGTTCATTAACATGCCCGTGTTACTAAACATGTAAAAGTTTATGTATGGGTGGTTTAGGGCACGATCAGGGACACGCCCGTGTTGGTGAGCGTGTCATGTGTAGAGTTTGCCTTAGTTAGTTATCATTCTTATTTTCTTTTGAAGAGATTGTGTTGCATTAACCTAAATGTTGAGAATTCTTGGAAGAGGATATGTATAGATTGATGGGAGTAGTTCTTGAGGTAAGTACAAACTTACATAGATGCATTCTTTTATATGATTTAGAGACTTAAGACATTTAGTATAAATGTGTTAAGTAATTTACTATATTGATTAATACAATGTGACTAATGTTATGATTTGTATAGTGTGAAAGCTTTGATGATCATTCAAAAAGGTATGTGCAATGCAATTTGTTATGATAAATATTTTAATGATGAAATGTGATAATGTGATTTGAGAAATGATGAAATGTGATATCATTGTGGTTGGTAATAATGATTGAAATGAAATAAATGGACATGTTGTCTATATGATAAGATGTGAAGCCATTGTGATTGGCTATGATGATTCAAATGAAATGTGAAGCCATTGTGATTGGCTATGATGATTCAATTGAGATGTGGGGCATGTTTGCCTAGTTTATGATGAGAATTGATAATGAAATAATAAATGAATTGTGTGGCTAATGTGTTATTCCATTTTCAGAGTTTGTTGTTGGTGGCATGCCTATAGTAACAATCTCTTGAAGTTAGGTTGGGCTTGATCCTTGAAGCCAAGTTGGGTTGAAGTTTAACATGTTTTACTCCCCTTGAAGCTTGGTTGGATCTAGTCCTTGAAGCCTAATTGAGATGTTACGACCCTTGAAGCTAGGTTGGATTGGTTCTTGAAGCCAAGTTGGGTTGATACTTAGCATGCTTTGTTCCCCTTGAAGCTTGGTTGAGCCTAAATCCTTGAAGCCTGGTTGGGATAATGATAATGATTAATGAGATAATTAAACCAAAACATTAACTCTGAAAGTTGAATGGCATATTAGTGTCTTTTGGGCCCATGTTTGTCTTTGTTTAAATATGATTCACGAAATGTGTAATGAATGAATAATGAGACTTATGCTCATCTTTGTTTAAATGTAAATTAGGCAATAAGAGATAATGTTATGAGATATATGATGATAATTATGGAATAAAAGTATTTCGATATATATATTAGTAAATTAATAAAAGTGAAGGTGACTTGAAACAAGATTATGTGAATTATGAGATGTGTAAATACAACATTAAAATACATTATGATGTATAATAAGAATGTGGACATTGTTAGTATTATTTTATGAATATTCTAATAAGACATGGAACTGTGGTTTGAATCAATGATATATGAATGCATGGATATAATGAAGAGATTAATAGGAATCCATGTATAGACGGAAGGTGTTATTGAAATAGGAAAACATGATAAGAAAATAATGATATATGAAATTAACGTGATTTCTTAGAATGTATGTTTATTATACTGATTTGTACTACTAAGCTCTCTGGCTTAGCGTGGTTGTGTAATCGCGCAGGTGAGTAGGTGATAGATCTAAAGTCAATCGGTATGCCACGAGTAAGGTAAGAGTGTTCTGAGACCAACTAGAAGGTAATGCATACATGTAAGATTTAATTATGTTGTATTTTGATAAGTAAAATATATACTATTGTTTGGATTACTGATAAAAGTTTTTAATCTGTAACAAAAGGTGGCATTCTTATACTTTATATACTTACTGTATGTATGATCGAGATATGTATAGTACTTATATAGAGTATAGGGGTGTTACAATTATTTTGGTATCAGAGCTTAGGTTCGAGATTCTCGGCCTAAGTAGAATTAAAACGAAAAGTTTTGAAAAGTTTAAATAGACTTAAAAAGGAAAAGTTTTGAAATGAAATTTGTAATACATGCATATGCATTAACACCTAGGTTGGTCTCGAACGTGGCATTATGTGATTTGTGATGTATTTGAATTACATGAGATGGATGATAGTGTGTGAATGAGATTTTATATGAAAGTAATAATTGGAAAAAGAAATGAATAGGAGAATAAAGTTGAAAATGAGTTGAAAATAAAATCAAGATTAGAGTATGTACTCTTTCCTCTACACTTTGAATCTCTTTATAACAAAGCTTATGTTTGGTTTGTTAGAAAGAGGAAATATTGTGGGATTGTTAATATGGAAAGATATGTTATTTAAAGGAAGAGAGTATGGTGGAATATTGAATGAGTTGATTAGTATAGACAAAGTGTGATTATTTAAAGCTTGGGGTATATAAAGCTAAGGTTTTGTTTAAAAGAAAAAGAGATGATATTGGTTAAGTAAGAAGATAAATTGGTATAGTTTGTATTGTTTTTTTTTTATGCAAACATTGTGATTTCAATGTTAGAAATGTGAGATGTTTGAATATTGAGAAAGCTCATGGTAATGGTGATAATATGTGATATTTGGATTTCTGAAATGAGCTTAAGAATTGTGAAAGTTATATGTTTTGATGTTGCTCTGTGATATATATATATAATGTTTTTAAAGTTGATATTAAGAAAAGATGAGTTTGGCAAATTGAAGTTTAAGTGAAGTAGTAAGTTGAAAAGTTAAAGTTTTAGTGGAATTTGATAAAGATTATTTGGATATTGATGGTTTAATGTATATTCAATACATGAGCTATGTAAAATGAATAATATTGCACCTGAAAGTATTATGAATTGAGTAATGTGATTGATAGTATGAAAGGTGAGTAAGCAAGTGAAAATGAGTTATTTTGAGTTAATTGAGTAGAAAGGGTAAAAGTTGTTATGAAGGTATATTAAAAGCTTTTAAAGATAAAAGTGAAAAAGATGTCACATTAGGATTGTGACTAAGATGTATGTGAAGTGTTATTATGGTTAGAATATATATATATATATATTTGTCGTGATGATAAATACTTTACATCATATTGAAGGAATGAGAATGATAGTGTTCAAAGGAAAGTGATAAATATTAAATTTGTATGGAATGTATGGAAAAGGAAAATAAAATAAGAGCATATAATTAAGTGTATACATGTATAGGATGTGTGAACTGAGTTTTTCAATATGAATGAAATTATGATATGTAAGAAATGTGAATCACATTATGAATGTGACCTATGAATGTGTATGTGGTATAATTATTGGATTAGTGATATGGAGAATGATATTGCATATATTAGTGAACCTAAGAAAGATTAAGTTATGATTGGAGCAAACTAGATAAATTTTTATGACGAAATTGAGAGTAAGAATAGACTTGTATAATATTGGACAATGAAATTGTTATGGTGATCACTGAATTTGATGATCATATGATATTTAGAGTTCCAAAGTATTCACATATGGAAAAATTCTATGTATGTGTATATTATAAGAGATTGTAAATGGATTAGAAATAAAGTAACAAAAGAGAAATTATGTAATATTTACATATGATGGAATATGTGTTCATAAAAGAAGATAATAATAATATTGTTGAAACATGAATTGAGCTAGTGATGATCAAATAACCGAGTGCAAATTGGGTGATAACAGAGTTGGAATGTGTTAACTTTTCATGTAGCCAAAGTTTAGAAATGAATACAAAATTCTTGAGATACAATTTAGCATGGTAATTGGAAAGGTTGGAAACAGAATAATAGAGGAACCATATGGATTTATAAGTTTCAAATATGACCCTTAATCTTTTATAATCCTATGATTTGTTTAGTATATTTTGGTCGATTAATTTTGTTATCTTCCGATTTGGGACTGAGATAACATGACTATAGTATAGTTCTAATGAGATTGATAATTATGTTTTTAGAAAAAAAATGTTTAAGAATTATGATTTGGTAAAGTTGTATCTTATCATTTTATGTTAGAAATCTAGTTATAATTATGAAACGTAAGGAAAAAGAAGAGAATTATGAAAATGTGTTAAGTATGGATAACACTTATTGTAAAGATAGTAATGGTGTGATATGTGAGAAGATGTTAAAAAGAGAGAAATTACAAAAGGTGACTGAAAGTTATACTGAATATGTTTATGGTATAAAGTGAATAAGTGAATGGGTTTAAGGTTTAAGTGAATAAACTATAGACAGTTAATATAATATAAGATTATCTTGAGAATTGGTGGAATTTATACTAAGATAATAGAAAATAAATTATATGTATATAAAAGGACAATTAAGAGTGATTCGTTATCATGATAATTTGACTGAATATGGAACTGAAGAAATTAGAATTTGGATATAAACTTGACCTAATGGAATTAGGTCATATGAATATTGTGAAATTTAATGATAAATTTTAATAAATTAACAGTTGGTGTGAATTGAAAAAGATTGAAACATGAGGATATTGTGACAGATAGATAGATTGATCTAGATTTCGCTAAGATTGCAAATTATTGTTGAGATTTAATATGTAAGGTTGTATTTAGAGTATAAAAACTTAAATGATATGTATATGATGTAGAATTCTAAAATGTGAATGGAAAAAAATGAATGGAGATATATTAGTTATAAATAATGATAAAAGGGAAAAGATTGATTATCTATAAATAAGTTGAAAGGCATTGGATTACTATGTATGTTAAATGAAAAACATATTAAAGAAGGAATTGAATGTATGAAAAATAAGGATATTGTTATCAATTAAAGTTTGGTAAATGTCTATATTGGAAATGATTGTAAGGATGGGATAATCAATATTAAGATTTAACTCAATGATTTGTAGGGTTAAATTAAAAGAGTAATTATAAAGAGAGAAAGTAATAACATATTTTGAAGATAATGATTAGACAAAATATAAGTATATTATAAAATGATCTGATTTTTGTCTAAAGGTAATTTCATTGGGAATGTAAGAAACTATCTTGATTACTTTGTTGAGGAAGTAATAAGATATATAAACATATAGCATGATGAGTTATGGAATTTAGAGAAGATGATTGACTCTAAGGGGGAGAGTAAAAGTTATATGAATTGATGATATTATAACTTAAGAATATAATTAACTTCATATGGAAGTTAAGATGGTATTATGTTAAGAATGGATTGCAATTGTACTAGATAATTTCGGGGACGAAATTATTTAAGGGGGAGAGAATTGTAATATCCCAAAATATACCCTAAAAGTTTTGAGTAATTATTGTTGTATATGGATTTAATGTGAATGTCTATTGAAAATCAAAAGAAGAGCAACGAATTAATTTAATACCCCGATTTTGGTGTACATTGGAGTAGTAGCTGTGAGAAGATATGGTCGTAAAATATGTAAGGATAATATGTATATATGGTATTTGGAAAAAATATATGGGAATATAAAAGTGATATATAAGAAATATACATATACCAACATATACATCACATATACATGAGGTATAAAGTGGTGTGGGAAAGTAAGCTTAATTAATTAATAATAATAATTAAAAGAAAAAGAAGAAAGAAAGTCAAAGAGTGACAAGTGTATGGTGAAGATTTGAAGGTATTTGATTATTAATATATATATATATGATAAGCATGAGAAAAAGAAGAAAAGATCTTCTTTTCATCTTCTTTATCTTCTTCTTCTTCTTGGACGAGAGAGAGAGAAAGAGAAAGAGGGATAAAGAAAAAGAGAGGTGATTTTATCTACATATACACCAAATTCTTATGGGTTTTGAGAGAATTGAAGATGGTCATTGAAGATTTGACATAATATTCAAGTAAGTATTCATTTCCTTGTATTGATTTCTATTGTTTGAGTTTGGATTTGATATGATTGATGTGTGATGATGATGATAATGAAAGATTGAAGTATATATATGTGTTTAATTGGTATTTAGATGATGATAATATGGTTAATTGTGAGATAATATGGTTAATTGTGAGGATGATGATGAATTGTTGAAATTATTGAGTAAGGGTTTCATATGAATGAATTGGGAAAATTGAGTAGTTGATATATGGTGGTGTATATAATGATTATTATTATGATATATTGAAGTGATATAAGTGTTTAATTGATAGGTAATTGATGAATATAACCAAGATGTTGATTAAGGGTGATGAAGTATGAGTTTTGAAGTGTTTGTGTTTTCATGGTTGAGAGTTCGAATTCATGATTTTTGGCTGACACAGCCAGTGACACGGCCACAATGTTGTGCGTGTCAATGGTACTGAGTTGGATGTTTGTGACACGACCATTAACACGGCCATGTTACTGAGCGTGTCATAGCTACTGTGAGAAAAAGTAATTGGCACGGCCATGAACACGCCCGTGTTGTTGGGCATGTCAATGTTTCTGAAAGGCAGAATGAGTGACACGTTCATTAACATGCCCATGTTACTAAATGTGTAAAAGTTTCTGTATGGGTGGTTTAGGGCACGATCAGGGACACGCCCGTGTTGGTGAGCGTGTCATGTGTAGAGTTTGCCTTAGTTAGTTATCATTCTTATTTTCTTATGTGTGTAATTATCTTTGCATTAGGTTTTGAAGAGATTGTGTTGCATTAACCTAAATGTTGAGAATTCTTGAAAGAGGATATGTATAGATTGATGGGAGTAGTTCTTGAGGTAAGTACAAACTTACATAGATGCATTCTTTTATATGATTTAGAGACTTAACACATTTAGTATAAATGTGTTAAGTAATTTACTATATTGATTAAAACAATGTGACTAATGTTATGATTTGTATAGTGTGAAAGCTTTGATGATCATTCAAAAAGGTATGTGCAATGCAATTTGTTATGATAAATATTTTAATGATGAAATGTGATAATGTGATTTGAGAAATGATGAAATGTGATATCATTGTGGTTGGTAATAATGATTGAAATGAAATAAATGGACATGTTGTCTATATGATAAGATGTGAAGCCATTGTGATTGGCTATGATGATTCAAATGAAATGTGAAGCCATTGTGATTGGCTATCATGATTTTTGGCTGACACGGCCAGTGACACGGCCACAATGTTGGGCGTGTCAATGGTACTGAGTTGGATGTTTGCGACACGACCATTAACATGGCCATGTTACTGAGCGTGTCATAACTACTGTGAGAAAAAGTAATTGGCACGGCCATGAACACGCCCGTGTTGTTGGGCATGTCAATGTTTCTGAAAGGCAGAATGAGTGACACGTTCATTAACACGCCCGTCTTACTAAACGTGTAAAAGTTTCTGTATGGGTGGTTTAGGGCACGATCAGCGACACGCCTGTATTGGTGAACGTGTCATGTGTAGAGTTTGCCTTAGAAGTTTTGAATATTGTTGTTGTTTTAAATTGGATTGAATGTATATGTCAATTGGCAAGAGAAAAGAAATTAAAAGAAAGTGTATATGTTGTATATATGGAAGTATAAATAACATATACCTAAGTCAAAATGGAGAGTCAAGGGATGAATATATTTATTTAGTTATTGGTGAAATTACTAATAAGGGCATGTAAGTGAAGAGAGCTAAAGTAAGTGAGAAGAGGGTATTTGGGTAATTGACTTTTTAGAAATGCTTGGTGGAGGTTTAAAGAGATGACAAATTTGACTTTGATTCTTTATTTTCTTTTCTTCTTCCTTGGTGGCCGGACCTCCCAAAGACAAGAGAGAAAGAGGAGAGTTTTGAGTTCTTAGATCAAATTCAAAGGAGAATCAAGTGATCAAGTTGGTGATTCTAGAAGTTTCATTACTTTGGTAAGTCCTCTTTTGATTTCTTCTTATTTGAAGTTGTGTTGTGAGTTGATAGAGTATGTAAGAGTGTGTTGTTTGATTGTAATATGTTTAAGAGTGTTTGATTGAATTGATTATGGATTTTAAGGATGGATTGAAGAAAAGTGTGAGTTGGTTGGAAGTGATGGTGTTGTATTTGTGTTTAGGGTTTGAGATGATGTTGTGATTTGTGTTTGCTATAGATGTGGAGTTGTTTTGGTGTTTTTGTAAGTTTAAGATAGTTTTTGGGTATGTTTTGTTAAGTTTGTTTGAAGAGGATGTTAGTGAAAAGAAGTGTTTTGTTGGGTATTTTGTTGTTTGGCCGGAATCTGAGTTTTTGGTCTGACACGCCCGGGAGCACGCCCAGAGTCTTAGGCGTGTAAATTGTGTTGGAGGCAGTAGGTTTGACATGACCAGTAACACGCTCGTGTTATTGAGCATGTCATAGCTACTGTGAGATTGGAGAGTTTACACGGCCATGAGCACGCTCACGTTGTTGGACGTGTTGGTATTTTGCAGAGAGGCAGAATGTATTACACGCCCAGTGACACGCCCGTGGTTCTGAGCGTGTAAAAGCCTCTGTGTGGTGGAGTTAGGGCACTGTCAGGGACACGCCCGTGTGGTTGAACGTGTCCTGTTTAGGGTTTGCCTTAGTTAACTCTTAATTTGATTATCTCATGTGTATCCCTAAGCAAGTGTATGTTATTATTTTTGGATTAGGTCTTGAAGAAAGTGATTTGTCATTGATCTAAGAAGTAAAAAAATCTTGGAAAAGAAAAGTGTTTAGAGTTGTGCGAATTGTTATTGAGGTAAGTACAAACCTTGCATTGTTGCATACATTCACTTGATATGACATTATTGTTATATATGAATAATGTTACGTTTTGCACATTGTGAATCTTGTGAAATGTACTATATGTATAATGTGAAATGAGATAATTGAGACATGTATGCATATATGATTATGTTCAATGTAATTGATTATGAATATGTGAAAGATGATGTATTATATTGTGAATTGAGACATGATGATTCAAATGTGATGAGAAGCCATTGTGAGTGGCTATGGTTATACAAATGAAAGTGTTGAAGCATGATTGCCTATTTGATATTGAGATACAAATTGAGAAAGAGAATAATGATATAATTGTATGTTTAATATGTTATTCAGTTTCAGAGTTCTGGATTTGGGTGGCATGCCTATGAAATTATGAATAGTAACAGTCTTGCCGGGTTGAAGATCTCTTCAATTTGAGTTGAATTGAGGTCCAAGAGACTGGGTCTGTTACATTATGAGAATTGTGATTATGAGATATATGATTGGTAACAGTCTTGCCGGGTTGAGGATCTCCTCGATTTGTTGAGTTGGTGGTCTAAGAGACTGGGTCTGTTACACTATCCATGGATAGAGACATATATATATGTTGCCTACGGGCTTGATTATTGTGATTATGAACCAAAGCAGTAACTCTGAATTCTGAATATCGTATTAAACACTTGTTGGGCCATAGGTGTCTATGGCATGTTGATGTTATGAATGAAGTTATAATGTGATGAAATAATGTAATATTCATGAAATATTGTATATTGAGTATGATCTTTATTGTTTGATTGTATATCATTGTTATTGATTAAGCATCATAGCATTATGGTTTGTACTACTGAGTTGTTGGCTCAGCGCGATTATGATTCATCGCGCAGGTGATAGAGGTGATAGAGTTGAGACGGAGAATTCCTCTAGACCTAGTTGAGGTTGTTTTGATTGTGAAGAGTTGGATTAAAGCTTAAAGATCAGAGAGTCAAGCTGCCAATCATGTATATATTTCATATTTTGTAATTTTTGAGGTTTAATGTATTTACACTTGTAAGTTTTGGATGAAACTTTCGTTGCGTAATAAACAAACGTTTTTATCTATTGTGTCTTATGATTTTCATTTCTCTTTATTTGGTATTTCTTAAATTTTTAGTTTTACTTTAAATATGATTTGTGTATTTTTAATGTGTGTCATTTCTATATTCAGTATACGTATAATATGATCGTATAAGCATGCTTTGTACGTATACGGGATATAGGGGTGTTACAATTGTTTTGGTATCAGAGCCTAGGTTTGAGATTCTCAACCTAGGTAAAATGAAAGAAAAAGAATATTTTGACTTTAAAAGTTAGTTTTTGAATAACATACATGTTTGGTATTGGCAGTCTCTGATCTTTAATGAGATGTATTCTGCTGTGTTTGCAGATATAAGTTGTGATGGATTCTCACTTACGTCAGTCAGTAGAGGGTAGTGCGGAGAGTGTAGCTCCTGATGAGGTTAGAGAGGGAGCTAGAGTGCATAGTGCTGGAGAGGTACCTGCTTCCTTGTCGGGGAGACCAGCTGGTGAGGAGGTTCCGCCAGTTTGGTTTAGGCATGTGGTCGATTTGTTGAGGCAAGCACCAGTGCAACCACCGCCACCACCCCCACAGCCTTTAGTATCAGTGAGACGGTATGATAAATTAAGGAAGTATGGAGCAGAAGATTTTCTGGGTACTATTGATCCAGCTGTAGCTGGGCAGTGGCTAGATAAAGTACAGAGAATATTTGTTCAGTTACAAGCCACTCAAGAAGAAAAATTTGATTATGCAAGATCATTGTTGCAGAAGGATGCATATGACTGGTGGAAGACAGTGCCTCATGCTATGGATGATCCACCTACCTTGTCCTATGCTAATTTTCTAAGAGAGTTTGAATTGAAGTATACTCCAAGAGAGTATAAAGATGTGAAGAAGATGGAGTTTCTGACCTTGAGGCAAGATCACCAGTTTGTGATGGAGTATGAGTTAGAATTTATCTGGTTGAGCCACTACGCTGGGGGAATTATTTCTGACGAGATTGACAGGTGTAGAAGGTTTGAGGAGGGATTGAGACCCTCAATTATGTGTCTTGTGGCTGGTTCTAGATACCAAGACTTTTCCCAACTGGTTGCAGCAGCTAGGAGTGTGGAAAGAGCTCAGAATATTGCAGCAGCTGCTTTTGAGGAAGAGATCAGGGTTAGTAGACCCCAGTTTGAGGCAGGGTCTTCTTCTGTGAAGAGAGGTAGGGGAAGTTTTGTTCCCAGAATCAGTCAGAGTCAGAGACAGGCTGGTAGGTCGGTTCAGTTTCAGAGACAGAGATCGAGACCTACAGCTTCAGTAGCGAGTGCTCCTACTCCGGTAGTTCAGAGATCCACTCCACTTGTGTGTGCTCAGTGTGGTGGAACACATAGGGGTGCTTGTTGGAGGAATAGTGGACCAACTGTGTGCTTTAGATATGGATCTCCAGATCATTTTATTAGAGAGTGTCCAGAGATGCGAGAACAGAGGTCAGCAGATTCTGTAGTTTCTCGACCTAGTGTCAGAGGTGGTCGAGGGGGCAGAAGTTTTAGCAGAGGGGGTAGACCTGGGTATAGTCAGAGAGGATCTTCATCCAGGGATACTAGACCAGATGAGGCTGGGCCTTCTCAATGAGTTTATGTGATGCAGAGGTAGCCAGATGCTTCGGCAGTCATAGCTGGTACTTTCTCTTTATTTGGTATTTCAGTACTTGCTTTGATTGATCCAGGATCTACACATTCATATATTAGTGCATCTATTTTGCCTGTGTCTGAATTGCATGCTGAATCCCTAGGATTTGATGTATTGGTGACAAATCCTTTAGGGCATAGTGTGATTGTTAGTAAGGTGCATCGAGACAGTGCAGTAGTGGTGCAAGGTGAGGAGTTCCTGGGAGATTTAATTGAAATGCCTTTTAAGGAATAATACTTGATCCTAGGCATGGACTGGTTATCTAGACATGGAGTTGTGGTAGACTGTCAAAAGAAAGTTGTTACCTTGAGAACTGATGATGGTAGAGATGTGATAGTATCTAGTGAGCAGGGACAGTTAGCATCCTTGTTTGTTTCAGCTGTTGCAGCTAGGAGATTGATTAGAAAAGGGTGTGATGCTTACCTTGCTCATATTTTGGATACTAAAGTAAAGGGTTCTCAACTTGATAGTATACCCACAGTTGCAGAGTTTCCAGATGTGTTTCCAGAAGAGTTGCCAGGGTTACCTCCTGAGAGAGAGGTGGAGTTTGGTATTGAATTATTGCCTGGTACCACTCCTATCTCTATTACTCCTTATAGAATGGCACCTGCTGAATTGAAAGAATTGAAGGTGCAGTTGCAGGAGTTGTTGGATAAAGGGTTTGTTCGCCCTAGTGTTTCACCGTGGGGAGCTCCTGTTTTGTTTGTGAAGAAGATGGATGGTACTATGAGATTGTGTATCGATTATAGGCAATTGAACAAGGTGACTATTAAAAATAAATATCCTTTGCCTAGAATTGATGATCTCTTTGATCAATTGAAGGGTGCAGCAGTGTTTTCCAAAATTGATTTGAGATCAGGGTACCATCAGTTAAGAGTCAGAGCTGAAGATGTTCCTAAGACAGCCTTTCATACAAGGTATGGGCATTATGAGTTTCTAGTTATGCCTTTTGGTTTGACGAATGCACCTGCAGTTTTTATGGATTTGATGAATAGGGTGTTTAGGCCCTATTTGGATCAATTTGTGGTGGTCTTCAACGATGATATTTTGGTGTATTCACGTGATGAGGAGGAGCATGACAAGCATCTGCGAATTGTGTTGCAAATTTTGAGAGAGAAGCAATTGTTTGCTAAACTGTCGAAGTGTGAATTTTGGCTTGACCAAGTAACTTTTCTCGGTCATATAGTTTCAGCAGAGGGTATTAGAGTTGATCTGAGTAAAGTTGAAGCTATTTTGAATTGGAGTCCACCAAAGTCTGTGACTGAAGTTAGAAGTTTTCTGGGTTTGGCAGGCTATTACCGACTGTTTGTGAAAGGATTTTCTTTAATAGCTACTCCACTTACCAGATTACTTCGAAAGGGAGTTAGATTTGTGTGGACAGATCAGTGTCAGGCTAGCTTTGAGCAGTTGAGGGAAATGTTGACTCAAGCACCTGTTTTAACTTTACCTGTGGAAGATAAAGCATTTGTGATCTATAGTGATGCTTCACATAGTGGTTTGGGTTGTGTGCTGATGCAAGAAGGTAAAGTTATAGCTTATGCTTCTCGACAGTTGAAACCGCATGAGCTCAATTATCCGACCCATGATTTAGAGTTAGCAGCCATTGTGTTTGCATTGAAGATTTGGCGACACTATTTGTATGGGGAGAAGTGTTTTATTTATACAGACCATAAAAGTTTAAAATATTTGGGTGTCCAAAGAGAGCTCAATCTTCGATAGAGGAGATGGTTGGAGTTGATTAAAGACTATGACTGTTTGATTGATTATCATCCTGGTAAAGCAAATGTTGTTGCTGATGCCTTGAGTCGGAAGTCTTTAGCAGGTTTGACTATTTATTCGCTCTCGTTGCTTGTTGAGTTGAGAGCATTGCATGCTAGCTTTGTATCTTGTGATGATGGTGCATTGTTGGCACAGTTGCAATTGAAACCAGTATTATTGGATCAGATTAAAGAGGCTCAATTGGCTGATGAGAAGATTCAAAAGATTGTTTCAGATTGCCAGAATGGAAAGAGTCAAGATTTTATTGTGAGAAGTGATGGGAGTCTTTGGTTTAAGAACAGATTGTGTGTACCTGATGATGCTAATTTGAGAAGGATCATTTTAGAAGAAGCACATCAATCAGTATTTGCTATGCATCCGGGCAATACAAAGATGTATCATGATTTGAAGCAGAATTACTGGTGGTCTAGTTTAAAGAGAGACATTGCAGAGGGTAAAATGTCTCACATGTCAGAGGGTAAAAGCTGAGCATCAAGTTCCAACAGGGTTACTTCAACCGTTATCAGTGCCTGAATGGAAATGGGATAGAGTAACCATGGATTTTGTATCTGGTTTACCATTGACACAAAGGAAGCATGATGCTATTTGGGTGATTGTTGACAGGTTAACTAAGACAGCTCATTTTCATCCGGTTCGGATGGATTATTCTCTAGAAAGGTTAGCTTAGCTGTATATACATGAGATTGTAAAGTTGCATGGTATCCAAATTTCTGTAGTGTCTGATCGAGATCCCCGATTTACTTCAAGGTTTTGGAAGAGTTTACATGGTGCTTTGGGTTCTCGATTACACTTCAGCATTGCTTTTCATCCACAGACAGATGGGCAGTCAGAGAGAGTGATACAGATTATCGAGGACATGTTGAGAAGTTGTGTCATTGATTTCTCTGGAAGTTGGGATAGATTTTTGCCACTTGTGGAATTTGCTTACAATAATAGTCATCAATCCAGCATTGGTATGGCACCATTCAAAGCATTATATGGTAGACGGTGTAGGACACCTCTATGTTGGAATGAACTTGGAGAAGGTAAGTTAATTGGTCCTGATTTTGTTAAAGAAATTGAAGAGAAAGTGAGAATGATTCGAGATAGGTTGAAAGCAGCTTCAGATCGGCAGAAATCTTATTCAGATTTAAAAAGGAGAGACATAGAGTTTGAGGTTGGAGATAAGGTATTTTTGAAAGTGTCTCCTTGGAAGAAGATATTGATGTTTGGTCGGAAAGGGAAATTGAGTCCTCGTTTCATTGGACCGTATAAAATTTTGGAAAGAGTTGGGCCAGTTGCTTATCGGCTTGCTTTGCCACCTGAGTTAGATAGGATCCATAATGTATTTCATGTTTCTATGTTGAGAAGGTACAGGTCGGATCCATCTAATGTTTTGCCAATTGAATCTATCGAAGTAAGTTTAGATCTGACATTTGAAGAAGAACCAATTGCTATTTTGGCACGTGAAGTGAAAGAATTGAGAAATAAGAAAGTGCCACTTGTGAAGATTTTGTGGAAGAGTCATGCAAAGGAAGAGGCAACTTGGGAGAGTGAGCAAGCAATGCGAGATCAATATCCTCAGTTGTTTCGTACTCAATGACAGGTAATTTCGAGGACGAAATTTCTTTTTAGAGGGGGAGAATTGTAATATCCCAATGTATGCCTTAGAAGTTTTGAATATTGTTGTTGTTTTAAATTGGATTGAATGTATATGTCAATTGGCAAGAGAAAAGAAATTAAAAGAAAGTGTATATGGAAGTATATATGGAAGTATAAATAACATATACCTAAGTCAAAATGGAGAGTCAAGGGATGAAGATATTTATTTGGTTATTGGTGAAATTACTAATAAGGGCATGTAAGTGAAGAGAGCTAAAGTAAGTGAGAAGAGGGTATTTGGGTAATTGACTTTTTAGAAATGCTTGGTGGAGGTTAAAAGAGATGACAAATTTGACTTTGCTTCTTTATTTTCTTTTCTTCTTCCTTGGTGGCCGGACCTCCCAAAGACAAGAGAGAAAGAGGAGAGTTTTGAGTTCTTAGATCAAATTCAAAGGAGAATCAAGTGATCAAGTTGGTGATTCAAGAAGTTTCATTACTTTGGTAAGTCCTCTTTTAATTTCTTTACTTATTTGAAGTTGTGTTTTGAGTTGATAGAGTATGTAATAGTGTGTTGTTTGATTGTAATATGTTTAAGAGTGTTTGATTGAATTGATTATGGATTTTAAGGATGGATTGAAGAAAAGAGTGAGTTGGTTGGAAGTGATGGTGTTGTATTTGTGTTTAGGGTTTGAGATGATGTTGTGATTTGTGTTTGTTATAGATGTGGAGTTGTTTTGGTGTTTTTGTAAGTTTAAGATAGTTTTTGGGTATGTTTTGTTAAGTTTGTTTGAAGAGGATGTTAGTGAAAAGAAGTGTTTTGTTGGGTATTTTGTTGTTTGGCCGGAATCTGAGTTTTTGGTCTGACACTCCCGGGAGCACGCCCAGAGTCTTAGGCGTGTAAATTGTGTTGGAGGCAGTAGGTTTGACATGACCAGTAACACGCCCGTGTTATTGAGCGTGTCATAGCTACTGTGAGATTGGAGAGTTTTCACGGCCATGAGCACGCTCACGTTGTTGGACGTGTTGGTATTTTGCAGAGAGGCAGAATGTATTACACGCCCAGTGACACGCCCGTGGTTCTGAGCGTGTAAAAGCCTCTGTGTGGTGGAGTTAGGGCACGGTCAGGGACACGCCTGTGTGGTTGAACGTGTCCTGTTTAGGTTTTGCCCTAGTTAACTCTTAATTTGATTATCTCATGTGTATCCCTAAGCAAGTGTATGTTATTATTTTTGGATTAGGTCTTGAAGAAAGTGATTTGTCATTGATCTAAGAAGTAAAAGAATCTTGGAAAAGAAAAGTGTTTAGAGTTGTGCGAATTGTTATTGAGGTAAGTACAAACCTTGCATTGTTGCATACATTCACTTGATATGACATTATTGTTATATATGAATAATGTTACATTTTGCACATTGTGAATCTTGTGAAATGTACTATATGTATAATGTGAAATGAGATAATTGAGACATGTATGCATATATGATTATGTTCAATGTAATTGATTATGAATATGTGAAAGATGATGTATTATATTGTGAATTGACACATGATGATTCAAATGTGATGAGAAGCCATTGTGAGTGGCTATGGTTATACAAATGAAAGTGTTGAAGCATGATTGCCTATTTGATATTGAGATACAAATTGAGAAAGAGAATAATGATATAATTGTATGTTTAATATGTTATTCAGTTTCAGAGTTCTGGATTTGGGTGGCATGCCTATGAAATTATGAATAGTAACAGTCTTGCTGGGTTGAGGATCTCTTCAATTTGAGTTGAATTGAGGTCCAAAAGACTGGGTCTGTTACATTATGAGAATTGTGATTATGAGATATATGATTGGTAACAGTCTTGCCGGGTTGAGGATCTCCTCGATTTGTTGAGTTGATGGTGCAAGAGACTGGGTCTGTTACACTATCCATGGATAGAGACATATATATGTTGCCTACGGGCTTGATTATTGTGATTATGAACCAAAGCAGTAACTCTGAATTCTGAATATCGTATTAAACACTTGTTGGGACATAGGTGTCTATGCCATGTTGATGTTATGAATAGAGTTATAATGTGATGAAATAATGTAATATTCATGAAATATTGTATATTGAGTATGATCTTTACTGTTTGATTGTATATCATTGTTATTGATTAAGCATCATAGCATTATGGTTTGTACTACTGAGTTGTTGGCTCAGCGCGATTATGATTCATCGCGCAGGTGATAGAGGTGATAGAGTTGAGACGGAGAATTCCTCTAGACCTAGTTGAGGTTGTTTTGATTGTGAAGAGTTGGATTAAAGCTTAAAGATCAGAGAGTCAAGCTGCCAATCATGTATATATTTCATATTTTGTAATTTTTGAGGTTTAATGTATTTACACTTGTAAGTTTTGGATGAAACTTCCGTTGCGTAATAAACAAACGTTTTTATCTATTGTGTCTTATGATTTTCATTTCTCTTTATTTGGTATTTCTTAAATTTTTACTTTTACTTTAAATATGATTTGTGTATTTTTTTAATGTGTCATTTCTATATTCAGTATACGTATAATACGATCGTATAAGCATGCTTTGTACGTATACGGGATATAGGGGTTTTACATGAAGCTTAGTTGGGATAATGATAATGATTAATGAGATAATTAAACCAAAAAATTAACTCTGAAAGTTGAATGGCATATTAGTGTCTTTTGGGTCCATGTTTGTCTTTGTTTAAATATGATTCACGAAATGTGCAATGAATGAATAATGAGACTTATGCTCATCTTTGTTTAAATGTAAATTATGCAATAAGAGATAATGTTATGAGATATATGATGATAATTATGGAATAAATGGATTTCGATATATATATATATATAAGTAAATTAATAAAAGTGAAGGTGACTTGAAACATGATTATGTGAATTATGAGATGTGTAAATACAACATTAAAATACATTATGATGTATAATAAGAATGTGGACATTGTTAGTATTATTTTATGAATATTCTAATAAGACATGGAACTGTGGTTTGAATCAATGATATATTTATGCATGGATATAATGAAGAGATTAATAGGAATCCATGTATAGACGGAAGGTGTTATTGAAATAGGAAAACATGATAAGAAAATAATAATATATGAAATTAACGTGATTTCTTAGAATGTATGTTTATTATACTGATTTGTACTACTAAGCTCTCTGGCTTAGTGTGGTTGTGTAATCGCGCAGGTGAGTAGGTGATAGATCTAAAGTCAATCGGTATGCCACGAGTAAGGTAAGAGTGTTCTGAGACCAACTAGAAGGTAATGCATACATGTAAGATTTAATTACGTTGTATTTTGATAAGTAAAATATATACTATTGTTTGGATTACTGATAAAAGTTTTTAATCTGTAACAAAAGGTGGCATTCTTATACTTTATATACGTACTGTATGTATGATCGAGATATGTATAGTACTTATATAGAGTATGGGGCTGTTACAGTCCACCTCTGCTTGCTTCTTTTCCTTCTCTTCTTTGGCTCAAGATGGGACACGGCCAAGTTTGCTGGCCGTGTCATGTGACACGGCCAGAGGCTTGGCCGTGTCACTTGGGTGTGTCTATTCCTGCTTCTTCATTTTTGCTCTTTCTTTGCTTTGGTCTTTGTTTTGCTCCTTGAATGAGACACGGCCAGTGGCTTGGCCGTGTCTCTTGGCCGTGTCAAGCTCTGCCATCATCATTCTTTGAGAGACACGGCCAAGCTTGATTTGGCTTGGCCATGTCTTGCTTGGTCCATGTTTTTCCTGCACTGTTTTGATCTTCCAAGGGTGTTTTTGCACTCAAACCTAAAACAAACACTTAAAACAAAAATCAATCAAAACATTAACTAAAAACATATAAAAATCACACTAAAAACTAGTACAAAAATGATCTAAACAAATACCCCACACTTAATTCCTTGCTTGTCCCCAAGCAAGGCTAAAATCAAAACACTAAACAAGATAAATTTTGTTAAGTTCAAGAGTTATAAATATGCATCAAGACTTCCCTATCCCTAAATCCGTAATCAATATCGAATCAAACAAAATCGACACTCATGCAATTAAGTGGTTTTCCATGCATAACCTATGTTGTCGCTCCCTCACCAACTCTTACAAGTGTTTGATCATGGTGGTATTTACACTCATAACAATAAATGAAAGATTATTACCATAGGCTTGCTTATCAATCAAATCTCCACCACAAAATAACAATCAAGCATCAATGAAAAGGTCTTTATTGGGTTGTAATGGGGCTAAGGTAAAGGCATGACATTTAGGAAATGTGAGCTTAATCATTAAGTTCAAGAGCACTTTAAGAATGAAGTACCCGATCATATACATAATCCATCAATCCCGAAACACCTTCCTCTCATCTACCCCTTGACATTAAAGAACTTTTCAAGGGAACTCACTTATTAAATCTTGCAATAATACATTCCAACCATTTCAACAAGAATAACAATTATTCTTATTATTATATATTTTTTTATTTTTCTCTTTTTTTTTTATTTATTTTTTATTATTTTGCTTTGCAATCTTAAACCTACTAAATTTAACCCCACACTTAATTCAACACAACACTCGATCATAAATGCTCTTAACCTAATGAAAGGGTAAGAGTTAACACAACAAGGTTCAAGCTAATGGTGTTGTGAAAAAGAAAGGAAAGGAAAACTAAAATTGGCTCAAAATTGGCTAACTAAGGTTGAATATAGGGTTGGTCTTTTTAAGCCAAAGTGGGTTCACCTAATTGCCTTAATCATTTTGATGCCAAATTGAAATTTTTATGTAATCTTAAAATGCATGTCAAAGCAAGTTCTAGCAATTCATCAATCAAAGATATTCACCCACAACAATAATGATAAGTTGATGGCTCAATTCCTCACTAGGTTAAAGGAAATGCAAGGGAAAAACCGACAAAATTGACAATAAGCACCAATTCTACTCAATTCTCAAATTCATGCTTCAAAAATTCAAAGGTCATCTATCAACAATTTTATAGCAATTGAACTTTCTAAAACTCATTTATTCAAAGAAAAACATGAAAAACATTAACTAACTTAAACAAAAATAACTTAAAAGTAAAAACACAAAAAACACAAAATGCAATTAAAAGTAAAAACACAAAATACAAAATGCACCCCACACTTAAAGATTCACATTGTCCTCAATGTGAGCATGCATAATACAGAGAGGGTTTAGATGAAACCTGATTTCCATCATTCCCATATACGATGTGTAGGGCTCCTTCCACCCATAATGCAATTGGAGCCCATGACTGAGAGGATGAACATGTAACTTTGAAACGTACCCAATGTACGGCAACCCCTAAATAGTATTCCTTGAAGAGAACATGTCTCAAAGGGACATGTGAAGGTCACCTCGGGGTAATCCTCCAGTGCTATAGGAACGTGGTAATATTCTTTGTCTTTGTGCAACATGGGCATAACAGATTTCTACTCTTCCTTACCACCAAGAGTAGTAGAAATGACTTTTGGGGACTCTTTAAGTTCAACCAAGTTTGGTTGAATCACTTCTTCATCCACTTTAACAATGTCAAGTCCCATCTCAACAACCTCAGCATCTAAAATTAGCTTACACTCCTCAATTTCTAAATTGGGCATTTCATGCTCTTCTTCTAAGGTTATAGTCATCCCAATCTTATTTCCACTATCTCCTTAGGAGTGCATATTATAGATGTCAGGAAGTTGCTTACCTTGCTCCTCATCCTTCAAGCTACATGGAAATGGATTTGGTGGCCTATCAAGATTGGAAGATTCATGCAACTTTGTTGAGGTTGATGCCTCCAAATTCTCCTTCTCATTTGATTGGCTCAACTCCTCAATGTTGAATTGTATTTCCTCACTAATATCTTCTTGATTAGTGCCTGCATCCAAAGAATCACAAAATTTGTTATGTATTACCTGTTCAGTCCTCAAATTTGTGATTACCTTGACTTGCTCCAATTGGTTAGGAAATTCCTAACTTGCATTTCCACCCTCTTCAATGATTCCTCCAAAGAATCAAACCTCTCATTGCTCCCTTCCTGATTTTGTGTGCTAATTTGAAGGTAAGCATTCAAATCATCTTCCACTATGGATTTCTCGAATTGATCCTAGTTTTGTGAGCTAATTTGAATGAAGGCATTCAAACTATCTTCCAAAGTGGGTTTCTTAAGTTTATCTTGATTTTGTGCGCTAGTTTGAATGAAGACATTCAAACTATCTTCAACTGTGGGTGTCTTAAGGTAAGTTTGATTTGAATATTGCTCTTGAGAGTAAGAGTCTCTTTGGTAAGGTTGAAAAAAATTTGGAGGTAGAATGTGCTGCTGATTTTCCCAAGAAAAATTTGGTTGGCTTCCCCAGCTGGGACTATAAGGATTGGAATATGTGTCAGTACTACCCATTTGCTGGAAACCTTGGTAGTCATATTCTTCCTCTTGCCATTCTTGGTATCGTCCAAAACCCATTGAACACGTGTTTGCACTATGGCCTTCATTGCCACATGCTGCACATATCTCTTGGCGTGGCATAGGTGCTCTTCCTCTTGCATTTAGCACCTTAAGTTGATTCGTCAATTCTGCTAATTGCCATGCCATTTCAAAATCATCGTTCCTATCATAAAACTCCTCCGTGCCTTGAAAACTGCATCTTTACAAAAGGCACTTAGTAACTTAAAGAAAACAAATAGATAATTAAATTGAAAGAAATTCAAAGAAAACAAACAAACAATTAAATAAAATAAAAAAATCAAACTATCACTACTAAAACAGCCTTCCCCGGCAAAAATAAAAAGAACAACACTTAGTAATTTAAAGAAAACAGACAACTGAGTAAATAAATAAAAAAATATCAAACTATTACTACTTCAACAACCCTCCCCGGCAGCGGCGCCAAAAACTTGTTGCACTCGGATTAAGTACTACTACAAGATTCACTCGCAAGTATATGAGGTAGCTGTAGCAAAGGTGATCGCCCCAAGGTCATTTCCCCAAGAAGGTGAGGTTCATAATAGCTTGATTGACAATTTATTTAAATGCGGGAGTGTTTGTTGTGTTGGGATGGTGCGAGAATAATTTAAACCTAAAATTAACGTGCGTAGGGTTGAAGTGTGAAGGTGATACAAGATCAAATCGATTCTTGGGAAGGTGCCTAGGGTCATAGGTCCATTCAATCAAAGCACAATTCTCAATTATCCATTAACATAACCTTGTAATTAATTTGTTCCTTAAGGTCAATTAGTCAATTACCAATCCATTAGTTCTCACATTCATGAATTAGCAATAACCAATTATTTCACTTTATCAAATTAATGAAACCCTAGAACTTATATTTCTAATTCATTCATAGGGTGGTCGATTATATAGTTCCGATATCGGATTTTACCTCTTGGTCCGTCATCCAATATTCAAAGATCAATAGGTGGCTAATCTATCAACCTAGCATTTAATGCAATACAATCAACCAATCAACAAGGAATATAGATGGAAATATCAAATCAAGACATTCAACCAAATATACTACAAACCCGAGGCATGGGTATTTGGCTCAACATCATCAATTTATAATAATCATTCAACTCAATATAAAACAAATACAAATTATTCATTGCAATATCAATCTCTTAATACAACAACAAAAATAGAAATGAATTAAAAGAGAGAATAGAAAAACCCCTTGTGAAGATGCCAAGAGTAGGATTACTAGTCTTCCTCCTAGCTCCACTTTGATATTTGATGAAGAACTCAAGCCCTCTTCAACGGTTGATTCCCCTTTGTAATATGGAATGGAGCTTTCTCAAGTCACCAAACCTTTGGATGGAGCTTTCTCAAGTCACCAATCCTTCAATTGATTTTTCCTTTGGAAGATGGAATGGAGCTTTCTCAAGTCAACAAACCTTTCATTGAAGCTTCTTCAACCTTCAAGAGCTTGTTAACCCAATTTATCCCAAAGAACCTCAAAGATCTTATCAATGGAAGATGGAGAAGGTGGAGAGAATGGAAATGGAGATGAAGGTGAAGGGCTAAGGGAGAGTGTCACTCTCTTCCTCTCCCAAAAGTGTAGCAAAAATTTGGCTCCAAGAAAAACCAAGACTCCCCAATTTCCCTCTTCTTCTCCTTTTAATTCATTCAAAATACACACCCATGCCTTCCAACTCACACCATTTCACTTTGTTCCCCACTTTTTATTTGTTTAATATTTCTTTTGGCAACCATAAGGCCTTGTTCCCCACTTTGTCCCCCACTTCATGTAGAAGAATTCAAATATATTCAGTGTGACACGGCCAAGCCAAGAGTGGCTTGGTCGTGTCTCTTGTTTTCCTTTGGGACACGGCCAAGCCATCTGGCCGTGTCCTTCACTGCTTCCTTTCTTTCTTCTTTCTTTTCTTTCTTTCATTTGGTCTCAAGGGGTGACACAGCCACTAGCTTGGCTGTGTCATGTGGGTGTGTCCATTTCTATTTCTTTTCTTTCCTTCTTTGCTTGCTCCAAGTGACTTTGGCATGAAATGGGACACGGCCAAGCTTGCTGGCCGTGTCATGTGACACGGCCAGTGGCTTAGCCGTGTCATTAAGTGTGTCCACCTCTACTTGCTTCTTTTTCTTCTCTTCTTTGGCTCAAGATGTGACACGGCCAAGTTTGTTGGCATTGTCACTTGGGTGTGTCTCTTCCTGCTTCTTTATTTTTGCTCTTTCTTTGCTTTGGTCTTTGTTTTGCTCCTTGAATGAGACATGACCAGTGGCTTGGCCGTGTCTCTTGGCCGTGTCAAGCTCTGCCATCATCATTCTTTGTGGGACACGGCCAAGCTTGATTTGGCTTGGCCATGTCTTGCTTGGTCCATGCTTTTCCTGCACTGTTTTGATCTTCCAAGGGTGTTTTTGCACTCAAACATAAAACAAACACTTTAAACAAACTTAAAACAAAAATCAATCAAAACATTAACTAAAAACATATAAAAATCACACTAAAAACTAGTACAAAAATGATCTAAACAACTACTAGCAACGAATCACCATAAACTTCCACCTTATCCACCTTCATAATCATTAGGGTTTCCAAACCGAAAATTCAAGCTTCGTACTCCACCATTTTATTGGTTGCCCTAAATTTCAACTTTTTGGCTTTGGGGATGAGTTCCCTTTCGGGCGATTCTAGTATAAATCCCAAACCTGCTCCTTTCCAGTTTATTGCTCCATCAAAATACATTTTCCACCCTTGTACTTCAATTACTCCTAAATGTTCATCTGGAAATTCCAAGATTACCTCTTCACTTTCTGGTAATGGTTGTTGAGCCGGGAATTCTGCCACCGCTCTACCTTTGATTGTTTTCCTGGTTACATACTCAATCTCAAATTCTTCTAATATTATCAACCATCGACCATATTTCCCGATTAAAGATGGTGTCTCCCTTAAGTACTTCATTGGATCCAACCTGGAAATTGCTTGCACACTATATGATTGAAAGTAATGTCACAACTTCTTAGAAGACCAAACCATGGCTATACATGTCTTTTCAATGATACTATACTTAATTCAATAAGGTAGGAGCTTTTTACTCAAATAGTAAACTGCATGCTCAATCCCTGATTCATCTGCTTGGGCTAGCATGGCTCCTATCGACTCTTCTTCTACGGCTAAGTATAGTAATAGAGGTTTGCCGAGTTTAGGTGGTTTCAAAATAGGTGGATTCAACAAATACTCTTTTATTCGGTCAAAGGCCTTTTGACATTCTTCGTTCCATATGACCGGCTGATTCTTTCTAAGCAATTTGAAGATAGGCTCACAAATTGTTGTGAGCTTTGCTATAAACCTGCTAATGTACTGCAGTTTACCAATGAATCCCCAAACTTCTCTCTCCATCTTTGGGGCTGGTATATCCCTGATTGCTTTGATTTTGTCAGGATCTATCTCAATACCATTCAGACCAATTACATGTCCCAATAATTTGCCTGAAGTAACACCGAATACACACTTCTTCGGGTTTAATCTTAGCTTATATTTCAAAGCTCTATCGAAGAATAATTCTAAATTCTGGAAGTGTTGCTCCCTTGTATCCGACTTCACCATCATATCATCAACATATACTTCAACTTCTTTGTGCATCATGTCATGAAATAGCGTGGTGGCCATCCTTTGGTAGGTTGCTCCAGCATTCTTTAAGCCGAACGGCATCACCCTAAAACAGAATATACCCCATGTAGTAATGAAGGCAGTTTTGGCTTTATCCTCTTGGGCCATTAACACTTGATTGTATCCGGAAAATCCATCTACAAACGAGTGTAGCACGCTAGAGGCTGCACTATCAATGAGAACATTTATATGAGGTAAAGGAAAATCATCCTTAGGAGAAGCCTTGTTCAAATCTCTATAGTCCACACAGACCCTTATTCTTCCATCTTTCTTTGGCATCGGTACTATGTTGGCTAGCCAATCTGGGTATTCTATCACCTCAAGGAACTTCACTTGTATTTGCTTAGTGACCTCTTCTTTAACCAATTCATCCCACTCAGGTCTTAATCACCTAAGCTTTTGTTTGGCAGGTTTAATGTGAGTGTAAGTAGGAATATGATGCTCGGCTATGTCTCGATCTATCCCCTGCATATCTTTATAAGACCAGGCAAATACTTCTTCATATTTTTTGAATATTTTTTCAAATCACTCTCTCTCATCACGAGTAAGGTCGGATGATATGCTAATGTTTTTAGGATTTTCAGTTGTTCCAAATTTAATGATTGTGTGTTAACAGAATTAATATTAAAGATGCTCATGTAACTATTATTTGAATGTATGCAACCATCAGGAGAAACATCACACAAGTAAGCAAAATCAGACTTTATTGCATTCATTTTGGAAAAGAAAACATCATCATCCTCATACAAAGCAGACAAATTAAAATCAAAATCAAAATCATTGTTCTCAGAATCATAAAGCAGGATGTCTTCAAACTTTTCTTCAACCAGGGCAGCAATCTCTTCCGGAGTCTTCTCGAATTTCAGGGCAGCTTCATTCTTCTCTTTTGGATTGGATTCTTTGTTGGTTGACAAGGTGAGCTCTTTTTTCACTTGCTCCACTAGCTCAGCAACATCTGCAAAAATTTCAAAACCTGGAATTAACTTACCCATGAACATGATTGGCTCAGGCCTTCCTTGGAGTGGTCCCATATCTGGAGCTTTGACAAAGATCTCTTCAAGTGGTGGGAAGCTCATCTTCTCACTCTTCTTTGGCTGGACATCATTTTCTTCATCATATCCTAACCCCTTCTTGGAAGTTTGAGTCCTAAAATCTGGCAACTTTGTCAAACCAGCCTTACCCTTTCCAAGACCAGCTCCGGGAAGGTAGTTCATGTTCTTCATCATATTCAAAACTTTGGAGTCCACTACTTCATCATCAGAAATTGTAGCCACTTGAAAACCATTGAAAGGCCTCTCAACCATTAGAGCATTAACAATCTCATTATCTTCAGCTTCAATGACCACTATCTCATTTCCATTGGGGAATTTGATCTTTTAATGAAGGGTGGAAGGAACTCCACCAAGAGGATGAAACCATGGTCGCCCCAAGAGTAAGGCAAAGGTAACTGGTATGTCTAAAACAACAAATTCAATAATAGATTCAATTGGCCCAACCTTGATGGCCGCTTTGAAAGTCCCTTCGGCATGCCTCTTAGTGTTGTCATAAGCATGAATTGTCACCTTGGTTGGGTTTAGATCTCTTGTTGACATGGCTAGCTTTGGCAATATCTTAAGTGGATAAAAATTTATGGTGGACCCATCATCGACCATTACACATGGAGTCCTCTTCCCCTTGACTTCTATTTTGATAAAGAGAGGGCAGATGTGGTCTCTCCCCTCCTCCGGTAAGTCCGCATCTGAAAAAGAAACTGCTCCCATATTAACTTCACTCTTTTCATGGACTTCTTCACATTTCATTACTTCCCCAATTTTTATGAAGTTGATCAACTCCTCCGGTGTTGCAGAGTAGAAATTGGAATGCTAGCCAAGGCTTTGGCCATAGTTTTTCGATGCTTTTTGGAAGTAGCTAACAAGTCCCAAATGCTAACAATTGCTTGGGTTCTTTTCAATTGCTTGAGCACAACATCATCTTCTTCCACTTCAACTTCCTTTCCCTTAGTCGTTTCTATCTCCTTAGGTGGTGGCCTTGCATAAGGCTTATCAGATCTAGTATTCATCACCTCATCTTCTTCAGGCTCGGACCAAGTCCACTCCTCCTTCTTGGGTATAATATCATCATCACTATCACTTGAATCCCAAAACCCATTGACAACACAAATTGCTACTTCTCCACCCATCATAGCTTGTTCACTTTTGACAAATGCCTCTTCTTCTTTGGTTGCTTTTTCATCCACATCTTGAAAAGAAGACATGACAAAGGCTTCATGCAAACCTCCTCCAATCATGAAGGTTGCCAATGGTGGTACCCTATTGAATTTTGGCAAAGGGTTATCTTTGGTGTTTGGCTTGTTGGGCTCAGGTAGCTTGCCATTATCAATTAGATTTTGGATCTCATGTCTCAACCTCACACATCTATCCATGTCATGTCCTTGCATTTGGTGGAATTGACAAAATGCTTTGGTGTCAAAATTAGGTGGGAGAGGGTTAGGCAAAGGATGAGGATTTAAGGGTTGTAGCAATCCTTTTCTTTAAAGCTTGCTGAGAACCCAAGACATCGGTTTTCCCAATTTCGAAAATTGTGTCCTTGTTCCTTGGTTAGTAGCATTAACACCGATGACCTTTTGCATGCTTTGGCTACCAGGTTGATAGCTCCCTTTCTCATTCCTTTTTGTTGCAAAATGTCCCTTTTCCATTCTTCAATTTGCAAACCAGCTTGGAGAAGATCTTTGAAATCACGGATGAGTGTATGAGACATCCTCTCACAAAGACCAGGCAACACCCCTCTCACAATCATCCTTATTTGATAGGATTCATCGGGCCTCTTCTTAAGTAAAGCGGCCTTGTTTCTCCACCTTTTCACATAGTCCACAAAATTCTCATTTGGCCTTTGCCTAATGGACTCCACTTCCATTAAGGTAACTTCTAACTCAACATTATATCCATATTGTTGGATGAAGGCTTTGTAAAGTAGATCCTAACTCTTTTGTGTTCCATCATCTAAGGTATTAAACCAATTTTGGAAAACAGGGTCCAATGAGAGCATAAAGTACCTTAAGGTTTGAGCCTTAGTAGCTCAGGCAGACTGCATGGCAGTGATGTATTTCTTCACGTGAAGATGAGGATTTCCGATGCCATTGTACTTTGCAAAGGATGGCATCTTGAACTTGTATGGAACCTCTTCATCTTGTTCAAATAGTTTGTCGATCTCAGACATCTCTTCGATTTTCAGCTTCTTCCCAAATTTCTTTTCTAAATCAGCAATCATCTTTTCAACATCGGATGTCTCGGTCTTTTCAATAGTTGCCTTCTCAATAGCCTTCGGTTCTTTCTTCTTTTCTTGAACCTCTTGGTAGTATTGAGCCCAATCATCATCATCATCAATGATCACCTTTTCATCATCAAAAACCACTTCACTAACTTTGGTCTTCCCTTTTTCCTTTGGTTTCTTAGTGCTAGTAGATGCCTCGGCATGGTTTTCTAAGATTGTAGTCAATTGGTTCTTAATGGTCTCAGCTAGGGCCTCTTTGATTTCTTCCATCTTGGCATTGAGGGCCTCATCCACCATCCTTTGAATTTGTTCGGGCTCCATTGTTTTAGGTGGGCAAGTGATTGAGTCATTGGTAGATACTTCGTCTCCGGCGTAGGTCGGATTGTTGTAAGCTTTAGAACTATCGTAATCCAGGGCTGTGAACCAGAGAAGATCAATGATATGAGATGAAAATGTATGCATGTATGCATGTATGCACAAACAATCAACAAATAAGGATAAATAGGATGTTCCTTCCAACCTTTTAACATCCACAAACGAATGGCAAGTCTCTTTTTCTAGGTATATGGTTAACAAAATACCAACATGGGGTATCTTGTTTTCGAATGATTCCCTTAGACGTTTCAACCAATAGTTATGTTTTTGAAAATGGAAATCAATCCATGATAATTCCAATTAATTAGGTTTTAATCCATTCAACCAACTAAAGTAGCTTTTATGCTATGTTGGATTAAAACGAAATTAAGAGGTTTATTATAAATAGATTTCTCACTTGAAAAGAGTAACTGATGGTTCATTCCAAAAACAAGCCCATGGTTAATTTATTATTAGTGTAAACTAGGCCCACAATTGATTTTTAGCATTTCATAATTGACCTAAATATTTATGCAAGCTCTTTGTAAGAGAAGGTTGGGTGAAAATAGTTTCGTTTCTAAGCCCATTGTAAAAGATTTTAGAAAATTTGATTTTGGGCTTAGTATTTGAGCCATGTGTTTTATTAGTTTTTGTTATAAGTTTTGTGTCTTGTTTATTATATTAATTATTGTTTTATTTAGGTATTTTGTTAGTTTTTATCGGTTTGTCTAGTGTTTTCTTTAATTATGTAGTTTTAGTTTATTTTTTAGTTTTATGTCATTTTTGATTTAGTTTTTAGTTTGTGTTTATGTTTTGTCGGTTATTGTTTATTTACTTAGTGTTTTAAGTTTGTTTTGAGTTTTGTGTTAGGTTAAAACAGGCAAGGAAACGAATTGAAGATGAAATGGGCAGTAGCTGACACAGGCAGAGGACACGGCCAAGTCACTGGTCGTGTCCCATACCAAGTTAAAAGGAAGAACAATTCCCAGTAGCAGACACCAGCAAGGGACACGGCCAAGTCATGTGGCCGTGTCCCTCCAAAGAAGAGCAACACGGCCAAGTCACCTTGACTCGGCCGTGTCCCACTTATTACCAAAGGAAAGGAAGAGTAAAGCAGACAGAGGCAGACACTGGGAAGGGACACGGCCGTGTCACCTGGCCGTGTCCCTCAAATATGATGCAACACGGCCAAGTCAAGCTCCACTTGGCCGTGTCACTCAACAAAGAAGCAAAGAAGACCAAAAAGCAACAGAGGAGGACACATGCAGGGGACACAGCCGTGTCACCTGGCCGTGTCCCTCCATCAAGCCCTCACACGGCCGTGTCCCTCATCACCTGGCCGTGTCCCTCATGAATCAACGCGCACCAAATTTTAAAGCCGACGCTTCATATAAAAGCAAAAGGAAAGTGACGATTTAGGGGGGATTTGGAGCAAAGTTTTGAGCCGTCAAGAGCAAAGTTAGGGATTTAAACATTTGTTTTCTTGATTTTTATTTCACTTTGGATTAAAACTAGTTTAGATTAAATTGTTCTAGCCATCAAGACATCCTTCTTGCAAGATTCAACAAGAGATTCTTCAAAAGCTTCAAGGAGTTTGTAACTTGGTTTTGTTCTTGAACTTATTCTTTTTATTTTCATTGAATGGATGTTATCATGTCTATTTTGATTTCTTTGAACATTAATAAGATGAATATGTTTGATTGCATTATGAACTAATTTGATCTAGTCTAGGGTTTGTATGGATCTGCTATGATTGTATGAATTGGTTTTTCTCTTAGCTAATAATTTCTTTAGCCTTGATTGAATGAAATATTGTTAATATATAATTGATTGATCACCAATTATGTGTTTTAAGGTATTAGATGATGGATCGAAGGATGAAGTTTAATACTTGAACAATTCAATTAAGGACTTAGGTGAATTAGAGATATAACCTATTAAAAAGATTATTTCACTTATAACAAGATTAGTTGAAAGAGGTTTGAATGCGAGAGCTTATTTCCTTGACTCAATTAGTGGAGTTGTTTGAGATTTAATCTTTGAAATTGAATTAGTTAAGAGGAATAACCGTTCATACATATAAGTAGTAGAGAAGTGCAAACCCTGGACCATTCTATTAAGTGAATCAAAACACAGCTCAATTTACTTTTATTGTTTTAAACTTTAATCAATCTTCTTTATTATTTAGCAATTTATAAATCTCTTTATTACTTGTTAAACATAATCTGATAAGCAATTAACCACTTTAGCTTCCTTGAGAGAACGACCTTGGGGCGATCACCTTTGCTACAGCTACCTCGTATACTTACGAGTGACGCTTTGTGGTAGAGTTAATTTGAGCGCAACAAGTTATTGGCGCCGCTGCCGGGGAGGCTAATTGGCGTAATTGTTTATTAAAAAAAATTATTTTAGATTATTTTTCATTGTTTTCATTTTATTTTATTTTGTCTTTTGCTTTTAATTGTTTCTTTTTCTAGACAATTCTGTTTATGCAAGGCAGGAGATCACTCGAAGGAGAGCTACATCCATTCATTCCAGAAATTCAGAGGGTGAAAAGGAGCAGGGAAGAGTTTGAGCTTTACACAGGATTTGATACTTTAGAGGAGGACACTTCTGATTGTGAGTCGGAATCTGCACAATCTGTTAAAATGGCTGAAGAAAGACAAAGGATGATGAGAGACTTTGCTAGACCTATCATTGGAACTTCCACTTCTTGCATAAGACTGACAGATGCAGCAAGAAATTATGAATTGAAGAACATCCATTACAATATGCTGCCCTCATTCTATGGAGTTCCAAATGAAGATCCTTTGAACTTTATTCGGGATTTCTACTCCACCCTCAACACTTTTCCATTGGGAGGATTAACAGAGGATCAGTTGAGGATGCGGTGTTTTCCATATACTTTGAAAGATAGAGCAAAGAGCTGGCTTATGATGTTGCCCGAAAACTCACTGACAACTTGGGAGCAAGTTTATAATAAATTCATGGGCAAGTTCTATTCACATCAGAAGACAGCTGAGTTGAGAGGGAAGATTGCTACATTCTCTCAATTTGAAGGAGAGCCATTTCATGAGGCTTGGGACAGATTTAAAAGGTTATTGATCCAGTGTCCACATCATCACTATCCACTTCAACTTCTGAACCAGTTTTTCTATGATGGTCTAACCCAGCAATTTCAGAACACTGTTGATAATGCAGCTGGGGGAGCCATGGGAGAAAAGACAGTAGCTGAAACTTATGAGATCTTTGAGATGTTGGGAGATAATTCTCAACAGAAAAATGTAAGGGGAAGAAGTAAAGGAGTGAATCAACTAGAAGCCAATAGTGAGATGGTCAATCAGATAGCTGAGTTGACAAAGCAAGTGCAGATGCTGAATATGAAGAATAATATTTCTTCTTCTACTCATGAAGCATGTGAAATTTGTGGAACTCTGGGGCATGGAGCAAATATTTGCCTCTCTGCATATGAGTCCTATGGGAATGAAGCTGAGCAGGTCAATGTTATGGGAGGATTCCAACCCAGGGCCAGAAATGATCCTTACACCAACACTTACAACCCTGGTTGGAGGAATCACCCAAATTTTTCTTAGGCAAAGAATAATTCTCAGTAGCCTTTCCATTTGCTTCAAGGACAGAATCAAGAGTTGGGCCAATCCTCAAATCAAGGGAAGTCTAGGATAGAGAGCTTGGAGGAAAGTTTACAAGCTTTTATTCAAGTCAGTGCTAAAAATCAAGAGGTGACCAACAAGAGACTGGATTCACTAGAAGCATCTTTTAAGAAGGTGGAGACACAAGTTGGACAACTTGCACAACAGATGAAGATTCAACAAAAGGGGAAATTCCCAAGTCAAACTGAGCAGGCACAATCAGTGACTATTCTTAGAAGTGGTAAGGAAATTTATAACAATGTTGAAAATGATTCTGTGAATGCAGGTAACAAAGAGAACAAGGAGGAAGGAGAACCAAAGAACAAAGGTGCTGGAGAAAGATCAGTGGAGAAGTCCCCTACAGCAGATCTACATAAGGCAAGCAACCCATACCGGCCACATGTACCATTCCCTAGCAGGTTGAAGGATGATAAAACATATAAGCAATTTTCTAACATTTTCAACATGCTGTCTAAGGTAAGTATTAACTTACCCTTACTTGAGGCAATAAAGAATATGCCGGCTTATACCAAGTTCTTCAAAGAGTTGATCACTAAGAAAAAGAGGTATGAGATGAATGAAAAGGTGATAGTTTCAGAGGTAGCTAGTGCTGTTCTGCAGCATAAACTACCTCCCAAACTAAAGGATCCTGGAAGCTTTATAATTCAAATTTCTGTGGGGAATGGCAAAGGAACTGAGGGTATGTGTGATCTAGGAGCTAGTGTGAATTTGATGCCTTATTCTGTGTTTAAAGAATTAGAACTAGGGGAGCTTAAACCGTCAAAAATGGTTTTGCAATTAGTTGATAGGTCTTTTAGATTCCCGAAAGGGGTTATAGAAGATGTGTTAGTTAAAGTTGGTGGTTTGATAGTACTGTGGATTTCATTGTTCTTGACATGGAAGTAGGGAATTCTTCACCATCTGCACACACCATTCTGCTGGGTAGGCCTTTTATGGCGACTACCAACACTTTGATAGATGTTAAAAATGGAAAATTATCAATGACTGTTTTGGGACAAACTGTGGAATTTTCTATTTTTAACACTTCTCCTATTCCTACAACTGCTTTATATGAGGATTGTTCTTTCATTGATTGTGTTGAAGCAGTTGTTTCAGATGTTGTGTTGCAGACAGACTCCCCAGATAAATTGGAGCTGAAACTGACTTTAGAAGAGGGAGCTAAACCAGTGGGGAAGACCCAAGGGTGCCCTAACCTAGAAGCATTCGAGAGCTCGAGGAACTTTAAGGATCGCACTAAAATATTTCATGACAGATTTACTATGCGACAGACATTGAGTCCAGGTATGAAAGTTTTACTTTTTAATTATCGACTCAGTCTGTTTCCAGGTAAACCCAAATCTAGATGGAGTGGTCCTTTCGAGGTAACTAAGGTATGTCCTTCTGGTGCCATTGAATTATTTAACTCTAGAACCAATAAGATTTTTAAGGCAAATAGAAATAGAGTTAAGCCATATAAAGAAGGATTTCAGGAATTGAGGATCATTGATAGCACTTTGATCCATGATCCCTAGATCTTGCATGATGTCCAGCTTAATGACATTAAAGAAGCGCTTAATGGGAGGCAACCCATCGGTTTGCATTTCTTTTTCTTAGTTATAATTTTATATTTTGCAATTTTGATTTTATGTTTAGTTTAAATAAATAGAAACCCTAAAGCTCTCTTGCATCTTGTTTTTGAACATCTGTGTTAGTGATGGATAGTTAGGTTTTGCCTCACCAGGATATGATGGAAGACATGTTGTTCTTAATTCTTTCTCTTTATTATTCTTGTTTTCCATTGAGGACAATGTAAATTCTAAAGTGTGGGGTAAGCTTTGAGCTTTTCTTTAATTTTTGTTTTGGTTGCCTTGGTATGTTTTATTGTGTTGTGCATGGTATAATTGTTGAAAATTTATTGATCTTTTCTGTGATTCTAGTGTTATAGTTGAGACTTTAGTATCAGCATAGAAATGAGCATTTGAATTCATTCAGGATCAATTTTCACATTCTGCGGTTCATGCATATAAATCTTTGAGAACCCACCTTTGTGAGTTTTGAGCCTTATAGATTAAATGATTGATTTTTTTTTTCTTAAGTGTGCACCTTCATGATTTTGCATCTCTAGAGTTTGCTTTTGCATACTGATTGAACTCACATTATGATTTAATCTCAGGTTTTAAAATGATGAAGGAAAATTAGGCTAGCCCTTTAGCTTAAAAAGACCTCCCTTAATATTTAATTCCTTAGTGAGCCAAGTTGAGCCTTTGACCTTTTTATTGTTTGATCAACACAATTCACAGCTCAACTTTCTCTTATTATCATCATACCTGCATTAAGGAATGGAGTTTTATGATATGACTATAGGGTGGTTTATTTCAAAGTGTGGGGTAAGCAAGTAAAAAAAAAAAAAAGAGAAAAATGATATTGCTATTTGGGGGTTGAAATGCATACTTTGCATATTGTATTTGATTGAGAGTTGATTATTCTTTTCCTCTACATTTTAAGCTAGATGTTCCATTAAGTTTATACTTTGTATATATATATATATTAAAAAAATATATAAACTCAATAAAAAAAAAGTGAAAATAAAACAAAAAGAGATATATATATACAAAGTTCATATATTTTCTAGCCTTAGGGGAATTTTGACTAGTGTACTTTTCTTTTAGTGTGCAAGTATGTAAGGTTGTTAAGGGTTGGTGAGTATGCTAGTTGAAGGAGTTATGAAATTCTTAGCAAGAGTAGTGTCTAATTTAGATACTCCATTTCTTGATGCTTCAGCTTAAATGTCTTTTCTCACACCTTACCTTAGCCCCATTACATCCAAATAAAAGACCTTCGGATTATTTCTTGAGAAAATCAGTGAGAGAGATTGGATAATTAAGCAAGTTTATGGCAGTATGCACTCATGAATGGTATGAGTGATTAACCTTTGAAATCGAGTGAAACACTTAGTTGAGAGATAAGATTTGTATGTCTGGATCAATGAATGAGTTAAGAAAATCTTGATTGAAGGAAATTTTAATTATTTATGTCTGATGTCTTAAAGTATTTCATCTATGTTCTGGAATTATAGTTAAGGTTGTTTGAATTTTTAATTTATGTCATGTGAATTTGCTTGAGGACAAGCAAAGTTTTAAGTGTGGGGTAGTTGTTTTATTAGTTTTTGTTATAAGTTTTGTGTCTTGTTTATTATATTAATTATTGTTTTATTTAGGTATTTTGTTAGTTTTTATCGGTTTGTCTAGTGTTTTCTTTAATTATGTAGTTTTAGTTTATTTTTTAGTTTTATGTCGTTTTTGATTTAGTTTTTAGTTTGTGTTTATGTTTTGTCGGTTATTGTTTATTTACTAAGTGTTTTAAGTTTGTTTTGAGTTTTGTGTTAGGTTAAAACAGGCAAGGAAACGAATTGAAGATGAAATGGGCAGTAGCTGACACAGGCAGAGGACACGGCCAAGTCACTGGCCGTGTCCCATACCAAGTTAAAAGGAAGAACAATTCCTAGTAGCAGACACCAGCAAGGGACACGGCCAAGTCATGTGGCCGTGTCCCTCCAAAGAAGAGCAACACGGCCAAGTCACCTTGACTCGGCCGTGTCCCACTTATTACCAAAGGAAAGGAAGAGTAAAGCAGACAGAGGCAGACACTGGGAAGGGACACGGCCGTGTCACCTGGTCGTGTCCCTCAAATATGATGCAACACGGTCAAGTCAAGCTCCACTTGGCCGTGTCACTCAACAAAGAAGCAAAGAAGACCAAAAAGCAACAGAGGAGGACACATGCAGGGGACACGGCCGTGTGTGAACAATCAAATTTTGAGGCTCGGAAAGCCGATTTTCTCAGACTACTAAAAATCGGGCCGGACCGGACGTCCCCGGTAAAGTTCACCGGAAATATATCAATATGGTACTTGAAATGTCCGGGACGACGTGAGGATCACGGATATGGTCCCGAAATAATTTTTGGAGGTCTCTAGCTCCCGAAAAATCAATTTGAGCAAAAACCGGATGAAACCGGCGGCCCAGCCGCCAAAACCGACTGCCAGGCTGCCTTGCACGGCGGCTCGGCCGCCGAAAAATCATTTTTTGCCTATAAATAGCAGTTCAGATTTTCAGAAAAGAGGTGGGACTTTTCCGGGTGGGCCTCATGCTGTCGAATTCTTTTCACGCTTAAAAACAATTAAAAACTTTTATTTGCATAAATCTAACCGTGTGCTGCAGGAAACAATCTGTAATCAAGAATCATAATCCCCGGTTCAAGAAAACGAGATCTGGAACTTCGAAGCGGGAAAATCCTAAGCAAGGTAATATTCTAATCCATCATTTGTCAATTTAAGCATATCATAAGCATTCTATCCTCTTCTCAATTTCTTCTCGGTCAAAGACCTAATCCTTTTAGGTCTAAGGCCTAATGGACTAATCAATCAGCCTCTTTGGCACAAAGACTTAAATTACATCTTTTTGGTACAAAGTACCTACATTTCACAATTAAAATCAATCTGTTGGCATGGAGCCTAAATTACACCATTTTGGTACGAAGTACCTAAAATTTCACAATTTAGCACTAAGTGCTGAAATTCACATTTTTGGCATGGAGCCCAACCACACTTGGCCAAAGGCCCAAAATTTGCACTCTTTTGGTACAAAGTACCTAAAATTGGAGAATTTAGCACTAAGTGCTAAATCTCACATCTTTGGCTTGAAGCCCGACAACACTTGGCCAAAGGCCTAAATTGCACTCTTTTGGTACAAAGTACCTAAAATTGCACCATTTAGCACTAAGTGCTAAATTTCACAACTCTGGCATGAAGCCCGACTCAATTAAAATCAACCTTTGGCATGGAGCCTAAATTCCACTCTTTTGGTACAAAGTACCTAAATCTCACATCTTTGGCATGAAGCCCGACAATGCACGAAGCATACACACACATGCATGAAGCATAATTTTCATCGCCTTTAAATAGGCTTTTCCGAACTACATGGGCTTTGATCTCCTATTCAAACGGGAGTATGTAGGCATGTTTGGGATTCACCCCAAATAGCAAGTCCACAATTTACTAACAATCTGTCTCTTCTTTTCTTCATTCCTTTTAAATTTGTTCTTTTTGCAAGTTAATCAAAAGCATGACATAGTCCCCGAATCCTCCTTGGGTTCGCAGACTAGAAGCCTTTACATTGGATGCATTATTGGAGTCAAACAAGGGTTTTCTTAGTTTTTCCCTTCGAACAAAATAAACTGAGTGGCGACTCCCGACAACGAGTGAACTTTCGCCCGGATCCTTTTCGGGCGAAAAACCGAGGTTCACAATCTGGCGACTCCACTGGGGACCCATAAAAATGATTTATGGGATTCTAAGTGGACTACTATTGCTTATTTGATTGATTTGCCACTCGGGACCATAAAAAACCATTTATGGGATCCTAGTGGACTACTATTGATTATTTGATTAACTTGCCACGGGAGACTATAAAAATAATTTATGGGATCCTAGTAGGCTACTATTGCTTATTTGACTAATTTGCCCTTCTTTAGGGTGTTTTTATTCATTTTGCAGGGTACCCTAGCAATATATATCCTCTCCTTAAGGATATTGGAATGAAGATTGGCAAAAGGAATCTTTTTCCTTGGATGGATCTCTTGTTTGGCTAAATGTGCATTTGTTTTGTCATTCAGAGAATCTTTTTCTCTTGCATATATGGGGGAATCATTTTCCTCCATGGCATAAAAAATTGTTTTCAAATGAATTTCTTCTCTTTCTGTTCAAAGTTCTGAGTCTGGATAGCAAGTAGCGCTGACCGGCAGGTCTCCTTGATTATGCCGGCGGACAGCCAAAGCGTCCTCCCTGTTGTCGCAAACCATTCCAATCCTTTTGGAGTGGCCCATGAGTAATCGTACTGTTAGACCCACGTGAAACTCCTTGTTTCACATGTGGTTAGGTATATCTTACTCAAGACTCAAGGGTCCCTATTATAAGCCGATTCTCTATTTTTCATGTGCCAATAGAACCTTCCCTTAGGTTGTATGTACCCAATGATAGTGCCACATACCATTAAAATGAATTGTGATGTGATGAGGTGCATTCATGCAACATAACAACACGGTTTTGGGGAAAATCTTTTGATATGTGCAAGTGGACCAAGAGTTTTCCTAGCCTACACACTACCCTGATCCTTTACCCTTGACCTTTTCAGGTATCCACCATCCGTGTGCCGTCACCTACACAAACTACACAACTCCAACTGGGCAATCACCCACAAGCTCTACCACTCCAACTTCACCAACCACTCCAATTCCTGAAATGGCTACAATTGAACAGATCAAGGCCTTGTTAGATGGACAGGCTAAGGAAATTGAAGCTAGGATGCAAGAAAAAATTGATGAAGCTTTAGCAGCCCAGAGGGTAGCCATCTTGGCTGAATTGGGAGGGGTACCAAAGACAGCCACTACTTCTGGAAATTTAGGGAAAGAACCTATTGTGGGACAAACTAGTACCCCCATGACTGCTCAGAATACCCCTGTCATCAATTTGGAGGATCCACCCTCTAAGAATGTCACTGAAACTGATGAACTGAAAAGAAAACTTGAATTGCTTGAGAGGTCAATCACTGCCATGAAAACTCACAAAGAGGTGGTAGACATGGATTCCTTATCCTTGTTTCCCCAAGCTAGATTGCCTCCAAAATTCAAGATGCCTGGGATGGACAGATTTGATGGGACTACTTGCCCTAAAACTCACCTCAAGATGTATGTGGGGGCATTAAGCCCTTGGGGTCTAAATGATGAGCTCTTTGCTCAATTATTCCAACAATCTTTGACTGGTGCTGCCCTCAAGTGGTTTGTAAGCCTGGACCATGCCAAGATTAAGACCTGGGAAGACATCTGCAATGCATTTAACACTCAATACCACTACAATATTGAGGTGGATGTCACCAGAAGGGAACTTGAGACTACCAAGCAGAACAACAATGAACCCTTCTCCTCTTTCCTTACGAGGTGGAGGGCAAAGGCCGCCCAAATGATCGATCGCCCTTCAGAACAAGAGCAGATTGATATCATAATCAGAAATTTAAGGCCTACATATCAAGCCCAACTGCAAACCCAATACCTACCTACTTTCAAATCGCTCATTGCGACTGCAACCAAGGTAGAAGATCTGATACAATTGGGTAAGATAGTAGATGAAGAAGCTATCTCAAAGTATAAAAAACAAGGCCAAGCTGCTTCCTCAAGCGAAGTAAATGAAGTGGCCAATATTGCCCCTTCGAATCCTTTACGTGTGGGCAATCTTGGGCAAAGAAATCAGCCAAGAAGGCAATATACCGACCTTGGGATGCCCCTTCATCTAGTGTTTAAAAAGGCCGTGGAAGGGAAATATTTGAAGCCTTTGGACCCAAGGCCTCCTCCAAACTCATTACCCTCCAATTACAGGGCCAATGAGTACTGTGAGTACCACCAAGGAAATGGGCACAGAACAGATGCTTGCTGGACTTTAAAAAACCGCATCCAGGATTTGCTGGATAGTGGTGACATCATTCCTCTCAGGAGGCAACCAAACATTAACACTAACCCCTTGCCCAATCATTCCATCAGTGCCATCACTGTGGAAGATTTCATGCAGCCTAGTCTCTTTGATGAGATTGCTATGGTAACTAATTTTGAAGACAAAAAGGGGCTTCACCAAGCTGATCAAGACCACAGATGGACCACTGATGAACTGGTACACCGAGGAGGGACAGGCTGCTCTAGTCAAAACTAGTCCAGTGTCACACCTTGAACCCGAGTCTTGTATCGAGTCAAATCCTGAGACAAACACCAAGCCAGAGTCTAGTTTTGAGTCCTCTATAGCTTCCGGTTTAGAGAACCCAAATGTCACATTTAATGTAATCTTGGAGAATGACTCCACCATTATCAATGAAACTCTTCAAATTCTTGGTTACCCTGTGTCTTTTGCTTTCCAAGTATTATCTAGCAAAAATGATATAAATGAAATAAATGAAATAAATGAAAAAATAATAATTGGCAAAGAAAATGACCATACATACATTGCATGTGATTGTGTGAATAAGGAACAGGTTCTTGAGTGCATCAGAAAGTATGCCAACTGCTTCATGTGGAAGACAAGTGATGTCACGGGAATAGACCCAGCCATAGCAGTTCACAAGATTCCGCTATACCCAGATGCAAAGCCGGTTAAGCAAAAATTGAGCAGAATGAAGCCAGAATGGTCTTTGAAGATTAAAAAAGAGGTTGCCAAACAACTGGACAATAAGTTCATAAAACCAATTGCCTACCCTTTCTGGTTAGCAAACATTGCACCGGTCCCGAAGAAAGACGGAAAGGTCAGGATGTGTGTTGACTACAGATATCTGAATAAAGCTTGTCCCAAGGACGATTTCCCGCTACCACACATCGATTTGCTAATAGACGGGATGGCAACGACAATCTTTCATGACATGATTTACAAAGAAGTAAAAGTGTATGTTGATGATATGATTGTCAAGTCAAAATCTCCAGAAGAGCACGTCTAAGCACTTGAGAAGTTCTTCCTTAGACTTCGCAAGTACAATTTGAAGCTTAAATCCTGCAAAGTGACTCTTTGGTGTAACATCAGGCCAATTTGGGATATTATTGGTCCACCATGAACACAGACTGTGTGGCATTTGTGCAAGGATGTCATCAGTGCCAAATATTTGCTAAGCTACAGAAGCAACCTCCTGTTGCCCTGAATCCAATCACTTCTCTATGGCCCTTCGCTACTTTGGGAATTGATATAATTGGTAAAATACATCCAAAAGCATCAAATGGACATCAGTTTATCTTGGTAGCAGTGGATTACTTAACAAAGTGGGTTGAAGCAGCTTCCTATGCAGAATTAGACGCCAAAAAGGCAGCACAGTTTGTCCGAACCAACATCCTTTGTCGGTACAGAACACCATTCGAGATTATTACAGATAATGGAACTCATTTCCAAGCAGAATTTGCTAAACTCTTGAAGGATACGAAAATCCAACATCATAAGTCCTCTCCTTATAGACCCCAAACAAATGGAGCTGTAGAAGTAGCGAACAAGTCTATAAAGGTGATCATACAAAAAATGATCAAGGAACATAGGCGTTGGCATGAGAAGTTGCCATTGGCCTTGTGGGGATATAGAACATCAGTTAGAACTCCTACTGGGGCAACCCCGTATTCACTGGTATACGGAATGGAAGCAGTACTCCCCATTGAACTGGAAGTTCAATCAGCGAGGATAATCCAAGAAAGTCTGATAAATGAAGCTGAATGGATCAGCAATTATCATCATCAGTTGTTGAGTTTGGATGAAAAAAGACTTCAAGCTCTACATCAGATTCAAGGGTATCAAAGGCGAATGGCCAGACATTTCAACAAAAAGGTCAAAGATCGAAAGTTGGAAGAAGGTTGTTTGGTTTTGAAGGAAATCAGGACACCTGTCACAGATCCTCGTGGGAAGTTCCGTCCTCATTGGGCGGGACCCTACATTTTGAAGAAAATACTTTCCGGCGGAGCCGTCATCTTGTCTGATTTGGATGGTCTGGAGTTCACAAACCCATGCAATCTGGATCAACTGAAGAAATATTATGTATGATCATGCATTCCAAAAATGAACTACATTAGACCTGATTCTCGCAAACTAATTCGAGATATGTAGGCAGCTCTCCTTGAGCACGGTCTAAATTTTAATAAAAATCATTCATTTTTCTTTTGCCAACATAAAAAAAAACAACAACAACAACAACAAACAACAAAAAAATCCCGTTAAGTCGAAAACCCACAAAGGGCGGCTTAGGCAATAGTGGGGCCCGCTAAGTCGAAAACCCGCAAAGGGCGGCTTAGGCAAGAATGGGTAAGAGCTCGCTAAGTTGAAAATCCGAAAGGACGGCTTAGGCAAAAATTAGAGCAAATAAATAAAGTAGATAATGCTTGGAAAGCAAATTAAAGGGTCCTTCATTCAAAAAAGAGTCATTCATCCCAAGAAGAGTCATTCATTCCCAAGGGAGTCATTTATTCAAAAAGAGTCATTCCTTTCATAAAGTACCAAAAACCAACAAAAAAGAGTCAGACCATAAGTCCAAAACGTCAAAAAAAAAAAGTCAACCCTAGAGTCTGCAGCGTCTGCCTTCTCCTCGTTAAGAGGAACCACCTCATTTCCCTCCAGCTCCTGCAGCAATGCAAGCCTCCTTGGCTTTTCAAGTGGCCAAACTTCAGCTATAAACCGAGTTTTGTACTCAGGAGTAGTCTGAATAAGGGAAGGCTCTGTAAAAGGCCTGATCATCTGATGGTTCCTAACCCAAGTTTGAAGAACAGTTCGAGTAACTCCGGAAATAATTTGGGGGCGACTTCAGAAAAATTCAAGTTTCTTCCCCAGTGGAGTTAAACTTCCTAGAGGATTATTTCTAAGTTCTTTACTAGAAATAACTACTGATAGCTTGAGCTTGAGGACTTGTAAAATTGCAAAGCCTCTGAAAAATCCCACATAGCCAATTTGAACCTCATGCCTTACAAGGGGGGCATTTGAGTCACATCCAATGATTGAGCAGAATTCCTCAAAAAGAGGACACATCTCGTCCATCCGGGCGCCAAACCTGAAGACATGAGCTTGTGGAGCCCAAAATTTGGTACAAGCGCGCAGGAAATCCCAATCCACCAATATCTCTCTAAGAGTAGCAACAACTTTCAATCCATATCTTTCCATATTGATCCTTTCAACCTTATGGAGACTCTTGGTCCAGTTGTGCATACAACGGTTGTAAAAAAAAAACCTTTTTGAAAAATAGAAGGGGACATCATGCATACATATGTACTGTTTGTGCTTAACAAAAGTGCAGGTACAGAAAAATCAGAAGTGTTGCAAGCAATCGGAAATGCCAAAAGGCGGATATTGTACCCCTCGCTCAAAATTCGCTCTTCAGAAGACCACTGGGCTCCAAAAATCATTTTTATGGACCCCAGTGGGGGGCAATTGTGAACACTCAAATTTTCAGGCTCGGAAAGCCGATTTTCTCAGACTACTGAAAACCGGGCCGGACCGGACGTCCCCGGTAAAGTTCACCGAAAATATATCAATATGATACTTGAAATGTCCGGGACGACGTGAGGATCACGGATATGGTCCCGGAATAATTTTTGGAGGTCTCTAGCTCCCGAAAAATCAATTTGAGCAAAAACCGGACGAAACCGGCGGCCCAGCCGCCGTGATTCCGGCGGCTCAGCGACCAAAACCGGCGGCCCGGCCGCCACCCACGGCGGCTCCACCGCCAGAAATTGCAGGTTTTCGTACACGGCGGCCCGATCGCCGGAAAATCATTTTTTGCCTATAAATAGCAGTTTAGATTTTCAGAAAAGAGGTGGGACTTTTCCGGGTGGGCCTCATGCTGTCGAATTCTTTTCACGCTTAAAAACGATTAAAAACTTTTATTTGCATAAATCTAACTGTGTGCTGCAGGAAACAATCTGTAATCAAGAATCATAATCCCCGGTTCAAGAAAACGAGATCTGGAACTTCGAAGCGGGAAAATCCTAAGCAAGGTAATATTCTAATCCATCATTTGTCAATTTAAGCATATCATAAGCATTCTATCCTCTTCTCAATTTCTTCTCGATCAAAGACCTAATCCTTTTAGGTCTAAGGCCTAATGGACTAATCAATCAGCCTCTTTGGCACAAAGACTTAAATTACATCTTTTTGGTACAAAGTACCTACATTTCACAATTAAAATCAATCTGTTGGCACGGAGCCTAAATTACACCATTTTGGTACGAAGTACCTAAAATTTCACAATTTAGCACTAAGTGTTGAAATTCACATTTTTGGCATAGAGCCCAACCACACTTGGCCAAAGGCCCAAAATTTGCACTCTTTTGGTACAAAGTACCTAAAATTGGAGAATTTAGCACTAAGTGCTAAATCTCACATCTTTGGCTTGAAGCCCGACAACACTTGGCCAAAGGCCTAAATTGCACTCTTTTGGTACAAAGTACCTAAAATTGCACCATTTAGCACTAAGTGCTAAATTTCACAACTCTGGCATGAAGCCCGACTCAATTAAAATCAACCTTTGGCATGGAGCCTAAATTCCACTCTTTTGGTACAAAGTACCTAAATCTCACATCTTTGGCATGAAGCCCGACAATGCAAGAAGCATACACACACATGCATGAAGCATAATTTTCATCGCCTTTAAATAGGCTTTTCCGAACTACATGGGCTTTGATCTCCTATTCAAACAGGAGTATGTAGGCATGTTTGGGATTCACCCCAAATAGCACGTCCACAATTTACTAACAATCTGTCTCTTCTTTTCTTCATTCCTTTTAAATTTGTTCTTTTTGCAAGTTAATCAAAAGCATGACATAGTCCTCGAATCCTCCTTGGGTTCGCAGACTAGAAGCCTTTACATTGGATGCATTATTGGAGTCAAACAAGGGTTTTCTTAGTTTTTCCCTTCGAACAAAATAAACTGAGTGGCGACTCCCGACAACGAGTGAACTTTCGCCCGGATCCTTTTCGGGCGGAAAACCGAGGTTCACACCGTGTCACCTGGCCGTGTCCCTCCATCAAGGCCTCACACAGCCGTGTCCCTCATCACCTGGCCATGTCCCTCATGAATCAACGCGCACCAAATTTTAAAGCCGACGCTTCATATAAAAGCAAAAGGAAAGTGACGATTTAGGGGGGATTTGGAGCAAAGTTTTGAGCCGTCAAGAGCAATGTTAGGGTTTTAAACATTTGTTTTCTTGATTTTTATTTCACTTTGGATTAAAACTAGTTTAGATTAAATTGTTCTAGCCATCAAGACATCCTTCTTGCAAGATTCAACAAGAGATTCTTCAAAAGCTTCAAGGAGTTTGTAACTTGGTTTTGTTCTTGAACTTATTCTTTTTATTTTCATTGAATGGATGTTATCATGTCTATTTTGATTTCTTTGAACATTAATAAGATGAATATGTTTGATTGCATTATGAACTAATTTGATCTAGTCTAGGGTTTGTATGGATCTGCTATGATTGTATGAATTGGTTTTTCTCTTAGCTAATAATTTCTTTAGCCTTGATTGAATGAAATATTGTTAATATATAATTGATTGATCACCAATTATGTGTTTTAAGGTATTAGATGATGGATCGAAGGATGAAGTTTAATACTTGAACAATTCAATTAAGGACTTAGGTGAATTAGAGATATAACCTATTAAAAAGATTATTTCACTTATAACAAGATTAGTTGAAAGAGGTTTGAATGCGAGAGCTTATTTCCTTGTCTCGATTAGTGGAGTTGTTTGAGATTTAATCTTTGAAATTGAATTAGTTAAGAGGAATAACCGTTCATACATATAAGTAGTAGAGAAGTGCAAACCCTGGACCATTCTATTAAGTGAATCAAAACACAGCTCAATTTACTTTTATTGTTTTAAACTTTAATCAATCTTCTTTATTATTTAGCAATTTATAAATCTCTTTATTACTTGTTAAACATAATCTGATAAGCAATTAACCGCTTTAGCTTCCTTGAGAGAACGACCTTGGGGCGATCACCTTTGCTACAGCTACCTCGTATACTTGCGAGTGACGCTTTGTGGTAGAGTTAATTTGAGCGCAACACCATGGGCCAAAGAAATTTTTTATTTATTTTTAGAAACGTCTTATCTCCAAAGACCATCTTGAAAAATTTTGAAAATAGCTTTGGTCTTTTGGACTTTAAAGAAAAATTTATTTGGAGCTTACAATATACTTAGGTCATATTAGAAAAAAAAAAAAAAAAAGCAAACCAAATAAGCCATGATTTAGACTAAGATAAACTAACCATAGTCAAACAACATGCATTTTGGGATAAAACCTAAGAAAAGTAACTAGGCCAATTACATGAGCTTTAGTCTTTGGGTAAAAAAGGCTTAGGTTCCCATAGCAAGTATATACCAAATGGTACGAGGCTATGAGTGGTTATGCCATGCTCGATCTCCATACCTTGAGTGAAAGTATGGTATCCCTTACATAACATAACACGGGTAACACGGGCGTCCTAACTCACGCACACAATGCAATCTAAGATGATGCAATGGATAATGTTATTATAAGAAATAATAGAATAATAAAAAGACCAACGGAATCAACTTCTCTTATCCCCAGTGGAGTCGCCACTGTGAGCGGGGATTTTTGCCCCCACTCCCGGTGGAATGGTTCTTGCGACTTCGGCACTGTTTAGCTCGGGGCCTTAGAGAACACGGACCAAAGTCCGGAGAAAATGGAGTCGCCACCCGGATGGGCCGGGAAAAAGAAAGGGGTGGTGACTCGATTCCTAAGGAATCCCCAACCCCTTAATGGGTTCGGAAAGTTGGGTACGTGTGGGGAAGGTGAGAAATGGCCCAGCACCCCCACAATGCCCGGTTCATTGGAACCGGCCTCCTTTACAGGTCTTAATATTATAAAATTGTTAAATATAACAACATTATCCATATTACACACAATAATTAAAAGAAAGCATCATTATATTAAAATCAAAGTAAGGTCCAAGCAAAACAAATAAATGGACACCCACCCAAAGATGGAAACATGTCCTTACATCACATGCCTAAATAGGACACCCACCGAAAGGTAGAAACATGCCCTTTACATAGGTTCTAAAAAAGCAAATTAAATTACATGATGTTTAACTAATGAGGTACCCACCAAGTGGAAACATACCTCTTACAACTTTTGGAAATCTAAATTAATTGATAAAAGTAAATAATCATTCATCATAAATAAATCATTCATCAAAGGTATTAAATATCAATAGAAAGTAAACATCCATCCATGATAAATAAAATAAACCAAGCATTTATATAAATTAAAGCATATAAAATAAATCAAAACAAAATCAAATATGGAATTCAATAAAGCAAATAAAAGTCCAATTATAGCTACTGTGACTTTTTATGGGATTAAAATAAATTAGGGTTTTATGTTTTAAAAGGTTGGTAAGACTCTTTGATTAACTAAATTAATATTTGAATGGTGAAATCATGAAGCTAGGGTTTTATACACTTTGAAATACTTTTGATTTGTGGTTTTAAATGGTGATTTCAAGCTACTGTGTAAAATTTAAAGTATTTATGTTTTTATGATTTTTAATGTTTTAAAGGATTAGGGTTTTAAAAAAAATTAGGGTTTAAAGCTTTAAAGGAGTTAGAGTTTAATATTTTAGGTTTGGAAGTTGAATTAGGGTTCTTAGGATTTAAAATTAGGGTCATGGGTGATGAATTGGCTTTTAGAATTTGGAAATCAATTTGATAATTTTATGAAGTTTTATGAATTTAAACAAATGGATTAAAGTTTTTATAAATAGAAAAGATGTTTTTTTAAGGCTTTTTGAAAGAAATAGAACCTAGTTTAAAATTTTGAAAGAAACAGAATCAAATTTTATTTTTGTTGAAAATATGTTTATTTAGGGTTTTAAGATTTTGAAGAGGTAAAAATAACAATTTTAAGTATTTTTGGAAAATAAAGTAACGTATTAGTGCTTTTAACTTTGGAAAAACTAAATTAAAGTTCTAAGGTTTTTGATTTAAAAAATAAAATTTTATAGATTATGCTACTGTGAAAATAAAACAAAAAGAATTTAACATACCTCCTTTTGTTGATTCTCCAAAAATAATTCTTCTTGGATGAACAAGAACAAAGACACTTCCTGCCTTTGAATTGCTTAATTCGTGTCCCTGCTATTCCAGAAAAAAAAAGAAATTGAATTGCTCCTTTTCCTTCGTTGATTTGGTTTCAAATTTTCAAGCTCCTGTTTGATTTTCGGCTCCCAAAATTAATTGTCTTTGGTCTTTATTTATAGTGGTTTGATGTGGTTTATTCCTAATTAATCAAGGTAAGTAATATTAATATAAAAAAAAAGAAACTAAAACCTAATTGAATTAGGTTTTGAAAAATTTGCGTCGGAAAAATTGCCCTGCAGAAAATAATTGCCGCAGGAAAAAATGCGTTGGCGAAAAAATTTTGCCGCAGGAAATTGCGGCAGAGGCTGGATGCGGGAGACCATTTCGCCCTTAGGATTTTCCTGTGGGCAAAATAGAAAAGCTATTTCGCTCGCAGGAAATTCCTGCGAGGGCAAAATGCCCATGGGCCCATGCGACGATTTTTTCTACTCCGATTTTTATTTTTATTTTTATTTTTTTACTTTTATTTGTTTATTTTTATTTTTTATTAATAAAAATTAGATACTAAAGCAAAAATTATTTAACAAAAATTATTTTGGACCAATTAGATAACAAAAATCATTTTGGACTAAATAAAACATATTGGACCGGATTGGGTCAAAAATTAAATGTCTACAGTAGTGCAGAGAGTGTAGCTCTTATTGAGGATAGAGATGGAGCTAGAGTTGAGATAGCTGGAGGGGTACCTGCTCCTGTGCCAGAAAGACCAGCAGTTGATGAGATTCTGCCAGGCTGGGTACGACATATGGTGGAGTTGTTGAGGCAGGCTCCAGTTCAGCAACAACCTCCACCGCAACCGCTGCCGCAATTACCGACAAGGCAATATGATAAGTTGAGAAAGTTTGGAGCTGAGGACTTTGTTGGTACTATAGACCCTGCTGTAGCTGAGCAGTGGCTAGATAGAGTCTAGAGAGTTTTTATCCAGCTGCAGGCTACTCCAGAAGAAAAGTTTGATTATGCTAGTTCTCTTTTGCAGAGGGATGCATATGACTGGTGGATGACGGTTCCACATGCACTGGATGATCCACCAATCTTGTCCTATAATGATTTTCTGCTAGAGTTTGAGCAGAAGTATACTCCAAGGGAGTATAAAGATGTAAAGAAGATAGAGTTCTTTAGTTTGAAGTAGGATACTATGACTGTGTTGGAGTATTAGATAAAGTTTATCCGGTTGAGTCAGTATGCTGACGGGATTATTTCTGATGAGATTGACCAGTGTCGGAGATTTGAGGAGGGGTTGAGACCCTCTATCATGTGCATTATCGTAGGCTCCCAGTATCAGGATTTTTTCCAGTTGGTTGCAGCTACCAGGAGTGTTGAGAGAGCACAGGGTCTTGCAGCAGCTGCTAGAGATGAGGAGACCAGAGCTAGGAGACCTCAGAGTGAGGCAGGATTGTCATCTGTGAAGAGAGGCCGAGGGGGATCTTTTCAAGGTTTAGTAGGAGCCAGAGGCAGTCTGGTAGGTCAGTTCAGCAGCAGTAGAGACAAAGATTGAGACCCATAATTTCTGTGGCTAATGCTCTGGCCCAGTGGCTCAAAGTCCTACTCCACCTACTTGCATTCATTGTGGTAAAGTACACGGAGGTGTTTTCTGGTGGAGAGGTTATTCAGGAGTATGTTTTAGATGTGGGTCGTCAGACCATTTTATCAGAGATTGTCCAGAGCCACCAGAGGATAGACAGACTGATATTGCAGGTTCTAGACCCAGTGTTAGAGGGGGTCGTGGTGGCAGAGGTTCTAGCAAAGGAGGTCGGACATGGTCTGGTCAGAGAGGAGGTTCTACAGACAGAGGTAGTAGACCAGATGATGCAAGACCATCTCAGTGGGTTTGTGTGATGCAGAGGCAGCCGGATGCTTCAGCTGTTATTGCTGGTACTTTTTCTTTATTCGGTATTTCAGTTCTTGCTATGATATACCCTAGTTCAACTCATTCTTACATTAGTGTATCCATCTTGCCTGTGACTGATTTGCATTAAGAGTTCCTAGGATTTTATGTTTTGGTGACAAATCCTTTAGGGTATAGTGTTGTGGTGAGCAGGGTGTACCGAAATAGTCCGGTTGTGGTTCAGGATGAGGAGTTTCTCGGTGACTTGATTGAGATGCCTTTCAGAGAGTATGATTTAATTTTAGGCATGGATTGGTTATCCAAGCATGTGGCTATGGTAGATTGTCAGCAAAAGTGTGTTACCCTAAGAACCTGTGATGGTAGGAATGTGATAGTATCTAGTGAGCAGAGACATCTTTTATCCATATTTGTTTTAGCTATTTCAGCTAGGAGGATGATTCGAAAAGGATGTGTGGCTTATCTTGCTCATGTTGTAGATACCAGAGTAGTGGGTTCCCAGCTAGACAGTATACCCACAGTTGCTGAGTTTCCAGATGTTTTTCCTGAGGAGTTGTCAGGGATACCCTGTAACACCCCTATACCCCATATACGCACACTACATACAACCACACTTGTAATATATGTATACCAGATACAGGAGTGTCACGGTTTATTTCAAACAAACCAATCTTTCCTTTAGCAATAATATGAGAAAACTTAAAACATTTAAGTTATATTATAAAACATAATAGATAAAGCATTTGTTTATTTAGCAGCGAAAAAGTAGCAGTAATATACATATATATACATCAAAATTAATATTAACAAAATATATAGAGTTTATACATGTTTGGCAGTTTATCTCTGATCTTTAAGTCCACAATCAACACTTCAAAATCTAGACTCAACTCGGTCTAGCTGAACTCTTCGGTTCTACCTTGTCACCTGCAAGATAAACCACAATCGAGCTAAGCCAACGGCTTAGTGGTACAAACCACAATAACAAAATGCTTTAATGTAATGTCAGTGTCATACATTCAAATATTATAAACAATACATAAGGATATCATATTTCAAAACCTTACATTAAATTTTTAATATTCATTTGTTTCACCATTCTTGATTCACAATAAAACAAAGACAAGCATGGGCCCAAAAGAAACTAATATGCCATTCAACTTTCAGAATTAATGTTTTGGTTCAATTATCACATTTATAATCATCCCAACTAGGCTTCAAGAATTAGGCCCAACCAAGATTCAAGGGGAGCGAAGCATGCTAAGCATCAACCCAACTTGGCTTCAAGGACCAAACCCAACCCAGCTTCAAGGGTTTGTAACATCCCAACTAGGCTTCAAGGACTAGACCTAACCAAGCTTCAAGGGGAGTTAAGCATGCTAAACTTCAACCCAACTTGGCTTCAAGGATCAAACCCAACCCAGCTTCATAGGATTGTTACTATTAGGCATGCCACCAACAACAAAACTCTGAAAATTGATTAACACATTAGGCACACAATTCTTTCATTATTTCATTATCAATTCCATTCTCATTTCCTCATACTCATCTAGGCAACCATGCCCCAATTATTTTAGTTGCATCATTATAGCCAACCACAATGGCTTCACATCTCATCATTAGAGTATACATAACCAATTGCATTGGACATACATTTTGAATGATCATCATATCTTTCACATTATGCAAATCATAACATTACTCAAATGTATCAACAATGTAATAGATTACTTAACACATTTACAACCAAATGTGTTAAGTCCCAAAGTCATGTAAATATATGCAATCATGTAGGTTTGTACTTACCTCAAGAGTAACTCACACCAATCTAAACACTTCCTCTTTTAAGAATCCTCCAACACTTGGATTAGGGCAACTCAATCTCTTCAAAACCTAATCCAAAAGTGATCATACACACTCACTTAGAGATACACATGAGATAATATGGATAAGAACCAACTAGAGCAAACTCTACACATGACACGCTCAACAACACGGGTGTGTCCCTGACCGTGCCCTAAACTCACAACACAGAAGCTTTAACACACTTAGTGACATGGGCGTGTCACTAGCCATGTCAATCCTCCCTCAACACGGTAGCTATGACACACTCAGTGACATGGGTGTGTCACTGGACGTGTCAATCCACCAACATCACAGTAGCTATGACACGCTTAGTGACATGGGCGTGTCACTGGCCGTGTCAATGCTACTACAACACAGAAGTTGTGACACACTTAGTGACATGGGCATGTCATTGGTTGTGTCACCCATCCAGAAAATAGAACCATTGACATGCCCAAAGACTTGGCTATGTTCATGGGCATGTCAGGCCAAAAATCTTGATTCCGGCAACATTAACACCACATCCAACAAACCACTTACTTTCACCATCTTCCACTCGAAACAAACTTAACCAAACACATCAATAAACCATAATAACTTGCAAAAACACTAAAACCACTCAACACATACATCAAACACCAATCAAAGTCATCATCACAACTCATCTCATACCCAAAACACAACACTTGCTCTTTCACCAAACCTAACTCTTTCTCTTCAATCCAACCCCAAAATCAAAATCAATTAAACTAAACACTCTCAAATACACCACAATCAACATACTCATACCATCAACAATCAAACACCAAACTCAAAACACAAACTTAAAAGAAAACCAAAGAATCAAGTGGAAAACTTACCAAAAGTGATGAAAACCCTTAGAATTACAACTTGATGACTTGAAACACCCTTCAATCTTGAGTTTTGAAGAGCAAAAATCTCTCTTTCTCACTTGAAACACCCTTCAATCTTGAGATCAGGGTACCATTAGTTGAGAGTTAGAGATGAAGATGTACCTAAGACAGCTTTTCATGCGAGGTATGGGCATTATGAGTTATTGGTGATGCCTTTTGGGTTGACGAATGCACTAGCAGTATTTATGGATTTGATGAACAGGGTATTCGACCCTATCTAGATCAATTTGTGGTGATTTTTATTGATGATATTTTGGTGTATTCACGTAATGAGAAGGATCATGACAAGCATTTGCGGATTGTATTGTAGACTATGAGAGAGAAGCAGTTGTATGCTAAGATGTCTAAATGTGAGTTTTTGCTTGATCAAGTGACTTTTCTTGGTCATGTGGTTTCAGCATAAGGTATTAGAGTTGATCTAAGTAAAGTGGAGGCTATTTTGAATTAGAGTCCACCAAAGACTGTGACAAAGGTTAGAAGTTTTTTGGGTTTGGCAGGCTATTATTGACGGTTTGTGAAAGGTTTTTCTATGATAGCTACTCCACTCACCAGACTACTTCAGAAGGGACTTAGGTTCATGTGGACATATCGGTGTCAGGCGAATTTTGAGCAGCTAAAGGAGATGTTGACTCAGGCTCCTGTCCTTACTCTGCCTATGGAAGGTAAACCATATGTGATATACAGTGATGCTTCACATAATGGTTTAGGTTGTGTATTGATGCAGGAGAGTAGAGTCATTGCTTATGCCTCTCAATAGTTGAAGCCGCATGAGCTAAATTATTCGACGCATGATTTGGAGTTAGCAGCTATAATTTTTGCTTTGATAATTTGGCGACATTACTTTTATGGGAAGAAGTGTTTCATCTACACAGATCACAAGAGTTTGAAATATCTGGGTGTTCAGAGAGAGTTGAATCTTTGACAGAGACGGTGGTTAGAATTGATAAAAGACTATGACTATTTAATTGACTATCATCCTGGTAAGGTAAATGTTGTTGCTGATGCCTTGAGTCGAAAGTCTTTGGCATATTTGACTGCTTATTTGCTCTCATTGCTTGTTGAGTTGAGAGTGTTGCATGCTAGATTCAAGTCTTGTGATGATGGTGCTTTGATGGTTCAGTTGCAGTTGAGGCCATTCTTGTTGGATCATATTAGGGAGGCTCAATTGGCAGATGAGAGAATTCAAAAAATTATGTTGGTTTGTCAGAAGGGGGAGATTCGAGTCTTTCATGTGAGAAGTGATGGCCGTTTATGGTACAAAAATAGGTTGTGTATTCCTGATGATGCAAGACTAAAAAGAGTAATTTTGGAGGAAGCACATTAGTCAGTTTATGCTATGCATCCTTGGAGTACTAAGATGTATCAGGATTTGAAACAATATTATTGGTGGTCAGGTATGAAGAGGGACATAGCAGAGTTTGCACCCAAATGTCACTTCATAGAGAGTGAAGGCTGAACACCAAGTTCCTTCGGGATTACTTCAGCCATTATCAATGCCAGAGTGGAAATGGGAGTGAGTGACGATGGATTTTGTGACTAGATTGCCTTTGACTCAGAAGAAGCATGATGCCATCTAGGTGATTATTGATCGGATGATGAAGACAACTCATTTTCTTCCAGTTTGGATGGATTATTCTCTTGAGAGGTTGGTTGAGCTGTATATCAGCGAAATAGTGAGGTTACATGGAGTCCTAATTTCTTTGGTATCTGATCGAGATCCCTGATTTACATCGAGATTATGGAGAAGTTTACAGGATGCTTTAGCCTCTCGATTACATTTTAGCACTACTTTCCATCCTCAGACAGATGGGCAGTCAGAGTGAGTGATACAGATTTTAGAGGACATGTTGAGGAGTTTTATCATATATTTCACTAGGAACTGGGACAGATTCTTACCACTGATTGAGTTTGCTTATAACAACAATCATCAGTCCAGTATTAGAATAGCACCTTTTGAGGCATTGTATGGTAGGAGATGCAGGACACCTCTATGTTGGGATGAGGTTGGAAAAGGTAAGTTGATTGGTCCTGATTTGATTAGGAAAATAGAAGAGAAAGTAAAAGTGATTAGGAATTGTCTAAAAGTAGCCTCAAATCAACAGAAATCATATTTAGATTTAAAAAGAAGAGATATAGAGTTCATTGTAGGAGATAAAGTATTTTTGAAAGTGTCTCCTTGGAAGAAAATTTTAAGATTTGGCCACAAAAGGAAGTCGAGTCCTCGTTTCATAGGACCTTATGAGGTACTGGAGAGAGTTGCACCAATAGCCTATACATTAGCTTTACCTCCTGAGTTGGATTGAATTCACAATGTCTTCCATGTCTCTATGTTTCGGAGGTACAGGTTAGACTCATCTCATATTTTGTTAGTAGAGTCATTGTGGTGAGTCAAGATCTGATTTATGAGAAAGAACCAGTGGCTATTTTGGCACGTGAAGTGAAGGAGTTGAGATATAAGAAAGTGCCACTTGTGAAAGTTCTTTGGAAGAATCATGCTATTAAAGAGGCAACATGGGAGAGTGAGCGGATGATGCATAATCAGTATCCCTAGTTGTTCCATACTTAAGAGTAGGTAATTTCGAGGATGAAATTTATTTATAGAGGGGGAGAATTGTAATATTCCTAAATTAAAAAAAATAAAAAAATAAAAAAGTTAATTTTTGAAAATTAATTAAATGATTTAAAGTATATATATATAATTAAGTGAAAAGAAAAGAGAAAGGGAAGTGTGTATATGATGTATATATGAAGATATACATATTATATACAAGTCAACATTTTTTTATTGGTCAAATGCTATTTTTAATTATTTAAATATTAATTAATGGATAGTGGAAGATGTAACATCCTAAAATTTTTGAAAATTTCTAATTTTTGGAAAATTTGATAAAATAAATTATAATTTAAAAGGATAAATTAAATTAATGGTTTTACATAAAAAAATGAAGGGATTTTAAATGAAAAAGTGGAATATATATATGATATATATGCAAAATATACATAACATATAAAAGTCAATACTTTTTAAAAGAAAAGGGTATTTTGGTAATTAAATCTTATAAATTCAAAATTAATAAATTAATTCAAAAATAAATTAATTTTGAATGGAAGAGGAAAATTATGACTTTTAATTTATTAAAAAAATAATTAAATATTAAATTATTTTATTATTTTATTATATATATATATGTGGTTAAAAAAAAGATGAAAGGAAAAGAATATTAAAAGTCTTCGTCTTCATCTTCTTCTTCAAGGATGTGGCTTCCATGGGAGCTTGAAGACCAAGGATTTTTCTTCTTCCATACTCCATAAATTGAAGGAATTAACAAGTTTCAAGTGGATTTTTGGCGATTTTCACCAAAATTAGTAAGTTTCCATCTCTTTTCTTTGAATTCCATGGAAGATGATATTATGTGAGTTTTGAGATTTTGTTGTAGTATGTTATAATTGTTGGAATTGGTGTGTATGATGTTATTTTGGATAGTTAACAATGATTCTAAGGTTAGATTGAAGAGATGATGAAGTTAGGTTAAAGAATGGTGAAGAGAGAGAATTTAGGGTTATGGATTTTTGGGGTTTTGAAAACATGAATTTTAATTGTACAAATTGTTTCCAAATGAGTTGTTTTGATTCATAAACAAGTATTTTAAAGTCAAATATTGGATTTGGGGGTGTTGGGTTGGAGTTTGAGAATGGAAATGGAGATTTAGGGTTTTAGAAAAGTGATTTTCCAAAGTGGTTGAATTGTGTGATTTTATTTGTTTAAGCATGTTATTTAGTGTTAAAAGTGATGAAAATAAGCTTGGAATGAGTAATGGATTGTGTTGCAATGGAAAACCTTCAATGAGGGAAGGTTATGCCATTTTTTAGATTTAGTGTATAAGAGTGTATTTTTATAATGTAAATGATTTAAATGTATTAAATATGTTTTTAATAATATAAATAAACTTAAAACACTAATTTAATTGTAGTAGAATGGAATTCCAATGTTGAATTAAGGAAAGGCTAAATTTTTGGAAATTTGTAGGAGTGATGTGTAATTATGGTTTAATGTTGGAAATGCCATTAAATGTGATACTAAATGATTATTTGCTATCACATTTGATTTAGGCATTGAGGGAGGTTGATTTGCTTCATCCAAGTGGTGAAGGGAAAGTTGGAAAGATTGGATTGAAGGTTGTTTTTAGCTTGCCTTGGGTTGCTAGTGGAGGTAAGTACAAACTTTGAATATAATGTTTATATTTGCATAACATTTGGACTTAACACATTTTGGTTGGAAAATGTGTTAAGCTACTTGGTTCATTATTTGTGTATGAATAATGTGCTATGACATTTGTAATGTCATATATGAGTTAAATGCATTGTGAAAAGCCATTGATAATGGCTAATTTGTGTAACATGTGAAATATGCATATTATGTGAAAATACCCAAAGTAATTGGGTAATGTGTTATGAATGCAAAAATGAGATATGTGTAATAATGAAATGAATTGATATTGATAAAAATAAGAAAAGTGAGAAAAGTGAGAAAAATGAGAAAGATGTGAAAAATGAGAAAAGTGAGAAAAAAATGTGAAAATAAGGCAATGTGCCTAGATTGAATATGTTAAAAAGAGAAAGAGATTAATAATGATAAATATGAATAAATTGTGTGCCTAGTATGTTATTCTATTTTCAGAGTTCTAGGTTTGGCGGCATGCCTATGATTGCCTACGGGCTATACGCTGGAATGGTGAAAAGACTGGGTCGTAAGCCAGGCCAGCTGATAAATATGATATTTTTGGGGTGAAAAGACTGGGTCGTAAAACTCAAAAACTGTAGCAGTCTAGTCGGGTTGAGGACCAAGATACTGAGGCCTAAGGGTCTAGCTGGGTTGAAGTCCAAGAGACTGGGTGGTGCATCGCGCCTAGAGCTATAGCAGTACCGCAAGTGCACGGGTCGCCCAAGTAATAAAGTAGTGAGTGAGTTATCGTTCCACTGAGGACAAGGCCAAGTACTATTGCAAACCTTAACCGTTGTTTAGCAAATTAATAGTTGTGTGATGATTTGTAATTAAAAACAACTAATTTAATACTGAAAGTAAAGGGAAATTAAAGGTTATGCAAAAAGGATTGATAATAACAAAACTATCCAGATATTGAATCCCCCTAGCCTCAATGATATTTATGAACAATCAATTTAGTTAAATCATTCAATAGAGTTGAGTTGGCATTCCTCTAAATTAAACTAAAACCTCTCTCAAGTGAATTAATCCCTAATCACTAAGTAGAGTGCCGGAATCTCTTCTCAAACACAATTAAATAGGTCATGCATTAAGAAAAAGGAACTATAAAGCAAAGGATCTTGTAAGTCTATCTCTAGCACCCCAATCAATCCTCAAACCTTATGAGTAATCAATTCATATCAAGCTTTCTCAAGTCAATAATATGAAAATTGCAACCAATCAATAAGCATGTTATTATCAATGGGAAATAAATCATTAAGCATCATAAGAATAAAACAACTCAATCAATTAAAAGTATTCAATCATACAAATATGCTAGGGTTCATCAACATCTAGATAGAGAATGATTTAGTTCATGTTCAGTACACTTAATACAACAACAACAACAATAACATTAAAATACATAAAAGGAGAAAATAGAAAAACCCCTTTCAATGTAGCTTCTTGAATCTCCAGGAGCTGCCAATGGAAGATGGAGATGGTGGAGAGGATGGAAATGGAGGATGAAGATGAAGAGTCAAGGAAAGTGTCACTCCCTCCTTGTCCAAAACGTGTATGCCCAGCCTCCTCCTCTCAAACCTCTCTTCTCTGCCTCTGTTCTCTGTTTCCTGCACAAACCTCCAGCCCTCTGCAGAAGCTTTCTCAAAACTCCCTCTTCTTCTCTTTTTATTTTCCCTCCAAAGCTCAAGCCATGCTTCCAACTCACTTCCAACTCACCCCATTCATCCTTGTCTCCCACATTCTCTTTGTTTAATATTTCTTTCCATCATTTAGACAAGCTTTTTCTTTCTTTAATCTTTCTTTTGGCAAAACCAAATTGGTTGTTCCCCACTTGTTCCTCAAATCGTGCAAGAGAATTCAACTTTTAATGGGTGACACGGCCAAGCCATGAGTGGCTTGGCCGTGTCCCTCATCTTTCTTTGGGACACGGCCAAGCTAGTTGACACGGCCAGTGGCTTGGCTGTGTCACTTGAGTGTGTCGCCTTCTGTTTCTTCATTTTGCCAATTCTCTTCTTTGCTTCCAATGGGTGACACAGCCACTGGCTTGGGCGTGTCACCTGGGTGTGTCAGCTACTGCTTCTCTTCTTTCCTTCTTTGCTTGGTTTTGTTCCTTGGGTGAGACACGGCCAGTGGCTTGGCCGTGTCTCCTGCTCGTGTCAGCCACTGTCTTGAGATTATGTTGAGGGACACGGCCAAGCTTGCTTTGGCTTGGCCATGTCTTGCTTGATTCAAGCTCTTTCTTCATTGTTTTGATCCACCAAGGGAGTTTTTCCACTTTAAACTAAAACAAACACTTAAAACAAACTTTAAACCAAAATCAAATGAAACATGAACTAAAAACACACTAAAATACACTAAAAAAAAAGTATAAAAATGCTCTTATCACTGGGGCTGTTACATTATCCATGGATATATATATATTGCCTACGGGACTAGACACATGGTGTCATTATGGGCCAAAGCAGTAACTCTGAAATTTGAATATCATATTAGATCCTTTTTGGGCCCATGCATGTCTTTGTTTTAATGTGAATTATGAATTATGAAATATTTGAAAAATATAAGAAACTGGATTGGTGTGACATTTACATGCATTATGCATTATGCATTGGCATTGCATTGGGTTTTATTGTTATTATCAAAGTTTGTACCACTAGGCTTTGGCTTAGCATGATTGTTTCCATCGCGCAGGTGACAGGGTAGACTCAGCTGCGCCAGAGAGTTCCTCTAGACCAGGTCGGGTCTAGACTTATAGTTAAGCTTGTTGAGTTGCTATCGAGATCAGAAACACTACCAGCAACATGTATATATTTTTATGTTATTGTACATTTTGAGTTTTATGCATAATATATTATGTTTTGAATTTTACGTATTGTATATTATAAAGAATGTTTGGGTCAATGTATTTGAAATGGGAGAGTAAGTGTGTTTTAAATTATATAAATCTATATGTATAAATGTTTGAGAAACTTGGTGAAATTGAGAAGTATGGTTGAGATGGTGATTTGAAATTATTTGGGAGTGTTTTCTTTTTTGCAGGTTGTATTTTGATAAATTTTGGGATATCCAAATTACAGACAAAACTCTGGCGAATTTTTCCCAGAGATTTATATATATATTATTTATTTTGGGTTTTTATAACATGTAAAGAATATTTGTATTCTATTTAATTTTTTATATATTTAGAATTTGAAATTTTAAATTGGAAATGTGAAAATTTTTATTAAATCGGTCTGTGACATTTTTATATCGTATATGCGTATTTTACATATGTTGAAAATATGTATTATACGTATATAGGGTATAAGGGTGTTACAAAAGATGATATTTGATATTAATTAAATAATAATAAGATATATACTTGGTGGATAATTAAAGTTGGAAAAGTTTGTGGTTAAAATAAGAGAGTTGTTGGATTGAGTTGAGGGGATGATTATCTTCTTCTTCTTCTTTCTTCATAGAAGCCGACCACCTTCATCAAAGGAAGAGAGGAATTTGTTTCTTGCTAACTTAAGTAATTGAAGGATTTCAAGTGTTCAAGTTGGAGTTTTGAGGATTTTCTTCACATTTGGTAAGTTTCCAACTTATTTCCTTGATTTTCTATGGAAAGTTTGTATGTGTGAATTGGATGTTTGATGTAGTATATTTTAATAGTTGGAGTTGGTATGTATGAAGGTTTTTTTAGTAGATGACTATGAATTTGTGGTTGGATTGAAGAAAAGGGTTAAGTTTGGTGAATAAAATAAGAGTTTTGGATTGTGTAACTTTTGAGTTGTGAAGTCTTGGTTGTAATTGTGTATTTTTGTTTTTAATTGAGTTGCTTACATGTTTATACAAGTATTATGTGGTATAATGATGGATTTGGTTGAGTTTTTATGGAGTTGAAAAGGTTAATGAAAGATAATAGTTGGATGTGGCAATTATGTGTGGATATCAGGATTTTGGCCTAACACGCCCGATGACACGGCCTTGCCTTTAGGCATGTCGATGGTTCTATTTTCATTATTGGTGACACGAGTAGTGACACGCCCAAGCAGTGACACACCCATGTCACTGAGCGTGTCACAGCTTTTGCGATGTTGTAGTATTGACATGTGCAATGACACATCCATGTCACTGAGCGTGTCATAGCTACTGTGTTGTACTAGAATTGACACATGCAGTGACACGCCCATGTCACTGAGCGTGTCATAGCTACTATGTTATAGTAGATTTGACACGTGCAGTGACACACCCAGGTCACTGAGTGTGTTAAACCTTCTGTGTTGTGGGTTTAGGGCACGGTCATTGACACGCCCGTGTTGTTGACCGTGTCATGTGTAGAGTTTGCCCTAGATAGTTCTTTTCCTTATTTTCCTTTGTGTATCTTATCCTTGTGTTGAGAGGTTTTGTTTATACCTATAAGTGTATCACTAAGTGATTATTTATAATCACATTTGGTTTAGGCTTGAAGAGATTTGAGTTACTTAATCCAAGTGTTGAGGGATATCTTGGAAGAGGAGGTTGAAAAGTGGTGTTTGTTTCCTTTAGAGGTAAGTACAAACTTTGAATAATTGCTTATAATTACATGACATTGGGACTTAACACATTTGGTTGGAAAATGTGTTAAGTTACTACATGATTGGTACATGAATAATATGCTATGATTTGTATAATGCGAGCTTTGTGCAAAATATGATAATGATCCAAAATGTATGGATAATGCAAATTGTTATGTGTACATTAAAGACAGTATGTAAAGTAATTAGTAATGACTATATTGATTTAAGTGAGATATTTGAGGTGTTGTGCCTAATGTGATTATGAGAAAATGAGAAAATATTTGATAATAAAATGAAATATGTGGAAACATAATACAATGAATTGATATCGATATAAATGAGAAATATGAATAAATTGTGTGCCTAGTATGTTATTCAATTTTCAGAGTTCTGTATTTGGCTGTATGCCAATGATTTGCCTACTGGCTAGATGCTGGCCATCATTGTGAAAATGTTTTTGAGGTGAAATGACTGGGTCGTAAGCCTCAAAAACAAGTCCTTGAAGATAGGCTGGGTGAAATGACTGGGTCGTAAGCTCAGACCTAGTTGGATTATTATATTGATATATTGCCTATGGGGCTAGACACATGGTGTCATTATAGACCAAAACAGTAACTTTGGAATTTGAATAGCATATTAATTATCTTTGGGCACATGTTTGTGTTTGTTTTATGAGAATTGTGGATTGTGAAATATTTGAAAAGTATGAGAAAATGGAATGATGTAATATCCTTATGTGTTGTGCATTGGCATTGCATTTGAACTATATTGTTATCAAAGTTTGTACCACTAAGCTTTTGGCTCAACACGATTGTGATTCATCACGCAGGTCACAGGGTAGATCCTGTTGAGCCAGAGAATTCGTCTAGACCGAGTCGAGTCTAGGCTTGAGATTTTGAGTGCAGAGTTGATTTTGGACATCAAGATCAGAGACAAACTGCTAGCATGTATATATTTTATGTTTTTGTACATATTGATTTCATGTATATTATGTTATATTTTGATGTATATATATATGTATATTCCGCAAACCATCAAAAATATTTTGGAAAAACCTTTGGTAATGAAGTATACATATGTGTTTTAGCAAGTAATATTTCATTTATTATTTATATGATATCAGTTGAATATTTTAAGTTTATACGTATTTTATAAGTGAAGATTTGTTTTGTTAAAATGGGCTGTGACATTCTTGTATCCTATATTCATATATTACATATATTGGGTGTATGTAGTGTATGTATATTGGGTATAAGGGTGTTACACATGGTCATGTCTCTCACAAGCAAGAAGAGAAACAAATGTAGGTTTGGCAGAACTAAATACGGGCAAGAGTCTTAGTTGTGTCACTCATCCCTATCACATCACACAGCCAAGACAACTTGTTCTTAGCTGTGTTCCACCCAAGAAAGCAAAGCTCTTGAACTTGGCAGTAATAAACTCATGCATACATCATGTCCAATATGAAGAATGGAACACACGGCCAAGTCATGCCAAGCTTGGCCATGTCTCTCAACTTAAGAAGCAAAATGAAGGCGAATATATGATCTGTAAAGTGAGACAAAGAAATATGGCATAGCAGAATAAGAGGAATGGTGAGTTTTAAAATAAAATGGAAGAAGGATTGTTGGAGAATAAGGGAACAAATGGTAATGGAACAAGAAAAGAATGTAATTTTTATTGAAAAAGAAGACAACCTTTTGGAATAAAAGGTAGGGTCTTGAAGAGAAATGTATCCATTCTCATATTTTATCACAACATTATCTCCATCATCCTAAACTCTCTCAAAAATACTTACTCACATATCCATGTCTTTGTTTAAGCTCCAATTTAGACATACATAAAAAAAGATAGGGAGAAAGCAAGACACATGGGCAAAACTTCATCTTGGGAAACTAGGGTTTTGACCAGGCCATCTTCGAGGAGGAGATTGAGAGATCATCAAATCCAAATGGAGCAAGAAAGAGCAATCCAAACTCATCTTCCATTGGGTTCTTCTATCCCTTCAATTTATTCATTTTTCAGAATTTGATTGTAAAATACATTAATATTTTAATGAGGTTTTATAATTTGAATTCTATTGAAATGGATGTTTATGATGATTTGATGATGAGCTAAACTATTTATACCTAGGATTTGTAGTAAATTTTAATTAAATGTTTTAATTCAATAAATTCCATTAATATGCCTTATCTTATGTTGAATACATTGGATTGAATGTTAGGTTGATAGAATGGCCACCTATTCATCTATAGATATTGAATGAAGAATTGATATGTGAAATTTAATATTGGAACTATGTATTTAACTATCCTAAGAATGAATTAGAAATATTAGTTCAAGGGTTCACTTAGTTTGCAATGTATAATTGGTTATGTTAATTCATGAATGTGAAAACTAATGAATTGATAATCGCTAATTAACCATAAGAACAAATTAAGTTGTGAAGTTATATTAATTCATAATTTGAGAATTAAACATTTGATTAAATTGATCTATAAATCCTAGGTACCCTTCCTAGAATTTGAACCTATCATTAGCATACCGATAATTGTTCACTTGCAATTTTAGCTTTTATTACGATTTTAACAACCTTGCAAACATCACACACTTATTCTTTGATTTTGTTTGTTTCAATCAAATGATTACGAATAACACCTTCCTTGTGAGACGACTTTGAGGCAATCACCATACTATAACAACCTCTTATACTTGCGAGTTTCGCTTTTAGTAGTGTTAAGTAGAGCGTAATAAGTTTTTGGCACCATTCCTGGAAAAGGTCATTTTAGTAGTAGTAGTTTGATTCTTTTATTTTAATTGTTTAAATGTTTCTTTTCAAATTGCTCAAATGATTTATGCAAGGAAGAAGGTCGCAAGGTAATGAACTTGTCCATTTATAGACAACATTCATAGACTTCCTAGAATCGAACAAGTGGATCCTTTGGGACAAAATGGGAAAAACATTCAACAACAATTTGGAGAGGACACAGAAGTAGAAATGGGTGAAGTGAAAGAGCCACCAATGAAGGAGTTTGCCTGACCAATTATTGGAGTAACTACATCATGTATAAGGTTGAGCAATGCAGCAAGAAACTATAAACTAAAAAACACTCATTATAGTATGTTGCCCTCTTTTCATGGAATGCCAAATGAAGATCCTCTCAACTTCATTTGTGATTTTTATACAACCTTGCATACATTCCCTTTGCATGTATTAATGGAAGATGAGCTTAAAATGAGGTTTTTCCCATATAGTTTGAAGGATAGGGCAAAGGCGTAGTTGATGACTTTATAAGAAAATTCATTAACTACATGGACCAAAGTTTATAACAAATCTATGGGAAAGTTCTATTCACGTTAGAAAATAAAGAAGCTTAGGAGGAGTATTGCAACATTCACCCAATTGGGTGGAGAACTATTTCATGAGGCTTGGGATCACTTCAAATCTTTGTTATTTCAATGCCCTCATCATTATTATCCACAACAATTGCTCAATCAATTCTTTATGATGGGGTCACTCAGCAAAGCAAAAATACAGTGGATAATGCAGTAGGGGGTGCAATGGGTGAAAAGACAGCTGCTGAAACGGTGAGATTGTTTGAAATATTAGGAGCAAATTAGCAACAGAAGAGTATTGGAGAAAGATGTAGAGGAGCCTTTGAGTTTAATGCAAATTCAGAAATGGTAAGACAAATAGCAAAGTTGACAAGGCAAGTAAAATTACTGAATGCTGGAAGAATCTTGCCTATGTCAAGTCAAGAAACATGTGCATCATGTGGTGTTGTCGACCATAATGCAAATATATTCCCTTCAAGCTTTGATCAATTCCAAGAAGGGAAGCAAGTATATGCCTTTGAAGATTTCCAATAAAGGGGTAGGAATGACCCATATTCAAATTCTTATAACACCGGTTGAAGAAACCACCTAAATTTTTCATGGAAAAACCAGCAACAAGTTCAACTCAATAATCCTTCCAACCTTATCAAAGAGGACCTAACTTTCAAGGGCAAACATCAAATCAAGATTAACCAAAGAAACCCACAATGGAAGAAAACTTGAATGCTTTATTCAAGTAAGCACAAAAAATTAAAAATTTAACAATAAAAGGTTTGACTCTTTGGAAGCATCATTGAAGAGGGTGGAAACACAAGTTGGTCAATTGGCTAACTAACTTCAAGCTCATCAAAAGGGAAAATTCCCAAGTCAACTGGAGCAAGCCAAGGCAATCATGGTCTTGAGAAGTGTTAGGTAATTGATAATAAAATTGGTGATTCTTTGGATGCAGGTACAATTCAAACAAATAGTGAGGAATTGCAAACAAGCCAAGCTCATCCAAGTGATTCGAAGGAGGAAGACAACTTGGAGGCATCCACTTCACTAAAGTTGCACAAATCTCCAAATCCTTACAGACTGCCAATTCCATTCCCAAGCATGTTAAAAAATGAGAAGCAAGACAAATAATTTTTTGAAATTTATAACATGCTCTCAAAGGTAAGTATAAATCTTTCCTTACTTGAGGTGATTAAAAATATGCCAGCTTATTCCAAATTCTTTAAGAAACTAAACTCTAAACAGAAAAGGTATGAACTGAATGAAAAAGTGATAGTTTTGGAAGTAACGAGTGCAATTTTATAACACAAGTTACCTCCAAAGCTAAAGGATCCTAGAAGTTTTATAGTTAATATCTCTATGGGGAATGGGAAGGAAACCACTGGCATGTGTGACCTTGGAACTAGCATAAATTTGATACCATATTCCATTTATTTGAAATTAGAGCTAGGAAAACTTAAACCAACTAGAATGGTGTTGCAGCTTGCAGATAGAACTCTTAGATAATCTAAGGGAATCATAAAGGACGTTGTAGTTCAGGCAGGAGGTTTGATTGTTCCTGTTGATTTCATTATCTTGGATATGGGGGAAGAAATCCCTAGGGATTCTGAACATATAATTTTACAAGGAAGGCCTTTTATGGTTATAAATAATACTTTGATTGATGTTAGAAATGAAAAATTAACCATGACTATTTTCGGACAAACTATGGAATTTTTAATTTTTAACACTTCCCCTGTTCCCACTACTGTTGTGTATGAAGACTGCTCTTTTATTGATTGTACTGATATTGTGGTTGAAGAAGTTTTCTTGTAGGAAAGTAGTGAAGACAAGCTTGAGATAGCCCTAATTTTAGGTGTAGAAGTTGAAATTTCTGATGTAGAAATTGAGGAATGCAAGTCCATGTTGGATGATGAGAGTAATAAGAAGGAACATGAGATTGAGGAAGAGGAGATTCAACCAAAAGTAGTTGAACTTAAGGAACTCCCTAAGCATTTAAAGTATTTTTTCTTGGGGAGAACAACACACAACCAGTGATAATTTTTGCGACTCCTAATGGTGAAGAAGAAGAGAAACTTGTGAGAATACTAAAGAAACTTAAGAAAGCCATTGGTTAGGGATTGAGTGATATCAAGGGTATTAGTCCTTCCATGTGTATGCATAAAAATAATTTTAGAGGAAGGAGCTAAACCGATAAGGGAAGCTCAGAGAAGGCTCAATCCAAATATGGGTAAGGTAGTAAAAAAGGAGGTTCTTAAACTACTAAATAAAGGGGTAATTTACCCCATTGCCGATAGTGAATGGATTAGCCATGTGTGGTACCCAAGAAAGCGGGTTTAACCATGATCCAAAATAAGAAGAGAGAGTTGGTACCTACACAAACTCAGACCGGATGACAAATGTACATAGACTATAGGAAATTAAATAATATCACCAAGAAAGATCATTTTCCTTTACCACTTATTGATCAGATGCTTGATAGATTATCTTGACATGTTTTCTACTATTTTTTGATGGTTTTTCAGGTTACTACCAAGTCCCTATACTACCAAAGGATCAGCCTAAGATGACTTTTACTTGTCCGTTTGGAACATTTTCTTTTCAAAGGATGCCATTTGGACTATGCAACTCACCTGGCACTTTTCAAAGATGCATGTTGTCTATCTTTTCTAATATGTTAGATATATTAATAGAGATATGTATGGATGATTTTTTTTTGTTTTTGGCTCTTCCTTTGATGATTGCTTGGATAAATTGTCTCTTGTACTTAAAAGGTGTATTGAATGTAATTTAACCTTGAGCTGGAAAAATAGACATTTTATGGTAAATCATGGTATAGTTTTGGGGCATGTTGTATCTAGTAAGGGTTAAAATTTTGAAATGCCTCTTTCTATATTTGTTGTGGTTAAAATTTTTGATGTATGAGAAATAGACTTCACGGGGCCATTACCCAAATCTTTTGGTTTTGAATATATCCTTCTTACAGTAAATTGTGTCCAAGTGGGTAGAGACTATACCGACAGGGACCAATGATGCTAATGTTGTTTTGAAATTCTTGAAGGAAAATATTTTATGCAGGTTTCAGACTCCTAAAGCAATAGTGAGTGATGGAGGAAGTCATTTTTGCAACAAATGGTTTGAAAGGTTATTGACCAAGATGGGCATTTGGCATAAGGTGGCAACTCCATATCATCTCCAAACATCTAGCCAAGCCGAGATCTCAAACAAGAAAATTAAAGGAATCTTGGAGAAGATAGTAAGTTCAACAAGGAAGGATTGGGCGGTCCATCTTATAGAAGCACTATAGGCATATTGAATAGCTTTCAAAATACCCTTGGGCGTATAGATTGGTCTATGGTAAGGCATGCCACCTGCCGGTGGAATTAGAGCAAAAAGTCTATTGGGCGATCAAGGCTATGAATATGGACTTAGATGGGGTGAAAGAGCATAGAATGCTACAAATTTCTGAGCTAGATGAGCTGAGAAATGAAGCCTATGAGAGTTCAAGGATCTATAAGGAGAAAACAAAGGATGTGCATGACAAAATGATCCTTAGAAGAACTTTTGAATCAAGAATGAAAGTTCTTTTATTCAATTCAAGGATGCGATTATTTCCCAAAAAATTGAAGTCCCATTGGAGTGCACCGTTTCAAATAGTTCAAACATTTTCATATGGAGTTGTTGAATTGATGAATTTGAAAACCAATAAGACTTTTAAAGTGAATGGGCAAAGGGTGAAAACTTATTTGGAAGAGCTCCAAGTTGCAAAAACCATAGAAAGCATGGTATTCATTGATGAATGATGCAACAACGTCCAGCTATTACGACATTAAAGAAGCGCTTGATGGGAGGCAACCCATTACTTTGCAATTCTCTATTTTTGATTTATGGATTTTAATTTCTCAATTTTTCATGATCAATTGTTAAGTTTGAATAAATTTAGTTGGAATATGTATTATGATATGTTGTTTTGTTAAATTAAGTTTCAGGGAAAAAGAAAGAAAATGTGCAGTGGATGACACACCCATTAAACACGGCCAGGACAGTACTCCATAAAAAATCTCAGTAGCAGACACGGCCAGGAGTCTTGGCCGTGTCATCAAACCATGTCAATCTTCACTAAAAAAACCCATTCTTACCCAGTAGCAGACATGGCTAGGAGTCTTAGCTATGTCATCAAACCATGTCAAGCAGCTCTAAAAATAAGCCCAGACACAGAACTGGACATGGCCATTGCACACGGCTGTGTCTGTGGCCGTGTCACTCTAACAGGAAATTAGTACATTAAAGTATCGCTACTTTGCCAATCCACATGGCCGTGTCAATCTTTTAAAAATAATTTATAGTAGCAGACACGCCCATCAATCTTGGTTGTGTCAACCACACATGGCCAAGATAACTCAATCTTGATTGTGTCACTCATTTTTAAAACCCTTAAAAATCTGATCTTCTCTCTCACTTCTCTATTTTTCAAACCCTAAGAAATTTCCCCCTCCCTCTATCGCCATAGCCATAAGGCTAAGATAACCTAAAACCTCAAATCTTTAGTTTTGTCCACCAAAATTCATTACTTTCTTCACCAAATAAAAAGAAAAACACTCACATCTCTATTACAATCAAGATTAACATGCCAAGGACCAAGATGGTTTCTCACCATAGAAGAAGAGCTCCACCACCATCAACCTCTTCATCTTCCTCAAGAAAAATGGCAACCCAAGCAAGAGGCTTCTTTCCCTCAAGATATGTTATTGATGATGCTTTGAATGCTTTGCAAATTAGGGAGAATTTTGTTACTTATGTGAAAACCTTGGTTGGGAGATATTCATCACTTTAAGACCCAAACAATTTCAAGAGTTAACATTTGAATTTGTTGCCTCACTTAAGGTTGAAAAAGATGAATCAAAGCTTTACTCTCGGGTAGTTTTCAAATTGAATGGGAGGTAACACATTCTTTCAATTGAACAATTGAATGACATTTTTGGATTCTCTCTTGAGGGGTATAAGACTATACCTAAGGATTTCAACCAACAATCTGCATGGATTGATTTGGGTTTAGGGGGAATATATGTGGCCAAATCAATAAAGGCAACATAATTAGGAAACCCCCGCATTGAAGTATTTACATCTATTCATGGCATATAGTTTCTTTGCTAGGAAGGAGGGTCCTAGGGTTGTTGAAGTCAATGAATTATTCTTATTGTGCTGTGCTTACCATGCTACCCCAGTTAGCATTGTATTTTGGTTAGCAGATATCTTAGATAATGTTGCTAATAGGAGGAAAGGACCAATTAGCATGGTGGGATAGTGTCAACATTTGCACTTGCTCTAGATGAAAATTTCAATGCAAAACTTGTAGAATGTAACAATTTTTGGGTAGCGATATGCTTGATGTAGCGACATTGGAGAAAATGCACATGATAACAAAGAGGGGTGAAGGGATTGAGTTGGCTTTTGGCAAGCCTAGTGCTCAAGATGAAAGGCAGAAGCGGGCCCGAGTCGATGATGGCTTAGATTCTAATTCATTGAGCCTAAATGAGAATGCTCCAGTTTCAAAAAATTAAGAGATAATAAATAGGATTGAAGCACTTGAAGATAAGGTGGACCGTAATCATACTCAAATCCTTAATCAACTAAAACTTATCAACAACTTGGCTAGAATTCTTAGTCTCCATCCTTATGCAGGATCATCTTCACAACCTCCACCACAATAGATTTAGCTTGATCCTTGAATAATCTTTATTGTTGATTTTAGTTGTTATTTGATTCAAGTTTTAATTAGTACATTATGTCATGGTGCTTGTTTTGTCACTATTATTACTATATGTTTTAATCCATGAAGTTTGTTACTTTAAATTTTCTTTTTGTATGAATAATTTACATATGTTTCAAGTAAGGTTGAAAGTATCAATTTGTGCCACATGAGGGAATGATAAAAATAAGTACTATCTAAACTTGTATTCCTTGTTATTATTGTTTGGTCACATTAAGGACAATGTGAATCTTTAAGTGTGGGGTGTAAATTTTTACTTTTAACTTCTTTCATTTTAATTTTTGTTTTAAATTTTGTGATGTTTAAATTTTCAAATCAATTTTAGTCTTATGTTCTTGAAATTTTGAAAGTTGGTAGTTATAAGATTGTGGATAGACGGACCTTGAAATTTTTAAAGCATGAAATTGATAATTGAATAGAATTGATATTTATTGGCAATTTTGATGGATTTTCCTTACAAGTACCTTTAACTTGCAAATAATTGAGCCTTCATAAGTTGGATACCAATTTATTATCATTATTTTAGAGAGCCCTTGCTTGAATCGTTACTAGAACTTGCTTAAAAATGCATTTTAAAGCCACAAAAAAATTTTCGATTAGGCATCCATATCATTAAGGCAATTAGGTATATCCACTTAGCGTAAAAAGCCAACCCCTATACATCCTTAGTAAGCCAACTTTGAGCCTACATCATTGTCCCACTTCTTTTACACAAAAATGTTACCCTCAAACCATTTTCTACCAAGTCTTGTCCCTTCATTAGAAACAAGAGCATTTGAAGAATTAGAAATTTAAGTTATAGTGTCAATTAAGTGTGGGGTTGAATCGAGTGGGTTGAAAGTTGTAATTGAAACTTTTTTATAGTATAAATTTATTCATATATCATTGAATCCAAAATAGTAATCAATTTATATTCCTTCTATTAATGACTATTAAAAAAGGGGGGATACTACTCCTCCATACGGGGCGATCAAGCATTAAGAGAAGTGACTATTTTGGAAATTATTATGTCACGTATGTTGCTTCATTCTTTAAGTGCTCTTGAACCTAATGAGTGAGCCCACATTACCAAAAATGTCACACCTCAACCTTAAGCCCCATTACAACCAATAAAACCTTTTGATTGATGTTTAATTGTAATCGAGTGGCGGAGACTGTTTCTTAAAGCAAGTCTATAGGAACACCACGGGTGTAAAGAGCGAAAACACTATCCTACTCAAACACCTGAGAGATTTAGTGAGAGAGTGCCACTAAGGTATGCATGAAAAGCTATTGAATTATGTAAGTAATGATTTTATATGATTCAAAAACGAGTGTGGAAATTATGAAAAGGGAAGTCTTGAAGTTATTTTATAACTGCTAACCTTTCTTATTTTGTTTTGTTTGTTTGACTTTGCTTGGGGACAATAAAAGGATTAATTATGGGGTAGTTGTTATAATCATGTGTATATGTGTTTTTAGGGTACTTTTAATTGATTTTCAGTTGCTTTCTAAATGATTTGTTCAAGTTGTTGTAAGGAATTAAAGCTAAAGCAAAACAATTAACAAAAAGAAGTGGAAGGTGCTAAGTCCGTCATTTGAGGGGATTAAGAGAGGGAGATCAAGCACAAAAGGTTAAGCATAGAACCAAGACACATTTAGTGTCTTGGCCGTGTCACCATGAAGATAAAACTCAGGCAGATTTGGACACACTCACCCATCTTGGCCGTGTAACATTCTACGTGAGAAGACTTGCGGGCAGAAGGAGACACATGCAACCATCTTGGCTATGTCACATCACACGGCCAAGACTAGGACTCACATGGTCATGTCTCTCACAAGCAAGAAGAGAAACAAATACAATTTTGGCCGAACTGAACATGGGCAAGAGTCTTGGCAGTGTCACCCATCCGTGTCACATCACACGGCCAAGACAACTTGTTCTTAGCCATGTTCCACTCAAGAAAGCAAAAGCTCTTGAACTTGGTAGTAATGAACATGCATACATCTTGGCCATGTCCAAGATGAAGAATGGAACTGTAACACCCATATACTCTATATAAGTAGTATACATATTGTAACATCCCTACACCCAACATACATACACCACATATACACACTACATGTGATATATGTATAAAGGATATAAGAGTGTCACAGTCCATTTTAAAACAAACCAAACTTTAACAACTCTTGTAACACCCCCGTACCCCATATACGTACACCGCATACATACACACAACACGCGATATACGTATACCGGATAAAGGGGTGTCACAATTCATTTTAAACAAACCAATCTTTAACTATTAAATCAAATTATCGTTACTAAAATCTAAATAAACTAAAAACATTTAACTTACATTATAGAAATCAATAGAGAAAATATTCCTTGTTAAAATACATATTGACATATCTTCATTATCCCAAAAGCTTATCCAAAACATTAGTTTAATAGGCAGCAAAAAATATATATGTATATATATCAAAATCAATGTTTGAAAAATTATAGAATTTATACATGCCGATAGTTCGTCTCTGACCTTGATGTCCACAACTCAACACTGCTCTCACAAACTCAAGCCTAGACTCGACTCGGTCTAGATGAGCTCTCCGGCATAACCTAATCTACCCTGTCACCTGTGCGATGAACCGCAATCGCACTAAGCAGAAAGCTTAGTGGTACAAACTTTGATTCAATAAAGATCATGCGATGCTCATACATAATACATATGAATATATCAACTCATTACATTATATCTCAACATATTAATCATTTGCATCACATTTCATAATTCACATTAAAACAAAGACAAACATGGGCCCAAAAAAGGATCTAATATGCTATTCAAAGTTCAGAGTTACTGCTTTGGTCCATTATGACACCTTGTGTCTAGCCCCATAGGCAATATATATATATATATATATCCATGGATAATGTAACAAACCCAGTCACTTGGACCTCAACCCGGCTAGACCCTTGGGCCCTAGTATCTTGGTCCTTAAACCGGCTAGACTGTTACAGTTTTTGAGGCTTACAACCCAGTCTTTTTACCACAAAAACATCATATTTATCATTTATTAGCTGGGCTCGGCTTACGACCTGGTCTTTTCACCTGCCCAGCAATTCATAGGCATGCCGCCAAACCCAGAACTCTAAAAATTGAATAACATACTAAGCACACAATCAATTCATTTATCTCACTATCACATACTTTTACAATTCATTTCTCATTTCATTTCTCATAATCAAACTAGGCTCATTGCCTTATTATATCATCTTTTCTCATTTTTTTCTCAGTCTTCTATTTTATCTCAATATCGATTGGTTACATTATGTTTTCATATATCTCATCATGTTATTCCACATTTCCTTTCATTTATAACACATTACTCAATTGCTTTGATACATCAATATAATTCACATTATGCATATCATACCATATAATTCATTCATCAACAATATATCAAGTAACTTAACACATTTCTCAGCTAAATGTGTTAAGTCTCAATGTCATGTAAATGTATGCAATCATTCAAAGTTTGTACTTACCTCTTAAAGCAACAATACCACTTTATCAACTCCTCTTCTAAGACAACTCTCAACACTTGAATTAAGGTAGCTCAATTCTCTTCAAAACCTAATCCAAAGGTGATTAACAACACTCACTTAGTGTTACACATAAGAAAATAAGGATAAGAACTATCTAGGGAAAACTCTACACTTGACACGCTCAACAACACGGGCGTGTCCCTGACTGTGCCCTAAACCCACAACACTGAAGCTTTGACTCGCTTAGTGACATGGATGTGTCACTGCACGTGTCAATTCTCCTCCAACACAGAAGCTATGACACGCTCAGTGACTTGGGCATGTCGCTGGCCGTGTCAATCAACTAACAACACATTAGCTATGACATGCTTAGTGACATGGGCATGTCACTGGACGTGTCACCAACCCAGAAAATAGAACCAACGACACGCCCAAAGACATGGCCGTGCTCCTGGGTGTGTCAGGCCAAAAACCCTGAAATCGACACCAAAATGCCACATCCCACAATCATCTTCCAATAACCTTATCAACAACACACAAACTCAACCAAATCCATCAACATACCATATAATACTTGAGTAAACCTTAAAACAACTCAATTACAAACATCAAAACACAATCACAACCATATAACACAACTCAAGATCACAACACCCACAACTCTTGCCTCTTTCACCAAACTTAACCCTTTTCTCTTCAATACAACCCCAAAATCAAAGTTAACAAAACAACACAACCCCAAATATACCAAATCAACCATAAACACATCTACAACAACCATTCACCAAACTCATAAACACAAACTCAAAAGAAAACAAAGAAACAAGTTGGAAACTTACCAAAAGTGAAGAAAATCCTTAAAACTCCAACTTGATCTCTTGAAAACCTTCAATCTCTTGAGTTTGGAAGCAACAAAATCCCTTTTTCTTTGGTTGATAATGGTGGCCGGCCAAAGTCAACCTCATACACTCTTCTCTTTTAACCAAAACATCTCTTCTCAAATCACTCTCCACCAAGTATTAACTAATATAATATTAAACCCAATTACATTATCTTCCACTAACAATATTTAATAATATAATTAATATATCTCTTGACCAAAATAAACCCATTGACTTGTATATATTTTGTATATATACTCATATATACAACATATACACATCTCCTCTTTTTCCTTTCTTATTTAAACATATACTTAAAAATCCTTTAATTCAATACAACAATTAACATTTCAAAATTTTAGGGTACTATTTGGGATATTACAACTCTAACATTAAATAATCATTTCAATAATATGAGTAAACTTAAGACATTTAACCCATATTATAAAAAGTAATAGTTAAAACATTCCTTATTAAATACATATACATATATCTTCATTACCCCAAAAGTTTATCCAAAACATTTATTTGATAAGCAGCGGAAAATGCAGCGGAATATACATATGTTTACATCAAAATCATTAAGTATAAAAAAAATATGAAGTTTATACATGCTGGCAGTTCGTCACTGATCTTGATGTCCTCTAACAACTCTGACCTCAAAATCTCAAGCCTAGACTCGACTCAATCTAGACGAGCTCTCCGGCACAACCGGATCTACCCTATCACCTGCGCGACGAACCACAATTGCACTAAGCAGAAAGCTTAGTGGTACAAACTTTGATTCAATATAGATTAATGTGATGCTAGTGCACAACACATGTGAATATATTAACTCATTACATCATATCTCAATATATTAATCATTTGCATCACATTTCATAAATCACATTAAAGCAAAGACAAACATGGGCACAAAAAGGATCTAATATGATATTCAAAGTTCATAGTTACTGCTTTGGTCCATAATGACACCATGTGTCTAGCCTCGTAGGCAATATATCCATGGATAATGTAACAGCCCCAGTCTCTTGGACCTCAAACCGGCTAGACCCTTGGGCCCCAATATCTTGGTCCTCAACCCAGTATTGCTACAGTTTTTGAGGCTTACGACCCAGTCTTTTGACCCCAAAAACATCACATTTATCAGCTGGGCCCGGCTTAATACCCAGTCTTTTCACCTGCCCAGCAATTCATAGGCATGCCGCCAAACCCAAAGCTCTGAAAATTAATTAACATACTAGGCACACAATTTATTCATTTATCTCATTATCAAATACTTTCATAATTTCATTCTCTTTTCATTTCTCATAATCAAACTAGGCACATTGCCTTATTATATCTTCATTTTCTCATCTTTTCTCATTCTTCTCTTTTATATCAAAATCAATTTGTTCCATTATGTTTTCACATATCTCATCACATTATTCAACATTTCTTTTCATTTACAATACATTACTCAATTGCTTTGATACATCAACATAATTCACATTAAGCATATCATAACATATAACTTATTCATCAACAATATTTATCAAGTAACTTAACACATTTCTCAACTGAATGTGTTAAATCCCAATGTCATTTAAATGTATGCAATCATTCAAAGTTTGTACTTACCTCTATAAGAAACAACACCGCTCTATCATCCTCCTCTTCCAAGATATCCCTCAAACCTTGGCTTGGGTAACTCAATTCTCTTCAAAACCTAATCCAAAGGTGATTATACATACTCACTTAGAGATACACATAAGAAAACAAGGAAGAGAACTATCTAGGGAAAACTCTACACTTGACACGCTCAACAACTTGGGCGTGTCCCTGACCATGCCCTAAACCCACAACACAAAGGCTTTGACACGCTCAGTGACATGGGCGTGTCACTGCACATGTCAATTCTCCTCCAACACAGAAGCTATGACATGCTCACTGATATGGGCATGTCACTGGACGTGTCAATCTTCCCACAACACAGTAGCTATGACACGCTCAGTGACATGGGCGTGTCATTGGACGTGTCAATCTACTAACAACACAGAAGCTGTGACACGCTCAGTGACATGGACGTGTCATTGGACGTGTCACCAACCTAGAAAATAGAACTAATGACACGTCCAAAGACATGGCCTTGTTAATGGGCATATCAGGCCAAAAACCCTGAAATCGACACCAAAATGCCACATCCAGCAAACCTCTTTCTGTTACCCTTTTTCACTCCAAACAAACTTAACCAAAACCATCAATATACCATATGAAATTGAATAAACATCAAAACAACTCAATTGCAAACATCAAAACACAATCACAACCATATATCACAACTCAAAGTCACAACACCCATAACTCTTGTCTCTTTCATCAAACTTAACCCTATCTCTTCAATCCAACCCCAAAATCAAAGTTAACAAAACAACACAACCTCAAATATACCAAAACAACCAAAAACACATCTACAACAACCATTCACCAAACTCATAAACACAACTCAAAAGAAAACAAAGAAACAAGTTAATTACACTATAATCTTCCACTAACATAATTAATTACTATTTAATTAATCAAAATATTTCTTGACCAAATAAGCTATAGACTTGTATATATATTGTATATATCTTCATATACATAACAAATACACATCTTCCTATCATCTTTTCACTTAATTATACATACACTTAAAATCATTTAATCTAATTCCAACAATTAACATATCCAAAAATTTTAGGGTACTATATGGGATATTACACATATACCCTGTATGCATACAATACATATATAAAATATAAGGATGTCACGTTTCATTATTGTTTAAATCCCTTACCTTAGTTCCATAACAATGATATATTTTTAATTAAAGAACATTTACAAAACCATTATATACTTTTGATTATATTACATATACGTAAATTACATTGTCTTTTCCAAAATTCTTTTATGTACATATATACATTTTTATTAAAATACAGCATAATAAAATTGTACATGTATGCACCACCTTCTAGTTGGTCTCGAAATACTCTTACTCTTCTCGTGGCATAACTGTTTGACTCCCAGATCAACCATCTACTCACCTGTGCAATTTATACAACCACGCTAAGCTCTAAAGCTTAGTAGTACAAATAAATATTATATACATACATTACAGAAATTCATACTCACATACTAACACCATTTATCATCATGTTCTTATCATGTTTTCCATTTTCAATGCACTTTTCATATATTTTCACTAATTTCATAATTTATATATATCGTTAACATTAGTCACAATTCGATGGCTTATCATAATATTCATGAAACAATACACACAATTTCCACATCCATATACATATTACCCATCACATTATATTACCATAATCTCATTTTCAATATCAAGACTTAGCTCTGCTCAAGTCTTTCAACAATTCATTTCTCGTCATTTAACATATTTTCTTAAGCCACATTCCTTTTCAGTAATTTGCGTATGTATTGTGATCATATCAATCCATGATCATCATCATATATCTCATAGCATTATATCTTAATATATTGCTCAATTGTTCCACAATTCATAATTCACATAGAAGCAAACACAAGCATGGGCCCAAAAGGATCTAATATGCTATTCAAATTTCAGAGTTACTGCTTTGGTCTATAATGACACCATGTGCCTAGCCCCATAGGCAATATATCAATGTAATAATTTAACTAGGTCTGAGCTTATGACCCGGTCATTTCACCTAGCCTAGATTCAAGGATTTATTTTTAAGGCTTACGACTCGGTCATTTCACCTTAAAAATATTTTCACAGTGACGCCTAGCGTCTAGCCCGTAGGCAAATCATAGGCATGCCGCTAAACCTAGAACTCTGAATATTGAATAACATACTAGGCACACAATTCTTTCATAATTTCATTATCAATATCTTTCTCATTTTCTCAAGATCAAGCTAGGCACAATGCCTTAATTATCTCATTTATATCAATATAGTCATCACTAATGTCTTTACATGCCATTATTAATGTATGCATAACAAATTTCATTACCCATACGTTTTAGGTCATTATCATATTTTGCACATAGTTCATATTACATATAATGCATTTGTGACATCATACAAATAATAGCATATTACTTATGCACCAACAATGAAGTAATTAACTTAACACATTTTCCAACCAAATGTGTTAAGTCCCAATGTCATGTAAATATAAGCACTTATTCAAAGTGTGTACTTACCTTATGAAACACTCCAAAATAAGCTTTAACACTTCCTCTAACCTTCTCTTCCGAGTTGCCCTTCAATACTAAGGTTAGGAAAACTACTCTCTCTCAATACCTATACCAAATGTGACATAAACAACCATTTAATATCACATTCAAAGGCATTCTTAACATTCAAATCATTTAAATAGGAAATACAAATGAAAAATAACAAAAAGAGTTATTCTCAAGTGACATGCCAACAACCCGAGCGTGTTGATGACCGTGTCATTAACTCATTCATACAGAAGCATTAACACGTCCAATGACATGGGCATGTCACTGCCCGTGTCATTCATTCTGCCTTACAAAAATATTGACAAGCCCAACAACACTGGCATGTTCATGGATGTGTCAATTATCTTATCTTACAGTAGCCATGACACATCCAATGACATGGGCGTGTTAATAGTCGTGTCATCAATCATTAAACTCAGCACCGTTGACACGCCCAACGACATGGCCGTGTCACTGGCCATGTCAGGCAAATGTTATACATTTCGAACTCTCAACCATATGAACACAATCATTCCAAAATCAATACTACAACACCCTTAATCATCATCTTTGTAACACCCCTATACCCCAATATATGCACACCGCATACACTCGCTTATGCAATGTATGCATACCGGATACAGGGATGTCACGGTCCTTTCTAAACAAACCAAACTTTAACTATTAAATCAAATCATCATAAGTCAGTCCGAGTAAACTTAAAATATTTAACTTATATTCTAAATAGTAATAGATAAAACATTCCTTCTTTAAAATACATACATATATGTATATATAACATTAGTACCCAAAAGTTTATCCAAAACAGTCTATTCAAAACATTTGTTAAATAAGCAGTGGAAAATACATATGCATATATATATCAAAATCAATGTTTATAAAATTATAGAATTTATACATGTTGGCAGTTCATCTCTGATCTTGATGTCCACAACTCAACACTGCTATCACAAACTCAAGCCTAGACTCGACTCGGTCTAGACGAGCTCTCCGGCACAACCGGATCTACCCTGTCACCTGCGCGATGACCAATAATCGCGCTAAGCAGAAAGCTTAGTGGTACAAACTTTGATTCAATATAGATCAATGTGATGCTCATGCACAATATATATGAATATATGAACTCATTGCATTATATCTCAACATATTAATGATTTGCATCATATTTCATAATTCACATTAAAGCAAAGACAAGCATGGGCCCAAAATGAAACTAATATAATATTCAAAGTTCAGAGTTACTGCTTTGGTCCATATTGACACCTTGTGTCTAGCCCCGTAGGCAATATATATATATATATATATCCATGGATAATGTAACAGACCCAGTCTCTTGGACCTCAACCCGGCTAGACCCTTGGGCCCCAGTATCTTGGTCCTCAACCCGGCTAGATTGTTACAGTTTTGAGGCTTACGATCCGGTCTTTTCACCCCAAAAACATCACATTTATTAGCTGGGCTCGGCTTATAACCCGGTCTTTTCACCTACCTAGCAATTCATAGACATGCGCCAAACCCAGAACTCTGAAAATTGAATAACATACTAGGCACACAATTAATTCATTTATCTCATTATCAATCTCTTTCACAATTCATTTCTCATTTTATTTCTCATAATCAAATTAGGCTCATTGCCTTAGTATATCGTCTTTTCTCATTTTTCTCATTCCTCTATTTTGTCTCAATATCGATTGGTTACATTATGTTTTCACAGCTCATATCACATTTTTCCAAGTTCTTTTCATATACAATACATTACTCAATTGCATTCATACATCAACATAATTCACATTATGCATATCATAATATATAACTCATTCATCAACAATATATCAAGTAACTTAACACATTTCTCAACTAAATGTGTTAAGTCCCAATGTCATATAAATGTATGCAATCATTCAAAGTTTGTACTTACCTCTAAGAGCAACAACACCACTCTATCAACTCCTCTTCCAAGATCTCACTCAAACCTTGGCTTGGGTAACTCAAATCTCTTCAAAACCTAATCCAAAGGTGATCATACAATACTCTCTTAGTGATACACATAAGAAAATAAGAAAGAGAACTATCTATGGTAAACTCTACGCTTGACACGCTCAACAACACGGGCATGTCCCTGACCGTGCCCTAAACCCACAACACAAAAGCTTTGACACGCTCAATGACATGGGCGTGTCACTAGACATTTCAATCAACCAACAACACAGTAGCTATGACACGCTTAGTGACATGGGCGTGTCACTGGCCGTGTCAATACTACAATAATACAGAAGCTGTGACACGTTCAGTGACATGGGCATGTCACTACTCTTGTCACCAACCCAGAAAATAGAACCAACGACACGCCCAAAGACATGGTCGTGTTAATGGGCGTGTCAGGCCAAAAACCCTAAAATCGACACCAACAAAGCCACATCTAACAAACATCTTCCAATAACCATATCAATAACACATAAACTCAATCAAAACCATCAACAACCCAATAATGCTTGAGTAAACCTTAAAACAACTCAATTACAAACATCAAACACAAACACCACCATATTCACAACTCAAAAATCACACAATCCACACATTTGCCTCTTTCACCAAATTCAACCCTTTTTTCTCTTCAATCCAAACCCAAAAATTAAAGTTACCAAGACAGAACACTTCAAACACACCAAAATAACTATAAACACATCTACAACAACCATCCAACAAACCCAAGAGCACAAACTCAAAAGAAAACTAAGAAACAAGTTAGAAACTTACCAAAAGTGAAGAAAATCCTTAAAACTCCAACTTGATCTCTTGAAATCCTTCAATCTCTTGAGCTTGGAAGCAGCAAAATCTCTTTTCCTTTGGTTAATAAGGGTGGCCAGCTCACTAGAAGGATAGAAGAAGATGAAGATGAAAGAAGAAGAAGAAAGAAAGGAAGTCAACCTTAAACAACCACTCTCTCCTCAAAACACTCTCCACCAAGCGATTAAACAATATAATATTAAATCCACTTACATCATCTTCCACTAACATAAATAAATCCATTTAATTAATCAAAATATCTCTTTTGACTTATAAAACCCATGACTTGTATATATTTTGAATATATCCTCATATGTACAACATATATACATCTCCTCTTATTCCATTAGTCATATATACACTTTAAATTATCTAATCCAATTCTCACAAATAAGCATTCCAAAATTTTAGGGTATAATTTGGGATATTACAATTCTCCCCCTCTACAAAATAATTTCGTCCTCGAAATTACCTGTTCTCAAGTCTAGAATAATTAAGAATACTGATCTCGCATCGCTTGCTCACTCTCCCAAGTTGCCTCTTCTCTAGGATGATTCTTCCAAAAAACCTTCACAATTGGCACTTTCTTATTTCTCAAATCTTTCACTCCATGTGCTAAAATGAGCACTGGTTCTTCTTCAAAAGTCAGATCCGGACTCACCACAATGGATTCCACTGACAAAACATGAGATGGGTCTAAACTGTATATTTGTAGCATAGAAACATGGAAGACATTGTGAATTCTATCCAACTCAGGTGACAAAGCGAGTCTATAAGAAACTGGTCCAACTCTTTCCAGTATCTCATAAGGTCCAATGAAACGAGGACTCAACTTCCCTTTGCGGCCAAACCTCAAAATTCTCTTCTAAGGAGACACTTTCAAAATTACTTTATCTCCAACACTAAACTCTATATCTCTCCTCTTCAAATCTGAATAGGATTTCTGTCGGTCTGAAGCTGCTTTCAACCGATCTCAAATTATCTTCACTTTCTCCTCCCGTTTCTTTAATCAAATCGAGACCAACCAACTTACCTTCTCCAATCTCATTCCAACATAGAGGTGTTCTGCATCTTCTACCATACAATGCCTTAAATGGTGCCATTCTAATACTGGACTAGTAACTGTTGTTATAAACAAATTCCATCAATGGAAAGAATCTATCCCAACTCCCAGAGAAATCAATGACACAACTTCTTAACATGTCATCCAAAATCTGTATCACTCTCTCTGACTGCCCATCTATCTGCGGATGAAAAGCAGTGCTAAAATGCAATCGAGAACCCAAAGCAGCATGCAAACTCTTCCAAAACCTTAAAGTAATCCGAGGATCTCGATCAGACACTAAAGAAATTGAGACTCCATACAATCTCACTATCTCACTGATATACAGCTCAACCAACTTCTCCAGAGAATAATCCATTCGAACTAGAAGGAAATGAGCTATCTTCATCAATCGATCAACAATCACCCAAATTGCATCGTGCTTCTTCTGAGTCAACGGCAAACCAGTCACAAAATCCATCGTTACTCTCTCCCACTTCCATTCAGGCACTGATAAAGGCTGGAGCAACCCCGAAGGAACTTGGTGCTCGTCTTCACCCTCTAACAAGTGAGGCATTTGGATACAAACTCCGCTATGTCCCTCTTCATACCTTACGACCAATAATGTTGCTTCAAATCATGGTACATCTTAGTACTCCTAGGGTGCATAGCAAAAGCCGACTGATGTGCTTCCTCTAAAATAATCTTTCTCAGTCTTGCATCATTAGGAACACACAATCTATCTTTGTACCATAAACTACTATCACTTCTCACCTGAAAGTCTCTACTCTCTCCTTTTTGGCCATCCAAAACAATCTTCTGAATTTTCTCATCTGCCAACTGAGCCTCTTTAATCTGATCCAACAACACCGGTCTCAACTGCAACTGAGCCAGCAAAGCACCATCATCACATGAACCAAAACTAGCAAGCAATGCTCTCAATTCAACAAGCAACGAGAGTGAATAAGCAATCAAACCTGCCAAAGACTTTTGACTCAAGGCATCAGCAATAACATTTGCCTTACAAGAATGATAATCAATCAAACAGTCGTAATCTTTAATTAACTCCTACCACCATCGCTGCAGAAGATTCAGCTCTCTCTAAACACCCAAGTATTTCAAACTCTTGTGATCTGTATAAATGAAACACTTCTCCCCATACAAGTAGTGTCCCTAAATCTTCAAAGCAAAAACTATTGCTGCTAACTCCAAATCATGCGTTGGGTAATTCAACTCATGCGGCTTAAACTGCCGAGAAGCATAAGCTATGACTCTACCCTCCTGCATCAAAACACAACCAAAACATTATATGAAGCATCACTGTAAATCACATATGGTTTATCTTCCACAGGCAAGGTAAGAACAGGAGCTTGAGTCAACATCTCCTTCAATTGCTCAAAGTTTGCTTGACACTGATCTATCCATACAAATCTAACTCTCTTCCGAAGTAATCTGGTGAGTGGAGTAGCTATCAAAGAAAAGCCTTCACAAACCGTCGATAATAGCCTGCCAAACCCAGAAAACTTCTAACTTCAGTCATAGACTTTGGTGGACTCCAATTCAAAATAGCTTCAACTTTACTCGAATCAACTCTAATACCATCTGCTGAAACCACATGACCCAGAAAAGTCACTTGATCAAGCCAAAACTCACACTTTGACAGCTTAGCATACAATTGCTTCTCTCTCAAGGTCTGCAACACTATCCGCAAGTGCTTATCATGATCCTCCTCATTATGCGAATACACCAAAATATCATCGATAAAGACCACAAAAAACTGATCTAAATAGGGTCTAAACACCCTGTTCATCAAATCCATAAAAGCTGCAAGTGCATTCGTCAATCCAAAAGGCATCACCAAAAACTCATAATGCCCATACCTTGTGCGAAAAGCTGTCTTGGGAACATCTTCCTCTCTAATTCTCAACTGATGGTGTAACACCCCTATACCCTGTATACGTACACAGCATGCTATTACGATCGTAATATACGTATACTGAATATAGAAATGCCACGGTTTATTAAACAAATGACTCATCCCTTTTCAAAAACATGAACAAATCTAAATCATTTAAAAGAAATTATAAACACAATAAATAAAGTGTTTATTTAAAACGCAGTGGAAAATATAACAAATGTTTACAAATATTTTTACATCAAAACTCAAGTTTTACAAAACATAAAATATATACATGTTCGGCAGTACATCTTTGATCTTTAAGCTCCACTATCAATGCCTCAAAATCTAGACTCTAATCGGTCTAGAGGAACTCTCTGGTTCTTCTCTGTCACCTACGCGATGAACCACAATCGCGCTAAGCCAACGGCTAAGTGGTACAAACTATAATAATATTATACTTTAATGAAATGCAAATGTCATAATCTCAAACATATAAACAATTCTCAAGAATCTCATTATTCATTTATTTCATCATTCATACATTACATTAAAAACAAAGACAAACTTGGGCCCACAAGACACTAAAATGTTATTCAAAGTTCAAAGTTACTGCTTTGGTCCATATCATAATCATCAAGCCCGTAGGCAATATATATATATCTCTATCCATGGATAGGGTAATAGACCCAGTCTCTTGGACCTCAACCCGGATAAACCAAGGAGATCCTCAACCCGGCAAGACTGTTACTATAATTCACATTTCTCATTTATAAACTGGAATCGGCTTACGACCCGGTCTTTTCACCTATCCAGTACTTTATAGGCATGCCGCCAAACTCAGAACTCTGAAGGTTGAATAACACATTAGACACATAATCTTTTCATTTATATCTTTGTACATTTTTTTCTCATCATTATAGCCAACAACCATGGCTTCATATCTCATAATTAAAATAGGCAACCATGCCTCAATCATCTCATTAGCATCATTATAGCCAACAACCATGGCTTCATATCTCATCAAGATAATATACAATATCAATTGATCATTCAAGTATACACAACCAATTGCATTAACATACCTTTCATATTTCATCAAATGTTTTAACCCTGTAATCAATTGCTTAGCATATGTATAATCAAATATGTTAAGTATCAAATCATGTGAGTGTATGCAACAATGTAGTTTGTACTTACCTTAGGAACAACTCACACCAATCTACAACCTTTCTCTTTCAAGAATTCTTCACCACCTAGGTTAGGACAATTCAACCTCTTCAATACCTAAACCAAAGGTGATAATACATACTCACTTAGAGATACACATGAGATAATAAGACTAAGAACCAACTAGGGCAAACCCTAAACATGACATGCTCAACAACACGGGCGTGTCCCTGACCGTGCCCTAAACTCACAACACAGAAGCTTTGACACGCTCAGAACCACGGGCGTGTCACTGAACGTGTAATACATTCTGTCTCCAGAAACATTGACACGTCCAACAACATGGGCGTGTTCATGGCCGTGTCAATTCCTCACCAACATTGTAGCTATGACACGCTCAGTGACATGGGTATGTCACTGGACGTGTCAATACTACAACTACACAGAAGCTGTGACACGCTCAGTGACATGGGCGTGTCACCGCTCGTGTCACCCATCAAAGAACACAGAACCATCAACAAGCCTAAAAACCTGATCGTGCTCATGGGCGTGTCAGGCCAAAAATCCAGATTTCGGCAACATCAACAACACAACCAACAAATCACTTCCTTTCACCAAAATCCACTTCAAACAAACTTAGCTCAACATACCCAAGAACCATAACAAACTTGCAAAAACACTAAAACAACTAAAAACATACATCCAACACAAATCAAAATCATCACCACAAACCCAAAACACAACCACCATACTTTCACTTCCAACAACTTACTCTTTCCCTTAATCCAACCCCAAAATCCAAAATCACTTGAACCAAACACTCTTAAACACATCTTAATCAAACATAATCACATACCATCAATATTCAACGAACAAACTCAAACACATCTTAAAAGAAAATCAAGGAATCAAGAGGAAACTTACCAAGGATGAAGAAAATCTTAAATTTCCAACTTGATCACTTGAAAACTTTCTTAGATCTTGAGTTAGAAGATCAAATCTCTCTCTTTCTCTCTTGATCTTTGCTAGCCGGCCAAAAGAAAAGAAAAGGAGAGAAAAGAAAGAGAACCACGCAGAAAGAAAGAAAGAAAGAAGAAAAGAAATAAATCAAAGTCAAATCTCACCCACTATCTCCTCAAAATCCTCTCCTCCAAGCATTTATATTAAAATATTCCAAATATCTCATTCCACTCACTTAATTTTCCATTTCCATTAATTAACTTAATTAATTAAAATCATTAACTAATCATCTTTGACCTCTACTAACTTGATTTGTATATGTTGTGTATATTGCTATATATACAACATATACACTCTCTCTTCACTTCCTTTTTCTTTCCAATTACACAAATACATTAAATCCAATTAAAACAATAATTATATCAAAACTTCTAGGGCACACTTTGGGATATTACAATTCTCCCCCTCTAAACAGAAATTTCATCCTCGAAATTACCTGATCTCAAGTTTGAAACAGTTGAGGATGTTTCTCTCGCATTGCTTGCTCACTCTCCCAAGTTGCCTCTTCTCTACCATGATTCTTCCAAAGAACTTTCACCAATGGCACTCTTTTATTTCTAAACTCTTTTACTTCATGTGCCAGAATAGCAATTGGTTCTTCTTCAAATGTTAAATCCGGACTCACCTCAATAGATTCAACTGGTAAAACATGAGATGGGTCTGATTTGTACCTCCTCAGCATAGAAACATGGAAGACATTGTGAATTCTATCCAATTCAGGCGGTAAAGCAAGTCGATATGCAACTGGTCCAACTCTTTCCAATACCTCATACGGTCCAATAAAACGAGGACTCAGTTTTCCTTTACGACCAAATCTTAAAATCTTTTTCCAAGGAGACACTTTCAAAAATACTTTATTTCCAATATTAAACTCTATGTCTCTCCTCTTCAAATCTGAATAAGATTTATGTCGGTCTAAAGCTGCTTTTAACCGATCCCGGATTATCTTCACTTTCTCTTCAGTCTCTTTAACCAAATCAGGACCGATTAGTTTGCCTTCTCAAAGTTCATTCCAACATAAAGGCGTTCTACATCTTCTACCATACAATGCCTCAAATGGTGTCATACCAATACTAGATTGATGACTGTTGTTGTAAGCAAATTCCACAAGTGGCAAAAATCTATCCCAACTTCCAGAAAAATCAATGATACAGCTTCTCAACATATCCTCTATAATCTGTATCACTCTCTCTGACTGCCCATCTGTCTGTGGATGAAAAGCAGTGCTAAAGTGTAATCGAGAACCCAATGCATCATGCAAACTCTTCCAAAACCTTGAAGTGAACCGGGGATCTCGATCTGACACTAAAGAAATTGGGACTCCATGAACTTCACTATTTCATTAATATACAGCTCAGCCAGTCTCTCAAGAGAATAGTCCATTCTAACTGGAAGAAAATGAGCTGTCTTTGTTAACCGATCAACAATCACCCAGATAGCATCATACTTCTTCTGAGTCAATGGCAAACCAGAAACAAAATCCATTGTCACTCTCTCCCATTTCCATTCGGCCACTGTTAAAGGTTGAAGCAACCCAGTTGGAACTTGATGCTCAGCTTTCACCCTCTGACACGTGAGACACTTGGATACAAATTCTATTATGTCTCTCTTCATACCAGACCACCAATAATGTTGTTTCAAATCATGGTACATCTTTGTAGTTCCCGGATGCATAGCAAAAACTAATTGGTGTGCTTCCTCCAAAATAAACTTTCTCAAACTAGTATCATCAGGAACACACAACCTATCTTTAAACCAAAGGCTACCATCATTTCTCACATGGAAATCTCTACTTTCTCCATGTTGGCAATCTGAAACAATCTTCTGAATTTTCTCATCAGCCAATTGAGTCTCTTTAATATGATCCAACAACACTGGTCTCAACTGCAATTGAGATAACAGTGCACCATCATCGCATGATTCAAAACTAGCATACAATGCTCTCAATTCAACAAGCTACGAGAGTGAATAAACTGACAAACTTGCCAAAGACTTTCGGCTCAAAGCATCAGCAACAACATTCGCCTTACCCGGATGATAATAAATCAAACAGTCATAGTCTTTAATCAACTCCAACCAACGTCTCTGTCGAAGATTAAGCTTGAACTCCCAAATCATGCTTCGGATAATTAAGCTCATGCGGCTTCAGCTGCCGAGAAGCATAAGCTACAACTTTACCCTCTTGCATCAAAACACATCCTAAACCATTATGTGAAGCATCACTATAAATCGCATAAGGTTTATCTTCCACAGGCAAAGTAAGAACAGGCGCTTGAGTCAACATCTCTTTCAACTGCTCAAAACTAGCTTGACACTGATCTGTCCACACAAATCTAACTCCTTTTCAAAGTAATCTGGTGAGTGGAGTAGCTATTAAAGAAAAACCTTTCACAAAGCGTCGATAATAGCCTGCTAAACCCAAAAAACTTCTAACTTCAGTCACTGACTTTGGTGGACTCCAATTCAAAATAGCTTCAACTTTACTTGGATCAACTCTAATACCATCTGCTGAAACTATATGACCTAAAAAAGTAACTTGATCAAGCCAAAACTCACACTTTGACAGTTTGGCATACAATTGCTTTTCTCTCAAGATCTGCAATACAATCCGCAGATGCTTGTCATGTTCCTCTTCATTACGCGAATACACCAAAATATCGTCAATGAAAACTACTACAAACTGATCCAGATAGGGCCTAAACACCCTATTCATCAAATCCATGAAAGCTGCAGGTGCATTCGTCAACCAAAAGGCATCACTAAGAACTCATAATGCCCATACATTGTGCAAAAAGCTGTCTTAGGAACATCTTCAGCTCTAACCCTCAACTGATGGTACCCTGATCTCAAATCAATCTTGGAAAACACTGCTGCTCCCTTCAATTGATCAAAGAGATCATCAATCCTAGGCAAAGGATACTTATTCTTGATAGTCACTTTGTTCAATTGCCTATAATCGATGCACAATCTCATAGTACCATCCTTCTTCTTCACAAACAAAACAGGAGCTCCCCATGGAGAAACACTAGGGCGAATAAACCCTTTATCCAACAACTCCTGCAACTGCACCTTCAACTCTCTCAACTCAGCAGGTGCCATTCGATAAGGGGTAATAGAGATGGGAGTGGTACCAGGCAACAATTCGATACCAAACTCAACCTCTCTCTCAGGGGGTAACCCTGGCAACTCCTCAGGAAACACATCTGGAAAATCTGCAATTGTGGTTATACTGTCAAGTTGGGAACCCACTATTCTGGTATCCACAACATGAGCAAGATAAGCATCACACCCTTTCTAATCAACTTTCTAGCAGCTACAACTGATACAAATAAGGATGCAAGTTGTCTTTGCTCACTAGACACCATCACAATTCTACCATCACCGGTTTTCAAGGTAACACACTTCTTTTGACAATCTACCACAGCTCCATGCTTAGACAACCAATCCATGCCTAAGATTAAATCATACTCCTTAAAAGGCATTTCAATTAAATCCCCAAGAAACTCCTCTCCTTGCACTACCACAGCACTATCACGATGAACCTTACTCACAACAACACTGTGTCCTAAAGGATTTATCACCAAGACATCAAATCCTAAGGACTCTAAATGCAATTCAGACACAGGCAAAATGAATGCACTTATGTTTGAATGAGTAGATCCTGGATCAATCAAAGCAAGAACTGAAATGCCAAATAAAGAGAATGTACCCGCTATAGCTGCTGAAGCATCCGGCTGCCTCTACATCACATAAACTCTCTGAGAAGATTCGGCCTCATCTGGCCTATTTCCTCCGAATGTTGACCCTCCTCTCTGACTAAACACGGGCCAACCACCTCTACTAAAACCTCTGCCCCCTCGACCACCTCTGCTAACACTCGGTCGAGAAGCTGCAGACTCAGCCTGTCTATACTCCTGCACTGACCTACTCGGCTGTCTCTGACTCCTACTGATCCTCGGAACAAAACTTCCTCTACCTCTCTTCACAGATGAAGACCCTGCCTCAAAATGGGGTCTCCTTACCCTAGTCTCCTCCTCGGTAGCAGCTGCTGCAATACCTTGAGCTCTCTCAACACTCCTAGCTGCTGCAACTAGCTGAGAGAAATCCTGGTACCGAGAACCAGCAACAATGCACATAATGGAGGGCCTCAATCCCTCCTCAAATCTTCTGCATCGATCAATCTAGTCCGAGATAATCCCACCGGCATAGTGACTCAACCGGGTGTACTCAACCTCATACTCCGTTACCGTCCGGTTGTCTTGCCTCAAATTCAAGAATTCCATCTTCTTAATATCTTTATACTCCCTCGGAGTATATTTCTGCTCGAATTCCCTCAGAAAATCACTATAAGATAATGTAGGTGGATCATCCATGGCATGAGGAACCGTCTTCCACCAGTCATAGGCATCTTTCTGCAGAAGGGATCTTGCATAATCAAACTTCTCAACCAAAAATAGCTTGCAACTGAATGAATATCCTCTGCACTTTATCCAACCACTGCTCAGCCACTGCAGGATCGGTAGTGCCCAAGAAATCTTCAGCCCCATATTTTCTCAATTTGTCATAATACCTCACCGGCACTTGAGGTTGTGGTGGTGGTGGCTGTTGCACTGGAGCTCCTCTCAACAAATCTACCATGTGCCTAAACCAACCCGGCGGTACCTCATTCGCATCTGATCTCCCTGGCACAGGAGTAGGGGCCTCACTAACTCTATCAACTCTAGCTCCATCTCTACCCTCTTCAGGAGCTACACTCTCAGCATTACCCTCTACATACTGTCGTGACTGAGATGCCATTACAACCTATATCTGCAAACACAGTAGAATATACCTCATTAAAGATCAAAGACTGCCAATACCATAACATGTATCTTACTTAAAACCATATTTTAAAACTCAAAATTTCCTTTTTCTTACAACTAACCTAGGTTGAGAATCTCAAACCTAGGCTCTGATACCAAAACATTTGTAATACCCCTATACCCCGTATACGCACACAGCATGCTATTACGATCGTAATATACATATACTGAATATAGAAATGCCACGGTTTATTAAAAAAATGACTCATCCCTTTTCAAAAACATGAACAAATCTAAATCATTTAAAAGAAATTATAAACACAATAAATAAAGTGTTTATTTAAAACACAGCGGAAAATATAACAAATGTTTACAAATATTTTTACATCAAAACTCAAGTTTTACAAAACATAAAATATATACATGTTCGGCAGTACGTCTTTGATCTTTAAGCTCCACTATCAACGCCTCAAAATCTAGACTCTACTCGGTCTAGAGGAACTCTCTGGTTCTTCTCTGTCACCTGTGCGATGAACCACAATCGCGCTAAGCCAACGGCTTAGTGGTACAAACTATAATAATATTATACTTTAATGAAATGCAAATGTCATAATCTCAAACATATAAACAATTCTCAAGAATCTCATTATTCATTTATTTCATCATTCATACATTACATTATAAACAAAGACAAACTTGGGCCCACAAGACACTAAAATGTTATTCAAAGTTCAGAGTTACTGCTTTGGTCCATATCATAATCATCAAGCCCGTAGGCAATATATATATATATATATCCATGGATAGGGTAACAGACCCAGTCTCTTGGACCTCAACTCGGCTAAACTCGAGGAGATTCCTCAACCCGGCAAGACTGTTACCTGTAACAGGCCCAGTCTCTTGGACCTCAACCCGGATAAACCAAGGAGATCCTTAACCCGGCAAGACTGTTACTATAATTCACATTTCACATTTATCAACTGGAATCGGCTTACGACCCGATCTTTTCACCTATCCAATACTTTATAGGCATGCGCCAAACTCATAACTCTGAAGGTTGAATAACACATTAGACACATAATCTTTTCATTTATATCTTTGTACATTTCTTTCTCATCATTATAGCCAACAACCATGGCTTCATATCTCATAATTAAAATAGGCAACCATGCCTCAATCATCTCATTAGCATCATTATAGCCAACAACCATGGCTTCATATCTCATCAAGATAATGTACAATATCAATTGATCATTCAAGTATACACAACCAATTGCATTAACATACCTTTCATATTTCATCAAATGTTTTAACCCTGTAATCAATTGCTTAGCATATGTATAATCAAATATGTTAAGTATCAAATCATGTGAGTGTATGCAACAATGTAGTTTGTACTTACCTTAGGAACAACTCACACCAATCTACAACCTTTCTCTTTCAATAATTCTTCACCACCTAGGTTAGGACAATTCAACCTCTTCAATACCTAAACCAAAGGTGATAATACATACTCACTTAGAGATACACATGAGATAATAAGACTAAGAACAAACTAGGGCAAACCCTAAACATGACACGCTCAACAACACTGGCGTGTCCCTGACCGTTCCTAAAAACTCACAATACAGAAGCTTTGACACGCTCAGAACCACGGGCGTGTCACTGAACATGTAATACATTCTGTCTAACAGAAACATTGACACGTCTAACAACATGGGCATGTTTATGGCCGTGTCAATTCCTCACAAACACAGTAGCTATGACACGCTCAGTGACATGGGCGTGTCACTGGACGTGTCAATACTACAACTACACAGAAGTTGTGACACGCTCAGTGACATGGGCGTGTCACCGCTCGTGTCACCCATCCAAGAACACAGAACCATCAACACGCCTAAAAACCTGGTCGTGCTCATGGGCGTGTCAGGCCAAAAATCCATATTCCGGCAACATCAACAACACAACCAACAAATCACTTCCTTTCACCAAAATCCACTTCAATCAAACTTAGCTCAACATACCCAAGAACCATAACAAACTCGCAAAAACACCAAAACAACTAAAAACATACATCCAACACAAATCAAAATCATCACCACAAACCCAAAACACAACCACCATACTTTCACTTTCAACAACTTACTCTTTCCCTTAATCCAACCCCAAAATCCAAAATCACTTGAACCAAACACTCTTAAACACATCTTAATCAAACATAATCACATACCATCAATATTCAACCAACAAAGTCAAACACACCTTAAAAGAAAATCAAGGAATTAAGAGGAAACTTACCAAGGATGAAGAAACTCTTAAATTTCCAACTTGATCACTTGAAAACTTTCTTAGATCTTGAGTTAGAAGATCAAATCTCTCTCTTGCTCTCTTGATCTTTGCTAGCCGGCCAAAAGAAAAGAAAAGGAGAGAAAAGAAAGAGAACCACGCAGAAAGAAAGAAAGAAAGAAGAAAAGAAAGAAATCAAAGTCAAATCTCACCCACTATCTCCTCAAAATCCTCTCCTCCAAGCATTTATATTAAAATATTCCAAATATCTCATTCCACTCACTTAATTTTCCATTTCCATTAATTAACTTAATTAATTAAAATCATTAACTAATCATCTTTGACCTCCACTAACTTGACTTGTAAATGTTGTGTATATTGCTATATATACAACATATACACTCTCTCTTCACTTCCTTTTTCTTTCCAATTACACAAATACATTAAATCCAATTAAAACAACAATTATATCAAAACTTCTAGGGCACACTTTGGGATATTACAGATGGTACCCTAATCTCAAATCAATCTTGGAGAAAACTGTTGCTCAATTCAATTGATTAAAGAGTTCATCAATTCTAGTCAAAGGATTCTTATTCTTGATGGTCACCTTATTCAACTGCCTATAATCAATGCACAGTCTCAAAGTACCATCCTTCTTCTTTACAAACAAAATTGGAGCTCCTCACAGAGAAACACTAGGGTGAACAAACCCTTTATCCAACAACAGTTGCAAGTGCACCTTCAACTCTCTCAACTCAGCAGGTGCCATTCGATAAGGAGTAATAGAGATAGGAGTGGTACCAGGCAAAAAATCGATACCAACTGTGAACACATTTGGGAACTCAACCTCTCTCTCAGGGGGCATCTCTGGCAACTCCTCGGGAAATACATTTGGGAATTCAGCAACTGTGGGTATACTATCAAGCTGGGAACCCACTACTCTGGTATCCACAACATGAGCAAGATAAGCATCACACCCTTTCTGAATCATCCTCTTAGCTGCAACAGCTGAAACAAACAAGGATGCAAGTTGTCTTTGCTCACTAGATACCATAACACTTTTACCATCACCGATTCTCAGGGTAACATACTTCTTCTGACAATCTACCACAGCCCCATGCTTAGACAACCAATCCATGCCGAAGATCAAATCATACTCCTTAAAAGGCATTTCAATCAAATCACCAAGAAACTCCTCATCCTGAACAACAACTGGACTATCTTGGTGCACCTTACTCACCACAACACTATGCCCTAAAAGATTTGTTACCAAGACACCAAATCTTAGGGACTCAGAATGCAATTCAGACACAGGCAAGATGGATGCACTTATATATGAATGCGTAGATCCTAGATCAATTAGAGCAAGACCTGAAATGCCAAATAAAGAAAATGTACCCGCAATGATAGCTGAAGCATCCGGCTGCCTCTGCATCACATACACTCGCTGAGAAGGCCCAGCCTCATCTGGCCGACTACCTCTGGATGTAGAGCCTCCTCTCTGACTAAATCTAGGTCTACCATCTCTACTGAAACCTCTGCCACTTCGACCTCCTATCACACTAAGTCGAGAAACTGCAGATTCTGCCTGCCTATCCTCCTATAGCTCGGGATAGTCTCTGATGAAATGGTCAGGCAATCCGCATCTGAAATATACAGCTGGTCCACCAATCTTCCAACAAACACCCCCATGAATCCTACCACAATGGACACATGTAGGTGGAGTAGACCTCTGAGCCACTAGGGTCGGTGCATTAGCCACAGAAACTGTAGGTCTCGATCTCTGCCTCTGATGTGGGACTGACCTAACAGGCTGCCTCTGGCCCCTACTGAACCTCTGAAAATGACCTCCTCATCCTCTCTTTGCAAATGAAGACCCTGCCTTAAATTGGGGTCTCCTAACTCTGGTCTCCTCCTTATTAGCAGCTGCTGCAATAGCCTGCGCTCTCTCAACACTCCGGGCCGCTGCAACAAGCTGGGAAAGATCCTGATACCGGGAACCAGCAACAATACACATAATAGAGGGCCTCAACCCCTCCTCAAATCTCCTGTACTATTCTATCTCATATGAAATAATCTCACCGGCATAATGACTCAACCGGATGAACTCTACCTCATACTCTGTCACAGTCTGGTTATCCTATCTCAAATTCAGAAACTCCATCTTCTTAGCATCCTTATACTCCCTCGGAGTATACTTCTGCTCAAACTCCCGCAGAAAATCACCATAAGACAAGGTCGGTGGATCATCCATGGCATGGGGAACCGTCTTCCACCAATCATACGCATCTCTCTACATAAGAGATCTAGCATAATTAAACTTCTCTTCATGAGTGGCTTGCAACTAGATGAATACCCTCTGAACTCTATCCAACCACTGCTCAGCTACTGCAGGATCTGTAGTACTAGCAAATTCCTCAGCTTCGAACTTTCTTAATTTATTATACTGCCTCACCGGTACTTGTGGCTGCGGTTGCGGTGGCGACTACTGCACTGGACCTGCCTCATCAAATCTACCATATGCCATAACTAAACCGGCGAAATCTCATCAGCAGCGGGTCTCTCGGGCACAGGAGCAGGTGCCTCACTAGTTAACTCAACCCTAGCTCCATCTCTACTCTCAACAGGAGTTACACTCTCAGCACTACCTTCTACAGACTGAAGTGACTGAGACGCCATCACTACCTATATCTGCAAACACAGCAGAAAATACCTCATCAAAGATCAGAAACTGCCAGTGCCAATGCATGTATCTTATTTAAAAATCATATTTTAAAATCAAATTTTTCTTTTTCTTACAATTCACCTAGGTTTAGAACCTCAAACCTAGGCTCTAATACCCAAAAAGTTGTAACACCCCCTTACCCCAATATACGCACACCGCATACACTCACTTATGCAATATACGTATACCGGATACAAGGATGTTACGGTCCTTTCTAAACAAACCAAACTTTAACTATTAAATCAAATCATCATAAGTCAGTCTGAGTAAACATAAATTATTTAACCTATAATATAAATAGTAATAGATAAAACATTCCTTCGTTAAAATACATATATATATAATATTAGTACCCAAAAGTTTATCCAAAATAGTCTGTTCAAAACATTTGTTAAATAAGCAGTGAAAAATACATATGTATATATATATCAAAATCAATGTTTACAAAATTATAGAATTTATACATGCTGGCAGTTCGTCTCTGATCTTGATGTCCACAACTCAACACTGCTATCACAAACTCAAGCCTAGACTCGACTTGGTCTAGACGAGCTCTCCGGCACAACCAGATCTACCATGTCACCTGCGCGATGAACCACAATCGCGCTAAGCATAAAGCTTAGTGGTACAAACTTTGATTCAATATAGATCAATGCAATGCTCATGCATAATATATATGAATATATCAACTCATTGCATTATATCTCAACATATTAATCATTTGCATCATATTTCATAATTCACATTAAAGCAAAGACAAGCATGGGCCCAAAATGAAACTAATATACTATTCAAAGTTCAAAGTTACTGCTTTGGTCCATATTGACACCTTGTGTCTACCTTGTAGGCAATATATATATATCTATGGATAATATAACAGACCCAGTCTCTTGGACCTCAACCCGGCTAGACCCTTGGGCCCCAGTATCTTGGTCATCAACTCGGCTAGACTGTTACAGTTTTTGAGGCTTACGACCCAGTCTTTTCACCCCAAAAACATCACATTTATTAGCTGGACTCTGCTTACGACCCGGTCTTTTCACCTGCCCAGCAATTCATAGGTGTAACAACCCCCCTGTCCCAGTCTCCCAGAGGGGTCGGGCCAAACTGGGCTGGGAGACTCCAGTACTGTAGCGACTGGCGGGATTCTGGAAAGCTGGCCCAATCTCCCAGCCCAGTCTGGCCCGACCCCTCTGGGAGCCTGGGACAGGGGGGGGTTGTTAAAACAATTGTAACACCCCTATACCCCGTATACGTACACAGCATGCTATTACGATCGTAATATATGTATACTGAATATAGGTATGCCACAGTTTATAAGACATACAAACAATTCCCTTCAATAATGTAATTAAATTTAAAACATTAAAAGAAATTTACAAAATACAATAAATAAAATATTATTTCAAAACACAGCGAAAAATATAACAAATATTTACAAATACTTATACATCAAAACTTCAAGTTTTACAAAAACATAAAATATATACATGTCTGGCAGTAAGTCTTTGATCTTTAAGCTCCAATATCAACACAATCCGCAGATGCTTGTCATGCTCCTCCTTATTACGTGAATACACCAAAATATCATCAATAAAAACCACCACAAACTGATCCAGATAGGGCCTAAACACCCTATTCATCAAATCCATGAAAGCTGCAGGTGCATTCGTTAACCCAAAAGGCATTACTAAAAACTCATAATGCCCATACCTGGTGCGGAAAGCTGTCTTAGGAACATCTTCAGCTCTAACCCTCAACTGATGGTACCTTGATCTCAAATCAATCTTGGAAAACACCGCTGCTCCCTTCAATTGATCAAAAAGATCATCAATTCTAGGCAAAGGATACTTATTCTTGATAGTCACTTTATTCAATTGCCTATAATCAATGCATAACCTCAAAGTACCATCTTTCTTCTTCACAAACAACACAGGAGCTCCCCACGGTGAAACACTAGGGTGAATAAATCCTTTATCCAACAACTCCTGCAGCTGCACCTTCAACTCTCTCAATTCAGCAGGTGCCATTCGATAAGGAGTGATAGAGATGGGAGTGGTACCAAGCAACAGATCGATACCAAACTCAACCTCTCTCTCAGGGGGTAACCCTGGCAACTCCTCAGGAAACACATCCGGAAAATCTGCAACTGTGGTGATATTATCAAGTTGAGAACCCACTACCCTAGTATCAACAACATGAGCAAGATAAGCTTCACACCCTTTTCTGATCAACTTTCTAACTGTTACAGCTGATACAAACAAAGATGAAAGTTGTCTCTGCTCACTAGATACTATTACATCCCTACCATCACTGGTTCTCAAGGTGACACATTTCTTTTGACAATCTACCACAGCCCCATGCTTAGCCAACCAATCCATGCCTAAGATCAAATCATATTCTTTAAAAGGCATTTCAATTAAATCACCAAGGAACTACTCACCTTGCACCGCAACAGCACTATCACGATGCACCTTACTTACCACCACACTATGTCCTAAAGGATTGGTCACTAAGACATCAAATCCTAAGGACTCTGAATGCAATTCAGACACAGGCAAGATAGATGCACTTATGTATGAATGAGTAGATCCTGGATCAATCAAAGCAAGTACTGAAATGCCAAATAAAGAAAATGTACCCGCTATAACTGCTGAAGCATCTGGCTGCCTCAGCATCACATATACCCTCTGAGAAGATCCGGCCTCATCTTGCCTACTATCTCTGGATGAAGATCCTCCTCTCTGACTAAACCCGGGTCTACCACCTCTAATGAAACCTCTGCCCCGTCGACCACCTCTGTTGACACTGGGTCGAGAAACTGCAGTATCTGTTTGTCTATCATCTTACATCTCCAGGCAGTCTCTAATAAAATAATTTGGTGACCCACATTTAAAGCATACTCCGGACACACCAGTCTTCCAACAAGCACCCCCATGGGGCCTACCACAGTGAACACATACAAGTGGAGTAGACCTCTGAACTACTAGGGTCGGGGCACTAGCTATAGAGACTGTCGGTCTCGGCCTCTGCCTCTAATACTGCACTGATCTGACCGACTGCCTCTGACTCCTACTGATCCTCGGAACAAAACTTCCTCTACCCCTCTTCACAGATGAAGACCTTGCCTCAAACTCTAGTTTCCTCCTCAGTAGCAGCTGCTGCAATGCTTTGCGCTCTCTCAACACTTCTAGTTGCTGCAACAAGCTGGGAGAAATCCTGATATCGTGAACCAGCCACAATGCACATGATAGAGGGCCTCAATCCCTCCTCAAACCTTCTGCACCGATCTATTTCATCAGAAATAATTCTCCCGGCATAACGACTCAACCGGATATACTCAACTCATATTCTGTCACCGTCTGGTTGTCTTGCCGCAAATTCAAAAATTCCATCTTCTTAATATCTTTATACTCCCTCGGAGTATATTTCTGCTCGAAATCCCTCAGAAAATCACTATAAGATAGTGTAGGTGGATCATCCATGGCACGAGGAACCATCTTCCACCAGTCATAGGCATCTTTCTATAGGAGGGATCTGGCATAGTCAAATTTCTCATCTGGAGTAGCTTGCAACTGAATGAATATCCTCTGCACTTTATCCAACCACTACTCAGCCACTGCAGGATCAGTAGTGTCCAAGAAATCCTCAGCCCATATTTCCTCAACTTATCATAATGTCTTACTGGCACCTGAGGCTGTGGTGGTGGTGGCTGCACTGGAGCTAGCCTCAATAGTTCTATCACATGCCTTAACCAACCCGGCGGAGCCTCCTCTGCAGCTGATCTCTCTGGCACAGAAACAGGTGCCTCACTAACTCTATCAACTATAGCTCCATCTCTACTCTCTCATGGAGCTACACTCTCAGCACTTCCTTCAACAGTCTGATGTGAATGGGACTCCATTACTACCTATATCTGCAAACACAGCAGAATATTCCTCATTAAAGATCAAAGACTGCCATACCAAAACATGTATTTTACTCAAAAACCCACTTTAAAAATCAAAATATTCTTTTTCTTACAATTCACCTAAGTTGAGAATCTCAAACCTAGGCTCTGATACCAAAACAATTGTAACACCCCTATACCCCGTATACGTACATAGTATGCTATTACGATCGTAATATACGTATACCGAATATAGGTATGCCACAGTTTATAAGACATACAAACAATTCCCTTCAATAATGTAATTAAATTTAAAACATTAAAAGAAATTTACAAAATACAACAAATAAAATATTATTTCAAAACACAGCGGAAAATATAACAAATATTTACAAATACTTATACATCAAAACTTCAAGTTTTACAAAAACATAAAATATATACATGTCTGGTAGTAAGTCTTTGATCTTTAAGCTCCAATATCAACACCTCAAAATCTAGACTCTACTCGGTCTAGAGGAACTCTCCGGTTCTTCCCTGTCACCTGCGCGATAAACCATAATCGCGCTAAGCCAACGGCTTAGTGGTACAAACTATAATAATACTATGCTTCAATGTAATGCTAATGTCACACAATCAATGCCATACACCATTCACAAGAAATGTTATGCTTCAACATCTTACTTTGCTTAATGTTATATCAAACATTCATTCTCAACAAGATACTTAAGCATTATAATCAATCTCATTATTCATTCATTTCACATTTCATAAATCACATTTAAACAAAGACAAGCATGGGCCCAAAGACTCTAATATGCCATTCAACTTTCAGAGTTAATGTTTTGGTTTAATTATCTCATTTATCATTATCATTATCCCAACTAGGCTTCAAGGATTTAGGTTCAACCAAGCTTCAAGGGGAACAAAGCATGCTAAGTATCAACCCAACTTGGCTTCAAGAACCAAACCCAACCTAGCTTCAAGGGTTGTAACATCTCAATTAGGCTTCAAGGACTAGACCCAACCAAGCTTCAAGGGGAGTAAAACATTTTAAACTTCAACCCAACTTGGCTTCAAGGATCAAGCCCAACCTAACTTCAAGAGATTGTTACCATAGGCATGCCACCAACAACAAAACTCTGAAAATGGAATAACACATTAGTCACACAATTCATTAATTATTTCATTTTCAATTTCATTCTCATTTACTCATCATCATATAGGCAATCCATGCCTCATTCATCTCATTGGCATCATTATCATTTTAGCCAACAATCATGACTCCATATCTCATCAAGAGAATATATATATATCATTAATTGCATTGAACATCATTTAGGTAAACATGTCTCAATTATATCATTTACATCATTAGAACCAATCACATTGGTTTCACATCTCATTATGTCTCATTTCTCATTAAATCAATTCATCATTTAGATATACATAATCAATGACATTAACACACATTTTAGATGCTTATCAGTCATTCACATTATACCAAACATAACATTATTCATAAGCATCTACAATGCATTAGATTTCCTAACACATTTACAATCAAATGGATGTTAAGTCTCAATATTATATGAATATATGCAATCATGTAGTTTGTACTTACCTCAAGAACACTCACACAACTCTAAACTCTTCTTCTTCCAAGAATTCTTCACTTCTTAAATTAGGGCAAATCACCTTCTTCCAAGACCTAGTCCAAAAATGATACAATACATGAATTCCAATACAATTTATCACTTATTAACCTCATCTTAGACCTTTAGATCACAAATTACAACTCAACATCACTAACTAAAGCCCACGGCCGTGGCCACCCCAACCCCCACGGGCGTGGGTTAGAAAACAATTCTACCCCAAATTGTTTAACACCCCACGGCCATGGCATCTAAGGGCCACAGGCGTGGCATCCAAGATGCTACTGCCTCCAACCAAAATCATGTATTCCAAACTTCTAACTTCATAAAACACAAACAACTTGAAGATCAACAAAAATAATTAATCAAACTCAACATTGACAACAATCGCCAACTCAAAACCCTAATACAAACTCAACTCAAACACTTCCAATACCAACACCAACTTAACTTCTTATCTTAACTCAATACCAACATCACAATCAATTAAATCAAACACACACCAATATACTACCATCAATACAACTCTACTTTCAAATATCAATAATCAAACTCACACATAACTTCAAATATAACAAAAGAAACCAAGAAAGAACTTACCAAAGTTAATGAAACTTCACAAATTCCAACTTAATCACATGAATCTTCCTTCAATTTGAGCTTGGAACAAACAAAACTCACTCTTGCTCTCTTGCTTTTGATGGCCAGCCAACAAAGGAAAAGGGAAAGAAGAAGAAATGAAGCAAAGTCAAACTTCTCATCTCTTTAAACCTCCACCAAGCATTCCAAAATAAGAAATTACTTAAATACCCTCTTCTATTTGTTTTAACTTCCTTTCACTTACTTGCCCTTTTAGTAATTTCATAAATAACAAAATAAATATCTTCTTCCTTTGACCATCCATTTGACTTGTGTATATGTTGTATATATTTCCATATATACAACATATACACTCTCTCTTAAACTCTTTTCTCTTTCAAATTAACATATACATTTAATCCAAATAAAACAACAATTATATCAAAACTTCTAGGGCACACTTTGGGATATTACAATAGGCATGCTGGGCACACAATTAATTCATTTATCTCATTATCAATCTCTTTCACAATTCATTTCTCATTTCATTTCTCATAATCAAACTAGGCTCATTGCCTTAGTATATCATCTTTTCTCAATTTTCTCATTCTTCTATTTTATCTCAATATCGATTGGTTACATTATGTTTTCACATCTCATATCACATTTTTCCACATTTCTTTTCATATACAATACATTACTCAATTGCATTGATACATCAACATAATTCACATTATGCATATCATAACATATAACTCATTCATCAACAATATATCAAGTAACTTAACACATTTCTCAACTAAATGTGTTAAGTCCCAATGTCATATAAATGTATGCAATCATTCAAAGTTTGTACTTACCTCTAAGAGCAACAACACCACTCTATCAACTCCTCTTCCAAGATCTCACTCAAACCTTGGCTTGGGTAACTCAAATCTCTTCAAAACCTAATCCAAAGGTGATCATACAACACTCTCTTAGTGATACACATAAGAAAATAAGAAAGAGAACTATCTAGGGTAAACTCTACACTTGACACACTCAACAACACGGGCGTGTCCCTGACCGTGCCCTAAACCCACAACATAGAAGCTTTGACACGCTCAATGACATGGGCGTGTCAGTGGCCGTGTTAATCCTCCTCCAACAGAGAAGCTATGACACGCTTAGTAACATAGGCGTGTCACTGGACGTGTCAATCAACCAATAATACAGTAGCTATAACACGCTCAGTGACATGGGCGTGTCATTGGCCGTGTCAATGCTACAACAATACAGAAGCTGTGACACGGTCAGTGACATGGGCGTATCACTGCTCGTGTCACCAACCAAGAAAACATAACCAACGACACGCCCAAAGACATGGCCATGTTAATGGGCGTGTTAGGCCAAAAACCCTGAAATCGACACCAACAAAGCCACATCTAACAAACATCTTCCAATAACCATATCAACAACACACAAACTCAATCAAAACCATCAACAACCCAATAATACTTGAGTAAACCTTAAAATAACTCAATTACAAACATCAAACACAAACACCACCATATTCACAACTCAAAAATCTCACAATCCACACATTTGCCTCTTTCACCAAACTCAACCCTTTTTTCTCTTCAATCCAAACCAAAAAATCAAAGTTACCAAGACAAAACACTTCAAACACAACAAAATAACCATAAACACATCTACAACAACCAACAAACCCAAGATCACAAACTCAAAAGAAAACCAAGAAACAAGTTGGAAACTTACCAAAAGTGAAGAAAATCCTTAAAACTCCAACTTGATCTCTTGAAATCCTTCAATCTCTTGAGCTTGGAAGTAGCAAAATCTCTTTTCCTTTGGTTAATAAGGGTGGCTGGCTCACTAGAAGGAAAGAAGAAGATGAAGATGAAAAAAGAAGAAGAAGAAGAGAGAAAGGAAGTCAACCGTAAACAACTTGTAATATCCCAAAGTATGCCCTAAAAGTTTTGGAATATTTATTGTTGTATTTGGATTAAATGTATATGTTAAATGGGAAAGAGAAAAGAATTTAAGAGAGAGTGTATATGTTGTGTATATGGAAATATATACAACATATACACAAGTCAAAATGGGATGGTCAAAGGAAGATATTTATTGATTTTATTTAATTAATGGAAAATGGGAAAAAGTTAAATGAATGGAAGAGAATTAATTGGATTATTTTAATATTAAATGCTTGGAGGAGAGGGTTTTGAGGAGAGAGAAGGTTGAGTGTTTGACTTTGTTTTCTTTGTTTTCTTCTTTATTTCTTTCTTCTTCGTGGCCATTGTCTTTCCTTTCCTTTTCTTTGTTTTGGCCGGCACTCCATAGCAAGAGAGCAAGAGAGAGATTTGATCTTCCAAGCTCAAGATTGAAGGAAGTATTCAAGTGATCAAGTTGGAAATTTAAGAGTTTCTTCATCCTTGGTAAGACCTCCACTTGATTCTTTGATTTTCTTTGAGTTTGCGAGTTGAGGTTGGGGTTGATATGTGTTTGTTTGATTGTGGTGTGTTTAAGGGTGTTGGTTCAATTGATTTTGGATTTTTGGGGTTGGATTGAAGGAAAGAGTAAGTTTATTGGAAGACAAAGTGTGGTGGTTGTGTTTTGGGTTTGTGGTGATGATTATGATTTGTGTTTGATGTATGTTTTGAGTTGTTTTTGTGTTTTTGCAAGTTTGTTATGATTTTTGGGTGTGTTTAGTTAAGTTTGTTTGAAGTGGAAAATGGTGGAAGTAAGAGGATTGTTGGATGTGAGGTTGTTGTTGCCGGAATCTGTATTTTTGGCCTGACACGCCCAAGAGCACTGCCAAGTCTTTGGGCGTGTCAATGGTTCTGTGTTGCAGTAGCATTTACACGTCCAGTGACACGCCCATGTCACTGAGCGTGTCATAGCTATTGTGTTGGTGAAGGTTTGACACGGCCATGAACACGCCCGTGTTGTTGGACGTGTCAATGTTTCTGTGAGACAGAATGTACTACACGTTCAGTGACACGCCCGTGGTTCTGAACGTGTCAAAGCTTCTGTGTTGTGGAGTTAGGGCACGGTAAGGGACACGCCCGTGTTGTTGAGCGTGTCATGTATAGAGTTTGCCCTAGTTAGTTTTTAGCCTTATTATTTCATGTGTATCTCTAAGTGAGTGTGTATGATTACCTTTGGTTTAGGTTGTGAAGAGGTTGAGTTTCCCTAACCTAAGTGTTGAGGATTCTTGGAGGAGGAAGTGTATAGATTGGTGTGAGTTAGTTTTGAGGTAAGTACAAACTACATGGTTGCATACACTTACATGATTTTGATACTTAATACATATTTTGTTGTAAATGTGTTAAGTGATCTATTGTATTGTTGATATACTTGATAAATGTTATGATTTGTATAATGTGAATGACATGATGAGCCTTCAATATGTATGATAATGTAATTGGTTATGTACACTTGAATGATGAATTGAGTTAATGTGATATGAGACATGATGAGAAATGAAACCTTTGTTGTTGGCTATGATATTGTAAATGAAATAATTGGGGCATGGTTGCCTATTTTATTATGGAATATGAAATGAGAAATGAAATGAGAAATGAATTGAGAAAGAGATTGAGAAAGAGATTGATAAAGAGATAATTGAAATAATTGTGTGCTTAATATGTTATTCAATTTTCAGAGTTCTGGGTTTGGCGGCATGCCTATAAATCACTAGATAGGTGAAAAGACCGGGTCGTAAGCTGATTCAATTTGAAAAATGTGAAAAATGTGAAATATGTTGTTTTTGGGATGAAAAGACTGGGTCGTAAGCCTCAAAAACAGTAACAGTCTTGCCGGGTTGAGGATTTCCTCGGGTCTAGCCGGGTTGAGGTCCAAGAGACTGGGTCTGTTACACTATCCATGGATAGATATATATATATATATATATATATATGTATCGCCTACGGGCTTGATGATTTTGATTATGGACCAAAGCAGTAACTCTGAACTTTGAATAACATATTAGTTTCTTTTTGGGCCCATGCTTGTCTTTATTTTCAATGTGATTTATGAATGATGAAATAAATAAATAATGAGATTCTTGAGAATTGGTTATATGTTTGAAAGTATGACATTTGCATTTCATTACAGTATAATATTATTGTCGTTTGTACCACTAAGCCGTTGGCTTAGCGTGATTGTGGTTCATCGCGCAGGTAACAGGGTAGAACCAGAGAGTTTCTCTAGACCGATTTGAGTCTAGATTCTGAAGAGTTGATAGAGGGCTTAAAGATCAAAGACTGACTGCCAAACATGTATAAATTTTATGTTTTGTAAAACTTGAGTTTTGATGTATATGTATTTGTAAATATTGCTATATTTTCCGCTGCATATTGAATAAATATTTTATCTACTGTGTTTCAAAAGATAACTTAAATGTTTTGAGTTTGCTTATATTATTGTAAAAGAAGTGAGTCGTTTGTTTAGTAAACCTTGGTATTCCTATATTCAGTTTATGTATATTACGATCGTAATAGCATGCTGTGTACGTATACGGGGTATAGGGGTGTTACACAACCACTCTCTCCTCAAAACACTCTCCACCAAGCGATTAAACAATATAATATTAAATCCACTTACATCATCTTCCACTAACATAAATAAATCCATTTAATTAATCAAAATATCTCTTTTGACTTATAAAACCCATGACTTGTATATATTTTGTATATATCCTCATATATACAGCATATACACATCTCCTCTTATTCCATTAGTCATATATACACTTTAAATTATTTAATCCAATTCTCACAAATAAGCATTCCAAAATGTTAGGGTATCATTTGGGATATTACAATCTTAGTTTATATTCATAATTCACCCATTAATTCAACACTTATATAACTCCAATATATCATAATAATAATCATAATATAATTCATTTATACTAAACTCTTACTCTTTTCCTTATCACCCTTATTCCTCAATTTCAAATACTCATCATCATCCTCACAAATAATTATATTTTCATCATCTAAGCACCAATTCAACATACATATATATTTCAATATTTCATTATCATCATAATATTCAATTAATCATCACTTTCTCTCACTAACCATATCACAAATAAACTCAAAATCTATAAAAATCAACTCAAGGAGAAAAGCACTTACTTGAATTCTTTGCCAAATCTTCAATATCCACCTTCAATTCTCTTAAGACTCTTATGAATTTGGTGTGTATATGAACAATATCAAACTCTTCTCTCTCTCTCTCTCTACTTCCATGTTCAAAGAGGAAGAAGAAGAAAGAAAGAAAGAAAGAAAGAAAGAAAGAAAGAGAAAGCTCTCTTTTACAATTTCATCCTTATCTTATATATATATATAATTATTTCCACCTAAATTCCCACCAATAATATTTGTCCTTCTTTCGACTTTCATTTCTTCTTTCTCTTGTCATTATTATTATTATTATCATTATTATTATTAATTAATTATTTACAATTTACTTTTCCTACACCAATGTATACATCATGTATATATGGTGTATATGTTGATATATGTATATGTCTAATATATTATATTTATATTTCCCATATATTTCAAATACAATATATATATATAACATCCTTCATACACATCTATCTCTTATTATATTTTCTTTACATATTTCACCAACATACTCTCTCATAACTACTATTTCAAAGTACATCAAAATCAGGGTATTACAGGACCAAGCCATGGCAAACTTGGCCGTGTCTCTCAACTTAAGAAGCAAAATGAAGGCGAATATATGAGTTGTAAAGTGAGATGAAGAAATGTGGCACAGCAGAATAAGAGGAATGGTAAGTTTTTAAAATAAAAAGAAAGATGGATTATTTGAGAATGTGGGAACAAAAGGTAATGGCACAAAAAAAGGAAGGATTTTTTATTGAAAAAGAAGACAACCTGTAACACCCCTATATCCCGTATACGTACCAAGCATGCTTAAACGATCGTAATATACGTATACTGAATTTAGAGGATGCCACAGTTTAAAAAGACACAACAAATATCTTTGTAAATAAGTGAAACCAATCTCAAACATTTAAAAGAAATCCAAAAGACACCATATATAAAATGTTTAATAATTCACAGCGGAAGTTATTACAAATATGTTATAAATCACAGTTTACAAAACATAGAATATATACATGATTGGCAGCTCTTCTATGATCTTTAAGTCCCAAAAGAAAAATCCTCAATGTCTAGCCTCACTTGGTCTCGAAGAGCTTTCAGGTTCAACTCTGTCACCTGCGCGATCAAACACTATCGCGCTAAGCCAACGGCTTAGTAGTACAAAGTATGCTAGCATTATGCTCTAGTGCAATGGAATGTCACACATTTTATTAAAAAATCATCATCATAGATGGAAGGCTAACAACATACCTTTATATTTCATAAACTACACATATATAAACATATCACATTTCAACATCCTTCCATATAACTCATTAGTCAATCATTATACCATTCATAAATCACATTAAACAAAGACAAGCATGGCCCAAAACACACTAATATACCATCAATTTTCAGAGTAGATGTTTTGGTTCAATCATCACATTTATCGTTATCATAAACCCAACTAGGCTTCAAGGATTAGGTTCAACCAAGCTTCAAGGGGAACAAAGCATGCTAAGTCTCAACCCAACTTGGCTTCAAGAACCAACCCAACCTAGCTTCAAGGGTTGTAACATCTCAATTAGGCTTCAAGGACTAGACCCAACCAAGCTTCAAGAGGAGTAAAACATGTTAAACTTCTACCCAACTTGGCTTCAAGGATCAAACCCAACCTAACTTCAAGAGAGTGTTACTATCATTAGGCATGCCACCAACAACAAACTCTGAAAATTGAATAACACATTAGCCACACAATTTATTTATTATTTCATTCTCAATTCTCATCATCAATTAGGCAAACATGCCTTATATCTTTCAATTGAATCATCATAGCCAATCACAATGGCTTCACATCACATTTGAGTTATCATAGCCAATCACAATTGCCTCATATCATATCATATCTCAATACCCATCTTAGCAATTCATCTTTCAAATGTACAATCATTTGTATCATCATATCATTTATATAATACATATATATCATCATTGATATAAGCATAGCAAAGTACATTCTTCACAAGAATCAACAATGCAATAATGCAGGATGTGTACTTACCTCAATAGCAATTCACACAACTCAAAACACTCCCTTTCCCAAGGTTCTTATGCTTCTTAAATCAATGACAAATCACCTTCTTCAAGACCTAATCCAAGAATAATAACATACACTTGCTTAGGGATACACAAGAAGTAATTAAGTTAAGAGTTAACTAGGGAAATCTCTACACATGACACTCTCAACCACACGGGCGTGTTCCTAACCGTGCCCTAACTCCACAACACAGAAGCTATTACATGCTCATGACCACGGGTGTGTCACAGGGCGTGTAATACATACTACCTCACACAAAAACATCGACACGTCCAACACCCTGAACGTGCTCCTAGCCTTGTCAATTCTCCATTCTCACAGTAGCTATGACACGCTCAATAACACGTGCGTGTTACTGGCCGTGTCAAACCTACTGCCACACAGAACAATTGACACGCCTAAGGACCCTGGATGTGCTCATGGGCGTGTGAGGCCAAAAACTCAGATTCCGGCCAAAACAACACCACAACTAACAAATCACTTGTATCCATCAACATCCACTTCAACCAAACTTAACAACACATACCCAAAAACCATCTCAAACTTACAACACCACCAAATCAAGCCAAAACACACATCAAACACAAATCACAAACATCATCAAAACTCTAAACACAACCACAACTCAATCAATACCAACCATCTTACTCTTTTCTTCAATCCAACCCCAAAATCCAAAATCAATTAAACCAAATACTCTTAAACCAAACACAATCTCAAACACAACTTAAACTCACAAACCCACATAACTTCAAAAACAACACAAGAAATTAAGAGAGAACTTACCAAAGATGGAGAACTCTAAAACCTCCAACTTGATATCTTGAAAACTCTCTTCAATCTTGAACTTGGAAGAACAAATCTCTATCTTGCTCTCTTTCTTCTTGATGGCAGGACAACACAGAAAAGCAAAGAGAGGAGAAGGAAAGAAAATGGTCCACGACAAGGGAAGAAAGAAAGAAGAAAAGATAGAAAGCAAAAGTCAAATCATCTCCTCAAAATCCTCTCCTCCAAGCAAAAATAATATTAAAGTATTAAAATATCTTCTTCCACTTACTCTAACCCAAATACAAATAATTAAATAATCCTTTAAACATAATTAATCAATAATTAATCTCTTCCTTTGACTTTCCCATTGACTTGTGTATATGTTATATATATTTACATATATACAACATATAAACTCTCTTCACTTATTTTCTCTTTTCCAATTAAACACAAATACACTTACCTCAATTACAACAATTATTACACCAAACTTCTAGGGTATATTTTGGGATATTACACAACCTTTTAGAATAAAAGGTAGGGTTTTGAAGAGAAATGTATCCATTCTCATTTTTTATCACAACGTTATCCCCATCATCCTAAACTCTCTCAAGCACACTCACTCACATGGCCATGTCTTGGTTTAAGCTCTAATTTAAACATACATAGAAGAGGATAGGGAGAAAGCAAGACACACAACTAAGACTTCATCTTAGGAAACTAGGGTTTTGAGCAAGCCATCTTGGAGGAGGAGATTGAGAGATCATCAAATCAAAGTGGATCGAAAAAGAGCAATCCAAACTCATCTTCAAACAGGTTCTTTTATCCCTTCAATTTATTCATTTTTCAAAATTTGATTGTAAAATACATTAATATTTCAATGAGGTTTTATAATTTGAATTCTATTGAAATGGATGTTTATGATGATTTGATGATGAGCTAAACTATTTATACCTAGGATTTGTAGTAAATTTAATTAAATGTTTTAATTCAATAAATTCCATTAATATGCCTTATATTATGTTGAATACATTGGATTGAATGTTAGGTTGATAGAATGGCCACCTATTGATCTATAGATATTGAATGAAGAATCGACATGTGAAAGTTAATGTTGGAACTATGTATTCAACTATCCTAAGAATGAATTAGAAATATTAGTTCAAGGGTTCACTTAGTTTGCAATTTAAATAATTGGTTATATTAATTCATGAATGTGAAAACTAATGAATTGATAATTGCTAATTAACCACAAGAACAAATTAAGTTACGAGGTTACATTAATGGATAATTTGAGAATTAAACATTCGATTAAATCGATCTATGAATCCTAGGTACCTTTCAAGAATTTGAACCAATCATTAGCATACCGATAATTGTTCACTTGCAATTTTAGCTTTTATTATGATTTCAACAACCTTGCAAACATCACACACTTATTCTTTGATTTCGTTTGTTTCAATCAAATGATTACGAATAACACCTTACTTGTGAGACGACCTTGAGGCAATCACCATTACTATGAAAACATCGTATACTTGTGAGTGTCTCTTTTAGTAGTATTAAGTAGAGCGCAACATCAGTCATAAAAATTGAAAATCCTTCCAAGTTTTTCAAAGTTTTAATGAAAGATGATTAAAGATAGGGATTTCTTTTTTACTTTCAAGATTAATCAATACTCTTCCACTCCTTTGAATTGATAAAAGTACTCTGTATGAACTTGGCTTTTGGAACTTGTAAATATTAGCGGCAAAACACAAAAAAGGTGTTTGAATTTCCGTAAAGAAAAAAAACACAATTGCTTCACTTTGAATGACATCTGAATTTTCTCCCTTACTTTTTTCATCTTTCTCTTTTATAATCTTCCTAAGACATTTTTTACAGTTTCTTTTCTTGTTTACAGAGGAGGAAGAAGAAGAAAAACAGAAGGGAAAATTAGAGTACGGCCTCTTTTTTTTTAAATGTGAAATAAATTTGTTGTCTGATTGATTATGTTTGAAATGAATAAATTTAGATTATAGAATTTATTTATAAATAAATTCTATGTAGAATTTATTTATTTTAGAATTTATTTATAAATGAAAATTTATGTTTGGTATGGTGTAATTTAAAACAGATAATTCAATTGAATTCCTTATAATTTTGTTTAGAATAAATTATGAATTGAAAATTCATTTTCTTTTTTTTTTCAAATATACTTTTATTATGATAATATTATATTTAAAGTTTATACTCAAATAATGTTAAAATAAATTTCTCTCTTAAATTTATTGCTATAAATTGATAATAATGTATTTTTTGATTAAATAATTATTGTATATGAATATTTTATTTTTTTAATGTTAAAAAAAATATTTTTTACTTTATGTGAATTTTATTGATTGAAACTATTATAATTTTATTTTTAATAATTTTTATTCAAAAAAATAAAATTTTTTTAATATAATTTTAGATGAAAATATTCAGATTTAAAAATTTTTATTTATTGGACTATTATTTATATTTATAGGAATAATTTTTTTATAATTAATTTCACAAAGGGTTTATATATAATGAGTAATTTTTTAAAATTTTAATTGATTATTAAAAATAAAAATATAATAAAATATTAAGATAAAAATATAACTATTAATAAAGTTAAAAATGCAAACATTCAAATTAGATATTTGATTTTAAAAAATTAAAAATTAAAAACATAATTTTGTTAAAAATTAATTTTAAAATTTTTAAATATGAGAAATAATAAATTTTATAAAATAGACATAGTAAAAAAGAGAAAAAAAATTAGAAAAATATAGTGAGAAAAAGAGGTATAGGCCTATTGAAGGTAATTTTATAAAGAAAAAATAAGTTTATTAATTTATAAAAATTAATTTAAAAATTTTATTTATTTTAGTATAATTTAATTTATACTAATCAAATTATATAGATTTTAATTTATAGAATTAAAATTAATAAAAGATTTTATTTTAAATAAATAATTTTTGAAATTGAAATGAATTTGAAGATATGGTGTAAAAGTTTGTGGGATTCGTTGATTCCAAAATGGGGTGCAAAAGTTTAACGTGGAAATGAAAAAATAGTAATTATTTTTTTTTATCTTGGCCTTTATTTTATTTGTTCTCCAAAGAAAAAAAAAATGTTACCATAAATCCACACTATTTCTCGTACTAAACCTCTGCATTTCTCTACACTTTTGTTCTCCACCTCTCTCCCTCGCTGTTGGGTTCATACTAGTATATAATGACGGAGCCAGGACCGCCGGCAGGGGCTGAAACTGAGGTGTCCCATGAGACTGAGGGAGCTGAGCTACTGAGTGACTGAATGTTGAAACTGAGGAACTGAGGGCTGAGGGAGTTGAAACTGAGGTGCTTTTACATTTTCGGCGGCCGACAAGGGGTCGTCAGCCCCCACACGACACCACCTGCCTCCGCCCCTGCTAGTATACACTCCTTCAGGATCCTCACCCAATCTTCAAACTCTCAATTCAAATTTTCAGTTAGGGTTTTATCTTTGACTCTGCAATATCAATGGCGGCACTGGCAGTCTCCCATCCCAGATCCTCCAAGACTGAGTCCTATGTTGATAATAAACGCAAGGAGGATATCCGCCACGCGAACATCGTGGCGGCTCGAGCTGTGGCTGACGCTATTAGAACCAGCCTAGATCCCAAAGGAATGGACAAGATGATTTCGACTGCGAGTGGCGAGGTCATTATCACCAATGATGGCGCTACCATTCTCAACAAAATGGAGGTCCTTCAGCCCGCTGCCAAAATGCTTGTCGAGCTATCCAAGTCGCAGGACGCCGCCGCAGGTGATGGTACCACCACCGTGGTTGTTATTGCTGGTGCACTGTTGAAACAGTGTCTATCGCTCCTATCCAGGGGAATCCAGCCCACGGTAATCTCTGATTCTCTTCATAAAGCTTGTATTAAAGGTGTGGATGTATTTAATTCCATGGGTGTCCCTGTTGAAATATCGGACGGTAAATCCTTAATTAAATAAGCAACCACTTCTTTAAATAACAAAGTAGTGAGCCAGTATTCGACGCTTCTGGCTCCATTGGCAGTTGATGCGGTTCTCTGTTGTTGATCCTGCCAAGCCAGATTTGCTTGTCCTGAGGGATATGAAGATAGTGAAGAAGCTAGGCGGGACTGTGGATGATACCGAGATGCTTAAAGGTTTGGTTTTCGACAAGAAAGTTAGTCATGCAGCAGGTGGGCCCACAAGGGTTGAGAATGCTAAGATTGCAGTGATTCAGTTTCAGATTTCAACTCCAAAGACTGATATAGAGCAAAGCATTGTGGTTTCTGATTACACACAAATGGATAGGATTTTGAAAGAAGAGAGAAATTACATTTTGGGAATGATAAAAAAGATTAAGGCAACTGGATGCAATGTTTTGTTAATCCAAAAGAGCGTCTTGAGAGATGCAGTGACAGATTTGTCCCTGCATTATTTGGCAAAAGCCAAGATTTTGATTGTTAAGGATGTGAAGAGAGATGACATTGAGTTCATTACTAAGACTTTGAATTGCTTGCCCATTGCAAATATTGAACATTTCAGAGAAGAGAAGTTGGGGTATGCAGATCTTTTTGAGGAGGTTTCACTTAGAGATAGCAAGATTGTTAAGGTTACTGGGATTAGGAATATGGGCAGAACTGCTACAGTGCTTGTCCGTGGGTCAAATCAGCTGGTTATTGATGAGGCAGACCGAAGCTTGCATGATGCATTGTGTGTGGTGAGATGTCTGGTGAATAAACGATTTTTAATAACTGGAGGTGGGGCTCCGGAGATTGAACTGCCTAGGCAGCTTGGGGCATGGGCAAAGGTTCTACATGGCATGGAAGGGTACTGTGTTAGGTTTTTTGCTGAGGCACTTGAGGTGATACCATATACTTTGGCTAAGAATGCAGGGTTGAATCCAATTGCAATTGTTACTGAACTGAGGAATAGGCACGCCCAAGGGGAGATCAATGCTGGCATCAATGTCAGAAAGGGGCAGATTACAAATATCTTGGAGGAGAATGTGGTACAACCACTACTTGTGAGCACAAGTGCTATAACATTGGCAACTGAGTGCGTGCGTATGATTTTGAAGATTGATGACATTGTTACTGTCAGGTAGATTTAGATTGGATAAGAGATCTTTTTTGTCTATCTAAGCTTTTTTTTTTGTCCGTGCTAACTGGAAGTAATGTTTCTGCTTACTTTTAGTTTAGAGTTAAGAATTTGGGTGTTTGGTGCATGTGTTGTTTAATCCTTCGCTTCTATTTGTATTCTTGTTTGGGAAGTTTCTGAATTTCTCTTATTCCTTTTGATATGACTATTGTTTTATAACTCATCATAATTAATTTGCATGTGATATGAAGTATCTTGTGGAAAGACAAAATTGAACTGTTTGAATTTTGAATCAAGTTAAGTATGATCTCCGTGAGTAGTTCTATGCAATCAGACCTATAGAAAGGGTTATTACCAAAACACTTAATCAATTAATCATACAAATTTTTAGGAGTAAATCAATTCTACCCCCCTCAATTACATTCTGAGAGAATTACCGATTGAACTACTAATAAATCAAATGCAATCTTGTTTTTATTAAACGTTATCGACATAAATGAGTTTGACTTTAATTAGGGAAAGTATTAGATTTTTTTTTCAAAACATAAAAAATAAAATAAGTGTCTAACCAAATAATTAGGTTTGAGTTTGAAAAGATGAAAAAATCCTTTACTTCTACTTGGTAATGTAAAAAAAAATCATATTTGTTCACTCTGTTTTGAAATTAAAATATTGCTCTTGGTTTAATTATATTCTAATCACTGATTACTGGAATGTTTGGAGGCTATAATGGATACAATTCTTAAAATTCATCAAACTCAACTCAACAAAGCCTTAATCTCAATTTAATTAGGGTCGGCTATATGAATTCTTCTTTTTTACTCGGTTCAATTTAAGGCTATCTCTTCCGATAGATGTAAAACTCTAAGATTATTTTGGATTACTTTTGTCCAAATTAGTTTTGGTCCTCCCTTGCCTCTTTTAGCTATATGTACTCTAACTTGTTCAGTTTTTCTGACCAACGCACCACTAGCTCTTTGTTTCATATGACCAAACTAATTCATTTCATATGACCAAACTATCTCAATCTATATTCTCTCATCTTATTCTTAATAGGCGCTACCTACACTCTTTCTCTAATGCACTCATTACGGGTTTTATCCGTCCTAGTATGTTTGCACATCCATCTTATCATTCTCATTTCCGCAACATGCATCTTACTCATGTATTATCTTTTTTACTGCCCAACATTTACTATTATACATCACCACCGGCAGTATTGCAGTGCGGTAGAACTTTCCTTTTAATTTGACTGGTATTTTTCAGTCATATAAAACTCCTGTAGCACCCTATTACTTTATCCAATTAGCTTTAATCTTATGGCTTATATCTTCTTTACAACCCACATCCTCCTGAAGAATAGAGCTAAGGTACTTGAAGTGAGTATTACAAAGTACTGTTGCTCCGTCTAAAACAACTTTACTGTCTTCTCTATTCATGTTATTAAATCTATAATACATATATTTAGTTTTAGTCCTACTTAGCTTAAAACTCTTATATTTCAAAGTACTTCTCCATAACTCCAACTTTTGATTTACTCCTGCTTAAATCTCATCTATTAACACAATATTATCTGCAAATATCATACTCCAAGGAATGTCATTATGTATATGTGTTGTTAGCTCATCCATAATTAAAGCAAAGAGATAATGACTCAAAGCTGAACCTTGGTGTAACCTAATAGAAATAGAAAAATTCTTAGTATCTCATCAATCAGTGTGGATACTAGTGATGGCTCCATCATACATATCTTTCAAGATATGGATATATCTTATCGATATCTTCATGCACTCCATAACCCACCATAAAATTTATTCAGGGACTCTATCATAAGCCTTTTCCATATCAATAAAAACCATATGTAAATCCTTCTTTATCTTTCTATACTTTTCCATCAAATACCTAATAAGAAAGATAGCTTCAATAGTTGATCGACCAAGCATAAACCCAAACTAGTTTTGGGGAGATACAAGTATCCAAATGTAAACAAAGTTCTACAACTCTTTCCCACAGTTTCATAGTGTGACTCATCAGCTTTTTATCTTTGTAATTTGAGCAATTTTGAATATCTTCTTTATTCTTAAAAATAGGTATCAAACTGCTTATTCTCCATTTATCAAGTATTTTCTTTGTACATAGGATTTTATTAAACAGAGACATCAACCATGCAACTCCTATATCTCCCAAATATTTCTAAATCTTAATGGGTATTCTATCTATTCCATAAATTTTACCAACTATCATTCTCTTTGAAGCTTCCTTAACTTTAGAAAACCTTATTCGTCTAGTGTACTTCACATTTTTCTTTGCTCTGTCGTTCAAACTCTTAATGTTGTCACTACGGTTACCATTAAGAAGATCCTTAAAATAACTTTTTTATCTTTCTTTGATATCCTCTTCTTGAACAAAAACTCAACTCTCTTCGTCTTTAATGCGCTTAACTTAGTTTAAATATCGACATTTTATTTCCCTAATTTTAGCTAATTTATAAATAGCATTTTCTGATTTCTTTGTTTCAAGTTTCTCATGCAAACTCTCTAAAGATTATGCTCTTGCTTGACTAACTATTTTTTTAGCATCCTTTCTCGCTTGTTTATATTGCTCAAAAGCATCATTGTTACTACACTTGGTCACAATCTTATACTATTGTTTTTTAATTTTTACCCTTTTTTGCACTTCCTCATTACACCGCTACGACTTCTTCGAGGGATGCTCACCCCCTTTAGATTCTATAAATACCTTTCTAGTTATTCATTTAATTGTTGTATGCATGCTCATCCACATATCATTTGCTGACGTATTCATACCCGCCTCCTAATCTCCGGCTTTGATCAACTCATCCTTAAACATCAATTTCTTTTTTACCTTTTAAAGTGTACCACCTAATCTTGAAAATTCTATTCCACCTTGGCCTACCTGTTATTCTCTTAAACTTGACATCCAAAATCACTAACCTATATGGAGTTGTCAAAGTCTCATTAGGAATAACCTTGCAATTCTTGCATCGAGTTCGATTGGCTTTTCTTGTGAGTATGAAGTTAATTCAGCTTCTGTTTTGTCCGCTTTAAAGGTTACTAGATGAGGTTTCTTTTTTATAAAATATGTGTTTGCCAAAATTAAATTATACACTATGGAAAAACCAAGAATAGCCTTACCTTCTTCATTTCTAGTTTCGAAACCACAACCTCCATACACATTTTCAAAACTTGCTCTATCTTTTCCTATATGTCTATTAAGTCCCCTCCTATAAAGATGTTTTCATTATTCGGGATTCCTTGTATAAGTTCATCCATATGCTCCCAAAATTTTTGCTTGCTCCCCATCCAATCCAACTTGAGGAGCATATGCATTGACTATGTTGATGTGTAGCACAAGTTTAACTGAGATAGTCTCATCGCCTACTCTTTTCACCCCTACAACCTTCTCCTTTAGTTTTTGGTCCAAAATTATACCTATTCCATTCTTATTTATGTTTGTTCATGTATACTACACTCTAATCTTGTATTCTCAATTTCTTTTCTTTTTCTTCCAACTTATTTAGTTTCTTGAATGCAATCAATACTGATTTTCCTTCTCTCCATAGCATCGACAAATTCCTTCAGTTTATCTGTAAGAGATCTAATATTCCAATTTCATATTCTGATCTTACTTTTCACTTGTTATTTCTTATGTCTCTTATAGAAGCATTTACCATTATCTAAACATGTATTTGTCGTATTACTTGTATTTTGGATTAACTTCTTTACTTACACACGTCTTTGATATGAAAACCCTTTTCTTATTTAGAGTATCCGGGCGCCGAAATGGCATGTTACATTAGGAGAATGTCCTACACTCTTGACTATTTTTCACTATATCCAGGCTCTGATGTAGCACATTGCAAGTATGAGATACCCCAACGATATTATCATTAGAATTCATATAATGAGATACGACAAAAGTTTTACATTGGTTGTCACCTACTGCAACTCTCCTCCTTTACTCGGGCTTAGGACTGGCTATACGCAAGAAACTCATGTATATGCGGAGTTACAATCTTGAAATTCATACATACAACTAATTGATACAAATAAAATAATATGTTATAATTGAGAAAAATACTAAAAGCTCAGGCTTTCTTTCGTAAATTACCTTGTACAAATTGTTTTGAGAATATGGAAGGATTTTATATCGATTGCTTTGTGGTCATTCATTTGGCAAGATGATAGTTTTGATATGGAGGCAAAACTCTTCGTATCCATGTCTAGTGATTGATATTTCCATTGATTATGTAAGTTATATTTGATTATTATGCGTCCAACAAAACTCATGTATATGCGGAGTTACAATCTTGAAATTCATACATACAACTAATTGATACAAATAAAATAATATGCTATAATTGAGAAAAATACTAAAAGTTCAGGCTTTCTTTCGTAACTTACCTTGTACAAATTGTTTTGAGAATATGGAAGGATTTTATATTGATAGCTTTGTGGTCATTCATTTGGCAAGATGATAGTTTTGATATGGAGGCAAAACTCTTTGTATCCATGTCTAGTGATTGATATTTCCATTGATTGTGTAAGCTATATTTGATTATTTTGCGTCCAACAAAATTTTGCAGTAGTCCAATCTATGATGTCAATTCACTAGCATATATGCTTACATCAGTGTTGTCAAAGGCGCGCCCGAGACGTACAGGCGCAGGTCGTTGAGCCTTGAAAACAGCAAGGCGGGCGAGGATTGTCGGGCGTTGCCTTAGGCGCAAAGGCATGCGCCTTTGGTTCTCTTCCAGGCACAAGAAAGGCGTGCCTTTTAACAAAAGGCACACAGTTTAAATTTTAACTCACGTGGCAGCTTGGGGAAAAAAAAGGGTTAAAAACTAGCGAAGACAGAAACCAAACAAAAAAGGACGGCAGAATGTTGGAGAAATCTAAAACCTAAGTATTAGAGGTAAGTTTTTCAAGCTCTTTCTTCATTTATCTCAAGATTCCTCAGCTTCTACTCCTTCTTTTTCAAATAAATATCAATCTTCTATGGGGTTATGCTGCCCAAATTTTTTCAGAAACCCTAATTTTGATAGTTAAGTGTTTTTTTTTTTAATTTATGAAGGAAATAAAGTAGTTGTTTGAATTATTTAGTATTGTTGTAGTAATATGAGACTAATACACAAATTGATTGAGGTTTATAATGCTGAAATTTTTTTTTCAGCAATAAATTTATTGGTTTATTGATTGGTTTTGAGTGTTGAAATTGATGTTATGGCTTCATCCGATGGCGGATCAAATAGTAGTGGGTCTTCTAGGAAAGATCCAGGTTGGAAGTATTTCCGTTTGGCTAAGCCACCAAGCACAAATGACTTGATTTACAATTTCTATAATATTACCAAAAGAGTAGGTATATTTAGAGCAAAACAACACGTAGTTGGTGGATTTCGGAATGCCACAAAGTGTACAAAATGTCCGCCTCATGTTGAGGAAGAAATTAGAGCTTACATGGCATCGAAAGCAAAGTCAAGGAATCTAGTTATTCGGGAACAAGATAGTTTCAGTGATAGTTTCGAAGAAGAGGAAGAGGAAGACCTTCCTACAAATCAAATGAACAAACGGCCAAGAAAAAAAGGTCCGTTAGATGTCTACTTTGCTCCTAATGTTGAGAAGATTGTGAAAGGGAAGAAACAAATGAAGCAAAATCAATGAGTTGTGTAAGAAGGAGTTGAGGGAGAAAGTTTGTAGAGACATATGTCGATGGATGTATGATACAGCTATACCATTTAATGTCGTTAAACACCCTAGCTTTGCGGTGATGGTTGAATCTATTGGACAATTTGGTCCAGGACTAAAACTGCCTAGTTATCATGAAGCGCGAGTACCATTTTTGCAAAAAGAAGTGAGTGATGTGAATGAGCTATTGAAGGAATATCAATCTGAATGGGCGCATTATGGTTGCTCGATTATGGCGGATGGGTGGACGGATAAGAGACATAGAACTTTGATAAATTTTTTAGTGAATTCTCCTAAAGGAACGGTGTTCCTTGAGTCCATTGATGCTTCGGATTACTCTAAGTCCGGTGAGACTATGGCGAAATTGCTTGAGAGTATAGTGGAGCGTGTGGGAGTAGCAAACGTGGTCCAAGTTATTACCGATACTGCATCTTGTAATGTGGTTGCAGGTAACTTATCTTTCCACATTTTCATTATCATTATATGATTTGAATTCTTTTTTTTCCCTGAATAAAGTTGAGTTGTTTATGTATAATAGGAAGAATATTGATGGCCAACTACCGTCATCTATTTTGGACTCCGTGTGCGGTGCATTGCATTGATTTGATGTTGGAGGATATTGGAAAGATGCCTCAAGTGAAGAATATAGTAAGGAGAGCTATATCTTTGAACTCCTACATTTATGTTCGACCGGGTGTGGTTAACATGTTTAGGAATTTCACTGGACATATGGAACTACTGAGGCCTGGTGTAACTAGGTTTGCAACATCTTTCCTTACTCTTGAACGTATGCACACGCAGAAAAACAACTTGAGAAAGATGTTTACTTCAGATGAATGGACCTCAAGTAAATGGGGAACGGAAGCAAGTGGAAAAAAGGCGACAAAGATTTTTTTGATGCCTTCTTTTTGGAGTTCTATTCTTCACATATTGAAGGTATATGGTCCTTTAGTTCGTGTGCTTCGTTTGGTAGATGGTGAAAAAAAACCTTCAATGGGATATATATATGAAGCAATGGATAGGGCCAAAGAAGCAATTGCAAAAGCGCTTAATGAAAGCAGTGAGCAATACAAGACCATTAAAGATATTATAGATGCAAGGTGGGAAGACCAACTCCACCAACCTTTGCATGCAGTGGGGCACTTCTTGAATCCCGCATTCTTTTATGATAACCCCAACATTTTACAGTGTAAAGAGATTGTCAATGGGTTATACACTACTATATTAAGGTTGGTTCCAAGCCATGATGTCCAGAACAAGATATCTGATCAATTGTCACTTTATCAAAATGTTGAAGACTTGTTTGGCAATGAGCTGGTAGTTAGGCAAAGGAAATTAAAATCTCCAGGTACAACTATCAATTCTTGTTCCTTATTGCATGTAGGAAAATATTAATATCTTATACTTAGTTGTTAAAATACAGCTGAATGGTGGAAATCCTATGGGGGTGCGACTCCAGAATTGCAAAAATTGGCGGTAAAAATCCTAAGTCTAACTTGTAGTGCACCGGAATGTGAGCGCAATTGGAGCATTTTTGAACATGTAAGCAATCACTACTATTTTCAACTCGATTATGATCTATGTACTTAATACTTATTCTATCTTCAAATTATTGTAGATTCATTCAAATAAAAGAAACCGGTTAGCTCAAAAACGCTTGAATGACTTGGTGTTTGTAAAATACAATCGAGCGTTGAAACTTCGGTATGATGCACGTGATCGCATAGACCCCATAGCTATGACAGATATTGATGAAAGTAATGAATGGTTGATGGGTCGGGTTTTCAAAGAAATGGGAGATGAAGATTTAGTGTTTACAGAAGATCAATTGACATGGGGTGATGTTGGTAGAGCGGTCGGAGCTGAAGATCCCACTTATGTCACTAGAGCATTGAGAGGGAAACAAGTTGTTTCCACACCCACACCGAGACCGAAACCGCCTCTTGACAAAGTGTTTTCAAGAAGAATCAAAGCAACCCCATCTCTACAACTTAGGGATGAGGATGAGGATGGGGATGAAGAAGATGCTATTGACATTGAAGATGATTATCAACAAGATGAAGAGTATAAGGATGTCATGGATGATGAGGAGCAAGATGATGAAGTGCCTCCTCAAGATGATTATATTTGAACAATGATGATGATTAGTATTTGAATTTAGACAATTTATGTAATTTTGATATTAACTATTTGCTTTAGATTAAGTTAACTAGTAATTTGATAGGTCATAGGTTATTATTTGAATTTTAGAACATCTAAGTCCATTTTCTATGACTAACTATCAAGTATTAAGACTTTTTTGCTATTAGATTTGACTTCTTTTGGAATTCCTTCTATTTTTATAGCTTTTTTATAATATTTGATGTTTTTTTACAATAATGCCCCTTTTGTCAAAAGGCGCACGCCTTTGCCTTGCGCCTTGCGCCTAGGCTCCAGGACCCCTTTGCGCCTTAGTGCGCCTTGAGCCTCTGACAACACTGGTTTACATTAGTTTTCAAGTCAACTTAACTGTTCATGTGATGCAAAATATAAACTAAATTTGCATCTTTCTTAAAGTCTGAATTTTACTTGCCTCTTGATGACTACATTTTAAAGTTTTAGGAACTTGCTCCACCCTTAATCATATTTAAATTATCAATAACATTAGTATCTGATACATCCCCATCTAGCATGATATTAGGAGTTTGTTGCTATTGTTATTGTTGCAGTATCTGATGCATACTGTAGGGCGATCTTGAATGTGGACTGATTCTCCAGCGGATCATGTTTTGTTATTTGTCAGTAGATTTAACTCGCAACTTGAATAATTGAGGGTGCTGCTTTAGCATTCAACTAAAACAAGTTGAAATGAAACTCTAGTGACTTCCAAGCATGCCCTTAAGACATTGTGCTCATTGTCCTGCCTTGTTTTGCTTTAGTTTTGAAAGAGTGGTCAATTGTTACTTTGTTTTACTTTTGCAATAATACTTTTGCTATAGAATTTAATTCTTTGGTAATGAATGTACAAATCAGTAAATGCAGAACTAAGAATGATAATCAGTGATATATTTGTGATCTGAATCTGATGTTTGGATAAATTGTGTTTATTTCACCTTAATTCAATTATTTAATGTGTTTTGGCATCATTGGATTCGTCAATGATCTCTATAATCTTGGCATTTCTGGTGGTGGTAGATGGTCTTTATTGGATTAGTCATTTGCTTGTTGAACAAGGATATCTTACCAGATACAATGACTAATCCAGTACAACTGTTCTTTTCTGCTGTATAACCTATGACTAATCTAGTCATTCATTGTATTCAATGGAACTGTTGTGTAAGTCAAGAATTTCCTGGCTCATCCTGTTGTTACCTCTTTTTGTTTCTGAGGGGGTTCTGGGTTTATCTTCCCTCAATGGTTCTAAATTCTCAAGATTGATAACAGCGTGATGGAGCTTCTGTTCAAGTAGTTTCTGTATAAGGCCCCATTTTTGTTTGTGCTGCAAAGTTGACTGTTGGTGATACTCCGTGAGCAAATCACAAATGCAGCTATTCTTCAATGAAACTATATAGGCTGATGAAAACCTCAGTTTAATATTAGTTGTAATGCTTATCAGAGTCTGAAGCATGGGGTTAAACTATAAGGTGAAGTACTCTCCTCTCTGTTTTCTCATTTCATTGTGAACGGTCAGTGGTTTTTGGCTGGACTAGAAGATACAATAATGACACCCGGAATTGCTGAATCTTCATGTATGTTTGTGCACCTAACTTTTTGCCATTAATATGAGAGGCTGGTGGAATAGTTAAGACGTGTGTGAACCAGGGATGTTTTTATTTATTTATTTATTTATTTTTATATATGGAACTAACATTTTGCATTATCTGAGGCCTCAACTCCAATGAGCATAATTCATTAAAATTTGTATTGGAATGGACTTCTCTGTATGTATGTTAAGAAGGTGGTTGTGGTGTTGTAACCATGGGGGCTTTGTCAAGGTATGCCACTTTCTTCGTCTTTATGCTTGGCTTCAAGAAGGTTTGTTGTCAAAGTTTGTGGCTTCTCTTTAATTGCCAGTACTCTTTTCTCTTCACTTTTACCCCAAAGGATAGAATATAAGCCGATCATTATCAGAATTGCACCAATAATCCTGTAATGGCAAGCAAATCATTTAATTAAAAAAATTTCGTTCATGTTGTTGAATTGGTTCACACCCTCCTGCGAATAACTGATCGTAGAGAATCAAAGCCATAATAGCAACTAAAATTGTCTGCATGGGCTGGAAGACAGCAACAAACACAGGACCCCCTTTGTGAATACACCATGTTTGAAGAGAGAACACAATCCCAGAAGCCACAATTCCCTTTAGAAAAACAATAATAAATCAAAAGTATTACATTTTTAATCAGGGTTGCTAGTAAGTAAAAGAAGTGACAGACAAGTAAGTTGCTATTTACAGCATATAGGATGGTGAAAAGCTCTTCTCCTGACTGGATTTACCAATTATTGAAGTCGGTCTTTACAAAAGCTGATATGACCAAGAATTGTATCAATCCAAAAAAGCATGTATAACAAGTTACTGCAAGTTTTGCTGGATACTTCTTTAGAACTGGAGCCTGCAATAATATTTTTTTAACTTCACATTAGTTTAATTTAGCCCACTACAGAAACTAGTTTTGCTGGATGGTGACCATTTTTCTTTTTTTGGTCTTACGCCAAATACTTTGAATTGCGTCTTCTATTGAAAATTTCCAATTTAATGTTGAGAAATTGATATATGATAATATTTACCTGAAGAACCATCCAAGTAGCCCATGAGCAGCAGTGTCCAAGCAGGTAAGTGCATCCCCATGTCCAGTTGTGTAATTTAGTTGAAGACATAATTTCATCTTCAAATGCTTGCAAAAGAGGAGGTCCTTTGTACAGAGTAATGACAGTAGCACCGCCTACACTTGCAATTGTTCCTATAACTTTTACTAACCCGTCTCTCCTTCCAATGTTAACTTCTTCTAGTCTGCATCACAGATGAACTTAATAATTCAACACAAAGCGAGTTTTTTGTTTTTGGCATTTCTTTGAATTATGATTTGTGAGGTTTTTTTTCTTCTAGTTCAAAATTAAGATGGAATCACTCTTTATTTGTTATGAAGTACTAAATGCACCTCTAATATTATAAATATACCATTCATACTAAAATTAGCTAAATAAAGAGAAAAATATAATTTTTATACATATAATTCATTCGTTTTGAATTAATAGTTGATTTTACTTTTTCAAATAATAAAAATAAAATGTCACGTTAATTTTCTAAAATGCTATCTTTATAACGCGTTAATATTATATCTTTTCTCCAATATAAATACCATAATTAAAGGATCTTTACTTTTTTTTATTCTTAATAAATTTAACATCTAAAAATAAAAAAGAACCAAATTAAGTTATCAATTTAGGATGGTGAGAATATATATAGTAATAGAATTAAAATAGTTTTAAAAATAAATGTACATTTTGATAGTTAAAATACCAAAAAAATGTTTAGAAAAATAAATTGTAAAATCAATAAATTAAAATAACTAAAAAAGAGCCTTCAAAAATACCTAGAAGGGTACTTCGACCTAATGCCAAAAAACTACATATAATCTATAAAAGTGTCTTCTCTGAGCAAAGGATTTGAGAATTAAGTAATATGAATTTACATAAAAGCTGAAGCCATGATAAAATTAATTGCAGGGACTAAGTTTTGCATTGCTGAAGCAAAAGTTAGAGATGCATAATTTAATCCCAGGAGGTAAAATCCTTGGTTTGCTGTGATTCTGAAATTAATACAAAAATAAATAATAATGAAAACTGTTAGGACATCCGCAATAAAATAAAGAGAATAATTACGTCGCCAGAAAAATAAAATAAGCATACAGGAAATTTATGTGGTTCACCCTTAATTTTTAGGGCTACGTCCACGGAACAAACTCCGAATATTTTTCTTCCACTATTAAAAATAGTAGGTATACAAGGAGAATATTACAAAAATAGTGGCACTCAGGTGTTTCCCAAAAAAATACTCTAAAATTATTAACCTCACTATTTTTCTTTCCTCCAAATTTTTAGGACCCTCTTCCTAAAAATTTTACTTTCTCTCAGATTTATTTTTGATCTAAGCTCATATAAAATGAGGCAAAATGCCTCTCTATTTATCGAAGAAATTGGCCGCGTTTAATGAGCTGTTTCACAGCTCATCACCTACTGGCTTCAATTTGCAAAATTCGGTGCAAATTGAAGCAGCTTCTTTTGACCTTTTTTTTTTGTGAGCTGGACCCATCAATTCTCCCCCTCCAGCTCCAACCGTCACATACTAGAGGAGGTCTTTAACCGGCTCTTAACAAGAGCTCATCCCGACTAGTTCGACACATAATTCGAACTTCTCCTATGGAATGACTTTCGTCAACATGTCAGCAGCATTATTGTTAGTGTGAATCTTCTGCAACTGGAACTGCTTCTCTTCAATGGAAAGTTTGAGCCAATGATATCTTACATTGATGTGTTTCGTCTGTGCATGATACATAGTGTTCTTGCTCAAATCTAATGCACTTTGACTATCGCAATAAACTATATATCCTTTCTGCTGCACGCCCAATTCTTGAAAGAATCGTTTCAACCAAAGCATTTCTTTTCCTACTTCTGCTGCAGCAACATACTCTGATTCTGTCGTTGATAAGGAAACACACTTTTGTAATCGTGACTGCCATGAAATAGCTCCCCCTGAGAATGTAAATAAGTAACCTGATGTAGATTTTCGTTCATCAAGGTCACCGGCCATATCTGCATCTGTGTAACCAACAAGTACAGACTTTTCACCTCCAAAAGTTAAACATAACTTTGAAGTTCCTCTCAGGTATCTGAAAATCCACTTTATTGCTTCCCAATGTGTCTTCTGGGGATTTGACAGAAATCGACTCACAACGCCAACTGCATGTGTGATATCTGGTCTCGTACACACCATTGCGTACATCAAACTTCCGACCGCTGAAGAATATGGAACTTTTGACATATCTTCCTTATTTTTCTCTGTTGATTGGTAGAATTTCTTACTCAACTTGAAGTGAGCGGCAAGTGGAGTGCTAACTGGCTTAGCATTCTTCATATTGAACCTGTCTAGAACTCGTTCAATATATTTCTCCTGTGATAACCATAATCTGCAGGACTTTCGATCTCGAATAATTTCCATTCCAAGAATTCGCCTTGCCGATCCCAAATCCTTCATATCAAATGCCTTTGACAAATCACCCTTTAACCTGCTAATCATGTTTGCATCTTGTCCAATGATTAGCATATCATCAACATATAAAAGAAGAATGATAAATTTACCGTTAGGGTATCTCTGGACATATACACAAGGATCTGCATCTGTTCTTCTGTATCCTTGTTTTACCATGAACGAATCAAACTTCTTATACCATTGTCGTGGTGCTTGTTTCAACCCATACAAGCTCTTTTTCAAGCGACAAACCATGTCCTCCTTTCCTTTGACCTTGAAACCTTCTGGCTGTTCCATATATATCTCTTCTTCTAAATCCCCATGTAAGAATGCGGTCTTTACATCAAGCTGCTCTAACTCAAGATTCAAGCTGGCTGCTAAACCTAGCACAACTCGAATAGAACTCATTTTCACAACAGGTGAAAAAATCTCATCAAAGTCGATACCTTTCTTTTGAGTAAAGCCTTTGACGACCAATCGAGCTTTATATCTAACTAGATTTTCATCATCTTTCTTCAGTTTGTACACCCATTTATTCTTGAGTGTTTTCTTTCCTTTTGGAAGTTTCACCAGCTCGTACGTGTCATTCTTCTTCAAAGAATTCATCTCCTCTTGCATGGCCTTCATCTAGCAATTTTTATCTCTGCAAGACTGCACATCTTGGAAGCTCTCTGGCTCCCTCTCATCAGTAATCAAAATATAATCAGAACTAGAATACCTTGTAGATGGTTGGCGTTCTCTGGTTGACCTTCTCAACTGAGGTTCAACATCATCTAGTGGAATGAGGTTCTCTGGCTCCCCCTGCTCAACACCCTCTACATCATCATCTACAATAGTCTCTTGATCCCCTACGACTGGCTCTTCTGCTTCTTCCTATTTTGATTCTGGCATTCCTCCTCCTGCGACATCATCTATAGGAATGCTTTCTAGTGTAGTATCTACAATACTATCACTTGTAGATTTTTCAGCAGCTGTATCTGTCACGATCTCATCCTCGTGAAATACTACGTCTCTGCTCCGAACTACTTTCTTTTTGACTGGATCCCATAATCTGTAGCCAAACTCTTCATTTCCATAACCAATAAAAGTGCAAGGAACTGACTTATCATCAAGTTTTGATCTCTGCTCCTTCGGAACATGCATAAACGCCTTGCAGCCAAATACCCTCAAATGATAGTATGAGATATCCCTACCTGTCCAGACCTTCTCCGGAACATCAAAATCCAAAGGTGTTGTAGGTAGTCGGTTGATTAGGTAGACAACAGTATTGACAGCTTCTCCCCAAAATGACTTAGGTAAGTTAGCCATTTTAAGCATGGATCTGACTCTTTCAATAATGGTGCGATTCATCTGTTCAGCAACACCGTTGTGTTGTGGCGTACCAGGAACTGTCTTTTCATGTTTGATACTATGCTGATTACAGTAATCTCTAAACTCCTTAGAAATATACTCACCACCATTATCCATGCGCAAACACTTTAATGCCACTCCAGTCTCCCTTTCCACCATCGCATGAAACTGCTGAAAGTGCTTGAATACTTCATCTTTTGCGCACAACAAGTATATCCATGTCTTTCTCAAAAAATCATCAATGAAGGTAAGAAAATATCTACTTCCTCCAAGAGATTCTACCTCCATGGGACCACACACATCAGAGTGTACCAACTCCAACTTGTTGTCTCTCCGTTTAGAGCTTTTCTGAAATGAAACACGATGTTGCTTCCCAAATAAACAATAATCACAAGGGTTTATTTTACCTTTGGCTAATGGGATGAGGGACTTCTTAGCCAACATGTTCAACCCTTTCTCACTAACATGCGCCAGCCGCCTATGCCACAAATTTGGTAAAGCATCATCTCCAACTGTATTCAATTGACTCCCACATATCTCTGTGTGCGTTTTGTATAGCGAGCAACATAGCTTTCCTCTCGCCACCACCAAAGACCCTTTGGTGAGTTTCTAGTTACCGTCACCTATATGTTGTTGATAGCCTTCCTTATCCAGTACACCAACAGATAATAGATTCAACCGAAGGTCAAGAATATGTCGCACATTTTTAAGAGTTAATGTGCACCCAACACTTGTTTTTATACAGACATCACCGATCCCCACCATTTGCGAAACACTTTTATTTCCCATTTTAATAGTGCCATAGTCACCTGCTCATTAGGTGAAGAAGTATTCCCTTTTTGGAACACAATGGTATGAAGCACCGGAATCTACTATCCACTCGGTATCTGCATCTCCAACATGACAGCAATCTGCATCATGAGAGACTAACATTACCTCACCATCTTCTGCTGAGATGTAGCAGTTGTATTTCTGTCATTATCCTGACTTCGGTTTGCATTCTCCTGTTTAAGAAAATGACAATTCTTTTTGATGTAACCCTGCTTTCCACAATGGTAGCATGTCCTCTTCTCCCTGGACTTGGATCTATCTCTGGATTTATTATTTCCACGAACTCTGCTCTTGCTCCAGCCCCTATTCTCTGTGACAAGTGCTTGTGAACTGGTACTGGCAACATCCCTTCTGCGAAGTTCTTCTTTGAGTAGTCTATTCTTCACCATAGACATCGTCACTACACCATCTGGAGCTGAGTTGCTTAATGATACCATAAGAGTATCCCAACTGTCCGGTAGAGATCCCAACAGCAGGCATGCTTTCATCTCATCATCCAATGACATGCTGCTAACTGCTAACTCAGCTACGAGTCCTTCAAAATCGTTCAGGTGCTGTGTAATTGATCGTCCCTCTGACAGCTTCAAGTTCATGACTTTACGAATCATGAACACTTTTCCTTGAGCATTTGTAGCCTCGTACATATTCTCTAGTTTCTTCCAGAGAACTTGGGGATCTGTTTCATTTTTAACATGGTTGTATAGGCTAACATCTATCCACTGGCGTATCGTACCTAGTGTCTGCTTCTTTAACTTCTCCCATTGCTTTTCCTTCATTTCTTCTGGCTTTGCATCGTCACCTTCAATTGGATTGTACAGATCTTTACAATGAAGGTAGTCCTCTATTCTGGATTTCCACATTGAATAATTTGAATCCGTCAATTTAATCATTGCCCCGTCGTTCGCCATGTCGAATTCTGAATCTGACAAAATTTCACTATCTAATGAATAGTAACCGTATATGTGAATAGTACTGTATACGTGAATAGTACTCATACACCTGAATAGTACCGTACACTTGAATAGTACTGTACATGTAAATAATATCGTATATGTGAATAGTGTTGTCACCTTTTAAGGTTACTATTTGTTACTATTTATAATAAATAAATTTTGCAACGGTTTTCCGAATGGACTGCACCAACGGATTCCTCGTAATTTTCTTGTCGTCGTGGTATATTTATTTTTAAAATATATCCACAAAACTTGTACTGCTATCTGACCGCCTAGACCTGCCAAAATCCTCGGCTCTGATACTACTTGTTAGGGCCTCCACAATAAAATAACGAGAATAATTACGTCGCCAGAAAAATAAAATAAGCACACAGGAAATTTACGTGGTTCACCCTTAATTTTTAGGGCTATGTCCATGAGACAAACACCGAATATTTTTCTTCCACTATTAAAAATAGTAGGTATACAAGGAGATTATTACAAAAATAGTGGCACTCAGGTGTTTCCCAAAAAAATACTCTAAAATTATTAACCTCACTATTTTTCTTTCCTCCAAATTTTTAAAACCCTCTTCCTAAAAATTTTACTTTCTCTCAGATTTATTTTTGATCTGAGCTCATATAAAATGGGCAAAATGCCTCTCTATTTATAGAAGAAATTGGCCGCGTTTACCTACTGGCATCAATTTGCAAAATTCGGTCCAAATTGAAGCAGCTTCTTTTGACCATTTTTTTTTGTGAGCTGGACCCATCAAAAACTCCTCTATCTAAAAGAACATATATATGATTTGAATAATTAATACTCCCTCCATCCCCCAAAAGTTGTCTACTATTCCATTTTGAGATGTCCTAAAATAATTATCAACTTTTATTTATAGAATGTATTTAATGTCTTTTTTCTATTTTACTCTCTAATAAATTCACACTTCAAATAAGAAATTAATGATAGTGTGAGTTATTTTCAAGATAAAATAAATATATGAACAATGATAAAAAAAGAAAAATATATGAATTTTCAATGTATTAATTGTATTTTCTTAAAATTTATAAAAAGAAAAAAAGATAATATTCTTTTTTGGAACGAAAGGAGTATAATTTTACTCACCCTAGCAATGTCGCGAAGAAGTAGACCACCAGTTGAAAAAGTAAGATGCAGCTTTTTGTTCATGAAAATATGTGTATATTTTGGTTATATATATATAACCAAAATGAGAGATTTTTTTTATATACCTTAATTTAAATTTAAATGAAAAACTCTCATTTTCTCATATATGAATTACCCCCATTAATGTTCCACATAATTTTTTTTCACAACTTTATAAAGATTAAATATTAAGATGCATTTCATAATTTAGTGAGAAACACACAAAGTAATTATTGAAAATAGAGAATGCATGATGAAACATAGATTATAAAATAGTGATGATGAGACTTACTTCTCAAAGAAATAAGAAAAAGGGCCCAACAAAAGAAGAGCAATGAAGTTCCTATAAACAGGGTAAACAACTTTGCTAATACTGATATTTAATGCAACCCTCGAAACAATATGAAACCCTGAAAAGCATAATTGTAAGCCAAATAATGCTACAACAAGTTTTGTCCTTTCACTGAATATGCTTTCTTTTTTACCCATTTTTCCTTAATTATTGTTGGTTTTTGGGTTCTTGTACAACTAAAAAAGGGTAGCCCTGTAATATCCCCATAAATGCCCTAGAAGTTTTGAATGTTGTTATTGTTGATGTTGTTGTTGTTGTTGTTTTAAATGGGATTGAATGTATATGTTGATTTGAAAGAGAAAAAGGAATTGGAAAGTGAATGCTTATGTATATGTGTTTTGGGAAAGAAAAGAGGGTTTAGAGAGAAATGTATATGTTGTTTATATGATAATATATATAACATATAAGTTGGTCAAGGGAAAGTCAATGCAAGAAGATATTTTTATTTGTGATAGGTGGAATTACTTATATGGGCATATAAGAGACAAGAGGTTAGTTAAATGGATAAGGGTATATAGATAATTGTTGGTTAAAAACTCTTGGTGGAGATTTAAAGAAGAATTGACTTTGTTTTCTTCATGATTTCTTCTTCTTTTCCATTGTTGGCCGGCTCCTCCATAGACAAAAGGAAAGCAAGAGACAAAGAGAAGATCTTGAAGAGTTAAACTCAAATTGAAGGAAGATTAAGTGATCAAGTGATGATTCAAGAAGTTTATAACTATGGTAAGTTCTTTTCTTTGATTTCTTTTATTCTTTGAAGTGGTATTTGAAGTTAATTAAGGTTTGTTGATTTGATGATGAGATGTGTTTGTGATATGTTTTCAAGTGTTACAATTGGTTTTAAGTTAAGAATTTAAATAGGTGTTGTTGTTAGAAGTGGTGGATGTTGATTTTTGGAAGATAGAGAAGGATGTTGGTTTTGGGGTTTTAAGATGGTATGTGTTTAAATGTTTTGTTGTTGTGTTGTAATAAGGTGATTATTGTGATAAACATGTAGAATTTGTGTTTAGAACATTGATTCCATTCATTTGAACCATGCTATATTGTGTATGATGAGTTGAGTGCAACCAAAGGAGAATTGAACATTTAAGGGTTTATGCATGAGAGATACGTAATTTGGGGCGGTCGCTATTATTCTTGTGCGGTCGCGACTTAGGTCGGGCTTCTGACCGCGAAACCTACTGTAATAAGGTTTCATCTTTTGATTGTGAAGTGCGGTCGCGACTTAGGTCGGGCTTCTGACCGCGAAACCTACTGTGATAAGGTTTCATCTTGTAATTGTTTGGAGCGGTCGTATTCAGGTGAGGTGCGACCGCTAGAAAGGTTCTGTCCACCTTATTGAAAGTAACCTAATCCTGCAACAAGATTCTCAAATACATGTTAAATAGATCATTCATTTAAGTTGTCAAGGTTCAAAATAGAGATCATTTGTCTAACATCATTGTTGAATCATAAAATGTGAGATGATATGGAATGTGATTTAAAGCCATTGTTATTGACTATGATGATTTAATTGAATGAAACAAGGCATGATTGCCAAAATGATAATTATAAGTGATAATGGAATTGATAATGCATATGATATCACATGAACAAGGTTATGTTTTATGCATTGTGAATCTTGTGGATTGCAATGATTCTATATATATTGTGAAGGATATGATGAAGTAATTGCTTATGTATAATTGAATAATGAAATATTATGATATGATTTGAGATATCATATAATGTGAAGTCATTGTTATTGACTATGATGATTCAAATATAATGTGAAGTCATTGTTATTGACTATGATGACTCAAATATGATGTGAAGCCATTGTGATTGGCTATGATGATTCAAAGGAAATGTGAAGCCATTGTTATTGGCTATGATAATTCAATTGAGAATAAAATTGATAAATGAATGGTATAGCTAATATGTTACTCCATTTTCAGAGTTTGTTGTTGGTGGCATGCCTAATAAGTGTAACAATCTCTTGAAGTTAGGTTGGATTGAATCCTTGAAGCCTAATTGAGATGTTACCACCCTTGAAGCTAGGTTGGGTTGGTTCTTGAAGCCAAGTTGGGTTGAAGCTTAGCATGCTTTGCTCCCCTTGAAGCTTGGTTGAACCTAATCCTTGAAGCCTAGTTGGGTCTATGATATTGATAAATGTGATGATAAAACCAAAGCATTTACTCTGAAAATTGAATGGCATATTAGTGTATTGTTTGGGCCCGAGTCTGTTTTTGTTGTCAATGTGATATTCTAATGTTGAAATAAATGAGTAATGAGATTATGGCTGCCTTTATTGGAAGTGTGATTCGTGAATGATGCATTGTGAATAAAATGATATTATGAGATATGATTTTAAAATATGTGTATTGATATATTAAGAGTGAATATGGCTTGAGGAACTTTGTTGAGATATGAGGTTATGAAAATGTAGTATGATGTGTAAAATGTATATGAATGTGGAATTTGTGAGAATTATTTTCATGAAGGTTTGAAAAGGGACATTGAATAGTGTTTTGTTGAAATGATGTATATGTATATGTATATGAAATAGAAGGAGTAAGAATTGTGTTATGAATGTTTTATGTAATTATGTATCTAACTTATGAGTTTAGTGGGAACATATGAAGAAATGCTTTGAGAAAGGAAAACATGGTAAGAGATCAATAAAACATAATGCTAAAAATATAAGGTATGATCCTTTTATAAAGTATATATTTTATATTTATTTGTATTACTAAGCTCTCGGGCTTAGCATGGTTGTGTAATCACGCAGGTGGTTATGCGGTTGATCTGGAAGTCCAGCTGTTATGCCACGAGAAGGGTAAGAGTGTCTCGAGACCAACTAGTAGGTGATGCATACATATATGATTTTTAATTATGTTGCATTTATAATATGAATTATGTTTTTTTTTTGTAAATGTATTTTAAAGTAATGTAAAATTGTATGAATTCGGATAAAGGTTTTTAAATTGAAATTAGACGTGACATTCTTATACTTTATATACGTATTGTATGTATACTAGGTATATGTACGGTACTTATATGGAGTATCAGGGTGTTACAATTATTTTGGTATCAGAGCTTAGGTTTGAGATTCTCGGCCTAAGTGAAATTAAAAAGAAAATTTTTGAATAATTTAAATACGAATTAAAAAGAAGAGTTTTGAAATGTAATTGGTAATACATGCATATGCATTCACATCTAGGTTGGTCTCGAACGTGGCATTATGTGAATTGTGATGTATTTGAATTTCATGAGATAAATAATAGTATGTAAATGAGGTTTCATATGAAAGCAAATTTTAAAATGTTGAAAATTGAGAGGTGATTGTGATATAAAGAAATGATATGGAATTTATAGGCAAAAAGTTTGATTATCGATATGTGTTTGACATGTAAAGAAATGACTAGAAGAATAAAGTTGGGAATAAATTAAAAAAAATAAATAAATAAAATTGAGATTAAAGTATGTAATCTTTTCTTTATTATTTGAACCTCTTTCTAATAAACCTTATGTTTGGATTTCTAGAAAGAGGAAATATGGTTGTATGGGTAATATGGAAAGATATATTATTTAAATGAAAAGAGTACGGTGGAATATTGAATGAGAGGATTGGTATAGGTTAAGTGTGACAATTTAAGGTGTGGATATATAAAGTTAAGGTTTTGTTTAAAAAGGAAACAGAGATGATGTTGGTTAGGTATAAAGAGATAGTGGTGTTGTTTGTATTGTTCTTTTAATACAAATATAGGGATTTCAATGTTAGAAATGTGATATGTTTGAATATTGTAAAAGCTCTTGGGAATGGTGGTAATATGTGATATTTAGATTTTTGGAATGAGCTTAGTAGATGTGAAACATATATGTTTGATGTTACTTTATGGTATATACATATAAGATGTTATAAGGTTGATATTAAGAGAATGAGAATGATATTAGTCAGAGGAAAGTGATAAATATTAAATTTGTATAAACTATATGCAAAAGAGAAATTTAATTAATTGCATGATTATGTGTCTATATAAAGAAGATATGTGAAATGAACTTATCAATATGAATGTAATGGTTATATGTAAGAAAGGTGGGAAGTGAGTCACATTATAACGTGACCTATGAATGTGCATATAAAATGTTTATTATTTTATACCATTATATGTTTAATGGTAATAGAAAGTGAGAATGGACTTGGATAATATTGAACAGTGAAATTGTTATGTCAATAACTAAGTGAGGCTATCATAAGATGTTTTGGAGCTCAAAGTATTTGTGTGTGGAGATGTTTTATGTATAAGTATATACTAAGAAATTGTAAGGAAAGAATATTGTATTTGAAAATTTTTAGAAGAAATGGTTTGGAAATGGAGTAATGAATGAAACTTGTGTAAGATTTGTATTTGATTGAAGGTTGGGCGTAGAAAATGTTAAAGATAATATTATTGAATATGAGTTAGGTTAATGATGATCAAATAATCAAAAGCAAACTGTTTTGAGATGGAGTTAAAAGGTGTTAATTCTTGGTGTAATAAAAATTTGGAGAATATATATACATATATATAATTTTTGTGATATAATCTAGCATTATAGTTGTAAAGGCTGGAAATCAAATAATAGAAGAACAATATTGAATTACAATCTCTAAATGTGATTATTAATATATTATGGTCATATGACTTGGTTAGTTTTATTATCTTCAGAGTTTGATCTGAGATGATATGATTGTAATACAGATTTGGTGAGATTGAAAATTTTGTTTGAAAAGTATAGTTAAAAGTTATGGTAGATAAAGTTGTACCTTAACATTTTATGTTAAGAATTTGGTTATAAATTATGAAGGTAAAGAGAGAAAAAGGAAATTATGGAAATGTGTTGAGTTATGGATAGTATGACAAAAAGGTAATTGAAATAAATATAACAATGTTTTGCAATTGATTATATTGTTAATATAATATGATTAGTGTTATGACTTATATAGTGTAAAAGAGGCGAGGATCATTCAAAAAGGTACATGCAATGTGATTTGTTATGATAAATGTTTTAATAATAAATGATGTTAATGTGTTTTGAGAAACAATAATGAAATGTGATATCATCATGGTTGATAATAATGATTGAAATGAAATAAATGGACATTTTGTTTATATGACGATGAAATTAAGACACATATGCGACGAAATGATTATGTATGCTCTAATAATGAAGTGTATGATGTGAATGATATGATTGAAGCATGTCTAGATGATATGAATGAATAATGAGATGTTCAATATAGTTGATGATATATGTGTATATTATTTTAATGTGATGAGAAACCATGATTGTTGACAATGATGTTGGAAATAAATTATAATGGAGGTATAATGCCTAATTGATTAAAAAAAATGAATTGTGAAAAGATAATTGAGCGAACTTATCTGCCTCCTGCGGAACCATGCGGACCCATTGTGTTGGGCAACCGAACTTGGACTATCGACTTGGTTGGGGGAAAGTTCGTTTATGAGGATATAGTTGTTGGCTATATTGATAAACTTTGAATGTGTAACACCCCCATATCCAATGCCCACACACTACAACTACAACAATGTAGCATAAGTGCATCAAACATAGGGATGCTACGGTTTTCTTAACATTCAAAACACTTTAAACTTGATACAATACCCTTATCATTATACATTATAGAAAAGTAGATCATTTACTTATAAAATAAAACATATTAGTTATATATATATATACATTTAAATATTACACAGCGGAAGTTATAAAATATGTACATATTTACATATTAAACATTTCTTTACAAAATATAAAGAAATATACATGATTGGCAAGTCTGCTCTGATCTTTAAGCTCCCAAAATGGATTCTTCAAGGTGTACTCTCACTTGGTCTTGATGAACTCTCGGGTTCAACTCTATCCACTCTATTACCTGCGCGATTAAACACTATCGCGCTAAGCCAACGGCTTAGTAAGATAAAACATACTAATGGTATGCTTTAATGTAATGCAATGTCACATATGTTATTGATAAGATCAACATCATAAATATAAAGTTAACCACATAATTATGCATTTCACAAATCATAGTCATATGAGCATACCACATTTCAACATCTTTCCACATTCAACATTAATCAATCATACTCAATAAACAACATCTCATTTCATTAACTCATAACATTATTTAAGACATTCATATAACCTTGACACCTATGGGCCCAACAAGTATTTAATACGATATTCAGAGTTCAGAGTTACTGCTTTGGTTCATAGTCACAATAATCACGCCCGTAGGCAATGTATATACATGTATCTCTATCCATGGATAGTGTAACAGACCCAGTCTCTTGGACCATCAACTCAACACATATGAGGAGATCCTCAACCCGGCAAGACTGTTACAAATCATATATCTCATATTCACAATTCTCATAGTGTAACAGACCCAGTCTCTTGGACCATCAACTCAACACATATGAGGAGATCCTCAACCCGGCAAGACTGTTACCTTTCATCATTTCTTAGGCATGCCACCCAAATCCAGAACTCTGAAACTGAATAACATATTAAACAAACAATTCATTTATTATATAGTTACCATTTCCATTCTCAAATTCTCATCACATTTAGGTAAACATGCCTTCTTTCTTTCAATATCATCATCATAGCCAATCACAATGGCATTGTCTCATATCATGTCTTATTTAAATTATCATTGCATCTTTGATATACATTTCAATTTCAATGTATATTACTCATGAAACACATTACCATTCATAATACATAACATAACATTGTTCAATCTCAACAATGCAATTAGGGCAAAGAACAATTGATATGATTCATAGTTTTAGGACCTTACACATGCATTTGATTATATCATTCATTGATTCAAGTGTGTTTAAAGTGTTTAGGGTTAGGTTTAAGGACCAACCTACCTTTGGAGAACCAAAGCAATGCAAGAAGAACAAAGAATTAAAACCCTAACCCACACAATTGAGGGACACGGGCAGCCACTTGAGGGACACGGTTAGGGCAATTCAACCTCTTCACAATCTAATCCAAAAGGAATATTAGCAAAATGACCATATGAATAGTACATTCTGGTTTTAGACTCCATTTTATCCTTATTTTGAAAAGTTGTATAAAATAATCTACTTGACTAAAAATTCTAAAATTTTACAGAATTTAGTTTTGTATCTTAAAATCATTCCTTTAAAATTTCAGATCAAACTGAACACAAAATCTTGGTCAAATAGTTCACCTAACCAGACTGCCCCAATTGCCCTGCATCCTGGCAGCAGTTCTGAACTTTGTGAATTCCATAAATCAAATTCAATCAACGTGGTTCCAAATTATTTTTCTCAAATACTAGACTCACTAAGAAACAACATATCCAAAATTCAATTGGATATGATTTTTCTACATTTTATTAAAAATCCCGAAATATAGCTGTCTCAGTTAAGGTACCTGCTGGAACAGGTCTAATAAAAATAATCTTTCTAAACTCATAACCATTCCAAAATCGAATCAACATATTTTTCAGTCATTCTAGACTCATAGAGGCACAACATATCAAAAATTCACTTCAAGAACATTTTTCTATAATTAATTAGAAATCATACAAGTCACAGCCTTTACTAATTGTAAAACAGAAAAAAATTCACTAAACACAACTCTTACTCTTCCATCACCAACACCAACCTAGCTTCTTATCTTTAATTCCATTTCAACACTTTTACACACACCATACACAAACACACTCCATCAAACTCAAACAAAATTCCAAATAGAACAAGAGAAATCAAGAGAAAACTTACCTTAAATGAAGAATTCCACAAATCTCTAACCAACACCCTTGATTCCTTCTTCAATTTGCTTCAAACCTCAAGATCACCTCTCTTTCTCTCTTTGTCTATGGAGAATCCGGCCACACATGAAGAGAAGAAGAAAATATGAAGAGCAAAGTCAAATTTGGCTTCTTATATCCATCAAGTGTTTTTAACCTTGCAATTATTAAAACACCCTTCACCATTTAACTAACCTTTTGTCTCATCTAAGCCCTTATATGTAATTGCACATTCCACAAAAATATCTTCTTGCATTGACTCTATATTTGACCAATCTATATGTTATATATATCATCATATACACAACATATACATTTGTCTCTAAACCCTAAATTTCTTCTCCAAAACACATATACATATACATTCTCTTCCCATTTCTTTTCTCTTACAATTTAACACATATATTCAATCCAATATATAACAACAACAACACTAACAACAACATCAACAATAACAACAACATAACCAAGACTTCTAGGGCATACATGAGGATATTACAATTCTCCCCCTCTAAAAAGAAAATTTCGTCCTCGAAATTACCTGATATCAAAGCTGAAACAACTGCGGATATTGCTCTCGCATGGATTGTTCACTCTCCCAAGTCGCTTCTTCTTTTGCATGATTCTTCCATAGAACTTTCACCAATGGCACACTCTTGTTCCTCAACTCTTTCACTTCTCGTGCCAAGATAGCAACTGGTTCCTCTTCAAATGTCAAGTCTGGGCTCACTTCAATAGATTCAAATGGCAACACATGAGATGGATCCGACCTGTACCTCCTCAACATAGAAACATGAAATACATTATGAATACGATCCAACTCAGGTGGCAAAGCAAGTCGATACGCAACTGGCCCAACTCTTTCTAACACTTCATACGGCCCAATGAAACGAGGACTCAATTTTCCTTTCCGACCGAACCTCAAAATCTTCTTCCAAGGAGACACTTTCAGAAATACCTTATCTCCAACATTAAACTCTATATCTCTCCTTTTCAGATCTGCATAAGATTTTTGTCGGTCTGAAGCTGCTTTTAACCTTTCTCGAATCAACTTTACTTTTTCTTCAGTTTCTTGAATCAAATCAGGACCAATCAACTTATTATCTCCAAGCTCATTCCAACAAAGAGGTGTCCTACACCGTCTGCCATACAATGCTTCAAACGGTGCCATACCAATGCTGGATTGGTGACTGTTGTTGTATGCAAACTCCACAAGAGGTAAAAATCTATCCCAACTTCCAGTGAAATCAATGACACAGCTTCTCAACATGTCTTCAAGAATCTGTATCACCCTCTCTGACTGTCCATCCGTCTGTGGATGAAAAGCAGTGCTGAAGTGCAGTCGAGAACCTAAAGCACTATGCAAACTCTTCCAAAATCTGGAAGTAAACCTGGGATCTCGATCAGACACTAAAGAAGTTGGAACACCATGCAGTTTCACAATCTCATGGATATACAGCTCAGCCAACCTCTCCAAAGAGTAATCCATCCGCACCGGAAGGAAATGAGCTGTTTTAGTCAATCTATCCACAATCACCCATATAGCATCATGCTTCTTTTGTGTCAATGGCAAACCAGACACAAAATCCATTGTCACTCTTTCCCACTTCCATTCTGGTACTGACAACGGTTGAAGCAACCCGGTTGGAACTTGATGCTCTGCTTTAACCTTCTGACAAGTGAGACATTTCGACACAAAATCTGCAATGTCTCTCTTCAAACCAATCTACCAATAATGCTGTCTCAAATCATGATACATCTTCGTATTACCCGGATGCATAGCAAACACTGACTGATGTGCTTCTTCTAAAATGACTCTTTTCAATTCAGCATCATCGGGTACACACAATCGGTTTTTAAACCAGAGACTCCCATCGTCTTTCACAACAAAATCTCTTGTCTTCCCATTCTTACAATCTGAAATAATCTTCTGAATCTTCTTATCGGCCAACTGAGCTTCTTTGATCTGATCTAACAAAATCGGCTTCAATTGCAACTGTGCCAATAATGCACCATCAACACAAGGTACAAAACTCGCATGCAATGCTCTCAACTCAACAAGCAACGAGAGCGAGTAAACTGTTAAACCAGCTAAAGATTTCCGACTCAAGGCATCAGCAACAACATTTGCTTTACCTGGATGATAGTCAATCAAGCAGTCGTAGTCTTTAATCAATTCTAACCATCTCCTCTGACGAAGATTGAGTTCTTTCTGGACACCCAAATACTTCAAACTCTTGTGATCAGTGTAGATGAAACATTTCTCCCCAAACAGATAGTGGCGCTAAATCTTTAATGCAAACACAATGGCAGCCAATTCCAAATCATGGGTCGGATAGTTAAGCTCATGCAGTTTCAACTGCCTAGATGCATAAGCTATAACTTTACCTTCCTGCATCAATACACACCCCAAACCTCTATGTGAAGCATCACTGTAGATCACATATGGTTTGCCTTCCACAGGTAAAGTAAGAACAGGCGCTTGAGTCAACATATCTCTCAACTGCTCAAAGCTAGCCTGACACTGATCCGTCCACACAAATCTCACTCCCTTACGAAGCAATCTAGTGAGTGGAGTAGCTATTAAAGAAAACCCTTTCACAAATCGTCTGTAATAGCCTGCCAAACCCGGAAAACTTCTAATCTCTGTCTTAGACTTGGGTGGACTCCAATTCAATATAGCTTCAACTTTGCTCGGATCAACTCTAATACCCTCTGCTGAAACTATTTGTCCGAGAAAAGCAACTTGATCCAACCAGAACTCACACTTCGACAATTTGGCAAATAACTGCTTCTCTCTCAAAATCTGCAACACAATCCACAGATGCATATCATGTTCCTCTTCATTCCGCGAATACACCAGTATATCATCAATGAAGACCACTACAAACTGATCCAAATAGGGCCTAAACACCCTATTCATCAAATCCATAAAAGCTGCAGGTGCATTCGTTAGACCAAAAGGCATAACTAGAAATTCATAATGCCCATACCTGGTCCGAAAGGCGGTCTTCGGAACATCCTCAGCTCTGACTCTCAGCTGATGGTACCCAGATCTCAAATCAATTTTAGAAAATACAGTTGCACCCTTCAATTGATCAAAGAGGTCATCAATTCTAGGCAAAGGATATTTATTTTTAATAGTCACCTTGTTCAATTGCCTATAATCGATACACAACCTCATAGTACCATCTTTCTTTTTCACAAATAGCACAGGAGCTCCCCAAGGAGAAACACTGGGGGGAATGAATCCTTTATCCAACAACTCCTGTAATTGCACTTTCAACTCCCTCAATTCTGCTGGTGCCATTCTATAAGGAGTAATAGAGATAGGAGTGGTACCAGGCAACAATTCAATACCGAACTCCACCTCTCTCTCAGGAGGCAACCCTGGCAACTCCTCTGGAAACACATCCGGGAACTCAGCAACTGTGGCAATGCTATCAATAGGGGAACCCTTCACTCTAGTATCCACCACATGAGCAAGATAGGCTTCACACCCCTTTCTAATCAACCTCCTGGCTGCAACAGCTGAAACAAATAAGGAGGCTAGCTGTTCCTGCTCATTAATTACTATCACCTCTCTACCATCACCCATTCTCAAAGAAACAATTTTCTTTTTACAATCCACCACAGCTCCATGTCGAGATAGCCAATCCATACCTAAGATCACATCATATTCCTTAAATGGCATCTCAATCAAATCCCCTAAGAACTCCTCACCCTGCACCACTACTGCACTATCTCGATGCACCTTACTTACAACCACACTATGCCCTAACGGATTTGTCACCAACACATCAAATCCTAGGGACTCAGCATGCAAATCAGATACAGGCAAAACAGATACACTAACATATGAATGTGTGGAACCCGGATCAATCAAAGCAAGTACTGAAATATCAAATAAAGAAAAAGTACCAGCTATGACTGCCGATGCATCTGGCTGCCTCTGCATAACATACATCCTCTGGGAAGATCCAACCTCCTCTGGTCTACCCTCCCTGGATGTAGCACCTCCTCTAGAACTGAACCCTAGTCTACCTCCTCGACTGGCACCTCTACCTCCTCTGCCTCCTCTACCTCCCCTCACACTAGCTCGAGAAGCAGCAGAATCAACTGGCATCTGCTCCTGCCTCTCAGGACAGTCTCTCACAAAGTGGTCAGGTGATCCACACCTGAAGCATACCCCTGATCTACTATGCCTCCAACAAACGCCCCCATGTCTTCCACCACACTGGTTACACACAGGTAAGGTGGATCTCTGAACTCCAGGAGTAGGAGCACTCGCTACTGAAGCTGCAGGTCTAAATCTCTGTCTCTGGAACTGCACTGACCTACCAGCTAACCTCTGACTCCTACTAACTCTAGGAACAAAGCTTCCTTTACCTCTTTTAACAGAAGAAGACCCTGCCTCAAACTGGGGCCTCCTAACCCTAACCTCTTCCTCTGAAGCAGCTGCAATAACTTGAGCTCGCTCTACACTTCGAGCTGCTGCCACAAGCTGTGAGAAATCCTGATATCTAGATCCAGCCACTAAGCACATGATAGAGGGCCTCAATCCCTCCTCAAACCTCCTGCATCTATCAATCTCATCAGCAATGATACCCCCAGCATACTGACTCAGTCAAATAAACTCAACTTCATACTCAGTTACGGTCCGATGATCTTGCTTCAAATCTAGAAACTCTCTTTTCTTCCCATCTTTATACTCCCTAGGAGTATACTTCAACTCAAATTCCCTCAGAAAATCAGTGTAAGACAGTGTTGGAGAATCATCCATAGAATGTGGCACTGTCTTCCACCAATCGTAGGCGTCCTTCTGTAGCAAAGATCTTGCATAGTCAAATTTTTCCTCAGGGGTGGCTTGTAACTGAATAAAGATCCTCTGTACTTTGTCAAGACACTGTTCTGCTACAGCTGGGTCAGTAGTACCAAGGAAATCCTCTGCTCCATACTTCCTTAGTTTATCATAGTGCCTTACAGACACCAAAGGCTGAGGGGGTGGTGGCACTGGTTGCATTGGTGCTTGTCTTATAACTTCCATCATATGTCTAAACCAGGCTTGCGGAACCTCCTCCCCAGCTGGTCTACTCGACACCGAAGCAGGTGCCTCCTCAACACTATCAACTCTAGCTCCCTCAGCAGGAGCGATACTCTCGGCACTACCCTCAATCGACTGACGTGAGTGAGAATCCATCACAACCTAAATCTGCAAACACAACATACTACATCTTATTAAAAATCAAAGGTTGCCAATCCCAAACATGTATATTATTCAAAAACCACTTTTAAAGTCAAAATAGTCTTTTTATTACATTTTACCTAGGTTGAGAATCTCAAACCTAGGCTCTGATACCAAAACAATTGTAACACCCCCATATCCAATGCCCACACACTACAACTACAACAATGTAGCATAAGTGCATCAAACATAGGGATGCTACGATTTTCTTAACATTCAAAACACTTTAAAATTGATACAATACCCTTATCATTATAAATTTTAGAAAAGTAGATCATTTACTTATAAAACAAAACATATTAGTTATATATATATATACATTTAAATATTACACAGCGGAAGTTATAAAATATGTACATATTTACATATTAAACATTTCTTTACAAAATATAAAGAAATATACATGATTGGCAAGTCTGCTCTGATCTTTAAGCTCCCAAAATGGATTCTTCAAGGTCTACTCTCACTTGGTCTTGATGAACTCTCGGGTTCAACTCTATCCACTCTATTACCTGCGCGATTAAACACTATCGCGCTAAGCCAATGGCTTAGTAAGATAAAACATACTAATGGTATGCTTTAATGTAATGCAATGTCACATATGTTATTGATAAGATCAACATCATAAATATAAAGTTAACCACATAATTATGCATTTCACAAATCATAGTCATATGAGCATACCACATTTCAACATCTTTCCACATTCAACATTAATCAATCATACTCAATAAACAACATCTCATTTCATTAACTCATAACATTATTTAAGATATTCATATAACCTTGACACCTATGGGCCCAACAAGTATTTAATATGATATTCAGAGTTCAGAGTTACTGCTTTGGTTCATAGTCACAATAATCACGCCCGTAGGCAATGTATATACATGTATCTCTATCCATGGATAGTGTAACAGACCCAGTCTCTTGGACCATCAACTCAACACATATGAGGAGATCCTCAACCCGGCAAGACTATTACAAATCATATATCTCATATTCACAATTCTCATAGTGTAACAGACCCAGTCTCTTGGACCATCAACTCAACACATATGAGGAGATCCTCAACCCGGCAAGACTGTTACCTTTCATCATTTCTTAGGCATACCACCCAAATCCAGAACTCTGAAACTGAATAACATATTAAACAAACAATTCATTTATTATATAGTTACCATTTCCATTCTCAAATTCTCATCACATTTAGGCAAATATGCCTTCTTTCTTTCAATATCATCATCAAAGCCAATCACAATGGCATTGTCTCATATCATGTCTTATTTAAATTATCATTGCATCTTTGATATACATTTCAATTTCAATGTATATTACTCATGAAACACATTACCATTCACAATACATAACATAACATTGTTCAATCTCAACAATGCAATTAGGACAAAGAACAATTGATATGATTCATAGTTTTAGGACCTTACACATGCATTTGATTATATCATTCATTGATTCAAGTGTGTTTAAAGTGTTTAGGGTTAGGTTTAAGGACCAACCTACCTTTGGAGAACCAAAGCAATGCAAGAAGAACAAAGAATTAAAACCCTAACCCACACAATTGAGGGACACGGGCAGCCACTTGAGGGACACGGTTAGGGCAATTCAACCTCTTCACAATCTAATCCAAAAGGAATATTAGCAAAATGACCATATGAATAGTACATTCTGGTTTTAGACTCCATTTTATCCTTATTTTGAAAAATTGTATAAAATAATCTACTTGACTAAAAATTCTAAAATTTTTACAGAATTTAGTTTTGTATCTTAAAATCATTCCTTTAAAATTTCAGATCAAACTGAACACAAAATCTTGGTCAAATAGTTCACCTAACCAGACTGCCCCAATTGCCCTGCATCCTGGCAGCAGTTCTGAACTTTGTGAATTCCATAAATCAAATTCAATCAACGTGGTTCCAAATTATTTTTCTCAAATACTAGACTCACTAAGCAACAACATATCCAAAATTCAATTGGATATGATTTTTCTACATTTTATTAAAAATCCCGAAATATAGCTGTCTCAGTTAAGGTACCTGCTGGAACAGGTCTAATAAATATAATCTTTCTAAACTCATAACCATTCCAAAATCGAATCAACATATTTTTCAGTCATTCTAGACTCATAGAGGCACAACATATCAAAAATTTACTTCAAGAAAATTTTTCTATAATTAATTAAAAATCATACAAGTCACAGCCTTTACTAATTGTAAAACAGAAAAAAATTCACTAAACACAACTCTTACTCTTCCATCACCAACACCAACCTAGCTTCTTATCTTTAATTCCATTTCAACACTTTTACACACACCATACACAAACACACTCCATCAAACTCAAACAAAATTCCAAATAGAACAAGAGAAATCAAGAGAAAACTTACCTTAAATGAAGAATTCCACAAATCTCTAACCAACACCCTTGATTCCTTCTTCAATTTGCTTCAAACCTCAAGATCACCTCTCTTTCTCTCTTTGTCTATGGAGAATCCGGCCACACATGAAGAGAAGAAGAAAATATGAAGAGCAAAGTCAAATTTGGCTTCTTATATCCATCAAGTGTTTTTAACCTTGCAATTACTAAAACACCCTTCACCATTTAACTAACCTTTTGTCTCATCTAAGCCCTTATATGTAATTGCACATTCCACAAAAATATCTTCTTGCATTGACTCTATATTTGACCAATCTATATGTTATATATATCATCATATACACAACATATACATTTGTCTCTAAACCCTAAATTTCTTCTCCAAAACACATATACATATACATTCTCTTCCCATTTCTTTTCTCTTACAATTTAACACATATATTCAATCCAATATATAACAACAACAACACTAACAACAACATCAACAATAACAACAACATAACCAAGACTTCTAGGGCATACATGAGGATATTACAGAATGAGTATGAGAGATGATGATATAATTATAATAATAATAATGAAATGTATATTTATAAGCATAATTCTTATTGATTGAATATATGAATCTGAAAAGACTAGAATTTGAACATAAGTTTGATCGAATGAAATTAGGTTATATCTATGTGTATATTGTGAAATCCAATGATAAATTCTGATAAGTTAATTGTTGATTTGAATCGAATAAGGTTGAAATGTTAGTATATTGGGATAGATAGATCGATTGATCTAGATTTCGCTAAAGTTGCGAGTCAATATTGAGATTTAATATGTACAGTTGTGCTGAGAGTGTAAAATTTAAATAGTAATGTGTAAGATATAATATTTTGACTTATGAATGAACTTAAATAAATTGAATTATATTATTTGTATATAATGAGGAAAAAGGAAAATGTTGTTTACTTGTTGAGTAAGTTTAAAGGTATTGTATTGATAATTATCTTAAGTGAGAAGCAAGCTAAAGAAAGTAGGGATATTGCTATCCAATGAGGTTTGGTAAATGTTTATTTTGAAAGTGATTGTAAGAATGGAGTAAACAATGCTAAGATATTAGTCAATGATTTTGAGGTTAAGGTTAAGAAAGTATCTATAAAGAGATAAAGTGATAATCTGACTCTAGTACAAAGATAAAATTCATTGGAGATGTTATGAGTTACCTTGATTGCTTTGTTGAGAAAGTAATAAGATTCAAAGATATATATATACCTATACAATGATGAATTATGAATTTCAGAAAAGATGAGTATCTCTAAGGGGGAGAGTAGAAGTTATGAAATTTGATGAAATCATAGTGTAAGAATATGATTGTCTTCATATGAAAATTAAAATAGTAATTTGGTTTAAATGGGTTGTTGTTGTGCTGGATAATTTCGAGGACGAAATTATTTAAGGGGGAGAGAATTGTAATATCCCCATATATGCCCTAGAAGTTTTGAATGTTGTTATTGTTGATGTTGTTGTTGTTGTTGTTTTAAATGGGATTGAATGTATATGTTGATTTGAAAGAGAAAAAGGAATTGGAAAGTGAATGCTTATGTATATGTGTTTTGGGAAAGAAAAGAGGGTTTAGAGAGAAATGTATATATTGTTTATATGATAATATATATAACATATAAGTTGGTCAAGGGAAAGTCAATGCAAGAAGATATTTTTATTTGTGATAGGTGGAATTACTTATATGGGCATATAAGAGACAAGAGGTTAGTTAAATGGATAAGGGTATATAGATAATTGTTGGTTAAAAACTCTTGGTGGAGATTTAAAGAAGAATTGACTTTGTTTTCTTCATGATTTCTTCTTCTTTTCCATTGTTGGCCGGCTCCTCCATAGACAAAAGGAAAGCAAGAGACAAAGAGAAGATCTTGAAGAGTTAAACTCAAATTGAAGGAAGATTAAGTGATCAAGTGATGATTCAAGAAGTTTATAACTATGGTAAGTTCTTTTCTTTGATTTCTTTTATTCTTTGAAGTGGTATTTGAAGTTAATTAAGGTTTGTTGATTTGATGATGAGATGTGTTTGTGATATGTTTTCAAGTGTTACAATTGGTTTTAAGTTAAGAATTTAAATAGGTGTTGTTGTTAGAAGTGGTGGATGTTGATTTTTGGAAGATAGAGAAGGATGTTGGTTTTGGGGTTTTAAGATGGTATGTGTTTAAATGTTTTGTTGTTGTGTTGTAATAAGGTGATTATTGTGATAAACATGTAGAATTTGTGTTTAGAACATTGATTCCATTCATTTGAACCATGCTATATTGTGTATGATGAGTTGAGTGCAACCAAAGGAGAATTGAACATTTAAGGGTTTATGCATGAGAGATACGTAATTTGGGGCGGTCGCTATTATTCTTGTGCGGTCGCGACTTAGGTCGGGCTTCTGACCGCGAAACCTACTGTAATAAGGTTTCATCTTTTGATTGTGAAGTGCGGTCGCGACTTAGGTCGGGCTTCTGACCGCGAAACCTACTGTGATAAGGTTTCATCTTGTAATTGTTTAGAGCAGTCGTATTCAGGTGAGGTGCGACCGCTAGAAAGGTTATGTCCACCTTATTGAAAGTAACCTAATCCTGCAACAAGATTCTCAAATACATGTTAAATAGATCATTCATTTGAGTTGTCAAGGTTCAAAATAGAGATCATTTGTCTAACATCATTGTTGAATCATAAAATGTGAGATGATATGGAATGTGATTTAAAGCCATTGTTATTGACTATGATGATTTAATTGAATGAAACAAGGCATGATTGCCAAAATGATAATGAGAAGTGATAATGGAATTGATAATGCATATGATATCACATGAACAAGGTTATGTTTTATGCATTGTGAATCTTGTGGATTGCAATGATGCTATATATATTGTGAAGGATATGATGAAGTAATTGCTTATGTATAATTGAATAATGAAATATTATGATATGATTTGAGATATCATATAATGTGAAGTCATTGTTATTGACTATGATGATTCAAATATAATGTGAAGTCATTGTTATTGACTATGATGACTCAAATATGATGTGAAGCCATTGTGATTGGCTATGATGATTCAAAGGAAATGTGAAGCCATTGTTATTGGCTATGATAATTCAATTGAGAATAAAATTGATAAATGAATGGTATAGCTAATATGTTATTCCATTTTCAGAGTTTGTTGTTGGTGGCATGCCTAATAAGTGTAACAATCTCTTGAAGTCAGGTTGGATTGAATCCTTGAAGCCTAATTGAGATGTTACCACCCTTGAAGCTAGGTTGGGTTGGTTCTTGAAGCCAAGTTGGGTTGAAGCTTAGCATGCTTTGCTCCCCTTGAAGCTTGGTTGAACCTAATCCTTGAAGCCTAGTTGGGTCTATGATATTGATAAATGTGATGATAAAACCAAAGCATTTACTCTGAAAATTGAATGGCATATTAGTGTGTTGTTTGGGCCCGAGTCTGTTTTTGTTGTCAATGTGATATTCTAATGTTGAAATAAATGAGTAATGAGATTATGGCTGCCTTTATTGGAAGTGTGATTCGTGAATGATGCATTGTGAATAAAATGATATTATGAGATATGATTTTATAATATGTGTATTGATATATTAAGAGTGAATATGGCTTGAGGAACTTTGTTGAGATATGAGGTTATGAAAATGTAGTATGATGTGTAAAATGTATATGAATGTGGAATTTGTGAGAATTATTTTCATGAAGGTTTGAAAAGGGACATTGAATAGTGTTTTGTTGAAATGATGTATATGTATATGTATATGAAATAGAAGGAGTAAGAATTGTGTTATGAATGTTTTATGTAATTATGTATCTAATTTATGAGTTTAGTGGGAACATATGAAGAAATGCTTTGAGAAAGGAAAACATGGTAAGAGATCAATAAAACATAATGCTAAAAATATAAGGTATGATCCTTTTGTAAAGTATATATTTTATATTTATTTGTATTACTAAGCTCTCGGGCTTAGCGTGGTTGTGTAATCACGCAGGTGGTTATGCGGTTGATCTGGAAGTCCAGCTGTTATGCCACGAGAAGGGTAAGAGTGTCTCGAGACCAACTAGTAGGTGATGCATACATATATGATTTTTAATTATGTTGCATTTATAATATGAATTATGTTTTTTTTTGTAAATGTATTTTAAAGTAATGTAAAATTGTATGAATTCGGATAAAGGTTTTTAAATTGAAATTAGACGTGACATTCTTATACTTTATATACGTATTGTATGTATACTTGGTATATGTACGGTACTTATATGGAGTATCAGGGTGTTACAAGCCCGGTGCACGAATTCTCCCGCAATGAGCGGGGTCCGGGGAAGAAATGGTACCGGATTGTGCTCGCTGGCTCTCTTAAGGGAGAGGTCAAGTGTTCGATCTGGGGAGGCGACTCCTTAGGGAGCCAAATAAACAAATCTTGCTGGAGGGCTCACGAGGGCATCCAGTACTGTGGCGGCCTACCGGGTTGAGGGCTGGGACTACGGTCCACCTACGGGAGAAAAGGCCAAATAGACCAGCTGTCGTAAGACCGTATAGGTGGGGTCGTTACAGATATAGTATACTTGTGCAGCTTGACTAACAAGAATAAATGGTTCATATTTGGCACTAAATTATATTATGGATGGACTCTTGTCCCATTTATAGGATCATACCAGTCAAATTTAAATAAGACTACCCTGTTAATTGGTAGTGCTGGATATTCAACCTCTTCAATATTTGCTAATTGACCATAGAAATCTTAAGAGTTTTTACTATAGTTTCACCCATTTATACAAAGTCTACTATTCATTGTTGATCTCATTGTGCAGTGAGATTCAGTGTAAAATTTGTACCCATTGACAAAATATACCTTATAATATCTAACAATTGATAATGGACCTTGGGCTAGATCCTTCAAACATGTGTCAAGAATCATATGGCCATTTTCAGTTGCCTAAATCAAGAAGAAAAATCTTATAGCATAACTTACAATAATAGAAAAAATAATTGACAAATATGTCATTTATTTCAAATAAATAAATTTTACTTACATTGTAATATCCCAAAGTATACCCTAAAAGTTTTGGAATATTTATTGTTGTATTTGGATTAAGTGTATATGTTAAGTGAGAAGAGAAAAGAAGTAAAGAGAGAGTGTATATGTTATATATATGGTGATATATATAACATATACAAGTCAAATTATTAAATGGTCAAAAGAAGAAATAATTGATTTTTATTTAATTAAAGGGAAATTGGATTTATGAGTGGAAGAGGATATTTAGATTATTTTAATATTATTTTTGCTTGGTGAAAATTTAAAGAGAATAAGAGTGTTTGACTTGGCTATTTCCTTCTTCTTTTCCTTCTTGGCCGTGTATCACAAAGCATGAGAGAAGAGAGTTTTTGATTATTTTCTAAGATCAAATTGAAGGAGAATTCAAGTGATCAAGTTGGAGATTTGAGAAATTTCATTAACTTTGGTAAGTTTCTTCTTGATTCTCTTATTTTATTTTAAGTTGTTATTGAGTTTGATGATTGATTGTGGATAGTATGAATATGTTTGATTGTGGTGTGTTTGAGTGTGTTGGGAATATTTGATTGTGATTTTGGGGTTGAATTGAAGAGATGGAGTTAGGTTTGGTATTGAAAGAGTAAGAGTTGTGACTTGGTAATTGATGTCAATATTGTGTTTGATCAATTATTTTTGGTAGATTTTCATTGTGTTTGTGTTTAATGGAGTGGAAAGCATAGAATACATGAATTTGGTCCGAAACAGAAGCATTTTGGATGCCACGCCCGTGGCCCTTGGATGCCACGACCGTGGGGGTGTTAAGCAATTGGACATATTCGTTTCCTAAGCCACACCCGTGGGGGTTTGTGAGACCACGACCGTGGGGTTGTGAGGCCACGACCGTGGGGGGTTTGAGGCCACGACCGTGGGCCCTAGTTAGTGGTTTTGGTTTATAATTTGTGATCTATGGGTCTAGTATGAGACTAATAGGTGAATATTTGTATTGGAATTCATGTGTATTGTTCCTTTTTGCATTAGGTTGTAAAGAGGTTGAGTTGCCCTAACCTAAGTGTTGAGGATTCTTGGAAGAGGAAGTGTATGGATTGGTTTGAGTTGTTCTTGAGGTAAGTACAAACCCTACATTGTTGCATACATTTACATAATTTTGAGGCTTAGCACATTTGGTTGTAAATGTGTTAAGTAATCTATTATATTGTTGATACATTTGATTAATGCTATTAATTGCATAATGTGAAATATATGATGATCATTCAAAATGTTTGTGCAATGTAATTGGTCATGATGAATTGTTTTAATGTGAATTGAGATATGATGAGATGTGAAGCCATTGTTGTTGGCTATGATAGTGCAAATGAAATAATTGGGGCATGGTTGCTAATTTGATTATGGAATATGAAATGAGAAATGAATTGAGAAAGCGATTGATAAAGAGATAAATGAAATAATTGTGTGCTTAATATGTTATTCAATTTTCAGAGTTCTGGGTTTGGCGGCATGCCTATGAATTGCTGGATAGGTGAAAAGACCGGGTCATAAGCCGAGTCCAGCTGAAAAATGTGAAATGTGATGTTTTTGGGGTGAAAAGACTGGGTCGTAAGCCTCAAAAACAAATTCTTAAAACTAGATTGAGTAAAAAGATTGGGTCATAAGCTCAAATCTAGTTGATTATCCATGGATAAATGTATTGATGATTGTGATTGTGGACCAAAGCAGTAACTCTGAACTTTGAATAACATATTAGTGTCTTTTGGGCCCATGCTTGTCTTTGTTTCAATGTGATTCATGAGTGGTGAAACAATTGAATAAAATAATGGAATGTGGTGTTATGGAAAATATTAATATACCATTTATGAATATTGTCTTTATTGTTGAAAGTGTAACACCCCCATACTCTATATAAGTACTATACATATACCTTGTATACATACAGTACGTATATAAAGTATAAGAATGTCACTTTTCATTTCAGATTAAAAACCTTTACTCTAGTTCCAAACTATAATACATTTTATTTAATGAACATTTACAAACTCATTATACTTTTGATGATATTACATATATATAATAATCTTGTTTTTACCAAAATTCACTGGTACATATGAATACATTTTTATCAAATTACAACATAATTAAATTATACATGTATGCACCACCTTCTAGTTGGTCTCGAAATACTCTTACCCTTCTCGTGGCATAATGACTTGACTTCAGATCAACCACCTACTCACCTGTGCGATTTACACAACCGCGCTAAGCTCGAAAGCTTAGTACTACAAATAAATATTATAAACATACATTACAGAAAATCATACTCATATATTAAATTCATGTATCATTATTTTCTTATCATGTTTTCCCCATTTCAATTACACTTTTTATATGTTTCTACTAATCTCATAATTATATACAAATATACATATATCATTAACATAAACCACAATTCCATAACTTATTAGAACATTCATAAAATAATACTCACAATGTCCACATCCATATACATATTACATGTCATATTATACTTTCAGAATCTTATCTTTCAACATAGCTTCTCAGGCCATATTTCTTTTCAATAATTTACTTATGTATTGTAATCATAACATACTTCATAACATTACACTCCATTACTTTATTCAATTATTTCACCATTCATAAATCACATTGAAACAAAGACAAGCATGGGCCCAAAAGACACTAATATGCCATTCAACTTTCAGAGTTAATGTTTTGGTTCAATTATCACATTTATCATTATCATTATCCCAACTAGGCTTCAAGGATTAGGTTCAACCAAGCTTCAAGGGGAACAAAGCATGCTAAGTATCAACCCAACTTGGCTTCAAGAACCAAACCCAACCTAGCTTCAAGGGTTGTAACATCTCAACTTGGCTTCAAGGACTAGACCCACCCAAGCTTCAAGGGGAGTTAAGCATGCTAAACTTCAACCCAACTTGGCTTCAAGGATCAAGCCCAACCTAGCTTCAAGAGATTGTTACCAATAGGCATGCCACCAACAACAAAACTCTGAAAATAGAATAACATATTAGACACACAATTCATTCATTATTTCATTATCAATTTCATTCTCATTTTCTTATCATCATTTAGGCATCCATGCCTCAATCATCTCATTTGCATCATTATAGCCAACAGCAATGGCTTCACATCTCATCAATAGAGTATACATAACCAATTGTATTGGACATATATTTTGAATTCATCATCATCTAGGCAAACATGCCCCATTTATTTGATTTGAATCATTATAGCCAACCACAATGGCATCACATCTCATCATATCACAATTCACATTTAAGCAATTCATCATTAAAGTATTCATCATAACCAATTGCATTGCACATACCTTTTAAATGATCATCATATCTTTCACATTATACAAATCATAACATTAATCAAATAGTAATAACAATATAGTAGATTACTTAACACATTTGTAACCAAATGTTTTAAGTCTCAAAATCATGTAAATGAATGCAACCATGTAAGTTTGTACTTACCTCAAGAGCAACTCACATCAATCTATACACTTCCTCTTCCAACAATTCTTCACATCTAGGTTAAGGAAACTCAACCTCTTCACAACCTAATCCAAAAGGAAGAATACACACTTACTTACAAATACACATGAATTCCAATACACTTATTCACCTATTAGTCTCATACTAGACCCATAGATCACAAATTACAAACCAAAACCATTATCTAAGTCCCCACAGTCGTGGCCTCACAACCCTACGGCCATGGGTTAGCAACCGAATCTGCCCACTTTTCTCTAAACCCCCACAGCCGTGTCCCTCACTTGCCACGACCGTGGCACTCATTTGCCATGACCGTGGCATCCATTTTGCCTCTGTTTCGGACCAAACTCATGTATTTTGTGTTTTTAACTTCAATAAACACAAACATATAGAAAATCTAAGATAATAATTGATCAAACTCATAACATACATCAATTACCAATTAATCTAACACTTATATAACTTCAAAATATCATAATAATAATCATTATATACATCATCCATATATCAATTATTCAATTCCCCAACTCATTTATATTAAACCTTTACTAAACAATTTCAACAATCCATCATCATCCTCACAAATAACCATTTTATCATCATCTAAATACCAATTCAACATATCTATATACTTCAATCTTTCATTATCATCATCTTCACACACTAACCATATCAAATATAAGCTCAATCAATAGAAATCAATCCAAAGAAATGAACACTTACTTGAATTCTTTGCCAAATCTTCAATATCCACCTTCAATTCTCTTAAAACCCTTAAGAATTTGATGTGTATGTAAATAAAATCACATCTCTCTCTCTCTCTCTCTCTCTCTCTTTCCACGTTCAAGAAGAAGAAGAAGAAGAACAAGAACAAGAAGAAGAAGAAGAAAGAAAATCTTCTTTCTTTTATCAAACTTATATATATATATAATAATAATAATAAAATATCACAAAAATCCTCCACCACAAATTATTCTTCCCTTTTGACTTTCTTTTCTTCTTTTTATCTTGTCATTATTATTATTATTATTAGTATTATTATTATTATTATTATTATTTATATACACTTACTTTTCCTACACCAATATATACATCATGTATATGTGATGTATATGTTGATATATGTATATGTCTTATATATTGCTTTTATATTTTCCATATTTTTCAAATACCATATATACATATCATCCTTCATATACATCTATCTCTTATAATATTTCCTTTTAATTAACTTATCTTCTTTTGACTTCCATTTCTTTGACTTGTATATGTTATATATATATATACAACATATACACCCTCTCTTTACTTCTTTTCTCTTTCCATTAAACATATTAAATCCAAATACAACAATAATTTCTAAAACTTTTAGGGTATACTTTGGGATATTTCAATTCTCTCCCCCTTAAATAATTTCGTCCTCGAAATTATCCAATATAGTAAGAACCCATTCTTAACAAAATACCATCTTAACTTTCATATGAAGTTAATCACATTATAAAGCTATTATGTCATCAGATCACATAACTTCTACTCTCTCCCTTAGAGTCAATTATCTTCTCTAAATTTCATAACTCATCATTATATATATTTACATATCTTATTACTTTCTTAACCAAACATTCAAAATAACTTATTACATTCCCAATTTATTTATCTTTATACAAGAATCAGATCATCTTATAATATACTTATACTTTGTCCATCTATTACATTCAAGATATTTTATCACTTCATCTCTTTATAAATACTCTCTTAACTTTAACCTTAAAAATCATTGATTTATATCTTAATATTGATTATCCCGTCATTACAATCACTTTCAGAATATACATTTATCAACCCTTAATTGATACCAATATCTTTATTTTTCATACACTTAATTCCTTCTTTAGCATGCTTCTCACTTAACATAAATATTAGTACAATTCCCTTAAACTTACTTTACAGGTAATCAACCTTTTTCCTTTTATCATCATTTATAACTGATATAACTCAATTCATTCCTATCTAGTTATTTGTCAGAATATTACATCATATACATTATCATTTAAATTTTTATACTCTTGGTACAATATACATATTAAATCTCAATAATAATTCGCAACCTTAGCGAAATCTAGCTCAATTGAACTATTTGTTATAATATACTAACGTCTCAACCTTTTTTTATTCAAACCAACAATTAACTTATTTAAACTTATCATTAAATTTCACAATATATATGACCTAATTCCATTAAGTCAAACTTATATTCAAATTCTAATCTCTTCGGATCCATTTTTCAACTTTTTGAAATTATGATTATTAATAACAAATCACTTCAAATTATCTTTCAATATACACATAGTTTATTTTCTATTATCTTAATACAATTTCCACAAAATTCTCATGATTATCTCATACCATATTTATTACCCATAATTCATTCACTTAAACCTTAAGCCCATCCACTTATTCACTTTATACCATAAACATATTCAGTATAACTTTCAATCACATTTTGTAATTTCTCCCATTTAACATCTCCTCACATTTCATACCATTACTATTTTTACAATAATTACCTTTTATCCATAACTCAAAACATTTTCACAGTTCTCTTTTCTTCCATACTTTCTATAATTATAAATAAATTTCTAACATAAAATGAAAAAGTACAACTTTACCCATCATAACTCTTGACCATGTTTCTAGAAACATAATTGTCAATCTTATCAAAACTATACTACAGTCATATTATCTCAGGCTCAAATCTGTAGATAACAAAATTAACCGGCAAAATGTGCTAAACAAATCATATGGCCATAGGAGATTAATGGTCACGCCTGTGGCTTATAAATCAATATTGTCCCTTTATTATTCTGCTACCAACCTTTCCAATTACAATGCTAAGTTTGTATCACAAGGATTACATATTCATTCTCTAAACTTTTGCTACACCAAGAGTTAACACATTTCAATTCCGTTTCAAACCAATTTGCACTCGATTATATGATCATCATTAGCCTAATTCATGTTTCAACAATATTACTATTAACATCTCTTACGTATACATATTCGATTATATGCAAATCTTACAAAATTTCCATTTGTTACTCCATTTCTAATCTATCTCTTCTAAAAAAATTTTATACATTATACTTCCCCTTTTTCCTTACAATCTCTTATTATACACATATACATAGAACCTTTCCACATGTAAATACTTTGGGACTTAAAATATTATATGATCATCAAGTTCAGTGATTACCATAACAATTTCACTGTCCAGTATTACTCGAGTCCATTCCCACTCTCAATTTCATCACATAGTCTAGCTCTACGCAGGTCAAGACCTAATCTCTCTTAGGTCTACTAATACATGCAATATCATTCTCAACACCACTAGACCAGTAGTTATACCACATACACATTCATAGGTCACATTCATAATGTGACTTACTTTCCACATTTCTTACATAATACAATTACATTCATATCGAAAAACTCATCCCACATATCCTATACATGTATACACATAATCATGCAATTTTATTTAATTTCTCTTTTGCATATAATCTATACAAATTCAATGTTTATTACTTTTCTTTGAATATTATCATTCACATTCTTTTAACACGACTTAAATTATTCGTCAACACAACAAATATATACATTCTAACCATGATAACACTTCACATATATCCTAGTCACATTTCTAATGTGACATCTCTCTCACATTTGTTTTTTTAAAAAAAACATGTAGTATACCCTTCATATCCATTTTCATCATTTACAGTCAAATTACTTAAAGTAACTCATTTTCACTTGCTTATTCGTTTTCCCTTTATTACAAAACAAATTTTCATATTATCAATCACATTACCCAATTCATAGTACTTTCGTATGCAATAATATTCATTCAAATTAGCTCATATGCTTCATATACATTAAACTATCGATATCTAAATAATCTTTATCAACATTCCATTAAAACTCTAAATTCTCAAATTACTACTTTACCTAAACTTCAATTTACAAATCTCATTTTCTTAATATTAACTTTAAAACAATTTATATATATCATCATATAATATCAAAATATCTCATTTTCACAATTATTAAAGCTCATTTCAAAAATCCAAATGTCACATATTACCACCATTAACATGAGCTTTAACAACACTTAAGCATATCACATTTCTAACATTGAAATCACAATGTTTGCATTAAAATAACAATACAAACAACACCATTATATCTCCTTACTTTAACCAACACCATCCCTTTTTTAAAAACTTGAACTTTACGTACCCAAACCTTAAATTGTCACACTTTGTCTATACCAATTAACTCACTCAATATTCCACCATACTTTCCTCAATTTAATAATATATCTATCCATTTTAACATTCAAACAATATTTCCTTTCTTTAGCAATCCAAACATAAGCTTTATTAGAAAGATATCCAAACTTTAAAGAAATGAGTAATTACTTAAATCTTGATATTTTTTTTATACTCATTTCCAACATTATTCTCCTATTCATTTCTTTATGACCTTTTTCACAAGCATACTTCCATAATCAAAAATTTCAAAATTTACTTTACTTAAGTAAACTTCAATTCTTTAATTTATCAATTATACTTGTACAAATTTTTCTATATCATTTCTTTCTCTAGCTTTACTTTCATGTAAAACCTCATTCACACACTATCATCCATCTCATATAATTCAGATATACTACAAATCACATAATGCCACATCCGAGACCAACCTAGGTGTTAATGCATATGCATGTATCACAATTTCACTCTTTTTTTTTTCTTTTCTTTTTTTTTTTAAATTTTTCCTCTTTTCGTTTTAAATATACTTAGGCCGAGAATCTCAAACCTAAGCTCTGATACCAAAATAATTGTAACACCCCCATACTCTATATAAGTACTATACATATACCTTGTATACATACAGTACGTATATAAAGTATAAGAATGTCACTTTTCATTTCAGATTAAAAACCTTTACTCTAGTTCCAAACTATAATACATTTTATTTAAAGAACATTTACAAACTCATTATACTTTTGATGATATTACATATATATAATAATCTTGTTTTTACCAAAATTCACTGATACATATGAATACATTTTTATCAAAATACAACATAATTAAATTATACATGTATGCACCACCTTCTAGTTAGTCTCGAAATACTCTTACACTTCTCGTGGCATAATGACTTGACTTCAGATCAACCACCTACTCACCTGCGCGATTTACACAACCGCACTAAGCTCGAAAGCTTAGTAGTACAAATAAATATTATAAACATACATTACAGAAAATCATACTCATATATTAAATTCATGTATCATTATTTTCTTATCATGTTTTCCCCATTTCAATTACACTATTTATATGTTTATACTAATCTCATAATTATATACATATATACATATATCATTAACATAAACCACAATTCCATAACTTATTAGAACATTCATAAAATAATACTCACAATGTCCACATCCATATACATATTACATGTCATATTATACTTTCAGAATCTCATCTTTCAACATAGCTTCTCAGGCCATATTTCTTTTCAATAATTTACTTATGTATTGTAATCATAACATACTTTATAACATTACATTCCATTACTTAAATTAATTATTTCACCATTCATAAATCACATTGAAACAAAGACAAGCATGGGCCCAAAAGACACTAATATGCCATTCAACTTTCAGAGTTAATATTTTGGTTCAATTATCACATTTATCATTATCATTATCCCAACTAGGCTTCAAGGATTAGGTTCAACCAAGCTTCAAGGGGAACAAAGCATGCTAAGTATCAACCCAACTTGGCTTCAAGAACCAAACCCAACCTAGCTTCAAGGGTTGTAACATCTCAACTAGGCTTCAAGGACTAGACCCAACCAAGCTTCAAGGGGAGTTAAGCATGCTAAACTTATAATATCCTCATTTATGCCCTAGAAGTTTTGCATATTGTTGTTGCTGTTATTGTTATATATTGGATTGAATATATGTGTTAAATTGTAAGAGAAAAGAAATTGAGAAGAGAAAGTATATGTATATGTATTTTGGGAAGAAATAGGGTTTAGAGACAAATTTAAATGTTGTGTATATGTTAATATATATGACATATAAAGTGGTCAAAAGGCTTGGTCAATGCAAGAGAAGATATTTATTTGAGATTGGTAAATTACTTAATTGGGCACATATAAGACAAAAAGATAATTATGTGAATAAGGGCACTTTGGTAATTGCTTGGATAAAATCATATGGTGGATATTTAAAGAAGGTTTGACTTGTGTTTTCTTCATCATTTCTTCTTCTTCTTCTTGTTGATGGCCGGCCCTCCATAGCCAAAGAGAAAGAAAGAGACAAGTGATGGTTTTGATGATTTCAAGCTTAAATTGAAGAAAGATTAAGTGTTCAAGTGTTGATTTAAGAAGTTTTTAACTAAGGTAAGATCTTTTCTCTAATTTCTTCAATTCTTTTGAAGTGGTATGATTAAGTTGCTTATGGTATGATTGTAGGTATTGATTTTGCTTGATAGATGAGAAGTTGGGTTGGTGTTGGTGATGGAAGAGTAAGATTTGTGTTTAGTCAAATTGTTTCTGTTTTAGGATTAGTAAAGGCTGTGACTTGTATGATTTTTAATTAATTTTAGAAAAATGTTCTTGAAGTGAATTTTTGATATGTTGTGCCTCTATGAGTCTAGAATGACTGAAAAATATGTTGATTCGATTTTGGAATGGTTATGAGTTTAGAAAAATTATTTTTAGTAGAACTGTTCCAGCAGGTACCTTAACTGAGACAGCTATATTTCGGGATTTTTAATAAAATGTAGAAAAATCATATCCAATTGAATTTTGGATATGTTGTTTCTTAGTGAGTCTAGTATTTTAGAAAAATAATTTAGAACCACGTTGATTGAATTTGATTTATGGAATTCACAAAGTTCAGAACTGCTGCCAGGATGCAGGGCATTTGGGGCAGTCTGGTTAGGTGAACTATTTGACCAAGATTTTGTGTTCAGTTTGATCTGAAATTTTAAAGGGATGATTTTAAGATACAAAACTAAATTCTGTAAAAATTTTAGAATTTTTAGTAAAGTAGAATATTTTATACAATTTTTCAAAATAAGGATAAAATGGAGTTTAAAACCAGAATGTACTATTTATGGTTAGGGTTTTAATTCTTCGTTCTTCTTGCATTGCTTTGGTTTTCCAAAGGTAGGTTGGTCCTTAAACCTAACCCTAAATACTTTAAACACACTTGAATCAATGAATGTTATAATCAATTGTTCTTTGCCCTAATTGCATTGTTGAGATTGAACAATGTTATGTTGTGCATTGTGAATGGTAATGTGTTTCATGAGTAATGTGGAATGAAATGTTGATATTTATGAATGATGCTATGTGAGATATAATGTGATCATGGATGAGATATATATATATACTTGAATAATGAGATGTTATATTGTGAAATGAAATGTGAAGCCATTGTTATTGGCTAAGATGATGTAATTGAAAGAAAGAAGGCATGTTTGCCTAAATGTGATGAGAATTGAGAATGGAAATGAATTGTTTGTTTAATATGTTATTCAGTTTCAGAGTTCTGGATTTGGGTGGCATGCCTAAGAAATGATGAAAGGTAACAGTCTTGCCGGGTTGAGGACCTCCTCATAGGTGTTGAGTTGATGGTCCAAGAGACTGGGTCTGTTACACTATGAGATATATGATTTGTAACAGTCTTGCCGGGTTGAGGATCTCCTCATATGTGTTGAGTTGATGATCCAAGAGACTGGGTCTGTTACACTATCCATGGATAGAGATACATGTATATACATTGCCTACGGGCGTGATTATTGTGACTATGAACCAAAGCAGTAACTCTGAACTCTGAATATCGTATTAAATACTTGTTGGGTCATAGGTGTCAAGGTTATATGAATGTCCTAAATAATGTTATGAGTTTAATGAAATGAGATGTTGGTTATGGAGTATGATTGATTAATGTTGAAATGTGGTATGCTCATATGACTATGATTTGTGAAATGCATAATTGTGTGGTTAACTTTATATTTATGATGTTGATCTTATCAATAACATATGTGGCATTGCATTTCATTAAAGCATACCATTAGCATGTTTTATCTTACTAAGCCGTTGGCTTAACGCGATAGTGTTTAATCGCGCAGGTAGTAGAGTGGATAGAGTTGAACCCGAGAGTTCATCAAGACCTAGTGAGAGTAGACCTTGAAGAATTCATTTTGGGAGCTTAAAGATCAGAGCAGACTTGCCAATCATGTATAAATTTTATGTGTTGTAAAACTTGAGTTTTGATGTATATGAATTTGTAAATATGTAAATATTTTATAACTTCCGCTGTGTAATATTTAAATCTGGGGGTTGTCACAAAATCTTTATTTTATGTTGTACTAGAAGTGTAAATCCTTTTTGCAGGTTGTAGTTGAGGTTACAAGGGGGATTTATTGAGAGTGTACTGAGAATGATTTTGTTTGCATTGGTTTGTGTAAAATGTTTTTAAAAATAAGAAAAAAACCTGTTTTGTCGACACTTGGGACTCAATTTTTAGGCGAAACTATGGCAAAAATTTTGTAAAAATCGGAACTAAAATTTGACTAAGTAAAATTGGTAGCAACATTAGGTTAGTGTGGCGCCTCTACTCAGCTTACATATGTAGGTTGGGAAGGTGTGTTACAATTGTTTTGGTATCAGAGCCTAGGTTTGAGATTCTCAACCTAGGTAAAATGTAAGAAAAAGACTATTTTTACTTAAAAAGTGAATTTTACAACAAAAATACATGTTTGGGATTGGCAGTCTCTGATCTTTAATAAGATGTATTCTGTTGTGTTTGCAGACTTAGGTTGTGATGGATTCTCACTCTCGTCAGTCGATTGAGGGTAGTGTCGAGAGTATTGCTCCTGCTGAGGGAGCTAGAGTTGATAGTGTTGAGGAGGCACCTGCTTCGGTGTCGGGTAGACCAGCTGGGGAGGAGGTTCCGCCAGCCTGGTTTAGGCCTATGATGGAAGCTATGAGACAAGCACCTGTGCAACCACAGCCACCGCCACCACCCCCTCAGCCTTCAGTACCAGTAATGCACTATGATAAGCTAAGGAAATATGGAGCAGAGGATTTCTTTGGTACAGTTGATCCGGCTGTAGCAGAACAGTGGCTTGATAGAGTTCAGAGGGTATTTGTGCAGTTGCAAGCCACTTCAGAGGAGAAGTTTGACTATGCAAGATCTTTGCTATAGAAGGATGCCTACGACTGGTGGAAGACAGTGCCCCATTCTATGGATGATCCTCCAACACTGTCTTACACTGATTTTCTGAGGGAATTTGAGTTGAAGTATACTCCTAGGGAGTATAAAGATGGGAAGAAAAGAGAGTTTCTAGATTTGAAGCAAGATCATCGGACCGTAACTGAATATGAAGTTGAGTTTATTCGACTGAGTCAGTATGCTGGGGGTATCATTGCTGATGAGATTGATAGATGTCGGCGATTTGAGGAGGGATTGAGACCCTCGATCATGTGCTTAGTGGCTGGATCCAGATATCAGGATTTCTCACAGCTTGTGGCAGCAGCTCGAAGTGTAGAGCGAGCTCAAGTTATTGCAGCTGCTTCAGAGGAAGAGGTTAGGGTTAGGAGGCCCCAGTTTGAGGCAGGGTCTTCTTCTGCAAAGAGGGGTAGAGGAAGTTTTGTTCCTCGGAGTAGTAGGAGCCAGAGACCAGCGGGTAGGTCAGTGCAGTTCCAGAGGCAGAGATTTAGACCTGCAGCTTCAGTAGCGAGTGCTCCTACTCCTGGAGTTCAGAGATCCACCTTACCTGTGTGTAACCAGTGTGGTGGAAGACATGGGGGCGTTTGTTGGAGGTATAGTAGATCAGGGGTATGCTTCAGGTGTGGATCACCTGATCACTTTGTGAGAGACTGTCCTGAGAGACAGGAACAGATGTCAGTTGATACAGCAGCTTCTCGACCTAGTGCGAGGGGAGGCCGAGGAGGTAGAGGTGCCAGCCGAGGAGGTAGACCAGGGTTCAGTTCTAGAGGAGGTGCTACATCCAGGGAGGGTAGACCAGAGGAGGTTGGATCTTCCCAGAGGATATATGTTATGCAGAGGCAGCCAGATGCATCGGCAGTCATAGCTGGTACTTTTTCTTTATTTGATATTTCAGTACTTGCTTTGATTGATCCGGGTTCCACACATTCATATATTAGTGCATCTGTTTTGCCTGTGTTTGATGTGCATGCTGAGTCCCTAGGATTTGATGTGTTGGTGACAAATCCGTTAGGGCATAGTGTGATGGTTAGTAAAGTGCACCGGGATTGTGCAGTGAGGGTGCAGGGTGAGGAGTTCCTTGGAGATTTGATTGAGATGCCATTTAAGGAATATGATGTGATCCTAGGCATGGATTGGTTAGCTAGACATGGAGCTGTAGTTGATTGTAAAAAGAAAATTGTTTCTTTGAGAACTGTTGATGGTAGAGATGTGATAGTATCTAACGAGCAGGAACAACTAGCCTCCTTATTTGTTTCAGCTGTTGCAGCTAGAAGATTGATTAGGAAGGGGTGTGAAGCCTATCTTGCTCATGTGGTGGATACTAGAGTGAAGGGTTCTCCTATTGATAGTATTGCCACAGTTGCAGAGTTCCCTGATGTTTTTCCAGAGGAGTTGCCAGGATTGCCTCCTGAGAGAGAGGTGGAGTTCGGTATCGAATTGTTGCCTGGTACCACTCCTATCTCGATTACTCCTTACAGAATGGCACCAGCAGAATTAAGGGAGTTGAAAGTGCAATTACAGGAGTTATTGGACAAAGGATTTATTCGCCCCAGTGTTTCTCCTTGGGGAGCTCCTGTGCTATTTGTGAAAAAGAAAGATGGTACTATGAGGTTCAGTATCGATTATAGGCAATTGAACAAGGTGACTATTAAAAATAAATATCCTTTGCCTAGAATTGATGACCTTTTTGATCAATTGAAGGGTGCAGCTGTATTTTCTAAAATTGATTTGAGATCTGGGTACCATCAGCTGAGAGTCAGAGCTGAGGATGTTCCGAAGACCGCCTTTCGGACCAGGTATGGGCATTATGAATTTCTAGTTATGCCTTTTGGTCTAACGAATGCACCTGCAGCTTTTATGGATTTGATGAATAGGGTGTTTAGGCCCTATTTGGATCAGTTTGTAGTGGTCTTCATTGATGATATACTGGTGTATTCGCGGAATGAAGAGGAACATGATATGCATCTGCGGATTGTGTTGCAGATTTTGAGAGAAAAACAGTTATTTGCCAAATTGTCGAAATGTGAGTTCTGGTTGGATCAAGTAGCTTTTCTCGGACATATAGTTTCAGCAGAGGGTATTAGAGTTGATCCGAGCAAAGTTGAAGCTATATTGAATTGGAGTCCACCCAAGTCTGTGACTGAGATTAGAAGTTTTCTGGGTTTGGCAGGCTATTACAGGCGGTTTGTGAAAGGGTTTTCTTTGATAGCTACTCCACTCACCAGATTGCTTCGTAAGGGAGTGAGATTTGTGTGGACGGATCAGTGTCAGGCGAGTTTTGAGCAGTTGAGAGAATTGTTAACTCAAGCGCCTGTTCTTACTTTACCTGTTGAAGGTAAACCTTATGTGATCTACAGTGATGCTTCACATAGAGGTTTGGGGTGTGTATTGATGCAAGAAGGTAAAGTTATAGCTTATGCATCTCGACAGTTGAAACCGCATGAGCTTAACTATCCAACCCATGATTTGGAATTGGCTGCCATTGTGTTTGCATTAAAGATTTGGCGCCACTATCTGTTTGGGGAGAAATGTTTCATCTACACTGATCACAAGAGTTTGAAGTATTTGGGTGTCCAGAAAGAACTCAATCTTCGTCAGAGGAGATGGTTAGAATTGATTAAAGACTACGACTGTTTGATTGATTATCATCCAGGTAAAGCAAATGTTGTTGCTGATGCCTTAAGTCGGAAGTCTTTAGCTGGTTTAACAGTTTACTCGCTCTCGTTGCTTGTTGAGTTGAGAGCATTGCATGCCAGTTTTGTACCTTGTGTTGATGGTGCATTATTGGCACAGTTGCAATTAAAGCCGATTTTGTTAGATCAGATCAAAGAAGCTCAGTTGGCTGATAAGAAGATATAGAAGATTGTTTCAGATTGTCAGAGTGAAAAGGGTAGAGATTTTATTGTGAAGAGCGATGGGAGTCTCTGGTTTAAGAACCGATTGTGTGTACTCGATGATGCTGATTTGAAAAGGGTCATTTTGGAAGAAGCTCATCAGTCTATGTTTGCTATGCATCCGGGTAATACGAAGATGTATCATGATTTGAGACAGCATTATTGGTGGATTGGTTTGAAGAGAGACATTGCAGATTTTGTGTCGAAATGTCTCACTTGTCAGAAGGTTAAAGCAGAGCATCAAGTTCCAACCGGGTTGCTTCAACCGTTGTCAGTGCCAGAATGGAAGTGGGAAAGAGTGACAATGGACTTTGTGTCTGGGTTGCCATTGACACAAAGGAAACATGATGCCATATGGGTGATTGTGGATAGATTGACTAAGACAGCTCATTTCCTTCCGGTGCGGATGGATTACTCTTTGGAGAGATTGGCTGAGCTGTATATCCATGAGATTGTGAAACTGCATGGTGTTCCAACTTCTTTAGTGTCTGATCGAGATCCCAGGTTTACTTCCAGATTTTGGAAGAGTTTGCATAGTGCTTTGGGTTCTCGACTGCACTTCAGCACTGCTTTTCATCCACAGACGGATGGACAGTCAGAGAGGGTGATACAGATTATTGAGGACATGTTGAGAAGCTGTGTCATTGATTTCACTGGAAGTTGGGATAGATTTTTACCTCTGGTGGAGTTTGCATACAACAACAGTCACCAATCCAGCATTGGTATGGCACCGTTTGAAGCATTGTATGGCAGACGGTGTAGGACACCTCTTTGTTGGAATGAGCTTGGAGATAATAAGTTGGTTGGACCTGATTTGATTCAAGAAACTGAGGAAAAAGTGAAGTTGATCCGAGGTAGGTTAAAAGCAGCTTCAGACCGACAGAAGTCTTATGCAGATTTGAAGAGGAGAGACATTCAGTTTGATGTTGGAGATAAGGTGTTTTTGAAAGTATCTCCTTGGAAGAAGATTTTGAGGTTCGGTCGGAAAGGAAAATTGAGTCCTCGCTTCATTGGGCCGTATGAAGTGTTAGAAAGAGTTGGGCCAGTTGCATATCGACTTGCTTTGCCACCTGAGTTGGATCGTATTCATAATGTATTCCATGTTTCTATGTTGAGGAGGTACAGGTCAGATCCATCTCATGTGTTGCCATTTGAGTCTATCGAAGTGAGCCCATATTTGACATTTGAAGAAGAACCAGTTGCTATCTTGGCACGTGATGTGAAAGAATTGAGGAACAAGAAAGTGCCATTGGTGAAGATTCTTTGGAAGAATCATGCAAAAGAAGAAGCAACTTGGGAAAGTGAGCAAACTATGCGAGAGCAATATCCGCAACTATTTCAGAGTTGATATCAGGTAATTTCGAGGACGAAATTTCTTTTTAGAGGGGGAGAATTGTAATATCCTCATTTATGCCCTAGAAGTTTTGCATATTGTTGTTGCTGTTATTGTTATATATTGGATTGAATATATGTGTTAAATTGTAAGAGAAAAGAAATTGAGAAGAGAAAGTATATGTATATGTATTTTGGGAAGAAATAGGGTTTAGAGACAAATTTATATGTTGTGTATATGTTAATATATATGACATATAAAGTGGTCAAAAGGCTTGGTCAATGCAAGAGAAGATATTTATTTGAGATTGGTAAATTACTTAATTGGGCACATATAAGACAAAAAGATAATTATGTGAATAAGGGCACTTTGGTAATTGCTTGGATAAAATCATATGGTGGATATTTAAAGAAGGTTTGACTTGTGTTTTCTTCATCATTTCTTCTTCTTATTCTTGTTGATGGCCGGCCCTCCATAGCCAAAGAGAAAGAAAGAGACAAGTGATGGTTTTGATGATTTCAAGCTTAAATTGAAGAAAGATTAAGTGTTCAAGTGTTGATTTAAGAAGTTTTTAACTAAGGTAAGATCTTTTCTCTAATTTCTTCAATTCTTTTGAAGTGGTATGATTAAGTTGCTTATGGTATGATTGTAAGTATTGATTTTGCTTGATAGATGAGAAGTTGGGTTGGTGTTGGTGATGGAAGAGTAAGATTGGTGTTTAGTGAAATTGTTTCTGTTTTAGGATTAGTAAAGGCTGTGACTTGTATGATTTTTAATTAATTTTAGAAAAATGTTATTGAAGTGAATTTTTGATATGTTGTGCCTCTATGAGTCTAGAATGACTGAAAAATATGTTGATTCGATTTTGGAATGGTTATGAGTTTAGAAAAATTATTTTTAGTAGAACTGTTCCAGCAGGTACCTTAACTGAGACAGCTATATTTCGGGATTTTTAATAAAATGTAGAAAAATCATATCCAATTGAATTTTGGATATGTTGTTGCTTAGTGAGTCTAGTATTTGAGAAAAATAATTTAGAACCACTTTGATTGAATTTGATTTATGGAATTCACAAAGTTCAGAACTGCTGCCAGGATGCAGGGCATTTGGGGCAGTCTGGTTAGGTGAACTATTTGACCAAGATTTTGTGTTCAGTTTGATCTGAAATTTTAAAGGGATGATTGTAAGATACAAAACTAAATTCTGTAAAAATTTTAGAATTTTTAGTCAAGTAGATTATTTTATACAATTTTTCAAAATAAGGATAAAATGGAGTTTAAAACCAGAATGTACTATTTATGGTTAGGGTTTTAATTCTTTGTTCTTCTTGCATTGCTTTGGTTTTCCAAAGGTAGCTTGGTCCTTAAACCTAATCCTAAATACTTTAAACACACTTGAATCAATGAATGTTATAATCAATTGTTCTTTGCCCTAATTGCATTGTTGAGATTGAACAATGTTATGTTGTGCATTGTGAATGGTAATGTGTTTCATGAGTAATGTGGAATGAAATGTTGATATTTATGAATGATGCTATGTGAGATATAATGTGATCATGGATGAGATATATATATATACTTGAATAATGAGATGTTATATTGTGAAATGAAATGTGAAGCCATTGTTATTGGCTAAGATGATATAATTGAAAGAAAGAAGGCATGTTTGCCTAAATGTGATGAGAATTGAGAATGGAAATGAATTGTTTGTTTAATATGTTATTCAGTTTCAGAGTTCTGGATTTGGGTGGCATGCCTAAGAAATGATGAAAGGTAACAGTCTTGCCGGGTTGAGGACCTCCTCATAGGTGTTGAGTTGATGGTCCAAGAGACTGAGTCTGTTACACTATGAGATATATGATTTGTAACAGTCTTGCCGGGTTGAGGATCTCCTCATATGTGTTGAGTTGATGATCCAAGAGACTGGGTCTGTTACACTATCCATGGATAGAGATACATGTATATACATTGCCTACGGGCGTGATTATTGTGACTATGAACCAAAGCAGTAACTCTGAACTCTGAATATCGTATTAAATACTTGTTGGGTCATAGGTGTCAAGGTTATATGAATGTCCTAAATAATGTTATGAGTTTAATGAAATGAGATGTTGGTTATGGAGTATGATTGATTAATGTTGAAATGTGGTATGCTCATATGACTATGATTTGTGAAATGCATAATTGTGTGGTTAACTTTATATTTATGATGTTGATCTTATCAATAACATATGTGGCATTGCATTTCATTAAAGCATACCGTTAGCATGTTTTATCTTACTAAGCCGTTGGCTTAGCGCGATAGTGTTTAATCGCGCAGGTAGTAGAGTGGATAGAGTTGAACCCGAGAGTTCATCAAGACCTAGTGAGAGTAGACCTTGAAGAATTCATTTTGGGAGCTTAAAGATCAGAGCAAACTTGCCAATCATGTATAAATTTTATGTGTTGTAAAACTTGAGTTTTGATGTATATGAATTTGTAAATATGTAAATATTTTATAACTTCCACTGTGTAATATTTAAATATGGGGGTTGTCACAAAATCTTTATTTTATGTTGTACTAGAAGTGTAAATCCTTTTTGCAGGTTGTAGTTGAAGTTACAAGGGGGATTTATTGGGAGTGTACTGAGAATGATTTTGTTTGCATTGGTTTGTGTAAAATGTTTTTAAAAATAAGAAAAAAACCGGTTTTGTCGACACTTGGGACTCAATTTTTAGGCGAAACTATGGCAAAAATTTTGTAAAAATCGGAACTAAAATTTGACTAAGTAAAATTGGTAGCAACATTAGGTTAGTGTGGCGCCTCTACTCAGCTTACATATGTAGGTTGGGAAATGTGTTACAAAACTTCAACCCAACTTGGCTTCAAGGATCAAGCCCAACCTAGCTTCAAGAGATTGTTACCATTAGGCATGCCACCAACAACAAAACTCTGAAAATGGAATAACATATTAGACACACAATTCATTCATTATTTCATTATCAATTTCATTCTCATTTTATTATCATCATTTAGGCATCCATGCCTCAATCATCTCGTTTGCATCATTATAGCCAACAACAATGGCTTCACATCTCATCAATAGAGTATACATAACCAATTGCATTGGACATATATTTTGAATTCATCATCATCTAGGCAAACATGCCCCATTTATTTCATTTGAATCATTATAGCCAACCACAATGGCATCACATCTCATCATATCACAATTCACATTTAAGCAATTGATCATTAAAGTATTCATCATAACCAATTGCATTGCACATACCTTTTAAATGATCATCATATCTTTCACATTATACAAATCATAACATTAATTAAATAGTAATAACAATATAGTAGATTACTTAACACATTTGTAACCAAATGTGTTAAGTCTCAAAATCATGCAAATGAATGCAACCATGTAAGTTTGTACTTACCTCAAGAGCAACTCACATCAATCTATACACTTCCTCTTCCAAGAATTCTTCACATCTAGATTAAGGCAACTCAACCTCTTCACAACCTAATCCAAAAGGAAGAATACACACTTACTTACAAATACACATGAATTCCAATACCCTTATTCACCTATTAGTCTCATACTAGACCCATAGATCACAAATTACAAACCAAAACCATTATCTAAGTCTCCACATTCGTGGCCTCACAACCCCAGGGCCGTGGGTTAGCAACCGAATCTGCCCACTTTTCTCTAAACCCCCACGGTCGTGTCCCTCACTTGCCACGACCGTGGCACTCATTTGCCATGACCGTGGCATCCATTTTGCCTCTGTTTCGGACCAAACTCATGTATTTTGTGTTTTTAACTTCAATAAACACAAACATAAAGAAAATCCAAGATAATAATTGATCAAACTCATAACATACATCAATTACCAATTAATCTAACACTTATATAACTTCAACATATCATAATAATAATCATTATATACATCATCCATATATCAATTATTCAATTCCCCAACTCATTTATATTAAACCTTTACTAAACAATTTCAACAATCCATCATCATCCTCACAAATAACCATTTTATCATCATCTAAATACCAATTCAACATATCTATATACTTCAATCTTTCATTATCATCATCTTCACACACTAACCATATCAAATATAAGCTCAATCAATAGAAATCAATCCAAAGAAATGAACACTTGAATTCTTTGCCAAATCTTCAATATCCACCTTCAATTCTCTTAAAGCCCTTAAGAATTTGATGTGCATGTAAATAAAATCACATCTCTCTCTCTCTCTCTCTCTCTCTCTCTCTCTCTCTTTCCACGTTCAAGAACAAGAACAAGAACAAGAACAAGAAGAAGAAGAAGAAAGAAAATCTTCTTTCTTTTATCAAACTTATATATATATATATATAATAATAATAATAAAATATCACAAAAATCCTCCACCACAAATTATTCTTCCCTTTTGACTTTCTTTTCTTCTTTTTATCTTGTCATTATTATTATTATTATTATTATTATTATTATTATTATTATTATTATTATTATTATTATTATTTATATACACTTACTTTTCCTACACCAATATATACATCATGTATATGTGATGTATATGTTGATATATGTATATGTCTTATATATTGCTTTTTATATTTCCCATATTTTTCAAATACCATATATGCATATCATCCTTCATATACATCTATCTCTTATAATATTTTCTTTTAATTAACTTATCTTCTTTTGACTTCCATTTCTTTGACTTGTATATGTTATATATATATATATAACATATACACCCTCTCTTTACTTTTTTTCTCTTTCCATTAAACATATACATTAAATCCAAATACAACAATAATTTCCAAAACTTTTAGGCTATACTTTGGGATATTACAATTCTCTCCCCCTTAAATAATTTCGTCCTCGAAATTATCCAATACAGTAACAACCCATTCTTAACAAAATACCATCTTAACTTTCATATGAAGTTAATCACATTATTAAGTTATTATGTCATCAGATCACATAACTTCTACTCTCCCCCTTAGAGTCAATCATCTTCTCTAAATTTCATAACTCATCATTATATATATTTACATATCTTATTACTTTCTTAACCAAACATTCAAAATAAGTTATTACATTCCCAATTTATTTATCTTTATACAAGAATCAAATCATCTTATAATATACTTATACTTTGTCCATCTATTACATTCAAGATATTTTATCACTTCATCTCTTTATAAATACTCTCATAACTTTAACCTTAAAAATCATTGATTTATATCTTAATATTGATTATCCCGTCATTACAATCACTTTCAGAATATACATTTATCAACCCTTAATTGATACCAATATCTTTATTTTTCATACACTTAATTCCTTCTTTAGCATGCTTCTCACTTAACATAAATATTAGTACAATTCCCTTAAACTTACTTTACAGGTAATCAACCTTTTTCCTTTTATCATCATTTATAACTGATATAACTCAGTTCATTCCTATCCAGTTATTTGTCAGAATATTACATCATATACATTATCATTTAAATTTTTATACTCTTGGTACAATTATACATATTAAATCTCAATAATAATTCGCAACCTTAGCGAAATCTAGCTCAATTGATCTATCTGTTATAATATACTAACGTCTCAATCTTTTTTGATTCAAACCAACAATTAACTTATTTAAACTTATCATTAAATTTCACAATATATATGACCTAATTATATTAAGTCAAAGTTATATTCAAATTCTAATCTCTTCGGATCCATTTTTCAGCTTTTTGAAATTATGATTATTAATAACAAATCACTTCAAATTATCTTTCAATATACACATAGTTTATTTTCTATTATCTTAATACAATTTCCACAAAATTCTCATGATTATCTCATACCATATTTATTACCCATAATTCATTCACTTAAACCTTAAGCCCATCCACTTATTCACTTTATACCATAAACATATTCAGTATAACTTTCAATCACATTTTGTAATTTCTAAAATTTAACAACTCCTCACATTTCATACCATTACTATTTTTACAATAATTACCTTTTATCCATAACTCAAAACATTTTCACAGTTCTCTTTTCTTCCATACTTTCTATAATTATAAACAAATTTCTAACATAAAATGAAAAAGTACAACTTTACCCATCATAACTCTTGACCATGTTTCTAGAAACATAATTGTCAATCTTATCAAAACTATACTACAGTCATATTATCTCAGGCTCAAATCTGTAGATAACAAAATTAACCGGCCAAATATGCTAAACAAATCATATGGCCATAGGAGATTAATGGTCACGCCTGTGGCTTATAAAGCAATACTGTCCCTTTATTATTCTGCTTCCAACCTTTCCAATTACAATGCTAAGTTTGTATCATATGGATTACATATTCATTCTCTAAACTTTTGATTCACCAAGAGTTAACACATTTCAATTCCGTTTCAAACCAATTTGCACTCGATTATATGATCATCATTAGCCTAATTCATGTTTCAACAATATTACTATTAACATCTCTTACGTATATATATTCGATTATATGCAAATCTTACAAAATTTCCATTTGTTACTCCATTTCTAATCTATCCCTTCTAAAAAAATTTTATACATTATACTTCCCCTTTTTCCTTACAATCTCTTATTATACACATATACATAGAACCTTTCCACATGTAAATACTTTGGGACTTAAAATATTATATGATCATCAAGTTCAGTGATTACCATAACAATTTCACTGTCCAGTATTACTCGAGTCCATTCCCACTCTCAATTTCATCACATAGTCTAGCCCTGCGCAGGTAAAGACCTAATCTCTCTTAGGTCCACTGATACATGCAATATCATTCTCAACACCACTAGACCAATAGTTATACCATATACACATTCATAGGTCACATTCATAATGTGACTTACTTTCCACATTTCTTACATAATACAATTACATTCATATCAAAAAACTCATCCCACTTATCCTATACATGTATACACATAATGATGCAATTTTATTTAATTTCTCTTTTGCATATAATCTATACAAATTCAATGTTTATTACTTTTCTTTGAATATTATCATTCTCAGTCTTTTAACACGACTTAAATTATTCGTTAACACAACAAATATATACATTCTAACCATGATAACACTTCACATATATCCTAGTCACATTGCTAATGTGACATCTCTCTCACATTTGTTTTTTTTTAAAACATTTAGTAAACCCTTCATATCCATTTTCATCATTTACAGTCAAATTACTTAAAGTAACTCATTTTCACTTGCTTATTCATTTTCCCTTTATTACAAAACAAATTTTCATATTATCAATCACATTACCCAACTCATAGTACTTTCGTATGCAATAATATTCATTCAAATTAGCTCATATGCTTAATATACATTAAACTATCGACATCTAAATAATCTTTATCAACATTCCATTAAAACTCTAAATTCTCAAATTACTACTTTACCTAAACTTCAATTTACAAATCTCATTTTCTTAATATTAACTTTAAAACAATTTATATATATCATCATATAATATCAAAATATCTCATTTTCACAATTATTAAAGCTCATTTCAAAAATCCAAATGTCACATATTACCACCATTAACATGAGCTTTAACAACACTTAAGCATATCACATTTCTAACATTGAAATCACAATGTTTGCATTATATCTCCTTACTTTAACCAACACCATCCCTTTTTTAAAAACTTGAACTTTACGTACCCAAAACTTAAATTGTCACACTTTGTCTATACCAACCAACTCACTCAATATTCCACCATACTTTCTTCAATTTAATAATATATCTATCCATTTTAACATTCAAACAATGTTTCCTTTCTCTAGCAATCCAAACATAAGCTTTATTAGAAAGATATCCAAACTTTAGAGAAATGAGTAATTACTTAAATCTTGATATTTTTTTTTATACTCTTTTCCAACATTATTCTCCTATTCATTTCTTTATGACCTTTTTCACAAGCATACTTCCATAATCAAAAATTTCAAAATTTACTTTACTTAAGTAAACTTCAATTCTTTAATTTATCAATTATACTTGTACAAATTTTTCTATATCATTTCTTTCTCTAGCTTTACTTTCATGTAAAACCTCATTCACACACTATCATCCATCTCATATAATTCAGATATACTACAAATCACATAATGCCACATCTGAGACCAACCTAGGTGTTAATGCATATGCATGTATCACAATTTCACTCTTTTTTTTTCTTTTCTTTTCTTTTTAAATTTTCCTCTTTTCGTTTTAAATCTACTTAGGCCGAGAATCTCAAACCTAAGCTTTGATACTAAAATAATTGTAACACCCCCATACTCTATATAAGTACTATACATATACCTTGTATGCATACAGTACGTATATAAAGTATAAGAATGTCACTTTTCATTTCAGATTAAAAACCCTTACTCTAGTTCCAAACTATAATACATTTTATTTAAAGAACATTTACAAACTCATTATACTTTTGATGATATTACATATATATAATAATATTGTTTTTACAAAAATTCACTGATACACATGAATACATTTTTATCAAAATACAAAATAATTAAATTATACATGTATGCACCACCTTCTAGTTGGTCTCGAAATACTCTTACCCTTCTCGTGGCATAATGACTTGACTTCAGATCAACCACCTACTCACCTGCATGATTTACACAACTGCGCTAAGCTCGAAAGCTTAGTAGTACAAATAAATATTATAAACATACATTACAGAAAATCATACTCATATATTAAATTCATGTATCATTATTTTCTTATCATGTTTTCCCCCTTTCAATTACACTATTTATATGTTTCTACTAATCTCATAATTATATACATATATACATATATCATTAACATAAACCACAATTCCATAACTTATTAGAACATTCATAAAATAATACTCACAATGTCCACATCCATATACATATTACATGTCATATTATACTTTCAGAATCTCATCTTTCAACATAGCTTCTCAGGCCATATTTCTTTTCAATAATTTACTTATGTATTGTAATCATAACATACTTTATAACATTACATTCCATTACTTAAATCAATTATTTCACCATTCATAAATCACATTGAAACAAAGACAAGCATGGGCCCAAAAGACACTAATATGCCATTCAACTTTCAGAGTTAATATTTTGGTTCAATTATCACATTTATCATTATCATTATCCCAACTAGGCTTCAAGGATTAGGTTCAACCAAGCTTCAAGGGGAACAAAGCATGCTAAGTATCAACCCAACTTGGCTTCAAGATCCAAACCCAACCTAGCTTCAAGGGTTGTAACATCTCAACTAGGCTTCAAGGACTAGACCCAACCAAGCTTCAAAGGGACTTAAGCATGCTAAACTTCAACCCAACTTGGCTTCAAGGATAAAGCCCAACCTAGCTTCAAGAGATTGTTACCATTAGGCATGCCACCAACAACAAAACTCTGAAAATGGAATAACATATTAGACACACAATTCATTCATTATTACATTATCAATTTCATTCTCATTTTCTTATCATCATTTAGGCATCCATGCCTCAATCATCTCATTTGCATCATTATAGCCAACAACAATGGCTTCACATCTCATCAATAGAGTATACATAACCAATTGCATTGGACATATATTTTGAATTCATCATCATCTAGGCAAACATGCCCCATTTATTTCATTTGAATCATTATAGCCAACCACAATGGCATCACATCTCATCATATCACAATTCACATTTAAGCAATTCATCATTAAAGTATTCATCATAACCAATTGCATTGCACATACCTTTTAAATGATCATCATATCTTTCACATTATACAAATCATAACATTAATCAAATAGTAATAACAATATAGTAGATTACTTGACACATTTGTAACCAAATGTGTTAAGTCTCAAAATCATGTAAATGGATGCAACCATGTAAGTTTGTACTCACCTCAAGAGCAACTCACATCAATCTATACACTTCCTCTTCCAAGAATTCTTCACATCTAGGTTAAGGCAACTCAACCTCTTCACAACCTAATCCAAAAGGAAGAATACACACTTACTTACAAATACACATGAATTCCAATACACTTATTCACCTATTAGTCTCATACTAGACCCATAGATCACAAATTACAAATCAAAAACATTATCTAAGTCCCCACGGTCGTGGCCTCACAACCCCACGGCCGTGGGTTAGCAACCGAATCTGCCCACTTTTCTCTAAACCCCCACGGTCGTGTCCCTCACTTGCCACGACCATGGCACTCATTTTCCATGACCGTGGCATCCATTTTGCCTCTGTTTCGGACCAAACTCATGTATTTTGTGTTTTTAACTTCAATAAACACAAACATATAGAAAATCCAAGATAATAATTGATCAAACTCATAACATACATCAATTACCAATTAATCTAACACTTATATAACTTCAACATATCATAATAATAATCATTATATACATCATCCATATATCAATTATTCAATTCCCCAACTCATTTATATTAAACCTTTACTAAACAATTTCAACAATCCATCATCATCCTCACAAATAACCATTTTATCATCATCTAAATACCAATTCAACATATCTATATACTTCAATCTTTCATTATCATCATCTTCACACACTAACCATATCAAATATAAGCTCAATCAATAGAAATCAATACAAAGAAATGAACACTTACTTGAATTCTTTGCCAAATCTTCAATATACACCTTCAATTCTCTTAAAGCCCTTAAGAATTTGATGTGTATGTAAATAAAATCACATCTCTCTCTCTCTCTCTCTCTCTCTCTCTCTTTCCACGTTCAAGAACAAGAAGAAGAAGAAGAAGAAAGAAAATCTTCTTTCTTTTATCAAACTTATCTTATATATATATATAATAATAATAATAATAATAAAATATCACAAAAATCCTCCACCACAAATTATTCTTCCCTTTTGACTTTCTTTTCTTCTTTTTATCTTGTCATTATTATTATTATTATTATTATTATTATTATTATTATTATTATTATACACTTACTTTTCCTACACCAATATATACATCATGTATATGTGATGTATATGTTGATATATGTATATGTCTTATATATTGCTTTTTATATTTCCCATATTTTTCAAATACCATATATATATATATTATCCTTCATATACATCTATCTCTTATAAAATTTCCTTTTAATTAACTTATCTTCTTTTGACTTCCATTTCTTTGGCTTGTATATGTTATATATATATATATATACAACATATACACCCTCTCTTTACTTCTTTTCTCTTTCCATTAAACATATACATTAAATCCAAATACAACAATAATTTCCAAAACTTTTAGGGTATACTTTGGGATATTACAGAAAGTATGACATTGAGATTGCATTATAGCATATTGTTATTGTGGTTTGTACCACTAAGACGTTGGCTTAGCGCGATTGTTGTTCATCGCGCAGGTGACAGGATAGAACCAGAGAGCTCAGTTAGACCAAGTTGAGTTTAGATTCTGAAGCGTTGATAGAGGGCTTAAAGATCAAAGACAAACTGCCGAACATGTATAAATTTTATGTTTTGTAAAACATTGATTTTGATATGTTTATGTATTTGTAAATACCATTATATTTTTCGCTGCGTATCGCATAAATGTTTTATCTATTGTACTTTATAATATGATTTGAATGTTTTCAAATTTTCTCATATTATTGTTAAAAGGAATGAGTGGTTTATTTAGTAAACCGTAGCATTCCTATATTCAGTATACGTATATTATATATATGGTGGTATGTAGTGTGCGTATATAGGGTATAGGGGTGTTACATACATATTTCCGGAACCACAAGGGAAAATGACCCTTTACCTCAATATCAGTTTGTGAATTCATTATATCTTCATCCAATTCTCTTAAGTGTTTCAATGAAAATGTTGGAGTAGATTAAAATGACATTAATATCCATTTAAAATAGGATGATTTTATGTTAAAAGTAAAATGTAATATTTTTTGAATTAATTTTTGCTAACTTACTTGAGATAAAGTGTAACTTTGTCATAATTCAACAATATGTAAATATGAGCTGCAATATATTCTCTTTGTTCCAATTTTCACTTTGTTGCTTTGCCATATGGTCGGCCTATAGATTTGAAAATGGATAGAAGACTTTTAGATTGGTTGTCCATACCTCCATCACCATTCCAAGGAACTTCATGCAATTTTTTTATGACATGCGGCTCGAAATAATATGAATTGAAAGTTGATACCCCTTCCACTATAAATACAATACAAATGGAAGCTTCAACTTTTGTTTAGTTTTTTATATATTTTCTTTAAATAGCGAAGATATCTTTCAAAAGGGTATATCCAATAGTACTGTGCGAGCCCAACAATTTTAGCTTCATATGGCAAATGGACTGACAAATATTCTATTGAATTAAAGAAACTTGGAGGAAATATTTGCTCTAATTTGCAAAGAATAATTGGAATATCTTCTTCTGACCACTCAACTTGGAAAACTTTAAGGGATGTTGCAGTAAGTTCTTTAAAAAACAAGCTTAGCTCAGATAGAGCTTTCTAAACTTTTTTTTTTTTGTAATAACTCCCTAAATGCATGGGTAACAATCTTTGCATGAATACATGGCAATCATGGCTCTTTATCCCATAAGATTTATATTTTCTCATATCAACACATCTCGATAAATTTGATACATATCCATCTAGAAACTTTAAAATTTTCACCCATTGGCATATTGTTGTTTTTTATTAAGATCAATACATAATTATCATTAAAACTTTCAGAAGGTCTACTGAAACTTGTAGAATTTACATTAATTTTTTGAAACTTTTAGTTAATATTCTAATACTTTAAGTGAGATTTTTAAAATTTAACAATCAAAATACCTTAAGTTGACTTACTAGAATTGGTTGTCAAACTATCAAAATTTTCACTCAAACTTTTAGAAAGTCTACTGAAACTTAAAAATTTATATCAATTTTATAAAACTTTTAAAATACTATCATTAATTTGAGTAGAATTTATAAAATTTAACAACCAAAATCCTATAAATCGACCTACTAGAAATATTAGTCAAACTATCATTATTTTTACTCAAACTTTTAGAATTTACATCAATTTTTTAAAATTTTGAGTTAAAATTTTGATAGTTTGAGTGACGATTCCGATGTTTATCAACGAGAATAACATAATTCAACCTATCAGAAAATATTGGTCAAACTATAAGAATTGTTATTCAAACTTTCAAAAAGGTTATTGATACTTACATAATTGACATTAATTTTTTAGAAACTTTTAATTGATATTTTAATATTGTAACACCCCTACACCCAATATACGCACACCGCATACACCCGCACAACACGCAATATACGTATACCGGATAAAGGGGTGCCACGGTTCATTTTAAACAAACTAAACTTTAACTATTAAATCAAATTATCATCAGTCAGTCCGAGTAAACTTAAAATATTTAACCTATATTATAATTAGTAATAGATAAAACATTCCTTCGTTAAAATACATATATATAACATTTGTTAAAAAAGCAGCGGAAAGTACTTATGTATATATATATATCAAAATCAATGTTTACAAAATTATAGAATTTATACATGCTGACAGTTTGTCTCTGATCTTGATGTCCACAACTCAACACTGCTCTCACAAACTCAAGCCTAGACTCGACTCGGTCTAGACGAGCTCTCTGGTACAACCGGATCTACCCTGTCACTTGCGCGATGAACCACAATCGCGCTAAGCAAAAAGCTTAGTGGTACAAACTTTGATTCAATATAGATCAATGCGATGCTCATGCACAATATATATGAATATAACAACTCATTGCATTATATCTCAACATATCAATCATTTGCATCATATTTCATAATTCACATTAAAGCAAAGACAAGCATGGGCCTAAAACGAAACTCATATGCTATCCAAAGTTTAGAGTTACTACTTTGGTCCATAATCACATTTATCAAGCCCATAGGTGATATATATATCCATGGATAATGTAACATACCCAGTCTCTTGGACCTCAACCCGGCTAGAACCTAGGGCCCCAGTATTTTGGTCCTTAACTCGGCTAGACTGTTACAGTTTTTGAGGCTTACAATCCGATCTTTTCACCTCAAAAACATCACATTTATCAGCTGGGCTCGGCTTACGACCTAGTCTTTTTGCCTGCCCAGCAATTCATTTCATAGGCATGCGCCAAACCCAGAATTCTGTAAATTAAATAACATACTAGGCACACAATTTATTCATTTATCTCATTATCAATCTCTTTTACAATTCATTTCTCAATTCATTTCTCATAATCAAACTAGGCTCATTTCCTTAGTATATCATCTTTTCTCATTTTTCTTTTTCTTCTATTTTATCTCAATATTGATTGGTTACATTATATTTTCACATATCATATCACATTTTTTCACTTTTCTTTTCATATACAATACATTACTCAATTGCATTGATACATCAACATAATTCACATTATGCATATTGTAACATATAACTCATTCATCAACAATATATCAAGTAACTTAACACATTTCTCAACTAAATGTGTTAAGTCCCAATGTCATATAAATGTATGCAATCATTCAAAGTTTGTACTTACCTCTAAGAGCAACAACACCACTCTATCAACTCCTCTTCCAAGATCTCACTTAAACCTTGGCTTGGGTAACTCATTTCTCTTCAAAATCTAATCCAAAGGTAATCATACAACACTCTCTTAGAGATACACATAAGAAAATAAGAAAGAGAACCATCTAGGGCAAACTCTACACTTGACACGCTCAACAACACGGGCGTGTCCCTGACCGTGCCCTAAACCCACAACACAGAAGCTTTGATATGCTCAATGACATGGGTGTGTCACTGGCCGTGTCAATCCTCCTCCAACACAGAAGCTATAACACACTCAACAACATGGGTGTGTCACTGGACATGCCAATCAACCAACAACACAGTAGCTATGACATGCTCAGTGACATGGGCGTGTCACTGGCCATGTCAATGCTACTACTACACATAAGCTATGACACGCTCAGTGACATAGGCATGTCATTGCTCGTGTCACTAACCCAAAAAATAGAACCAATGACACACCCAAAGACATGGCCATGTTCCTGGGCGTGTCAGGCCAAAAACCCTAAAATCGACACCAAGAAAGCCACATCAAACAAAGATCTTCCAATAACCATATCAACAACACACAAACTCAATCAAAACCATCAATAACCCAATAATACTTGAGTAAACCTTAAAACAACTCAATTACCAACATCAACACACAATCACAACCTTATTACACAACTCAATCTTACACAATCCACACACTTGCCTCTTTCACCAAACTCAACCCTTTTTCTCTTCAATCCAAACCCAAAAATCAAAGTTACCAAGACAAAACACTTCAAACACATCAAAATAACCATAACCACATCTACAACAACCATTCAACAAACCCAAGAATACTAACTCAAAAGAAAACTAAGAAACAAGTTGGAAACTTACCAAAAGTGAAGAAAACCCTTAAAACTCCAACTTGATCTCTTGAAAACCTTCAATCTCTTGAGTTTGGAAGCAACAAAATCTCTTTTCCTTTGGTTGATAAGGGTGGCCGGCCAAAGAGAAGAAAAGGAGAAGATGAAGATGAACGAAGAAGATGAAAGAAAGAAAGAAAGAAAGAAAGAAAGTCAACCACTCTTCTCTTTTAACCAAACCTCTTTTCCCCAAATCACTCTCTACCAAGTGATTAAACAATATAATATTAAATCCACTACATCATCTTCCACTAACATTAAACAAATCCATTCAATTAATCAAAATATCTTTTGACCAAAAAGACATAATCTTGTATATATTGTTTTTATCTCCATATACATAACATATACACTTCTTCTTCCTCTTATCTTTTCACTTAGTCAAATATACACTTAAAATCATTTAATCCAATTTTCATAAATAATATTTCCAAAATTCTAGGGTATCACCTGGGATATTACAATTCTCCATATAAAAAAAATAATTTCATCCTCAAAATTACCTGTTCTTACGTCTGGAATAACTGAGGATACTGATCTCGCATCGCTTGCTCACTCTCCCAAGTTGCCTCTTCTCTAGCATGATTCTTCCAAAGAACCTTCATAGTTGGCACTTTCTTATTTCTCAACTCTTTCACTCCATGTACTAAAATGACCACTGGTTCTTCTTCAAAAGTTAGATCCGGACTCACCTCATTGGATTCCACTGACAAAACATGAGATGGGTCTGACCTGTACCTCCATAGTATAGAAACATGGAAGACATTGTGAATTTTATCCAACTCAGGCGGCAAAGCGAGTCGATAAGCCACTGGTCCAACTCTCTCCAGTACCTCGTAAGGTACAATGAAACGGGAATTTAACTTCCCTTTGCGGCCAAATCTCAAAAATCTCTTCCAAGGAGACACTTTAAAAAATACTTTATCTTCAACACTAAACTCTAGATCTCTTCTCTTTAAATCTGAATAGGATTTCTGCCGATCTGAGGCTGCTTTCAACTGATCTCGAATTATCTTCACTTTCTCTTCTGTTTCTTTAATCAAATTGGGACCAACCAACCTACCTTCTCCAACCTCATTCCAACATAGAGGTGTTCTGCATCTTCGACCATACAATGCCTCAAATGGTGCCATTCTAATACTGGACTGATGACTGTTGTTATAGGTAAATTTCATCAATGGCAAGAATCTGTCCTAACTCCCAGAGAAATTAATGACATGGCTTCTCAACATGTCCTCTAAAATCTATATCACTCTCTCTGACTGCCCATCTATCGGCGGATGAAAAGCAGTGCTAAAGTGCAATCGAGAACCCAAAGCAGCATGCAAACTCTTCCAAAACCTTGAAGTAAACCGGGAATCTCGATCAGACACTAAAGAAATTGGGACTCCATGCAATATCACTATCTCACTGATATACAGCTCAACCAACTTCTCAAGAGAATAGTCCATTCGAACTGAAAGAAAATGAGCTATCTTCATTAATCGATCAACAATCACCCAAATTGCATCGTGCTTCTTCTGAGTCAAAGGTAAACCAGTCACAAAATCCATCGTTACTCACTCCCATTTCCACTCAGGCACTGATAAAGGTTGGAGCAACCCCGAAGGAACTTGGTGCTCGGCATTCACCCTCTGACAAGTGAGACATTTGGATATAAACTCTGCTATATCCCTCTTCATACCTAACCACCAATAATATTACTTCAAATCATGGTACATCTTAGTACTTCCAGGGTGCATAGCAAAAGCCGACTGATGTGCTTCTTCCAAAGTAGTCTTTTTCAGTCTTGCATCATTAGGAACACACAATCTATCTTTGTACCATAAACTACCATCACTTCTCACAAGAAAATCTCGACTCTCTCCCTTTTGGCAATCCAAAACAATCTTCTGAATTTTCTCATCTGCCAATTTAACCTCTTTAGTCTGATCCAAAAATACAGTCTCAACTACAATTAAGCCAGCAAAGCACCATCATCACAAGATCCAAAACTAGCATGCAATGCTCTCAATTCAGCAAGCAACGAGAGCGAATAAGCAGTCAAACCTGTCAAAGACTTTCGACTTAAGGCATCCGTATAAATGAAACACTTCTCCCCATACAAGTAGTGTCGTCAAATCTTCAAAGCAAAAACTATGGCTGCTAACTCCAAATCATGCGTCGGGTAATTCAACTCATGCGGCTTCAACTGCCGAGAAGCATAAGCTATGACTCTACCCTCCTGCATCAAAACACAACCTAAACTATTATGTGAAGCATCACTATAAATCACATATGGTTTATCTTCCACAGGCAAGGTAAGAACAGGAGCTTGAGTCAACATCTCCTTCAACTGCTTAAAGCTTACTTGACACTGATCTGTCCACACGAATCTAACTCCCTTCCGAAGCAATCTGGTGAGTGGAGTAGCTATCAAAGAAAAACCCTTCACAAACCGTCGATAATAGCTTGCCAGACCCAGAAAACTTCTAACTTCAGTCACAGACTTCAGTGGACTCCAATTCAAAATGGCTTCAACTTTACTCGGATCAACTCTAATACCATTTACTGAAACCACATGACCCAGAAAAGTCACTTGATCAAGCCATAACTCACACTTCGATAGCTTAGCATACAATTGCTTCTCTCTCAAGGTATGCAATACAACCCGCAAATGCTCATCATGCTCCTCCTTATTACTTGAATACACCAAAATGTCATCGATAAAAACTATTACAAACTGATCTAGATAGGGTCGAAACACCCTATTCATCAAATCCATAAAAGCTGCAGGTGCATTCCTTAATCCAAAAGGCATTACCAAAAACTCATAATGCCCATACCTTGTGCAAAAAGCTGTCTTAGGAACATCTTCCTCTCTGATTCTCAAGTGATGATACCCTGATCTGAGATCAATCTTGGAGAAAACTACTGCTCCTTTCAATTGATCAAAGAGATCATCAATCCTAGGCAAATGATACTTATTCTTGATGGTCACCTTATTCAACTGCCTATAATCAATGCACATTCTCAAAGTACCATCCTTCTTCTTCACAAACAAAATAGGACCTCCCCACGGAGAAACATTAGGGTGAACAAACCCTTTATCCAACAACTCCTGCAACTGCACCTTCAACTCTCTCAACTCAGTAGGTGCCATTCGATGAGGAGTAATAGAGATGGGAGTGGTACCAGGCAACAACTCGATACCAAACTCAACCTCTCTCTCAGGGGGTATCTGTGAGTGGGAATTTTTGCCCCCACTCCCGGTGGAATGGTTCTTGCGACTTCGTACTGTTTAGGCTCGGGGCCTTAGAGAACACGGACCTAAGTCCGGAGAAAATAAAGTTCCCACCCAGACGGGTCGGGAAAAAGAAAAGGGTGGATGACTTGATTCCTAAGGAATCCCCAACCCCCTAATGGGTTTGGAAAGTTGGGTACGTGTGGGGAAGGTGAGAAATGGCCCAGCACCCCCACAACGCCCAGTTCATTGGAACCGACCTCCTTTACAGGTCTTAATATTATAAAATTCTTAAATATAACAATATCATCCATATTACACACAACAATTGAAATAAAGCATCTTTATATTAGAAATCAAAACAAAGTCTAAGCAAAACAAATAAATGGACACCCATCCGAAGATGCAAACATGCCCTTACAACATCCATGTCTAAACTAATAGGACACCCACCAAAAGGTAGAAACATGTCCTTTACATTGGTCTGAAATATAAGTGATTTAAATTACATAAAACTTAATTAATGAGGTACCCACAAAGTGGAAACATACCTCTTACAATACCTGGAAATCAAAATAAATTGATAAAAGTAAATAACCATTCATAATAAATAAATCATTCATCAAAGATATCAATCAAAATATAAAATAAACATCCATCCATGATAAATTAAATAAATCAATCATTGAACTTAAATGAATCAAAGCATATAATAAACTACATAATCAAATAAGGTAAGCAAAGATACAAATTGAAGTTTATTGTTTCTCATTTAAAGTTCTTTAATTAATATTTAGGTTTTTGGAATTTTAGCATATTAAGGTTTATAATTCTTAACTACTGTAAAGGTTTAAGAAAATTAAAATGGATTAAGGTTTCATGAATCAAACTAGGGTTTATGAGTAACATTATGAAATTAGAGTTTTAGGATATTACAACATTAGGTTTATGATTATTAGCGACTGGATTGTTATTTTTAGGCTTACTGTGTTGAATTTTAATATTTAGGTTTATAAGGTTTTAAGGTTTTAAGGATTAGGGTCTAGGAAGATTTTGGGTAGGTATTTACCCACCAAAAATAGATCTTTATCTATTGAAAATTGGGTCTTTAACCTAGGAACATGGATCTTTATCCATTGGAAATTGGGTCTTTACCCTTGAAATATGGATCTTTATCTATTGGAGATCTGGTTTTTACCCTTGAAATAGGGATCTTTATCCATTAGAAATCGGGTCTTTACCCTTGAAATATGGATCTTTATTCATTGGAAATCGGGTCTTTATCCTTGAAACGTGGATCTTTATCCTTTGGAAATTGGGTCTTTACCCTTGAAACATGGATCTTTATCCATTGGACATCGGGTCATTACCCTTGAAACATGGATCTTTATCCATTAGAGATCGGTTCTTTGCCTTTGAAATATGGATCTTTATCCATTGGAAATCGGGTCTTTATCCTTGAAACATGGATCTTTATCCATTGGAAATTGGGTCTTTACCCTTGAAAAATGGATCTTTATCCATTAGAGATCGGGTCTTTACCCTTGAAATATAGATCTTTATCCATTGGAAATCGGGTCTTTACCCTTGAAACATGGATATTTATCCATTGGAAATAGGGTATTTACCCTTGAATTATGGATCGTTATTCATTGAAAATCGGGTCTTTACCCTTGAAACATGGATCTTTATCCATTGGAAATCGAGTCTTTACCCTTGAAAAATGGATCTTTATCCATTAGAGATCGGGTCTTTACCCTTGAAATATGGATCTTTATACATTGGAAATCGGGTCTTTACGCTTGAAAAATGGATCTTTATCTATTAGATATCGGATCTTTACCCTGGCTTTAGCTCTTTTAGCTGGACTGATCTTTTGTCTTTTGCATCTTCATTCTTTTGAGAATTCTAATTTTCTTCTTCTTCTTCTTCTTCTTCTTTTTTCTTTCATTCTTTTTTGTTCTTCCTTTGCACTTTTGCAAAACATTTAGCCCTTTTTAGCTAGCCTTCATATCCTTTCCTTGCCACCCTACGTGGCGAGATATTTGCAAGTGAGTTTGAAAATGTTTTATATATAAACTAAAAAATTGAAAAGGAGAAACTTTGTCCCCTGTGTAGGCTCAAACCAAAGATATGCAAGCTTTGATAGACGTTTGTATTTTGTTGTCTAGTTCTTCGTACAAGCAAGCATTTCTTCTCTTTGCAAAATTGCTGGAGCTTTCTCAAGCAATGGGCCTTCTATGCCCCCCCTGATTTGATATCTTCTTTTGATTTTTTACTTCATAGGGTGTTTGTTGTTCACCTTAATAAAGAATAGACAATACAAGACAAGAAAGTGCAATGTGATATGCTCATGTATGCATGATATGCATGAATGATACTTACAGTCGTTCCATTGACCCACAGACCGAGGTGTTCAGCAGAAGTGTTCTTATTGACTCCTTTGAGATGCTTGTTAAGTCCTTACTTCGGAATGACAGGATACTTCACATTTATGGCTTTTATCTTCGAGATGTTGAAAACATGAGTGATGAGACACAAGCAGTATAGATACCTCCATTTCAAATTATGATTCAGTATGTCAATTGGTAGCTTCTTCATGACCTTGCCAATAACCATTTCCTTTGCCCAATGTGTCCTTCGAGGTTCAATAGTTCATCATACTCCCCTTAACTTGAAGTCTTTGTAATTTTTTTTTTTGAATTTTCAATTTTGAATTTGAAATCAAATGTTGGCTTTGCCAAATTAATGTCAATGTACCTCAGGACTTGATTTTTCCAAATTAACATATCTATAACATGACAACCCTAGTTAGCATACTAAACATGGGAATCATTTCTATTTAAGCAAGCATTGTTGCACTTCAGATAGGCACATACACATTACTTGGCCAAAGGTCTTATTGAGTTTAAATATTGTCTATCTCATATGCATGCTTATTCAAACTATCTCCACTAATAGACTCTACCTACCAAGAGAGATCAACAGTTCTTTGATAAGCTTGAAATGGGGTCTATAAGGGACAAGGGTTAAATGAAGGCCATTTGTAAGTTGGAGCTGATGTGACACAATGGACAAACCTTCACACTACAAACTTCTTATTTAAACTTTAGATAGCTTGGAGACAATCTTGATAGACTCCAAATTCCTTCTATCTTCTTGGCATTAATCTAGATCTTGATTAGGACAGTCTTTGCCCTTGCAAAAAGTTTGTTACCCAAATTTGTTTCTTTTCTTCCTCTCCCTTTTCTTTCTTTTTATTTTTCTTACTCTTCCCTTTCTTTGAGCATTTTATTATTTTGTCCCTTCTTCCTCGTAGGACTGTCAAGTACATAACTTTTGAGAATTGGATGGTCTTCCTCCTTTTTCCTCCAATTTTGATTGAATCTTTGGTTGGACCAATTCAAGTCAAAATGTCCTTATAAACCAAATGGAAGCCTTTTGTTGCTTTGGGCAAAAGAGAACTCAATTGGCTTTCTAAACCGACTTTTTAGGTTTTATTTTTCTTTTTTTTCCTCTTTTTTTTCTTCTTTTTTCTTTTCTTTTTTCATCTTCTTTTTTTTTTTCCTTTTTTCTTCTTTTATTTCTTCTTCTTTTCTTTTCCTTTTCTTCTTTTCTTTTCTTTCTCTCTCTCTCTTTTTTTTTTGGTTCTAGCTCAAACAGGGTTGCCTTGTTTGTACCAACTTGGGTTTCAAATAATGGATGAGTGGAGTGACATAAATCTTCTTTAACAGAGATAAATCATTTGTTACTCTGATGTTGTCTTCATATATTGGAGATATTAGGAAAACATTAACTATCCTTATGGTCATAAAAACTTCAACTACCCTTATGGTCTTGGGAACTTCAACTGTCTTCATGGTCTTGACTATTCATTTCTTTCTTTGATCTTCTTGCCTCTTCATCTTAATGATCATAAGACTTGTCAAAAAGTATCATAACAGCTCAGGATAGGTTGTTGGGCTTATAAGTCAAATGAAAAGAAAGCTAAAAATTTTATGAAGGCTCAAAGGGACAACTAGGGATTGATATTTAATTGGGTGGATACTAGTTGTTGGCTCGTCAAACAATGCCTAGATCATTTCTCTCTTAAATAAGCAGAGTTCAATTTTGCCTCAAAAGTTTGTCAAAGCATGTTCTAAGACTGACTAGGACCTAGACAAAGGTAATTATGCAGGAGCCCTCTCAAAGTAAGCATACACAACTCAATGCTATAGAGTAATTCCCTTACCTAGTAAAGTCATTCAAGTCATGATGCCTAGATACATTAATTTATAAACATCAAGCTAGATTCCTCATCGGTTGAGCACCAAAATGAACAAAGACCAACAAATTTTTTGATAAAAGTAATTTATTCAAACAAATTTAAATTTGAAAAACATGATTATTCTAATTAAATATTAAAGCAAAATTTGAAAACCAACATTCAAGCTAAGGAAATTTTGTTGAGTTAAGCTTCTTTTCCTTTCACATCTTCAATATCCCCATCTTGAAAGGATGATAAAACAAAATCTTCTTCTAATCCTTTTCCTACCATAAAGGTTGCATGTGGAGGTATTCTTCCAAACTTAGGCAAAGGATTGTTCTTGGTATTAGGCTTGTTTGGCTCTGGTAGCTTACCACTATCGATTAGGTCTTGGATGTCATGCTTTAATCGGGTACATCTATCAGTCTCATGTCCTTGAGTTTGATGAAATTGACAAAAAGCCTTAGTATCAAATTTTAAAGGATTTGGCAAAGGTCGAGGGGCTAATGGCTATAATAGTCCCTTATTTTGTAGCTTTTTGAAGACCCAAGACAAAGGCTTCCCCAGATTTGAAAACTGCCTTCTATTTGCTTGACCAATTATATTAACATCAACCTCTTTTTACGTGTTTTGATTTCTACCCTGGTAGTTCCCTTTCTCATTCCTTTTTGTTGAAAAGTGATTCTTCTCCCTTTCCCACTCTTCAATTTGTAAACCAGCTTGGAGAATATCTTTGAAATCATGGATGAGTGTATAAGACATCTTTTCATGAAGACTAGGCAACACTCCTCTCAAAATCATTCTTATTTGATCAGACTCATCGGGCCTTTTCTTGAGCAAAGCAGCCTTATTTCTCCACCTTTTTACATAGTCCACAAAATTCCCATTTGGTCGTTGCCTAATGGCTTCCACCTCCATCAAGGTTACTTCCAGCTCGACATTGTACCCATATTGTTGAATGAAAGCCTTGTATAACATGTCCCAATCTTTTTGAGTACTTTCCTCTAAAGTGCTAAACCAATTTTGGACAACAGGGTCCAATGAGAGTATGAAGTATCTCAGAGTTTGAGCTTTAGTAGCTCGGGCAGACTGCATAGCAGTGATATACTGCTTCACATGGAGATGAGGATTTTCAGTTCCATCAAACTTTGCAAAAGATGGCATCTTGAGTTTGTATGGAACTTCTTCATCTAGCTCAAATAATTTGTCAACTTCGGACTTTTCTTTGGTTTTCAGTTTCTTCTCAAAATTCCTTTCTAAATTTGCGATCATCTTTTCAACATCAGAATTTTTAGTCTTTACAAAAGTTGTCTTCTCAACAACCTTCGGCTCCTTTTTGTCTTGAGGATCTTGAAAGTATTGAGCCCAATCATCATCATCAATGATCACCTTATCATCATCAAAAGCTACTTCACCAACTTTAGCCTTCCCTTTATCCTTTGGCTTCTTGGAGCTAGCAGACGCTTCGGCATTATTTTCTAAAATTGCAGCCAATTCATTCTTCACGGTCTCAGCTAGGGCCTCTTTTATTTCTTCCATCCTGGCACTGAGGGCATCATCCACCATTCTTTGAATTTGTTCAGGCTCCATTGCTTTTGGTGAGCAAGTGATTGAGTCATTGCTAGATTCTTCGCTTCCGGCGTAGGTCGGATTGTCGTAAGCTTTTGAACTATCGTAATCCAGGGCTGTGAGCCAGAAAGGATTAATGACATAAGATGCAAATGTATGTATGTATGCATGTATGCATAAGAAATTAACAAACAAGGACAAATAGGACTTTCCTTCCAGCCTTATAACATCCACACACGAATGGCAAGTCTCTTTTCCTAGGTATATTGTTAACAAAATACTAACATGGGGTACCTTGCTTTCGAACATTTCCCTCGGATGTTTCAACCAATAGTTATATTTTCAAAAATGGAAATCAGTTCATAATAATTCCCTTTAATTAGGTTTTAATCTATTTAACCAACTAAAGTAGCTTTTATGCTATATTGAATTAAAACTAAATTAAGAGGTTTATTATAAATAGATTTCTAACTTGAAAAAGTAACTAATGATTCATGCCAAAAACAAGCCTATGGTTAATTATTCTTAGTATAAACTAGGCTCACAATTAATTTTTGGTATTTCCTAATTAACCTAAATAATTTGCAAGCTCTTTGGATGAAAATAATTTTATTTCTAAGCCCATTGTAAAAAGATTTTAGAAAAAAATGTATTTTGGGCTTTGTATTTGGGCCATGAGAAAAAAAATTTTAATTTGTTTTTGTTAGAAAAGTCTTAGGTCCAAAGACCATAAAGTTTTGAAAATAGTTTTGGTCTTTTGGACTTTAAAGAAAAATTTATTTTGACCTTACAATGTACTTAGGTCATATTAGAAAAAGAACAAACCAAATAAGCCATGATTTAAGCCAAGATAAGTTAACCATAGTCAAACAACATGCATTTGGGGTAAAACCTAAGGAAAGTAACTAGGCCAATTACATGAGCTTTAGTCTTTGGGTTAAAAGGCTTAGGTTCCCATAGCAAGTATATACCAAATGGTACGAGGCTATGAGTGGTTATTTCATGCTCGATCTCCATACCTTGAGTGAAAGTATGGTATCCCTTACATAACACAACACAGGTAACACGGGCATCCTAACTCACGCACATGATGCAATCTAATATGATGCAATGGATAATATCATTATAAGAAAGAATAGAATAATATAAAGACCAGCAGAATCAACTTCTCTTATCCCTAGTGGAGTCGCCACTGTGAAAGGGATTTTTGCCCCCACTCCCGGTGGAATGGTTCTTGCGACTTCAGCATTTTTTAGGCTCGGGGCATTAGAGAACACGTACCTAAGTCTGAAGAAAATGGAGTCACCACCCGGATGGGCTGGGAAAAAGAAAGGGGTGGATGACTCGATTCCTAAGGAATCCCTAACCCCCTAATGGGTTCGGAAAGTTGGGTAAGTGTAGGGAAGGTGAGAAATGGCCCAGCACCCCCACAACGCCCGGTTCATTGGAACCAGCCTCCTTTACAGGTCTTAATATTATAAAATTCTTAAATATAACAATATCATCCATATTACACACAACAATTGAAATAAAGCATCGTTATAGTAGAAATCAAAACAAAGTCCAAGCAAAACAAATAAATGGACACCCATCCAAAGATGGAAACATGCCCTTAAATCATCCATGTCTAAACTAATAGGGCACCTATCAAAAGGTAGAAACATGTCCTTTACATTGTTTTGAAATATAAGTGATTTAAATTACATAGAACTTAATTAATGAGGTACCCACAAAGTGGAAACATACCTCTTACAATACTTGGAAATCAAAATAAATTGATAAAAGTAAATAACCATTCATAATAAATAAATCATTCATCAAAGATATCAATCAAAATATAAAATAAACATCCATCCATGATAAATTAAATAAATCAATCATTGAACTTAAATAAATCAAAGCATATAATAAACTACATAATCAAATAAGGTAAGCAAAGATACAAATTGAAGTTTACTGTTCCTCATTTAAAGTTCTTTAATTAATATTTAGGGTTTTGGAATTTTAGCTTATTAAGGTTTATAATTCTTAACTACTGTAAAGGTTTAAGAAAATTAAAATGGATTAAGGTTTCATGAATCAAACTAGGGTATATGAATAACATTATGAAATTAGGGTTTTAGGATATTACAACATTAGGTTTATGATTATTAGATACTGGATTGTTATTTTTAGGCTTACTGTGTTGAATTTTAATATTTAGCTTTATATGGTTTTAAGGTTTTAAGGATTAGGGTCTAGGAAAATTAGGGTTTACAGTTTTGGTGTTTTGAAAAACATGTTTTGGTTTTAGGATTTGAGAAAATAGTTTATAGTTTTATAAAGTTTTATGTGATTTTTAGAAACTGTAAAGTGAGTTTCGAGTTTGGGTATTTAACAAAACATTTGGAATTTTGGAAAAGAATTAGAAGAAAACTAGTTTAGAATTTTTAAAAGCTTTTGGAAATAAACAAAACGATTTAAGGTTTATAAAAATAGAAAATATATTTTTTAGGGTTTTTGGAAATAAAAGGATTCAATTTAGGGTTTTAAGGTTTTGGAAAATTGGAATGCAGATTAGGGTTTTGGTAAATTAATAAAATGATTTAAGGTTTTGAAAAGTTGGAAAGTAGATTAGGTTTCTAAGATTTTGAAGAAATAGATTAGGATTCTTGGGTTTTAAAAGGAACAGAAAAGCAATTTTAGGGTTTTTTGAAAATAAAGGAGACAAATCTAGGTTCTAAGGTTTTGAAGAAGTAAATTAGGGCTCTAAGGTTTTTAGAATCAAAAGAAACAATTTAATGATTGAAGCTACTGTAAGGAAAAAAGAGATTAGATATTCAAACCTTCGTTTGTTGGTTCCACCAAAAATTACTTTTTGGATGAACAAGGACAAAGGAAAGAAGGCTGCCTTTGATGGATTGATTGCTTGCTTATTCTTCTCTCAAAAAGTCCGATTGTTTTTACTCCCAAAAAATTTTTAAGTCTGAACTTCCTTAATTTATCATACTACCTTACCGGTACATGCGGTTGTGGTTGCGGTGGTGGCTGCTGCACTGGAGCCTGCCTCAATAATTCTACCACATGCTGTAACCAAACTGGCGGCATCTTATCACTAGCTGGTCTCTCTGGCACAGGAGCAGGTGCCTCTGTGAGCAGGGATTTTCACCCCTACTCTCGGTGAAATGGTTCTTGCGACTTCGGCACTATTTAGGCTCGGGGCCTTAGAGAATATGGACCTAAGTCCGAAGAAAATGGATTCTCCACCCGGACGGGGCCGGAAAAAAGAAAGGGGTGGATGACTCGATTCCTAAGGAATCCCCAACCCCCTAATGGGTTCGAAAAGTAAGGTACGTGTGGGGAAGGTGAGAAATGGCCCAGCACCCCCACAACGCCCAGTTCATTGAAACCGACCTCCTTTACAGGTCTTAATATTATAAAATTCTTAAATATAACAATATTATCCATATTACACACAACAGTTGAAATAAAACATCGATATATTGAAATCAAAACAATGTCCAAGCAAAACAAATAAATGGACACCCATCCGAAGATGGAAACGTGCCCTTACATAATCTATGCCTAAATAGGACACCCACTGAAAGGTAGAAACATGTCGTTTACATTGGTTTTAAAATAGAAAAGCAATTTAAATTACATGATATTTAACTAATGAGGAACCCACCAAGTGGAAACATACCTCTTACAACATTTGGAAATCTAAATAAACCGATAAAAGTAAATAACCATTCATCATAAATAAATCATTCATCAAAGATATTAAACATCAATAGAATGTAAACATCCATCCATGATAAACTAAATAAATCAAGCATTGAACTTAAATAAATCAACAAAGAATCAAAAATAAATTAAAGCATATAAAAGACTACATAATCAAATATAAAATTAAATAAAGCAAGTAAAGATTCAAATTAGGGCTACTGTTTCTATTTAAGATTCTTTATTTAATATGTTTAGGGTTTTGGAATTTGTGGGTTTAAGCTACTGTAAGTTTTAAAGGAATTGAAATGGATTAAAGTTTTATAATTTAAGAGGTTAATAAAGTTCTTTGATTAACCAAATTAGTGTTTGAGGAGTGAAATCATGAAATTAGGGTTTGGACACTTTAAAACATTGGGTTTATGATTATTAGCTACTGAATTATTATTTTTAGGCTTACTGTGTTTGAATTTTAATATTTAGGTTTATAAGGTTTTAAGGTTTAAAGGATTAGGGTTTAGAAAAATTAGGGTTTAAGGTTTTAAGGGAGTTAGGATTTAAGAAAACTTTAGGGTTTATGTTAGCTAGTTTAGTTTGGGGTTACTGTCTGGGTTTTGAAAGTTGAATTAGGGTTTTTAGTGTTTCGAAGAATGTATTTGATTTTAGAATTTGGAAAAACAATTTATAGTTTTATGAAATTTTAAGAAAATAAACAAAATGATTTAAAGTTTATAGAAATAAAAAAGATATTTTTTAGGGTTTTTGGAAAGAAAAAGATTCAATTTAGGGTTTTGGAAAATTGGAAAGCAGATTAGGGTTTTGTAAAATTAATGAAACGATTTAAGGTTTTGAAAAGTTGGAAAGTAGATTAGGGTTTTAAAATTTTGAAGAAACAGAAACAACAATTTTAAGTGATGAAGCTACTGTAAAGAAAAATAAATAAAGAAATTCATACCTTCGTTTGTTGGTTCCACCAAAAATTACTTCTTGAATGAACAAGAACAAAGGCAAAGTGGCTGCCTTTGATGGATTGATTGTTTGGTTGCTTATTCTTCTCTCAAAAAGTCCGATTGATTTCACTACCAGAAGGAATTTTTAAAATCAAATTTCCTTTCAATGTTTTCCTTCTAAATTTCGATCCCCTTTCTGTGTTATTTTTAGTCCTATTTATAGATGATTTTGGTGATTAAACTTACTTGTTTACAGAATCTAACATTGATTAAGAAAAGGAAGCCAAAACCGAATTGAATTTGGTTTCGGAAAAATTTGCATCGAAAAAATTTCGCTGGCGAAAAAAAACTGCTGCGGAAAAATTTTGATGGCGAAAAAATTGCCATAGGAGCTTGCGGGCTGCGGGGCGAAAATTGCCTGCGGGCCATTTCGCCGCCCCCCTTTGCGGCGACGAAATTTTTCGTCACCGATTTTTATTTTTATTTATTTATTAATTTAAGCAGATAAGATAATATGTACTTACCTTGTATTAACTTACCTAGCTCTTTGTTAGCATGATCGTTGCGTTGTTCGGGCTGGAGGGTGTATCTACAAAGTCTGACAATGGTATGATGTAGTGCCTTCTCGGGTAAGGCAGATTATCCGAGATTGCAGCTTTGCGAGCTTCATCTTACAATTGCCATCTGAGGAGTATATGATAGACCAGAGCATAGTCCAGGCACTTGCAGAATGATGGTTAGACAAAACCCACACTTTTTACTTGCCCATTGGAGAGATGACAATTGGTCCGGTCGATTTTACTGCTATAACCGGCCTTCGGTATGATGGTGTTCCGGTTCCTCTGACCAATGATATTTTGACATTTGAAGAAATTCAGCAATTAATTGGTGTGGAACCATCATATAAGGGGCCTTTTAAGATAAAAATTGAACCGATTTGTAGTTATTGGATGAACTACGAAGGAAGGGTTCACAAAGACACGACCCAACAGTATGCTCGAGGATTTTTGTTATATTTGCTTGGGTCGACCATCTTAGGTAGTACTAAATCCTCCATCCATTTGTCAGTGTTGAGGGCCCTTTCTTATTTCAGAACGGTATCATCTTATGGCTGGGGTGAAGGTGGTCTCGCCTGTCTTTACCATGGTCTTGATAAAATTTTCCGAAATAAGAAATCTTTTGTCTGCTTGATGGCGGTTGTCAAGGTACTCTTCTTCCACCAATGTCAATTCCACTCTTTTCTTGCATGAATTTGATCTCTATTGTTGTTGTAGGCATGGGCATACGAGCATAACCTTGTGAGGGTACCCGGTATTTCCGAGAGAGGGTCGGGTATCCGAGATTAAATTTTTAGTTTTCAGATCGCATAGACGTTCCTGGCTCTCACCATGTGCATACCCAATGCTTTGTGTTGAGCTGCTTAACCTGGGACCAGGTAAAATAACATTAGTATACTTTAAAATTTATAAGAATGTTTACTTACCTCATGTTATTTTGCAGGTGACTTTGGCCTAGTGGAACCCAGAAGAGCGAACAAACTGGTCTCCCTTCATGAAGGCTGCACTATCTTTCCAACATACTTTCCGAGTCATCACTGGCCCAGTGTCTAGTGGTTGGTTTCACGGAGAGAGAGTTTGTGAGTGATTTCTTAGTCCAGAGCAGTGGAGGGTCCCGATGAATTGCCCGGAATATACTTTAAATATTATATCAATGCCGGAGGATGCATGGTGGTCGGCTCGGTACGGTTATGGTGTTGAGACATTTCTCCATCTACCGGGTGCATTTTATGCCCATTTTATTCAAAGAAAGCTCTTGAACTTTGATGTGTCTCCTGTTGATGTACAGGAAATTCCCGAAGAAAATGAGGGTAGAGATGAAGATGAACATCATGGAGATGCAGGAGAGTTCGTTTCACATCTTGGGCCTAGCACTTCTTAGGTAAAACTTTTACTATTTTTCCTTTGCAACCGCTTCTTTCTTATCTTATTTTGATTCTTTAATGATTGTTGCAGGTTGCCGGCTCATTTGATCATGAGGCTAGACCTTCTTTTACTGCCCCTTCGTTTGCACATTCTGGCCCGCCAGATATGCCATCTCATCCGCAGGGCATTGATATGAATTACCTAGTGAGTTTTCTTATTTCATGGTAATTTATGCTATATGTATGCATGATTATGTATGCTCTTACCTTTTTCCTTTTTGACTCACAGCGGATGCTTGAAGAACAAAATAGGAAACTTCAAGAAGAGTTGGCTGCAAGTCGTCAACAGACTTTTCATTTTGAAAATTTATATCATCAATCCGAACAAAATTTCTGAGACTTTCGATTTTAAGGGATGAGGGATCCTGGCGCTTCTTCATCAAGAGGCTCCCAAAATGATGACCATGAGATCCTTTCGTCCACTTCCGATGAAGACCATAATAGATCGAAATTCCAAGGTAATAGGGATTTTGGTGCTCCCGCTTCGGGCAGACTTGGGACGAGTGATTTGCCCCCTCCTCCAACAGGCGATGATTTTTTTAGAGTTTTATTTGATGACCTACCACCACCTTCTTAGTGATGTATAAATATTGTATCAATTGTATAAACATTGTACAATAAGCATAAAAATAATAATGACAGTATATAATTTCCATCTTTATTGTAACTCTCTTCTCTCTCTCTTTTTTTTTATCTAGCCTTCATATCTTCTCCTTGCCCCCTGTATAGGCTCAAGCCTATGATTTTTTCTATGTAGCATTGATTGATGATTGTATATTGTCTAGCTCATTGAATAAGCATGCATTTCTTCCTTTCTCAAGCACTGGGTCTTCTATGCCCCCTGATTCAATATCTTCTTTTGATTCTTTGCTTCACAGGATGTTTGAATGGTTTCGTTGACTAATAGGCCAAGGTGATCAGCTGGAGTATTTTCATTGACGCCTTCTAGATGCTTGTTCAGTTCTTGCTTTGGAATGACACAATGCTCCACATTTATAGCTTTTATCTTTAAGATGTTCAAAATATGAATAATGGAGGCCCCAAACAGTGTAGATACATCCATTTCAAACTATGTTTCAATCGGTAGCTTCTTCATGACCTTGCCAATAATTATTTCCTTTGCCCAATGCTCAAGAAACTTCTCTTAACTTGAAGGTTTTGCATGACAAAAACTTTTTTGATTTTTTTTTTGAATTTTGATTTTGAAATCAAATGTTGGTTTTTCCAAATCAATGTAAATGTACCTCAAGACTTGATTTTTCCAAATTAACATATCTATAACATGACAACCCTAGTTACCGTACTATACTCGGGAATTATTTATATTTAAGTAAGAATTGTTGCACTTCAGATAGGCACATACACATTACTTGGCCAAAGGTCTCATTGAGTTTAAATATTGTCTATCTCATATGCATGCTTATTCAAACTATCTCCACTAATAGACTCTACCTACTAAGAGGTTTTTGATAGCCTATCAACAGGTTTTTGATAGGCTTGAAATGGGGTCTATAAGGGACACGGGTATAAGTGAAGGCCATTTTAAGATTGGAGCTAGTGTGACACAATGGATAAACCCTCACACTATAAATTCCTTGTTTGAATTTTAGGCAGCTTGGAGGCAATCTTGCTAGACTCCAAATTCCTTCTATCTTCTTGGCATTAATCTTGATCTTGATTGGGACAGTTTTTTCCCTTGCAAAAAAGTTTGGTTCCCAAATTCATTTCTTTTCTTCTTCTCCCTTTTCTTTCCTTTTATTTTTCTTTCTCCTCCCTTTCTTTGAGCATTTTATCATTTTGTCCTTCTTCCTTGTAGGACTGTCAAGTACAGAATTTTCAAGAACTGAATAATCTTTCTCCCTTTTTCTTTGATTTTGATTGAATCTTTGGTTGGGTTGGACCAATTCAAGTCAAAATGTCCTTATAAACCAAATGGAAGCCTTTTGCTGCTTTAGGTAAAAGAGAACTCAGTTGGCTTTCTGAACTGCCTTTTTAGGTTTTATCTTTCTCTCTCTTTTTTATCTTTTTTCCTTTTTTCTTTTGTCTTTTTTCTTCTTTTGTCTTTTTTTCTTCTTTTTTCTTCTTCTTTTCTTTTCTTCTTTCTCTTTTTTTTTCTTTTTTTTGTGTTTTTTTTGTTTGGTTCTAGCTCTTAAAGAGTTGTCTTGTTTGTACTAACTTGGGCTTCCAATAATGGATGAGTGGAGTAACATAAATATTCTTTAATAGGGATAAATCTTTTGTTACTTTGATGTTGTCTTGATATATTGGAGATATTAAGTGAACTTCAACTACCCTTATGGTTTTGAGAACATCAACTACTCTTATGGTCTTGAGAGCTTCAACTATCTTTATGATCTTGACCAATCATTGCTTTCTTTTGATCTTCTTGCCTCTTCATCTTAGTGATCATAAGACTTGTCAAAAGTATCACAACAGCTCATGGTAGGTTATCAGGGTTTGTAAGCCAATGAAGAAAGCTAAAAGTTTATGAAGCCTCAAAGGGACAACTAGGGATTGATATTTAATAGGGTGGATACTAGTTGTTGGCTAACTAAATAATGCCTAGATCATCTCTCTCTTAAATAAGTAGAGTTCGATTTCGCCTTGATAGTTTGTCAAAGCATGTTCTAAGACTGACTATAACCTAGACAAAGGTAATTATGCAGGAGCCCTCTCTAAGTAAGCATACACAACTCAATGCTATAGAGTAATTCCCTCACCTAGTAAAGTCATTCAAGTCATGATATATTAATTCATGAATTATCAAGCTAGATTCCTCATTGGTTGAGCATCAAAATGAACAAAGACCAACAAAATTTACCATAAAAATAATTTATTCAAACAAATTTAAATTTGAAAAACACGATTGTTCCAATTAAATATTTAAAGAAAGTAAAATTAAAAAGCAACATTCAAGCTAAGGAAGGTCCGTTGAGTTGGCGTCAAAGATACTTCATTTAATTAGACATATCAAGGGCAAGGATAATTAAAGATCATTGCTTCATCATCCACATCATCATCCACAGTTAATCCAAACTTGTTTAGTAGTAAATCCTCTTTAGCAGCTTCTCTATCCATATCATGATGAGATGACAAGATAAAACTCTTCATGAAGGTTACAAGAGGTGGTGCCCTTCCAATTTTAAGCAGAGGCTTATTCTTAGTGTTGGGCTTATTAGGCTCAAGCAGCTTTTCACTGTCAATTAAATTCTGGATCTCATGCCTTAACTTCATACAGTTGTCCGTTTCGTGTCTAAGCCCTTGATGGAATTGGAAAAATGCTTTAATATCAAAGTTAGGTGAAAAAGGGTTAGGCAAAGGACGAGGAGTCAAAGGTTGTAACAATCCCTTCTTCATTAGATTCTCCAACATTTTTGACAAAGGTTCCCCCAATTCTGAAAATTTATGCCTCTTTGCTGGTTCAGTTGATGCATTTTTCTCAACACCTCTTCTTTTCTTTTGATTTTTCTCATTGAGGTGGTAGTCACTCCTATTGCTCCATTTAGACAACATATGATTCGGCTGATCTTGTAGAATAGGGATTGATCCTTCATTTTTCATTTGATCTCTATTAGTGAACATGTTCTCTGTTGATGATGCCTTTCCCCTTTTTCTTATGTCAATGGGAGATGCCTTATTGTTGATGATCTTCAGAATTTCAATCGACTGGGTCTTCATAATTTCAACCAATCGGTCTTGTAGCTCAGCCATCCTAGCTTCGACAACTTCATCAATTATATCCCTTAGCTGGTTTGCATCCATCCTCCCAATGAAGCACTTGAATCAAAAATCAATGTTGTATATGATATCATTGTAAGCTCTTGAATTGTCATACTCCAAGGCTTTGAGCCAGAGAGGATCAATGATATGAGATGCAAATGTATGCACAAACAATCAATAAAGAAAGATAATTAGGATGCTCCTTCCAACCTTATAACATCCACACACGAATGGCGAGTCTCTTTTCCTAGTGGTTAACAAAATTCCAACATGGGGTATCTTGTTTTCGAATATTTCCCTCGAATGTTTCAACCAATAGTTATATTTTCTCAAATGGAAATCCATTCATAATAATTCCCATTAATTAGGTTTTAATCCATTCAACCAACTATAGTAGCTTTTATGCTACATTGGATTAAAACTAAGTTAAAAAGTTTATTATAGATAGATTTCTCACTTGAAAAGAGTAACTAATGGTTCATGCTAAAAACAAGCCCATGATTAATTATTCTTAGTATAAACTAGGCTCACAATTGATTTTTGGTATTTCATAATTGACCTAAATATTTTTGTAAGCTCTATGTAAGAAAAGGTTGGGTGAAAAAAATTTTGTTTCTAAGCCCAGTGTAAAAAGATTTTAGAAAAAAACATATTTTGGGCTTAGTATTTGGACCATGAGAAAAAGAATTTTTTATTTATTTCTAGAAAAGTCTTTTGTCTTTTAGAAAAGCCCAGTCTAAAGACCATCTTGAAAAATTTTGAAAATAGCTTTGGTCTTTTGGACTTTAAAGAAAAATTTATTTGAGCTTGCAAATGTACTTGGGTCATATTAGAAAAAGATCAAACCAAATAAGCCATGATTTAAGCCAAGATAAATTAACCATAGTCAAACAACATGCATTTGGGGTAAAACCTAAGGAAAGTAACTAGGCCAATTAAATGAGCTTTAGTCTCTGGGTTAAAAGGCTTAGGTTTCCATAGCAAGTATATACCAAATGGTTGAGGCTATGAGTGATTATGCCATGCTCGATCTCCATACCTTTAGTGAAAGTATGGAATTTCCTGCGGGTGAGCTATTTCGCCTGCAGGAATTTCCTGCGAGCAAAATAGCACAGTAATTTCGCCCGCAGGAATTTCCTGCAGGCGAAATAGCCCACAGGCCAGTGCGACTGTTTTTTCGGTGCCAATTTTTATTTTTATTTTTTGATTTTTATTTTTTATTAATAAAAATTAGATACTAAAGCAAAAATTATTTAACAAAAATTATTTTGGACCAATTAGACAACAAAAATTATTTTGGACTAAATAAAACATATTGGACCGGATTGGGTCAAAAAGTAAGGGTCTACAGTTTGTCCCCTGCTTGAAAAATCTGAAACTTTGGTGAAAGAGAGTGAAAAACAATAAGACTTAATTTTTAAGATTGAGGTTTTGGGTTCTGGACCCAGTTTGAGTTCTGGACTCAAGGATAAATTCTAGGTTCTCGACCTAAGGAAAATTTTGGGTTCTGGACCCGGTTGGAGTTCTGGACTCAAGGATAATTCTAGGTTCTCGACCTAAGGAAAATTTGGGTTCTGGACCCGGTTCGAGTTCTGGACTCAAGGATAATTCTAGGTTTTGGACCTAAGGAAATTTTGGGTTCTGGACCAGGTTCGAGTTCTAGACTTAAGGATGATTCTAGGTTATGGACCTAAGGAAAATTTGGGTTTTTGACCCAGTTCGAGTTCTAGACTCAAGGGAGATTATAGGTTCTCGACCTAAAGAAAAATTTGGGTTCTGGACCCGATTCAAGTTCTGGACTCAAGGATGATTCTAGGTTCTCAACCTAAGAAAAATTTAGGTTCTGGACCCGGTTCGAGTTCTGAACTCAAGGATAATTCTAGGTTCTGGACCTAAAGAAAACTTTGGGTTCTGGACCCAAGAGATTTGGATACTTGATCCTAAACTGGGTTGGGATACTTGATCCTAAACTGTATTGGGATACTCAGCCCTAAATTGATTTAATTTGGGTACTTGGACCGAAGATTGGGCACTTGGACCCAAGATTGGACACTTGGACCCGAGCTTGAATTGATTTGGGTACTTGGACCCAGGATTGATTTGATTTGGGTACTTGGACCCAAGATTGGGCACTTGGATCCAAGATTGGGCACTTGGACCCAAGATTGGGCACTTGGATCCAAGATTGGGCACTTGGACCCAAGATTGGGTACTTGGACCCGAGCTTGATTTGATTTGGGTACATGGACCTGGGATTGGGTTGAATTCGATTTGGGTACTTGGACCCAAGATTGGGTACTTGGACCCGAGAATGAATTTGACTAACCTTTTATCAGTTGAGAAGTCTAACTGCTCTGAATGTTCTATGCATTGTGATTCTTCACACTCAGAATGGATCTTCACCCTCGGAGATCAGGTCTTCACCCTTGAAAATAGATCTTCATCCTTGGAGATCGGGGTCTTCTTTGTTCTTTGAAGATGGGAGTGACACGGCCAGTGGCTTGGCCGTGTCTCCTGGGTGTGTCAGCTTCTGTGTCTTTTCTTTGGTTTTTCTTTGTTCTAGGCTTAGGATGGGACACGGCCAGTGGCTTGGCAATGTTGCTTGCTACTGTCACCTAATGTTTCTTTTCTTTCTTTGCTTGGTCCTTCTTGACTTTGTCCTTTAGGTGAGACAAAGCCAATAACTTGGCCGTGTCGCCTGCCCGTGTCATATTCTGTCAAAATTTCTTTTGAGGTGACACGGCTAAGCTCGATTTGGCTTGGCCATGTCTTGCTTGATTCATGCTCTTTTTTCCTTGTTTTGATCTTCCAAGGGAGTTTTTTGCACTTTAACCAATTTTCCTTTGCAACTGCTTTTTCTTTCTTTGATTCTTTAATGATTGTTGCATGCTGTTGGCTCGTTTGATCACGAGGCTGGACCTTCTTTCACTGCCCCTTTGTTTGCTCATTCTAGCCTGCCAGATACGCCATCTCATCCGCAGGGTATCGATGTGAACTACCTGGTACGTTCCTCATTTCATAAAAGTTTATGCTATATGTATGCATGATTATGTATGCTCTCACCTTTTTCCTTCTTGGCTCACAGCGGATGCTCGAAGAACAAAATAAGAAACTTGAAGAAGAATTGGCTGCAAGTCGTCAGCAAGCTTCTCAATTTGAAAGTTTATATCATCAATCCGAACAAAGTTTCCGTGACTTCTGATTTCAGGGAATGAGGGATCCCGGTGCTTCTTCATCGAGAGGCCCCCAGACTAATGACCATGAGATCCTTTCGTCTACTTCTGATGAAGACCATGACAAATCGAAACTCCAAGGCAATAGGGATTTTAGTGCTTCTGCTTCGGATGATCCCGGGACGAGTAATTTGCCCCCTCCTCCAACAGGCGATGACTTTTTCAAGTCTTTATTTGGTGACCTACCACCACCCTCTTAGTGATATGTAAATATTGTAGCAATTGTAAGACATTGTACAATAATGAAAAATATACAATTTTCCTCTTTACTGTAATCCTCTCTTTTTTTTTTCGTTACTGCCAATTTTTTTATTGCTCTAACTTTTGCCTAGTCCGCCCATGAGGTTTTCGGAACTAGCGAGCTATCCTAATTTTTGCCTAAGCTGCCCTTGCGGGTTTTCAACTCAGCGGACTTCTCTCTTTTTTTTTTTAACTTAATTCTTTCTTCACAGATTTGGCTTCAGCAGCATCTTTGTTTAGTTGATACTCCCTCCATGGATTTTGCTAGATATCTGCCACATCATCATTCTGCTAGGAAGCTACTCCATCCTGCTTCTTCATATGCTGACTGGGTTGACTGGATCCATTCACGCTCTGAAGTCAATATCCATTGGTTGGTACCCTGGTGGAAGATTTCTCATATCACCATGCGGACATACTTGATGTACATTCCCCTTGCTGCTCTTCGTCAAGGTACATGCTATGATCCTCGCCGACTTGGGCGTCAGTATGGAGCTGAGCCTCGTGATTCTGACTTTGCTCCTAACCTAGACATGCCTTGCTTGACTTGTTATATCCCAAAGTGAGCCTAGAAGTTTGATACAATTGTTGTTTTGATTTGAATTAAATGTATATATGTTTTTGCAAAGGGAATAAGTGTGTTAAGAGAATGTATATGTTGTGTATATTGTAATATATATAACATATAAAGTGGTCAAATGGAGAGTCAAGGTAAGAAGATATTATTGTTTGTGATTTGTGCAATTACCAAAATGGGCATATATAAGACAAGAGTTAAGTTAAATGGATGAGGGCATTTAGGTAATTGTTGTGTAAGAAATGCATGGTGGAGATTTAAAGAGATAATCCTTTGTCTTTTCTTCATTTCTTCTTCTTTTCTTCTCCATGGTTGGCCGGCTATCTAAAACAAAGAGAGAGCAAGAGTGAGTTATTATTTTAAACATCAAATTGAAGGGTGAATCAAAGGTTTGAGTTGGAGATTTGTGAAATCTCTTCAATTCAAGTAAGTACTTTCTTGTTTTCCTTTGTTATTTTTGAAGTTGTGTATGAAATGAGTTTTGATTTATTGAGATTATGATTTGGTGTGTTTAAGATGTGTTTATGATTGTTGAAATTGATTGTAAGTTAAAAGGTTGAATTGGTGTTGGTGATGGAAGAGTAAGAGTGTGTTAAGTGAATTCTTTTTCTGTTTTACAATTAGTAAAGGCTGTAACTTGTATGATTTTTAATTAATTATAGAAAAATGTTCTTGAAGTGAATTTTTGATATGTTGTGCCTCTATGAGTCTAGAATGACTGAAAAATATGTTGATTCGATTTTGGAATGGTTATGAGTTTAGAAAGATTATTGTTATTAGAACTGTTCCAGCAGGTACCTTAACTGAGACAGCTATATTTCGGGATTTTTAATAAAATGTAGAAAAATCATATTCAATTGAATTTTGGATATGTTGTTTCTTAGTGAGTCTAGTATTTTAGAAAAATAATTTGGAACCACGTTGATTGAATTTGATTTATGGAATTCACAAAGTTCAGAACTGCTGCCAGGATGCAGGGCAATTGGGGCAGTCTGGTTAGGTGAACTATTTGACCAAGCTTTTGTGTTCAGTTTGATCTGAAATTTTAAAGGAATGATTTTAAGATACAAAACTAAATTCTGTAAAAATTTTAGAATTTTTAGTCAAGTAGATTATTTTATACAATTTTTCAAAATAAGGATAAAATGGAGTCTAAAACCAGAATGTACTATTCATATGGTCATTTTGCTAATATTCCTTTTGGATTAGGGTTTGAAGAAGGTGATTTGCCCTAGTTTGAGAAGTGAGAAATCTTATGAAGAAAGGATTGCTTAGAGTTGTGTGAGTGTTCATAAGGTAAGTACCAATACATATGATTGTATTTAATTACATAATTTGAGGCTTAACACATTTGTTTGCAAATGTGTTAAGTGATCTATTATATTGTTAACATAATTGGACTAAGGTGATGATTGAATGATGTGAAGGATGTGAAGATCCTTAACAAGGTAAGCATAAACCCTATTTGATTGTATATCCTTATATGTCTTTGAACATTAACACATCGGGATGAAAGTGTTAAATAAGCTATTATATTGTGAATGTAAATGAAGAATATATATAAAGGATGAAATATGAAATGGGAAAGGTAGGAAGAAATGAGGATCATTCTTAAGGTATGTGCAATTTGTTATGATAAATGCTCTAGTAATGAATGATGTTAATGTGTTTTGAGAAGTGAGAAAATGTTATGTTATATGCATTGTGAATCTTGTGTATGGCAATGTATTATATGAATAATATATTTTGAAATGTGATATCAATGACGCTATATGTATCATATGGATTGAGATATGATATGATATGAAGCCATTGTGATTGGCTATGACAATTCAATTGAGATATGTGAGGCATGTTTGCCTATTTGATAATGATGGAAATGAATTGAGAAAGTAATGTTAAAGGATATAAATGAGCGAACCTATCTGCCTCCTGCGGAACCATGCGGACCCAGAGAGCTGGGCAACTGAGCTTGGACTACCGACCTGGTTGGGGAAAGGTTCGATACAGTGAATATTATATGAACCTATCTGCCTCCTGCGGAACCATGCGGACCCATTGGATGGGCAACCGAACTTGGACAACCGACCTGGATGGGGAAAGGTATGTTACTGATAATGTTATACGTGCCTTTTTACCTCCTGCGGACCCTTGGGATTGGAGGGCAACCGACCTGGTTGGGAAAGGGTACGTATATAAAGTCATGGTTGTTGGCTATAGCGATGAACTTGAAGGAGTATAATGAATGATGATATAATTATTGAAAGTCGAATTGCATATTAGTGTTTTGGGCTCGAGTCTGTCTTTATTGTCAATGTGAAATGCAAGTATTGAAATATTGATTGTGAGTATTAATAATGAATTATGCTTGGTGAATTGTGAATAATATAATGGTATTAAGTGTAATATGTAAATGAATTGTGGTTGATGATAAAGGTTGTCTTTATTGGAAATATGATTTATGATTTATATGATATGTAAATTGTGTATTGCAATAATGAGTGATATGATGTGTAATGTGTGTATTGCAATAATGAGTGTATGATATGTAATGTGTGTATTGCAATAATAATTGGTATGATATGTAAAGTGTGTATTGCAATAATGGTTGGTGTGGTATATATATAATGTAGGGGTATTAATATATTGGTTTTGAGTATTGGTGATGCATTGGGGTTGGTGATAATATTATGTATATATATACATCATATATGAAATTAGCTAGGATATATTAAAGATAAAATTAAAAAGAAAAGAAGATATGATAAGAACTAATTATATATTGAATCGATGTATCATTATATATCAATACTTCTATACTATATGTTTATATTTTATATTTGGACTACTAAGCTCTCGGGCTTAGCGCGGGTGTTTATTCGCGCAGGTATATAGATGGAAGATATGAAGTCTTTTGTTATGCCACAAGAAGAGTAAAGTTTGTCGAGACCAACTAGAGGGTTATGCATACATGTATAATTTTTTTTATTATGATGTATTTCTGACAAGAGTATATTTATATGTATAAATGAAATTTTGATAAAGATAATATCATTAAAGGTATGATGATATTGTAAATGTTCCTTAAATTTATGTATTATGGTTTGAACCCTATTAAAGGATTTTGAAAATGTAACGAAAAGTGACATCCTTATACTTTATATACTTACTGTACGTATACCAGGTGTATGTATAGTACTTATATGGAATATCGGGGTGTTACAATTGTTTTGGTATCAGAGCTTAGGTTCGAGATTCTCGGCCTAAGTGAAATTAAGAAGAAAAAAAAATTTGAAATGCTTAAAATGAATTAAAAAGAAGAGTTTTGAAATGCAATTGGTAATACATGCATATGCATTAACACCTAGGTTGGTCTCGGATGTGGCATTATATGATGTGGGATAAATTTGAATTATATGAGATGGATGTTAGTGTGTGAATGATGTTTTACATGGAAGTAAAGCTAGAAAAAGAAATGATATGGATGTATATAAATTTAATTGATAAATTAAAAATGAAAATTTATACAAGTAAGGTGAAGTGTTAAATGTGTTGAAGTATAAAAATGAAAGAGATAAAAAGGAAAATAAAGTGGAAAATGAGTGAGAAACAAAATTTAGATTTGAGTATGTACTCTTCCTTTTACACTTTGAATCTCTTCATATTAAAGTTTATGTTGGGTTTGTTAGATAGAGGAAATAATGTTGGATTGCAAATATTGAAAGATATGTTATTGAAATGAGAAAAGTATGGTTGGATATTGAATGAGTTGAGTAGTATAGATAAAATGTGACTATTTAAAGTTTGGGGTATATATATATATATATACAAGGTTCTATTTAAATGAAAAAGAGATGATATTGATTATGTAAGAATATAAATTGGTATTATTATTTTAATGTAAACATTGTGAATTCAATGTTAGAAATGTGAGATGCTTAGATGTTGTGAAAGTTCATGGTAATGGTGATAATATGTGATATTTGAGATTTTTCAATATGAGCTTGATAGTTGTGAAAATTATATGTTTTGATATTGCTTTATGATATATATATACATAAGATGTTTTTTTAAAGTTGGTATTAAGAAAAGATGAGTTTGGAAAATTAAAGCTTAAGCGAAATAGTAAGTTGTTAAAAGTAAGTGTTTGAATCTTCACTTTACTATTAAAGAAGCCTTAATATTGATTTGCAAAAGAAAAATAAACTATCCTAAGCATTTCAAATGTTTGGGCCGAAATGGTCCCAAAGTGACAGCTTCTGGACTATTTTTGTGGCAATTGTTTGGGGTAGCAAACGAATGAATTTTTCAACGAAATTTTACATGCAATTAGTCAACATATAAAATAAGTTTTCTGTAAAATTTCAGCCAAAAATAAGATCATTTACTTGGTCAAATGCATATCTGAAGTGGTCTGAAATTTTGACAAAAATCCAGATTTACTATTCATTTGGTCAATTTGTGATCCTTTGATGAATGCTTTGAAATATTTGATAAAGATTAGTTAAATATCGATAGTTTAATGTAGGTTAAATCTATGAGCTTGGTGGAATGGGTATTATTGAATATGAGATTACTATGAATATGATAATGTGATTGATAATATGAGAATGATTATGATTGCATTGACAAACTTGTGCAAAGCTAGGTCATGTGATAAAATTGATAGTGAGAATTGGATTGAGCAATGTTGGTTCAAGAAATTGAGATTTGTGATAACTAGACTTGGAAAATGTATAGATGTTAATGGGCTCAATATGTATATGATTGGATGTAATGTACATATGTATAAATATGTGAGTGATATATATAAGTTGAAGGGTAAACAAATGAGTATAAAGGTGGTATACTAAATGCATTTAAAAATAAATGTGAGAGAGATGTCACCTTAGTAATGTGACTAAGATTTTGTGAGGTATTATTATAGTAAGAATGCATATATATGTTGAGTTGATAAATAATTTAAGTCATGTCAAAAGGAATAAGAATGATATTGTTCAATGAATAGTAACCAATGCTAAATTGTGTTGATGGTATGTAAAAGAGGAATTAAATATAATTGTATGATTGTGGGTATGCATGTATAAGAAATGTGGGAAGTAAGTTACATTGTGAATGTGACCTATGAATGTGAATGTGATATAACTACTTGACTAATGGTATGGAAAAATGATATGACATGTATTAGTGGACCTATGGGAGATTAGGTCTTGACCTATGTAAAGTTAGATAATGGGATGAAATGAAGAGTGATAAAGGATTCAAGTAATACTGGACGATGAAATTGTTATGATAATAACTGAGCTAGACTATCATAAAATGTTTTCCGGTTCAAAGATTATGCACGTGAAAATATTCTATGTATATGTGTACAATATCAAGAAGAGTATAATGTATGAAAAGTTCTACAAGAAATAGATTAGAAATGGAGTAATGAATGAAATTTGTATATGAGTAAATGTTGTGCATAAAAGTGTTATAAAGAATATTGTTGACGTGAGTTAGGTTAATGATGATCTCGTAATTAAGAGCAAATTGTTTTGAAACAAAGTTGAGATATGTTGACTTTTGGAGATAGAAAAAGTATAGAAAAGGAATATGTAAATTTAGTATTGTAATTGGAAATGTTTGAAGAAGAATAATAGAGGAGCAATATTGAATTATAACTACAAACGTGACCATTAAATATACTCTGGTCGTATGATTTGTTAGTGTAATCGGCTGGTTAATTTTGTATCACAGATTTGGGCCTGAGATGATATGATTGTAATATTATTGAGGGTGAGGTTGATAATTGTGTTTCAAGAAACATGATTAGGAGTTATGAATGGTAGAATTGTATCTTATCAGTTTTATGTTATAAATTTGTTTATAATTATGGAAGTATAGAAAGAGAAGAAAACTGTGTAAATGTATTGAATTTAGAAGAATGGTTAGAAAAGTGATTATGTAAAGATAACAATGATATGAAATATGAGGAAATATTAAAAAGGAAGAAATATAAAATGTAATTGAGAGTTATACTGACTATGTTTATGGTATATAATGAATAAATGATTGGACTGGAGGTTTAAATGAATGAATTATAAATAGTAAATATGGTATAAAATGATTATGAGAATTTGTGGGAATTATATTAAGATAATTTGAAGTGATTTGTTATCATAATGATTCGATTGAATATGGATCTAGAGAGATTAAAACTTGAAAATAAGTTGATTGTTGGTTTGGATCAAGTAAGATGGAGATATTTGTATATTGTGGCAGATAGATCAATTGATCGGGATTTTGTTAAAGTTATGAATTATGATTGAGATTTAATGTGTATAACGGTACAAGGAATATAAGATATACATGATAATATATATGATATAAAATTTTAAAGTGTAATTGGGCATGAATGAATGGAGTTATAGTAGTGTATTAATATATGAGTTAATTGAAAAGCATGCTAGAGAAGTAAATCAGTTGTGAAAAATAAGAGTTTTGTTACCCATTGAGGTTTGATAAATGTCTTTTCTGAAAGTGATGGTAAGGAGGGGATAATTAATATAAAGATTTATGGTTTTTGACAGGATGAGATGTCTGTAACTGAGTTCTTTTTATAAAAATATATATATATATATATTTCTTTGGGATGAATATATTAATTTTGAGATCGATTGTTAGTTGTGTTTGTAATCCTGATTGTTCTTGTAATGTTGTTAACAAGATTAAGGATTGTCAATCTTCTGAGCATGTTCCGCATTTGTTTTTAAGAGGATTGAATAAAAGTTATAAACAGTTAGGTCTCAGATTCTTTTAACGGAGCCAATGCCTTAGTTGATTAACATGAACATCAATTTGTGCATTCTGAGAATCTTTTTCCTGGTGATCTAAATTCTGTTGCTCAATCTTTGCTTATAGTGAATGCTACTAATGCTAGGAATTCTCAGTCTGGTGAATATAGGCAGAATATCAATGCTTCTAAACAGCCTGTTTGTAAACATTGTAATCTTCTTGGGCATAATGTTCAACAATGTTATAAGATTATGGGTTATCCATCTGGATTGAAGTTGAGGGCTAAGCAAAGGTCTTATGTCTCGAAGGTTAATCAAGTTTTTTTTTTTTATGAAGATCAAGATGATGTTTTGTTAAGAATGAATCGTTATTGTACTGAATAATTTCGAGGACGAAATTTCTTTTTAGAGGGGGAGAATTGTAATATCCCAAAGTGAGCCTAGAAGTTTGATACAATTGTTGTTTTGATTTGAATTAAATGTATATATGTTTTTGCAAAGGGAATAAGTGTGTTAAGAGAATGTATATGTTGTGTATATTGTAATATATATAACATATAAAGTGGTCAAATGGAGAGTCAAGGTAAGAAGATATTATTGTTTGTGATTTGTGCAATTACCAAAATGGGCATATATAAGACAAGAGTTAAGTTAAATGGATGAGGGCATTTAGGTAATTGTTGTGTAAGAAATGCATGGTGGAGATTTAAAGAGATAATCCTTTGTCTTTTCTTCATTTCTTCTTCTTTTCTTCTCCATGGTTGGCCGGCTATCTAAAACAAAGAGAGAGCAAGAGTGAGTTATTATTTTAAACATCAAATTGAAGGGTGAATCAAAGGTTTGAGTTGGAGATTTGTGAAATCTCTTCAATTCAAGTAAGTAATTTCTTGTTTTCCTTTGTTATTTTTGAAGTTGTGTATGAAATGAGTTTTGATTTATTGAGATTATGATTTGGTGTGTTTAAGATGTGTTTATGATTGTTGAAATTGATTGTAAGTTAAAAGGTTGAATTGGTGTTGGTGATGGAAGAGTAAGAGTGTGTTAAGTGAATTCTTTTTCTGTTTTACAATTAGTAAAGGCTGTAACTTGTATGATTTTTAATTAATTATAGAAAAATGTTCTTGAAGTGAATTTTTGATATGTTGTGCCTATATGAGTTTAGAATGACTGAAAAATATGTTGATTCGATTTTGGAATGGTTATGAGTTTAGAAAGATTATTGTTATTAGAACTGTTCCAGCAGGTACCTTAACTGAGACAGCTATATTTCGGGATTTTTAATAAAATGTAGAAAAATCATATTCAATTGAATTTTGGATATGTTGTTTCTTAGTGAGTCTAGTATTTGAGAAAAATAATTTGGAACCACGTTGATTGAATTTGATTTATGGAATTCACAAAGTTCAGAACTGCTGCCAGGATGCAGGGCAATTGGGGCAGTCTGGTTAGGTGAACTATTTGACCAAGATTTTGTGTTCAGTTTGATCTGAAATTTTAAAGGAATGATTTTAAGATACAAAACTAAATTCTGTAAAAATTTTAGAATTTTTAGTCAAGTAGATTATTTTATACAATTTTTCAAAATAAGGATAAAATGGAGTCTAAAACCAGAATGTACTATTCATATGGTCATTTTGCTAATATTCCTTTTGGATTAGGGTTTGAAGAAGGTGATTTGCCCTAGTTTGAGAAGTGAGAAATCTTATGAAGAAAGGATTGCTTAGAGTTGTGTGAGTGTTCATAAGGTAAGTACCAATACATATGATTGTATTTAATTACATAATTTGAGGCTTAACACATTTGTTTGCAAATGTGTTAAGTGATCTATTATATTGTTAACGTAATTGGACTAAGGTGATGATTGAATGATGTGAAGGATGTGAAGATCCTTAACAAGGTAAGCATAAACCCTATTTGATTGTATATCCTTATATGTCTTTGAACATTAACACATCGGGATGAAAGTGTTAAATAAGCTATTATATTGTGAATGTAAATGAAGAATATATATAAAGGATGAAATATGAAATGGGAAAGGTAGGAAGAAATGAGGATCATTCTTAAGGTATGTGCAATTTGTTATGATAAATGCTCTAGTAATGAATGATGTTAATGTGTTTTGAGAAGTGAGAAAATGTTATGTTATATGCATTGTGAATCTTGTGTATGGCAATGTATTATATGAATAATATATTTTGAAATGTGATATCAATGACGCTATATGTATCATATGGATTGAGATATGATATGATATGAAGCCATTGTGATTGGCTATGACAATTCAATTGAGATATGTGAGGCATGTTTGCCTATTTGATAATGATGGAAATGAATTGAGAAAGTAATGTTAAAGGATATAAATGAGCGAACCTATCTGCCTCCTGCGGAACCATGCGGACCCAGAGAGCTGGGCAACTGAGCTTGGACAACCGACCTGGTTGGGGAAAGGTTCGATACAGTGAATATTATATGAACCTATCTGCCTCCTGCGGAACCATGCGGACCCATTGGATGGGCAACCGAACTTGGACAACCGACCTGGATGGGGAAAGGTATGTTACTGATAATGTTATACGTGCCTTTTTGCCTCCTGCGGACCCTTGGGATATGAGGGCAACCGACCTGGTTGGGAAAGGGTACGTATATAAAGTCATGGTTGTTGGCTATAGCGATGAACTTGAAGGAGTATAATGAATGATGATATAATTATTGAAAGTCGAATGGCATATTAGTGTTTTGGGCCCGAGTCTGTCTTTATTGTCAATGTGAAATGCAAGTATTGAAATATTGATTGTGAGTATTAATAATGAATTATGCTTGGTGAATTGTGAATAATATAATGTTATTAAGTGTAATATGTAAATGAATTGTGGTTGATGATAAAGGTTGTCTTTATTGGAAATATGATTTATGATTTATATGATATGTAAATTGTGTATTGCAATAATGAGTGATATGATGTGTAATGTGTGTATTGCAATAATGAGTGTATGATATGTAATGTGTGTATTGCAATAATAATTGGTATGATATGTAAAGTGTGTATTGCAATAATGGTTGGTGTGGTATATATATAATGTAGGGGTATTAATATATTGGTTTTGAGTATTGGTGATGCATTGGGGTTGGTGATAATATTATGTATATATATACATCATATATGAAATTAGCTAGGATATATTAAAGATAAAATTAAAAAGAAAAGAAGATATGATAAGAACTAATTATATATTGAATCGATGTATCATTATATATCAATACTTCTATACTATATGTTTATATTTTATATTTGGACTACTAAGCTCTCGGGCTTAGCGCGGGTGTTTATTCGCGCAGGTATATAGATGGAAGATATGAAGTCTTTTGTTATGCCACAAGAAGAGTAAAGTTTGTCGAGACCAACTAGAGGGTTATGCATACATGTATAATTTTTTTTATTATGATGTATTTCTGACAAGAGTATATTTATATGTATAAATGAAATTTTGATAAAGATAATATCATTAAAGGTATGATGATATTGTAAATGTTCCTTAAATTTATGTATTATGGTTTGAACCCTATTAAAGGATTTTGAAAATGTAACGAAAAGTGACATCCTTATACTTTATATACTTACTGTACGTATACCAGGTGTATGTATAGTACTTATATGGAATATCGGGGTGTTACATGACTGAAGCCTACTTGGATCGGCTGAGGCAAAGCTGGCCTACACGTTACACTTATCGACTGCCATAGCTTTTACATTTGTCAATTCAAAAAGTGTATTGCTAGGATGAAAAATAACTAAAGTAATAAAAGATGCTTCTTTTCCATTTATAATTTGTCGTCACCTTTTGCAATTATGATTATTTATTTCATCCATATCTGGTCGAATACTTATAGCAGTGCATATAGAACAATTTTAACATTAATTCTAATTTATTAAATTAGGGAACAACCAAACATAAAGCCAGCATACACAAGATTACTCATGTTGCCAATTAGCCCTTGCGGGTTTTCTAATTGACGATTTTCTCTCATTAGCCCTAATTGTTGCCTAGCCCGCCCTTTTGGGTTTTCGAAACTAGCAGACTGCTCTAAATTTTTCCTAGGCTGCCCTTTTTGGGTTTTCAACCTAGCGAGCTCTCTCTTTTTTTATTTTTCATACATAAAACTTCTTCAACCTGTCAATATTTACTGGCTCACTAAATTCATTCCCATCCATGTCTGATAACTTTACTGCCCCTTTGTTCATGACTTGTTTCACGACATATGGCCCTTCCCAGCTAGGTCTGAACTTCCCTCTTGGATCAGATACATTAGGCTTACATTGCTTCAACACCAAATCCCCAACTCTAAATTTTCTGACCTTAACCCTTCTATTGTAGGCCCGAGCTATCTTCTTTTGATACAGTTGGTGATGATACAATGCCTTTAACTTTCTCTCTTCTAGTAGAGCTAACTGAGTGTATCTGCTTGCTACCCATTCCGTTTCAGGCAATTCAGCTTCCAAGACTACTCTTAACGACTTGATCTCAATTTCAATTGGCAATACCGCTTCCATCCCATAAACCAAAGAGAATGGTGTCATTCCAGTAGGTGTTCGCACACTCATCCTATATCCCCATAAAGTAAAGGGAAGCATTTCCGACCAGTCCCTGTAAGTCTTGGTCATCTTGGACAAAATTTGCTTAATTGTCTTGTTTGTTGCTTCCACGGCACCATTAGCCTTTGGTTTATAAGGAGAGGATCGAAGATGATGGATTTGGTACTTGGAGAATAAATCCTTAACTGCTCCTTGAAACTATACCCCATTGTCTGATATCACACTGTGCGGGACCCCATATCTACAGATGAGGTTCTTTTCGATAAACCTAGCCATTTGACTAGCACCCAGCTTGTTGAAGGATTCGGCTTCGACCCATTTTGAAAAATAATCTACTGCTACCACAATGAAACGGTGCCCATTTGAAGCTGTTGGATGTATCTCTCCTATAATGTCGATACCCCAGGTGGCAAATGGCCAGGGTGAAGACATTGAATGCAGTTCTTCAGGAGGCATATGATTCAAGTTACCATATATCTGACATTGTTGGCACTTCTTGACAAATTCAATACAGTCTCTCTCCATGGTCAACCAATAGTAACCTTGTCGAATAACCTTCTTAACTAGGGCCAAACCACTCATGTGCGGACCGCAACTTCCCGCATGTATTTATGACATGATACGCTCCACTTCAGGCTTTCTTAAACATCTCAAATGCACTCCATCAGGCCATCTTCGATATAACTCCCCATGGAAGGTGATGTATTGCAATGACCATCTCCTTATGGCTCTTCTCTCTTTCTTTGTTGCCCCCGGCGGGTATTCTCTTTCCTCCAAAAATTGCCTTATAGTATCATACCACGCATCATGGTCCGTATCAATTTCCATGATTGTCTCATATTCATAACAAGGAGTTGATGAACTGGTCAAGATCAAATGCTTAAGGAATAAGCTAACAGGATTTTCCCATACCGAAGCCAATGTGGCTAGGGCATTAGCCATCTGATTTTCTTCTCTTAACAGGTGTATAAACCTACACTCCTTAAAATTCTTCTTCATCATGGTCAGGTAATGGTGGTATGGTTTCAATTTTTCTTCTTTCAACTCCCACTCTCCATTTACTTGGGATACTAATAGCAACGAATCACCATAAACTTACACCTTATCCACCTTCATAATCATTAGGGTTTCCAAACTGAAAATACAAGCTTCATACTCCACCATATTATTGGTTGCCCTAAATTTCAACTTTTTGGCTAAAGGGATGAGTTCCCCTTCGGGCGATTCTAGTATAACTCCTAAACCTGCTCCTTTCCTGTTTACCATTCCATGAAAATACATTTTCCATCCTTGTACTTCAATTACATCTAAATGTTCATCTGGAAATTCCAAGATTACCTCTTCACTTTCTGGTAATGGTGGTTGAGCCAGGAATTTTGCCACCGTTCTACCCTTGATTGTTTTCCTAGTTACATACTCGATCTCAAATTCTTCTAATATTATCAACCATCGACCATATTTCCCAATTAAAGAGGGTGTCTCCCTTAAGTACTTCATTGGATCCAACCTGGAAATTGCTTGCACACTATACAATTGAAAGTAATGCCGCAACTTCTTAGAAGACCAAACCACGGGTATACATGTCTTTTTGATGATACTATACTTAATTTCATAAGGTAGGAGCTTTCTACTCAAATAGTAAACGGCATGCTCAATCTCCGACTCATCTGCTTAGGCTAGCATGGCTCCTATCGACTCTTCTTCTACTGCTAAGTATAGTAATAGAGGTTTTCCTGGTTTAGGTGGTTTCAAAATAGGTGGATTCAACAAATACTCTTTTATTCAGTCAAAGGCCTTTTGACATTCTTCATTCCATACGACCGACTGATTCTTTCTAAGCAACTTGAAGATAGGCTCACAGATTGTTGTGAACTTTGCTATAAATCTGCTAATGTACTGCAGTTTACCAATGAATCCCCAAACTTCTCTCTCCGTCTTTGGGGCTGGCATATCCCTGATTGCTTTAACTTTGTCAGGATCTATCTCAATGCCATTCAGACCAATTACATGTCCCAACAATTTACCTGAGGTAACACCGAATACACACTTCTTCGGATTTAATCTTAGCTTATATTTCAAAGCTCTATCGAAGAATAATTCCAAGTTCTAGAAGTGTTGCTCCCTTGTATCCGACTTCACCATCATATCATCAACATATACTTCAACTTCTTTGTGCATCATGTCATGAAATAGTGTGGTGGCCATTCTTTGGTAGGTTGCTCCAACATTCTTTAAACCAAAAGGCATCACCCTATAACAAAATATACCCCATGTAGTGGTGAAGGCAGTTTTGGCTTTACCTTCTTGGGCCATTAACACTTGATTGTATCTGGAAAATCCATCTACAAATGAGTGTAGCATGCTAGAGGCCGCACTATCAATGAGAACATCTATATGAGGTAAAGGAAAATCATCCTTAGGGGAAGCCTTGTTTAAATCTCTATAGTCCACGCAGACCCTTATCCTTCCATCTTTCTTTGGCACGGGTACTATGTTGGCTAACCAATCTGGATATTCTATCACTTCAAGGAACTTCACTTGTATTTGCTAAGTGACCTCTTCTTTAACCAATTCAGCCCACTCAGGTCTTAATCACCTAAGCTTTTGTTTGACAGGTTTTATGTGAGTGTAAGTAGGAATATGATGCTCGGCTATGTCCCGATATATCCCCGGCATATCCTCATAAGACCAAGCAAACACTTCTTCATATTTTTTGAATATTTTTTCAAATCTCTCTCTCTCTCATCAGGAGTAAGGTCGGATGCTATGCTAATGTTTTTAGGATTTTCAATTGTTCCCAAATTTAATGATTGCGTGTTAACATAATTAATATTAAAGATGCTCATGTAACTGCTATTTGAATGTATGCAACCATCAGGAGAAACATCACACAAGTAAGCAAAATCAGACTTTATTGCATTCATTTTGGAAAAGAAAACATCATCATCCTCTTACAAATAAGACAAATTAAAATCAAAATCACAATCATTGTTCTCATAATCATAAAGCAGGATGTCTTCAAACTTCTCTTCAACCAGGGCAGCAATCTCTTCCGGAGTCTTCTCGGCTTTCAGGGTAGCTTCATTCTTCTCTTTTGGATTGGATTCTTTGTTGGTTGACAAAGTGAGCTCTTTCTTCACTTGCTCCACTAGCTCAGCAATATCTGCACAAATTTTAAAACCTGGAATTAACTTACCCATGAACATGATCGGCTCGGGCTTTCCTTGGAGTGGTCCCATATCTGGAGCTTTGACAAAGATCTCCTCAAGTGGTGGGAAACTCATCTTCTCACTCTTCTTTGGCTGGACATCATTGTCTTCATCATATCCTAACCCCTTCTTGGATGTTTGAGTTCTAAAATCTGGCAACTTTGTCAAACCGACCTTACCCTTTCCAAGATCAGCTCTGGGAAGGTAGTTCATGTTCTTCATCATATTCAAAACTTTGGAGTCCACTACTTCATCATCAAAAATTGCAGCCACTTGAAAACCATTGAGAGGCCTCTCAATCATTAGAGCCTTAACAATCTCATTATCTTCAGCTTCAATGACCACTGTCTCATTTCCATTGGGAAATTTGATTTTTTGATGAAGGGTGGAAGGAACTCCGCCAAGAGGGTGAAACCATGGTCGCCCCAAGAGTAAAGCAAAGGTAACTGGTATGTCTAAAATAAAAAATTCAATAATAGATTCAATTGGCCAAACCTTGACGGCCGCTTTGAAAGTCCCTTCGGCATGCCTCTTAGTGTTGTCATAAGCACGAATTGTCACCTCGGTTGGATTTAGATCTCTTGTTGACATGGCTAGCTTTGGCAATATTTTAAGTGGACAAATATTTATGGCGGACCCATCATCAACCATTACACATGGAGTCCTCTTCCCCTTGACTTCTATTTTGATAAAGAGAGGGCGGATGTGGTCTCTCCCCTCCTCCGGTAAGTCCGCATCTGAGAAAGAAACTGCTCCCATACTAACTTCACTCTTTTCTTGGATCTCCTCACATTTCATTACTTCCCCAATTTTTATGAAGTTGATCAACTCCTCTGGTGTCGTGGAGGTAGAAATTGGCATGCTAGCTAAGGCTTTGGCCATAGTTTCTCGGTGCCTTTTAGAAGTAGCTAATAAGTCCCAAATGCTAACACTTGCTTGGGTTCTTTTCAATTGCTTGAGCACAGCATCATCTTCTTCTATTTCAACTTCCTTCCCCTTATTAGTTTCTATCTCCTTTGGTGGTGGCCTTGCGTAAGGCTTACCGGATCTAGTATTCATCACGTCATCTTCTTCGGGCTCGGACCAAGTCCACTCCTCCTTCTTGGGTATAATATCATCATCACTATCACTTAAATCCCAAAACCCGTTGACAACACAAATCGCTACTTCTTCACCCATCATAGCTTGTTCAAGTGCCTCTTCTTCTTTGGTTACTTCTCCACCCACATCTTGAAAGGAAGACATGACAATGTCCTCATGCAAACCTCCTCCAATCATGAAGGTTGCCGGTGGTGGTACCCTATTGAATTTGGGTAATGGGTTGTCTCTGGTGTTTGGCTTGTTGGGCTCGGGTAGCTTCCCATTATCAATTAGGTTTTGGATCTCATGTCTCAACCTCACACATCTATCCATGTCATATCCTTACATTTGGTGAAATTGACAAAATGCTTTGGTGTCAAAATTATGTGGGAGAGGGTTAGGCAAAGGACGAGGATTTAAGGGTTGTAGTAATCCTTTTCTTTGAAGCTTGTTGAGAACCCAAGACATCGGTTTTCCCAATTCCAAAAATTTCCTCCTTTTTCCTTAGTTTGTATCATTAACACCGACGGCCTTTTGCATGCTTTGGCTACCAGGTTGATAGCTCCCTTTCTCATTCCTTTTTGTTGCAAATCGACTCTTCTCCCTTTCCCATTCTTCAATTTGCAAACCAGCTTGAAGAAGGTCTTTGAAATCACGGATGAGTGTATGAGACATCCTCTCACGAAGACTAGGCAACACCCCTCTCACAATCATCCTTATTTGATCGGATTCATCGGGCCTCTTCTTGAGTAAAGCGGCCTTGTTTCTCCACCTTTTCACATAGTCCACAAAATTCTCATTTGGCCTTTGCCTAATGGACTCCACTTCCATCAAGGTAACTTCTAACTCAACATTATATCCATATTGTTGGATGAAGGCTTTGTAAAGTAGATCCCAACTCTTTTGTGTTCCATCATCTAAGGTATTGAACCAATTTTGGACAACAGGGTCCAATGAGAGCATAAAGTACCTTAGGGTTTGAGCCTTAGTAGCTCGGGCAGATTGCATGGCAGTGATATACTGCTTCACATGAAGATGGGGATTTCCGGTGCCATTGTACTTAGCAAAGGAAGGCATCTTGAATTTATAAGGGACCTCTTCATCTTGTTCAAATAGTTTGTCGATCTCAGACATCTCTTCAGTTTTCAACTTCTTCTCAAATTTCTTTTCTAAATCAGCAATAATCTTTTCAACATTGGATGTCTCGGTCTTTTCAATAGTTGCCTTCTCAACAGCCTTCGATTCTTTCTTCTTTTCTTGAACCTCTTGGTAGTATTGAGCCCAATCATCATCATCAATGATCACCTTTTCATCATCAAAAACCACTTCGCTAATTTGGTCTTCCCTTTGTCCTTTGGTTTCTTTGTGCTAGCAGATGCCTCGGCATGATTCTCTAAGATTGCAGTCAATTGGTTCTTCATGGTCTCAGCTAAGGCCTCTTTGATTTCTTCCATCTTGTCATTGAGGGCCTCATCCACCATTCTTTGAATTTGTTCGGGCTCCATTGTTTTTGGTGAGCAAGTGATTGAGTTGTTGCTAGATACTTCGTCTCCGGCATAGGTTGGAATATTGTAAGCTTTAGAACTATCGTAATCCAGGGCTGTGAGCCAGAGAGGATCATTGATATGAGATGCAAATGTATGCATGTATGCATGTAAGCACAAACAAATCCACAAATAAGGATAAATAGGACGTTCCTTCTAACCTTATAACATCCACACACGAATGGCGAGTCTCTTTTTTCTAGGTATATGGTTAACAAAATTCCAACATGGGGTACCTTGCTTTCAAATAATTCCCTCGGACTTTTCAACCAATAGTTATATTTTCGAAAATGGAAATCAATCCATGATAATTCCCATTAATTAGGTTTTAATCCATGCTATGTTGTATTAAAACGAAATTAAAAGGTTTATAATAAATAGATTTCTCACTTGAAAAGAGTAACTAATGGTTCATGCCAAAAATAAGCCCATGATTAATTTATTCTTAGTGTAAATTAGGCCCACAATTAATTTTTGGTATTTCATAATTGAACTAAATATTTTTGCAATCTCTTTGTAAAAAAAATGGTTGGGTGAAAATAGTTTTGTTTCTAAGCCCAAAAGGATTTTAGAAAAATGGATTTTGGGCTTAGTATTTGGGCCATGGGCCAAAGAATTTTTGATTTGTTTTTAGAAAAGTCTTATGTCCAAAGACCATCTTGAAAAATTTTGAAAATAGCTTTGGTCTCTTGGACTTTAAAGGAAAAATTTATTTTGAGCTTACAATGTACTTAGGTCATATTAGGAAAAGAACAAACCAAATAAGCCATGATTTAGACTAAGATAAACCAACCATAGTCAAACAACATGCATTTGGGGTAAAACCTAAGGAAAGTAACTAGGTCAATTACATGAGCTTTAGTCTTTGGGTAAAAAGGCTTAGGTTCCTATAGCAAGTATATACCAAATGGTACGAGGCTATGAGTGGTTATGCCATGCTCGATCTCTATACCTTGAGTGAAAGTATGGTATCCCTTACATAACACAACACGGGTAACACGGGCGTCCTAAATCACGCACACGATGCAATCTAGTATGATGCAATGGATAATATCATTATAAGAAATAATAAAATAATATAAAGACCAACATAATCAACTTCTCTTATCCCCAGTGGAGTCGCCACTGTGAGCGGGGATTTTCGCCCCCACTCCCGGTGGAATGGTTCTTGCGACTTCGGCACTGTTTAGGCTCGGGGCCTTAGAGAACACGGACCTAAGTCCGGAGAAAATGGAGTCGCCACCCCGGACGGGCTGGGAAAAAGAAAGGGGTGGATGACTCGATTCCTAAGGAATCCCTAACCCCCTAATGGGTTCGAAAAGTTGGGTACGTGTGGGGAAGGTGAGAAATATCCCAACACCCCCACAACGCCCTGTTCATTGGAACCAGCCTCCTTTATAGGTCTTAATATTATAAAATTCTTAAATATAACAACATTATCCATATTACACACAATAAATAAAAGAAAGCATCATTATATTAAAATCAAAGCAAGGTCCAAACAAAGCAAATAAATGGACACCCATCCAAGGATGGAAACATGTCCTTACATCATATGCCTAGATAGGACACCCACCAAAAGGTAGAAACATGCCCTTTACATAGGTTCTAAAATAAAAAAGCATATTAAATTACATGATATTTAACTAATGAGGTACCCACCAAGTGGAAACATACCTCTTACAACATTTGGAAGTCTAAATAAATTGATAAAAGTAAATAACCATTCATAATAAATAAATCATTCATCAAAGGTATTAATCAAAATATAAAATAAACATCCATCCACGATAAATTAAATAAATCAAGTATTGAAATTAAATAAATTAAAGCATAAGAAATAAATCAAAGCATAATCAAATATGGAATTGAATAAAGCAAATAAAAGTTCAATTATAGCTACTGTGACTTTTTATGGTATTAAAATAGATTAGGGTTTTATGTTTTAAAAGGTTGGTGAGACACTTTAATTAACCAAATTAAGGTTTGAATGATGAAATCATGAAACTAGGGTTTTAGACACTTTAAAATTGTTTTGATTTGTGGTTTTAAATGGTGATTTCAAGCTACTGTGTAATTTTAGAACATTTGTGTTATTATGGTTTTTAATGTTTTAAAGGATTAGAGCTAAGAAAAAATTATTGTTTAAGGTTTTAAATGGGTTAGGATTTACTATTTTAGGTTTAAAAGTTGAATTAGGGTTTTAGTGTTTTAGAATTAGGGTCTCGGGTAAAAGATTTGAATTAGGGTTTTAGAAATCAATTTGATAATTTTATGAAGTTTTATGAATTTAAACAAACGGATTGAAGTTTTTATAAGTAGAAAAGATGTTTTTTAAGGCTTTTTGAATGAAATAGAACCTAGTTTAAAATTTTGAAAGAAACAGAATCAAATTTTGGTTTTGTTGAAGAATATGTTCAATTAGAGTTTTAAGGTTTTTAAGAAGAAAAAATAACAATTTTAAGTCTTTTTGGAAAATAAAGTAACGTTTTAGTGTTTTTAACTTTGGAAAACTAAATTAAAGTTCTAACATTTTAACTTTTGAAAAACACAAAAATCCTAGTTTTAGCTACTTCGTAAAAAAAATTAAAGAAAATCAATTAACACATACCTTCTTTTGATGATTCCTCCAAAAACAAATCTTCTTGGATGAACTAGCTCCAAAGACAAGCCTTTTTTGCCTTTGAATTCTTTAAATCGTGCTGCTGCTCCTTTAAAAATCAATTGAATTGAATTATTGCTTTTCCTTCCTTGATTTGGTTTCCAATTTTCCAAGCTACTGCTAATTTTTTGCCACCCCCCAAATTAATTGCCTTTGGTTCTTATTTATAGTGGTTTGAGGTTGTTTATTCCTAATTATTTAAGGTAAGTAATATTAATAAAAAAAAAATAAAACCTAATTGAATTAGGTTTCAAAAAATTTGCGTCGAAAAATTTACGCTGCCGAAAAAAATTGCCGCAGGAAAAAATGCGCTGGCAAAAAAAAAACTGCCGCAGAAAACTGCGGCAGTGGGCGGGCTGGGGAGTCGCCCGCAGGATTTTCCTGCGGGCGAAATAGAAATTCTATTTCACTCACAGGAAAATCCTACGAGCGAAATACCACAGTGATTTCGCCTGCAGGAATTTCCTGCAGGCGAAATAGCCCACGGGCCCGTGTGACTGTTTTTTCGCTGCCGATTTTTCCAACTCCGATTTTTATTTTTATTTTTTGATTTTTATTTTTTATTAATAAAAATTAGATACTAAAGCAAAAATTATTTAACAAAAATTATTTTGGACCAATTAGACAACAAAAATCATTTTGGACTAAATAAAACATATTGGACCAGATTGGGTCAAAAATTAAGGGTCTACAAGTTAACTCAACCCTAGTACCATCTCTACCCTCAACAGGAGCTACACTCTTAGCACTACCTTCTATGGACTGACATGACTGAGACGCCATCACTACCTATATCTGCAAACACAGCAGAATATACCTCATCAAAGATCAGAAACTGCCAGTGCCAATGCATGTATCTTATTTAAAAACCATAATTTAAAATTAAATTTTTTTTCTTACAATTCACCTAGGTTGAGAACCTCAAACCTAGGCTCTGATACCAAAATAGTTGTAACACCCCTACACCCAATAAACGCACACCGCATACACCCGACAACATGCGATATACAAATACCGGATAAAGGGGTGCCACAGTTCATTTTAAACAAACTAAACTTTAACTATTAAATCAAATTATCATAAGTCAGTCCAAGTAAACTTAAAATATTTAACCTATATTATAATTAGTGATAGATAAAACATTCCTTCATTAAAATACATATATATAACATTTGTTAAATAAGCAGCGTAAAGTACTTATGTATATATATATATCAAAATCAATGTTTACAAAATTATAGAATTTATACATGCTGGCAGTTCGTCTCTGATCTTGATGTCCACAACTCAACACTGCTCTCACAAACTCAAGCCTAGACTCGACTCGGTCTAGACGAGCTCTCCAACACAACCGGATCTACCCTGTCACCTGCGCGATGAACCACAATTGGGCTAAGCAAAAAGCTTAGTGGTACAAACTTTGATTCAATATAGATCAATGTGATGCTCATGCATAATATATATGAATATATCAACTCATTGCATTATATCTCAGCATATCAATCATTTGCATCATATTTCATAATTCACATTAAAGCAAAGACAAGCATGGGCCCAAAACAAAACTAATATCTATTCAATGTTTAGAGTTATTGCTTTAGTCCATAATCACATTTATCAAGCCCGTAGACGATATATATATCCATGGATAATGTAAGAGACCCAGTCTCTTGGACCTCAACCCGGCTAGACCCTAGGGCCCCAGTATCTTGGTCCTCAACCCAGCTAGACTGTTACAGTTTTTGAGGCTTACGACCCGATCTTTTCACCGCAAAAACATCACATTTATCAGCTGGGCTCGGCTTATGACCCGGTCTTTTCACCTGCCCAGCAATTCATTTCATAGGCATGCCGCCAAACCCAGAACTCTGAAAATTGAATAACATACTAGGAACACAATTTATTCATTTATCTCATTATCAATCTCTTTCACAATTAATTTCTCATAATCAAACTAGGCTCATTGCCTTAGTATGTCATCTTTTCTCATTTTTCTCATTCTTCTATTTTATCTCAATATCGATTGGTTAAATTATATTTTCACATATCATATCACATTTTTCCACATTTCTTTTCATATACAATACATTACTCAATTGCATTGATGCGTCAACATAATTCACATTATGCATATTGTAACATATAACTCATTCATCAACAATATATCAAGTAACTTAACACATTTATTAATTAAATGTGTTAAGTTCCAATGTCATATAAATGTATGCAATCATTCAAAGCTTGTACTTACCTCTAAGAGCAACAACACCACTCTATCAACTCCTCTTCCAAGATCTCATTTAAACCTTGGCTTGGGTAACTCAATTCTCTACAAAACCTAATCCAAAGGTGATCATACAACACTCTCTTAGAGATACACATAAGAAAATAAGATAGAGAACTATCTAGGGCAAACTCTACACTTGACACGCTTAACAACACAGGCGTGTCCCTGACCGTGCCCTAAACCTACAACACAAAAGCTTTGACATGCTTAGTGACATGGGTGTTTCACTGGCCATGTCAATCCTCCTCTAACGCAGAAGCTATGACACACTCAACAACACGGGCGTGTCACTGGACATATCAATCAACCAACAACATAGTAGCTATTACATGCTCAGTGACATGGGCGTGTCACTGGCCGTGTCAATGCTACTACTACATAGAAGCTGTGACACGCTCAGTGACATGGGTGTGTCACTGCTCATGTCACTAACCCAAAAAATAGAACCAACGACACGCCCAAAGACATGGCCATGTTCCTGGGCGTGTCAGGCCAAAAACCCTGAAATCGACACCAACAAAGCCACATCAAACAAACATCTTCCAATAACCATATCAACGACACATAAACTCAATCAAAACCATCAACAACCCAATAATACTTGAGTAAACCTTAAAACAACTCAATTACCAACATCAACACACAATCACAACCTTATTACACAACTCAATCTTACACAATCCACACACTTGCCTCTTTCACTAAACTCAACCCTTTTTCTCTTCAATCCAAACCCAAAAATCAAAGTTACCAAGACAAAGCACTTCAAACACATCAAAATAACCATAACCACATCTACAACAACCATTCAACAAACCCAAGAATACAAACTCAAAAGAAAACCAAGAAACAAGTTGAAAACTTACCAAAAGTGAAGAAAATCCTTAAAACTCCAACTTGATCTCTTGAAACCTTCAATCTCTTGAGTTTGGAAGCAACAAAATCTCTTTTCCTTTGGTTGATAAGGGTGGCTGGCCAAAGAGAATAAAAGAAGAAGATGAAGAAGAAAGAAAGAAAGAAAGAAAGAAAGAAAGAAAGAAAGAAAGTCAACCACTCTTCTCTTTTAACCAAACCTCTTTTCCCTAAATCATTCTCCACCAAGTGATTAAAAAATATAATATTAAATCCACTACATCATCTTCCACTAACATTAAACAAATCCATTTAATTAATCAAAATGTCTTTTGACCAAAAAGACATAATCTTGTATATATTGTTTTTATCTCCATACACATAACATATACACTTCTTCTTCTTCTTATCTTTTTACTTAATCAAATATACACTTAAAATCATTTCATCCAATTTTCAATATTTCCAAATTTCTAGGGTATCACTTGGGATATTACAAATATCTTGAGAGAAAATTTTGAAATTTAACAATCAAAATACCAGAAGTTGACCTATCAGAAATGTTGGTCAAACAATCAGAATTATCACTCCAACTTTCAAGAAGTCTACTTAAACTTACAAATTTTACATCAATTTTTAGAAATTGAGTTAAGATTATGATAGTATGAGTGATGATTTCGAGGTTTTTCATCCAAAATACCTGAAATTGACCACTGTACATAATTTTCAGTCAATATCTCAGAAATATTACTAAAGTTTAATATTTTTTTAAGAAATACTAAGTTTGATATTTGATTCTAAAATTTTAAGTTAAGAAGTTTGATATTTGAATTTTAAACCGAATAATTTTCCTTTGAGATAAATTAATAAACATGCCAAAAGTGAAAATATCTTTTTCTTTCAAAAAGAATTACATTATCATCTCATAAATTTAATCATTTTTTTAAATACATAAATATACATACATAAAATGTAGTTACAACGCTCGGCTTTCTTTCCCCAATCACAAATTCCTTCATATGCACACATTATGAGCACATTTGATACATAAAAAATGTTATTGGTGATCTTGAGAAGAGATCATAATTTACCCACATTTAATAAACACATTATCAAAATTTACTCCTACATTTTATGAAAAATTAGTCATACTGTAATATTTAAAATTTTAAACAGTGAACTTTTTAATTAATATTGATAATTGATAGTGTATAGTAATAAAAGTGACCTGGATAAATGATATAAATAGAAAATAATGAATAGTAGATCTTAAAATTTACAGAAAAAATTATTTTTATAGTTTTACGGAACTAAAACTAGAATTAGAATCAAATGTTAAGAGTGAGGGTGCACCATAGTTATTGTGAGCATGCCCTCACCTGATTGAACTATATATATATATATGTGTGTGTGTGTAGAAATTTCTTTTCTTTTCTTCCATCTCCCACGCCTATCATCACCGTCACCACTAAAACTTCTCCTTTCTTCTTCTTTTCAAAGATTTATCCAAACCTTAAAAGGAAATCACATCTAGTTATATGTGTTTAGAAGAATAAGCTAGAAAAGGTGAAATTATCAACAAGTGATCAAAGAGAAAGAGGGGAAAGAGAAAGAAAGGGATTTTTGAAAGAGGTATGTGCTTATGTATTTTAATTTACAAATATTTGAATTTCTATGAGTTTTAACATTTGACTTGGTTGATTGAGTTATTTATAATGAATTATTTCTTGAAAGTATTAATTAAATGGATTGATGAGTGAAAAATGAATTAAAAGAAAATATATATAATGAGTATGATTCTTAATTCAACCTTTATAAGAATTAGGTGGTTTGATGTTGTTTTTAGCCATGAGTGATGGTTGAAGGTTCGATTAATTGAAGTTTGAGTATTTGATATGAACTCTTTTTATTTTAAAATTTTGATTTTGATACATTTTTAACTTAGATCTTCAATATGTTTGTATTTTATGAAGTTAAAGGTGCAAACTACATAATTTTGGGGAGCCACGAGAGTGGCTTAGAGGTTCCATGGGCATGGTATTGAAGTTGGGACTGCTAGAGGAATAAATATTCTGAAGGCAGAACCAAAATCAATGCCACGGGCGTGGCAAATAAGTGCCACGACCATGGGATTGGAAATGAGGCTGTTTACTTATTTTGTTTTGAAGAAACAGTGTTGTTTTGCATGCCATGGGTGTGGCCCTAGAGTGCAATGACCATGAGGGTCTACAAAGGTATTTGGCAGCCTCGTTTTGTATCCCACAGGTGTGGGTTTGAGATGCCACAACTGTGGGGTACTTGGATGATGTTTTTTACTTGTATTTTGTGATATACAGGCCTGGTATGAGGATTCTATGATTATGTTTCTTATTATTGTATTGAGAATTCATGTTTATGTATTAAAAGTATGGAAAAGAGTAATAAACCTTAGATATGTGACAAATAAGTGTAATGCTAAATGTTGAACAAAGTATTATTCCATTGAAATGGTATACATAATTTAATGTTAACTAAAAGTAATGAATTGCCAAAACCATACTGATTTTAGATCTAGCTTGGGATTGAATGGCTAGCCAAAAGGTGGATATTTACAGTGATAGTAGGCACATTGTGCTTTTAATGAATACATTGTGTCATCAGTGACAGTGAGCATATTTTCCATTATAAATTCTTGAGATTGGGCATTAAATTGCCAACAGTGACCTTTTATCCAAACCTATGATCTGAGTTCAATGTGCATGGACAAATTTAAAGAAGTTATCTATATTGAAAATAGTGTGTTATATGGTTGTTGTTAAATTAACCAATTTTAGATTTAATCATGTTTAGTGTTTTAAGCTTCAATTATTTTATTAATTTCTTTATTAATGTTTTAAAGTGATAATTTCTATTGTTTCTAAATTAGTTTATGTATAGTTCTCTTTCCTTTTAATTTCTTGCATATTATAAATACATAAGCACCACTAAGCTTTGTTTAGCGTGTTAGAATTATTTTGTGATGCGCAGTTCAAACCAGAAGAATTAAAACTATAGAGTGGGGAATATACGTTTCAAATCAACCGCATCACAAAGGTTTAAAGAACAATGTTATAAATAGTGTATTCTTTATAGTTCACATAGCAATACTTTATAATTTTATATGAAAATTATATAAGTTTGAGGGTAGTAAGAGAATTATAATAATGTTTAAATGTAAGTTAATAATATGAGTTCATTGTAAATTAAACAGATATATGTATATAATATAGTCATGATCCCGATATTTCTTTTGAAATTTTAATAATTGCATTAACATTTTAAAGCATTTTGGTTTTATTAATATTATATTTATAGTCAAGTATGAGTATTTAAGTGCATCACCTATGTAGTTAAGTGTATAAACTATGTAGGAGGTATTACATTTAGTGGTATCGGGTCTTAAGTTTGTGGGTTAAAGGAAAAGAGAAATACAAATGCCATTGCTATGTGAACTATATAATTGAATAAATGTTTGATGCAGTTGATTTTTGATATTTGAAGGTATAAGACGGCTTCAAATCACTTCCATGCTTCCACTATAATAACAAAATCTAAATAGATTTCCGCTCTTACTTGCTTAATTATTTTTTTAACATGTTAAGAATTCACAACTATTCTTTCACTTTAAGAGTATATGTACATATATAATGTATTCACTATGTTTAACACACACACACACACACATATATATATATTTCTAACTTGATCCACAGTACATCATTTCACTAGAATGGTTAAACTACCTACAAATCTCACTACATTCTTTCCTTTTCACATTATTAACTCCTTTCTTTATATTGTAATCAATTAGTATCAGTTAACTCTTTAACACTTCTATATATAATCTATAACTTGTCTTCAATCACCAAATAATGCTACTATCAAGTATTCCATAAGTACACAATATGTAAATTTCACATTCTTACTTTCATTACTCAATCAATTCGTCACCTCTTTGTTTTCTTTATCTTACTCTTCAAACTATTTAAAATCATCAATTATTCATCAATATATCATTCTTCTCACCTTGCTTGATAAATTATCTTATTTCTTCATGAATAATGTGAAATCCACTTATCACTTGTAATCATCTTTTATTTTTTTTTCTAACCTTACACTTATTTCAAATATCCAATTACATTTATCCATACTTTTCTCAATTTTCTTCACAACTAAGTGATGATGTGAATTATGCTATTGCAATACCACAAGTGCAAGGGTTATTGAAGTAATAAAGTAGTGAGTGAGTTGTCGTTCCACTGGGGACAAGGCCAAGTACTAGTACAAATTTTAACTGTTGTTTAGCAAATTAATAGTATTGTGAAGTTTGTAATTAAAGACAGTTAACTTAATAACTTAAAGTAAAGAGAGATTAAGTGTTGTGCAAAAAGGATTGACAATGAAAATACTATCTAGATATTGAATCCCCCTAGCCATAAAAATATTTATGAAAATCAATTCAATTAAATCAAATAATAGAGCTGAATTGGCATTCCTCTATATTAGACTAAAACTTTTCTCAAGTGAATTAATCCCTAATCACCAAGTAGAATGCTGGAATCTCTTCTCAAATATAATTAAATAGATCTTGCATTAAGAACAAGGAATCCTTAACTAAAGGATCTTGTAAGTCTATCTCTAGCACTCCAATCAATCCTCAATCCTTATGAGTATTCTACTCATATCAAGCTTTCTCAAGTCAATAATATAAAAATTGCAACCAATCAATAAGCATGTTATTATCAATTGGAAATAAATCATTAAGCATCATAAGAATAAAACAACTCAATCAAATGATTTAATTAAATAAAACTATTCAATCCATACAATAAAGCTAGGGTTCATCAATATCTAGATAGAGAATGAATTAGTTCATGTTCAAAACCAGAAAACTAGAGCAAAAGAAATAAGTAAAAGAATCCAAACAATCCATGGTGAATGATTTGTGTTTCTTCACTTGAATCCTTGAATCTTGGTTTAGATCTTGTGTAGAATGGGCCTTCACCTTCAATCTCAGCTACAAAACTCTCTTTTTCTCTCTAGAGGTTGGCTCTAGGTTGTAAAGAATAAAAATTGGATCCCTAATTCGTGCTTCAGATCAACTTTTATAGTGCAGATATGTTAGACTGACATGCCCATGTCACTGGGTGTGTCATTGCTACTAGGATTCTAGATAAAAGGCACGCTCGGTGACACGCCCATGTCAATGGGAGTGTCAATGCTTCTGTATGGCAGTATCAAAGGCACGTCCATTAACATGCCCATGTCCCTAGGTGTGTCAATGCTTCTGTATGGCAGTATCAAAGGCACGCCCATTGACATGCCCATGTCCTTGGGCGTGTCACTTGAAGAATTTTGCTCTATTCCTTTACTTTCATCCGTAATTCCCTCTGAAATGACCATAAGTGTAACACCCCTTCCCGGCCTATGTGTATAAGCTGAGTAGAGGCGCCACACTAACCTAATGTTGCTACCAATTTTACTTAGTCAAATTTTAGTTCTGGTTTTCACAGAAATTTTGCCAGAGTTTCGCCTAGAAAATTGGGTCCCAAGTGTCGACAAAACTGGTTTTTCTGATTTTTGAAAATATTTTTTACACAAACGAATGTGAATACAATCAATTTCAATACACTCCCAATGAATCCACCTTATACCCTCAACTACAAACCTGCAAGAAGAGTTCACACTTCTAATACAAAATAAAGTAGAGGTTTATTATTATTACATACTACTAACGTACCGTATAACATAGCAATTCTCAATATTATATATACATATACATGCCACAACTAATTAACTCATAATGGAAACTAGGAGATCTACCCTGAGATGCTGTGGGTCTGGTCGTCGCTTTCCAAAAGTTATCTACTGCTCCGAACCTACGAGTCAAGGAAAACTTAACTCGCTGAGCAATGTCGCTCAGTGGGTACTTTACCAATGGAGATAAAAGTAAAACATGAAATCATTTGAAATAAAAGGAAATAAGTAAATCCAAAATCAACCAACATTAAACCAATAGAAGTTATTGTACATTCAGTGTAAATATGCTTTCAACAAATGTAAACACCATAATTCAAACTCATTTTGCATTACGTAGTTTAAAAAGAAATAAGACTTTGGCTCTACTGGTATATAGGGAACCATAGCGATAAGGCAGTGGCCCTCACCACTGTAACATAGGTGGCCCTCACCACCGATATCAAATCACAGGAATGGCCCTCACCATCCTGGTTATAACCAATGGCCCTCACCATTGGCCGCCAATGGCCCTCACCATTGAGTTTAGATCATAACAATTCAATCACAATATCAAGCATTACTGCATAAGTTAGTATAGTGCACCATACCCTTATCTACCACCCCCAACTACCCAGTAGAGCATAAAGGTTAAAATGATTCAATTTAAGTCTCAAACTTCATTTTAGAATGATTCGAGAAATCATTTTAATTTCCGTTGCGCTTTGCCATTTACTCCGCGCACCACATTCTTTAGTCAAACCATTACTCTTTTTCACATATTTAACATCCACAATAAACATATCAAACATTTCAAAGCATTCCTCAAAAGGTCACAAATTAACCAAATGAATAGTATCACGGCACGTAAAAATGGCAACGCAAAAGGCAAGCACCAAATGAATAGTAAAATCTGGGTGTCGTCAAAATTTCAGTCCACTTCAGTCATGTATTTAACCAGGTAAATGATCTTATTTTTGCTGAAATTTTACAGAAAACCTATTTCATATGTTGACTAATTACATGTAAAATTTCGTTGAAAATTTCATTCATTTGCTACCTCAAACAGCTGCCACAAAAAGAGTCCCGAAATCTGCCACTTTGGACCATTTCGGCCCAAACATATGAAATACATGAAATAGTTTATTTTTCTTTTCCAAATCAATATGAATGCTTATTTAATGATAAAGTGAAGATTCAAACACTTCCCTTTGACAACTTTTGCATGTTTAACTTAAATCAAACTAATTAAAGTTCATCAAATCAACTTGCCAAATTTTTCTCAAAAGCTTTGGTTTAAATTAAATTTAAACAACTCAATTGCCATAAGAACCCAAGAACATAACTCAAACATTAATTTAAACTCAATCAATACATTTAAGCATCAACATCAAAAATTCCATAAACCAAAGTTTGTAAGAAAAAAAAAATTTCTTTTATGGTAAAGTACCAAACCTTGTTCTTTTAATTCCCCTTTGCTTTTCCTTCTTCTCCTTCCTTAATCTTTGTTTCCCCTTCAAGAAATTCAAGAACACAACCTTAAACATAAACCTTAGCAATTTAGAACAATAAGCTACCCTCTATTTCTTTTCAAACTAAACCCTAATCTAACCTTATTAAACCTTAGAAACCTTGATTCTTCCATTTAATTAATCAATATCATCACTACTTAAAATTTTCCCCAAATCCACCATAAGAACCCTAATTTCCAACCTTCCAATAAATATTTAAATACTTATAATTGATACTAGAATTGAAATCTACATGCTTTAAAACCTTAAAACTCACCTTGAACTTGAATCAAACTTGACAAAAATTTGAAACTCTTTGGTGTTCTTCCTGTGGTGGCCGAAGTTTTGGGAGAGTTGAGAGAGAGATTTTGCTCTTCATGCTATGATATATATATAGTGGAAATGATGTCCACTTTTGGGTTGGATGAATGGTTTATGACCATTTGTCCACACCTTTTTCTTTTCTTCTTTTTATAAACTCTAAATGGCTAATTTTCATTAGTCCATATGTCCCTTTCTTTTATTTATTTAAAACCCAAGCCCTTAGACTTTCTTTTAATTATATTTTGGCCCCTCAACCTCCTTGTGCTGAAATTTTATGGTCTAAGGTGTGAAAAGACCAAAATACCCTCAGGCGACTAATCGATTGTAACTTTTAAACCGTGCGTTTTCGGGAAAAATTGAAATCCACGGTTATGACCCGATTAATCTCGAGAATATTCTTCCGGGGTTGGATATGGGCACTATTAAGAACTTTCGACTCTTAATTTTTAAGTTTACATAGTTGCCCCTAACTTTTGAGAAATTTTCACTTAGGTCCTTTTGATATCTCTTCCAAACCTTGCTGTCTTTCTTTATTAATAACTTTTTACTCACAACTCCAAATTAAGTAATTCTTATGCCCACTGAAACTAGACATCCGGGGCTACATTTTATCAAAATTTCAGGTTGATCCGAGCTATATCTGATTTTCGACGGTCCTTCGACGTCAAGCATACTATGCTGTCCTGAGGCAGCTTGCACATTGTCTACTAAATCCATCATATCTTATTATGTACAACTCCAAATTGAGTTATTTCAAGTTATACATCTAGCTAAGACAAAATAAACAATTAAGTCTTCTTTGAGACTCTCTAATTTTGTCATTAACTTGGATAAAATTCGAGCTCAAGTTATAGGTCATGTTCTAAACTCCTTTGTTCTAAGCCTAAATCATATCCTCTATGCCTGTTTCTTACCAATCTGGGATTTGGGATGTTACAATAAGTCTTAAAATACAAAGAATTCCTGAAATTAATCCTAAAAAATACTTGAACAAACAAATTAAACACAATTGTATAATAATCATATTAAGAGATATGGGCAAAATATCATCAATTATGCACTTATCAAATTCCCCCACACTTGAGTTTTTTCTTGTCCTCAAGCAAACTAAATCACTATAATAAGTAGAAATGATGGACCCCTCTATATCCAAAAAGAAAAGAAAACTTTGACAATACTCGAATCAAAAAACCCGATGTTCTCAACCAAAAACTAATTCACAATCGTTGTAATATCCCTAAATTTTGAAAATATTAATTGTTAAAAATTAATTAAAGGATTTAAAAGTGTATATATTTGATTAAGTGAAAAAGATAGGAAAAAGGAAGGAGATGTGTATATGTTGCATATATGTAGATATATACATTATATATAAGTCAACATGTTTAGTTGGTCAAATGATATTTTAAATTATTAAGATATTAATATGTTATGATAGTGGAAGATGATATTATATTATAATATTATTAATGCTTGGTGGAGATTAAAAGAGGGGATTGTGTGGTTTTTAAGAGATTTGTGAGATTAGTAGAGTTGTTAACTATCTTCATCTTCTTCTTTCTTCTCCAAGAGGGTCGGCCACCATCTTCATCCAAAGGAAAAGAGATTTTGTTTCTTGCTAACTCAAGCAATTGAAGGATTTCAAGTGATCAAGTTGGAGTTTTAAGGATTTTTCTTTATATTTGGTAAATTTCCAACTTATTTCTTTGATTTCTTTTGAAAGTTGTATGTGAGTTTATTGGATGTTTGGTGCAGTTATGTTTATGGTTGATTTTGGGTATGTTTGAAGTTATTGTGTCTAAATAACTTTGAATTTGGGGTTGGATTAAAGAAAATGTTAAATTTGGTGAAGAGAATAAGAGTTTTGAGTTGTGTAACTTTTGGGTTAGGAAGTCTTGGTTGTGATTGTGTATTTTTGCTTGTATTTGAGTTGTTTTGATGTTTATACAAGTATAATATGGTATATTGATGGATTTGGTTGAGTTTGTGTGGAGTTGATAAGGTTATTGAAAGATGATAGTTGGATGTGGCATTTTTGTGTCGGTATCAGGTTTTTGGCCTGACACGCCCTGTGGCACGGCCATGTCTTTGGGCATGTTGATGGTTCTATTTTCAGTGTTGATGACATGTGCAGTGACACACCCATGTCACTGAGTGTGTCATAGCTACTGTATTGTGGTAGAATTGACACGTGCAGTGACATGCCTATGTCACTGAGCATGTCATAGCTACTCTATTGTGGTAGAATTGACATGTGCAGTGACATGCCCATGTCCCTAAGCGAGTCATAGCTACTGTGTTGTTGGAGAATTGACACGTGCAGTGACACGCCCATGTCATCGAGCATGTCAAAGCTTCTGTGTTGTGGGTTTAGGGCACGATCATGGACACGCCCATGTTGTTGAGCGTGTCAAGTGTAGAGTTTGCCCTAGATAGTGCTTTTCCTTATTTCTTGTGTGTATCGCTAAGTGAGTATTTATAATCATCTTTGGTTTAGACTTTGAAGAAAAGTGAGTTGTCAATCCAAGTGTTGAGGGATATTTTGGAAGAGGAGGTTGAAGTAGTGTTGTTGCTTTTTGAGTTAAGTACAAACTTTGAATGATTGCATACATTTACATGACAATGGGACTTAACACATTTGGTTGGAAAAATGTGTTAAAGTTACTTAATATATTATTGATGAATGAGAAATATGTTATGATATGCATAATTTGAATTATGTTGATGTATCAAAGTAATGTGTTGTAATTGAAAAGAAAAGTGAAATAATGTGATGAGATATGTGAAAACATAGTGTAATAAATTGATATTGATATAAAAGAGAAAAAATGAGAAAAGTGAGAAAAAGATGATATAATAAGGCAATGTGCCAAGTTTGATCATGAGATGTAACACCCATATACTCTATATAAGTACTATACATATACCTTGTATACATACAATATGTATATAAAATATAAGGATGACACTTTTCATTACTGTTTAAATCCTTTACCTTAGTTCCAAACAACAATACATTTTATTTAAAGAACATTTACAAAAACATTATACTTTTAATGATATTACATATATATAATGTACTTTGTCTTTATTAAAATTAACTTATGTACATATACATTTTTTTTTCAAAATACAGGATAATAAAATTATACATGTATGCACCACCTTCTAGTTGGTCTCGAAAAACTCTTATCCTTCTCGTGGTATAACAGTTTGACTCCAAGATCAACCATCTACTCACCTGATTGATTTACGCAACCACGCTAAGCTCGGAAGCTTTGTAGTACAAATAAATATTATAAACATACATTACAAAATATCATACTCATATGCTAACATCATGTATCATCATTTTCTTATCATGTTTTCCATTTTCAATGCACTTTTCATAATTTATATATTTATATATATATATATGTAACACTCCATACTCTATATAAGCACTATACATATACTTGGTATACATACAATGCGTATATAAAGTATAAGAATGTCACTTTTAGTTTCTATTTAAAAATCTTTATCCAAGGTCAAGCAATATTATATTGATTTAAGAAACATTTATAAGAATCATTATTGTTATCAAAAATAAAACATAATTAAAATCATACATGTATGCATCACCTTCTAGTTGGTCTCGAGACACTCATACCTTTCTCGTGGTATAGCAGCTAAGCATCCAGATCATCCGCATAAATACCTGCGCGATTACACAACCGCGCTAAGCCCGAGAGCTTAGTAGTACAAATAAATAATAAATTATACATTACAAAATAATCATACCTTATAATTTTAGCATCATGTTTTATTGTTCTCTTACCACTTTTTCCTTTCTCAATGGATTCTTCATATATTGCCACTAATCTCATAAATTAAATACATCATTACATAGCATATTCACAACACAATACTTACCCTTTCTATTTCATATACACATATATATGTATACATTATCACAACAAAACACCATTCAAACCTTTATAAGAACAATTCTCACAAATTCCACAATCACAAACATGTTACACATGATACAACAATTCCATAACCTCATATCTTAACAAAATCAATACATATATTACAAACTCATACATCATAACATCACTTTATTCACAATTCATTAATCATGAAACACATTTCCATCAAAAGCATTCATAGATCTCATTATTCATTTGTTTTAACATTGTTTCCATATATCTTATTTATCAATCATGTTACCATTCATGACTCACATTACACAAAGACAAGCATGGGCCCAAGACACACTAATATGCCATTCAATTTCCAGAGTAATGCTTTGGTTTATTCATCACATTTATCATTATCTTAGACCCAACTAGGCTTTAAGGATTAGGCTCAACCAAGCTTCAAGGGGAACAAAGCATGCTAAGTATCAACCCAACTTGGCTTCAAGAACCAAACCCAACCTAGCTTCAAGGGTTGTAACATCTCAATTAGGCTTCAAGGATTAGACCCAACCAAGCTTCAAGGGGAGTAAAACATGTTAAACTTCAACCCAACTTGGCTTCAAGGATTAAATCCAACCTAACTTCAAGAGATTGTTACTAATAGGCATGCCACCAACAATAAACTCTGAAAATGGAATAACACATTAGTCACACAATTCATTTATTATTTCATTATCATTTCTATTCTCAATTCTCATCATCATTTAGGCAAACATACCTTATTTCTTTCAATTTCATCACCATAGCCAATCACAATGGCTTTATATTACATTTGAGTCATCATTGCCAAGAACAATGGCTTTATATCACTTTATATCTCAAATCACATTTCAAGTTTCATCATTGATATATGCAACATCAATTACATTACTAAACAAACATATTATGAATCAATCATACCATATAGGCATGCTTCAATCATAACATTAAAGTAATTCATCATCAATGATCTCATGATATTCCACATTTCCTATATTATCATTGATATATTCATACATAACAATTTACCTTATTCAAGAACTTAGAATCCTCCATATACATTTGGTTGGATCATTATTGTTTTAAGTGTGTTTAGGTATAAAAGACATTTGAAGATCCAACAATGTTGAAGACCAAATAACAAACACATTTACAGACACCCTCAAGGGACACGGCCAAGCTTGTGGCCGTGTCTCCCAATATAAACATCCAGTAGCCAACACGCCCAAGGGACACGGCCAAGCTTGTGGCCGTGTCACTCAACACCAATACAAGCAGTAGCAAACACGGGCAATGGACACGGCCAAGCCAGTGGCCGTGTCTCTCAACACAACAATCCAGTACCAGACACGGGCAAGGGACACGGCCGTGTCTCTCAACACAAATCAGACAGTAACAAACACAGGCAAGGGACACGGCCAAGCCAGTGGCCGTGTCTCTCCAAAACTCATCCAACACGGCCAAATTTGCCCTAACTTGGCCGTGTCTCCCATAACTTGGCCGTGTCCTTCAATAATTCTAAGACCAAACACTTCGAAATTCATCTAAACCAAACTCTAATTCAACATTTCATCATTTTCCTCACAATTTTCTCAACTCATCATCACTTAGATATCAATTCCACACATTTACATACTTCAATTTCTTGTTATCATCATTTTACATACCAATCATACCCAACATAACCTCAATCCAAAAGAAAACCACACAAGAAGGTATATACATATATATATATATAATCAATAAAATTCATTCAAGAAATGTGTACTTACCTGTATAGCTTGCCAAATCTTCATCTCCATCTTCAATACTCTTAAAATCCTTAAGAAATTTGATGAAAATCAATCTCTCTCTCTCTCTCGTGCTCTCTTGTCCACGAAGAAGAAACAGAAGAAGAGGAAGAAGGAAGGTTCTCCATCCTTCCTTCGTTCTTATCTTATATATATATAATAATAATAATAATAATAATAATAATAACAATAATAATAATAATAATAATAATAATTATACCATTAAATCTCCACCACACACAATTCCTTTTTGACTTTCTTCTTCTTTTCTCTTCAATACACACATTGAATCCAAATACAACAGTAATCCCAACACTTTTAGGGTATACTTTAGGATGTTACAATTCTCTCCCCCTTAAATAATTTCGTCCTCGAAATTATCCAGTATAATAACAACCCATTTAGAACAATTCACCATCTTAATTTCCATATGAAGATAATCGTATCTTACAATATAGTTTTATCAAATTACATATCTTCTACTCTCCCCCTTAGAGATAATCATCTTCTCTGAAATTCATAATTCATCATTGTATAGGTATATATATATATATATCTTTAGCTCTTATTACTTTCTCAACAAAGCAATCAAGATACCTCATAACATCTCCAATACATTTTATCTTTGTACTAAAGTCAGATTATCACTTTAACTCTTTTATAGATATTCTCTTAACTTTAACCTCAAAAATCATTAATCAATATCTTAGCATTGTTTATTCCATTCTTACCATCACTTTCAAAATAAACATTTACCAAACTTCAATGGATAACTAAATCCTTACTCTCTTAAGCTTGTTTCTCACCATGTACAATTAATATACCTCAATTTATTTATGTTCATTCATAAATCAGAATATTATATCATACACATTACCATTAAATCTTACACTCCCAATACAGTTGCACATATTAAATCTCAATGTTGCCTTGCAACTTTAACGAAACCTAGATCAATCGATTTATCCATCACAATATACTAACATTTCAACTTTATTTAATTCAAACCAACAATTAACTTATTGGAATTTATCATTGGATTTTACCACATATGCTTATATATAACCTAAGTTCATTAGGTCAAACTTATATTCAAATTCTAATCTTTCCAAATTCATATATTCAATCAATATGAATCATGCTTATGCATATACATTTCCTTATTTCAATAATTATATCATCATTTCTTATACTCATTCAAAGTTTATCAATATAGCCAACAACTATATCTTTATAAACGTACTTTTCCTCCAACCAAAATTAGTAATCCAAGTTCGATTGCCCAACACATTGAGTCCGCATGGTTCCATAGGAGGCAGATAAGTCCGTTCATTTATCTTTTCACAATTCATTTTTCATAATCATTTAGGCATTATACCTCAATATAATTTATTTCTAACATCATTGCCAACAATTATGATTTCTCATCATATCAAAATAGTATACTTATATATCATCGACTATTTTGAACACCTCATTATTCAATCATATCATTTCCAACATTATTGATATACACATATTAATTTACATTATTCATACTCCCATAAATTTTAAGTTTAATCACTTAATCACTTTATACTGTAAATATATTCAGTATAACTTTCAATCATGATTACAATTTCTTTCCTGTTATTATTTCTTCACCCAATATTACTATATTTATATAATTATTGTTCTATTACACAATTCATAACTTAAAACATTATCACAATTCTCTTCCCTTACTTTACTTCTCATAAGTATAATTAACTTTTTAACATCGAAATTATAAAATATAACTTCCCCAATCATATCTTTTAACCATGTTTCTAGAAACATAGTTATCAATCTCAGTTCTAAATCTGAAGATAATAAAACTAACCACTAATCACACTAACCAAGTCATATGACCATAATATATATACAATCACATTTGGGGTTTGTAAATCAATCTCGTTCTTCTATTATTCGATTTCCAACCTTTACAATTATAATATTAGATTATATCACAAAAATTATATATATATATTCTCCAAACTTGTATTACACCAAGAATTAACACATTTTAATTCCATTTCAAAACAGTTTGCTTTTGATTATATAATCATCATTAACCCAACTCATGTTCAATAATATTATCTTTAACATTTTCTATACCCAACCTTCAACTAGATACAAATCTTACACAAGTATCTTTCATTACTCCATTTCCAATCCATCTCTTCTAGAAATTTTCAAATACATAATTCCTTCCTTACAATTCTTATTATACATTTATACATAAAACATTTTCACACTCAAATACTTTGAGTTTCAAAACATCTTATAATAACCTCATTTAATTATTGCCATAACAATTTCACTATTCAATATTACCCAGGTCCATTCTTACTTCTAATACCATTAAACATTTAATGATATAAAATAATAAACATATTATATACACCTTCATAGGTCACATTCATATCGAAAAGTTCATTTCACAATCCTCTTTATACAAACACATAATTATGCAATTTACTGAATTTCCCTTCTGCATATAATTTATACGAATTTAATATTTATCACTTTCCTTTAACTATTATCAGTCTCATTTGCTTACCATAACTTAAGTTATTCATTAACTTCAATAAATATACATACTCTACTTATAATATTATTTCACAAGGAACTTAATCACATTTCCAATGTGATATCTCTCTTACATTTGTTTATAAATATCTTTAACACATCTTTCATAGTCATTTTTCATCCTTCCCAATCAAATTACTTAAAGTAACTCATTTTCTTTTGCTCAATTCCTTTTCTTTCATTTCACACCAAATTTTCCTACTATCAATCACATCTCCCAATTCATAATACTTTCATGAGCACTAATATTCATTTCATATATCTCATGTATTAAATACATTAAACTATCAATACTTCATTGATCTTCATCCACATTCCATGAAAACTATAAATTTCCAACTTACTAATTTACTCAAACTTCAATTTATTCATCTCCTACTCTTCATATTAACTTAAAAACATCTTATATGTATATACCACAAAGTAACATCAAAACATATAAGTTTCACAATTATTAAACTCATTCCAAAGAAAATCTAAATATCTCATATCTCCACCATTAACATGAGCTTTCACAATATTCAAGCATATCACATTTCTAATAGTGAAATCACCATGTTTGCATTAAAATAGCAATACAAACAACACCAATGTATATTTGTACTTAACCAACGTCATCTCTTTTTCTTTTGAACATAACCTTAACTTTACATATCGACACCTTACATTATCACACTTAATCTATACCAATCAACTCATTCAATAGTTCACTGCACTCTTTGCATTTACATAATATATCTTTTCATATTACCCATCCAACAATATTTCCTCTTTCTATAAATTCAACCATAAAGTTTATTAGAAAGAGATTCAAACAATAGAGGATAGATCACATACTTTAATCTTAATTTGTTTCTAAGTCATTTCCCACTTAATTCTTCTAGCCATTTCTTTAAATATCATACACATGTCAATAATCAAACTTTTTACTTATACCTTCCATATCATTTCTTTGTATCACACTCATCTCTTAATTATCAACATTTCAAAATTTGCTTTTATATGAAACCTCATTTATACACTATCATTTATTTCATGTAATTCAAATACATCACAATTCACATAATGCCACGTTCGAGACCAACCTAGATGTGAATGCATATGCATGTCTTACCAATTGCATTTCAAAAATCTTCTTTTCACTTCTTATTTAAACTCTTCAAAAAAATTTTCTTTTAAATTTCACTTAGGCCGAGAATCTCGAACCTAAGCTCTGATACCAAAATAACTGTAACACTCCATACTCTATATAAGCACTATACATATACTTGGTATACATACAATGCGTATATAAAGTATAAGAATGTCACTTTTAGTTTCTATTTAAAAATCTTTATCCAAGGTCAAGCAATATTATATTGATTTAAGAAACATTTATAAGAATCATTATTGTTATCAAAAATAAAACATAATTAAAATCATACATGTACGCATCACCTTCTAGTTGGTCTCGAGACACTCATACCTTTCTCGTGGCATAGCAGCTAAGCATCCAGATCATCCGCATAAATACCTGCGCGATTACACAACCGCGCTAAGCCCGAGAGCTTAGTAGTACAAATAAATAATAAAATATACATTACAAAATAATCATACCTTATAATTTTAGCATCATGTTTTATTGTTCTCTTACCACTTTTTCCTTTCTCAATGGATTCTTCATATATTGCCACTAATCTCATAAATTAAATACATCATTACATAGCATATTCACAACACAATACTTACCCTTTCTATTTCATATACACATATATATGTATACATTATCACAACAAAACACCATTCAAACCATTATAAGAACAATTCTCACAAATTCCACAATCACAAACATGTTACACATGATACAACAATTCCATAACCTCATATCTTAACAAAATCAATACATATATTACAAACTCATACTTCATAACATCACTTTATTCACAATTCATTAATCATGAAACACATTTCCATCAAAAGCATTCATAGATCTCATTATTCATTTGTTTTAACATTGTTTCCATATATCTTATTTATCAATCATGTTACCATTCATGACTCACATTACACAAAGACAAGCATGGGCCCAAGACACACTAATATGCCATTCAATTTTCAGAGTAATGCTTTGGTTTATTCATCACATTTATCATTATCTTAGACCCAACTAGGCTTTAAGGATTAGGCTCAACCAAGCTTCAAGGGGAACAAAGCATGCTAAGTATCAACCCAACTTGGCTTCAAGAACCAAACCCAACCTAGCTTCAAGGGTTGTAACATCTCAATTAGGCTTCAAGGATTAGACCCAACCAAGCTTCAAGGGGAGTAAAACATGTTAAACTTCAACCCAACTTGGCTTCAAGGATTAAATCCAACCTAACTTCAAGAGATTGTTACTAATAGGCATGCCACCAACAACAAACTCTGAAAATGGAATAACACATTAGTCACACAATTCATTTATTATTTCATTATCATTTCTATTCTCAATTCTCATCATCATTTAGGCAAACATACCTTATTTCTTTCAATTGCATCACCATAGCCAATCACAATGGCTTTATATTACATTTGAGTCATCATTGCCAAGAACAATGGCTTTATATCACATTTTATCTCAAATCACATTTCAAGTTTCATCATTGATATATGCAACATCAATTACATTACTAAACAAACATATTATGAATCAATCATACCATATAGGCATGCTTCAATCATAACATTAAAGTAATTCATCATCAATGATCTCATGATATTCCACATTTCCTATATTATCATTGATATATTCATACATAACAATTTACCTTATTCAAGAACTTAGAATCCTCCATATACATTTGGTTGGATCATTATTGTTTTAAGTGTGTTTAGGTATAAAAGACATTTGAAGATCCAACAATGTTGAAGACCAAATAACAAACACATTTGCAAACACCCTCAAGGGACACGGCCAAGCTTGTGGCCGTGTCTCCCAATATAAACATCCAGTAGCCAACACGCCCAAGGGACACGGCCAAGCTTGTGGCCGTGTCACTCAACACCAATACAAGCAGTAGCAAACACGGGCAATGGACACGGCCAAGCCAGTGGCCGTGTCTCTCAACACAATAATCCAGTACCAGACACGGGCAAGGGACACGGCCGTGTCTCTCAACACAAATCAGACAGTAACAAACACAGGCAAGGGACACTGCCAAGCCAGTGGCCGTGTCTCTCTAAAACTCATCCAACACGGCCAAATTTGCCCTAACTTGGCCGTGTCTCCCATAACTTGGCCGTGTCCTTCAATAATTCTAAGACCAAACACTTCGAAATTCATCTAAACCAAACTCTAATTCAACATTTCATCATTTTCCTCACAATTTTCTCAACTCATCATCACTTAGATATCAATTCCACACATTTACATACTTCAATTTCTTGTTATCATCATTTTACATACCAATCATACCCAACATAACCTCAATCCAAAAGAAAACCACACAAGAAGGTATATACATATATATATATAATCAATAAAATTCATTCAAGAAATGTGTACTTACCTGTATAGCTTGCCAAATCTTCATCTCCATCTTCAATACTCTTAAAATCCTTAAGAAATTTGATGAAGATCAATCTCTCTCTCTCTCTCTCGTGCTCTCTCTCTCTCTCTCGTGCTCTCTTGTCCACGAAGAAGAAACAGAAGAAGAGGAAGAAGGAAGGTTCTCCATCCTTCCTTCGTTCTTATCTTATATATATATATATATATATAATAATAACAATAATAATAATAATAATAATAACAATTATACCATTAAATCTCCACCACACACAATTCCTTTTTGACTTTCTTCTTCTTTTCTCTTCAATACACACATTGAATCCAAATACAACAGTAATCCTAACACTTTTAGGGTATACTTTAGCATGTTACAATATATATATATATATCATTAACACAAGTAGCAATTCAATGGCTTTCATAACATTCATGAAATAATACACACAATTTCCACATCCATATACATATTACACATCACATATCCCATAACATTATATCTTTTTATATTGCTCAATTATTCCACAATTCATAATTCACAATAAAGCAAAGACAAGCTTGGGCCCAAAAAAATCTAATATGCTATTCAAATTCCAGAGTTACTGCTTTGGTCTATAATGACACCTTGTGTCTAGCCCCGTAGGCAATATATCCATGGATTAATCTAACTAGATCTGAGCTTACGACTGATCTTTTCACTCAGTCTAGCTTCAAGGATTTATTTTTTAGGCTTACGACTCGGTCTTTGCACCCCCAAAATATCATATTTATCAGCTGGGCCAGGCTTACGACATGGTCTTTTCACCAGCCCAGCGTTTCATAGGCATGCCGCCAAACCCAAAACACTGAAAATTAAATAACATACTAGGCATACAATTTATTTATTTATCTCATTATCAAATACTTTCATAATTCCATTTTCATTTTCTCATGATCGAACTAGGCACATTGCCTTATTATATCATCTTTTTCTCACTTTTTTCATTCTTCTCTTTTATATCAATATCAATTTGTTACATTATGTTTTCACATATCTTATCACATTATTCCACATTTCTTTTCATTTACAACACATTACTCATTTGCTTTTATACATCAACATAATTCACATTATGCATATCATAACATATTTCTCATTCATCAACAATATATTAAGTAACTTAACACATTTTTCCAATAAAATGTGTTAAGTCCCAATGTCATGAAAATGTATGCAATCATTCAAAGTTAGTACTTACCTTATGGAACACTCCAAATAAGCTTTAAAACTTCCTCTAACCTTCTCTTCCAAGTTGCCCTTCGACTCTAAGGTTGGGCAAACTACTCTCTCTCAATGCCTATACCAAATGTGACCATAAACAACCATTTAGTATCACATTCTAAGGCATTCATAACATTCAAATCATTTAAATAAGAATTATAAGTAAAAAACAACAAAAGGAGTTATTCTCAAGTGACACGCCCATCAAAACGGGCATGCTCATGACCGTGTCATTAACTCATTCATACAGAAGCATTGACACATCCAATGACATGGGCGTGTCACTGCCCTTGTCATTCATTCTGTCTTACAGAAATATTGACATGCCCAATAACACGGGCGTGTTCATGGCCGTGTCAATTATCTTATCTCTCAGTAGCTATGACACGTCCAATGACATGGCCGTGTTAATGGTCATGTCATAAATGTTAAACTCAGCACCGTTGACACACCCAACGACATGGCAGTGTCACTGGCCGTGTCAGGCAAAAGTTCTACATTTGAAACTCTCATCCATATAAACACAATCACTCCAAAATCCATACTACAACACCCTTAATCAACATCTTAGTTTATATTCATAATTCACCTATCAATTCAACACTTATATAACTTCAACATATCATAATAATAATCATTATATACATCATCCATGTATCAATTTACTCAATTTCCTAGCTCATTTATACTAAACCCTTACTCCTTAATTTCAACAACTCATCATCATCCTCACAAATAACAATATTTTCATCATCTAAGAACCAATTCAACATAATTATATATATTTATATATCAATATTTTATCATCATCATATTATTTAATTAATCATCACTTTCAGTCACTAACCATATCACATATACACTCAATCTATAGAAATCAACTCAAGGAAAAGAGCACTTGCTTGAATTCTTTGCCAAATCTTCAATATCTACCTTCAATTCCCTTAAGGCCCTTATGAATTTGATGTCTATGTGAACAAAATCACACTCTTCTCTCTCTCTCTCCCACGTTCAAGAGGAAAAAGAAGAAGAAATAAAGAAAGAAAGAAAGTCTTCTCTTCCCTTTCTTACTTATCGTATATATATAATAATATAATTATATACACCTAAAAATTTTCCACCACAAATATTTGTCCTTCCCTTTGACTTTCTTTTCTTCTTTTTCTCTTGTCATTATTATTATTATTATTATTAATTAATTATTTACAATTTACTTTTCCTACACCAATAGATGCATCTTGTATATGTGGTGTATATGTTAATATATGTATATGTCTTATATATTGTATTTATATTTCCCATATTTTTTTCAAATACAATATATATATAACATCCTTCATACACATCTATCTCTTATTATATTTTTTTACCTATATCACCAGCATACTCTCTTACAACTACTATTCCAAAGTACATCAAAAATCAGGGTATTACAATTTTCTCCCCCTTAAATAATTTCGTCCTTGAAATTTTCCGGTACATTAATAATCCATCCTTAACAAAATACCATCTTAAATTTTCATATGAAGTTAATCATATTATTAAATTATTATTTTATCAATTTACATATCCTCTACTCCTCCCCTTTAGGTCAATCATCTTCTCCCAATTTCATCACTTATCACTATATATTTATATATATATATATATTATTTCCAAAACAAAGCAATCATGATAACTCATTACATAACAAATTAAACTATCAATAGACAAGAATTACTTCATCTTATTAACATATATGTCTCACCCATCTATTGTGCTTAAAATATTTTATCACTTCATCAATTTATAAATATACTCTCAACCTTAAATTGAAAAGTTATTAATTATATCTTAACACTGACTATCCAGTCACCATAGTCATTTTCAGAACTATATCATTATTTATCTATCGCATTCTTATGTTTACAAATAGACACTTGTCAAACCTTAATTGATAACAATTTTCTTATTTTCCATACACTAAATTCCTTCTTTAACTTGTTTTTCACTTAACATTAACATTAATACAATGCCTTTAAACTTACTTTATGAATAATCAACCTTTTCCTTTTATCATCATTTACAACTGATATACCTTAACTCATTCATGTCCATACACATATCAGAATATTACTTCATATACATTATTACATATCTCTTACACTCTTAGTATAACTATACATATTAAATCTCAATAATGATTTGCAACTTAACGAGACCTAGATCAATTGATCTATCTGTCTCATATACCAACGTCGCAATTTTATTCGATTCAAGCCAACAATTAACTTATTTAAACTTATCATTATGTTTCAATATATGACCTAACTCTATTAGGTCAAACTTATATTCAAATTATGATCTATTCGGATCCATCATTTCAACTTCCTGAAATTAATGATTTTTTATAACAAATCACTTCAAATTATTTTTCAATATTCACATATTTTATTTTCTATTATCTCAATAAAATTTTCACATAATTCTCATGATTATCTCATACCATATTCATTACCCATAGTTCACTCACTTAAACATCATTTCCATCAACTTATTCACACAATACCATTTTTGAATAAATTCAATATGACTTCCAGTCACATTTTGAAATTTTTCCCATTTATCATCTCCTTACATTTTCATACCATTACTATATTTACATAATCACTTTTCTATCACATTATCCATAACTCAATACATTTTCACAATTCTCTTCTCTTTCCATACTTTCTATAATTATAAACAAATTTCTAACATAAATCTTGATCATGTTTCTTGAAGCATAACTATCAATCTCACTAAAACTATCCTACGGTCATGTCATCTCAGGTCCATGTTCGTGGATAACAAAACTAATCGGCTAATATACTAAACAAATCATACGACCATAGTATATTAATGGTCACACCTGTGGCTTATAAATCAATACTGCCGCTCTATTATTATTCTTCAAACATTTCCAATTACAATGCTAAGTTTGCTTCGTAAAGATCACATATCCATTCTCTAAACTTATACTACACAAAGAGTTAACACCTTTCAGCTCTATTTCAAAACAATTTACTCTTCATCACTTGATCATCATTAGCCTAACTCATGTTTCAACAAAATTATAATTAACATCTTCTTTGTTTTTTATGCATTTATCATACCCTTCATATCCATTTCCATCATTTCCAATCCTATTACTTATAGTGACTCATTTTGACTAGCTTAATCATTTCCCTTTATTTCATAACAAATTTTTTTTAACCTACCACATTACACATTACATCATACTTTCATAAACAATATTATTCATTCAAAATCACTCATATACTTAATATACATTAAACTATTGATATCCAAATAGTCCTCATTAAAATTCCATTAAAACTCCAAACTCTCAACTTACTACTTACTTAATCTTCAATTTACTCATCTCATTTTCTTAATATTTAACTTTAAAAACATTATTTATATCATAATATAACATCAAAACACATCATTTTGACAATTATGAAATCTCATTTCAAAAATCCAAACTTCACATCTTACCACCATTAACATGAGCTTTAGCAACACTCAAGCATATCACATTTCCAATATTAAAATTACAATATTTGCATTAAAAAAATACTAATATATCTCCTTACTTTAACCAACATCACCCATTTTTTTTTTAAAGAAAACATAACCCAACCTTAAATTTTCACACCTTGTCCATACCAATCGAGCCACTCAATATTCCACAATACACTCTTCATTTTAATATCATATCTATCCATTTTGATAATCAAACAATATTTTCTCTCTCTAGCAATCCAAATATAGTCTTTATTTTAAAGAGAACAAACTTTAGAGAAGAGGTACTTACTTAAATCTTGATTTTTTTTCTTTAACTCATTTCCAACATTATTCTCAATTTCATTTATTTATAACCTATTTCACAAGCACACTTCAATAATAAAAAATTTCAAAATTTGCTTTACTTAAGTAAACTCCAATTCTTTAATTTATCAATTAAACTTATACAATTTTTTCCATATCATTTCTTTCACTATCTTTACTTTCATGTAAAGCTTCATTCACACACTATCATCCAACTCATGTAATTCAAATACATCACAAATCACAGAATGCCACGTCTGAGACCAACCTAGGTGTTAATGCATATGCATGTATCACAAATTTCACTTTTCAAAAATTTTCATCATTTTTTAAAATCTACTTAGGCTGAGAATCTCAAACCTAAGCTCTGATACCAAAATAATTGTAACACCCATATACTCTATATAAGTACTATACATATACCTTGTATACAGATAATACGTATATAAAATATAAGGATGTCAATTTTCACTACTGCTTAAAACCTTTACCTTAGTTCCAAATAATAATACATTTTATTTAAAGAACATCTACAAAATCATTATACTTTTTAATGATATTACATATATATAATGTACTTTGTCTTTATTAAAATTCACTTATGTACATATACATTTTTTTTCAAAATACAGGATAATAAAATTATACATGTATGCACCACCTTCTAGTTGGTCTCAAAAAACTCTTATCCTTATCGTGGCATAACGGTTTAACTCCAGATCAACCATCTACTCACCTATGCAATTTACACAACCGCATTAAGCTCAGAAGCTTAGTAGTACAAATAAATATTATAAACATACATTACAGAAAATCATACTAATATACTAACATCATGTATCATCATTTTCTTATCATGTTTTCCATTTTCAATGCAATTTTCATAATTTATAAATATATATCATTAGCACAAGCAGCAATTCAATGGCTTATCATAACATTTATGAAATAATACACACAATTTCCACATCCATATACATATTACACATCACGTATCCCATAACATTATATCTTATTATATTGCTCAATTATTCCACAATTCATAATTCACAATAAAGCAAAGACAAGCATGGGCCCAAAAAGATCTAATATGCTATTGAAATTCCAGAGTTACTGCTTTGGTCTATAATGACACCTTGTGTCTAGCCCCGTAGGCAATATATCCATGGATTAATCAAACTAGATCTAAGCTTACGACCTGGTCTTTTCACTCAGTCTTTGAGGCTTACGTCCCGGTCTTTTCACCTCAAAAACATCATATTTATCAGCTGGGCCCAGCTTACGACCTGGTCTTTTCACCTGGCCAGTGTTTCATAGGCATGCCGTCAAACCTAGAACTCTGAAAATTGAATAACATACTAGGCACACAATTTATTCATTTATCTCATTATCAAAATAATTCTATTTTCATTTTTTCATGATCGAACTAGGCACATTGCCTTATTATATATCATCTTTTTCTCACTTTTCTTATTCTTCTCTTTTATATCAATATCAATTTGTTACATTATGTTTTCACATATCTTATCACATTATTCCACATTTCTTTTCATTTACAACACATTACTCAATTGCTTTGATACATCAACATAATTCACATTATGCATATCATAACATATTTCTCATGCATATCATAACATATTTCTCATTCATCAACAATATATTAAGTAACTTAACACATTTTTCCAATAAAATGTGTTAAGTCCCAATGTCATGAAAATGTATGCAATCATTCAAAGTTAGTACTTACCTTATGGAATGCTCCAAATAAGCTTTAAAACTTCCTCTAACCTTCTCTTCCAAGTTGCCCTTCGACACTAAGGTTTGGGAAACCACTCTCTCTCAATGCATATACCAAATGTGATCATAAACAACCATTTAGTATCACATTCTAAGGAATTCTTAACATTCAAATCATTTAAATAAGAATTACAAATAAAAAACAACAAAAGGAGTTATTCGCAAGTGACACGGCCAACAATACGGGCGTGCACATGACCGTGTCATTAACTCATTCGTACAGAAGCATTGACACGTCCAATGACATGGACATGCCACTGATAGAGTCATTCATTTTGCCTTACAGAAACATTGACATGCCCAACAAAACGGGCGTGTTCATGGCCGTGTCAATTATCTTATCTCTCAGTAGCTATGACACGTCCAATGACATGGCCGTGTTAATAGTCGTGTCACAAACATTAAACTCTATGCTGTTGACATGCCCAACGACATGGACGTGTCACTGGCCATGTCAGAAAAAAGTTTTGCATTTTGAACTATCATCCATATAAACACAATCACTCCAAAATCCATACTACAACACCCTTAATTAACATCTTAGTTTATATTCATTATTCACCTATCAATTCAACACTTATATAACTTCAACATATCATAATAATAATCATTATATACATCATCCATGTATCAATTTAATCAATTTCCCAACTCATTTATACTAAACCCTTACTCCTCAATTTCAACAACTCATCATCATCCTCACAAATAACCATATTTTCATCATCTAAGCACCAATTCAACATATTTATATATATATATCAATATTTCATAATCATCATATTATTCAATTAATCATCACTTTCACTCACTAACCATATCACATATAAACTCAATCTATAGAAATCAACTCAAGGAAAAGAGCACTTACTTGAATTATTTGCCAAATCTTCAATATCCACCTTCAATTCCCTTAAGGCCAATATGAATTTGATGTGTATGTGAACAAAATCACACTCTTCCCTCTCTCTCTCTCTCTCCCATGTTCAAGAGGAAAAAGAAGAAGAAAGAAAGAGAGAAAGAAAGAAAGAAAGAAAGAAAGAAAGTCTTCTCTTCCCTTTCTTACTTATCTTATATATATATATATATATAATAATATAATTATATACACCTAAAAATTTTCCACCACAAATATTTATCCTTCCCTTTGACTTTCTTTTCTTCTTTTTCTCTTGTCATTATTATCATTATTATTATTATTATTAATTAATTATTTATAATTTACTTTTTCTACACCAATATATGCATCATGTATATGTGGTGTATATGTTAATATATGTATATGTCTTATATATGTCTTATATATTGTATTTATATTTCCCATAATTTTTTTCAAATACAATATGTATATATAACATCCTTCATACACATCTATCTCTTATTATATTTTCTTTACCTATATCACCAACATACTCTCTCACAACTACTATTCCAAAGTACATCAAAAATCAGGGTATTACAATTCTCTCCCCCTTAAATAATTTTGTCCTCGAAATTATCCGGTACAGAAATAATCCATCCTTAATAAAATACCATCTTAAATTTTCATATGAAGTTAATATTATTATTAAATTATTATTTTATCAATTTACATATCTTCTACTCCTCCCCTTTAGGTCAATCATCTTCTCCCAATTTCATCACTTATCACTATATATATATATATATATATATATGTTATTTCCTAAACAAAGTAATCATGATAACTCATTACATAACCAATTAAATTATCAATAGACAAGAATTACTTCATCTTATTAGCATTTATGTCTCACCCATCTATTGTGCTTACAATATTTTATCACTTCATCAATTTATAAATATACTCTCTTAATCTTAAATTCAAAAGTTATTGAATTATATCTTAACACTGACTATCAGTTACCATAGTCATTTTCAGAATTATATCATTGTTTATCTATCGCATTCTTATATTTACAAATAGACACTTGTCAAACCTTAATTGATAACAATTTTCTTATTTTTCATACACTTAATTCCTTCTTTAACATGTTTTTCACTTAACATTAACATTATTACAATGCCTTTAAACTTACTTTACTGATAATCAACCTTTTCCTTTTATCATCATTTACAACTGATATACCTTAACTCATTCATGTCTATACACATATCGGAATATTACTTCATATACATTGTTACATATCTCTTACACTCTTAGTATAACTATACATATTAAATCTCAATAATGATTTGTAACTTAAAGAGACCTAGATCAATTGATCTATCTGTCACATATACCAACGTCGCAATCTTATTCGATTCAAGGCAACAATTAACTTTTTTAAACTTATCATTATGTTTCAATATATGACCTAACTCTATTAGGTCAAACTTATATTCAAATTCTGATCTCTTCGGATCCATCATTTCAACTTTCTTAAATTAATAATTTTTTATAACAAATCACTTCAAATTATTTTTCAATATTCAAATATTTTGCTTTCTATTATCTCAATACAATTTTCACATAATTCTCATGATTATCTCATACCATATTCATTACCCATAGTTCACTCACTTACACATCATTTCCATCAACTTATTCACACAATACCATTTTTGAATAAATTGAATTTGACTTGCAGTCACATTTTGAAATTTCTCCCATTTATCATCTCCTTACATTTTCATACCATTACTATATTTACATAATCACTTTTCTATCACATTATCCATAACTCAATACATTTTCACAATTCTCTTCTATTTCCATACTTTCTATAATTATAAACAAATTTCTAATATAAAATGTATAGGGTTTTAGTGTTTTAGAATTAGGGTCTCGGGTAAAAGATTGTGAAGTTTTATGAATTTAAATTAGGGTTTTAGAAATCAATTTGATAATTTTATGAAGTTTTATGAATTTAAACAAATGGATTGAAGTTTTTATAAGTAGAAAAGATGTTTTTTTAAGGCTTTTTGAATGAAATAGAACCTAGTTTAAAATTTTGAAAGAAATAGAATCAAATTTTTGTTTTGTTGAAGAATATGTTCAATTAGAGTTTTAAGGTTTTTAAGAAGAAAAAAAATAACAATTTAAGTCTTTTTGGAAAATAAAGTAACGTTTTAGTGTTTTTAACTTTGGAAAACTAAATTAAAGTTCTAAGATTTTAACTTTTGAAAAACACAAAAATCCTAGTTTTAGCTACTGTGTAAAAAAAATTAAAGAAAATCAATTAACACATACCTTCTTTTGATGATTCCTCCAAAAACAATTCTTCTTGGTAGAACTAGCACCAAAGACAAGCCTTTTTTGCTTTTGAATTCTTTAAATCGTGCTGCTGCTCCTTTAAAAATCAATTGAATTGAATTATTGCTTTTCCTTCCTTGATTTGGTTTCCAATTTTCCAAGCTACTGCCAATTTTCTCCCACCCCCAATTTGGTTGCCTTTGATCCTTATTTATAGTGGTTTGAGGTTGTTTATTCCTAATTAGCTAAGGCAAGTAATATTAATAAAAAAAGAAACCAAAACCTAATTGGATTAGGTTTCGAAAAATTTGCTTCGGAAAATTTGCGTTGCCGAAAAAAATTGCAACAGGAAAAAATGCGCTGGCAAAAAAAAACTGCCGCAGAAAACTGCGGCAGTGGGCGGGCTGGGGCGTCGCCCGCAGGAATTTCCTGCTGACGAGCTATTTCGCCCGTAGGATTTTCCTGTGGGCGAAATAGAAATTCTATTTCTCTCGCAGGAAAATCCTGCGAGCGAAATAGAACAGTGATTTCACCAGCAGGAATTTCCTGCGGGCGAAATTGCCCATGGGCCCGTGCGACTATTTTTTTGCTACCGATTTTTTAGACTCTGATTTTTATTTTTATTTTTATTTTTTTATTTGTTTATTTTTATTTTTATTAATAAAAATTAGATACTAAAGCAAAAATTATTTAACAAAAATTATTTTGGACCAATTAGACAACAAAAATCGTTTTGGACTAAATAAAACATATTGGACCGGATTGGGTAAAAAATTAAGGGTCTACAGTTTGCCCCCTACTTGAATGATCTGAAACCTTAGTGAAAGAGAGTGATAAGCAATAAGACTTAATTTTTGAGGTTTTGGGTTCTAGACCCGAGAGATTTGGACACTCGGTCCTAAACTAGACTTGGATACTCGATCTTATCTGGATTTGGGTAGTCGATCCTAAACTGGATTTTAATACTCGATCCTAACTGGATTTGGATACTCGATCCTAAACTGGATTCGGATACTCAATTCTAACTGAATTTGAATACTCGATCCTAACTTGGATTCGGATACTCGATCCTAAACTTGATTGGGATACTCGATCCTAACTGGATTTGGATACTCGATTTGAAATCGAATTTGGATACTCGATCCTAAACTGATTGGGATACTCGATCCTAACTGGATTTGGATACTCAATCCTAACTTGTATTCGGATACTCAATCCTAAACTTGATTGGGATACTCGATCCTAACTGGATTTGGATACTCGATCCGAAATCAGATTTGGATACTCGATCCTAAACTGGATTTGGATACTCGATCCTAGATTGGATTTGGATACTCAATCCTAAACTGGCTTTGGATACTCGATCCTAAATTGGATTTGGATACTCAATCCTAAATGGATTTGGATACTCGATCCTAAACTTGATTGGGATACTCGATCCTAAATTGGCTTTGATTTGGGTACTTAGACTCGAGATTGGGTGCTTGGACCCGAGATTGGGTGCTTGGACCCGAGCTTGGGTGGTTGGACCCGAGATTGGGTGCTTGGACCCAAGATTGGGTACTTGGACCCGAGCTTGAATTGATTTGGGTATTTGGACCCGAGAATGGGTGCTTGGACCGGAGATTGAGTTTGACTGACCTTTTATCATTTTAGAAATCTGACTGCTCCGGCTGTTCTATGCATTGTGATTCTTCGCCCTCAGAATGGATCTTCATCCTTTGAGATTGGGTCTTCACCCTTGCAAATGGATCTTCATCCTTGAAAATGAATCTTCATCTTTTGACATTGGGTCTTTACCCTTGTAAATGGATCTTCATCCTTGGAGATTAGGTCTTCTTTGTTCTTTGAAGATGGGAGTGACATGACCAGTGGCTTGGCCGTGTCTCCTGGGTGTGTCAGCTTCTGTGTCTTTTCTTTGGTTCTTCTTTGTTCTTGGCTTAGGATGGGACATGGCCAGTGGCTTGGCCGTGTTGCCTGCCAGTGTCACCTACTGTTTCTTTTCTTTCTTTGCTTTTTCCTTCTTGACTTTGCCCTTTAGGTGAGACACGGCCAGTGGCTTGGCCATGTCTTACTTGATCCATGTTCTTCTTTCCTTGTTTTGATCTTCCAAGGGAGTTTTTGCACTTTAACCAGTTTTCCCTTGCAACTGCTTTTCCTTTTTTTCTCCAATTTTGATTGGATCTTATATCCTCTCCTTTGCCCCCAAGGATTTTTTCTTTTATGCAAGCTTTGATTGATGTTTTTCTTGTCTAGTTCTTTGCATAAGCACGCATTTCTTCTCTTTGCAAAGTGACTAGGGCTTCCACAAGCGAATAGGATTTCCATGCCCCCTTGATTCAATACCTTCTTTAGATTCTTTAATTCGAAGGGTGTTTGATATTCATTTTTCCAAAGAATAGACAACACAAGACAAGAAAGTGTGATGTGATATGCTCATGTATGCATGATATGCATGAATAATACTTACAGTTGTTCCATCGATTCACAGACCGAGGTGATTAGCAGAAGTGTTCTCATTGCTTCCTTTTTGATGCTCGTTCAGGTCTCGCATTGGAATGATCGAAAGCTTTGCATTTGTTGCTTTTATCTTCAAGATGATGAAAACATGAGTGGTGGAGACCCCAAGCAGTAGAGTCAGGGATATATCCATAGCATGTCGGCTGATAGCTTCTTTATTACCTTGCCAATAATCATTTCCTTTGCCCAATGTGTTATTCAAGGTTCAACATACTTCCCTTAACTTGAAGGCTTTGTATGACAAAACATTTTTTGAATTTGTTTTGATTTTTTTTTGAATTTTGATTTTGAAATCAAATGTTGGCTTTGCCAAATCAATGTCAATGTACCTCAAGACTTGATTTTCCAAATTAATATATCTATAACACGAAAACCCTAGTTACCGTACTAAACTCGGGAATTATTTCTATTTAAGCAATAACTGTTGCACTTCAGATAGGCACATACACATTACTTGGCCAAAGGTCTCATTTGAGTTTAAATATTGTCTATCTCATATGCATGCTTATCCAAACTATCTCCACTAATAGACTCTACCTACCAAGAGAGATCACCAGGTCTTTGATAGGGTTGAAATGGGGTCTATAAGGGACACAAGTTATAGTGAAGGCCATTTTGAGATTGGAGCTGATGTGACACAATGGACAAACCCTCACACTACAAATTTCTTATTGGAACTTTAAACAGTTGGAAACATAAAAAGATAGAGCTTTGAAAGTTCTCCCATCTTTTTGGCATTAATCTAGATCTTGATTGGGATAGTCTTTGTCCTTGTAAAAAGTTTGGTACCCAAATCCGCTTCTTTTCTTCTTCTCCCTTTTCTTTTCTTTTTATTTTTCTTACTCCTCCCTTTCTTTGAACTTTTATCATTTTGTCCTTTTTCCAAGTACAAAACTTTCAAGAACGGGATGGTCTTCCTCCTTTTTTCTCCAATTTTGATTGAATCTTTGGTTGGGTTGGACCTGAATCTTCCTCCTTTTTTCTCCAATTTTGATTGAATCTTTGGTTGGGTTGGACCAATTCAGGTCAAAATGTCCTTATAAACCAAATAGAAGACTTTTGTTATCTTAGGTAAAAGAGAACTCAGTTGGCTTTTTGAACCGCCTTTTTAGGTTTTCTTTTCTTTTCTTTTCTTTTCTTTTTTTTTTCTCTTTTTTCCTTTTCTTTTTCTTTTCTTTTGTCTTTTTTGTTTTCTTTTCTTCTCTTTTTTTTGTTTGATTCTTTTTTTTTAGCTCAAACTGAGTTGTCTTATTTGTACTAACTTGGGCTTCCGATAATAGATGAGGGGAGTAACATAAATCTTCATTAACAGGGACAAACCATTTGTTACTCTAATGTTGTCTTGATATATTAGAGATATTAAGTGAACTTCAACTACCCTTATGGTCTTGAAAAATTCAACTACCCTTATGATCTTGAAAACATCAACTACCCTTATGGTCTTGAGAACTTCAACTATCTTCATGGTCTTGAAACTTCAACTATCCTCATGATCTTGATTAATCATTGCTTTCTTTGATCTTCTTGCCTATTCATCTTAGTGATCATAAGACTTGTCAAAAGTATCACAACAGCTCAGGGTAGGTTATTGGGGTTTGTAAGCCAATGAAAAGAAAGCTAAAATTTTATGAAGGCTCAAAGGGACAACTAGGGATTGATATTTAATAGGTGGATACTAGTTGTTGGCTAAGCAAACAATGCCTAGATCATCTCTCCCTTAAATAAGTAGAGTTCAATTTCGCCTCAAAAGTTTGTCAAAGCATGTTCTAAGACTGACTAGGACCTAGACAAAGGTAATTATGCAGGAGCCCTCTCTAAGTAAGCATACACAACTCAATGCTATAGAGCAATTCCCTCATCTAGTAAAGTCATTCAAGTCATGATGCATGAATTATCAAGCTAGATTCCTCATTGGTTGAGCACCAAAATGAACAAAGACCAACAAAAATTTTGATGAAAGTAATTTAATCAAGCAACTTTAAATTTGAAAAAAAACAAGATTGTTCCAATTAAAGAAAGTAAAATTAAAAAGCAATATTCAAGCTAAGGAAAGTTCGTTGAGTTTAAGCTTCTTTTCCCTCCACACCTTCAATATTTCCATCTTGAAAGGATGATAAAACAAAATCTTCTTCCAATCCTTTTCCCACCATGATGGTTGCTGGTGGAGGCACTCTTCCAAATTTAGGCAAAGGGTTATTCTTGGTATTGGGCTTATCCGGCTTGGGTAGCTTGCCACTATCAATCAAATCTTGGATCTCATGCCTTAGACGAGCACATTTATCTGTTTCATGACCTCGCATTTGATGAAATTGACAGAAGGCCTCAGCATTGAAGTTTGGTGGCAATGGATTATGTAAAGGTCGAGGAGCTAACGGTTGTAACAACCCTTTCTTTTGCAGCTTGTCGAAACCCAAGACAAAGGCTTCCTCAGATCTGAGAATTATCTTTTATTCCCTTGACCGGTTATATTAACATCAACTTCTTTTTGTGTGCTTTGATTACTAGGTTGGTAATTCCCTTTCTCATTCCTTCTTATTGAAAAGCGATTCTTCTCTCTTTCCCACTCTTCAATTTGCAGACCAACTTGGAGAAGATCTTTGAAATCCCTTATAAGGGTGTGAGACATCCTTTCATGGAGATTAGGCAACACCCCTCTTACAATCATCCTTATTTGATCGGATTCATCGGGCCTCTTCTTGAGTAAAGCGGCCTTGTTTCTCCACCTTTTCACATAGTCCACAAAATTCTCATTTGGCCTTTGCCTAATGGACTCCACTTCCATTAAGGTAACTTCTAACTCAACATTATATCCATATTGTTGGATGAAGGCTTTGTAAAGTAGATCCCAACTATTTTGTGTTCCATCATCTAAGGTATTGAACCAATTTTGGACAACAGGGTCCAATGAGAGCATAAAGTACCTTAGGGTTTGAGCCTTAGTAGCTCGGGCAGATTGCATGGCAGTGATATACTGCTTCACATGAAGATGGGGATTTCCGGTGCCATTGTACTTAGCAAAGGAAGGCATCTTGAATTTATAAGGGACCTCTTTATCTTGTTCAAATAGTTTGTCGATCTCAGACATCTCTTCAGTTTTCAGCTTCTTCTCAAATTTCTTTTCTAAATCAGCAATCATCTTTTCAACATCGAATGTCTCGGTCTTTTCAATAGTCGCCTTCTCAACAACCTTCGATTCTTTCTTCTTTTCTTGAATATCTTGGTGGTATTGAGCCCAATCATCATCATCATCGATGATCACCTTTTCATCATCAAAAACCACTTCACTAACTTTAGTCTTCCCTTTGTCCTTTGGTTTCTTAGTGCTAGCGGATGCCTCAGCATGGTTCTCTAAGATCGCAGTCAACTGGTTCTTCATGGTCTCAGCTAGGGCCTCTTTGATTTCTTCCATCTTGGCATTGAGGGCTTCATCCACCATTCTTTGAATTTGTTCGGGCTCCATTGTTTTAAGTGAGCAAGTGATTGAGTCGTTACTAGATACTTCATCTCCAGAATAGGTCGGATTGTTGTAAGCTTTAGAACTATCGTAATCCAGGGCTGTGAGCCAGAGAGGATCAATGATATGAGATGCAAATGTATGCATGTATGCATGTATGCACAAACAATCAACAAATAAGGATAAATAGGACGTTCCTTCCAACCTTATAACATTCACACACGAATGGCGAGTCCCTTTTCCTAGGTATATGGTTAACAAAATACCAACATGGGGTATCTTATTTTCGAATGATTCCCTCGGATGTTTCAACCAATAGTTATATTTTCAAAAATGGAAATCAATCCATGATAATTCCCATTAATTAGGTTTTAATCCATTCAACCAACTAAAGTAGCTTTTATGCTATGTTGGATTAAAACAAAATTAAGAGGTTTATTATGAATAGATTTCTCACTTGAAAAAGGTAACTAATGGTTCATGCCAAAAATAAGCCCATGGTTAATTTGTTCTTAGTGTAAACTAGGCCCACAATTGATTTTTGGTATTTCATAATTGACCTAAATATTTTTGCAAGCTCTTTGTAAAAAATGGTTGGATGAAAATAGTTTTGTTTCTAAGCCCATTATAAAAGATTTTAGAAAAATGGATTTTGGGCTTAGTATTTGGGCCATGGGCCAAAGAATTTTTTATTTGTTTTTAGAAAAGTCTTATGTCCAAAAAACATCTTGAAAAATTTTGAAAATAGTTTTGGTCTTTTGGATTTTAAAGAAAATTTTATTTTGAGCTTACAATGTACTTAGGTCATATTAGAAAAAGAACAAAGCAAATAAGCCATTGTTTAAGCCAAGATAATTTGACCATAGTCAAACAACATGCATTTGGGGGTAAAACCTAAGGAAATTAACTAGGCCAATTACATGAGCTTTAGTCTTTGGGTAAAAATACTTAGGTTCCCATAGCAAGTATATACTAAACGGTATGAGGCTATGAGTGGTTATGCCATGCTCGATCTCCATACCTTGAGTGAAAGTATGGTATCCCATACATAACACAACACGGGTAACACGGGCGTCCTAACTCATGCACACAATGCAATCTAATATGATGCAATGGATAATATCATTATAAGAAAGAATAGAATAATATAAAGACCAACGGAATCAACTTCTCTGGTCCCCAGTGGAATCGCCACTGTGAGCGGAGATTTTTGCCCCCACTCCTGGTGGAAAGGTTTTTGCGACTTCGGCACTATTTAGGCTCGGGGCCTTAGAGAACACGGACCTAAGTCCGGAGAAAATAGAGTCACCACCCGGACGGGCCGGGAAAAAGAAAGGGGTGGATGACTCGATTTATAAGGAATCCCCGACCCCTTAATGGGTTCAGAAAGTTGGGTACATGTGGGGAAGGTGAGAAATTTCCCAGCACCCCCACAACGCCCGGTTCATTGGAACCGGCCTCCTTTATAGGTCTTAATATTATAAAATTCTTAAATATAACAACATTATCTATATTACACACAATAAATAAAAGAAAGCATCATTATATTAAAATCAAAGCAACGTCCAAACAAAGCAAATAAATGGACACCCATCCAAGGATGGAAACATGTCCTTACATCATATGCCTAGATAGGACACCCACCAAAAGGTAGAAACATGCCCTTTACATAGGTTCTAAAATAAAAAAGCAAATTAAATTACATGATATTTAACTAATGAGGTACCCACCAAGTGGAAACATACCTCTTACAACATTTGGAAGTCTAAATAAATTGATAAAAGTAAATAACCATTCATAATAAATAAATCATTCATCAAAGGTATTAATCAAAATATAAAATAAACATCCATCCATGATAAATTAAATAAATCAAGTATTGAAATTAAATAAATTAAAGTATAAGAAATAAATCAAAGCATAATCAAATATGGAATTGAATAAAGCAAATAAAAGTTCAATTATAGCTACTGTGACTTTTTATGGAATTAAAATAGATTAGGGTTTTATGTTTTAAAAGGTTGGTAAGACACTTTGATTAACCAAATTAAGGTTTGAATGATGAAATCATGAAACTAGGGTTTTAGACACTTTAAAATTATTTTGATTTGTGGTTTTAAATGGTGATTTCAAGCTACTGTGTAATTTTAGAACATTTGTGTTATTATGGTTTTTAATGTTTTAAAGGATTAGAGCTTAGAAAAAATTAGGGTTTAAGGTTTTAAATGGGTTAGGGTTTACTATTTTAGGTTTAAAAGTTGAATTAGGGTTTTAGTGTTTTAGAATTAGGGTCTTGGGTAAAAGATTTGAATTAGGGTTTTAGAAATCAATTTGATAATTTTATGAAGTTTTATGAATTTAAACAAACTGATTGAGGTTTTTATAAGTAGAAAAGATGTTTTTTTAAGGCTTTTTGAATGAAATAGAACCTAGTTTAAAATTTTGAAAGAAACAGAATCAAAATTTGGTTTTGTTGAAGAATATGTTCAATTAGAGTTTTAAGGTTTTTAAGAAGAAAATATAACAATTTTAAGTCTTTTTGGAAAAAAAGTAACGTTTTAGTGTTTTTAACTTTGGAAAACTAAATTAAAGTTCTAAGATTTTAACTTTTGAAAAACACAAAAATCCTAGTTTTAGCTATTTTGTAAAAACAATTAAAGAAAATCAATTAACACATACCTTCTTTTGATGATTCCTCCAAAAACAATTCTTCTTAGATGAACTAGCTCCAAAGACAAGCCTTTTTTGCCTTTAAATTCTTTAAATCATGCTGCTGTTCCTTTAAAAATCAATTGAATTGAATTATTGCTTTTCCTTCCTTGATTTGGTTTCCAATTTTCCAAGCTACTGCCAATTTTCTCCCACCCCCAATTGGATTAGGTTTCAAAAAATTTGCGTCGAAAAATTTGCGCTGCCGAAAAAAATTCCTGCAGGAAAAATGCGCTGGCAAAAAAAAAACTGCGCAGAAAACTGCGGCAGTGGGCGGGCTGGGGCGTCGCCCGCAGGAATTTCCTGCGGGCGAAATAGAACAGTGATTTCGCCCGCAGGAAATTCTTGTGGGCGAAATTGCCCACGGGCCCGTGCGACTGTTTTTTCGCTACCGATTTTTCCGACTCCAATTTTTATTTTTATTTTTATTTTTTGATTTTTATTTTTTATTAATAAAAATTAGATACTAAAGCAAAAATTATTTAACAAAAATTATTTTGGACCAATTAGACAACAAAAATCATTTTGGACTAAATAAAACATATTGGACCAAATTGGGTAAAAAATTAAGGGTCTACAATGAGCTTTAGCAACACTCAAGCATATCACATTTCTAACATTAAAATCACAATATTTGCATTAAAACAATACTGATATATCCCCTTACTTTAAACAACATCATCCATTTTTTTTTAAAAAAAAAACCTTAACTTTACATAACCACCCCTTAAATTTTCACACCTTGTCCATACCAATCAACCCACTCAATATTCCACCATACACTCTTCATTTTAATATCACATCTATCCATTTTAACAATCAAACAATATTTTCTCTCTCTATAAATCCAAATATAGTCTTTATTAGAAAGAGAACCAAACTTTAGAGAAGAGGTACTTACTTAAATCTTGATTTTTTTTTCTTTAACTCATTTCCAACATTATTCTCATATTCATTTCTTTATAACCTATTTCACAAGCACACTTCAATAATAAAAAATTTAAAAATTTGCTTTACTTAAGTAAACTCCAATTCTTTAACATATCAATTAAACTTATACAAAATTTTCCATATCATTTCTTTCTCTAGCTTTACTTTCATGTAAAGCTTCATTCACACGCTATCATCCAACTCATGTAATTTAAATACATCACAAATCACATAATGCCACATCTGAGACCAACCTAGGTGTTAATGCATATTTGTATCACAAATTTCACTTTTTAAAAATTTTCATCTTTTTTTTTAAATCTACTTAGGCTGAGAATCTCAAACCTAAGCTCTGATACCAAAATAATTGTAACACCCATATACTCTATATAAGTACTATACATATACCTTGTATACATACAATATGTATATAAAATATAAGGATGTCACTTTTTATTACTGTTTAAAACCTTTACCTTAGTTCCAAACAATAATTCATTTTATTTAAAGAACATTTACAAAATCATTATACTTTTAATGATATTACATATATATAATGTACTTTGTCTTTATTAAAATTCACTTATGTACATATACATTTTTTTTAAATAAGGATAAACAAATTATACATGTATGCACCACCTTCTAGTTGGTCTCAAAAAACTCTTATCCTTCTTTTGGTATAACGGTTTGACTCCCAGATCAACCATCTACTCACCTGCACAATTTACACAACCGCGCTAAGCTCGTAAGCTTAGTAGTACAAATAAATTTTATAAACATACATTATAGAAAATCATACTCATATACTAACATCATGTATCATCATTTTCTTATCATGTTTTCCATTTTCAATGCAGTTTTCATAATTTATATATATATACATATATATATCATTAACACAAGCCGCAATTCAATGGCTTATCATAACATTCATGAAATAATACACACAATTTTCACATCCATATGCATATTACACATCACATATCCCATAACATTATATCATATTATATTGCTCAATTATTCCACAATTCATAATTCACAATAAAGCAAAGACAAGCATGGGCCCAAAAAGATCTAATATGCTATTCAAATTCCAGAGTTACTGCTTTGGTCTATAATGACACTTTGTGTCTAGCCCCATAGTCAATATATCCATGGATTAATCCAACTAGATCTGAGCTTACGACCAGGTTCTCAGTCTAGCTTCAAGGATTTGTTTTTGAGGCTTACGACCCGGTCTTTTCACCCCAAAAATATCATATTTATCAGTTGGGCCTGGCTTACGACTCGGTCTTTTCACCTGCCCAGCGTTTATAGGCATGCCGCCAAACCCAGAACTCTGAAAATTGAATAACATACTAGGCACACAATTCATTCATTTATCTCATTATCAAATACTTTCATAATTCCATATTCATTTTCTCATGATCAAATTAGGCACATTGCCTTATTATATCATCTTTTTCTCACTTTTCTCATTCTTCTCTTTTATATCAATATCAATTTGTTACATTATGTTTTCACATATCTTATCACATTATTCCACATTTCTTTTCATTTACAACACATTACTCAATTGCTTTGATACATCAACATAATTCACATTATACATATCATAACATATTTCTCATGCGTATCATAACATATTTCTCATTCATTGACAATATATTAAGTAACTTAACACATTTTTCCAATCAAATGTGTTAAGTCTCAATGTCACGTAAATGTATGCAATCATTCAAAGTTTGTACTTACCTTATGGAAGACTCCAAATAAGCTTTAAAACTTCCTCTAACCTTCTCTTCCAAGTTGCCCTTCGACATTAAGGTTGGGCAAACTACTATCTCTCAATGCCTATTGGTGCGTGCCGCTATGTGCTATAGCAATTACCGCAAGTGCACGGGTGGCCCAAGTAATAAAGTAGTGGGTGAGTTATCGTTCCATTGAGGACAAGGCCAAGCACTAGTGCAAATCTTAACTGTTGTTTAGCAAATCAATAGTTGTGTGGTGTTTTGTAATTAAAGACAACTAATTTAAATAAATGCAAGCAAAGATAAATTATGTGTTATGTAAAAAGGATTGATGATAATGATACTATCTAGATATTGAATCCCCCTAGCCTCAATTACATTACATGATAGAGTTGAGTTGGCATTCCTCTAACTTAGACTAAAACCTCTCTTGAGCGAATTAATCCCTAATCACTAAGTATAGTGCTGGAATCTCTTCTCAAAACACAATTAAGTAGGTAATGCATTAAGAACAAGGAACTATAAACCAAAGGATCTTGTAGGTCTATCTATAGCACCCCAATCAATCCTCAACCCATATGAGTAATCAATTCATATCAAGCTTTCTCAAGTCAATAATATGAAAATGGCAACCAATCAATAAGCATGCTATCATCAATTGGCAATAATCATTAAGCATCATAAGAATAAAACAACTCAATCAATTAAAAGTATCCAATCATACAAATAAACTAGGGTTCATCAACACCTAGATAGAGAATGATTTAGTTCATATTCAATAAACTTAATACAACAACAACAACAATAACATTAAAATGCATAAAAGGAGAAAATAGAAAAACCCCTTTCAATGTAGCTTCTTGAATCTTCAGGAGCTGCCAATGGAAGATGCAGATGGTGGAGAGGGTAGAAATGGAGGATGAAGATGAAGAGTCAAGGAAAGTGTCACTCCCTCCTTGCCCAAAACGTGTATGCACAACCTCCTCCTCTCAAACCTCTCTTCTCTGCCTCTGTTCTCTGTTTTTTGCACAAAATCTCCATCCCTTTGCAAAAGCTCCCTTCTTCTTCCTCTTCTTCTCTTTTTATTTCCATTCAAAGCTCCAAGTCAAGCTTCCAACTCATTTCCAACTCACCTTGTCTCCCATATTCCCTTTGGTCAATCTTTCTTTTCCTCAAATTAGGCAGCCTTTTCCTTTCTTTTTTATTTCTTTTGACAAAAGCAATTTGGTTGTCTCCCACTTGTTCCTCAAATTCGTGCAGAAGAATCCATTTTTTTATGGGTGACACGGCCAAGCCATGAGTGGCTTGGCCGTGTCTCATGTTTTATTTTGGGACACAGCCAAGCTAGTTGGCCGTGTCTCCTTCTGCTTCTTTCTTTTCTTTCTTTTTTTTTTCTTTGGTTCATGGGGTGACACGGCCAAGCCATGAGTGGCTTGGCCGTGTCTCATGTTGTTCTTTGGGACACGGCCAAGCTAGTTGGCCGTGTCACCTTCTGCCTTTTTCTTTTCTTTCTTTTCCCTTTGATTTCATGAGGTGACACGGTGCTACTGTCTTCATTTCTTCCTTCTTTGCTTGGTTCTTTGGTTTTTGCTCTTTGGGAGAGACATGACCAGTGACTTGGGCGTGTCACCTGGCCGTGTCAGCTACTGCTTGATGATAATTTTGAGGGACATGGCCAAGCTTGCTTTGGCTTGGCCATGTCTTGCTTGCTTCATGCTTTTTCTTCATTTTTTTGATCCTGCAAGGGAATTTTTCCACTTTAACCTAAAACAAACACTTAAAACAAACTTTAAACAAAAATCAAATGAAACATTAGCTAAAAACACATTAAAATCATACTAAAAACTAGTATAAAATCACTCTCATCAAAATACCCCACACTTAAATCCTTGCTTGTCCCCAAGCAAGGCTAAAATTAAAATAAACTAAACACAAAAAATTTGTCAAGTTCAAGAGTTATAAAAATTGCATCAAGACTTCCCTATCCTTAAATCCATAATCAATATCAAATCGAACAAAATCGATACCAAAGCAATTAAGTGGCGTTCCATGCATAACCTACATTGTTACTCCATCACCAACTCTTAGAAAGTGTTTGATCAAGGTGGTGTTTACACTCATAACAATCAATGAAAGATTATTGCCATAGGCTTGCTTATCTATCAAATCTCCACTACTTAATTACAATCAAGCATCAATCAAAAGGTCTTTTATTGGGTTATAATGGGACTAAGGTAGAGTTATGACATTTAGGAAATGTGAGCTTAATCATTAAGTTCAAGAGCACTTCAAGAATAAAGTAACCGATCATATGTATAACCCAACGATCCCAAAACACCTTCCTCTTGGCTACCCCTTGACATTAAAGGAATTTTCAAGGGAACTCACTTATTACATCTTGCAACATATTCCAACCCTTTCAACAATAACAACAATTATTCTTATTATTTTTTTTCTTTTTATTTGATTTTCTTTTTTTTTTTTGCAATCTTAAACCTATTAAATTTAACCCCACACTTAATTCAACACAACACTTGGTCATAAACGCTTTTAAAATGCTCTTGACCTAATGAAAGGATAAGAGTTAAAACAACAAGGTTCAAGGTTGGTAGTGTTGCGAAAAATAAAGAAAAGGAGAAACAAAATAGGCTCAAAATTGGCTAACTAAGGTTAAAAATAGGGTTGGTCTTTTAAGCCAAAGTGGGTTCACCTAATTGCCTTAATCATCTTGATGCCAAATTGAAATTTTTTTATGTAATCTTAGAATGTATATCAAAGCATGTTCTAGCAAGTCATCAATCAAAGATGTTTTCCCACACAAAGAATAACAAGTTGATGGCTCAATTTCTCACTAGGTTAAGGGTATTGCAAGGAAAAACCAATAAAATTGACAAAAAGTATCAATTCTACTCAATTCTCAAATTCATGCTTCTAAAATTCAAAAGTCATCTATTAACAATTTATAACAATTGAACTTTCCAAAATTGATTTATTCAAAGAAAAACAAGAAAAACATTAACTAAACTTAAACTAAAACAAGTAAAAATAAAAACACAAAATACAATATGCACCCCACACATAAAATTTCACATTGTCCTCAATGTGAGCATGCATAAACTAGAAGAGAGTTTAGATAAGACCTGATTTCCATCGCTCCCATATGCGACATGTAGGGCTCCTTCCCCCCATAATGCAATTGTAGCCCAGGATTGAGAGGATGGACAGCATGCAACTTTGAATTGTGCCCAATGTGTTGCAAAGCTCAGGTAGAATCCTTGGATGAGCAATTGGCCAAGGAGAATATATGAAAGCTGTCATGGGGTGATCCTCCAATGCTACAGGGACTTGGTAAGAATGTTCTTCAGTATGCAACATGGTTATATTCATTTTTTTCTCTTCCTCGCTCCCGAAAATGGGAGGGATGATCATTGGTTGCATATTGTTCTCCCCAACTAAAAAGAATTCTAAGATATTTGGGGTCTTTTGAAGTTCAACCAAGTTTGGTTGAATCTCATTCTCATCCTCTTTAGCAAATTGAAGTTTCATCTTAGCAACCTCATCATTTAATAGTAATTTGCTCTCCTCAATTTCTAGATTGGAAATATTAGGCTCTACTTCTAAGGTCATGGCTACCCTAAGCTCATCTACACTATCTTCATTATGGAGCATGTCATAGAGTTCTAGAATATGCATACCTTGTTTCTCTTCCTCCAGTATACATGGGAATGAAATTGATGGCATAAAAGGATTTGGAGGTTCATACAATTCTGTCCAAATTGATGCTTCCAAATTCTCCTCCACCTTTGTTTGATTCAACTCCTCTATGTCGGGTTGGATTTCCTCGCCATTTTCTTCTTGATTGGTCTCTGCATCAAAGAAATCACAAAAATTGTTATATTTTATCTGTTCATTCCTAAAATTTGTGATTACCTCAATTTGCTCCAATTGGCTAGGAGACTCCTCCTTCTGGTATGCTTGGGGTTGATGTGCCATCCGCTCCTCTAGAGCATCCAATATCCTCTGTATTTCTTGCAAATATTCAGACCTCAACTCATCTTCCAAAGTGGGTTCCTCAAGGTGATCTTGAATCATTATGAGTTTTTGAATATAGGCATTTAACTTATTCTCCAATGTGGATTCCCCAAGGTGGTCTTGGTCTGAGAATTGTTCTTGAAAGTAAGAACTTCTTTGGCAAGGTTGAAAATTTTGTTGAGGTGAAATGTACTGCTGATTTTTCGAATAAAAATTTGGGTGGCTTTCCCAACTAGGATTGTAAGAATTGGGATATTGGTCATTACCACCCATTTGCTGGAAACTTTGGTAGCCATATTCTTCCTCGTGCCAATCTTGGTATCGTTGGAACCCAAATGAACATGTATTGGCACTATGCCCTGCATTTCCACATGTTGTACAATTTGGTGGGCTTTCCTGGCTTGCAATTAGCCTATCAACTTTATTTGTTAAATTTGCGAGTTGCCATGCAAGCTCAGAATAACAGTCCCCATCATAAACTTCCCCGTGCCTCAAAAACTGCATCTTTACAAAAGGCACTTAGTAATTTAAAGAAAAACAAACAAACAAACAAATTCAAACACAACAAACACACAAATTTACAAAAAACAAACAAACGATTAAAACACACTTAGCAATTCAAAGAAAAACACACTCACAATTCAAAGAAAACAAATAAACATAAAAATAAAACTAAATCAACAGTCTTAATTATATTACTAGTATTGAAACTATTGTCCCCGGCAAGGGCGCCAAAAACTTGGTGCGTGCCGCTATATGCTATAGCAATTACCGCAAGTGCATGGGTCACCCAAGTAATAAAGTAGTGAGTGAGTTATCATTCCATTGAGGACAAGGCCAAGCACTAGTGCAAATCTTAACTGTTGTTTAGCAAATCAATAGTTGTGTGGTGTTTTGTAATTAAAGACAACTAATTTAAATAAATGCAAGCAAAGATAAATTGTGTGTTATGTAAAAAAGATTGATGATAATGATACTATCTAGATATTGAATCCCCCTAGCCTCAATTACATTACATGATAGAGTTGAGTTGGCATTCCTCTAACTTAGACTAAAACCTCTCTCGAGCGAATTAATCCCTAATCACTAAGTATAGTGCCAGAATCTCTTCTCAAAACACAATTAAGTAGGTAATGCATTAAGAACAAGGAACTATAAACCAAAGGATCTTGTAGGTCTATCTCTAGTACCCCAATCAATCCTCAACCCATATGAGTAATCAATTCATATCAAGCTTTCTCAAGTCAATAATATGAAAATGGCAACCAATCAATAAGCATGCTATCATCAATTGACAATAATCATTAAGCATCATAAGAATAAAACAACTCAATCAATTAAAAGTATCCAATCATACAAATAAACTAGGGTTCATCAACACCTAGATAGAGAATGATTTAGTTCATATTCAATAAACTTAATACAACAACAACAACAATAACATTAAAATGCATAAAAGGAGAAAATAGAAAAACCCCTTTCAATGTAGCTTCTTGAATCTTCAGGAGCTGCCAATGGAAGATGAAGATGGTGTAGAGGGTAGAAATGGAGGATGAAGAAGAAGAGTCAAGGAAAGTGTCACTCCCTCCTTGCCCAAAACATGTATGCACAGCCTCCTCCTCTCAAACCTCTCTTCTCTGCCTCTGTTCTCTGTTTTCTGCACAAAATCTCCAGCCCTCTACAGAAGCTCCCTTCTTCTTCCTCTTCTTCTCTTTTTATTTCCATTCAAAGCTCCAAGTCAAGCTTCCAACTCATTTTCAACTCACCTTGTCTCCATATTCCCTTTGGTCAATCTTTCTTTTCCTCAAATTAGGCAGCCTTTTCCTTTCTTTTTTCTTTCTTTTGACAAAAGCAATTTGGTTGTCTCCCACTTGTTCCTCAAATTCGTGCAGAAGAATCCATTTTTTTATGGGTGACACGGCCAAGCCATGAGTGGCTTGGTCGTGTCTCATGTTTTATTTTGGGACACGGCCAAGCTAGTTGGTCGTGTCTCCTTCTGCTTCTTTCTTTTCTTTCTTTTTTTTTCTTTGGTTCATGGGGTGACACGGCCAAGCCATGAGTGGCTTGGCCGTGTCTCATGTTGTTCTTTGGGACACGGCCAAGCTAGTTGGCCGTGTCACCTTCTGCCTTTTTCTTTTCTTTCTTTTCCCTTTGATTTCATGAGGTGACACGGCCAAGCTTCTGGCCATGTCATGTGACACGGCCAGTGGCTTGGCCGTGTCACCTGGGTGAGTCAGCTACTATTTTTATTTCTTCCTTCTTTGCTTGGTTCTTTGGTTTTTGCTCTTTAGGTGAGACACGACCAGTGACTTGGGCGTGTCACCTGGCCGTGTCAGCTACTGCTTGATGATAATTTTGAGGGACACGGGCAAGCTTGCTTTGGCTTGGCCATGACTTGCTTGCTTCATGCTTTTTCTTCATTGTTTTGATCCTCCAAGGGAATTTTTCCACTTTAACCTAAAACAAACACTTAAAACAAACTTTAAACAAGAATCAAATGAAACATTAGCTAAAAACACATTAAAATCATACTAAAAACTAGTATAAAATCACTCGCATCACCTATACCAAATAAACAACCCTTTAATATCACATTCTAAGGCATTCTTAACATTCAAATCATTTAAATACGAATTATAAATAAAAAACAACAAAAGGAGTTATTCTCAAGTAACACCCTCAACAACACGGGCGTGCTCATGATCTTGTCATTAACTCATTCGTACAGAAGCATTGACAAGTCCAATGACATGGGCGTGTCACTACCCGTGTCATTCATTTTGCCTTACAGAAACATTGACACACCCAACAACACGGGTGTGTTCATGGCCGTGTCAATTTTCTTATCTCTTAGTAGCTATGACATGTCCAATGACATGGCCGTGTTAATGGTCGTGTCACAAACATTAAACTCAGCACCGTTGACATGCCCAATAACATGGCCGTGTCGCTAACCGTGTCAGGCAAAAGTTTTGCATTTTGAACTCTCATCCATATAAACACAATCGCTCCAAATTCCATACTACAACACCCTTAATCAACATCTTAGTTTATATTCATAATTCACCTATCAATTCAACACTTATATAACTTCAACATATCATAATAATAATCATTATATACATCATCCATGTATCATTTTACTCAATTTCCCAACTCATTTATACTTAACCCTTACTTCTAAATTTCAACAACTCATCATCATCCTCACAAATAACCATATTTTCATCATCTAAGCACCAATTCAACATATATATATATCAATATTTCATCATCATCATTTTATTCAATTAATCATCACTTTCACTCACTAACCATATCACATATAAACTCAATCTATAGAAATCAACTCAAGGAAAAGAGCACTTGAATTCTTTGCCAAATCTTCAATATCCACCTTCAATTCCCTTAAGGCCCTTATGAATTTGATGTGTATGTGAACGAAATTACACTCTTTTCTCTCTCTCTCTCTCCCACATTCAAGAGGAAAAAGAAGAAGACAGAAAAGAAGAAAGAAAGAAAGAAAGAAAGTCTTCTCTTCCCTTTCTTACTTATATATATATATATTAATATAATTATATACACCTAAAACTTTTTCACCACAAATATTTGTCCTTCCCTTTGACTTTCTATTCTTCTTTTTCTCTTGTCATTATTATCATTATTATTATTATTATTATTATTATTATTATTATTATTATTATTATTATTATTATTATTATTATTAATTATTTACAATTTACTTTTCCTACACCAATATATACATAATGTATATGTGGTGTATATGTTAATATATGTATATGTCTTGTATATTGTATTTACATTTCCCATATTTTTTTCAAATACAATATTTATATATATGAAATCCTTCATACACATCTACCTCTTATTATATTTCCTTTACCTTTATCACCAACATACTCTCTCACAACTACTATTCCAAAGTACATCAAAAATTGGGGTATTACATGAGAAAATGAGAAAGGATTTGAGAATGTAATTATGAAAGGATTTGATAATGAGAAATATGAATAAATTATTTGCCTAATATGTTATTCAATTTTTAGAGTTCTGGGTTTAGCGGCATGCCTATAAATTGCCTACTGGCTAGATGCTGGGCGAGTGAAAAGACCGGGTCATAAGCCAGGCCCAGTTGATAAATATGATATTTTTGGGGGTAAAAAGACTAGGTCGTAAGCCTCAAAAACAAATCCTTGAAGCTAGACTGAGTGAAAAGACCAGGTCGTAAGCTTAAATCTAGTTGGATTATCCATGGATATATTGCCTACGGGGCTAGACACAAGGTGTCAGTATGGACCATAGTAGTAACTCTAAAATTTGAATAGCATATTAGATCCTTTTTGGGCCTATGCTTGTCTTTGCTCTAATGTGGACATCAAGATCAGAGACAAACTGCCAACATGTATATATTTCATATCTATTTCATGTTTACTTTGATGTATATAAATATGTATATTTCGCTTCTGCAATAAAAAATGTTTTGGATAAATCTTTGGTAATGAAGTATAAATATGTGTATTTTAACAAGTATTGTTTCATTACTATTTATATGTTATCAATTGAATGTTTTAAGATTATACAAATTTTATAAATGATCATTTGGTTGTTTAAAAAGGCTATGACATTCTTGTATCCTCTGTATATATATTACATGTAGTAGGTATATGTAGTATACGTATATTGGATATAAGGGTGTTGAATTTGTTTTGGTATCAGAGCCTAGGTTTGGGGTTCTCAACCTAGGTGGATTATAAGAAAAAGAAAATTTTGATTTTAAAATATGGTTTTTAAATAAGATACATGCATTGGCACTGGCAGTTTTTGATCTTTGATGTAGTAGTTTCTGCTGTGTTTGCAAATATAGGTAGTTATGGCATCTCAGACACATCAGTCTATAGAGGGTAGTGCTGAGAGTGTAGCTCCTATTGAGGATAGAGATGGAGCTAGAGTTGAGATAGCTGGAGGGGCACCTGTTCCTATGCCAGAGAGACCAGTAGTTGATGAGATTTTGCCGGGCTAGGTATGACATATGATAGAGTTGTTGAGGCAGGCTCCAGTTCTGCAACCGCAGCCGCATCCGCAAGTATTAATGAGGCAATATGATAAGTTGAGGAAGTTTAGAGCTAAGGACTTTGTGGGTACTATAGACCCTGCTGTAGCTTAGCAGTGGCTAGATAGAGTCTAGAGAGTTTTCATTCAGCTGCAGGCTACTCTAGTAGAAAAGTTTGATTATATTAGATCTCTTCTGCAGAGGGATGCATATGACTGGTGGAAGACGGCTCCACATACCATGGATGATCCACAAACCTTGACCTACGATGATTTCCTGTGAGAGTTTGAGCAGAAGTATACTCCGAGGGAGTATAAGGATGCAAAGAAGATGGAGTTCCTGAGCCTGAGACAGGATACTAGGACAGTGATAGAGTATGAGATTATCCAGTTGAGTCATTATGCCGGTGGGATTATTTCTGATGAGATTGACCGGTGTCAGAGATTTGAGAAGGGGTTGAGACCCTCTATCATGTGTATTATAGCAAGCTCCCAATATCAGGATTTTTCTCAGTTGGTTGCAGTAGCCAGGAGTGTTGAGAGAGCAAAGGTTCTGGCAGTAGCTGCTAGAGATGAGGAGACTAGGGTTAGGAGACCTCAGAGTGAGGCAGGATCTTCATCTATGAAGAGAGGCCAAGGAAGATTTTTTTCAAGGTTCAGTAGGAGCCAGAGACAGTTTGGTAGGTTAGTTTAGCAGCAAAGGCAGAGATCGAGACCTACAGTTTCTGTGGCTAGTGCACTGACCCCAGTGGTTCAGAGGTCTGCTCCACCTACATGTGTCTTTTGTGGTAGGGCACATGGGGGTGTTTGTTGGAAGATAGATGGACCAGCCGTGTGTTATAGATGTGGGTTGCCAGACCATTTCATCAGAGATTATCTTGAGCTACTGGAGGATAGACAGACTGATACTGCAGCTTCTTGACCCAGTGTTAGAAGGGGTTATGGTGGCAGAAGTGCTAGCAGAGGAGGTTGGACATGGTCTGGTCAGAGAGGAGGTTCTACCACGGGCAGTAGACCAGATGAGGTAGCGGATTTATGTTATGCAGAGGCAATCGGATGCTTCAGCCGTCATTTCTAGTACACTTTCTTTATTTGGTACTTTAGTTCTTGCTTTGATAGATCCAGAATTGACGCATTCATATATTAGTGCATCCATCTTGCCTGTGACTGATTTGCATTCTGAATCCCTAGGATTTGATATTTTGGTGACAAATCCTTTAGGGCATAGTGTTGTGGTTAGCAAAGTGCACCGTAATAGTCCAGTTGTGGTTCAGAATGAGGAGTTCCTTAATGATTTAATTGAGATGCCTTTCAAGGAGTATGATTTAATTTTAGGCATGGATTGGTTATCTAAGCATGGGGTTGTTGTAGACTGTCAGCAGAAGTGTGTTACTTTGAGAACCAGTAATGGTAGAAGTGTGATGGTATTTAGTGAGCAGAGACATCTTTCATCCTTGTTTATTTCAACTGTTTCAGTTAGGAGGATGATTTGGAAAGGATGTGAAGCTTATCTTGCTCATGTTGTAGATACCAGAGTAGTGGGTTCTCAGCTTGACAGAATACCCACAGTTGTTGAGTTTCCAAATGTTTTTCCTAAGGAGTTTCCAGGGATACTCCTGAGAGAGAGGTTGAGTTTGGTATCAATTTGTTGCCTGGTACCACTCCCATCTCTATTATTCCTTATCGTATGGCACCTACTGAGTTGAGAGAGTTGAAGGTGCAATTGCAGGAGTTGTTGGATAAAGGGTTCATTAGCCCTAGTGTGTCACCATGGGGAGCTCCCATTTTATTTGTGAAGAAGAAGGATGGTACCTTAAGATTGTGTATTAATTATAGGCAGTTGAATAAAGTGACTATCAAGAATAATTATCCTTTGCCTAGGATAGATGATCTCTTTGATCAATTAAAAGGAGCAGCTATTTTCTCTAAAATTGATTTGAGATCAGGGTACCATCAATTAAGAGTCAGAGATGAAGATGTACCTAAGACAGCTTTCCATACAAGGTATGGACATTATGAGTTTTTGGTGATGCCTTTTGGGTTAACGAATGCACCAGCAGCTTTTATAGATTTGATGAACAGGGTATTTAGAACCTATCTAGATCAATTTGTGGTGGTTTTTATTGATGATATTTTGGTGTATTTGTAACACCCCTACACCCAATATACGTACATCACTTACACCCACATCTGTAATATATGTATACCGGATACAAGAATGTCACAGGCTATTTTAAACAAACATTTCTTATGAGAAAACATAAAACAATTAACTTATATTATAGAACATAACATATAAAACATTTATTTATTAAGCAGCAAAATATACATATATATATATATATATCAAAATCAATATTTACAAAAATATAGAATTTATACATGCTTGGCAGTTCATCTCTGATCTTGAAGTCCAATAATCAACACTTCACCAGGGATCACAAGCCTAGACTCGACTCAGTCTAGCTGAACTCTCCGGTTCAACCAGATCTACCCTTTCACCTGCGCGATCAATCACAATCGCACTAAGCCATACACTTAGTGGTATAAACCTTGATGACAATATGATTCAAATGTAATGCAGATATCCAACTTTCAAGAATTAGAAACAATATACAAGGATATAATATTTGATAACATTAAATCTCATTATATTATTCAATTGTTTCATCATTCATGATTCACATTTAAAGCAAAGACAAGCATGGGCCCAAAAGAAAATAAAACTTCATTCAAATTCCAGAGTTAATGTTTTGGTCCAATAATCACATTTATCAAGCCCGTAGGCGAATCATTATCACAATAAGAAACATCTCATATGTAACATCCCAACTAGGCTTCAAGGACTAGGCCCAACCAAGCTTCAAGGGAAGCATAGCATTGACCCAACCTGGCTTCAAGGACCAAGCCCAACCCAGCTTCAAGGGATTGTTACTTTTAGGCATGCCACCAACAACAAAACTCTAAAAATTAAATAACATACTAGGCACACAATTCTTTCATTATTTCATTATTAATTCCATTCTCATTTTCTCATAATCATCTAGGCACAATGCCTCAATATTTCATTTACATCATTATAGCCAACATCAATGGCTTCAAATTTCATCATTTGAGTGCACATCACAAATTACATTGTTCATATATTTTGAATCCTCAACATATAATTCACATGATGAACATAATACAAATCATTGCACCATTCTCATATATCAACAATATAATAGGTAACCTAACACATTTTCCAACCAAATGTGTTAAGTCCCAAAATCATGTAAATGTATGCAATCATGTAGGGTTTGTACTTACCTCAAGAGCAACTCACACTAATCTATCAACCTCCTCTTCCAAGAATCCTCAACACTTGGATTAGGGCAACTCAATTCTCTTCAAAACCTAATCCAAAGGTGATTACACATAAGAAAATAAGAACAAGAGCTAACTAGGGCAAACTCTACACATGACATGCTCAACAACACGGGCGTATCCCTGGTCATGCCCTAAATCCACAACACAGAAGCTTTGATATGCTCAGTGACATGGGCGTGTCACTACACGTGTCAATTCTCCTCCAACACAGTAGTTATGACACGCTCAGTGACATGGACGTGTCATTGGACGTGTCAATACTACTCCAACACAGAAGTTGTGACACGCTCAGTGATATGGGCGTGTCACTGCTCGTGTCACCCATCTAGAAAACAGAACCATTGACACGCCCAAAGACATGGTCGTGCTACTTTTGGGCGTGTCAGGCCAAAAACCTGATTTCGACACCATCAACACTACATCTAACAATCATCTTTCTGAAACCCTTTTCCACTCCAAACAAACTTAACCATATACATCAATAAACCATAATAAACTTGCATAACATCAAAACAACTCACTTTCATGCATCAAAACATAAATCACAATCATACTTAACAATTCAACACATACACAATCCACAACTCTTGCTTTCTTTTCACCAAACTTAACCTTTCCTCCAAACCAACCCCAAAAATGAAAGTTAAATAGATGACACACTCTCAAACACATCAAAATTTACCATACACATATCAACAATAACCATTCACCAAACTCAATTCACAAACTCAAAAGAAAACCAAAGAAATAAGTTGGAAACTTACCAAAAGTGAAAAAAATCCTTAGAACTCCAACTTAATCTCTTAAAGCACCTTCAAATCTTGAGTTAGAGAGCAACAAAATCCCTTTCCTTTAGTTGCTAGTGGTTGCTGACCAAAGAGAAGAAAGAAGAAGAAGAAAATGAAAGTTATCAACAAGCCAAACATTCAAGCTATCTTAACCACTCAAATTCCAATTAATCTCCACCAAGCAAAATACATTATTATAATAATATAATTAACCGAAATATCATCTTCCACTTATATTAATTCCATTTTAAAATAATCAATTAACTCATTTGGCCATTAAATAAAAGTTGACTTGTATATATTGTATATATCTCTATATATACAACATATACACACTTCTCTTTTCCTCTCTTACCACTTAATCATAAATATATACTTTATATCATTTAATCCAATTTCAACAATAAGCATTTCCAAAATTTTAGGGTATCTTTTGGGATATTACAGTATTCACATAATGAGGAGGATCATGACAAGCATTTGCGGATTGTATTGCAGACTCTAAGAGAGAAGCAGTTGTATGCTAAGCTGTCAAAATGTGGATTTTGGCTTAATCAAGTGACTTTTCTTGGTCATGTGGTTTCAGCACAGGGTATTAGAGTGGATCCAAGTAAAGTTTAGGCTATTTTGAATTGGAGTCCACTGAAGATTGTGACACAGGTTAGAAGTTTTCTAGGTTTGGCAGGCTATTATCAACGGTTTGTGAAAGGTTTTTCTAAAATAGCTACTCCACTCACCGGATTACTTTGAATTGGAGTTAGATTCGTATGGATAGATCGGTGTCAGGTGAGTTTTGAGCAGTTGAAGGAGATGTTGACTTAGGCTCTTGTCCTTACCCTGCTGTAGACCTTTAATTTTTGACCCAATCCGGTCCATTATGTTTTATTTGGTTTAAAATGATTTTTGTTGTTTAATTGGTCCAAAATAATTTTAATTAAATAATTTTTACCTTAATATCTAATTTTTATTAAGAAAAAATAAAAATAAACAAATAAAAATAAAAATAAAAATCGGAGTCGAAAAAAAAATCGGCAGCGAAAAGTGGTCGCGCGGGCCAGTCGGGCCAGCAGCACCTCACCCGCAGGCCTGCGGGCAACTGCGAGCGAGTTATTTCGCCCGCAGGAATTTCCTGCGGGCAAAATAACGTCCCGCGGGCGAGTTATTTCACCCGCAGGAAATTCCTGCGGGCAAAATAACTTTCCCGCAGGAATTTCCTGCGGGCTGGGGTGCCCACACGCCCAGCCAAGGGCTCGGCCGCAGTTTTCGGCAGCGCAAAAATTTTTGACGCAAAATTTTTGAAACCTAATCCAATTAGGTTTTAATTTCTTTATTTTTATTAATATTAATTGCCGTGTGGAATGAGGAAGAAATAACCTAAAAACCACTATAAATAAGGATCAATTAAGCCAAATTAGAGGAGGGGAAAAAAAGGAGGCAGTGAGCTTGATCTTTTGAAACCAAATTAGTAAAGGAAAAGGGAAACTCAATTCAATCAATCTTTAAAGCAACAGTAGCACGGATTAAGCAATTCAAAGGCAACAAAGGCTTGTCTTTGGAGCTAGTTCATCCAAGAAGAGTTATTTTTTGGAGAATCAACAAAAGAAGGTATGTTAAATTCTTTTTGATTTATGTAACACAGTAGCAAATCTATACAATTTAAGGTTTTTTTTTAATCAAAAATCTTAGAGCTTTAATTTGATTTTTCCTAGATTAAAACACTAAAACGTGACCTTCTTTTCTAAAAAGACTTAAAATTGATATTTTTTCTTCTTAAAAATCTTAAAACTCTAATTGAACATTTTTTCAACAAAATCAAAATCAAATTCTATTTCTTTTAAGATTTTAAAGTAGGTTCTATTTCATTCAAAAAGCCTTAAAAAACATCTTTTCTACTTATAAAAACTTCAATCCATGTGTTTAAATTCATAAAACTTCATAAATCATCAAATTGCTTTTTAAAAACCCTAAAAATTCTTTTACCCGAGAACCCTAATTTTAAAGCCTAAAATTCAAAATTCAACTTTTAAACCTAAAATAATGAACCCTAATCCTTTTAAAACCTTAAACCATAATTTTTATGAACCCTAATCCTTTTAAAACATTAAAAAAATAAAAACATGAAAACCCAAAAAATTGCACAGTAGCTTGAAATTCAATAATCAAAAATCACAAATTAATGTATTTTAAGTTATTTAAAATCCTAGTTTCATGATTTCATCATTCAAACCTTAATTTGTTTAGTCAAAGAGTCTTATAAATCTTTTAAAACATAAAACCCTAATTTATTTTAATTCCATAAAAAGTCACAGTAGCTTAATTTTAGAAATTTCCAAAACCTTAAACATGAGATAAAAAAAAAACCCCTACATGGAAATAGTAGCTATACTTGAACTTTTATTTGCTTTATTCAATTCCACACTTGATTATACTTTGATTTATTTCTTATGCTTTAATTTATTTGAATTCAATACTTGATTTATTTAATTTATCATGGATGGATGTTAATTTTATATTTTATTTAAATACTTTTAATGAATGATTTATTTTTGATGAACACTTATTTACTTTTATCAATCAATTTAGACTTCCAAAAGTTGTAAGAGGTATGTTTCCACTTGGTGGGTATCTCATTAGTTAAACATCATGTAATTTAATTTTCTTTTTCTATTTTAGAACCTTTGTAAAGGGCATGTTTCTACCTTTTGGTGGGGGTCCTATCTAGGCATGTGATGTAAGGACATGTTTCCATCCTTGGATGGGTGTCCATTTATTTGTTTTGTTTTGTTTGGACATTGCTTTGATTTTAATATAATGATGCTTTCTTTTTATTGTGTGTAGTATGGATAATATTGTTATATTTAAGAATTTTATTGTAATATCCCAAACTGTGCCTTAGAAGTTGTGATATTATTGTTATAAGGGGATTGAACGTATATATGTTAAGTTTATAAGACGAGAAAATTTAAGAGAGAATGTTTATGTGTTGTTTGAAAAGAAAGCAATGTGTGGAGACAATGTATATTTAGTGTATATGGCAATATATATAACATATATGTTGGTCAAATGGAAAGTCAAGAAAAGAAGATATTTATTTTGTGGATTGTGAAATTACTAAAAAGGGTATTTGATTATAAAGAAAGAAAGTTTTGGTGAAGGATATTTTAGTAATTATTATTATTATTATATATATATATTTTGGGGATAAGAACAAAGAAAAGAAGATTCTTTCTTCTTCTTCTTCTTCTTCTTCTTCGTGTACGAGAGAGAGAGAGAGAGGTTCTTCTTCTTGGACGAGAGAGAGAGAGAGAGAGAGAGAGATGATTTATACACCAAATTCTTAAGGATTTTTAGAGGATTGAAGATGGAGATGAGGATTTGACAAGATATTTAAGTAAGTTTCTTCTTGATTCTCTTGTTTCTTTGAGTTATGTGGATATTTGATTGGGTTTGGTGATTGATGATTGTTGGTAAGTTATGTGTGTGTGTGTTGAATTGGTAATTTGATGGTGATAATATGATTAATTGATATGGATGATGATGAATTGTTGAGTAAGGGTTTAGTTTAATGAATTTGGGGATTTGATTAATTAATACATGGATGATGTTTATAATGATGATTGGTGTGTGTTTTAAGTGTTGTTGGTGTTTTTGTAAGTTTGTTATGGTTTTGGGTGTGTTTGGTGAAGATTGTTTGGAGTGGATGATGGCTAAAAGAAGTGTTTTGTTAGATGTTGTTTTGTGTTGATCGGAATCTGGGTTTTTAGCCTGACACGCCCATGGTCACGGCCAGATTGTTAGGCGTGTCGTTGGTTCTATTTTTGGGGTTTGTAACACGAGTAGTGACACGCCCATGTCACTGAGCGTGTCACAAGTTCTGTGTGACAGTAGAATTGACACGACCAGTAACACGCCCGTGTTATTGAGCGTGTCATAGCTACTGTGAGTTTGGAGAATTGACACGGCCATGAACACGTTCATGTTGTGGGACGTGTCAATATGTTTGAGATACAGAAGGTATTACACGCCCAGTGACACGCCCGTGGTTATGAGCGTGTCAATGTTTCTGTGTTGGGGAGTTAGGGCACGATCAGGAACACGCCCGTGTGGGTGAGCGTGTCATGTGTTGAGTTTGCTCTAGTTGATTCTTATTTATATTATCTCATGTGTATGATCACTTTTGGATTAGGTTTTTAAGAGATTGAATGGCCCTAATCCAAATATTGAAGAATCTAAGGAAGAGAAGTCTAAGTGGGTGTGAGTTTCTTTGAAGGTAAGTACAAAACCTTATTTGCTTATATATATTTATATGACTTGGAACATTAGTACATTTGATGATAAATGTATTAAGTAATCTATTATATACTTGATAAATATGTATATAAATAATGTATATGTTATGAAATACAAAAGATATGAGGGTATAATCAAATATGTGAAATGTGAAAGCATCCAATGTATATATGTGTTATGAAAGGTGAAAGGTGTGAGGATAGGATAATGCAATTGATTGTGTATACTTGAAAGATGAATGGTTATGTATATGTATATATGTATATATATATATAAGATGAAGTATGAAATGTATGTGATATGGAATATGAATGATATGATTTGCATGATGCAAATGATATGATGAATGATTATATATGTGTTAAGGGTGAAATATGAAATGTGGATTGAGAAATGATGATGAATGAAGCCATTGTGATTGGCTATAAAGATTTGAAAGAAACAATTGAGGCATGTTTGCCTAAATGATGCCATTGTGATTGTCTATGATGATGTAAATGATGATTGAGGCATGTTTGCCTAAATGATGATAAGAATGAGAATGAAATTGATAATGAAATAATGAATGAATTGTGTGTCTAATATGTTATTCATTTTCAGAGTTTTGTTGTTGGTGGCATGCCTATTAGTAACAATCTCTTGAAGTTAGGTTGGATTTGATCCTTGAAGCCAAGTTGGGTTGAAGTTTAACATGTTTTACTCCCCTTGAAGCTTGGTTGGGTCTAGTCCTTGAAGCCTAATTGAGATGTTACAACCCTTGAAGCTAGGTTGGGTTTTGTTCTTGAAGCCAAGTTGGGTTGATACTTAGCATGCTTTGTTCCCCTTGAAGCTTGGTTGAACATAATCCTTGAAGCCTAGTTGGGATAATGATAATGATAACTGTGATATATAAACCAAAACATTAACTCTGAAAGTTGAATGGCATATTAGTGTCTTTGGGCCCATGCTTGTGTTTGTTTAAATATGATTTATGAATGGTGAATAATGGATAATGAAGTAAGTGTAATGTTGTGATATGTTTATGTAACATAAATGAATTATTGAAAGGAGATGTGGTTTGTGAAGTTATATGAAATATGCAATTATGAAGTATAAAACGATATATATGATATGTATGAAATGAAATTGGTAAGTATCATTATATGAAGGTTTTATCAATTTATTGAACTATGTTTGAAGGTTATGTTATATATATGTATATGTAAATCATATATGAGATTAATAGGAATATATGAAGAATGCATATATAAAAGAAGAAAACAGAGTAAGAAAATGATAAAACGTGAGGCTAAACATATGAGGTATGTATCCTTTGTATTGCATATTTTAATGTTTACTTGTTCTATTAAGCTTTCGAGCTTAGCGCGGTTATGTTAATCGCGCAGGTAAATGGGTGATGGAGCTGAAGTTAAGTCAGTATGTCACGAAGAGAGCAAGTATAGTTCGAGACCAACTAGATGGTGATGCATGCATGTAACAGTTAATTATATTGTATTTTCACAAGAATGTATTTATATGTATAAATGAACCTATTGAAGAGGTAATGTAATTTATATATATATATATGTATTATTATAAAAAGGATATTGATTTTGAAAGTACGTTTATATATTTCAATATAATGATATGATTTTGGAATGAAAGTAAAGATTTTAAATTTGTGATAACTAGTGACATCCTTATACTTTATATACCTACTGTATGTATACGATGTATATGTATAGTACTTATATAGAGTATCGGGGTGTTACATTTATAATATTAAGACCTGTAAAGGAGGCCGGTTCCAATGAACTGGCCGTTGTGGGGGTGCTGGGCCTTTTCTCACCTTCCCCACGTGTACCCAACTTTTCGAACCCATTAAGGGGTTGGGAATTCCTTAGGAATCGAGTCATCCACCCCTTTCTTTTTCCCAGCCCGTCCGGGTGGCGACTCCATTTTTTTCAGACTTAGGTCCGTGTTCTCTAAGTCCCCGAGCCTAAACAGTGCCGAAGTCGCAAGAACCATTCCACCAGGAGTGGGGGTAAAAATCCCCGCTCACAGTGGTGACTCCACTGGGGATAAGAGAAGTTGATTCCGTTGGTCTTTATATTATTCTATTCTTTCTTATAATGATATTATCCATTGCATCATATTAGTTTAAATTGTGTGCGTGAGTTAGGACGTCCGTGTTACCCGTGTTATGTTATGTAAGGGATACCATACTTTCACTCAAGGTATGGAGATCGAGCATGGCATAACCACTCATAGCCTTGTACCATTTGGTATATACTTGCTATGGGAACCTAAGTCTTTTTACCCAAAGACTAAAGCTCATGTAATTGGCCTAGTTACTTTCCTTAGGTTTTACCCCAAATGCATGTTGTTTGACTATGGATAATTTATCTTGGTTTAAATCATGGCTTATTTGGTTTGTTCTTTTTCTAATATGACCCAAGTACATTTGCAAGCTCAAAATAAATTTTTTCTTTAAAATCCAAAAGACCAAAATTATTTTCAAAACTTTTTAAAATGGTCTTTGGACATAAGAATTTTCTAAAAACAAATCAAAAATTATTTGGCCCATGGCCCAAATACTAAGCCCAAAATCCATTTTTCTAAGATCTTTTACAATGGGCTTAGAAACAAAACTATTTTCACCCAACATTTTCTTACAAAGAGCTTGCAAAAATATTTAGGTCAATTATGAAATACCAAAAATCAATTGTGGGCCTAGTTTACACTAAGAATAAATTAACTATGGGCTTGTTTTTGGCATGAACCACTAGTTACCTCTTTTCAAGTGAGAAATCTATTTATAATAAGCCTCTTAATTTCATTTTCATCCAATATAGCATAAAAGCTACTTTAGTTGGTTGAATGGATTAAAACCTAATTAATGGGAATTATCATGGATTGATTTCCATTTTCAAGGATATAACTATTGGTTGAAACGTCCGAGGGAATCATTCGAAAGCAAGGTACCCCATGTTGGTATTTTGTTAAACCATATACCAAGGAAAAGAGACTCGCCATTCATGTGTGGATGTTATAAGGTTGGAAGGAACGTCCTAATTTGTCCTTGTTTGTCTATTGTTTGTGCATACATGAATACATTTGCATCTCATATCATTGGTCCTCTCTGGCTCACAGCCCTGGATTATGAAAGTTTAAAAGCTTACGACAATCCAACCTACGCCGGAGATGAGATATCTAGCAACGACTCAATCACTTGCTCACCAAAGACAATGGAGCCCGAACAAATTCAAAGAATGGTGGATGAAGCCCTCAATGCCAAGATGGAAGAAATCAAAGAAGCCCTAGCTAAGACCATGAAGAACCAATTGACTGCGATCTTAGAAAACCATGCCGAGGCATCTGCTAGCACTAAGAAGCCAAAGGACAAAGGAAAGGCTAAAGTTAGTGAAATAGCTTTTGATGATGAAAAGGTGGTCATTGATGATGATGATGATTGGGCTCAATACTACCAAGAGGTTCAAGAAAAGAAGAAAGAACCAAAGGCTATCGAGAAGGCAACTATTGAAAAAACCGAGACATCTGATGTTGAAAAGATGATTGCTGATTTAGAAAAGAAATTTGAGAAGAAGCTGAAAACCGAAGAGATGTCCAAAGTTGACAAGTTATTTGAACAAGATGAAGAAGTCCCTTATAAATTCAAGATGCCTTCCTTTGCTAAGTACAATGGCACCGAAAATCCTCATCTCCATGTGAAGCAGTATATCACTGCCATGCAATCTGCCCGAGCTACTAAGGCTCAAACTCTAAGGTACTTTATGCTCTCATTGGACCCTGTTGTCCAAAATTGGTTCAATACCTTAGATGATGGAACACAAAAAAGCTGGGATCTACTTTACAAAGCCTTTATCCAATAATATGGATATAATGTTGAATTGGAAGTTACCTTGATGGAAGTGGAATCCATTAGGCAAAGGCCGAATGAGAATTTTGTAGACTATGTCAAGAGATGGAGAAACAAGGCTGCTTTACTCAAAAAGAGGCCCGATGAATCCGATCAGATAAGGATGATTGTGAGAGGGGTGTTACCTAGTCTTCGTGAAAGGATGTCTCATACACTCATCCATGATTTCAAAGACCTTCTCCAAGCTGGTTTACAAATTGAAGAATGGGAAAGGGAAAAGAGCCGATTTGCAACGAAAAGGAACGAGAAAGGGAGCTATCAACCTGCTAGCCAAAGCATGCAAAAGGCCATCGGTGTTAATGCCACTAACCAAGGAACAAGAAGACAATTTTTGAAATTGGGAAAACCGATGTCCTAGGTTCTCAACAAGCTTCAAAGAAAGGGATTGCTACAACCCTTAAATCCTCGTCCTTTGCCTAATCCTCTCCCACCTAATTTTGACACCAAAGCATTTTGTCAATTTCACCAAATGCAAGGACATGACACGGATAGATGTGTGAGATTGAGACATGAGATCCAAAACTTAATTGATAATGGGAAGCTACCCGAGCCCAATAAGCCAAACACTAAAGATAACCCATTGCCAAAGTTCAATAGAGTACCACCACCAGCAACCTTCATGTTTGGAGGAGGTTTGCATGAGGATTTTGTCATGTCTTCTTTTCAAGATATGGGAGGAGAAGCAATCAAAGAAGAAGAGGAATTTAATGAAGCTAAACAAGCTATGATTGGTGGGGAAGTAGCAATTTGTGTGGTTAACAGGTTTTGGGATTCAAGTGATAGTGATGATGATATCATACCCAAGAAGGAGGAGTGGACTTAGTCTGAGCCCGAAGAAGACGAGGTGATGAATACTAGATCCAGTAAGCCTTATGCAAGGCCACCACCTAAGGAGGTAGAAACTAATAAGGGGAAGGAAGTTGAAGTGGAAGAAGATGATGCTGTACTCAAGCAATTAAAAAGAACTCAAGCAAGTGTTAGCATTTGGGACCTGTTAGCTACTTCTAAAAAGCACCGAGAGACTATGGCCAAAGCCTTGGCTAGCATGCCGATTGCTACCTCCACAACACCGGAGGAGTTGATCAACTTCATAAAAATTGGGGAAGTAATGAAATGTGAAGAGGTTTAAGAGAAGAGCGAAGTTAGTATGGGAGCAGTTTCTTTTTCCGATGCGGACTTACCAGAGGAAGGGAGAGACCACATCCGCCCTCTCTTTATCAAAATAGAAGTCAAGGGGAAGAGGACTCCTTGTGTAATGGTCGATGATGGGTCCGCCATAAATGTTTGTCCACTTAAGATACTACCAAAGCTAGCCATGTCAACAAGAGATTTAGACCCAACCGAGGTGACAATTCGTGCTTATGACAACACTAAGAGGCATGCCGAAGGGACTTTCAAAGCGGCCGTCAAGGTTGGTCCAATTGAATCTATTGTGGAATTTGTTGTTTTAGACATACCATTTACCTTTGCCTTACTCTTGGGACGACCATGGTTTCACCCTCGTGGTGGAGTTCCTTCCACCCTTCATCAAAAGATCAAATTCCCCAATGGAAATGAAACAGTGGTCATTGAAGCTGAAGATAATGAGATTGTTAATGCTCTAATGGTTGAGAGGCCTCTCAATGGTTTTCAAGTAGCTGTAATTTCTGATGATGAAGCAGTGGACTCCAAAGTCTTTAATATGATGAAGAACATGAACTACCTTCCCGGAGCTGGTCTTGGAAAGGGTAAAGCCGGTTTAACAAAGTTGCTAGATTTTAGAACTCAAGCTTCCAAGAAGGGGTTGGGATATGATGAAGCCAATAATGTTCAACCAAAGAAGAATAAGAAGATGAGCTTCCCACCACTTGAAGAGATCTTTTTCAAAGCTCCAACTATGGGACCACTCCAAGGAAAGCCCGAGCCGATCATGTTCATGGGTAAGTTAATTCCCGATTTTGAAATTTTTGTAGATGTTGTTGAGTTAGTGGAGCAAGTGAAGAAAGAGCTCTCCCTGCTAACCAACAAAGAATCCACTCCAAAAGAGAAGAATGAAGCTGCCCTGAAAGCCGAGAAGACTCCAGAAGAGATTGCTGCCTTAGTTGAAGAAAAGTTTGAAGACATTCTGCTTTATGATTCTGAGAACAATGATTTTGATTTTGATTTTAATTTGTCTGCTTTATATGAGGATGATGATGTTTTCTTTTCCAAAATGAATGCAATAAAGTCTGATTTTGCTTACTTGTGTGATGTTTCTCCTGATGGTTGCATACATTTAAATAGCAGTTACATGAGCATCTTTAATATTAATTCTGTTAACACGCAATCATTAAATTTGGGAACAATAAAAAATCCTACAAACATTAGCATAGCATTCGACCTTACTCCTGATGAGAGAGAGAGATTTGAAAAAATATTCAAAAAATATGAAGAGGTGTTCGCTTGGTCTTATGAAGATATGCTGGGGATAGATCGAGACATAGTCGAGCATCATATCCCTACTTACACTCACATTAAACCTATCAAACAAAAGCTTCGACGATTAAGACCTGAATGGGCTGAATTGGTTAAAGAAGAGGTCACTAAGTAAATACAAGTGAAGTTCCTTAAAGTGATAGAATACCCAGATTGGCTAGCCAACATAGTACCTGTGCCAAAGAAAGATGGGAGGATAAGGGTCTGCGTGGACTATAGAGATTTAAACAAGGCTTCCCCTAAGGATGATTTTCCTTTACCTCATATAGATGTACTCATTGATAGTGCAGCCTCTAGTGTGCTACACTCGTTTGTAGATGGATTTTCCGGATACAATCAAGTGTTAATGGCCCAAGAGGATAAAGCCAAAACTGCCTTCACTACTACATGGGGTATATTTTGTTATAGGGTGATGCCTTTCGGCTTAAAGAATGCTGGAGCAACTTACCAAAGGATGGCCACCACATTATTTCATGACATGATGCATAAAGGAGTTGAAGTATATGTTGATGATATGATGGTTAAGTCGGATACAAGGGAGCAACACTTCTAGAATTTAGAATTATTCATTAATAGAGCTTTGAAGTATAAGCTAAGATTAAACCTGAAGAAGTGTGTATTCGGTGTTACCTTAGGTAAATTGTTGGGACATGTAATTGGCCCGAATGGCATCGAGATAGATCCTGAAAAAGTCAAAGCAATCAGGGATATACCGGCCCCTAAGACGGAGAGAGAAGTACGGGGATTCATTGGTAAACTACAGTATATTAGTAGATTTATAGCAAAGCTCACAACAATCTGTGAGCCTATCTTCAAGCTGCTTAAGAAGAATCAGCCGATCGTATGGAACGGAGAATGTCAAAAGGGCTTTGATCAAATAAAAGAGTATTTGTTGAATCCACCTGTCTTGAAACCACCTAAAACCCGGCAAACCTCTATTACAATACTTAGCAGTAGAAGGAGAGTCGATAGGAGCCATGCTAGCCCAAGCATATGAGTCGGGGATTGAGCATGCCGTTTACTACTTAAGTAGAAAACTCCTACCTTATGAAATTAAGTATAGTATTATTGAAAAGACATGCATAGCCGTGGTTTGGTCTTCTAAGAAGTTGCGGCATTACTTTCAATCATATAGTGTGCAAGCAATTTCCAGGTTGGATCCAATGAAGTACTTAAGGGAGACACCCTCTTTAATTGGGAAATATGGTTGATAATACTAGAAGAATTTGAGATCGAGTATGTAACCAGAAAAACAATCAAAGGTAGAGCAGTGGCAGAATTTCTAGCTCAACAACCATTACCAGAAAGTGAAGAGGTAATCTTGGAATTTCTAGATGAACATTTAGAAGCAATTGAAGTACAAGGGTGGAAAATGTATTTTGATGGAGCAGCAAACAGGAAAGGAGCAGGTTTGGGAGTTATACTAGAATCGCCCGAAGGGGAACTCATCCCTTTAGCCAAAAATTTGAAATTTAGGGCGACCAATAATATGGTGGAGTACGAAGCTTGTATTTTCGGTTTGGAAACCCTAATGATTATGAAGGTAGATAAGATGGAAGTTTATGGTGATTCGTTGTTAGTAGTATCCCAAGTAAATGGAGAGTGGGAGTTGAAAGAAGAAAAATTGAAATCATACCATCATTACCTGACCATGATAAAGAAGAATTTTAAGGAGTGTAGGTTTATACACTTGTCAAGAGAAGAAAATCAGATGGCTGATGCCCTAGTCACATTGGCTTCGGTATGGGAAAATCTTGTTAGCTTATTCCTTAAGCCTCTGGTCTTGACTAGTTCATCAACTCCTTGCTATGAATATGAAACAATCATGGAAATTGATACAGACCATGATGCATGCCATGATACTATAAGGAGATTTTTGGAGGAAAGAGAATACCCGCCGGAGGCAACAAAGAAAGAGAGAAGGGCCGTAGGGCGGTGGTCATTGCAATACACCACATTCCATGGGGAGTTATATCGAAGATGGCCCGATGGGGTGCATTTGAGATGTTTAAGAAAACCCGAAGTGGAGCGCATCATGTCAGAAATAAATGAGGGAAGTTGCGGTCCGCACATGAGTGGTTTGGCCCTAGTTAAGAAGATTGTTCGACAAGGTTACTATTGGTTGACCATGGAGAGAGACTGTATTGAGTTTGTCAAGAAGTGCCAACAATGTCAGATGTACGATAACTTGAATCATATGCCTCCTGAAGAACTGCATTCAATGTCTTCACCCTGGCCCTTTGCCACCTGGGGTATCGACATTATAGGAGAGATACATCCGACAGCTTCAAACGGGCACCGTTTTATTGTGGTAGCAATTGATTATTTTTAGAAATGGGTCGAAGCCGAATCCTTCAACAAGCTGGGTGCAAGTCAAATGGCTAGGTTTATCGAAAAGAATCTCATCTGCAGATATGGGGTCCCGCACAGTGTGATATCAGACAATGGGGTACAGTTTCAAGGAGCAGTTAAGGATTTATTCTCCAAGTACCACATCCATCATCATCGATCCTCTCCTTATAGACCAAAGGCTAATGGTGCAGTGGAATCAACAAACAAAACAATTAAGCAAATTCTGTCCAAGATGACCAAGACTTATAGGGACTGGTCAGAAATGCTTCCCTTTGCTTTATGGGGATATAGGACGAGTGTGCGAACACCTACTGGAATGACACCGTTCTCTTTGGTTTATGGGATGGAAGCAGTATTGCCAATTGAGATTGAGATCAAGTCATTGAGAGTAGTCTTGGAAGCGGAGCTGCCTGAAACAGAATGGGTAGCGAGCAGATACACACAGTTAGCTTTATTACAAGAAAGAAGGCTAAAGGCACTGTATCATCACCAACTGTATCAAAAGAAGATAGCTCGGGCCTACAATAGAAGAGTCAAAATACGAAGATTCAGGGTTGGGGATTTGGTATTGAAGCAATGTAAGCCTAATGTATCTGATCCAAGAGGGAAGTTCAGACCCAGCTGGGAAGGACCATATGTCGTGAAACAAGTCATGAGCAAAGGTGCAGTAAAGTTATCAGACATGGATGGGAACGAATTTAGTGAGCTAGTAAACATTGACAGGCTGAAGAGGTTTTATGTATATAAAAAAAAGAGCTCGCTAGGTTGAAAACCCAAAAAGGGAAGCCTAGGCAAAAGTTAGAGCAGTCCGCTAGTTCCGAAAACCCAAAAGGGCGGGCTAGGCAACAATTAGGGCTAATGAGAGAAAATTGTCAATTAGAAAACCCGAAAGGGCTAATTGGCAACAGGAGTGATCTTGTGTATGCTGGCTTTATGTTTGGTTGTTCCCCAATTTAATAGAATAGAATTAATGATTAAATTTGTTTTATGTGCACTGTTATAAGTATTTGACCAGATACGGATGAAATAAATAATCATAATTGCAAAAGGTGATGACAAATTATCAATGGAAAAGAAGCATCTTTTATTATTTTAGTTATTTTTCATCCTAACAAAACACTTTATGAATTGACAAATATAAAATCTATGGCAGTCGATAAGTGTAATGTGCAGGCCAGCTTTGCCTCAGCCGGTCCAAGTAGGCTTCAGTCAAGCAAGGCATGTCTAGGTCAGGAATAAAGTCAGAATCGCGAGGCTCAGCTCCATATTGACTGCTAAGTCGGCGAGGATCATAGCATGTACCTTGACGAAGAGCAATAAGGGGAACGTACATCAAGTATGTCTGCATGGTAATATGAGAAATCTTCCACCAAGGTACCAACCAACGGATATTGACTTCAGAACGTGAGTGGATCCAGTCAACCCAGTCAGCATATGAAGAAGCTGGGTGGAGTAGCTTCCTAGCAGAATGATGACGAGGCAAGTATATGGCAAAATCCATGGAGGGAGTATCAAGCAAACAAAGATGTTCCTAAAGGTAAATCTGCAAAGAAAGAAAAAAAAAGGATCTGCTAAGTTGAAAACCCGCAAGGGCAACTTAGGCAAAAATTAGGATAGCTCACTAGTTCCGAAAACCCACATGGGCGGACTAGGCAAAAATTAGAGCAATAAAAAAAGAAAAAAAGAAAAAAAAACCTAAATTGAAAACCCGGAAGGGCAGTTTAGGTAATTACCTGAAGCAGCAGCGGGCTCCCGGTCAGTCTCTTTGACATTCCTGATTTAAATCGGTCTAATCCAACTAAGGTTTCGGCTAAGATCACAGGTACCGATGACAAGCCTCATTCCATTTGATCCATGATATCCAATACTCGTGGGTCAATATCGCCGTCAGAAGAAACAAGTAAGAATTGGCCGAGCAAACAAAGACAAAGCATGCACCCCCCAGGCCTTAGTAGGAGCCAAATGAGAAAAACAAAAGTCAATCAAAGGAGCAAGAAGAATTTTTTCACCTCTCATCAACCGAAGAATCTCGGGTTTTGGAATTTGAAATAACATCTGCATCTTCTGTTGAGTTTTGGAGATCAATGTGGGTAACACCATTTGCTGATTATTGGGATATCCAAGGATGGCCTCAAATTCTTCAATCAAGGGACACATTTCAAAGCCATTAATTCTAAACACCCTGGAATCCGTATTCCACAAGGAAGCCGCGACATGTAAAAAGGAGTGGTCCAATTTGACATTTTGAAAGCATTTTAAAACATCAAGCTTTGACCATGAAATTTGCTTCCAATGGTTGGCATCCATATTCTTAAATAGAATTTTCATTTTCTTTAAATGGTGCTCGGTCATGGTTGATGAATAAAGGGGAACCAAACTTGCTAAAGAGAGAGTATTCACTTTGGAAGAGAGATTCTTGGCTTATGAATTGAAATATGGCATGCAAGGTGATTTATATAGAAGAAAATAAACCTTTTCCAAAAGTGAAATGGAAAAGATGATGGAAAAGGATAAGACCATATGGCACAAGGAAAGGAAGTGATCACAATTTCTTTTTCCATTTTGGATTTGGTTTAACAAAAGAAGTGGATTAATTATGATGTATTATATATAAAAAATAATAAAGAAAAAATGGCAGTAACGAAAAAAAAAAGATTATAGTAAAGAGGAAAATTGTATATTTTTCATTATTGTACAATGTTTTACAATTGTTTCAATATTTACATATCACTAAGAGGGTGGTGGTAGGTCATCAAATAAAGACTTGAAAAAGTCGTCGCCTGTTGGAGGAGGGGGCAAATTACTCATCCCGGGATCATCCGAAGCAGAAGTACCAAAATCCCTATTGCCTTGGAATTCTGATTTGTCCTGGTCCTCATCAGAAGCAGACGAAAGGATCTCATGGTGTAATATCCCAATGTATGCCCTAGAAGTTTTGGATATTATTGTTGTTTTAATTGTATTGAATGTATATGTTAATTTGAAAGAGAAAAGAATTTAAAAGAAAGTGTATATGTTGTATATATGGTAGTATAAATAACATATACATAAGTCAAAATGGATGGTCAAAGGAAGAGGATATTTATTTGTTATGTGTGAAATTACTAAAAAGGGCATATAAGTGAAAAGAAGTTAAGTTAAATGGATGAGGGCATTTAAGTAATTTTCTTTTTGAAATGCTTGGTGGAGATTTAAAGAGATGAGAAGGTTGACTTTGTTTCTTCATTTTCTTTTCTTCTCAATTGGTGGCCGGCCATTCTCAAGACAAGAGAGCAAGAGAAAGGTTTTTGATTTTAAGAGCAAATTAAAGGAGTTTTCAAGGGATTAAGTGGAAATCCAAGAAGTTTCATTATTTTGGTAAGTTCTTTCTCTTGATTTCTTTTGTTATTTTAAGTTGTATGTAAGTTTGATTGTTGATTTTTGAAAGTAGAGTTTTGTTGATTGTTATATGTTGGAATATGTTTGATTTAATTGACTATGGTGTTGGTTTTGGTTTGAAGATGATAAGTTAAGTGGATGTTGGTATTGAAAGAGTAAGAGTGATGTTGGTTTTAGGGTTTTGAAGTGGTAAGTGATGTTTAACTTGAGTTTGATTAATTATTTTCATAGATTTGCATGTTGTTGATGTTTGTTGGAGTTGTAAGCTTAGAATATGTGAATTTGGTCGAAGGCAGTAGCATTTGGGATGCCACGCCCGTGGCCTTGATTGCCATTGCCGTGGCCAATTGTAGCCATAGCCGTGGAGGTTTGGTGCAAAGGAGGTAGAAGTGGTTTCTAACCCACGCCCGTGGGGGTTGAGGTGGCCACGGCCGTGGGCCTTAGTGAGTGGTGTTGAAGTGTAATTTGTGATTTAAGAGTTTAGTAAGAGGTTATTAAGTGATAAATTGTATTGGAATTCATGTATTGTATCAATTTTGGATTAGGTTTTGGAAGAAGGTGATTTGCCCTAATTTGGGAAGTGAAGAATTCTTGGAAAAAGGAAGTGTATAGAGTTGTGTAAGTGGTACTTAAGGTAAGTACAAACAACATTATTGCATACATTTATATGATGTTGAGATTAAACATACATTTGATGATATTGATGATGCATATGGATAATGATATGTTGTGTACAATGTGGAATGTAAATGATATGATTGAATAATGATATGTTTGCCTAGATAATGTTCAATGCCATTGAGTTATAATGATGTAAATGATATGATTGAAGCATGCCTAGATGATATGATTGAATAATGATATGTTTGCCTAGGTGATGTTCAATATAATTGATGGTATATATGTATACTATTTTGATAATCTTGATGTGATGAGAAGCCATGATTGTTGGCAATGATGGTGTAAATGAATTATAATTGAGGCATGGTGCCTAGTTGATCATGAGAAATGAATTGAAAAAAAAATGTATAAAGATATAAAGATTGTGTGCCTAATGTGTTGTTCAACTTTCAGAGTTCTGAATTTGGCGGCATGCCTATGAATTGTTTTAGTAACAGTCTTGCCGGGTTGAGGATCTCCTTGGTTTATTCGGGTTGAGGTCCAAGAGACTGGGTCTGTTACTTGATAAATGTGAAATGTGAATTATAGTAACAGTCTTGCCGGGTTGAGGATCTCCTCGAGATTAGTCGGGTTGAGGTCCAAGAGACTGGGTCTGTTACAATTGTTTTGGTAATAGTCTTGCCGGGTTGAGGATCTCCTTGAGTATAGTCAAGTAGAGGTCCAAGAGACTGGGTCTATTACCCTATCCATGGATAGATATATATGTGTATATAGCCAATGGGCTTGATGATATTGATATGGACCAAAGCAGTAACTCTGAACTTTGAATAACATATTAGTTTCTTTTTGGGCCCATGCTTGTCTTTGTTTCCTTGTGATTTATATATGATGATATATATGCTTATTTGAGTTTAATATGGCTTATAATTGATGAATCAATAGATTAATACAATGAAAGGTAATGTAATGAAATATGAGATTCTTGAGTATCATTTGTATATTGAAAAGTGTGGCATTGGCGTTTCATTATAGCATGATATTATTGTAGTGTGTACCACTAAGCCGTTGGCTTAGCGCGATTATGATTTATCGCGCAGGTAATAGAGAAGAACCGGAGAGTCCCTCTAGGATGAGTAGAGGTTAGATCTTGAGGTGTACCTAGTGAAGCTTAAAGATCAAAGACATACTGCCAAACATGTATATGCTTTATGCTTTGTAAAACTTGAGTTTTATTGTATAAGGATTTGTAAATATTTGTTACATTTTTCGCTACTTTTAAATAAACATTTTACCTTTTGTCTTTTATTATTTCTTTTCAATGATTTAAATTTGTTTATGCTTTTGAAAAGGGACGAGTCATTGGTTAAGTATATCGTGGCAATTCTATATTCAGTATACGTATATTATGATCGTATTAGCATGCTGTGTACGTATACAGGGTATAGGGGTGTTACACATGGTCATCAGCCTGGGGGCCTCTCGATGAAGAAGCACCGGGATCCCTTATTCCTTGAAATCAGAAGTCTCAAAAATTTTGTTCGGATTGATGATATAAACTTTCAAAATTAGAAGCCTGCTGACGACTTGCAGCCAACTCTTCTTGAAGCTTCTTGTTTTGTTCTTCGAGCATCCGCTGTGAGCCAAGAAGGAAAAAGGTAAGAGCATACATAATCATGCATACATATAGCATAAACTATTACAAAATAAGAAACATACCAGGTAATTCATGTCAATGCCTTGCGTATAAGATGGTCCAGCCTCATGATCAAACGAGCCAACAACCTGCAATGATCATTAAAGAATCAAAGAAAGAAAGAGCAGTTGCAATGGAAAAGTGGTAAGAGTTTTACCTGAGAAGTATTGGTCCCGAGATATGGAATAGACTCTCCTACATGTTCCTCCTCATCTCTACCCTCATTTCCATCGGAAATCCCCCGCACACCGACAGGAGACACATCAAAGTGCAAGAGTCTTATTTGAATAAAACGAGAATAAAATGGACCCGGTAAATCGAGAAATAACTCGGCATTAAAACCATATCGGGCCGACCACCAAGCATCCTCCGGTATCGACAAATATATTTAAAGTGTATTCTGGGATTTGCATCGGGAACCTCTGCTGCTCTGGACCGAGAAACCATTCGTGGACTCTCTCCCCGAGAAACCAGCCGCTAGACACTGGGCCAGCAATAACTTGGTGAGAATGTTGAAAAGACAGTGCAGCCCTCATCAAAGAAGACCAGTTTGCTCGCTCTTCTGGATTCCGCCAGGCCAAATTCACCTGCAGGATAACATAAGGTAAGTAAAAATTTTGCAAAACGTTTAAAGCATACTAATGTTATTTTACCTGATCCCAGGTTAAGCAGCTCAACACAAAGCGATAAGTATGCACATGATGGGCGCCGGGAACGTTCACAAGATCAGATAACCAGAAATTTAATCTCGGATGCCCAATTCTCTCTCGGGAAATGCCGGGTACTCTCACGAGGTTGTGTTCATATGCCCATATCTATAATAACAACAAAGATCACAAAAGGAAAAGAAGAAAAAAATACATTGGTGGAAGAAATAATACCTCGACAATCGCCATCAAGCCGACAAAAGAATTCTTGTTTCGACAAAGCTTTTCAAGGCCATGATAAAGACATGCGAGACCAGCTTCACCCCAGCTAGAAGATGGTACCATCCTGAGATAAGAAAGGGCACTCAACACTGATAAGTGAATGGATGATTCAGTGCTGCAAAAGATGGTCGATCCGAGCAGATATAACAAAAATCCTCGAGCATACTGTTCGGCCCTGTTTCTGCCAATCCAACCTTCGTAGTTCATCCAATAACTACGAATCGGCTCGATTTTTATCTTACGAGGTCCTTTATATAATGGTTCCATACCAATTAATTCCTGAATTTCTTCAAATGTTAAAATTTCATTAGTTAGAGGAACCGGAGCACCATCATATCGAAGGCTGGTTATGGCAGTAAAACCAACCGGACCGATTGTCATCTCCCCAATGGGCAAGTGAAAAGTGTGAGTTGTATCCAGCCATCGCTTTGCCAGCGCCTGGACCATGCTTCGGTCTATTTGATATTCTTCGGACGGCAATTGTAAGACAAACTGCTCAAAGCCGCAATCTCGGATAATCCGCCTTACCCGAGAAGGCACTACATCATACCATTGTCGAGCTTTATAAATACACCCTTCGCCCCGAATGACACAACGATCATGCTAACACAGACCCAGGTAAGTTACCAGGTAAGTACGCGTTATTCAATCTATTAATTTATTTTTCATAATAATAATAAAAAGTAATAATAATAAAAATAATAATAAAATAATAAAATAAATAATAATAATAATAAAATAATCATTACCTCACTCTTTTGATTGGAACTGCGATGAAGCGGCATCCCGGCCAGTATATCTAGATTTCCGTCTTCATGATACCGAATAAATTCCAATAATTCGGCATTAGAATAAGTCCGCGACCTCGAGGCATGCATCGTTTTTGAAAAATATGTGCTGAAATTGAAAAGAAATTTGAAAAGATTACAAAATTGAAATTGAAATTTTGAAATGAAATGGAGAATTGATGGCCTTTTATAGAGGAACGGCAAGCAGATGAAAACAAACTCAAAACTGTGCATAAATAGTGAATTTTTACTATTCATGAATAGTATTACTATTGATGAATAGTAAATATCACTATTCATAAATAGTATTACTATTGATAAATAGTAAATATCACTATTTATGAATAGTATTACTATTTATAAATAGTAAATATTACTATTCATGAATAGTATTACTATTAGTAAATAGTAAAATCATTTTTTCCAATAGTAAATACTATTTAATACTATTTGCAAATAGTAAATTTACTATTTATGAATAGTGAATAGTGCATGAACAGTAACCACACAGTAAATAAACAGAAAATTTGATTATTCACTTTAATCATTCAAATAATTGCGAGTATACAAGTGTTTTTATACCCAGGGGGCAATGGGAAGACATATGCCTAAAAATTAGCTAAACCTTTTAGCTTGGGTCAAGAACCCAAATTTTTCTTAGGTCCATAACCTAGAATTTTATAAGTCCAGAACTTAGCTTGGGTCCAGAACCCAAATTTTCTTTAGGTCCAGAACCTAGAATTTTCTAAGTCTAGAACCCAAATTTTCTTTAGGTCCAGAACCTAGAATTTTCTAAGTCCAGAACTTAGCTCGGGTCCAGAACCCAAATTTTACTTAGGTCCAGAACCTAGAATTTTCTAAGTCCAGAACTTAGCTCGAGTCCATAACCCAAATTTTCTTTTGGTTCAGAACCTAGAATTTTATAAGTCCAGAACTTAGCTCGGGTCCATAACCCAAATTTTCTTTAGGTCCAGAACCTAGAATTTTCTAAGTCCAGAACTTAGCTCGGGTCCAGAACCCAAAATTTACTTAGGTCCAGAACCTAGAATTTTCTAAGTCCAGAACTTAGCTCGGGTCCAGAACACAAATTTTACTTAGGTCCAGAACCTAGAATTTTCTAATTCCAGAACTTAGCACGGGTCCAGAACCCAAATTTTCTTCAGGTCCAGAACCTAGAATTTTCTAAGTCCAGAACTTAGCTTGGGTCCAGAACCCAAATTTTACTTAGGTCCAGAAACTAGAGTTATCCTCGAGTCCAGAACTCGAATCCGGGTCCAGAACCCAAATTTCCCTTATGTCCAGAACCTAGAGTCATCCTCGGGTCCAGAACCCAAAACAAGTCGCCTTATCAAAAATTAAGTTTTATTGCTTTTCACTCTCTTTCACTAAGGTTTCAGATCATTCAAGCAGGGGCAAACTGTAGACCCTTAATTTTTTACCCAATCCGGTCCATTATGTTTTATTTGGTTTAAAATGATTTTTGTTATTTAATTGGTCCAAAATAATTTTAATTAAATAATTTTTACCTTAATATCTAATTTTTATTAAGAAAAAATAAAAATAAACAAATATAAATATATAAAAAAAATCAGAGTCGGAAAAAAAAATCGGCAGCGAAAAGTGGTCGCGGACCCGTCGGGCCAGCAGCACCTCACCCGCAGGCCTGCGGGCGAGTTATTTCGCCCGCAAGAAATTCCTGCGGGCGAAATAATTTCCCGCAGGAAATTCCTGCGGGCGAGTTATTTCGCCCGTAGGAATTTCCTGCGGGCGAAATAATTTCCCCCAGGAATTTCCTGCGGGCGAGTTATTTCGCCACCAGGAAATTCTTGCGGGCGAAATAACTTCCCGCGGGCGAGTTATTTCTCCTGCAGGAAATTCCTGCGGGCGAAATAACTTTCCCGCAGGAATTTCCTATGGGCTGGGGCGCCCACACGCCCAGCCACGGGCCCGGCCGCAGTTTTCGCCAGCACAAAAATTTTTGACGCAAAATTTTTGAAACCTAATCCAATTAGGTTTTAATTTCTTTTTTTATTAATATTAATTGCCGTGTGGAATTAGGAAGAAATAACCAAAAAACCACTATAAATAAGGATCAATTAAACCAAATTAGAGGAGGGAAAAAAAAGGAGGCAGTGAGCTTGATCTTTTGAAACCAAATTAGTAAAGGAAAAGGGAAACTCAATTCAATTGATCTTTAAAGCAGCAGTAGCACGGATTAAGCAATTCAAAGACAACAAAGGCTTGTCTTTGGAGCTAGTTCATCCAAGAAGAGTTATATTTTGGAGAATCAACAAAAGAAGGTATGTTAAATCCTTTTTTATTTATGTAACACAGTAGCAAATCTATACAATTTAAGGTTTTTTTAATCAAAAATCATAGAGCTTTAATTTGATTTTTCCAAGATTAAAACACTAAAATGTGACCTTCTTTTCTAAAAAGACTTAAAATTGATATTTTTTCTTCTTAAAAATCTTAAAACTCTAATTGAACATATTTTTCAACAAAATAAAAATCAAATTCTGTTTCTTTTAAGATTTTAAAGTAGGTTCTATTTCATTCAAAAAGCCTTAAAAAACATATTTTCTACTTATGAAAACTTCAATCCATGTGTTTAAATTCATAAAACTTCATAAATCATCAAATTGCTTTTTAAAAACCCTAAAAATTCTTTTACCCGAGAACCCTAATTTTAAAGCCTAAAATTCAAAATTCAACTTTTAAACCTAAAATAATGAACCCTAATCCTTTTAAAACCTTAAACCATAATTTTTATGAACCCTAATCCTTTTAAAACATTAAAAAACATAAAAACATGAAAACCCAAAAAATTGCACAGTAGCTTGAAATTCAATAATCACAAATCACAAATTAAAGTATTTTAAGGTATTTAAAATCCTAGTTTCATGATTTCATCATTCAAACCTTAATTTGTTTAATCAAAGAGTCTTATAAATCTTTTAAAACATAAAACCCTAATTTATTTTAATTCCATAAAAAGTCACAGTAGCTTAATTTTAGAAATTTCCAAAACCTTAAACATGAGATAAAAAAAACGCCCTAAATGGAAATAGTAGCTATACTTGAACTTTTATTTGCTTTATTCAATTCCACACTTGATTATGCTTTGATTTATTTCTTATGCTTTAATTTATTTGAATTCAATACTTGATTTATTTAATTTATCATGGATGGATGTTTATTTTATATTTTATTTAAATACTTTTAATGAATGATTTATTTTTTATGAATGATTATTTACTTTTATCAATCAATTTAGACTTCCAAAAGTTGTAAGAGGTATGTTTCCACTTGGTGGGTACCTCATTAGTTAAACATCATGTAATTTAATTTTCTTTTCTATTTTAGAACCTTTGTAAAGGGCATGTTTCTACCTTTTGGTGGGTGTCCTATCTAGGCATGTGATGTAAGGGCATGTTTCCATCCTTGGATTTGTGTCCATTTATTTGTTTTGTTTTGTTTGGACATTGCTTTGATTTTAATATAATGATGCTTTCTTTTTATTGTGTGTAGTATGGATAATATTGTTATATTTAAGAATTTTATAATATTAAGACCTGTAAAGGAGGCCGGTTCCAATGAACCGGGCGTTGTGGGGGTGCTGGGCCATTTCTCACCTTCCCCACACGTACCCAACTTTCCGAACCCATTAAGGGGTTGGGGATTCCTTAGGAATCGAGTCATCCGCCCCTTTCTTTTTCCCGGCCCGTCCGTGTGGCGACTCCATTTTCTCCGGACTTAGGTCCGTGTTCTCTAAGGCCCCGGCCTAAACAGTACCGAAGTCGCAAGAACCATTCCACCGGGAGTGAGGGCAAAAATCCCCGCTCACACCTGCCTATGGAAGGTAAATCTTATGTGATTTACAGTGATGCTTCGCATAGTGGTTTAGGTTGTGTTTTGATACAGGATGGTAGAGTCATTGCTTATGCTTGTCGACAGTTGAAGCTGCATAAACTAAATTACCCGACTCATAATTTGGAGTAAGCAGCCATAGATTTTGCCTTGAATATTTGGCGACATTACTTGTATGGGGAGAAGTGTTACATTTATACAGATCACAAGAGTTTGAAATACTTGGGTGTTCAGAGGGAGTTGAATCTTCATCAGAGACGATGGTTAGAGTTGATTAAAGACTATGACTGTTTAATTGACTATCATCTTGGTAAGGCAAATGTTATTGCTGATGCCTTGAGTCAGAAGTCTTTGGCAGGATTGACTGCTTATTCACTCTTGTTGCTTGTTGAGTTGAGAGCATTGCATGCTAGATTTGAGTCTTTTCATTATGGTGTATTAATGGCTCAGTTGCAATTGAAGCCAGCGTTATTGGACCAGATTAGAGAGACTTAGTTGGCAGATGAGAAAATCCAGAAAGCTGTATTGGATTGTAAAAAGGGGGAGAGTCGAGACTTTCATGTGAGAAGTGATGGCAGTTTGTGGTACAGAAATAGGTTGTGTGTTCCGGAAGATGCAAGTCTAAAAAAGGTAAGTTTGGAGGAAGCACATCAGTCAGCTTATGCTATGCACCCTAGGAGTACTAAGATGTATTAGGATTTTTAATAATATTATTGGTGGTCCGGTATAAAGAGGGACATAGCAGAGCTTGTATCCAGATGTCTCACTTGTCAGAGAGTGAAGGCTGAACACCAAGTTCCTTTGGGATTACCTTAGCCATTATTAGTGCCAGAGTGGAAATGGAAGAGAGTGACAATGGATTTTGTGACTGGATTACCTTTGACTCAGATGAAGCATGATGCCATCTGGGTGATTATTGATCGGATGACGAAGGCAGCTCATTTCCTTCCAGTTCGGATGGATTATTCTCTTGAGAGATTGACTGAGTTGTATATCAGTGAGATAGTAAGGTTACATGGAGTCCCAACTTCTTTGGTATCTGATCGAGATCCCCTGTTTACTTTGAGGTTTTGGAAGAGTTTACAGGATGCTTTGGGTTCTTGATTGCATTTTAGTACTGCATTCCATCCTCAGACAAATGGGACTCAGAGAGAGTGATACAGATTTTAGAGGACATGTTGAGAAGTTGTATCATCGATTTCTCTGGGAGTTAGGACAGATTTTTACCACTGATTGAGTTTGCTTATAACAACAGTCATCAATCCAGTATTAGAATGGCACCTTATAAGGCATTGTATGGTAGAAGATGTAGGACGCCTCTATGATGGGATGAGGTTGGAGAAGGTAAGTTAATTGGTCCTGATTTGATTAAGGAAATAGAAGAGAAAGTGAAGATAATTTGGGATCATTTGAAAGCAGCCTTAGATCAATAGAAATTATATTCAAATTTGAAGAGAAAAGACATAGAGTTCAGTGTAGGAGATAAAGTATTTTTGAAAGTGTCTCCTTGGAAGAGAATTTTGAGATTTGACTGCAGAGGGAGTTGAGTGCTCGTTTCATTGGACCTTATGAGGTACTGGAAAGAGTTGGACCAGTTGCCTATCGTCTAGCTTTACCACCTGAATTGGATTGAATTCACAATGTCTTCCATGTCTCTATGCTTCGGAGATACAGATTAGACCCATCTCATGTTCTATTAGTAGAATCAATTGAGGTGAGACCAGATCTAACTTATGAGAAAGAACCAGTGGCTATTATGACTCATGAAGTGAAGGAGTTAAGAAATAAGAAAGTGCCACTTGTGAAAGTTCTTTGGAAGAATCATACTACTGAAGAGGCAACATGGGAGAGTGAGCAGATGATGCGGAATCAGTATCTCCAGTTGTTTCAGACTTGAGAGCAGGTAATTTTGAGGATGAAATTTATTTGTCGAGGGGGAGAATTGTAATATCCTTAAATTTTGGAAATATTAATTGTTGAAAATTAATTAAAGGATTTAAAAGTGTATATATTTGATTAAGTGAAAAAAATAGGAAAAAGGAAGGAGATGTGTATATGTTGTATATATGTAGATATATACATTATATACATGTCAACATGTTTAGTTTGTTAAATGATATTTTAAATTATTAAGATATTAATATGTTATGATAGTGGAAGATGATATTATATTATAATATTATTAATGATTGGTGGAGATTAAAAGAGAGGATTGTGTGGTTTTTAAGAGATTTGTGAGATTAGTAGAGTTGTTAACTATCTTAATATTCTTCTTTCTTCTCCAAGAGGGTCGGCCACCATCTTCATCCAAAGGAAAAGATATTTTACTTCTTTCTAACTCAAGCAATTGCAGGATTTCAAGTGATCAAGTTGGAGTTTTAAGGGTTTTTCTTCATATTTGTTAAGTTTTCAACTTGTTTCTTTGATTTCTTTTGAAAGTTGTATCTGAGTTTATTGGATATTTGGTGTAGTTATGTTTATGGTTGATTTTGGATATGTTTGAAGTTCTTGTGTCTAAATAACTTTGAATTTGGGGTTGGATTGAAGAAAAGGTTAAATTTGGTGAAGAGAATAAGAGTTTTGATTTGTGTAACTTTTGGGTTGGGAAGTCTTGGTTGTGATTGTGTATTTTTGCTTGTATTTGAGTTGTGTTGATGTTTATACAAGTATAATATGGTATTTTGATGGATTTGGTTGACTTTGTGTGGAGTTGATAAGGTTATTGAAAGATGATAGTTGGATGTGGCATTTTTGTGTCGGTATTAGGTTTTTAGCCTGACACGCCTAGTGGCATGGCCATGTCTTTGGGCATGTCGATGGTTCTATTTTTAGTATTTATGACACATGCAGTGACACACCCATGTCACTGAGCATGTTATAGCTACTATGTTGTGGTAGAATTGACACGTGCAGTGACACCTCCATGTCACTGAGTGTGTTATAGCTACTGTGTTGTGGTAGAATTGACACGTGCAGTGACACGCCCATGTCACTGAGCATGTCATAACTACTATGTTGTTGGAGAATTGACACGTGCAGTGACTGCCCATGTCACTGAGCATGTCAAAGCTTTTGTGTTGTGGGTTTAGGGCACGGTCATGGACACGCCCGTGTTGTTGAGCGTGTCAAGTGTAGAGTTTGCCCTCAATAGTGCTTTTCCTTATTTTCTGTGTGTATCGCTAAGTGAGTATTTATAATCATCTTTGATTTAGGCTTAGAAGAGAAGTGAGTTATCAATCCAAGTGTTGAGGGATATTTTGGAAGAGGAGGTTGAAGTGGTGTTTTTACTTTTTAAGGTAAGTACATACTTTGAATGATTGCATACATTTACATGACATTGGGACTTAACACATTTGGTTGGAAAAATGTGTTAAGTTACTTAATATATTATTGATGAATGAGAAATATGTTATGATATGCATAATGTGAATTATGTTGATGTATCAAAGTAATGTGTTGTAATTGAAATGAAATGTGAAATAATGTGATGAGATATGTGAAAACATAATGTAATAAATTGATATTGATATAAAAGAGAAGAATGAGAAAAGTGAGAAAAAGATGATATAACAAGGCAATGTGCCTAGTTTGATCATGAGAAAATGAGAAAGGATTTGAGAATTGAATTATGAAAGGATTTGATAATGAGAAATATGAATAAATTGTGTGTTTATATGTTATTCAATTTTCAGAGTTCTGGGTTTGTGGCATGCCTATGAATTGCCTACGGGCTAGATGCTGGGCTGTTGAAAAGACCGGGTCATAAGCCAGGCCCAGCTGATAAATATGATGTTTTTGGGGTAAAATGATCTGGTCGTAAGCCTCAAAAATAAATCCTTGAAGCTAGACTAAGTGAAAAGACCGGGTTATAAGCTCAGATCTAGTTGGATTATCCATGGATATATTGCATACGGGGCTAGACACAAGGTGTCATTATGGACCAAAGCAGTAACTCTGAAATTTGAATAGCATATTAGATCCTTTTTTGGCCCATGATTGTCTTTGCTCTAATGTGAATTATGAATTGAGGTACAATTGAGTAATATAATGATATATAATATTATTAGTTGTGATATTCATATGTGTGTACATTGACATTGCATTTGAACTATATTGTTATCAAAGTTTGTACCACTAAGCTTTTGGCTTAGCACGATTGTGGTTCATCGCACAGGTGAAAGAGTAGATCCGGTTGAGCTGGAGAGTTCAACTAGACCGAGTCGAGTCTAGGCTTGAGATTGTGAGTGCAGTGTTGATTGTGGACATCAAGATCATATACAAAATGCCAGCATGTATATATTTCATATTTTGTACATATCTATTTCATATTGACTTTGATGTATATAAATATGTATATTTCGCTTACGTAATAAAAAATGTTTTGGATAAATCTTTGGTAATGAAGTATATATATATGTGTTTTAACAAGTATTGTTTCATTACTATTTATATGTTATCAATTGAATGTTTTAAGATTATAGAGATTTTATAAATGATCATTTGGTTGTTTAAAAAGGCTGCGACATTCTTATATCCTCTATACATATATTACATGTAGAAGGTATATGTAATGTACGTATATTGGGTATAAGGGTGTTACAATCATGACAGCTGAATCAAGAAGTTTCAAAATAAAAATTTCACATACCTAAAACTTAAAGATCCAGAGTTAAAAGATTGAGCATAAAATTCAAGAAACTCAAAAGTCATGAACAAAGTACGAAAGTGTAAATTTTCTCTTAAGTTCTTTAACCCTCTTTATATATATATATATACATTTTTATTATTCAAGGAGCCTGACTTATTTGAACCGATACTAATCTTTTGACGTGAATGTAAATATTTGTGATGCCGACCCCCGGTTACTCAGCCAGAATCAGCATTCAAATGGCTACTAGCACTATTCATGATTCCAACTTATTTGTTTCAATTCAAGAGTGAAAATCAGAGGAACATAGATAAATTTTCCAAGCTCCTTTTATTAGTATTATTATTATTTTTTTTACAACTCAAGGGTCAGGAACTTAAGATATTAAAGATGTCATACTAAGTCTGACTCAAGTATCTAAGGAATTACAATATGCTCAAAAATATAACTAAGGTTTTAAACTTCAGATGTGTCCAATTCCCATCAATCCGCTACCTAATTATAGCTATTACAGTCGATCCTAAGCAATTGATCAAGATAGCCAAGTCAACCTCAACACAAAATTGTCATTTAGAAAATAAAAAATTAATTTAATATATAAAGAGGAACCATTTCAATTCACACTATTATAGCAATGTAGCTTACTCGAATCCAAAAACAAGTTGCAGAACTAATTGAGACAAATGAATCAAATGGCAAGAAGGAAATAATAGCAGCTCAATCAAGAAAGTATACCTCTCCCCCACACTTAAGATGCACATTATCCCCAATGTGTGTGTAAAACAAGAAATAAGTCATTAAATGAGATGAATGGTGGGCTAGTCAGACATCAGTGCATCACTGGAATCATCATCGTTGGTCTCTCCACCGCTAGTATCATCGCTGGCATCATCATAGGACACATCGACTGGAGGCGCAGGTGGCTAGTATGTGTAGACCCTTAATTTTTGACCCAGTCCGGTCCAATATATTTTATTTAGTCCAAAATAATTTTAGTGTTATCTTAATTAAATAATATTTGTTTTAGTATTTATTTTTTATAATTTTTAAAAAGTTATTATAATAAAATAATAATAATAAATAAATAAAAATAAAAATAAAAATCGGCGACGAAAAAATCGGTGATAAAAAAATTCGTCGCCGAAAATAGTGGACGAAATGGCCTTGGGCCATTTCGCCCGCAGGAGTTTCCTGCTGACGAAATGGCCCATAGCCCGCCAGCGCTGGTAGCCCCTCGTAGCCCGATGAAGTTTTTGCCAGAAAAATTTTTTCGACGCAATTTTTTTCTGAAAGCAAATTCTATTTGGTTTCGGTTTTCTTTTCCTAATTAAATACAGTTTCCTTAGACAAGTAAAATTAATCATCTAAATTTTTGATAAATAAGACTAAAAAACCACAGAAAGAAGGGGAGGAATCGGACTTTGGACTGGGACTTGGATTTTGAACAGGAACTTTACAAATTGATCAAACTTTTTAGAAGAGAATAAGCAAGCAAGCAAACAAGCTATCAAAGGTAGCAACCTTGCCTTTGTCCTTGTTCATCCAAGAAGCAAATTTTGGTGGAACCAACGAACGAAGGTTTGAATCTTTAATTTCTTTTTATTTCTTACAGTAGCTTCGTTCTTTATTTGATTCATAAGATTATACACGCAAAACTTCGATCTTTAAAGATGTAATAATCTGATCTTCGTTGCCAAAAACCTTAAATGATTTCCTCTATTTCTAAATACCTTAGAAAACCTTAATTCGTTTCTTTGTTTTCCAAAAATCTTAAATCGTTCCCTCTGTTTCTTTTAAAACTCAAGAACCCTAATTTTGTTTCTTCATTGATCCTTTTATTTCCAAAAACCCTAAAAAATACTTTCTGTTTCCAAAAACCTTAAATTGTCTTGCTAATTTCCAAAAGCTTTATAAACTCTAAACTATATTCTTCAATTCCAAAATCAAGACTGTAACCCCAAACTAGCTAATCTAAACCCTATGTTTTCTTAAACCCTAATTCCCTTAAAACCTTAAACCCTAATTTTCCTAAACCCTAATCCTTAAAACCTTAAAACCTTATAAACCTAAACATTCAAACCCAATATAATAAATCCAAAATAATAATCCAGTAACCGTGAGTCCTAAATTTAAATGTTTTAAAGCATCCAAACTCTAATTTCACGATTTTACCCCTCAAACCCTAATTTGGTTAATCAAAGAACCTTATCAATGTCTTAAATTATAAAACCTTAATCCATTTCAATTCCCTTAAAACTTACAATAGCCTAAACCAATAAATTTCAAAACCCTAAATTTTAATTAAAGAACTTTAAATGAGAAACAATAACCCTAATTTGTATCTTGACTTACTTTATTTTTAGATTTAATTATGTAGTTTATTATATGCTTTGATTTATTTAAGTTCAATGCTTGGTTTATTTAAATTATCATGGATGGATGTTTACTTTCTATTTTGATTGATGTTTAATTATCTTTGATGAATGATTTATTTATGATAAGTGGTTATTTACTTTTATCAATTTATTTTGATTTCCAAATGTTGTAAGAGGTATGTTTCCACTTTGTGGGTACCTCATTAATTAAGTTCTATGTAATTGAAATTGCTTTTATATTTTAGACCAATGTAAAGGACATGTTTCTACCTTTTGGTGGGTGTCCTATTAGTTTAAACATGGATGATGTAAGGACATGTTTCCATCCTCGGATGGGTGTCCATTTATTTGCTTTGCTTGGACATTACTTTGATTTTAATATAACGATGATTTTTTTCAATTATTGCATGTAATATGGATAATATTGTTATATTTAAGAATTTTATAATATTAAGACCTATAAAGGAGGTCGGTTCCAATGAACCGGGCATTGTGAGGGTGCCGGGCTATTTCTCACCTTCCCTATACATAGCCAACTTTCTGAACCCATTAGGGGGTTGGGGATTCCTTAGGAATCGAGTCATCCACCCCTTTCATTTTCCCAGCCCATCCGGATTGAGACTCCATTTTCTCCAGACTTAGGTCCGTGTTCTCTAAGGCCCCAAGCCTAAATAGTGCTGAAGTCGCAAGAACCATTCCACCGGGAGCAGGGGGCAAAAATCCCCGCTTAAAGTGGCGACTTCACTGGGGAAAAGAGAAGTTGATTCCATTGGTCTTTATATTATTCTATTCTTTCTTATAATGATATTATCCATTGCATCATATTAGATTGCATTGTGTGCGTGAGTTAGGACACCCGTGTTACCCGTGTTGTGTTATGTAAGGGATACCATACTTTCACTCAAGGTACGGAGATCGAGTGTAACACCCCCATACTCTATTTAAGTACCACACATATACCTGGTATACATGCAGTACGTATCTAAAGTATAAGAATGTCACTTTTCACTTTTAAACTAAAAATCCTTTCGTTTAGTTGCAAACAATAATACATTTTATTTATAGAACATTTAGAAACTCATTTATACTTTTGAATAGATGTTTATCAAAATACAACATATTTAAATTGTACATGTATGCATCACCTTCTAGTTGGTCTCGAAATACTCTTACCTAGCTCGTGGCATAACGACTTGACTCCAGATCATCCACCTATTCACCTGCGCAATACATATCCGCGCTAAGTTAAATAGCTTTATAGTACAAATAAGTATAATAAACATATATCACAACAATTATACTTATATATATTAATTTCATATATCATTACTTTCTTATCATGTTTTCCTCATTTAAATTACACTTTTTATATGTTTCTACAAATCTCTTAATCATATACATACACATACACCTCATTTCAATAAATCACAATTCAATGAATTATCAAAACCTTCATGAAACAAAACTCACCATTTCCACATCCATATACATTTTACACATCATATTATATTTTCATAAGCTCATCATTCAACATAGCTTCTCAAGCCATATTCACTTTCAATAATTTACTTATGTATTGTATACATCTCATTCCATGATTTTCACCATATATCTCCTAACATTAAATCTCATTCCATCGTTATCATCATATATATCATAACATTATATCTCATTCCATAATTCACATTAGAGCAAAGACTTGCATGGGCCCAAAAGACACTAATATGCCATTCAACTTTCAAAGTTAATGTTTTGGTTTAATTATCTCATTTATCATTATCATTATCCCAACTAGGCTTCAAGGATTAGGTTCAACCAAGCTTCAAGGGGAACAAAGCATGCTAAGTATCAACCTAACTTGGCTTCAAGAACCAACCCAACCTAGCTTCAAGGGTTGTAACATCTCAATTAGGCTTCAAGGACTAGACCCAACCAAGCTTCAAGGGGAGTACAACATGTTAAACTTCAACCCAACTTGGCTTCAAGGATCAAGCCCAACCTAACTTCAAGAGATTGTTACTATAGGCATGCCACCAACAACAAACTCTGAAAATGGAATAACACATTAGTCACACAATTCATTTATTATTGCATTATCAATTCTCATCATTATCTAGGCAAACATGCCCCACTTATTTCAATTGAATCATCATAGCCAATCACAATGGCTTCACATCTCATTTGAATCACCATAGCCAATCACAATGGCTTCACATCTCATTTCCCATTAGAACACTTCATTATTCAAGTATACATTGAACATATATCCTAGATTCATCATCATATAGACAACATGCTCTATTCATTTCATTTCAATCATTATTACCAACCATAATGACATCACATTTCATCATTTCTCAAGACACATTAACACAATTCATCATTAAAATATTTATCACCACAAATTGCATTGCACATACCTTTTTGAATGATCACCATAGCTTTCACACTATACAAATCATAACATTAGTCACATTGTATTAACAATATAGCAAATTACTTAACACATTTTTACTAAATGTGTTAAGTCTCAAAATCATGTAAAAGAATGCATCCATGTAAGTTTGTACTTACCTTAAGAATCACTCACACCAATCTATTCACTTCCTCTTCCAAGAACTCTTCACCACTTGAATTAGGGCAATCCACTTTCTTCACAACCTAATCCAATTAAAATGATAAAATACATGAATCCCAATACAATTGTTCACTTATTAACCTCATACTAAACCTTTAGATCACAAATTACAAACCAAAACCCTTATCTAAGTCCCCACGGTCGTGGCCTTACAACCCCACGGCCGTGGGTTAGCAACCGACTCTGCCCATTTTTCTTTAAACCCCCACGGTCGTGTCCCTCATGTGCCACGACCGTGGCACTCATTTGCCACGACCGTGGCATCTATTTTGCCTCTGTTTCGGACCAAACTCATGTATTCTTATGTTTTCAACTTCCTTAAACACAAACATACATCAATTACTCAATTCTCCAACTCATTTATATTAAACCCTTATTAAACAATTTCAATAAACCATAATCATCCTCACAATTAACCATATTATCATCATCTAAATACCAATTTGACATATCTATAAACCTTAATCTTTCCCTATCATCATCTTCACATACTACCCAAATCAATTATAAACACAATTAATAGAAATCAACTCAAAGGAATGAACACTTACTTGAATATTATGCCAAATCTTCAATATCCATCTTCAATTCTCTCAAAATCCCTATGGATTTGATGTGTGTAATTAAAATCACCTTTCTCTCTCTTTATCTCTCTCTCTCTCTCTCTCTCGTGCAAGAAGAAGAAGAACGAGAAGAAGGAAGAAAGAAAATCTTCTTTCTTTTCTCTTATCACTTATATATATATATAATAATAATAATAATATTAATAAAATATCATATAAATTCTCCACCACAATTTTCTTCCCTTTGACTTTCTTTTCTTCTTTTTCTTTTGTCATTACTATCATTATTATTATTATTATTATTATTATTATTATTTTTATTATTATTATTATTTTTATTATTATTTAATTATAGAAACTTACTTTTCCTACACCTCTTTATACATGATATATATGTGATGTATATGTGGGTATATGTATATCTCTTATATATTGTATTTATATTTCCCACATTATCCAAATACCATATATACATATCATCCCCCATATACATCTATTTCTTATAATATTTTCCTTACATATTTTACCAACATATCTACTCACAACTACTACTCCCATATACACCAAAATCGGGGTATTAAATTAATTCGTTGCTCTTCTTTTGATTTTCATTAAACATACACATTAAATCCATACACAACAATAATTATTCCAAACTAATTATTCCAAACTTTTAGGGTGTACTTTGGGATATTACATCGAGCATGGAATAACCCCTCATAGCCTCGTACCATTTGTTATATACTTGCTATGGGAACCTAAGCCTTTTAACACAAAGACTAAAGCTCATGTAATTAGCCTAGTTACTTTCCTTAGGTTTTACCCCAAATGCATGTTGTTTGACTATGGTTAATTTGTCTTAGTTTAAATCATGGCTTATTTGATTTGTTCTTTTTCTAATATGACCCAAGTACATTTGTAAGCTCAAATAAATTTTTCTTTAAAGTCCAAAAGACCAAAGCTATTTTCAAAACTTTTCAAGATGGTCTTTGGACATAAAACTTTTCTAAAAAAGAAATAAAAAATTCTTTTACTCATGACCCAAATACTAAGCCCAAAATCCATTTTTTTCTAAAATCTTTTTACAATGGGCTTAGAAATAAAATTATTTTCATCCTTTTCTTATAAAGAGCTTGAAAATTATTTAGGTCAATTATGAAATACTAAAAATCAATTGTGAGCCTAGTTTATACTAAGAGTTATTAATCATGGGCTTGTTTTTGGTATGAATCAATAGTTACTTTTTCAAGGGAGAAATCTATTTATAATAAACCTCTTAATTTAGTTTTAATCCAATATAGCATAAAAGCTACTTTATTTGGATAAATGGATTAAAACCTAATTAATGGGAATTATCATAAACCGATCTCCATTTTTGAAAATATAACTATTAGTTGAAACGTCCGAGGAAAATATTCAAAAACAAGATACCCCATGTTGGTATTTTGTTAACCATATACCTAGGAAAAGAGAATCGTCATTCGTGTGTGGATGTTATAAGGTTGGAAGGAACGTCCTAATTATCTTTCTTTGTTGATTGTTTGTGCATACATGCATACATGCATACATTTTTATCTCATATCATTGATCCTTTCTAGCTCACAGCCCTGGATTATGACAGTTCAAAAGCTTACGACAATCCAACCTATGCCGAAGGGGAAGAATCTAGCAATGACTCAATCACTTGCTCACTAAAAGTAATGGAGCCCGAACAAATTCAAAGAATGGTGGATGATGCCCTCAATGCCAAGATGGAAGAAATAAAAGAGGCCATGGCCGAGACCATAAAGAATCAACTAGATGCAATTTTAGGAAACAATGCCGAAGCATCTGCTAGCACCAAGAAAGACAAGGGGAAGGCTAAAGTTGGTTTTGATGATGATAAGGTGATCATTGATGATGATGATGATTGGGCTCAATACTTCCAAGATTCTCAAGATAAAAAGGAGCTAAAGATTGTTGAGAAGGCAACTGTTGAAAAGACTGAGACATCTGATGTTGAGAAGATGATTGCTTATTTAGAAAAGAAATTTGAGAAGAAGCTGAAAACCGAAGAGATGTCTGAGATCGAAAAACTATTTGAACAAGATGAGGAGGTCCCTTATAAGTTAAAGATGCGTTCCTTCGCTAGGTACAATGGTACTGGAAACTCCCATCTCTATGTGAAGCAATATATCACTGCCATGCAGTCTGCCCGAGCTACTAAAGCTTAAACTCTGAGATATTTCATGCTCTCATTGGACCCTATTATCCAAATTGGTTCAACACCTTAGAGGAAAGTACTCAAAAAGATTGGGACATGTTATACAAGGCTTTCATTCAATAATATGGGTACAATGTCGAGTTGGAAGTTACCTTAATGGAAGTTGAGTCAATTAGGCAAAGGCCAAATGAGAATTTTGTGGACTATGTGAAAAGATGGAGAAATAAGGCTGCTTTGCTCAAGAAAAGGCCCGATGAATCTAATCAAATAAGGATGATTGTGAGAGGGGTGTAGCCTAGTCTTCATGAAAAGATGTCTCATACACTCATTCGTGATTTCAAATATCTTATCCAAGCTGGTATGCAAATTGAAGAATGGGAAAGGGAGAAAAATCGCTTTTCAATAAGAAGGAATGAGAAAGGGAATTATCAGCCTAGCAATCAAATCACGCAAAAAGAAGTTGATGTCAATACAATTGGTCAAACAAACAGAAGAAAATTTTTAGATCTGGAGAAGCCTTTGTCTTGGGTCGTCAACAAGCTACAAAAGAAGGGACTATTACAGCCATTGGCCCCTCGACCTTTGCCAAATCCTTTACCCCCAAAATTTAATACTGAAGCCTTTTATGAGTTTCATCAAACACAAGGACATGAGACTGATAAATGCTTACAATTGAAACATGAGATCCAAAATTTAATTGACAGTGGTAAGCTGCCTGAGCCTGATAAGACCAGCACAAAAAACAATCCTTTGCCTAAGTTTGGAAGAGTACCTCCACCGGCAACCTTCATGGTGGGAAAAGGATTGGAAGAATATTTTGTTTTATCATCCTTTCAAGATAGAAATATTGAAGATGTGAAAGGAAAAGAAGCTTAAACTCAACAAACTTTCCTTAGCTTGAATGTTACTTTTCAATTTTACTTTCTTTAATATTTAATTGGAACTATCGTGCTCAACCAATGATGAATCTAGCTTGACATTTATAAATTAGCATATCTAGGCATCATGATTCGAATGACTTTACTAGGTGAGGGAACTACTCTATAGCATTGAGTTGTGCATGCTTACTTAGAGAGGGCTCCTGCATAATTACCTTTGTCTAGGTTCTAGTCAGTCTTAGAACATACTTTGACAAACTTTCAAGGCAAAATTGAACTCTGCTTATTTAAGAGAGAAATGATCTAGGCATTGTTTGGTTAGTCAACAACTAGTATCCACCCTATTAAATATCAATCCCTAGTTGTCCATTTGAGCCTTCATAAAATTTTAGCTTTCTTTTCATTGGCTTATAAAACCCAATAACCTACCCTGAGCTGTTGTGATACTTTTGACAAGTCTTATGATCACTAAGGTGAAGAGGCAAGAAGATCAAAGAAAGAAATGAATAGTTAAGACCATGAAGACAGTTGAAGTTCTCAAGACCATAAGGGGAGTTGAAGTTCTCAAGACCATTAGAGTAGTTGAAGTTTTTCTAATATCTCCAATATATCAAGACAACATCATAGTAACAAATGATTTATCCCTGTTAAAGAAGATTTATGTCACTCCACTCATCCATCATTGGAAGCCCAAGTTAGTACAAACAAGACAACTCTTTTAGAGCTAGAATGAAATAGAAAAAAAAAGAAAAGGACAAAAAAAAGGAGAAGAAAGATAAAACCTAAAAAGGCGGTTCAAAAAGCCAACTGAGTTCTCTTTTACCGAAAGCATCAAAAGGCTTCCATTTGGGTTATAAGGACATTTTGACTTGAATTGGTCCAACCCAACTAAAGAATCGATCAAAATCAGAAGAAAAAGGAGAAAGACCATTTAGTTCTTGAATGTTCTGTACTTGACAGTCCTATAAGGAAGAAGGACAAAATGATAAAATGCTCAAAGAAAGGGAACAGTAAGGAAAATAAAGAGAAAGAAAAGGGAAGAGCAATAAAAATAAAGAGAAAGAAAAGGGAGAAGAAGAAAAGAAACAAATTTGGGTACCAAACATTTTGCAAATGCAAAGACTATCCCAATCAAGATTCAGGTTAACGCCAAAAAGAAAGAATAATGTTCAAAGCTCTGTCTTTCATGCTCCCAAAAGTTTCAACAAGCAGTTTGTAGTGTGAAGGTTTGTCCATTGTGTCACATCTCCTTCTATCTCAAAATGGCCTTCATTTAAAACCTTGTCCCTTATAAACCCCATTTCAAGCCTATCAAAGACCTATTGATCTCTCTTGGTAGGTAGAGTCTATTAGTGGAGATAGTTTGAATAAGCATGCATATGAGATAGACAATATTTAAACTCAAAAGAGATCTTTGGCCAAGTAATGTGTATGTGCCTATCTGAAGTGCAACCATTCGTGCTTAAATAGAAATGATTCCCGAGTTTAGTATGGTAACTAGGGTTGTCATGTTATAGATATGTTAATTTGGAAAATCAAGTCGTGAGGTACATTGACATTAATTTGGCAAAGCCAACATTTGATTTCAAATTCAAAAAAAAAAATTACAAAGACTTCAAGTTAAGGGGAGTATGTTGAACTGTCGAATCTTGAAGGACGTATTGGGCAAAGGAAATGATTACTGGCAAGGTTATGAAGAAGCTGCTGAAACATAGTTCGAAATAGATGAATCCCTGACTCTGCTGCTTAGGGTCTCCATTATTCACTTTTTCAATATCTCAAAGATAAAAGTCATAAATGGGAAGCATTCTTTTATTCCAATGCAAGACATGAACGAGCATCTGAAAGGAACCAATGAGAATACTTCTGTTAATCACCTCGGCTTGTGAGTCATGGAACCATTGTAAGTGTTATTCATGTATATCATGCACACATGAGCATATCACATTGATTTTCTTGTCTTGTATTGTCTATTCCTTGTCAAAATGAATAGCAAATACCTTGTGAAGTAAACAATCAAAAGAAGATATCAAATTAGGGAGGCATGGAAAGCCCATTGCTCGAGAAAGTTTCAGTAATTTTGCAAAGAGAAGAAATGCGTGCTTTTGTGAAGAACTAGACAACAAAAACATCAATCAGAGCCCGCATAGAAAAATCATGGGTTTAGGCCTACACAGGGGGCAAAGTTTCTCCTTTTCAATTTTTGAGTTTATGCATGAACAAAACATTTTCTAATATTTTACCACGCAGGGGGGTAAGGAGAGGATATGAAGGCTAGCTAAAAAGGGCTGAATTTTTTTTGCAAAAGTGCAAAGGAAGAACGAAAAAGAATGAAAACAAAAAAAAAGAAGAAAATTAGAATTCTCAAAAGAATGAAAATGCAAAAGACAAAAGGTCAATCCAGCTAAAAGAGTTGAAGCCAGGGTAAAGAGCCGATTTCCAATAGATAAAGATCCATGTTTCAAGGGTAAAGACCCGATTTCTAATGGATAAAGATCCATTTTTCAAGGGTAAAGACCCGATTTCCAATGGATAAAGATCCATGTTTCAAGAATAATGACCCTATTTCTAATAGATAAAGATCCATTTTTCAAGGGTAAAGACCCAATTTTCAATGGATGAAGATCCATGTTTCAAGGGTAAAGACCCGATCTCTAATGGATAAAGATCCATTTTTCAAGGGTAAAGACCCGATCTCTAATGGATAAAGATCCTTTTTTCAAGGGTAAAGACCCAGTCTTTAATGGATAAAGATCCATTTTTCAAGGGTAAAGACCCGATTTCCAATCGATAAAGATCCATAGTTCAAGGGTAAAGACCCAATTTCCAATGGATAAAGATCCATATTTCAAGGGTAAAGACCTGATTTCCAATGGATAAAGATCCATGTTTCATGGGTAAAGACCCGATCTCTAATGGATAAAGATCCATTTTTCAAGGGTAAAGACCCGATTTCCAATGGATAAAGATTCATGTTTCAAGGGTAAAGACCCGATTTCCAATGGATAAAGATCCATATTTCAAGGGTAAAGACCCAAAGTCCAAAGGATAAAGATCCATGTTTCAAGGGTAAAAACCCGATTTCCAATGGATAAAGATCCATATTTCAAAGGTAAAGACCCGATTTTCAATGGATAAAGATCCATATTTCAAGGGTAAAGACCCGATTTCCAATGGATAAAGATCCATGTTTCATGGTTAAAGACCCAATATCCAATGGATAAAGATCCATGTTCCTAGGTTAAAGACCTAATTTCCAATAGTTAAAGATCTATTTTTGGTGGGTAAAGACTCACAATCCATAAAAATGGAACAACCAGTTAAGCCAGAATTCTCAACTGATAAAAGGTCAGTCAAATCAAATTCAATCTCGGGTCCAAGTACCCAAATTCAATCTAGTCTCGAGTCCAAGTACCCAAATTCAATCTAGTCTCGGGTTTAAGCACCCAAATTCAATTCAGTCTCGAGTCCAAGTATCCATTCTTAGGCCCAAGTACCCAAATCAAATTAGTCTCGGGTCCAAGTACCCAATCTCGGGTCCAAGTACCCATTCTCGGGTCCAAGTACCCAAACAAATTCAAGCTCGGGTCCAAGTACCCAAATCAAATTCAATCTCGGGTCTAAGTACCCAATCTTGGGTCCAAGTACCCAATCCCGGGTCCAAGTACCAAAATTCAATCTAGTCTCGGGTCCAAGTACCCAAATCAAGTTTAATCTCAAGTCCAAGTACCCAAAACAAATTCAAGTAACCATCTCATCAAAAATTAAGTCTCATTACTTTTCACTCTCTTTTACGGAAATCTCAGATCGTTCAAGCAGGGGGCAAACTGTAGACCCTTAATTTTTGACCCAATCCGGTCCAATATATTTTATTTAGTCCAAAATTATTTTTGTATTATCTTAATTAAATAATATTTGTTTTAGTATTTATTTTTTATAATTTTTAAAAATTATTATAATAATAATAAATAATAATCATAAAAAAATAAATAAAATAAAAATCGGCGATGAAAAAATTCGTCGCAGAAAACAGTGGACGAAATGGCCCGCAGCCCGCTAGCGCTCGTAGCCCCTCGCAGCCCGACGCAGTTTTTGCTAGCAAAATTTTTTCAACGTAATTTTTTTTGAAACCATATTCTATTTCGTTTCAGTTTTCTTTCCTAATTAAATACAATTTCCTTAGACAAGTAAAATTAATTATCTAAATTTCCTATAAATAACACTAAAAAAAACACAGAAAAGAAGGGGAGGAATCGGACTTTGGACTGGGACTTGGATTTTAAACTGGAACTTTACAAATTGATCAGACTTTTTAGAAGAGAATAAGCAAGCAAGCAATCAAGCTATCAAAGGCAGGAACCTTGCCTTTGTCCTTGTTCATCCAAAAAGCAATTTTTTATATAACCAATGAACGAAGGTTTGAATCTTTAATTTCTTTTTATTTCTTACAGTAGCTTCGTTCTTTATTTGATTCATAAGATTATACATGCAAAACTTTGATCTTTGAAGATGTAATAATCTGATCTTCATTTCCAAAAACCTTAAATGATTTCCCCTGTTTCTAAATACCTTAAAAAACCTTAATTCTTTTCTTTGTTTTCCCAAAATCTTAAATCGTTCCCTCTATTTCTTTTAAAACTCAAGAACCCTAATTTTTTTTCTTCTAAAATTTAAAACCCTAAATTGATCCTTTTATTTCCAAAAACACTAAAAACAAATACTTTCTGTTTCAAAAAATCTTAAATCAGCTTGCTTATTTCCAAAAGATTTATAAACTCTAAACTATTTTCTTCAATTCCAAAACCAAGACAGTAACCCCAAACTAGCTAATCTAAACCCTAAGTTTTCTTAAACCCTATTTCCCTTAAAACCTTAAACCCTAGTTTTACTAAACCCTAATCCTTATAACCTTAAAACTTTAAAACCTTATAAATCTAAACATTCAAACCCAATATAGTAAATCCAAAATAATAATCCAGTAACCGTGAGTCCTAATTTCAAATGTTTTAAAGTATCCAAACCCTAATTTCATGATTTTACCCCCCTCAAACCCTAATTTGGTTAATCAAAGAATCTTATCAATCTCTTAAATTATAAAACCTTAATCCATTTCAATTCCCTTAAAACTTACAATAGCCTAAACCAATAAATTCCAAAACTCTAAATATTAATTAAAGAACTTTAAATGAGAAACAGTAACCCTAATTTGTATCTTGACTTACTTTATTTTTAGATTTAATTGTGTAGTTTATTATATGCTTTGATTTATTTAAGTTCAATGCTTGGTTTATTTAAATTATCATGGATGGATGTTTTCTTTCTATTTTGATTGATATTTAATATCTTTGATGAATGATTTATTTATGATGAGTGGTTATTTACTTTTATCGATTTATTTTGATTTCCAAATGTTGTAAGAGGTATGTTTCCACTTTGTGGGTACCTCATTAATTAAGTTCTATGTAATTTAAATTGGTTTTATATTTTAGACCAATGCAAAGGACATGTTTCTAGCTTTTGGTGGGTGTCCTATTAGTTTAGACATGGATGATGTAAGGATATGTTTCCATCCTCGGATGGGTGTCCATTTATTTGCTTTCTTGGACATTATTTTGATTTTAATATAATGATGCTTTATTTCAATTATTGCATGTAATATGGATAATATTGTTATATTTAAGAATTTTATAATATTAAGACCTGTAAAGGAGGCCGGTTCCATTGAATCGGGCATTGTGGGGGTGCAAGCCATTTCTCACCTTCCCCACCCGTACCCAACTTTCCAAACCCATTAGGGGGTTGGGGATTCCTTAGGAATCGAGTCATCCACCCCTTTTATTTTCCCAGCCCATCTGGGTGGTGACTCCATTTTTTCCGGACTTAGGTTCGTGTTCTCTAAGACCCCAAGCCTAAATAGTACTGAAGTCACAAGACCCATTCCACCGGGAGCAAAGGGCAAAAATCCCCGCTCACAGTATGGTGGAGGTGGTGGCTGTGAAGGGTTAAAACCTTGATACCTCCAGAACTCTAACATGGATTGTTCTAGCCATTGCCTTCTTAAGATCTCATGATCTTACTGTGCTTAGAAGGAAGTAGTCTATTGATGCATGAACTGCTACATGTGGTTCTACTGAGTTAAGATTTTGTTCTGATTCGGCTCAATAGTCCCTAACATACCTTCGATCCCACAAATCTATTGCTCAAAATCAGTGGGCTTCTTGTCATCATCCCACTCAACATTAACTGATTGGCGCCAGTCTCAAAATGTAGGGGTCGAGGTGAAGGATGGTCTAGTAAAATAAGAAGGTGCAATAGTGGAAGAAGGCTCAGCAGTAGTGGATGAAGGCCCAGCAGCAGTGGATGACCCCGAAAAATCTATTGGTGGGGGTGGTGGTATGTATGAAGGAGGAGCAGAAGGGAATGGCTCAAAATCCATAGGAGGTGCCTACAACCCTGCTACCTTCTCCCGGGTTAGTCTCTTCTATCTGTCCATACCCAATAGTTTGAGAAAATCATCCACTATCATAGGTAGGCATCCATCTAACACACCCAAGCAATGAGCCAGTCGTGTGACATACATGCCACCATGCAAAGTACCTGGTGCTCCCTTTTTGAATTGCTCATAAAAGAAGTGTGTGATGGCATGTGCGATATTACACCGGGTCTTCTACACCATGCAGTTCAAGAAAAATAGATCCCTTAGGCTCACCGCCCCTGTGCTGTAATACCCCGATTTTTGATGCACTTTGGAATAGTAGTTATGAGAAAGTATGTTGGTGAAATATGTAAAGAAGATATAACAAGAGATAGATGTGTTTGAAGGATGATATGTATATATTGTATTTAAAAGATATGGGAAATATAAATACAATATATAAGACATATACATATATCAACATATACATCACATATACATGATGTATATATTGGTGTAGGAATAGTAAATTGTAAATAATTAATTAATAAATAATAATAATAATAATGACAAGAGAAAAAGAAGAAAAGAAAGTCAAAGGATGGATCAATATTTGTGGTGGAGAATTTTTAGGGGTATTTAATTATATTATTATATATATATAAGATAAGGATGAGAGTTTGACAAGAGAGCTTTCTCTTTCTTTCTTTCTTTCTTCTTCTTCTTCTTCTTCTTCTTGAACGTGGGAGAGAGAGAGAGAGAGAAGAGGATTTTGTTCACATACACATCAAATTCATAAGGGCTTTAAGAGAATTGAAGGTGGATATTGAAGATTTGGCAAGGAATTCAAGTAAGTGTTCATTTCCTTGTGTTGATTTCCATAGATTGAGTTTATATTTGATATGGTTAGTGTGTGAAGATGATGATAATGAAAGATTGAAGTATATATATATATATGTTGAATTGGTATTTAGATGATGATAATATGGTTATTTGTGAGGATGATGATGAGTTGTTGAAATTGTTTAGTAAGGGTTTAGTATAAATGAGTTGGGGAATTGAGTAATTGATACATGGATGAAGTATATAATGATTGTATATATATTTGCATGACTTTGAGACTTAACACATTTGGTTGGAAAATGTGTTAAGTTATTTATTATATTGTTGATGCTTGAGAATGATGCTGTGATGTGCATAATGTGAAAGATATAATAATCATTCAAAAATGTATGTACAATGCAATTGGTTATGTATACCCTAATACTGAGATGTAAAGCCATTGTTGTTGGCTATAATGATGCAAATGAAATAATTGAGGCATGGTTGCCTAAATGATTATGAGAAAATGAGAATGGAATTGATAATGAACTAATAAAAGAATTGTGTGCCTAATATGTTATTCAATTTTCAGAGTTTTGTTATTGGTGGCATGTCTAAAAGTAACAATCCCTTGAAGCTGGGTTAGGCTTGGTCCTTCAAGCCAAGTTGGGTTGAAGTTTAGCATGCTTAATTCCCCTTGAAGCTTGGTTGGGCCTAGTCCTTGAAGCCTAGTTGGGATGTTACATATGAGATGTTTCTCATTGTGATAATGAATTGCCTACGAGCTTGATAAATGTGATTATTGAATCAAAACAGTAACTCTGGAAGTTGAATGGCATATTAGTTTCTTTTTGGCCCATGCGTGTCTTTGCTTTAATGTGAATTATGGAATAAGATATAATGTTATGAGATATATGATGATGATCATGGAATGAGATGTTCACAATACATAAGCAAATTACTAAAAAGGAATGTGGCTTGAGAAACTATGTTGAATGATGAGAAATGAATTGTTGAAAGACTTAAGCAGAGCTAAGTCTTGATATTGAAAATGAGATTGTGAAAATACAATATGATGTGTAAGATGTATATGGATGTGGACATTGTGAGTATTATTTCATGAATGTTCTAATAAGCCATTGAATTGTGGTTTGTTTTAATGATATATGTGTATATGTATATAAATTATGAGATTAGTGGAAATATATGAAAAGTGCATTGAAAATGAAAAACATGATAAGAAAATGATGATACATGAAACATATATGAGTATGATTTTTTGTAATGTATGTTTATAATATTTATTTGTACTACTAAGCTTTCGAGCTTAGAGCGGCTGTGTAAATCGTGCAGGTGAGTAGATGATTGATCTGGGAGTTAAAACATTATGCCACGAGAAGGGTAAGAGTATTTCGAGACCAACTAGAAGGTGGTGAATACATGTACAATTTAATTATGTTGTATTTTGATAAAAATGTAAATATACATAAGTAAATTTTGGAAAAGACAAGGTAATTTATATACATGTAATATCATCAAAAGTATAATGATTTTGTAAATGTTCTTTAAATAGAATGTATTATTGTTTGAAACTAAGGTAAAGTTTTTACACTGTAATGAAAAGTGATGTCCTTATACTTTATATACGTGATGTATGTATACAAGGTATAAGTATAATACTTATATAGAGTATAGGGGTGTTACAATTATTTTGGTATCAGAGCTTAAGTTTGAGATTCTCAGCCTAAGTAGATTTAAAAAGAAAAGAGGAAAATTTTTAAAAAGTAAAATTTGTGATACATGCATATGCATTAACACCTAGGTTGGTCTCGGATGTGGCATTATGTGATTTGTGATGTATTTAAATTACATGAGATGGATGATAGTGTGTGAATGTGGCTTTACATGAAAGTACAGCTAGAGAAAGAAATGATATGGAAAAATTTGTATAAGTTTAATTGATAAATTAAAGAATTGGAATTTACTTAAGTAAAACAAATTTTGAAATTATTGATTATTGAAGTGTGCTTATGAAATAGGTTATAAAGAAATGAATATGAGAATAATGTTGGAAATGAGTTAAAAAAAACAAGATTTAAGTAAGTACTATTTTCTCTAAAAATTTGGATCTCTTTCTAAAAAAAAGATTATGTTTGGATTGTTAAAGAGAGGAAATATTGTTCGATTGTTAAAATGGATAGATATGATATTAAAATGGAAAGAGTATGGTGGAATATGGAGTAAGTTAATTGGTATAGACAAAATGTGAAAATTTAAGGTTTGGTTATGTAAAGTTAAGGTTTTTAAAAAGGGGATGACGTTGGTTAAAGTAAGAAGATATAATGGTATTGTTTGCATTGTTGTTTTAATGCAAATATTGTGATTTTTAATGTTAGAAATGTGATATGCTTAAGTGTTGATAAAGCTCATGTTAATGGTGGTAATATGTGAAATTTAGATTTTTGAAATGAGCTTTAATAATTGTGAAAATGATATGTTTGATGTTACATTATGGTATATATATAATGTTTTCAAAGTTAATATTAAGAAACGAGATTATTAAATTGAAGTTTAGGTAAAGTAGTAAGTTGAGATTTTAAAGTTTTAATGGAATTTTAATGAGGATTATTTAGATATCGATAGTTTAATGTATATTAAGCATATGAGCTATTTTGAATGAATATTATTGCATATGAAAGTACTATGAATTGGGTACTGTGATTGATAATATGAAAATTTATTTTGAAATAAAGGGAAAATAACTAAGCAAGTGAAAATGAGTTACCTTAAGTAATTGGACTGGAAATGATGAAAATGGATATGAAGGGTGTACTAAATGCATTTTAAAAAATAATGTGGGAGAGATGTCACATTAGAAACATGACTAAGATTTATGTGAAGTGTTATTATGGTTAGAGTGTATATATATGTTGAGTTGATGAATAACCTAAGTCATGTCAAAAGAATGAGAATGATAATGTTCAATGGAAAGTAATAAATGTTAAATTTGTATAAATTGTATGTAAAAGAGGAATTAAATATAATTGTATGATTATGTGTATACATTCATATAATATGTGAGATGAGTTTTTCAATATGAACGCAATTGTAATATGTAAGAAAATGTGAAAAGTAAGTCACATTATGAATGTGACCTATGAATGGGTATGTGGTAGAAAAAAAATGTTATTGTGTGTTTGTTATCTTATATAATTACTTGTCTAGTGGTATTGAGAATGATATTGCATGTATTAGTGGACCTAAGGGAGATTAGGTCTTGACCTGTGCAAAGCTAGGTTATGTGATGAAATCGAGAGTGAGAATGGACTCAAGTAATACTGGACAGTGAAATTGTTATTGTAATAACTGAACTAGATAATTATATAATGTTTTGGGCCCAAAGTATATGCATGTGGAAATGTTCTATGAATATGTGTACAATAAGAGATTGTAAGGAAAAAAGGGAAGCATAATGCATGAAAATTTTTATAAGAGATGGATTAGAAATGGAGTAAGAAATGGAAATTGTGTAAAATTTACATATGATCGAATGTGTATACGTAAGAGATGTTAATGATAATATTGTTGAAACATGAGTTAGGTTCATGATTATTAATGGATCAAGAGTAAATTGTTTGGAAACGGAGTTGAAATGTGTTAACTCTTTGTGTAGCAAAAGTTTAGAGAATGAATATGTAATCTTTGAGATACAAACTTAGCATTGTAATTGGAAATGTTTGAAGAAGAATAATAGAGGGGCAGTATTGATTTATAAGCCACAAACGTGACCATTAATATACTGTGGCCATATGTTTTGCTTAGTATTTTGGCCGATTAGTTTTGTTATCCATAGACATGGGTTTGAGATGACATGACCGTAGGATAATTTTGGCAATATTGATAATTATGCTTCAAGAAATAATATCCAGAGTTATGGTTGGTATAGTTGTACCTTATAATTTTATGGTAGAAATGTGATTATAATTATAGAAAGTATGGAAAGAGAAGAGAATTGTGAAAATGTATTGAGTTATGGATAATGTGATAGAAAGGTGATTATGTAAATATAGTAATGGTATGAAAATGGGAAGAGATGATAAATGGGAGAAATTACAAAATGTGATTGAAAGTTATACTGAATATGTTCATAATGGTATAAGGTGAATAAGTTGATGGAAATAATGTTTAAGTGAATGAACTATGGGTAATAAATATGGTATGAGATAAACATGAGAATTTTGTGGAACTTGTACTAAGATGATAGAAAACAAAATATATGAATATTGAAAAATAATTTGAAGTGATTTGTTATAAATAATCATAATTTCAGAAAGTTGAAAAGATGGATCCGAAGAGATTAGAATTTGAATATAAGTTTGACCTAGTAGAGTTACGTCATATATTAAAATCTAATGATAAGTTTAAATAATTTAATTGTTGGCTTGAATTGAATAAGATTGAGACGTTGGTATATTGCGACAGATAGATCAATTGATCTAGATTTTGCTAAGATTACGAATTATTATTGAGATTTAATATGTATAGTTGTACTAAGAGTATAAGATATATGGGATAATGTAGATGATATAATATTCTGATATGTGTATGGATATGAATGAGTTAAGATATATCAATTGTAAATGATGATAAAAGGAAAAAGATTAATTATCTGTAAAGTAAGTTTAAAAACATTGTATTAATATTAATGTTAAGTGAAAAAAAAATGTTAAAGAAGGAATTAAGTGTATCAAAAATAAGAATATTGTTATCAATTAAGGTTGATAAGTGTCTATTTTGAAAATGACTGTAGTGACGGGACAGTCTATATTAAGATATAATTCAATAACCTCTAAATTGAAAGTTAAGAGAGTATTTATAAAGAGATGAAGTGATAAAATATCTTGAACGTAATAGATGGGCGAGGTATATGTATATTATAAGATGAGCTGATTCTTGTATAAAGATACATTAATTGGGAATGTAATGAGTTATCTTGATTGCTTGTTAAGAAAGTAATAATATATATAGATATATATAATGATAAGTTATGAAATTGGGAGAAGATGATTGACTCTAAGGGGGAGAGTAGAAGTTATGTGATTTGATGAAATAATAACTTGAGAATATGATTAACTTCATATGAAAATTAAGATGGTATTTTGTTAAAAATGGATTGTTGCCGTACTGGAAAATTTTGAGGACGAAATTATTTGAGGAGAGAATTGTAATACCCCGATTTTTGATGCACTTTGGAATAGTAGTTGTGAGAGAGTATGTTGGTGAAATATGTAAAGAAGATATAATAAGAGATAGATGTGTTTGAAGGATGATATGTATATATTGTATTTAAAAGATATGGGAAATATAAATGAAATATATAAGACATATACATATATCAACATATACATCAAATATACATGATGTATATATTGGTGTAGGAAAAGTAAATTGTAAATAATTAATTAATAAGACTAATAAAAATAATGACAAGAGAAAAAGAAGAAAAGAAAGTCAAAGGATGGAACAATATTTATGGTGGAGAATTTTTAAGGGTATTTAATTATATTATTATATATATATAAGATAAGGATGAGAGTTTGACAAGAGAGCTTTTTCTTTCTTTCTTTCTTCTTCTTCTTCTTCTTCTTGAACGTGGGAGAGAGAGAGAGAGAGAGAGAGAGAGAAGAGGATTTTGTTCACATACACATCAAATTCATAAGGGCTTTAAGAGAATTGAAGGTGGATATTGAAGATTTGGCAAAGAATTCAAGTAAGTGTTCTTTTCCTTGTGTTGATTTCTATAGATTGAGTTTATAATGAAAGATTGAACTGTATATATATATATATATGTTGAATTGGTATTTAGATGATGATAATATGGTTATTTGTGAGGATGATGATGAGTTGTTGAAATTGTTTAGTAAGGGTTTAGTATAAATGAGTTGGGAAATTGAGTAATTGATACATGGATGAAGTATATAATGATTGTATATACTTTTCCATGACTTTGGGACTTAACACATTTGGTTGGAAATTGTGTTAAGTTATTTATTATATTGTTGATGCTTGAGAATGATGCTATGATGTGCATAATGTGAAAGATATAATGATCATTCAAAATGTATGTACAATGCAATTGGTTATGTATACCCTAATGGTGAGATGTGAAGTCATTGTTGTTGACTATAATGATGCAAATGAAATAATTGAGGCATGGTTGCCTAGATGATTATGAGAAAATGAGAATGGAATTGATAATGAAATAATAAAAGAATTGTGTGCCTAATATGTTATTCAATTTTCAGAGCTTTGTTATTGGTTGCATGCCTAAAAGTAACAATCCCTTGAAGCTGGGTTGGGCTTGGTCCTTGAAGCCAAGTTGGGTTGAAGTTTAGCATGCTTAACTCCCCTTGAAGCTTGGTTGGGCCTAGTCCTTGAAGCCTAGTTGAGATGTTACATATGAGATGTTTCTCATTGTGATAATGAATCGCCTACGGGCTTGATAAATTTGATTATTGAACCAAAACAGTAACTCTGAAGGTTGAATGGCATATTAGTTTCTTTTGGACCCATGCGTGTCTTTGCTTTAATGTGAATTATGGAATAAGGTATAATGTTATGAGATATATGATGATGATCATGGAATGAGATGTTCACAATAGGAATGTGGCTTGAGAAACTATGTTGAATGATGAGAAATTAATTGTTGAAAAACTTAAGCTGAGCTAAGTCTTGATATTGAAAATGAGATTGTAAAAATACAATACGATGTGTAATATGTATATGGATGTGGACATTGTGAGTATTATTTCATGAATGTTCTAATAAGCCATTGAATTGTGGTTTGTTTTAATGATATATGTGTATATGTATATAAATTATGAGATTAGTGAAAATATATGAAAAGTGCATTGAAAATGAAAAACATGATAAGAAAATGATGATACATGAAGTTAATATACGAGTATGATTTTCTGTAATGTATGTTTATAATATTTATTTGTACTACTAAGCTTTCGAGCTTAGCGCGGTTGTATAAATCACGTAGGTGAGTAGATGATTGATCCGGGAGTCAAAACATTATGCCACGAGGAGGGTAAGAGTATTTCGAGACCAACTAGAAGGTGGTGCATACATGTACAATTTTATTATGTTGTATTTTGATAAAAATGTAAATATACATAAGTAAATTTTGGAAAAGACAAGGTAATTTATATATATGTAATATCACAAAAAGTATAATGATTTTGTAAATGTTCTTTAAATAGAATGTATTATTGTTTGGAGCTAAGGTAAAGTTTTTATACTGTAATGAAAAATGACATCCTTATACTTTATATATGTACTATATGTATACAAGGTATAAGTATAGTACTTATATAGAGTATAGGGGTGTTACATATGCTGTTTAGCCGAGCTGTAAAAGTGTGAACTAACAGATTGTGCACCACTTGGCAAGGGAAGGACTCAAAGTTGGATGCCTTAGATACCTTGGGCTGGTATCTATCAGCAGTGGGTGCAAAGGTCCTCCAAACCTGAGGGAGAGCAACTTCATACTCGGCAAAATCCACCTCAGAATTAAGATAGTCCAAAGTTTGTACCTCTTGTGGCCATTAATTCTCATATGGAATCTCTAACACCCCCCCCCCCCAATCTGAATTGTATGGTTGGCTCAGTAATTGAAACCTTGGTCTTGTGAAACTGAAAGGTGCAGTAGAATTCTAGTATCAACTCTCTGTAAGCAGGCTCATTGATGGAGAACAGTTGTTCCCATCCTGGTTGGTTGATCAGTTCCCGAATGTCGGCTAAAATGTTGGCTAGCACCACAACTTCCCAATATAAAACATGAGGTGGAGATCAATCCTTGTTGCCGAAAAGCTCAAACCGCTTCCGCTCAACGGGATGCGAGAATCGAAGGCATTTGTGGTTTACCATGAACTAGGAGGTTGGTCGTGTAGCGGGTTGGCGTGAACTGTCTTCCCCTCGTGCTCGTTTTGTAGGGAGCTTGGAGGATGGTTGTTTGCAAGGGCCCATTGTCTGCAAAATAAACAAAAAAATACTCAATAACAACAAAGATGGCACTATACGAAACACCAACAAAAGAACGGCATAAAGTTACCGAAATACCGGCATTATAACGATAAAGCACAACATATATTCCAACAAAATGAATGCCAACGGCCAATTTAAAATAAGTTTAACCAACATATATCAACAAAAACTTAACCAACATATACCAACAAAAATTGATCTAAGCCAATAAGCGATGAACCAATTCTAACAAGGGCAATTATGTAGATTCACAAATGAAACCTTGTATCCATAGCCCAACAAAACAAAGCAAACAGTTGATAAATGCATGCTTAAACAACAACAAATAAATCCTAAATATTGGAACAACAAAATAAAGCAAAATAAATCAAACGCCAAATAAACCAAAGTAGATCCCTCAAAAGTCAAAATAAATCTCAAAATGCTAAGGAAAACATGAGATAATACAAGGAATCCATAAGAAATAGCGAAAGAAATCAAACAAAGTCACAAAAGTGAGAGTTCATACCTAAAAAATGCAGTAATGTGTGGAATCAAACTAAAAGTGAGTGGATCCACGCAAAAATGTAAAACAGGAGTTAAAATCCCTTCTAGAGTGAGTGGGTGTGTGAGTGCGGCGATTGGAGTGCAAAGAATTTGAGAGAAAATGAGAGATGAGGGAGAAATGAAGTGTTTTTTGGCTTTCGGGCGGTTATTAAACCCATCGGCATGCCCAGTGACACCTCCGTGTTACTGGACGTGTCATATGTGTTGGGATATAGTGTATACGACATGTTCAATGACACACACATGTCCATGGTCATGTCACAGATACTAGATGAATGAGAAAATGACATGCCTAATGACATGCACGAGTCGTTGGGTGTGTCATAGGTACTATATGAATGAGAAAATGACACGACCAAAGACACGCACATGTCTGTGGGCGTGTCACAGGTACTATGATACAAATGAAATGACACGCCCAATGGTCTGGGCGTGTCCTTTGGGAGTGCTGTCCCTCTCTTTTTTTGGGTACGATGGTGTCACTGGACGTGCCATAGCTACTGTGTGTAAATTAAAATGACACGCTCAGTGACAAGACCGTTTTTCTGGGCCTGTCAATGTTACTGCCCTTGAAAATGATTAAGATCAAGTTCCCTTTTTCCTCTACTTATCCAACTTCATTCAAAAAAACACACCACAACTAATGATAGAAGGATTTAAAAATTTAAGGCATAAACTAAAAACATAGAAATTAAAGAAACAAAAATTAAAGAATGAATAAAATGGTGGGTTGTCTCCCACCCAGCACTTCTTTAACGTCATATTAGTTGGACGTTCAGGGGCAATTTTGCCTAGTCTTGGAGGTGTAAAACCTCCTTCAAGTCATGTATTTCTCCCTCCAAGTATAATATTTGAGCCTGTGCCCATTCACCTTAAAATCCCCTTTTTTCCAGATGAGTTATTTCAACCACTCCATAGGGGAAAACTTCCTTAACTGTAAAAGGACCACACCATCGCGATTTTAACTTACCTGGAAAGAGTCGAAGCCTCGAATTATACAATAATACCTGATCTCTAGCTTAAAACTCTTTTCGCTTCTTAATGCGAGCATCATGTCATCTCTTAGTGCAATCCTTATACATTCTTGCATTGTCATAGGCTTGCAATCTCCACTCATCCGGCTCGTTTACCTATAATTTTCTCCTTTCACCTGCACTAGCTAGATCAAGGTTAATCTGTTTTATAACCCAATAAGCATTATGTTCAATTTCTACAGGTAAATGACAAGCCTTTTGTGAGCGGGGATTTTTGCCTCCACTCCCGGTGGAATGTTTCTTGCGACTTCGGCACTGTTTAGGCTCGGAGCCTTAGAGAACACGGACTTAAGTCCGGAGAAAATGGAGTTGCCACCCGGACGGACCGGGAAAAAAGAAAGAGGTGGATGACTCGATTCCTAAGGAATTCCCAACCCCTTAATGGGTTTGGAAAGTTGGGTACGTGTGGGGAAGGTGAGAAATGGCCCAGCACCCCCATAACGCCCAGTTCATTGGAACCGGCCTCCTTTACAGGTCTTAATAATATAAAATTCTTAAGTATAACAACATTATCCACATTACACACAATAATTAAAAGATATCATCAATATATTAAAATTAAAGCAAGGTCCAAACAAAATAATTAAATGGACACCCATCCAAGGATGGAAACATGTCCTTACATCACATGCCTAAATAGGACACCCACCGAAAGGTAGAAACATGTCCTTTACATAGGTTCTAAAATAGAAAAGAAAATTAAATTACATGATATTTAACTGATGAGGTACCCACCAAGTGGAAACATACCTCTTACAACATTTGGAAATCTAAATAAATTGATAAAAGTAAATAATCATTCATCATAAATAAATCATTCATCAAAGATATTAAATATCAATAGAAAGTAAATATCCATCCATGATAAATTAAATAAACCAAGCATTGAACTTAAATAAATTAAAGTATAATCAAATATAGAATTGAATAAGGCAAATAAAAATCCAAATTATAGCTACTGTTTCCATTTAGGGCTCTTTATTTCATGTGTTTAGGGTTTTGGAATTTATAGAATTAGGCTACTGTGACTTTAAGAGAATTAAAATAGATTGAAGTTTTATGTTTTAAAAGGTTGGTAAAGTTTTTTGATTAACTAAACTAGGGTTTGTTATGTAAAATCATGAAACTAAAATTTGGACTCTTTTAAAATACTTTTGATTTATGGTTTCAAGTTTACTGTGTGAAATTAAAATATTTATGCTTTTATGGTTTTAAAAGTTTTAAAGGATTAGGGTTTAGAAAAAATTAGGGTTTAAGGTTTTAGAGGGGTTAGGGTTCAACGATTTAAGGTTTATATAAATGAAAAAAGTGTTTGGAAAAAGCAATTGATAATTTTATGAAAGTAGACCAACGATTTAAGGCTTATATAAATGGAAAAAGTGTTTTTAGGGTTTGTTGTAAGAAACAGAATAAAATTTTAGTTTTGTTGAAAAATATATTCAATTAGGGTTTTAAGATTTTGAAGAAGTAAAAATAACAATTTTAAGTCTTTTTGGAAAATAAAACAACGAATTTGTGTTTTTAACTTTAGAAAGACTAAATTAAAGTTCTAGGGTTTTTGAATTAAAAAAAAACACAATTTCATAGTTTATGCTGCTGTGAAAAAAATATAACAATTAATACATACCTCCTGTTGATGGTTCCTCCAAAAAATTCTTCTTGGATGAACAAAATCAAAGGCAGTTGCTGCCTTTGATGATTTGTTAATGCTTTGCTTCTTCGTCTCTCAAAAAGTCAGATTTGATTAAAGTTTTTCTTTACAGATTCGGTTTCAAACTCTCCCAATTTTCGTCCCAATTTCTGATTTTTTTCCCTCTCTCTGTCTCCTTATTTATAGAAGTTTTTATGGTTTTTTTCCTAGTTGCTCACGACATACATTATTTATTAAGAAAAGGAAACCGAAACCTAATTGCATTAGGTTTCGGAAAATTTGCATCGAAAATTTCGCTGGCAAAAAAAAACTGCTGCAGAAAAATTGCGCTGGGAAAAAAATTGCCGCAGAAAAAATTGTGCTGGTGAAAAAGCTGCGGGCGAAATGCCCACGGGCCCGTGCTGACTTTCGGCGATGAATTTTTCGTCGCCGATTTTTTATTTTTATTTTTACTTTTTTATTTTTATTTGTTTATTTTTATTTTTTATTAATAAAAATTAGATGCTAAAGTAAAAATTATTTAATTAAGATAACAAAAATTATTTTGGACTAATTAAAATATATTAGACAACACAAAAATTATTTTAGACCAAACAAAATATATTGGACCGGATCGGGTCAAAAATTAAGGGTTTATAGTTTGCTCCCTGCTTGAATGATCTGAAACTTTAGTGAAAGAGAGTGAAAAGTAACAAGACTTAATTTTTGAGATGGTGGAGGTTTTGGGTTCTAGACCCAGTTCGAGTTCTGGATTCAAGGATAATTCTAGATTCTGGACCTAAGGAAAATTTGGGTTCTAGACCCGATCTAAGTTCTGGACTTAGAAAAGATTCTAGGTTCTGGACCTAAGAAAAATTTGAGTTCTAGACCCAAGCTAAGTTCTGGACTTAGAAAAAATTCTATGTTCTAGACCTAAGGAAAATTTGGGTTCTGGACCCGAGCTAAGTTTTGGACTTAGAAAAGATTCTAGGTTCTGGACCTAAGGAAAATTTGGGTTCTGAACCCGAGTTAAGTTCTGGACTTAGAAAAAATTCTAGGTTCTGGACCTAAAGAAAATTTGGGTTCTGGACCCGAGCTAAGTTCTTGACTTAGAAAAGATTCTAGGTTCTAGACCTAAGGAAAATTTGGGTTCTGGACCTTCTTATTGCCCCTTAGGTGCAAAAATATTTATATACCCGCAATTATTTGAATGATTAAAGTGAATAATTGAATTTACTGTTTATTTACTATGTAGTCACTATTCATGCAGTATTTACTATTCATAAATAGTAAATTTACTATTAGCAAACAATATCAAATATCAAAAACTATCTCGGGTCGGCTTGATGGTGGTTGTCGAGGTATTCTTTTCCTTCACCAACGTTATTTCCACTCTTTTCTTGCATGAATTTGATCTTTACTATTATTGTTGTAGGTATGGGCATATTAACATAACATCGTGAGGGTACCCGTTATTTCCCGAGAGAGAGTCGGGTATCCGAGATTAAATTTCTGGTTGTCTGATTGTGTGGACATTCCCGGCTCTCATCACGTGCATACTCACCATTATGTGTTGAGCCACTTAACCTGGGACCAGGTAAAATAATATTAGTATGCTTTAAATTTTATGTGAAAGTTTTACTTACCTTATGTTATTTTTCAGGTGAATTTGGCCTAGTGAAGCCCAGAAGAGCGAGCAAACTTGTCTCCTTTGATGAGGGCTGCACTGTCTTTCCAACATTCTCGCCGAATTATTGCTGGCCCAGTGTCTAATGGCTGGTTTCTTGGGGAAAGAGTTTATGAATGGTTTCTCAGTCCAGAGCAGCGGAGGTTTCCAATGCAAATTCCGAAATATACTTTAAATATTATGTCAATGCCGGAGGATGCATGGTGGTTGGCCCGGTATGGTTATGGTGCCGAGTCATTTCTCCATTTATCGGGTCCATTTTATGCCCATTTTATTCAAAGAAGACTCTTGAACTTTGATGTATCTCTTGTTGGTGTACGGGAGATTTTCGACGAAAATGAGGGTAGAGATGAAGAGGAACATCATGGAGATACAGGAGAGTCCGTTCCACATCTCGGGGCTAGTACTTCTCAAGTAAAACTTTTACCACTTTTCTCTTGCAACTGCTCTTTTCTTTCTTTGATTCTTTAATGATTGTTGCAGGTTGTTGGCTCATTTGATCATGAGGCTGGACCTTCTTTTATTGCCCCTTCATTTGCTCGTTCTAACCCGCCAGATATGCCATCTCATCCGCAGGGTATTGATTTGAATTACCTGGTACGTTCCTTATTTCATGGTAATTTATGCTATATGTATGCCTAATTATGTATGCTCTTACCTTTTCCTTTTTGGCTCACAGCGGATGCTCGAAGAACAAAATAGGAAACTTCAAGAAGAGTTGGCTGCAAGTCGTCAGCAGGCTTCTCATTTTGAAAATTTATATCATCAATCCGAACAACATTTTCGAGACTTTCGATTTCAGGGGATGAGGGATCCCGGCGCTTCTTCATCAAGAGGCCCCCAAACTGATGAACATGAGATCCTTTCGTCTGCTTCTGATGAGGACCATGACAGATCAGAACTTCAAGGTAATAAAGATTTTGGTGCTCCCGCTTTGGGTGATCCTGGGATGAGTAATTTGCCGAGTTTTGGTGCTCCCGCTTTGGGAGGACTCGGGACGAGTGATTTGCCCCCTCCTCCAACAGGCGATGACTTTTTCAAGGCTTTATTTGATGACCTACCACCACCCTCTTAGTGATATGTAAATATTGTAGTAATTGTACAATAATGAAAAAATACAATTTTTCTTTTTACTATACCTTTTTTCGTTTTTTTTGTTACTGCACCACTTTTTTTTTTTTTCAAAATACCTCATAATTTCACAATTTACATCCCTTGCTAAACCAAATCTGTAATATCCCAAAGTATACCCTAAAAGTTTTGGAATATTTTATTGTTGTATTGGATTAAATGTATATGTTTAAATGGAAAGAGAATTGAGGTAAGGGAAGAGTGTATATGTTGTATATATAGTGATATATACAACATATACAAGTTAAAGAAATGGAAGTCAAAGAAGATTAATTAATTATTTTAAATTAATTAAATGGAAAATTGAATTAGTGAGTGGATGATGATATTTGTAATATTTTATTATTTTATTTGCTTGGTTGAGAATTAAAGGATGATTGAATGGTTGAGAGAAGAGTTGAGTGTTGACTTTGCTCTTCTTTCTTCATCTTCTTCTTCTTCTTCTTCTTCTTCTTCTTCTTTCCTTGTTTGGCCGACCATCACAATAGCAAGAGAGGAAGAGAGTTTTTGATTTTCCAAACTCAAGATTGAAGGATGTTTCAAGTGATCAAGTTGGAAATCTAAGTAGTTTCATCATTTTTGGTAAGTTTCCACTTGATTCCTGTAATATCCCGAGATATACCTTAAAAGTTTTGGAGGAGTTGTTGTATTTGGATTTAATATATATGTGATGTATATGTATATGTCTAATTGTAATATCCCTAAGTGTGCCTAGAAGTTATGATAATATTGTTGTTATTGAATTGAAGGTGTAAGTGATAAGTGGTAATTGTGTATGGTTTATTTGAATGATAAAAGAAGTTAAGAGATAATGTATATGTGTAATTGGAAAGAAAAGCAATGTGTAGAGAGAAGTGTATATGTAGTGTATATGGTGATATATATGACATATAAGTTGGTCAAAGGGCTTGGTCAAGGGAAGAAGATATTTATATTGTTAAGTGTGAAATTACCAAAATGGGCAAGAGTTTGTAAAGGGAATTAAAATGTGCATGAGGGTAAGATAGTAAATTACTTTTGGAGGAGTATTTAATGAGTGTTGACTTTAGGGTTTCTTCATCATTTCTTCTTCTTCTTCCTTGTGTGGCCGGCTCACCTAAAGCAAAGGAAGACAAGAGAGCTAAGTGAGGGTTTGATGTTCTAAGCTTCAAAGTTGAGAGAGATTTCAAGTAAACAAGTTGGAATTTCAAGAATTTCATGATTTTGGGTAAGTTTGCTCTTGTTTACTCTTGTTATTTTTGAAGTTATGCTTGAGTTGAGTTGTGATTTGATGATGGTATGATTAAGTTGCTTATGGTGTGATTTTAAGTATTGATTTTGCTTGATAGATGAGAAGTTGGGTTGGTGTTGGTGATGGAAGAGTAAGAGTTGTGTTTAGTGAAATTGTTTCTGTTTTACAATTAGTAAAGGCTGTGATTTGTATGATTTTTAATTAATTATAGAAAAATGTTCTTGAAGTGAATTTTTGATATGTTGTGCCTCTATGAGTCTAGAATGACTGAAAAATATGTTGATTCGATTTTGGATAGGTTATGAGTTTAGAAAGATTATTTTTATTAGACCTGTTCCAGCAGGTACCTTAACTGAGACAGCTCTATTTCGGGATTTTTAATAAAATGTAGAAAAATCATATTCAATTGAATTTTGGATATGTTGTTTCTTAGTGAGTCTAGTATTTGAGAAAAATAATTTGGAACCACGTTGATTGAATTTGATTTATGGAATTCACAAAGTTCAGAACTGCTGCCAGGATGCAGGGCAATTGGGGCAGTCTGGTTAGGTGAACTATTTGACCAAGATTTTGTGTTCAGTTTGATCTGAAATTTTAAAGGAATGATTTTAAGATACAAAACTAAATTCTGTAAAAATTTTAGAATTTTTAGTCAAGTAGATTATTTTATACAATTTTTCAAAATAAGGATAAAATGGAGTCTAAAACCAGAATGTACTATTCATATGGTCATTTTGCTAATATTCCTTTTGGATTAGGTTTTGGAAGGAAGTGAATTGCCCTAAGTTGAGAAGTAAAGAACTCTTGAGAGAAGAAGAGTTTAGAGTTGTGTGAAGTGCTATTGAGGTAAGTACAAAACCCTATTTGATTTCATATATTTATATGACTTTGAACCTTAAACCATTTGATTATAAATGTGTTAAGAAATCTATTATATCATTGATACCTATGAGTATATCAATAAGAGTATATGAAATGTGAGAGCATTCAATAATGTATATACTATGAAAGATGAAAGATGTGATGATATGATTGTATGATATGATGATATAATAATGTAATTGATTGTGTATACTTAAATGATGAATGATTATATATGTAATAATAATGAGACATGAAATAGAGATTGAGATATAATGATGTATGAAGCTATCGTGATTGGCTATGATGATGTAAATGATGATTTAGGCATGTTTGCCTAATTGATGCCATTGTGATTGGCTATGATGAGGTAAATGATGAATTGTTCCAATGTGATTTGAGATATGGTGCAAATCTATTGTGTAATGTGAAATGAATTGAGAAAGTAGAGATAAATGGACGAACTTATCTGCCTCCTGCGGAACCATGCGGACCCCTGTGGATTGGGCAACCGAACTTGGACTACCGACCTGGTTGGGGGAAAGTTCGATTCATTCAGTGTTATACGTACCTATCTGCCTCCTGCGGAACCATGCGGACCCAGTGAATTGGGCAACCGAACTTGGACTACCGACCTGGTTGGGAGAAGGTTCGTTAATGATAGTTTTATACATGCCTATCTGCCTCCTGCGGACCCCTGGGATTGGCAGTGGCCTGAGGCCCAGTGGACAACCGACCTGGTTGGGGAAAGGTTTGTATTTGCAGCTATGGTTGTTGGAAATAATGATGAACTTTGAATAACATATTAGTGTGTTTTGGGCCCGAGTAAGTCTTTGTTGTTAATATGATATACAAATGTTGAAATAAATAAATATTGAGATCAATGATTGGTGAATTGTGAATATAACAATGTTATGTAGTCTGATATGTAATGTGTATATTGTTTGTGAGTATTAGTGATGGATTGTGGTTGATGATAATGGTTGCCTTTATTGGGAATATGATTTATGATTGGTAAACTATGATTTGTCGTAATGTTATAAGCATATATATATATAGTTTATGAGGTTGGTAGAAATTTATGTGGAATGCATTGGAAAAAGGGAAAACAGGTTAAGAGAATGATAAAACATGATGCTAAAAATATGATGTATGTTTATTTTGCAATGTATATTTTGTTTTTAATATTTATTTGTATTACTAAGCTTTTGGGCTTAGCGTGGTTATATTAATCGCGCAGGTAAAAGGTGATGGATTTGGAGTTAAACCATTATGTCTTGAAAAGGGCAAGTGTAGCTCGAGACCAACTAGAAGATGGTGCATGCATGTATAAGTTAATATATATATTGCATTTTTTTTTATAAGAATGTATTCATATGTATCAATAAATCTTTGGAAGAGACAATGTAACTATTATATATATATGTGTTATTATCAAAAGGATAGTGATCTTGTAAATCATTTTATATAATAAAATGTACTATTGTTTTAGAAGTTAAGTAAAGATTTTAAATTGTAATTACTAGTGGCATCCTTATACTCTATATACTTACTTTACGTATACAAAGTATATGTATGGTACTTATATAGAGTATCGGGGTGTTACAATTCCTTAGTTTTCTTTTGAGTTGTATTTGAGTTTGGTGTTTGATTGTTGATGGTATGAGTATGTTTGATTGTAGGGTGTTTGAGAGTATTTGGTTTATTTGATTTTGATTTTGGGGTTGGATTGAAGAGAAAGTGTTAGGTTTGGTGGAAGAACAAGTGTTGTATTTGAGTTGTGTGTATGTGATGGTTGTGAATTGGTGTTTGATGTATGTTTTGAATTGTATTGGCATTTTTGCAAGTTATATTGGTTTATGGGTGTGTTTAGTTAAGTTTGTTTGAAGTGGAAAATGGTGGAAGTAAGAGGTTTGTTGGATGTGTTGTTGTTGTTGCCGGAATCAGGATTTTTGGCCTGACACACCCATGAGCACGGCCAGGTCTTTAGACGTGTCAATGGTTCTATGTTCTTGGATGGGTGACACGAGCAGTGACACGCCCATGTCACTGAGCATGTCACAGCTTCTGTGTTGTAGTAGTATTGACATGTCCAGTGACATGCCCATGTCACTGAGAGTGTCATAGCTACTGTGTTGAGAGAGGATTGACACGGCCAATGACACGTCCATGTCACTGAGCATGTCAAAGCTTCTATGTTGTGAGGTTAGGGCACGGTCAAGGACACGCCCGTGTTGTTGAGCGTGTCATGTGTAGAGTTTGCCCTAGTTGGTTCTTAGCCTTATTATCTTATGTGTATCTCTAAATGAGTGTGTATGATCACCTTTGGTTTAGATTTTGAAGAGAATTGAGTTGCCCTAATCCAAGCGTTAGAGGATTCTTGGAAGAGGAAGTGTTTAGATTGGTATGAGTTGCTCTTGAGGTAAGTACAAACCCTACATTATTGCATACATTTACATGACATTGGGACTTAACACATTGGGTTGTAAATGTGTTAAGTAATCTATGATATTGTTGATACATTTGATTAATATTATGATTTGCATAATGTGAAAGATATGATGATCATTTAAAATGTATGTCCAATGCAATTGGCTATGTATACTTTAATGATGAGATGTGCAGCCATTGTTGTTGGCTATAATGATGCAAATGAAATAATTGGGGCATGATTGCCTAGTTTAATTATGGGAAATGAAATGAAAAATGAATTGTGAAAGAGATTGATAATGAGATAAATGAATTAATTGTGTGCCTAGTATGTTATTCAATTTTCAAAGTTCTGGGTTTGGGCGCATGCCTATGAATTGTTGGACAGGTGAAAAGACTGGGTCATAAGCCGAGTCCGCTGATAAATGTGAAATATGATGTTTTTGGGGTGAAAAGACCGGGTCGTAAGCCTCAAAAACTGTAACAGTCTAGCCGGGTTGAGGACCAAGATATTAGGGCCCTAGGGTCTAGCCGGGTTGAGGTCCAAGAGACTGGGTCTGTTACACTATCCATGGATAGAGATATATATATATATATATATCGCCTACGGGCTTGATGAATGTGATTATGGACCAAAGCAGTAACTCTGAACTTTGAATAACATATTAGATCCTTTTTGGGCCCATGCTTGTCTTTGTTTCAATGTGAATCATAAATGGTAAAACAACTGAATAAGATAATGAAATGTAATGTTATGAAATATAGCATTTTTGAATATGATCTCTATTGCTTGAAAGTATGACATTGACATTGCATTAAAGCATATTGTTATTGTGGTTTGTACCACTAAGCCTATGGCTTAGCGCGATTGTGGTTCATCGCGCAGGTGACAGGGTAGAACCGGAGAGTTCAGCTAGACCGAGTCGAGTCTAGACTCTGAAGTGTTGATTGTGGGCTTAAAGATCAGAGACAAACTGCCAAACATGTATAAATTTTATATTTTGTAAACATGGATTTTGTGTATTTATATATGTAAATACCACTACATTTTCCGCTGCATAATGAATAAATGTTTTATCTAGTATAGTTTATAATATACTTTGAATGTTTTAAGTTTTCTTATAATGTTGTTAAATTGAAAGATTGGTTTGCTTATTATAAAATGTGGCACTCCTGTATTCGGTATATGTATATTACAGGTGTAGTAATATGTAGTGTGCGTATACGGGGTATTAGGGTGTTACAAATGTTTTGGTATCAGAGCCTAGGTTTGAGATTCTCAACCTAGGTAAATTGTAAGAAAAAGAAAATTTTGATTTTAAAATATGGTTTTTGAATAAGATACATGTTTTGGCACTGGGAGTCTCTGATCTTTGATGAGGTATATTTTGTTGTGTTTGCAGATATAGGTAGTAATGGCATCTCAGTCACGTCAGTCCATAGAAGGTAGTGCTAAGAGTGTAGCTCCTGAAGAGGGTAGACACTACAAAAAAAACAGCAATCTGCGACGCAATCTGCGACACCATTAACGATGAAATCAACGACCAAAATACGATAGCGACAATATCAGCGACGAACAGCGAGAAAAATCGAGCGGACGGTAATATCCTGGTCGCTAAAAAATCAACGATAAATCAGCGACCAATTGTGCGTGTCGTTGATTAGTGACAAATCAGTGACAAAACAGAGACAAATTCAACGACATTTTCATTTTTGGCGGGAATATAATTCCCGCTGAAAGTCGTCGCTGATTTAGCTTTAGTCGTTGAATTCATCGCTATTTGGGTCATTAATTTAGTCGCTGAATTTGTCGCTAATTTGCTCGCTAAATTTTGTCGCTGATGTTATGTCGCAATATTTTTCTCGTTGTTTCAGTCGTTGATTTGTCGCAGAATTCAATATTTTTTTGTCACCTTTGGTTGCTAATTTTGTCGCAATTTTATAATTGTTTGGCTATATTTTTCCAGTATTCCAATTTTTTTTTTGTCTACACATTTTCAAGAACCTGTTGAATTTCAAATATAAAAACCAAATATGTTTATAAAATAGTCATTCATTACAATAATAATCAAATAACACAACATTCATAATTAAATTATTAGTGGCAATAAATATACTAAACTTTTATTAATTTCTTAATAAATTTTACTTAATAATATTGAAATTATTTAAAAATTATGGACAACTATAAGTGTAAATTTGAAACAGTAAAGTTATGAAAAAAAGATAGGGTTAAACCAAATTAAAAAAATTTAAAAAAAAAGAAGAGAAAATGGTAATATATGTAATAAAGAATTGAGAACATAAAAGAAACAAGCTAAAGGAGTTGTGTTTTATAGATATGTTATAATAGGAATTGCATGTTGTGTGGTGGTATAACTTGTAAGGAAGCAAACTAAGAGCCACTGTGGTTTATTATTATTTTACTTTTTACTATCATTTTTTTTTATTTGCAAAGAGAGAAAGAGAACAAGAGTAATAACAAATAGTAAAGCACAATTATTAAAAAAAATGCCAAAAACAAAGAATATAAAAATGTTTCTAATAAAAAAAATAATATATAAAAATGAAAATGAAGATAGGTCCCATTCTTTTATGTGCCGCCACAATCCACTATTTTAAAGTGGTCCCATTTTCCTAAAACAAATTCTCAGATTATCACAATACAAATTTCAAAGTCCAATATAGACATTTCTAGTTTGCAATATTTTAAGTGTAGAGCATATTCTCAAGCACCGATCAATAGAATTCACTTGTTCTTCTCCATCATACCTGAGACTTCAACGCTTTTTCACTGACACTGATAGCTGTTCAATGAAAGAACTCTCGGTAAGCTTATAGAGCAGGAGCAAAATATTAGCACGAGCAAAATATTAAGTCATTTATCTCCTAAAATTCATTGTAGGACAAGAAAGCAGTATAATTTGCAAATGTCTTGGTTATTAAAGCTTCAAAGTAAGGGATAAGAAGTACATTCATGATCCAATTATCGCAAAGCATTTAACTATAAAATAACAATCACCAGATGTTATTCAAAATATTAAAACACACCAGGGAATCAGCATCCAAAGTTGAAGTCGCCTCTCCTAATCGGAAAACTCCACTATAACCCTTAATCATCCCTTGATACCTGCATACAAATATCCCAGTTTCAGAGGCTAGCATCTTTGTATTAATAGCTTGAAAGATTGCGAAGCATGCCAGTAATTCTAGCATTAAGCGTGCAGGTAATTCTAGCATTATTGGTCCTTGCAGCTATCAAACCTAAGGAAATAATTGCAGCCTGCAGCATTTAAACAAACATTACAGCCTTATACAGAAAGATCTAAGGGGATAAAAAATAAATTAGACCCAAACCAACTCCATCTCACCATTGCAACTTCTGAATCTGTATCATAGCTGAGTCTGCTTAGTGTGTCCATTATATTAACCTGCTACATAGTAAATAACTAACTCATCATACACAGTGAAGCCCCTCATTTTCTATAGTTGGAAGAAACTTGATTGGGATGAAATTGGAGTTATCATATAAACTTCCCATTCCTCTGATTTTTGGGAAGTAATTCATACAAATCACATTTTCATTTGCAACACAAAAACAATGAAATGACAACAGTAATCCACACAGATTTCTTGATTTCATCATTAAAACTTCTTTAAAAAAATAAGTATTGATCATCCCCAACAGAGCCAAATAAGTATTCATGCCTAAGATGCCATGCTACATCTTCTACAACGCCTTCATGAACCTATTAAGCATAAATTTGAAAACATTACCACAATTTACAAACGATGCATAAAACCTAGCAGTCATTTTAATATGAACAAGTAAAGTTAATGATTTTTTTCCAATTCTTGTTAGAATTGTAAAAAAAAGGTACTATTATTGAGAGGAGCAAGTAGATCAAGTGAAGTGAAAGTATAAGCAGCGAAACAGACCTTAAAAATTTGCATAGCGTCAAGGGCCTTATTCTTAGGAGTAGAATTGATGTCCCACAAACAAATTTGAGCTTCATCAGAACCGCTAAGCAAGTGACCCTGTTTAAACTTACTCCAAGACAAACCATAGCCTTCAGTGCTGTGGCCCCTCAACCTCAAATCGGGAGTACAAGAGCCGTCAAGAGGGGGCTTAGATGGGTGCTTGCTGTAGTCAAAGACATAAACTTCAGCACTAACAGTCTTGGTGGCAATAATAAAAGGATTTTGAGGCAGATAACGAGCTCTGTTAACTTCTCCCTCGTGATTGATTTGCTGAATTATTTGGACCTACAAAACACAACAATTTCACAGAAAAAATAATAAATTTTTAGAAAGAGAAAGCGGTAAAGAAAATTTAAAAGAAAGAAACCTTGCCGTTGGCAGCTCCAAAACCACCAAAATCAGAGCGATCGTCATCGTAGTGGCGGGCATCGTTCTCGGCATCATCAAACGGAAGCTGGACTTGGGCAAGCATGAGGTAGTTGGGCTCGTTTTCGGAGGTGTGGGTGCCGAGAATCATTTTCTGGACGGAGTAGTCCTTGCCAGGAGGCTCCTCGCGGTCAGGCAACCACTCAACTGTAAGGGAGGGCCACTCAAGGGCATGGGTGATGACCAGATCGTAAAGAAAAGGAGTATTCTTTTTCCATATTTTGTATTCTTCATTTATGAGTCTTTCCTCTATTTCCTCTCTCATTTCGGCTTCGTCTTTCCCCATTATTCTTCTCCAATTTTTGATTCAATTTAATCCGCTACAGAGTAATAGCTAGGGTTTCGGGTGCGGTGTGAAATTGGGCATGTGGATGGGTAAGTGTGATTTGGGGATTTCAGGAGGAGGGACCAAAGCTATTCCCGCCAAAACCACAAGTTAATTCGATCCATTTTACCAAAAAACAAGCCCTAGCGGAGTTGTATTTGTATGCTGCAACTTGCCCAATCAACAAATAAATAAATATCAATTAAAAAATATTTGGTTTTTTTTTCGTTATTATACTAGAAGAAAACTTTGGCGTTACTTTCAAATTATTGATATCTAATTTTAATAACTTACTCATAAGCTTTTTATTATTTTTTTAATTTTTTATTTTATATTTCTAAAAATTGGCATATATAACTTTATCATACTATATATATTTTTATTATCATAACCATATTCAATTCTTTAAATCATATTAAGAAAACTATTAAAATATACAAATAGTATAAAATATATAAAAATATTTTACTTAAGTATAGAAATTAAGCTAAACTTTATTATATTTTTTAGGTATAATATTAGATAAATATAACTACATAGAGTCTATACGAGCAAAATAACTAAAAAAAACATTGTTAAAATAAAATAATAAACAGCTCAACATAAATAATATAGATTTTTAAAGATAAAATGGCTAATTATTTTTTCAATTATGTTCACATAGAGTCTCATGCATTTAAAGACAATTCAAATTATATTCATGCAAAATTTAATCTCTTCAATAACATCAAAATTTTTATTTGCAGATAAGTAAACAAATTTCATAAAAAGCAAGTAAAATTAAAGCTAACCTCAAAAAATAATTGACTGTAGGCTTGGGGTTCTTCATTATTTATTTTGAGATCCAGATTTATAAGGGAAAGGGAAATGAATAATGTAATACTCTTTCTTTCTTTCTTTCTTTCTTTCTTTCCCCTTGTTTCGCTGATTTTTAAAACAAAAGAGCTCGTTTTTAGCTGGAGTTTTGGACCCGATTGTGAACAAAAACAAATATTAATAAGCATCCATATATCATCACTCTTTCACTGATCAAAGAGTTGCCAAAAAGAGAGAGAAGTGGTATTTTATTGAGGGGAAGAATAGAAGATATAGGAGTTAAATCAAAATTATACCAAAATAGAAAATAAAATTAATTTCTCGCTAATCCGTCGCTATATGCTCGCAAATTAGCGACTAATCTGCGACGAACTATTTTTCTCGCAAATCAGCGAGCCATTTAGCGACTAATTAGCGATCAATTACTTTAAAATAGAAAATAAAATTAATTTCTCGCTGATTGGTCTCTATATGCTCGCAAATTAGCGACTAATCTGCGACGAACTATTTTTCTCGCAAATCAGCGAGCCATTTAGCGACTAATTAGCGACCAATTACTTTAAAATAGAAAATAAAATTAATTTCTAGCTGATTGGTCTCTATATTCTCGCAAATTAGCGACTAATCTGCGACGAACTATTTTTCTCGCAAATCAGTGAGCCATTTAGCAACTAATTAGCGACCAATTACTTTAAAATAGAAAATAAAATTAATTGGTCTCTGATTGGTCTCTATATGCTCGCAAATTAGCGACTAATCTGCGACTAACTATTTTTCTCGCAAATCAGCGAGCCATTTAGCGACTAATTAGCGACCAATTACTTTAAAATAGAAAATAAAATTAATTTCTCGCTGATTGGTCTCTATATTCTCGCAAATTAGCGACTAATCTGCGACGAACTATTTTTCTCGCAAATCAGCGAGCCATTTAGCGACTAATTAGCGACCAATTACTTTAAAATAGAAAATAAAATTAATTTCTCGCTGATTGGTCTCTATATTCTCGCAAATTAGTGACTAATCTGCGACGAACTATTTTTCTCTCAAATCAGCGAGCCATTTAGCGACTAATTAGCGACCAATTACTTTAAAATAGAAAATAAAATTAATTTCTCACTGATTTATTGTAAATTAGTCGTAACGTCGTCGCTCATTGTTGGCGCCAAAATCTGGGCCAAAATTCAGCGACACATTCAGCGAGAAACGACCTTTTATCGCTATTCAGCGACAGATTCTACGACCATTTTTTTTGTCGTTAATCAACAACACATTTAGCGACCCATTCAGCGACGGAATGTTGGAAAGACACTTATCTTAATTCTTTGTCATAAAGTTGTCGTTGATAAAGTCGCTAATCAGCGACAAAATAAGAGTTGTCGCAGAATGCGTCGCTGATTGCGCTTTTTTTGTAGTGAGAGATGGAGCTAGGGTTGAGAGAGCTGGAGAGGCACCTACTCCTGTGTGAGAGAGACTAGCTGCTGATGAGGTTCCACCAGTTTGGCTAAGACATGTGGTAGAATTGTTGAGGCAAGCTCCAGTGCAGCCGCCACCGCCACCACAGCCACAAGTACCGGTGAGGCATTATGATAAATTGAGAAAGTATGGGGCTGAGGATTTCTTTGGTACTATAGATCCTGCAGTAGCTGAGCAGTGGTTGGATAGAGTGCAGAGGGTATTTATTCAGTTGCAAGCTACTCCTGAAGAGAAATTTGATTATGCTAGATCCTTATTGCAGAAAGATGCTTATGATTGGTGGAAGACAGTTCCACATGCCATGGATGATCCACCTACTTTGTTTTATAGTGATTTTTTGTGGGAGTTTGAGCAGAAATATACTCCGAGGGAGTATAAGGATGTTAAGAAGATGGAATTTCTGAATCTGAGACAAGATAACCGGACAGTGACAGAGTATGAGATAGAGTATATCCGGTTGAGTCATTATGCCGGTGGGATTATTTCAGATGAGATTGATCAGTGCAGGAGATTTGAGGAGGGATTGAGGCCCTCTATTATGTGTATTGTTGCTGGTTCTCGGTACCAAGACTTTTCTCAATTGGTTGCAGCAGCCAGAAGTGTTGAGAGAGCACAGGGTATTATAGCAGCTGCTACCGAGGAGGAGAGCAGAGTTAGGAGATCCCAGTTTGAGGCAGGGTCTTCGTCTATGAAGAGAGGCCGAGGAAGTTTTATTTTGAGAGTCAGTAGGATCCTGAGGTAGTCAGGTAGGTTAGTTCAGTATCAGAGGCAGAGGCCGAGACCTACAGTTTCTGTATCTAGTGCTCCGACTCCAGTGGTTCAGAGGCCTACTCCACCTACATGTGTCCATTGTGGTAGGATACATGGGGGTGTTTGTTGGAAGATTGGTGGATCAGCTGCATGTTTCAGATGTGGATCGCCTGACCATTTCATTAGAGATTGTCCTGAGATGTAGGAGCATAGGCAGGCAGATTCTGCAGTTTCTCGACCTAGTGTGAGAGGAGGTCGAAGTGGCAGAGGTGTTAGTAGAGGTGGTCAACCCGGGATCAGTCAGAGAGGAGACTCTACATAGGAGGCAGTAGGCCAGATGAGGCTGGGTCTTCTCAGTGAGTGTATGTGATGCAGAGGCAACCGGATGCTTCAGCAGTCATTGCGGGTACATTTTCTATATTTGGCATTTCAGTTCTTTCTTTTGATTGATCCAGGATCTACTCATTCATATATAAGTGCATCTATCTTGTCTATGTCTGAATTGCATTCTGAGTCCTTAGGATTTGATGTCTTGGTGACAAATCCTTTAGGACATAGTGTTGTGGTGAGTAAGGTGCATCGTGATAGTTCAGTTGTGGTGCAAGGTGAAGAGTGTTTGGGTGATTTGATTGAAATGCCTTTTAAGGAGTATGATTTGATCTTAGGCATGGATTGGTTGTCTAAGCATGGAGCTGTGGTAGACTGTCAAAAGAAGTGTGTTACCTTGAGAACCGGTGATGGTAGAAGTGTGATGGTATCTAGTGAGCAGAGACAACTTGCATCCTTGTTTGTGTCAGCTGTTGTAGCTAGAAAGTTGATTAGAAAAGGGTGTGATGCTTATCTTGCTCATGTTGTGGATACCAGAGTAGTGGGTTCTCAACTTGATAGTATACCCACAGTTGCGGAATTTTTAGATGTGTTTCCGGAAGAGTTGCCAGGGTTACCCCCTGAGAGAGAGGTTGAGTTTGGTATCGATTTGTTGCCTGGTACCACTCCCATCTCTATTACTCCTTATCGAATGGCATCTGCTGAGTTGACAGAGTTGAAGGTGCAGTTGCAGGAGTTGTTGGATAAAGGGTTTGTTCGCCCTAGTGTTTCTCCGTGGGGAGCCCCTATTTTGTTTGTGAAGAAGAAGGATGGTACTTTGAGGTTATGCATCGATTATAGGCAATTGAATAAGGTGACTATTAAGAATAAGTATCCTTTGCCTAGGATAGATGATCTCTTCAATCAGTTAAAGGGAGCAGCAGTGTTTTCCAAGATTGATTTGAGATCAAGGTACCATCAGTTGAGAGTCAGAGCTAAAGATGTTCCTGAGACAGCTTTCCGCACAAGGTATGGGCATTATGAGTTTTTGGTGATGCCTTTTGGGTTGACGAATGCACCTGCAGCTTTTATGGATTTGATGAATAGGGTGTTTAGACCCTATCTGGATCAGTTTGTGGTGGTCTTTATTGATGATATTTTGGTGTATTTGTGTAATGAAGAGGAACATGACAAGCATCTGCGGATTGTATTGCAGACCTTGAGAGAGAAGCAATTGTATGCTAAGCTATCAAAGTGTGAGTTTTGGCTTGATCAAGTGACTTTTTTGGGTCATGTGGTGTCAGCATATGGTATAAGAGTTGATCCGAGTAAAGTTGAGGCCATTTTGAATTGGAGTCCACCGAAGTCTGTAACTGAAGTTAGAAGTTTTTTGGGTTTGGCAGGCTATTATCGACGCTTTGTGAAAGGTTTTTCTTTGATAGCTACTCCACTCACCAGATTACTTCGAAAGGGAGTTAGATTTGTATGGACAGATCAGTGTCAAGCTAGCTTTGAGCGGTTGAAGGAGATGTTGACTCAAGCTCCTGTTCTTACTTTGCCTGTGGAAGATAAACCCTATGTGATTTACAGTGATGCTTCACATAATGGTTTAGGATGTGTTTTGATGCAAGAAGGTAGAGTTATAGCTTATGCTTCTCGGCAGTTGAAGCCGCATGAGCTTAATTATCCGACGCATGATTTGGAGTTGGCAGTTATAGTGTTTGCTTTGAAGATTTGGCGACACTACTTGTTTGGGGAGAAGTGTTTCATTTATACAGATCATAAGAGTTTGAAATATTTGGGGGTTTAGAGAGAGCTTAATCTTCGGCAAAGACGATGGTTGGAGCTGATCAAAGACTATGACTGTTTGATTGATTATCATCCTGGTAAGGCAAATGTTGTTGCGGATGCCTTGAGTCTGAAGTCTTTAGCAGGTTTGACTGCTTATTCATTCTCGTTGCTTATAGAGTTGAGAGCGTTGCATGCTAGTTTTGAATCATGTGATGATGGTGCATTGTTGGCTCAGTTACAGTTGAGGCCAGTGTTGTTTGATCAGATAAGGGAGGCTCAATTGGCAGATGAGAAAATTCAGAAAGTTGTGTCAGATTGTCAAAATGGGGAGAGCCGAGATTTCCATGTGAGAAGTGATGGTAGCCTTTGGTTCAAGGATAGATTGTGTGTTCCTCTTGATGCAAGATTGAGAAAGATTATTTTGGAAGAAGCACATCAATCGATTTTTGCTATGCACCCTGGGAGTACTAAAATGTATCATGATTTGAAGCAGCATTACTGGTGGTTAGGTATGAAGAGAGATATAGTGGAATTTGTATCCAAGTGTCTCACTTGTCAGAGGGTGAAAGCTGAGCATCAAGTTCCAATAGGGTTGCTTCAACCTTTATCAGTGCTTGAATGGAAATGGGAACGTGTGACAATGGATTTTGTATCTGGGTTGCCTTTGACTCGGAAGAAGCATGATGCTATCTAGGTGATTGTTGATCGGTTGATGAAGACAGCTCATTTTCTTCCAGTTAGAATGGATTATTCTCTTGAGAAGTTGGCTGAGCTGTATATCAGTGAAATAGTGAAGTTGCATGGAGTCCCAATTTCTTTAGTATCTGATCGAGATCCCCGGTTTACTTTGAGATTTTGGAAAAGTTTACATGGTGCTTTGGGTTCTCGATTGCACTTTAGCACTACTTTTCATCCGCAGACATATGGGCAGTCAGAGAGAGTGATACAAATTTTAGAGGACATGTTGAGAAGCTGTGTCATTGAATTCTCTGGAAGTTGGGACAGATTTTTGCCATTAATGGAATTTGCTTATAACAATAGTTATCAGTCTAGTATTAAAATGGCACCTTATGAGGCATTGTATGGTAGAAGATGCAGGACGCCTCTGTGCTGGAATGAAGTTGGAGAAGGCAAGTTGGTTGGTCCCGATTTGATTAAAGAAACGGAAGAGAAAGTGAAGATAATTCGGGATCGGTTGAAAGCAGCTTCAGATCGACAGAAATCTTATTCAGATTTGAAGAGAAGAGACATAGAGTTTGATGTTGGAGATAAAGTTTTTCTGAAAGTATCTCCTTGGAAAAAGATTTTGAGATTTGGCAGATAAGGGAAGTTAAGTCCTCATTTTATTGGACCTTATGAAGTATTAGAAAGAGTTGGACCAGTTGCTTATCGACTCGCTTTGCCGCCTGAGTTGGATAGAATTCTTAATGTTTTCCATGTTTCTCTGCTAAAGAGGTACAGATCATATCCATCTCATGTTTTGTCCGTTGAATCTATTGAGGTGAGTTTGGATCTAACTTTTGAAGAAGAACCAGTTGCTATTTTGGCACATGGAGTGAAAGAGTTGAGACATAAGAAAGTGCCAATTGTGAAGGTTCTTTGGAAGAATCATGGTAGAAAAGAGGCAACTTGGGAGAATGAGCAAGTGATGCGAGATCAGTATCCTCAATTGTTCCAGACTTGAGATCAGGTAATTTCGAGGACGAAATTTCTTTTTAGAGGAGGAGAATTGTAATATCCCAAAGTATACCCTAAAATTTTTGGAATATTTTATTGTTGTATTGGATTAAATGTATATGTTTAAATGGAAAGAGAATTGAGGTAAGGGAATAGTGTATATGTTGTATATATAGTGATATATACAACATATACAAGTCAAAGAAATGGAAGTCAAAGAAGATTAATTAATTATTTTAAATTAATTAAATTAATTAAATGGAAAATTGAATTAGTGAGTGGATGATGATATTTGTAATATTTTATTATTTTATTTGCTTGGTTGAGAATTAAAGGATGATTGAATGGTTGAGAGAAGAGTTGAGTGTTGACTTTGCTCTTCTTTCTTCATCATCTTCTTCTTCTTCTTTCCTTGTTTGGCCGACCATCACAATAGCAAGAGAGGAAGAGAGTTTTTGATTTTCTAAACTCAAGATTGAAGGATGTTTCAAGTGATCAAGTTGGAAATCTAAGAAGTTTCATCATTTTTGGTAAGTTTCCACTTGATTCCTTAGTTTTCTTTTGAGTTGTATTTGAGTTTGGTGTTTGATTATTGATGGTATGAGTATGTTTGATTGTGGGGTGTTTGAGAGTATTTGGTTTATTTGATTTTGATTTTGGGGTTGGATTGAAGAGAAAGTGTTAGGTTTGGTGGAAGAACAAGTGTTGTATTTGAGTTGTGTGTATGTGATGGTTGTGAATTGGTGTTTGATGTATGTTTTGAATTGTATTGGTGTTTTTGCAAGTTATATTGGTTTATGGGTGTGTTTAGTTAAGTTTGTTTGAAGTGGAAAATGGTGGAAGTAAGAGGTTTGGTGGATGTGTTGTTGTTGTTGCCGGAATCAGGATTTTTGGCCTGACACGCCCATGAGCACGGCCAGGTCTTTAGGCGTGTCAATGGTTCTGTGTTCTTAGATGGGTGACATGAGCAGTGACACGCCCATGTCACTGAGCGTGTCACAGCTTCTGTATTGTAGTAGTATTGACACGTCCAGTGACAAGCCCATGTCACTGAGCGTGTCATAGCTACTGTGCTGAGGGAGGATTGACACGACCAGTGACACGTCCATGTCACTGAGCGTGTTAAAGCTTCTGTGTTGTGAGTTTAGGGCACGGTCAAGGACACGCCCGTGTTGTTGAGCGTGTCATGTGTAGAGTTTGCCCTAGTTGGTTCTTAGCCTTATTATCTTATGTGTATCTCGAAGTGAGTGTGTATGATCACCTTTGGTTTAGATTTTGAAGAGAGTTGAGTTGCCCTAATCCAAGCGTTAGAGGATTCTTGGAAGAGGAAGTGTTTAGATTGGTATGAGTTGCTCTTGAGGTAAGTACAAACCCTACATTATTGCATACATTTAAATGACATTGGGACTTAACACATTGGGTTGTAAATGTGTTAAGTAATTTATGATATTGTTGATACATTTGATTAATATTATGATTTGCATAATGTGAAAGATATGATGATCATTTAAAATATATGTCCAATGTAATTGGCTATGTATACTTTAATGATGAGATGTGTAGCCATTATTGTTGGCTATAATGATGCAAATGAAATAATTGGGGCATGATTGCCTAGTTTAATTATGGGAAATGAAATGAAAAATGAATTGTGAAAGAGATTGATAATGAGATAAATGAATTAATTGTGTGCCTAGTATGTTATTCAATTTTCAGAGTTCTGGGTTTGCGTGCATGCCTATGAATTGCTGGACAGGTGAAAAGACTGGGTCGTAAGCCGAGTCCAGCTGATAAATGTGAAATATGATGTTTTTGGGGTGAAAAGACCGGGTCGTAAGCCTCAAAAACTGAAACAGTCTAGCCGGGTTGAGGACCAAGATACTGGGGCCCTAGGGTCTAGCCAGGTTGAGGTCTAAGAGACTGGGTCTGTTACACTATCCATGGATAGAGATATATATATATATATCACCTACGGGCTTAATGAATGTGATTATGGACCAAAGCAGTAACTCTGAACTTTGAATAACATATTAGATCCTTTTTGGGCCCATGCCTGTCTTTGTTTCAATGTGAATCATAAATGGTAAAACAACTGAATAAGATAATGAAATGTAATGTTATGAAATATAGCATTTTTAAATATGATCTCTATTGCTTGAAAGTATGACATTGACATTGCATTAAAGCATATTGTTATTGTGGTTTGTACCACTAAGCCTATGGCTTAGCGCGATTGTGGTTCATCGCGTAGGTGACAGGGTAGAACCGGAGAGTTCAGCTAGACCGAGTCGAGTCTAGACTCTGAAGTGTTGATTGTGGGCTTAAAGATCAGAGACAAACTGCCAAACATGTATAAATTTTATATTTTGTAAACATGGATTTTGATTTATTTATATATGTAAATACCACTACATTTTCCACTGCATAATGAATAAATGTTTTATCTAGTATAGTTTATAATATAATTTGAATGTTTTAAGTTTTCTTATAATGTTGTTAAATTGAAAGATTGGTTTGCTTATTATAAACTATGGCACTCCTGTATTCGGTATACGTATATTACAGGTGTAGTAGTATGTAGTGTGCGTAAACGGGGTATAGGGGTGTTACAAAATCCAACGTGGTAAAGGAAATTGCCACCAATTCCTTATGCCATATGGTCATATTCTTTCCCATCGCCTTTTCCTTTTCACTTTTGGAAAAGGTTTATTTTCTTCTATATAAATCACCTTGCATGCCCCATTTTAATACAGACATCAAAATTCTTTCTCTTTCAACGTGAAGACTCCCTTTAACAATTTTAATCTTTTCTTTATTCATTCACCATGACCGAGCATCATTCCAAAAAGATAAAAATTCTATTTAAGAATATGGATGCTGTAACACCCCTTCCCGACCTACATATGTAAGCTGAGTAGAGGCGCCACACTAACCTAATGTTGCTACCAATTTTACTTAGTCAAATTTTAGTTTCGATTTTTTTTTTCAAAAATTTTGCCATAGTTTCGCCTAAAAATTGAGTCCCAAGTGTCGACAAAACCGATTTTTTTCTTATTTTTAAAAACATTTTACACAAACCAATGCAAACAAAATCATTCTCAGTACACTCCCAATAAATCCCCCTTGTAACCTCAACTACAACCTGCAAAAAGAATTTACACTTCTAGTACAACATAAAATAAAGGTTTTGTGACAATCCCCCATTTTTAAATATTACACAGCGGAAGTTATAAAATATTTACATATTTACATATCAAACATTTCTTTACACAATATAAAGAAATATACATGATTGGCAAGTCTGCTCTGATCTTTAAGCTCCCAAAATGGATTCAACAAGGTCTACTTTCACTTGGTCTTGAAGAACTCTCGGGTTCAACTCTATCCACTCTATTACCTGCGCGATTAAACACTATCGCGCTAAGCCAACGGCTTAGTAAGATAAAACATGCTAATAGTATGCTTTAATGCAATACAATGCCACATATGCTATTGATAAGATCAACATTATAAATATAAAGTTAACACATAATTATGCATTTCACAAATCATAGTCATATGAGCATACCACATTTCAACATCTTTCCACATTCAACATTACTCAATAACCAACATCTTATTTCATTAACTCATAACATTATTTAGGACATTCATATAACCTTGACACCTATGGGCCCAACAAGTATTTAATACGATATTCAGAGTTCAGAGTTACTGCTTTGGTTCATAGTCACAATTCTCATAGTGTAACAGACCCAGTCTCTTGGACCATCAACTCAACACATTTGAGGAGATCCTCAACCCGGCAAGACTGTTACAAATCATATATTTCATATTCACAATTCTCATAGTGTAACAGACCCAGTCTCTTGGACCATCAACTCAACACATTTGAGGAGATCCTCAACCCGGCAAGACTGTTACCTTTCATCATTTCTTAAGCATGCCACCCAAATCCAGAACTCTGAAACTGAATAACATATTAAACAAACAATTCATTTATTATATACTTACCATTTCCATTCTCAAATTCTCATCACATTTAGGCAAACATGCCTTCTTTCTTTCAATATCATCATCATAGCCAATCACAATGGCATTGTCTCATATCATGTCTTATTTGAATTATCATTTCAATTTCAATGTATATCATTCATGAAACACATAACCATTCACAATGCATAACATAACATTGCTCAATCTCAACAATGCAATTAGGGCAAAGAACAATTGATATGATTCATATAAATAATACATTCTGGTTTTAGACTCCATTTTATCCTTATTTTGAAAAATTGTATAAAATAATCTACTTGACTAAAAATTCTAAAATTTTTACAGAATTTAGTTTTGTATCTTAAAATCATCCCTTTAAAATTTCAGATCAAACTGAACTCAAAATCTTGGTCAAATAGTTCACCTAACCAGACTGCCCCAATTGCCCTGCATCCTGGCAGCAGTTCTGAACTTTGTGAATTCCATATATCAAATTCAATCAACGTGGTTCCAAATTATTTTTCTCAAATACTAGACTCACTAAGAAACAACATATCCAAAATTCAATTGAATATGATTTTTCTACATTTTATTAAAAATTCCGAAATAGAGCTGTCTCAGTTAAGGTACCTGCTGGAACAGGTCTAATAAAAATAATCTTTCTAAACTCATAACCATTCCAAAATAGAATCAACATATTTTTCAGTCATTCTAGACTCATAGAGGCACAACATATCAAAAATTCACTTCAAGAACATTTTTCTAAAATTAATTAAAAATCATACAAGTCACAGCCTTTACTAATCCTAAAACAGAAACAATTTCACTAAACACCAATCTTACTCTTCCATCACCCACACCAACCCAACTTCTCATCTATCAAGCAAAATCAATACTTACAATCATACCATAAGCAACTTAATCATACCACTTCAAAAGAATTGAAGAAATTAGAGAAAAGATCTTACCTTAGTTAAAAACTTCTTAAATCAACACTTGAACACTTAATCTTTCTTCAATCTAAGCTTGAAATCATCAAAACCATCACTTGTCTCTTTCTTTCTCTTTGGCTATGGAGGGCCGGCCATCAACAAGAAGAAGAAGAAGAAATGATGAAGAAAACACAAGTCAAACCTTCTTTAAATATCCACCATGTGATTTTATCCAGGCAATTACCAAAGTGCCCTTATTCACATAATTATCTTTTTGTCTTATATGTGCCCAATTAAGTAATTTACCAATCTCAAATAAATATCTTCTCTTGCATTGACCAAGCCTTTTGACCACTTTATATGTCATATATATTAACATATACACAACATATAAATTTGTCTCTAAACCCTATTTCTTCCCAAAATACATATACATATACTTTCTCTTCTCAATTTCTTTTCTCTTACAATTTAACACATATATTCAATCCAATATATAACAATAACAACAACAACAATATGCAAAACTTCTAGGGCATAAATGAGGATATTACAATTCTCCCCCTCTAAAAAGAAAATTTCATCCTCGAAATTACCTGATATCAACTCTGAAACAACTGCGGATACTGTTCTCGCATGGATTGTTCACTTTCCCAAGTTGCTTCTTCTTTTCCATGATTTTTCCACAAAATCTTCACCAATGGCACTCTCTTGTTTCTCAACTCTTTCACTTCCCGTGCCAAGATAGCAACTGGTTCCTCTTCAAATGTCAAGTCTGGGCTCACTTCAATAGATTCAAATGGCAACACATGAGATGGATCCGACCTATATCTCCTCAACATAGAAACATGGAATACATTATGAATATGATCCAACTCAGGTGGCAAAGCAAGTCGATACGCCACTGGCCCAACTCTTTCTAACACTTCATACGGCCCAATGAAACGAGGACTCAATTTTCCTTTCCGACCGAACCTCAAAATCTTCTTCCAAGGAGACACTTTCAAAAATACCTTATCTCCAACATCAAACTCTATATCTCTCCTCTTCAGATCTGCATAAGACTTCTGTCGGTCTGAAGCTGCTTTTAACCTGCCTCGAATCAACTTTACTTTTTCTTCAGTTTCTTGAATCAAATCAGGACCAACCAACTTATTATCTCCAAGCTCATTCCAACAAAGAGGTGTCCTACACCGTCTGCCATATAATGCTTCAAACGGTGCCATACCAATGCTGGATTGGTGACTATTGTTGTAAGCAAACTCCACAAGAGTTAAAAACCTATCCCAACTTCCAGAGAAATCGATGACACAGCTTCTCAACATGTCCTCAATAATCTGTATCACCCTCTCTGACTGTCCATCCGTCTGTGGATGAAAAGCAGTGCTGAAGTGCAGTCGAGAACTCAAAGCACTATGCAAACTCTTCCAAAATCTGGAAGTAAACCTGGGATCTCGATCAGATACTAAAGAAGTTGGAACACCATGCAGTTTCACAATCTCATGGATATACAGCTCAGCCAATCTCTCCAAAGAGTAATCCATTCGAACCGGAAGGAAATGAGCTGTTTTAGTCAATCTATCCACAATCACCCAAATGGCATCATGCTTCTTTTGTGTCAATGGCAAACCAGACACAAAATCCATTGTCACTCTTTCCCACTTCCATTCTGGCACTGACAATGGTTGAAGCAACCCGGTTGGAACTTGATGCTCTGCTTTAACCTTCTGAAAAGTGAGACATTTCGACACAAAATCTGCAATGTCTCTCTTCAAACCAATCCACCAATAATGCTGTCTCAAATCATGATACATCTTCGTATTACTCGGATGCATAGCAAACATTGACTGATGAGCTTCTTCTAAAATGACTCTTTTCAAATCAGCATTATCGGGTACACACAATCGGTTCTTAAACCAGAGACTCCCATCATCTTTCACAACAAAATCTCTAGTCTTCCCATTCTGACAATCTGAAATAATCTTCTGAATTTTCTTATCAGCCAATTGAGCCTCTTTGATCTGATCCAACAAAATCGGCTTCAATTGCAACTGTGCCAATAATGCACCATCAACACAAGGTACAAAACTGGCATGCAATGCTCTCAACTCAACAAGCAACGAGAGCGAGTAAACTGTTAAACCAGCTAAAGACTTCCGACTCAAGGCATCAGCAACAACATTTGCTTTACCTGGATGATAGTCAATCAAGCAATCGTAGTCTTTAATCAATTCTAACCATCTCCTCTGACGAAGATTGAGTTCTTTCTGGACACCCAAATACTTCAAACTCTTGTGATCAGTGTAGATGAAACATTTCTCCCCAAACAGATAATGGCGCCAAATCTTCAATGCAAAAACAATGGCAGCCAATTCCAAATCATGGGTCGGATAGTTAAACTCATGCGGTTTCAACTGTCGAGATGCATAAGCTATAACTTTCCCTTCCTGCATCAATACACACCCCAAACCTCTATGTGAAGCATCACTGTAGATCACATATGGTTTGCCTTCAACAGGTAAAGTTAAAACAGGCGCTTGAGTCAACATTTCTCTCAACTGCTCAAAGCTAGCCTGACACTGATCCGTCCACACAAATCTCACTCCCTTACGAAGCAATCTGGTGAGTGGAGTAGCTATCAAAGAAAACCCTTTCACAAACCGCCGGTAATAGCCTGCCAAACCCAGAAAACTTCTAATCTCTGTCACTGATTTAGGTGGATTCCAATTCAATACAGCTTCAACTTTGCTCGGATCAACTTTAATGCCTTCTGCTGAAACAACATGTCCGAGAAAAGCTACCTGATCCAACCAGAACTCACACTTCGACAATTTAGCAAACAACTGCCTCTCTCTCAAAATCTGCAACACAATCCGCAGATGCATATCATGTTCCTCCTCATTCCGCGAATACACCAGTATATCATCAATGAAGACCACTACAAACTGATCCAAATAGGGTCTAAACACCCTATTCATCAAATCCATGAAAGCTGCAGGTGCATTCGTCAGACCAAAAGGCATAACTAAAAATTCATAATGCCCATACCTGGTCCGAAAGGCGGTCTTAGGAACATCTTCAGCTTTGACTCTCAACTGATGATACCCAGATCTCAAATCAATTTTGGAGAACACTGACGCTCCCTTCAACTGATCAAAGAGATCATCGATTCTAGGCAAAGGATATTTATTTTTAATAGTCACTTTATTCAATTGCCTATAATCGATACACAACCTCATAGTACCATCTTTCTTTTTCACAAATAGAACAGGAGCTCCCCAAGGAGAAACACTGGGGCGAATAAATCCTTTGTCCAAAAACTCCTGTAATTGCACTTTCAACTCCCTCAATTCTGCTGGTGCCATTCTATAAGGAGTAATAGAGATAGGAGTGGTACCAGGCAACAATTCAATACCGAACTCCACCTCTCTCTCAGGAGGCAATCCTGGCAACTCCTCTGGAAACACATCTGGGAACTCTGCAACTGTGGCAATGCTATCAATGGGAGAACTTCTTACTCTAGTATCTACCACATGAGCAAGATAGGCTTCACATCCCTTTCTAATCAACCTCCTGGCTGCAACAGCTGAAACAAATAAGGAGGCTAGCTGTTCCTGCTCATTAGATACTATCACCTCTCTACCATCAACAGTTTTCAAAGAAACAATTTTCTTCTTACAATCTACCACAGCTCCATGTCGAGATAGACAATCCATACCTAAGATCACATCATATTCCTTAAATGGCATCTCAATCAAATCCCCTAAGAACTCCTCACCCTGCACCACTACTGCACTATCTCTATGCACCTTACTCACAACCACACTATGCCCTAACGGATTTGTCACCAACACATCAAATCCTAGGGACTCAGCATGCAAATCAGAGATAGGCAAATCAGATACACTAACATATGAATGCGTGGAACCCGGATCAATCAAAGCAAGTACTGGAGTATTAAATAAAGAAAAAGTACCAGCTATGACTGCCGATGTATCTGGCTGCCTCTGCATAACATACATCCTCTGGGAAGATCCAACCTCCTCTAGTCTACCCTCCCTGGATGTAGCACCTCCTCTAGAACTGAATCCTGGTCTACCTCCCCGGCTGGCACCTCTGCCTCCTCTGCCTCCCCTCACACTAGCTCGAGAAGCAGCAGAATCCACTGGCATCAGCTCCTGCCTCTCAGGACAGTCTCTCACAAAGTGGTCAGGTGATCCACACCTGAAGCATACAGCTGATCTACTGTACCTCCAACAAACGCCCCCATGTCTTCCACCACACTGGTCACACACAGGTAAGGTGGATCTCTGAATTCCATGAGTAGGAGCACTCGCTACCGAAGCTGCAGGTCTAAATCTCTGCCTCTGGAACTGCACTGACCTACCCGCTGGTCTCTGGCTCCTACTACTCCGAGGAACAAAACTTCCTCTACCCCTCTTTGCAGAAGAAGACCCTGCCTCAAACTGGGGCCTCCTAACCCTAACCTCTTCCTCTGAAGCAGCTGCAATAACTTGAGCTCGCTCTACACTTCGAGCTGCTGCCACAAGCTGTGAGAAATCCTGATATCTGGATCCAGCCACTAAGCACATGATCGAGGGCCTCAATCCCTCCTCAAATCGCCGACATCTATCAATCTCATCAGCAATGATGCCCCCAACATACTGGCTCAGTCGAATAAACTCCACTTCATACTCAGTTACGGTCCGATGATCTTGCTTCAAATCTAGAAACTCTCTTTTCTTCCCATCTTTATACTCTCTAGGAGTATACTTCAACTCAAATTCTCTCAGAAAATCCGCATAAGACAAGGTTGGTGGATCATCCATAGAATGGGGCACTGTCTTCCACCAGTCGTAGGCATCCTTCTGTAGTAAAGATCTTGCATAGTCAAACTTCTCCTCTGAAGTGGCTTGCAACTACACAAATACCCTCTGAACTCTATCAAGCCATTGTTCTGCTACAGCCGGATCAACTGTACCAAAGAAATCCTCTGCTCCATATTTCCTTAGCTTATCATAGTGCCTTACTGGTACTGAAGGCTGAGGGGGTGGTGGCGGTGGCTGTGGTTGCACAGGTGCTTGTCTCATAGCTTCCATCATAGGCCTAAACCAGGCTGGCGGAACCTCCTCCCCAGCTGGTCTACCCGACACCGAAGCAGGTGCCTCCTCAACACTATCAACCCTAGCTCCCTCAGCAGGAGCAATACTCTCGGCACTACCCTCAATCGACTGACGTGAGTGAGAATCCATCACAACCTAACACTGCAAACACAGCAGATTATATCTTATTAAAGATCAGAGACTGCCAATCTCAAACGTATATGTTATTCAAAACCACTTTTTAAGTAAAAATATTCTTTTTATTACATTTTACCTAGGTTGAGAATCTCAAACCTAGGCTCTGATACCAAAAATTGTAACACCCCTTCCCGACCTACATATGTAAGCTGCGTAGAGGCGCCACACTAACCTAATGTTGCTACCAATTTTACTTAGTCAAATTTTAGTTTCGATTTTTTTTTTCAAAAATTTTGCCATAGTTTCGCCTAAAAATTGAGTCCCAAGTGTCGACAAAACCGGTTTTTTTCTTATTTTTAAAAACATTTTACACAAACCAATGCAAACAAAATCATTCTCAGTACACTCCCAATAAATCCCCCTTGTAACCTCAACTACAACCTGCAAAAAGAATTTACACTTCTAGTACAACATAAAATAAAGGTTTTGTAACAATCCCCCATTTTTAAATATTACACAGCGGAAGTTATAAAATATTTACATATTTACATATCAAACATTTCTTTACACAATATAAAGAAATATACATGATTGGCAAGTCTGCTCTGATCTTTAAGCTCCCAAAATGGATTCAACAAGGTCTACTCTCACTTGGTCTTGAAGAACTCTCGGGTTCAACTCTATCCACTCTATTACCTGCGCGATTAAACACTATCGCGCTAAGCCAACGGCTTAGTAAGATAAAACATGCTAATAGTATGCTTTAATGCAATACAATGCCACATATGCTATTGATAAGATCAACATTATAAATATAAAGTTAACACATAATTATGCATTTCACAAATCATAGTCATATGAGCATACCACATTTCAACATCTTTCCACATTCAACATTACTCAATAACCAACATTTTATTTCATTAACTCATAACATTATTTAGGACATTCATATAACCTTGACACCTATGGGCCCAACAAGTATTTAATACGATATTCAGAGTTCAGAGTTACTGCTTTGGTTCATAGTCACAATTCTCATAGTGTAACAGACCCAGTCTTTTGGACCATCAACTCAACACATTTGAGGAGATCCTCAACCCGGCAAGACTGTTACAAATCATATATTTCATATTCACAATTCTCATAGTGTAACAGACCCAGTCTCTTGGACCATCAACTCAACACATTTGAGGAGATCCTCAACCCGGCAAGACTGTTACCTTTCATCATTTCTTAAGCATGCCACCCAAATCCAGAACTCTGAAACTGAATAACATATTAAACAAACAATTCATTTATTATATACTTACCATTTCCATTCTCAAATTCTCATCACATTTAGGCAAACATGCCTTCTTTCTTTCAATATCATCATCATAGCCAATCACAATGGCATTGTCTCATATCATGTCTTATTTGAATTATCATTTCAATTTCAATGTATATCATTCATGAAACACATAACCATTCACAATGCATAACATAACATTGCTCAATCTCAACAATGCAATTAGGGCAAAGAACAATTGATATGATTCATATAAATAATACATTCTGGTTTTAGACTCCATTTTATCCTTATTTTGAAAAATTGTATAAAATAATCTACTTGACTAAAAATTCTAAAATTTTTACAGAATTTAGTTTTGTATCTTAAAATCATCCCTTTAAAATTTCAGATCAAACTGAACTCAAAATCTTGGTCAAATAGTTCACCTAACCAGACTGCCCCAATTGCCCTGCATCCTGGCAGCAGTTCTGAACTTTGTGAATTCCATAAATCAAATTCAATCAACGTGGTTCCAAATTATTTTTCTCAAATACTAGACTCACTAAGCAACAACATATCCAAAATTCAATTGAATATGATTTTTCTAGATTTTATTAAAAATTCCGAAATAGAGCTGTCTCAGTTAAGGTACCTGCTGGAACAGGTCTAATAAAAATAATCTTTCTAAACTCATAACCATTCCAAAATCGAATCAACATATTTTTCAGTCATTCTAGACTCATAGAGGCACAACATATCAAAAATTCACTTCAAGAACATTTTTCTAAAATTAATTAAAAATCATACAAGTCACAGCCTTTACTAATCCTAAAACAGAAACAATTTCACTAAACACCAATCTTACTCTTCCATCACCCACACCAACCCAACTTCTCATCTATCAAGCAAAATCAATACTTACAATCATACCATAAGCAACTTAATCATACCACTTCAAAAGAATTGAAGAAATTAGAGAAAAGATCTTACCTTAGTTAAAAACTTCTTAAATCAACACTTGAACACTTAATCTTTCTTCAATCTAAGCTTGAAATCATCAAAACCATCACTTGTCTCTTTCTTTCTCTTTGGCTATGGAGGGCCGGCCATCAACAAGAAGAAGAAGAAGAAATGATGAAGAAAACACAAGTCAAACCTTCTTTAAATATCCACCATGTGATTTTATCCAAGCAATTACCAAAGTGCCCTTATTCACATAATTATCTTTTTGTCTTATATGTGCCCAATTAAGTAATTTACCAATCTCAAATAAATATCTTCTCTTGCATTGACCAAGCCTTTTGACCACTTTATATTTCATATATATTAACATATACACAACATATAAATTTGTCTCTAAACCCTATTTCTTCCCAAAATACATATACATATACTTTCTCTTCTCAATTTCTTTTCTCTTACAATTTAACACATATATTCAATCCAATATATAACAATAACAACAACAACAATATGCAAAACTTCTAGGGCATAAATGAGGATATTACAGATGCCATCCATTGGAAGCAGATTTCATGGTCAAAACTTGATGTTTTAAAATGTTTTCAAAATGTTAAATTGGACCACTCCTTCTTACATGTCGTGGCTTCCTTTTGGGATACGGATTCTAGGGTATTTAAAATTAATGGCTTTGAAATATGTCCCTTGATTGAAGAATTTGAGGCCATCCTTGGATATCCAAATAATCAACAAATGGCGTTACCCACATTGATTTCCAAAACTCAATAGAAGATGTAGATGTTATTCCAAATTCCAAAACCCGAAGTTCTTCGGTTGATGAGAGGTGAAAAAATTCTACTTGCTCCTTTGATTGACTTTTGTCTCTCTCATTTGGCTCCTACTAAGGCATGGGGATGCATGCTCTGTCTTTGCTTGCTCGGCCAATTCTCGCTTGTTTCTTCCGATGGCAATATTGATCCACGGGTATTAGATATTATGGACCAAATGGAAGGAGGTTTGTCGCAGGTACTTGTGATCTTAGTCGAGACCTTAGTTGGATTAGACCGATTTAAATCAGGATTGTCAAAGAGACTGACTGGGAGTCCGTTGCTGCTTTAGGTAATTACCTAAACTGCCCTTTTAGGTTTTCAATTTAGGTTTTTCTTTTCTTCTTTTCTTTATTGCTCTAATTTTTTCCTAGTCCGCCCATGTGGATTTTCGGAACTAGCGAGCTATCCTAATTTTTGCCTAAGCTGCCCTTGTGGGTTTTCAACTTAGCGGACTTCTTTTTTTTTTCATATATTTGGCTTCAGGAGTGTCTTTGTTTGCTTGATACTCTATCCATGGATTTTGACAGATACCTTCCACGTCATCATTATGCTAGGAAGCTACTCCATCCTGCTTCTTCATATGTGGACTGGGTTGACTGGATCCACTCACGCTCTGAAGTCAATATCCATTGGTTGGTACCTTGGTGGAAGATTTCTCGTATCACCATGCAGACATACTTGATGTATGTTCCCCTTGCTACTCTTCTTCAAGGTACATGCTATGATCCTCACCTACTCGGCCGTCAGTATGGAGCTGAGCCTTGTGATTCTGACTTTGCACCCGACTTGGACATGCCTTGCTTGACTGAAGCCTACTTGGATCGGCTGAGGCAAAGTTGGCCTGCACGTTACACTTATCGACTGCCATAGATTTTACATTTATTAATTCAAAAAGTGTATTGTTAGGATGAAAAATAATTAAAGTAATAAAAGATGCTTCTTTTCCATTTATAATTTGTCATCACTTTTTGCTATTATGTTGATTTATTTCATCCATACCTGGTCAAATACTTATAACAGTGCACATAGAATAATTTTAATATTAATTCTGTTTTATTAAATTGGGGAACAACCAAACATAAAGCCAGCATACACAAGATCACTCCTATTGCCAACTAGCCCTTTCGGGTTTTCTAATTGACGATTTTCTCTCATTTAGCCCTAATTGTTGCCTAGCCCGCCATTTCGGGTTTTCGAAACTAGCGGACTGCTGTAACTTTTGCCTAGGCTGCCCTTTTTGGGTTTTCAACCTAGCTAGCACTTTCTTTTTATTTTTCATACATAAAACTTCTTCAATATGTCAATGTTTACTGGCTCACTAAACTCGTTCTCATCCATGTCTGATAACTTCACTGCACCTTTGTTCATAACTTGTTTTACGACATATGGCCCTTCCCAGCTAGTCCTAAACTTCCCTCTTGGATCAGACACATTAGGCTTACATTGCTTCAACACCAAATCCCCGACTCTAAATTTTTTGATTTTAACCCTTCTATTGTAGGCCTGAGCTATCTTCTTTTGATACAGTTGATGATGATACAGTGCCTTTAACCTTCTTTCTTCTAGTAAAGCTAATTGTGTGTATCTGCTAGCTACCCATTCCGTTTCAGGTAGTTTAGCTTCCAAAACTACTCTTAACGACTTGATCTCAATTTCAATTGGCAATACCGCTTCCATCCCATAAACCAAAGAGAACGGTGTCATTCCAGTAGGTGTTCGCACACTTGTCCTATATCCCCATAAAGCAAAGGGAAACATCTCTGACCAATCCCTGTAAGTCTTGGTCATCTTGGACAGAATTTGCTTAATTGTTTTGTTTGTTGCTTCCACGGCACCATTAGCCTTTGGTCTATAAGGAGAGGATCTATGATGATGGATTTGGTACTTCGAGAATAAATCCTTAACTGCTCCTTGAAACTGTACCCCATTGTCTGATATCACACTGTGTGGGACCCCGTTTCTGCAGATGAGGTTCTTTTCAATAAATTTAGCCATTTGGCTTGCACCCAGTTTGTTGAAGGATTCAGCTTCGACCCATTTTGAAAAATAATCTACTGCTACCACAATGAAATGGTTTTCGTTTGAAGCTGTCGGATGTATCTCTCCTATAATGTCGATACCCCAGGTGGCAAATGGCCAGGGTGAAGACATTGAATGCAATTCTTCAGGAGGCATGTGATTCAAGTTACCATACATTTGACATTGTTGGCACTTCTTTACAAACTCAATACAATCTTTCTCCATGGTCAACCAATAGTAACCTTGTCGAATATTCTTCTTAACTAGGGCCAAACCATTCATGTGCGGACCACAACTTCCCGCATGTATTTCTGACATGATGCACTCCACTTCAAGCTTTCTTAAACATCTCAAATGCACCCCTTCAGGCCATCTTCAATATAACTCCCCAAGGAATGTGATGTATTGCAATGACCACCGCCTTATGGCTCTTCTCTCCTTTTTTGTTGCCCCCGGTGGGTATTCTCTTTCCTCCAAAAATCAACTTATAGTATTATACCATGATCATGGTCTGTATCAATTTCCATGATTGTTTCATATTCATAGCAAGGAGTTGATGAACTGGTCAAGATCAGAGGCTTAAGGAATAGGCTAACAGGGTTTTCCCATATCGAAGCCAATGTGGCTAGGGCATCGGCCATCTGATTTTCTTCTCTTGATAGGTGTATAAACCTACATTCCTTAAAGTTCTTCTTCATCATGGTCATGCAATGGTGGTATGGTTTTAATTTTTCTTCTTTTAACTTCCATTCTCCATTTACTTGGGATACAACTAGTAATGAATCGCCAAAAACTTCCACCTTATCCATCTTCATAATCATTAGGGTTTCCAAACCGAAAATACAAGCTTCGTACTCCACCATATTATTGGCTGCCCTAAATTTCAATTTTTTTGGCTAAAGGGATGAGTTCCCCTTCGGGCGATTCTAGTATAACTCCCAAACCTGCTCCTTTCCTGTTTACTGTTCCATCAAAATACATTTTCCACCCTTGTACTTCAATTGCCTCTAAATGTTCATCCGAAAATTCCAAGGTTACCTCTTCACTATCTGATAATGGTTGTTGGGCCAGGAATTCTGCCACCGCTCCACCTTTGATTGTTTTCCTGATTACATACTCAATCTCAAATTCTTCAAATATTATCAACCATTGACCATATTTCCCAATCAAAGAGGGTGTCTCCCTTAAGTACTTCATTGGATCCAACCTGGAAATTGCTTGCACACTATACGATTGAAAGTAATGCCGCAACTTCTTAGAAGACCAAACCACAGCTATACATGTCTTTTCAATGATACTATACTTAATTTATAAGGTAGGAGCTTTCTAATCAAATAGTAAACTGCATGCTCAATCCCTGATTCATCTGCTTGGGCCAGCATGGCTCCTATCGACTCTTCTTCTACTGCTAAGTACAGTAATAGAGATTTGCAGGGTTTAGGTGGTTTTAAAACAGGTGGATTCAACAAATACTCTTTTATTCAATCAAAGGCCTTTTGACACTCTTCATTCCATATGACTGGCTGATTCTAAGCAATTTGAAGATAGGCTCACAGATTGTTGTGAGCTTTGCTATAAATCTGCTAATATATTGTAATTTACCGATAAATCCCCGAACTTCTCTCTCCGTCTTTGGGGCTGGCATATCCCTGATTGCTTTGACTTTGTCAGGATGCATCTCAATGCCATTTGAACCAATCACATGTCCCAATAATTTACCTGAGGTAACACCGAACACACACTTCTTCGGGTTTAGTCTTAGCTTATATTTCAAAGCTCTATTGAAGAATAATTCTAGGTTTTGGAAGTGTTGTTCCCTTGTATCCAATTTGACCATCATATCATCAACATATACTTCAACTTCTTTATGCATCATGTCATGAAACAGAGTGGTGGCCATCCTTTGATAAGTTGCTCCAGCATTCTTTAAACCGAACGGCATCACTCTATAACAAAATATACCCCATGTAGTAATGAAAACAGTTTTGGCTTTATCTTTTGGGCCATTAACACTTGATTGTATCCGGAAAATCCATCTACAAATGAGTGTAGCACACTAGAGGCTGCACTATCAATGAGAACATCTATATGAGATAAAGGAAAATCATCCTTAGGAGAAGCCTTGTTCAAATCTCTATAGTCCACACAAACCCTTATTCTTCCATCTTTCTTTGGCAAGGGTACTATGTTGGCTAACCAATCTGGATATTCTATCACTTCAAGGAACTTCACTTGTGTTTTCTTAGTGACCTCTTCTTTAACCAATTCAGCCCACTCAGGTCTTAATCGCCTAAGCTTTTGTTTGATAGGTTTTATGTGAGTGTGAGTTGAAATATGATGCTCGGCTATGTCTCGATCTATCCCCGGCATATCTTCATAAGACCAAGCAAACACTTCTTCATATTTTTTGAATATTTTTTCAAATCTCTCTCTCATCAGGAGTAAGGTCAGATGCTATGCTAATGTTTTTAGGATTTTCGATTGTTCCCAAATTTAATGATTGTGTGTTAACAGAATTAATATTAAAGATGCTCATGTAACTGCTATTTGAATGTATGCAACCATCAGGAGAAACATCACACAAGTAAGCAAAATCATTCATTTTGGAAAAGAAAACATCATCATCCTCATATAAAGCAGACAAATTAAAATCAAAATCAAAATCATTGTTCTCAGAATCATAAAGCAGGATGTCTTTAAACTTTTCTTCGACTAGGGCAGCAATCTCCTCCAGAGTCTTCTCGGCTTTCGGCACAGCTTCATTCTTCTCTTTTGGATCGGATTCTTTGCTGGTTGGCAGGGTGAGTTCTTTCTTCACTTGCTCCCCTAGCTCGGCAACATCTGCAAAAATTTCAAAACCTGGGATTAAATTACCCATTAACATGATTGGCTCGGGCTTTCCTTGGAGTGGTCCCATATCTGGAGCCTTGACAAAGATCTCTTCAAGTGGTGGGAAGCTCATCTTCTCATTCTTCTTTGGCTGGACATCATTGGCTTCATCATATCCCAACCCTTTCTTGGAAGTTTGAGTTCTAAAATCTAGCAACTTTGTCAAACCAGCCTTACTCTTTCCAAGACCAGCTCCGGGAAGGTAGTTCATGTTTTTCATCATATTCAAGACTTTGGAATCCACTACTTCATCGTCAGAAATTATAGCTACTTGAAAGCCATTGAGAGGCCTCTCAATCATTAGAGCGTTAACAATCTCATTATCTTCAGCTTCAATGACCACTGTCCCATCTCCGTTGGGAAATTTGATCTTTTGGTGGAGGGTGGAAGGAACTCCACCAAGAGGATGAAACCATGGTTGCCCCAAGAGTAAAGCAAAGGTAACCGGTATGTCTAAAACAACAAACTCAACAATAGATTCAATTGGACCAACCTTGACAGCAACTTTGAAAGTCCCTTCGGCATGCCTCTTAGTGTTGTCATAAGCACGAATCGTTACCTCGGTCGGGTTTAGATCTCTTGTTGACATAGCTAGCTTTGGCAATATCTTAAGTGGACAAACATTTATGGCAAACCCATCATCGACCATTACAAAAGGATTCCTCTTCCCCTTGACTTCTACTTTGATAAAGAGAGGACGGATGTGGTCTCTCCCCTCCTCTGGTAAGTTGGCATCCGAAAAAGAAACTGCTCCCATATTAACTTCACTCTTTTCTTGAACCTCTTCACATTTCATTACTTCCCCAATTTTTATGAAGTTGATCAACTCCTCCGGTGTTGTGGAGGTAGAAATTGGCATGCTAGCTAAAGCTTTGGCCATAGTTTCTCGGTGCTTTTTAGAAGTAGCTAATAAGTCCCAAATGCTCACACTTGCTTGGGTTCTTTTCAATTGCTTGAGCACAACATCATCTTCTTCTACTTCAACTTCCTTCCCCTTATTGGTTTCTACCTCCTTAGGTGGTGGCCTTGCATAAGGCTTACCAGATCTAGTGTTCATCACCTCATCTTCTTCGGGCTCGGACCAAGTCCATTCCTCTTTCTTGGATACAATATCATCATCACTATCGCTTAAATCCCAAAACCCATTGACAACACAAATTGTTACCTCTTTACTCACAATAGCTTGTTCAATTTCACCAAATACCTCTTCTTCTTTGATTGCCTCTTTCCCCACATCTTGAAAAGAAGACATGACAAAATCCTCATGCAAACCTCCTCCAATCATGAAGGTTGCCGGTGGCGGTACCCTATTGAACTTTGGTAATGGGTTGTCTTTGGTGTTTGGCTTGTTGGGCTAGGGTAGCTTTCCATTATCAATTAGATTTTGGATTTCATGTCTCAACCTCACATATCTAACCGTGTCATGCCCTTGCATTTGGTGGAATTGACAAAATGCTTTAGTGTCGAAATTAGGTGGGAGATGGTTAGGCAAAGGGCGAGGATTTAAGGGTTGTAGCAATCCCTTTCTTTGAAGCTTATTGAGAACCCAAGACATCGGTTTTCCTAATTCTGAAAATTGTCTCCTCATTCCTTGGTTAGTAACATTAACACCGACGGCCTTTTGCATGCTTTGGCTATCAGATTGATAGTTCCCTTTCTCATTCCTTTTTGTTACAAAATGATTCTTCTCTCTCTCCCATTCTTCAATTTGCAAACCAGCTTGAAGAAGGTCTTTGAAATCACGGATGAGTGTATGAGACATCCTCTCATGTAGACTAGGCAACACCCCACTCACAATCATCCTTATTTGATCGGATTCATCAGGCCTCTTCTTGAGTAAAGCAGCCTTGTTTCTCCATCTCTTAACATAATCTATGAAATTCTCATTTGACCTTTGCCTAATGGACTCCACTTCCATTAAGGTAACTTCCAACTCAACATTATATCCATATTTTTGGATAAAGGCTTTGTAAAGTAGATCCCAACTCTTTTGTGTTCCATCATCTAAGGTGTTGAACCAATTCTGGACAACAGGGTCCAATGAGAGCATAAAGTACCTTAGGGTTTGAACATACTGCATGGCAGTAATATACTGCTTCACATGGAGATGAGGATTTTCGATGCCATTGTACTTTGCAAAAGATGGCATCTTGAACTTGTACGGGACTTCTTCATCTAGCTCAAATAGTTTATCTATCTCGAACATCTCTTTGGTTTTCAGCTTCTTCTCAAATTTCTTTTCTAAATCAGCAATCATCTTTTCAACATCGAATGTCTCGGTCTTTTCAATAGTTTCCTTCTCAACAACCTTTGGTTCTTTCTTCTTCTCTTGAACATCTTGGTAGTATTGAGCCCAATCATCATCGTCATCAATGATCACTTTTTCAACATCAAAAACCACTTCACCAACTTTAGTCTTCCCTTTGTCCCTTGGCTTCTTAGTGCTAGCAGATGCCTCGGCATGATTCTCTAAGATTGCAGCTAACTGATTCTTCATGGTCTCAGCTAGGGCCTCTTTTATTTCTTCCATCTTGGTATTGAGGGCCTCATCCACCATCCTTTGAATTTGTTCGGGCTCTATTGTTTTAGGTGAGCAAGTGAATGAGTCATTGCTAGATACTTCATTTCCAGCGTAGGTCGGGTTGTTGTAAGCTTTGGAACTATCGTAATCCAGGGCTGTGAGCCAGAGAGGATCAATGAGATGCAAATGTATGTATGTATGCATGTATGCACGAACAATTAACAAACAAGGACAAATAGGACGTTCCTTCCAACCTTATAACATCCACACACGAATGGCGAGTCTCTTTTCTTAGGTATATGGTTAACAAAATACCAACATGGGGTATCTTGTTTTCGAATATTTCCCTCGAACATTTCAACCAATAGTTCTATTTTCGAAAATGGAAATCCATTCATAGTAATTCCCATTAATTAGGTTTTAATCCATTCAACCAACTATAGTAGCTTTTATGCCATATTGGATTAAAACAAAATTAAGAGGTTTATTATAAATAGATTTCTCACTTGAAAAAGGTAACTAATGATTCATGCCAAAAACAAGCCCATGGTTAATTTATTCTTAGTATAAACTAGGCTCACAATTGATTTTTGGAATTTCGCAATTGACCCAAATAATTTGTAAGCTCTTTATAAGAAAACGTTGGGAGAAAATAGTTTTGTTTCTAAGCCCATTGTAAAAGATTTTAGAAAAATGGATTTTGGGCTTAGTATTTGGGCCATGGGCCAAAGAATATTTTATTTGTTTTTAGAAAAGTCTTATGTCCAAAGACCATCTTGAAAAATTTTGAAAATAGCTTTGGTCTTTTGGACTTTAAAGAAAAATTTATTTTGAGCTTACAATACACTTAGGTCATATTAGAAAAAGAACAAACCAAATAAGCCATGATTTAAGCCAAGATAAATTAACCATAGTCAAACAACATGCACTTGGGGTAAAACCTAAGGAAAGTAACTAGGCCAATTACATGAGCTTTAGTCTTTGTGTTAAAAGGCTTAGGTTCCCATAGCAAGTATATACCAAATGGTACGAGGCTATGAGTGTTTATGCCATGCTCGATCTCCATACCTTGAGTGAAAGTATGGTATCCCTTACATAACACAACACGGATAACACAGGCGTCCTAACTCACGCACACAATGCAATCTAATATGATGCAATGGATAATATCATTATAAGAAAGAATAGAATAATATAAAGACCAACAGAATCAACTTCTCTTATCCCCAGTGGAGTCGCCACTGTGAGCGGAGATTTTTGCCCCCACTCCCGGTGGAATGGTTCTTGCGACTTTGGCACTGTTTAGGCTCGGGGCCTTAGAGAACATGGACCTAAGTCCGGAGAAAATGGAGTCGCCACCCAGACGGGCCGGGAAAAAAGAAAGGGGTGGATGACTCAATTCCTAAGGAATCCCCAACCCCTTAATGGGTTCGAAAAGTTGGGTATGTGTGGGGAAGGTGAGAAATGACCCAACACCCCCACAACGCCCGGTTCATTGGAACTGGCCTCCTTTACAGGTCTTAATATTATAAAATTCTTAAGTATACCAACATTATCCATATTACACACAATAATTAAAAAGAAAGCATCAATATATTAAAATTAAAGCAAGGTCCAAACAAAACAATTAAATGGACATCCATCCAAGGATGGAAACATGTCCTTACATCACATGCCTAAATAGGAAACCCACCGAAAGGTAGAAACATGTGCTTTACATAGGTTCTAAAATAGAAAAGCAAATTAAATTACATGATATTTAACTAATGAGGTACCCACCAAGTGGAAACATACCTCTTACAACATTTGGAAATCTAAATAAATTGATAAAAGTAAATAATCATTCATCAAATCATTCATCAAAGATATTAAATATCAATAGAAAGTAAATATCCATCCATGATAAATTAAATAAGCCAAACATTTAACTTAAATAAATTAAAGCATATAAAATAAATCAAAGCATAATCAAATATAGAATTGAATAAAGCAAATAAAAATCCAAATTATAGCTATTGTTTCCATTTAGGGCTCTTTATTTCATGTGTTTAGGGATTTGGAATTTATAGAATTAGGCTACTGTGACTTTAAGAGAATTAAAATAGATTGAAGTTTTATGTTTTAAAAGGTTGGTAAAGTTCTTTGATTAACTAAACTAGGGTTTGTTATGTAAAATCATGAAACTAAAATTTGGACTCTTTTAAAATACTTTTGATTTATGGTTTCAAGTTTACTGTGTGAAATTAAAATATTTGTGTTTTTATGGTTTTTAAAGTTTTAAAGGATTAGGGTTTAGAAAAAATTAGGGTTTAAGGTTTTAGAGGGGTTAGGGTTCACTGTTTTAGGTTTGGAAGTTGCATTTGGGTTTAGTGTTTTATAATTAGGGTTTCGGTGGATGCTTAGGCTTTTAGAATTTGGAAAAAGCAATTGATAATTTTATGAAAGTAGACCAATGATTTAAGGTTTATATAAATGGAAAAAGTGTTTTTAGGGTTTTTTGTAAGAAACAGAATCAAATTTTGGTTTTGTTGAAAAATATGTTCAATTAGGGTTTTAAGATTTTAATGAAGTAAAAATAACAATTTTAAGTCTTTTTGAAAAATAAAACAACAAATTAGTGTTTTTAACTTTAAAAAGACTAAATTAAAGTTCTAGGGTTTTTGAATTAAAAAAAACACAATTTCATAGTTTATGCTACTGTAAAAAAAAATATAACAATTAATACATGCCTCTTTTTGATGGTTCCTCCAAAAAATTCTTCTTGGATGAACAAAAACAAAGGCAGTTGCTGCCTTTGATGATTTGCTAATGCTTTGCTTCTTCGTCTCTCAAAAAGTTAGATTTGATTAAAGTTTTCCTTCACAGATTCGGTATCAAACTCTCCCAATTTTCATCCCAATTTCTGATTTTTTTTCCCTCTCTCTGCCTCCTTATTTATAGAAGTTTTTATGGTTTTTTTTTCTAGTACTTCACGGCATACATTATTTATTAAGAAAAGGAAACCGAAACCTAATTGCATTAGGTTTTGAAAAATTTGCGTCGAAAAATTTCACTAGCAAAAAAAAACTGCTGCGGAAAAATTATTCTGGCGAAAAAAATTGCCGCAGGAAAAATTGCACTGGCAAAAAAACTGTTGTAGCCAGCTGCGGCAGCTGCGGGCGAAACAGGCCTGCTGGCCATTTCACCCGCATGCAACTCTCGCGGGTGAAATGGGCTGGGCCATTTCGCCCGTAGAAAATTCTGCGGGCGAAATGCCCACGGGCCTGCGCTGACTTTCAGCGACGATTTTTTCGTCGCTGATTTTTCTGTTGCCGATTTTTTATTTTTATTTTTATTTTTTTTATTTTTATTTTTTTATTTTTATTTTTTATTAATTAAAATTAGATACTAAAGCAAAAATTATTTAATTAAGATAACAAAAATTATTTTGGACTAATTAAAATAAATTAGACAACACAAAAATTATTTTGGACCAAACAAAATATATTGGACCAGACTGGGTCTAAAATTAAGGGTCTACACCTTTCCATATACCAGCCTAAATAGTGTAGTGCCCAAAGAAGTTTTGAATGCAGTCCTAAAAGCCCATAGAGCATTGTCCAATTTCTCGGACCAATCCTTTCGGGATCGCTCTACAGTTTTTTCTAGAATTCTTTTTATCTCCCTGTTCGTGTTCTCAACTTGGCCACTAGTTTGGGGATGGTAAGGAGTAGCAAACCTATGTGTAACACCTAATCTTTTGAAAACTTTCTTGAGCTGAACGTTATGAAAGTGAGTACCCCTATCACTTATGATTGCTTTCGATGTACCAAATTGATAGAACAACTTTTTCAAAAACTTCATCACTACCCTCACATCATTGGTTGCCAAGGCTTGGACTTCAGGCCATTTAGAGACATAGTTTATAGCTACAAGAATATATTTGTTACCAAAGAAATTTGGAAACGGTCCCATAAAGTCGATACCTCATACATCAAAGACTTCACCAATAAGAATTCCATTTTGAGGCATCTCAATATGAGATGAAATGCTTCCAGTCCTTTGGCAATGATCACAACGATTCACAAATTCGTAGCTATCCCTAAACAAAGTGGGCCAATAAAATATTGATTCTAGTACCTTTTGAGCAGTCCTATTGGCTCCCATATGACCACCAGCTGGTCCAGCGTGGCATTGACGAAGAATGTTCATCATTTCGGGCCATGCCACACACCGTCGGATCATGTGATCCTTACATAATCTAAACAAAAAGGGATCCTCCCAAAAATAATATTTTAAATAGAAAAAGAATTTCTTCTTTTCTTGATAAGTGTAAACCCTTAATTTTGACCCAGTCCATTCCAATATATTTTAATTAGTCCAAAATAATTCTTGTGTTATCTTAATTAAATAATATTTATTTTAGTATTTAGATTTTATAATTAATAAAAAATAAATAAATAAAAATAAATAAATAAATAAAAATCGGCGACGAAAAAATCAGAGACGAATTAATTCGTCGCCGAAAAGTTTGGACGAAACGGCCTTTGGCCATTTCGCCCGCAGGATTTTCCTGCGTGCAAAATGGCTTTGCCATTTCGCTCGCATGAAAGTTCTGCGGGCGAAATGCCCAGCACGTCAATGCTCACAACTTTTCACGGCAATCCTCGCAGCAGTTTTTTTGCCGGCAAAATTTTTCCGCAGCAGTTTTTTTTTTGGCAGCGAAATTTTTCCGACGCAATTTTTTTCAAAACCAAATTCTATTTGGTTTCAGTTTTCTTTTCTTAACTAATGTTAGTTTTCATAAACAAGTTGAATTAATCATCTAAATTTCCTTTAAATAAGACTAGAAACAACATAGAAAAGGGGAGGACTTTGGAACAAAAACTTGGGAGGACAATAAGAGAGGAATCGGACTTTAGACTAGAATTTTGAATTGGAACTTTACAAATTGATCGAACTTTTTAGAAGAGGAAGCAAGCAAGCAATCAATCCATCAAAGGCAGCCATCTTGCCTTTGTTCTTGTTCATCCAAGAAGCAATTTTTGGTGGAACGAACAAACGAAGGTATGAATATCTAATCTCTTTTTTCTTTACAGTAGCTTGAATCATTAAATTGTTTCTTTTGATTCTAAAAACCTTAGAGCCCTAATTTACTTCTTCTAAAACTTAGAACCTTAAATCGTCTCCTTGATTTTCAAAAACCCTAAAATTACTAATCTATTTCTTCAAAATCTTAAAACCCTAATCTACTTTCCAACTTTCCAAAACCTTAAATTGTTTTATTAATTCCCCAAAACCCTAATTTGTTTTCCAATTTTTCATAACCTTAAAACCCTAAATTTAACTTACAGCTTCCAAAAATCACATAAAGCTTTATAAAACTATAAATTGTTTTTCCAAATTCTAAAATCAAATACATTCTCCGAAACACTAAAAACCCTAATTCAGCTTCAAAACCAAAGACAGTAACCCCAAACTAGCTAACCTTAAAGCCTAGTTTTCTTAAACCCTAATTCCCTTAAAATTTCAAACCCTAGTTTTCCTAAACCCTAATCCTTAAAACCTTATAACCTAAATATTATAATTCAACACAGTAAGCCTAAAAACAACAATCCAATAGCTAATAATCATAAACCTAATGTTTTGATATTCTAAAACCCTAATTTCATGATTTTACACCTCAAACCCTAATTTGGTTAATTAAAAAACCTTATCAATCTCTTAAACTATAAAACCTTAATCCATTTTAATTCCCTTAAAACTTACAGTAGCTTAAACCAATAAATTCCAAAACCCTAAACATTAAATAAAGAATCTTAAATAGAAACAGTAGCCTTAATTTGTATCTTTACTTGCTTTATTTATTCTTAGATTTAATTGTGTAGTTCATTATATGCTTTGATTTATTTTACATGCTTTAATTTATTTAAGTTCAATGCTTTGTTTATTTAAATTATCATGGATGAATGTTTATATTTTGATTGATGTTTGATATCATTGATGAATGATTTATTTATGATGAATGGTTATTTACCTTTATCAATTTATTTTGATTTCCAAATGTTGTAAGAGGTATGTTTCCACTTTGTGGGTACCTCATTAGTTAAATATCATGTAATTTAAATTGCTTTTATATTTTTTGGACCAATGTAAAGGACATGTTTCAACCTTTCGGTGGGTGTCCTATTAGTTTAGACATGTATGATGTAAGGACATGTTTCCATCCTTGGATGGGTGTCCATTTATTTGCTTTGTTTGGACATTGCTTTGATTTTAATATAATGATGCTTTATTTCAATTGTTGCATGTAATATGGATAATATTGTTATACTTAAGAATTTTATAATATTAAGACCTGTAAAGGAGGCCGGTTCCAATGAACCGGGCGTTGTGGGGGTGCTGGGCCATTTCTCACTTTCCCCACATGTACCCAACATTCCAAACCCATTAGGGAGTTGGGGATTCCTTAGGAATCGAGTCATCCACCCCTTTCTTTCTCCTGGCCTGTTGTAGACCCTTAATTTTTTACCTAGTCCGATCCAATATATTTTAATTAATTAGTCCAAAATAATTTTTTGTTGTCCAATATATTTTAATTAGTCCAAAATAATTTTTGTTATCTTACTTAAATAATATTTGCTTTAGTATCTAATTTTTATTAATAAAAAATAAAAAATAATAATAATAAACAAAAAAATAAAAATAAAAATCGGTGATGAAAAAAAATCATCGCCAAAGAGTTGCGGCGAAATGGCCCGCAGTTTATTTCTACTGGCGAAATGGCTTGGCCATTTCACCCGCAGGAATTTTCTAATGGCGAAATGGCCTGCAGGCTAATTCTCTACCGCTACCGCAACCAACTGCGGCAGCTTTTTTTCCAGTGCAATTTTTTGGCAGCAGTTTTTTTCTCCAGTGAAATTTTTCCGACGCAAATTTTTCCGAAACCTAATACAATTAGGTTTTGGTTTCCTTTTCTTATTTGATGTTATATTCTGTGAATAACTAGAATTAATCAAAAAAATATTCTATAAATAAGACCAAAAACAACACAAAAGGAGGAGGAAAAAAATTTTGGACAGGAAATTGGGACCGAAATTGAGGAGGAAAACTTTGGATTTTAAGAATTCCTTCTGGCAGTGAAATCGATCAAACTAATTGAGAGAAGTAAACAAGCAATTTAATTCATCAAAGGCAGTAAAACTTGTCTTTGTTCTTGTTCATCCAAGAAGAAATTTTTGGTGGAACCAACAAACAGAGGTATGCATCAATTGTCTAATTTCTTCACAGTTGCTTAAACCATCTAATTATTTCTTTTGATTCAAAAACCCTAGAACTTTAATTTACCTTTTCTAAAGCTTTAAAACCTTAATTTGTTTATTTGTTTTTCAAAAATTCCTAAAATTGTTATTTTTGTTTCTTCAAAATCTCAAAACCCTAATTTGCTTTCCAAATTTTCAAAATCCTAAATTGAATCTGTTTCTTTCCAAAAACCATAAAAAATATCTTTTCTGTTTCTATAAACCTTAAATCATTTTGTTTATTTTCATAAAGTTTTATAAAATTATCAATTGATTTTCAAATCCTAAAACCTAATGCATTCTCCGAAACCCTAATTCTAAAATTCTAAAACCCTAATTCAACTCCAAAACCCAAAATAGTAAACCCTAAATTAGCTAACCTAAACCCTAATTTTTAAAACCTTACAACCATATAAATCTAATTCTGCACAGTAAGCTTAAAAACCATAATTCAGTAACCGTAAATCATAAATCTAAGTGTTTTAAAGTGTTCAAACCCTAATTTCATGATTTTACCACTCAAATGCTAATTTGGTTAATCAAAGAACTTTATCAACCTATTAAAGTCTAAAACTTGGCTCCATCTCAATTCTTTTAAAATTCACAGTAGCTAAACCCATGAATTCCTGAAACCCTAAATACATTAAATAAAGAATCTTAAATAGAAAAGTAGCCCTAATTTGAATCTTTATTTGCTTTATTCAATTTTATATTTGATTATGCTTTAATTTATTCTCAATGCTTTGTTGATTTATTTAAGTTCAATGCTTGGTTTATTTAGTTCATCATGGATGGATGTTTATTTTATATTTTGATTGATATCTTTGATGAATGGTTTATTTATGATGAATGGTTATTTACTTTTATCGATTTATTTAAATTTTCAAATGTTGTAAGAGGTATGTTTCCACTTGGTGGGTACCTCATTAGTTAAATATCATGTAATTTAAATTGCTTTTCTATTTTAGAACCAATGTAAAGGACATGTTTCTACCTTTCGATGGGTGTCCTATCTAGGCATGGATTATGTAAGGGCATGTTTCCATCTTCGGATGGGTGTCCATTTATTTGTTTTGCTTGGACATTGTTTTAATTTTAATATAACGATGCTTTATTTCAATTGTTGTGTGTAATATGGATAATATTGTTATATTTAAGAATTTTATAATATTAAGACCTGTAAAGGAGGCCGGTTCTAATGAACCTTGCATTGTGGGGGTGCTGGGCCATTTCTCACCTTCCCCATATGTACCCAACTTTCTGAACCCATTAGGGGGTTGGGGATTCCTTAGGAATCGAGTCATCCACCCCTTTCTTTTTCCAAGCCCGTCCGGGTGGCGACTCCATTTTCTCCAGACTTAGGTCCGTGTTCTCTAAGGCCCCGAGCCTAAACAGTGCCGAAGTCGCAAGAACCATTCCACCGAGAGTGGGGGTGAGAATGCCCGCTCACACCCGTCTGGGTGGTGACTCCATTTTCTCCGGACTTAGGTCCGTGTTCTCTAAGGCCCCGAGCCTAAACAGTGCCGAAGTCACAAGAATCATTCCACCAGGAGTAGGGGCAAAAATCCCGCTCACAATAATTTAAGTCCTTAGGGAGTTCCCTAATAGCTAAATAATTAGCAAAATCTGCAAACCAAGGTGTTTCAAAATTTAAACTACTTACCTCACTTACCATGGCATACAGCTGCTCATCGGGAAAATGACATCAATGTCCCCTTCTTCAAACCTGTCCAAGGCTGGATTCTCTAAGCGAGAAAGGTGATCTATTGCCAGATTTTTAGCTCCCTTCATGTCTTGATTCCTCAAGTCAAATTCCTGCAATAACAAGACCAAACAAATTAGCCTAGGCTTTGCATCAATTTTTGCAAATAAATACCTCAAAGCCGAGTGGTTTGTATAAACAATCACTTTTGGCAAGATCAAATATGATCTAAACTTGTTAGCAGCAAAAACCACAACTAAAAGCTCTTTCTCTATAGTTATGTAATTAGCTTGAGCTGTGTTCAAAGTCTTGCTTGCATAGTAGATAGGCTAGAAATACTTCTCTTTGCGTTGACCCAAGACCGCTCCCACTGCAAAATCACTCGCATCTCACATTAGTTCAAATGGTAAATACCAATCGGGAGCTACCATGATTGGAGCATGGGTCAATTTTTCCTTAAGAGTTGTGAAAGCTCTTAAACATTCCTCATTAAAAACAAAATCCACATCCTTCTCAAGGAGTCTTGTTAGTGGGCAGGCTATCTTAAAAAAATCTTGTATGAACCTCCGATAAAAGCCCGCATGTCCTAAAAAGCTTCTGATGGCCTTTATAGATGTGGTGGTAACATGATTCCCTCTTGAGCCATGAAATGACACTTTTCCCAATTAAGCACTAGGTTTGTTTCCTCATATCTAATCAAGACTGTTTCAAGGTTTTCCAAACATCTTTCAAATGAGCTACCATAAATCAAGAAATCATCCATAAACACCTCCATAATATCCTAAATAAGCTCATCAAAGATTGCCACCATGCACCGTTGAAAAGTCGAAGGTGCATTGCATAATCCAAATGCCATTCTTCGATATGCGAATGTCCCATATGGGCAGGTGAATGTAGTTTTCTCTTGGTCTTCCAGGGCAATAGGAATTTGGAAGTAGCCTGAAAGACCATCCAAAAAGCAACAATACTCATGCCCAGATAACCCCTCCAACATCTTATCAATGAAGGGCAAACGAAAATGGTCCTTCCTAGTTGCATCATTCAATTTTTGGTAGTTGATGCAAACCCTCCAACCTGTAACTGTTCTTGTTGGAATTAGCTCATCATTTTCATTAGGGACCACCATCATCCCTCCTTTCTTTGGTACTACATGAACTGGGCTCACCCAGGAGCTATCCAAAATTGGATATATAATCCCTACATCAAGTAGTTTTATCACTTCAGCCTTCACTACATCTTTCATCTTTGGGTTTAGTCTTCATTATGGTTGCACTACTGGCTTGAATTCATCCTCCATCCGTATCTTGTGAGTGCAATAGAATGGACTGATTGATGTCTGCTATCTTCCAAGCTATCACTTTCTTATGCTTCTGTAACAACTGAATGAGCTTTACTTTCTGCTCAGAAGATAGGTGGGAACTAAGAATTATTGGCAATTTCTTTTTCTCCGCTAGAAATCCATACTCAAGTTGATCTGGAAGAGTCTTAAGTTCCAAGTTGGGTGAATCAATCACTGATGGTTTTGGCTTTTCTTCCTTTGGCATCTCAATAGTTTCATATGCCTGACATTTGAATGATTTGCTTGCTTCAAGAAAAGCAAGCTGCTCCATTGCTTCTTGATCCTCAACATTTTCCTGCAATAAACATAACTCAAGGGGATCCTTGGAAACAATGTTAGTAACACAATTTAATGTTTCATGCTCAATAATATCATTGCATGTATCCGCCTCATCAAGTGTAAGTGAGTCTTTCATAACATCATGTATTTTAAAAATAACTTTTTCACTACCCACTCTCAAAGTTAATGTGCCATCATGAACATCAATAAGGGCACAGGCTGTATTTAAAAATGGCCTACTAAGAATAAGTGAAACATCTGCATCCTCATCGATATCGATGACAACAAAATCATTGGGGAAAATGAAATCCCCAACTTTTACCAACACTTCCTCTATAATGCCATGAGGGTGGACTATTGACTTATCAGCAACTTGGATGGTCATGAGTGTTGGTTTAGGTTCTCCAATGCCTAACTCTTTAAACATCTTGTAGGGCATAATGGTACTGGATGGTTCTCGCTGGCTCTCTTAAGTGGGAGGTCAGGGGTTCGATCCAGGGAGGCGACTCCTTAGGGAGCCAAATAAACAAATTCCTGCTGGGTGGGCCGCGAGGGCTGTCCAGTACTGTAGCGATCGCTTGCCTCCTGCGGACCATGCGGACCCAGTGGGCTGGGCAACCGACCTTGGGATACCGACCTGGTTGGGGAGGGTCGTTACACAAGTACCCAAATTCAATTCAATCACGGGTTCAAGTATCCAATCTCGGGTCTAAATACCCAAATCAAATTCGGTCTTGGGTCTAAGTACCCAACTCAAATTCAGTCTCGGTTCCAAGTACCCAAATCAAGTTCAGTCTCAAGTCCAAGTACCCAAATCAAATGCAATCTCGGGTCCAAGTACCCAAATCAAATTTAATCTTGGGTCCAAGCACCCAATCTCGGGTCCAAGTACCCAAATCAAATTCAATCTCGGGTCTAAGTACCCAATCTCGGGTCCAAGTACCCAAATCAAATTCAATCTCGGGTTCAAGTACCTAATCTCGAGTCCAAGTACCCAAATCAAAATCAATCTCGGGTCCAAGTACCCAAATCAAATTCAATCTCGGGTCCACGTACCCAATCTCGGATCCAAGTACCCAATCTCAGGTCCAAGTACCCAAATTAAATTCAATCTTGGGTTCAAGTACTCAAATTCAATCGAGTCTCGGGTCCAAGTATCCAAATCAAGTTCAGTCTCGGGTCTAAGTACCCAAATCAAATCCAAATACCCATCCTCATCAAAAATTAGTCAAAAATTACATTGCTTTTCACTCTCTTTTGCCGTAGTCTCATATCGCTCAAGCAGGGGGCAAACTGTAGACCCTTAATTTTTAACTCAGTCTGGTCCAATATTTTTTATAATCCAAAATAATTTTTGTGGTATTTTAATTAAATAATATTTATTTTAGTATTTATAATTTATAATTTTTAATAAAAATAAAAAGTTAATATTAGTAAAGTTAAAAAAATAAATATAAATAAATAAATAAAAATCGACGATGAAAAATTTCAGCGCCAAAAGTGAATTGTCTTGGGACAATTTTCCGCAAGAATTTCCTGCGGGCGAATTGGCTAAAGGCCTCATGCGGCAAATTGGCGCCCACCCCAGCTTTTGCTAGCAATTTTTGTAGCCCTCAGCAATTTTTTCACCAGCGTAATTTTCCAATGCAGTTTTTTTCCGAAACCGAATTCTATTTGGTTTTGGTTTCTTTTCCTAAATGGTTTTAATTTCCTTAGATAATTAAAAGTAGATTTTTTATTTTTCCTATAAATACCACATTAAAACACAAAATTAAGGGAAAATTTGTTTTACTGGATCGTAGGCTTGGGACTTCTGACTTGGGAGGAAAAAAAGACAGAAAAGCCTAGGAGCAAGAGATGGTAAAAAGTAATTAGCAGCATTCATCAATCATCAAACCATCAAAGGCAGCAACATTGCCTTTGTTATTGTTCATCCAGAAATCAATTTTTGGTAGAACCAACTGCGCAGGTTTGATCTTTAATCATAAATTATACGTTCACAGTAGCTTCATTTTCTTTGATTAATAAGAATATGTAGTAACTTGATCTTTGTTTCAATAACTTTAATTATTTACATTAGTTAATACATTAATCAGTTGGTTTTCAAAACTCCACTTCCATGTTTTATAAAAACTAAAAACTTCAAAAACCCTAAATTATTCTTTTGTTTCTAAAACATCAAAAACCCTAAATTGTTTTTCTGTTTCCAAAACTTCAAAAACCCCAAATTGTTTTTCTGTTTCCAAAACTTCAAAAACCCTAAATTATTCTTCTGTTTCCAAAACATTAAAACCCTAAATTATTCTTCTATTTTCAAAAACTTCAAAATTCCTAAATTGTTTTTCTGTTTCCAAAACTTTAAAAACCCTAAATTGTTTTTCCCCGAACTATTTTCTTAATCATCTAAATCCTAACCTTTTTGTCCGAAACTTCAAAATGTCTTCTTAATTCTCTAGACCCTAATCTTCTTTACAGTTTCTAAAAACTTTAATCTTAATTATTTCTATAAAACTCTAAATAGTTTTCTTAAATCCTAAGTTCGAATATGTTTTCCAAAATATCAAAAACCCTAAACTATCTTATTACTTCTTAAAATCCCATCCAGTAAACCCTATGTAGACCCTTAATTTTTGACCCAGTCTTGTCCAATATATTTTAATTAGTCCAAAATAATTTGTGTTGTCCAATACATTTTAATTAGTCAAAATTAATTTTTGTTATCTTAATTAAATAATATTTGGTTTAGTGTCTAATTTTTATTAATAAAAAATGAAAAATAATAATAATAAACAAAAAATGAATAATAAAAAAATTAAAAAATGGGGGTCATTTGCGCGAAATGGCCTGGGGCCATTTCGCCCACAGAATTGGCCCGCAGACCTATCTCGCCCGTAGCTGCCGCAGCCAGCTGCAGCAGCTTTTTCGCCAGCGCAATTTTTCCTGCGGTAATTTTTTTCAAAAGTGCAATTTTTCCGCAGCAGTTTTTTTTTCCAGCAAAATTTTTCTACGCAAATTTTCCGAAACCTAATACAATTAGGTTTCAGTTTCCTTTTCTTATTAAATAATGTATGCCGTGAGCAACTAGGAAAAAACTATAAAAAACTTCTATAAATAAGTATAATAACAACACAGAAAAAGGAGAGAAATTGGGATAAAAATTGGGAGAGTTTGGAAACCGAATCTGTGAAGGAAAACTTTAATCAAATTTAACTTTTTGAGGGATGAAGAAGCAAAGCATTAACAAATCATAAAAGGCAGCAACTGCCTTTGTTTTTGTTCATCCAAGAAGAATTATTTTTGGAAGAACCATCAAAAGGAGGTATGTATTAATTGTTATATTTTTTCACAGTAGCTTAATTCATGAAATTGTGTTCTTTTAATTCAAAAATCCCATAACCTAAACCCCTTTGTTCAAAGTTTAAAAATCTTAAATCGTGGCTTTTTTCCAAAAATTTAAAGCTATTAGTTTTATTTCTTCAAAATCCCAAAACTCTAATTTGCTTTCCAAATTATCAAAACCCTTAAATTATGTTCTGTTTCTTTTCAAAAAGCCCTAAAAACATCTTTTCTATTTATAAAAACTTTAATTCATTTGGTTTACTTTCATAAACTTCATAAAATTATCAATTGATTTACAAATTCTAAAAACTTAATTCTAAAGACCACTAAACCCTAATTCTAGAACACTAAACCGTAATTCAACTTTAGAATCAAAACAAGTGAACCCTAATTCCTTTAAAACCTAAATCCTAATTTTTCTAAGCCCTAATTCGATAAAAACTTTAAAAATCATAAAAACACAAAGGTTATACTTTTTACACAGTAATCTTAAATACTCTTATTCGTTAACCATAAATCACAAAATCTAAGTGTTTTAAAGTGTTCAAACCCTAGTTTCATGATTTCACCATCCAAATATTAATTTGATTAATCAAAGAACTTCATCTACCTTTTAAAACATAAAACCTTAATCTATTTTAATTTCTTAAAAAAAACTCACAGTAGCTATAATTTAGACTTTTATTTGCTTTATTCAATTCTATATTTGATTATGCTTTGATTTATTTCTTATGCTTTAATTTATTTAAGTTCAATGCTTGGTACATTTAATTTATCATGGATAGATGTTTACTTTCTATTGATGTTTAATACCTTTGATGAATGATTTATTTATGATGAATGGTTATTTACTTTTATCAATTTATTTAGATTTTCAAATGTTGTAAGAGGTATGTTTCCACTTGGTGGGTACCTCATTAGTTAAATATCATGTAATTTGAATTGCTTTTCTATTTTAGAACCAATGTAAAGGACATATTTCTACCTTTCGGTGGGTTTCCTATTTACGCATGGGATGTAAGGACATGTTTCCATCCTTGGATGGGTGTCCATTTATTGGCTTTGTTTGGACATTGCTTTGATTTTAATATAATGATGCTTTCTTTTAATTATTGTGTGTAATATGGATAATGTTGTTATATTTAAGAATTTTATAATATTAAGACCTGTAAATGAGGCCGGTTCCAATGAACCGGGCATTGTGGGGGTGCTGGGCCATTTCTCACCTTCCCCACACGTACCAAACTTTCCGAACCCATTAGGAGGTTGGGGATTCCTTAGGAATCAAGTCATCCACCCCTTTCTTTTTTCCTGACCCGTCTGGGTGGCAACTCCATTTTCTCTGGACTTAGGTCCGTGTTCTCTAAGGCCCTGAGCCTAAACAGTACCGAAGTCGCAAGAACCATTCCACCGAGAGTGGGGGCAAAAATCCCCGCTCACACCCTAGTTTTCCTAAACCCTAATTTTTAAAATATCAAAACTTTATGATAAGTTCATCAACACCTAATGCCCTAATCCAGTGAACCTAAAACCCAATCATTTAAAATTATAAACCCTAATGTCTTAAGGTTCCAAAACCCTAATTTCATGATGTTTGCTTAAAACCCTAACTAAACCTACTTTTTTAAATCACAGTAACATTATTTTCATAAAAACATCCAAAATCCTAAATCTTTAAAACATCCAGTGGCTATTTTATTACCTTAAAATATTTCTGAACTAATTAAACTAGTATATGCAAAACCCTAGTTATTGAACATAAAACCCCAAAATTTCCAAATATTGTAAGAGGTATGTTTCCATATTTTTGGGTACCTAATGTTACGAGGATCATGTAATTTATTTTATTTTAAAGTTTTTGGACTAATGTAAAGGGCATGTTTCCACCTTTCGGTGGGTGTCCTATTTAGTTTAGACATGAACGATGTAAGGACATATTTCCATCCTCGGATGGGTGTCCATTTATTTACTTTGTTTGGACATTGCTTTGATTTTAATATAATGATGCTTTATTTTAATTGTTACATGTAGTATGGATAATATTGTTATATTTAATAATTTTATAATATTAAGACCTGCAAAGGAGGTCGGTTCCAATGAACTGGGCATTGTGGAAGTGCTAGGCCATTTCTCACCTTCCCCACATGTACCAAACTTTTCGAACCCATTAGGGATTTGGGGATTCCTTAGGAATCGATTCATCCACCCCTTTGTTTTACCAACCCGTCCAGGTGGTGACTCCATTTTCTCCAGGCTTAGGCCTGTGTTCTCTAAGGCCCCGAGCCTAAACAGTGCCGAAGTCGCAAGAACCATTCCACTAGGAGTGGGGGAAAAATCCCCACTCACATGGTGATAGCCATATCTTCAATCAAATCCTTGCTTGTTCAAGTGTCTTGTTGTTTCTGGTACCCTCAGCTGCTGCATTAATGGATTGCTTACTTACATAATTCAATCCATTGTAAAATGTTTGAATCTGAAGCCATAGTGGAAGCCCAATATGAGGACACCTTCTCAATAAATCTTTAAATCTTTCCCAGTCATCATAAAGGGTCTCACCATCTTGCTGCAAAAAAGATGAGATATCATTCCTCAACTTAGCAGTTTTGGACAGCGGGAAGTATTTTTCTAGGAATTTCTCTGCCAACTGACCCCATGTGGTGAAAGTTCCTGGAGGAAAAGATTTCAGCCACTTCTTTGGTTGATCTCTAAGGGAAAATGGGAACAAACTCAGCCTAATTGCATCATCTGAGACATTATTTATCTTGAATGTGTCACATATCTCCAAAAAATTCTCAATATGTGCATTAGGATCTTCATCAGGAAACCCATCAAACTGACAAGTTTACTGCACCATTTGAATTACATTTGCCTTTATTTCAAAGTTGTTCACAGCAAGTGTCGGCCTCTGGATACTAGAATCAGCCCCATTGAGATTGGGCTTAGCAAACTCCTGCATTGTTCTTGGTCCAGCTCCTTCCATCACTTCAAACACTTCTTCTTGTTCTATTTCCAGATTTATTTCTGTTTCTGCTTCTTCCAGAACTACCTTTCGCTTTCTCCTCAATGTTCTCTCTAGCTCTTGGTCTAACTCAAGCAGTTGGGAGGAGCTAGCTCGGGTCATAAATGGGAAGAAATACCTAAAATGACAGTCAACAAGCAAGAACCAATGTTAAAAACAAATGAAAATGAAAACTAAATCAACAGTCTTGATTATATTACTAATATTAAAAATCGTTGTCCCCAGCAATGACGCTAAAAACTTGGTGATGCGAACTTATGCTATTGCAATACTGCAAGTGCACGGGTCGCTCAAGTAATAAAGTAGTGAGTGAGTTGTCGTTCCATTGGGGACAAGGCCAAGTACTAGTACAAATTTTAACTGTTGTTTAGCAAATTAATAGTTTTGTGAAGTTTGTAATTAAAGACAGTTAACTTAATAACTTAAAGTAAAGAGAGATTAAGTGTTGTGCAAAAAGGATTGATGATGAAAATACTATCCAGATATTGAATCCCCCTAGCCATAAAAATACTTATGAAAATCAATTCAATTAAATGAAATAATAGAGCTGAATTGGCATTCCTCTAGATTAGACTAAACCTTTCTCAAGTGAATTAATCCCTAATCACTAAGTAGAATGCTGGAATCTCTTCTCAAACATAATTAAATAGATCTTTCATTAAGAACAAGGAATCATAAACCAAAGGATCTTGTAAGTCTATCTCTAGCACTCCAATCAATCCTCAATCCTTATGAGTATTCTATTCATACCAAGCTTTCTCAAGTCAATAACATGAAAATTGCAACCAATCAATAAGCATGCTATTATCAATTGGAAATAAATCATTAAGCATCATAAGAATAAAATAACTCAATCAAATGATTTAATTAAATAAAACTATTCAATCCATACAATAAAGCTAGGGTTCATCAATATCTAGATAGAAAATGAATTAGTTCATGTTCAAAACCAGAAAAATAGAGCAAGAGAAATAAGTAAAAGAATCCAAACAATCCATGGTGAATGATTTGTGTTTCTTCACTAGAATCCTTGAATCTTGGTTTAGATCTTGTGTAGAATGGGTCTTTACCTTCAATCTCAACTACAAAACTCTCTTTTTCTCTCTAGAGGTCGGCTCTAGGTTGTAAAGAATAAAAATTGGATCCCTAATTCGCACTTTAGCTAAACTTTTATAGTGTAGATATGTTAGCCTAACACGCCTAGTGACATGCCCAGTGACACACCCATGTCACTGGACGTGTCATTGCTACTGGGATTCTAGATAAAAGGCACGCTCAGTGACATGCCCATGCCTCTGGGCGTGTCAATGCTTCTGTATGGCAGTATCAAAGGCACGTCCATTGACACGCCCATGTCCCTGGGCGTGTCACTTGAAGAATTTTGCTCTTTTCTTTGACTTTCATCCATAATTCCCTCCGAAATGACCATAAGCCTCAAAATATAAAAAATTCCTGAAATTAATTCTAAAAAGCACTTGAACAAACAAATTAAACTCAATTGGATAATAATCATATTAAGAGATATGGGCAAAATATCATCAATTATGCACTTATCACTAAGTTTCATCATTTAATGGATTGATTTCATTTCAATCTTATAAACAATCTTTCATCAATTATAACTATTTCCAAGATGTATTCAATAATTCACTACTAATTCCACCCATAAACTCTACTTTGTGCAGGTATAAGAAGGTAGAAATATGCATGTGCAAATGCATGACTGTACAAGTGATCATGCACATCATTGCTTGAATTATTTTTAAAATTTTAAAGATAGAAGTATGCATAGCCAGATGCATGACCATGTGAATGGTCATACATGACTCGACTTAAATCACCTTTCAAATTTTTAAGGGCACAAATATATGCATGTCCATATGAATGATCATGCGCCTCACTGTTGGAATTTTTTCTCAAAGCTTGAAGAGTAGAAATTTGCACAAGCATACGCATGACAATAAAAATGATCAAATGTATCTCTCCTAGAATTTCTTTTCATGATTTAATCAAGAAGTTATCAATAATTCAACTTAAACAAATTAAGGAAATAGGATCCAGCCCTTCAAAGCACAATCAAATTCAAATCCAAACTTCCATAATCCTAAAATCATTCAAAACCTTATTTTCTTCCACAACCTTATATTAACTCATAAATGATTCAATGATGAATTTAATTATTGTTTTAGTTAATAATCAATAAATACACATTTATATATTGCAAGAATAACTTTACTATCATATAAGTAAAGTTTTATACTTGTATTTTTCACAATTATTTAATATATAATATCTTTCTAAAGTAATGGTGTTTTTCTCGATAGATCAAGCTTAGATTAGCTAAAATCCATTAAAACCTGGATTTTCTACCAATTCTCCATGATTTCTATGGTAAGAAATGAAAGAAGAAGAAAAAGAGATGAAGATGGAGGTGAAGATGATAAGTATGACATTTTAGAAGATAATAGAAAACACTAGAAATCTTTAAATAGGCTTTAGGACTTTTATCCAATAACTCACTCATACAATAGTTTCGATGCATTCACTTTCTTTAACTAACTATTACTCCAATTTTTGACATCAAAACATTATAAAAACAATTACTTTAGACACTTTAAAACCCCCATTATCCATATTTCACATTTAAATTATAGCTCGAGTTCATTTTGGGGCTATAAGGGTATTTTTATAATTTCTTACCTCTTCGAAATCTTTTCTAAAAATATGGATATTATCCATACTCGAATTTAATTTTACTCTTATTAAGGCTTATTTAACCTTATTACTATCAGTTCCAAATGCTCAAGCTACACATAATATCATAATCAATCCAATTTACACTCATATATTCACTTAATGCAGAAAATCAATACTTAAAATTTTAGAGCATAACAATTCTCATTCTCATAAGAAATTTCATTCTTGAAATTTATCTATCTATCATAATTCATTCCTTAGATTCCAATAAATTGTTACACTTACTTTGATATATCTCTTTAACTACTCATATTTTATTTTCTTTTCATATCCTTCTTTTTCACAAATAGGTCTAATGCATTCCAAACAATACACTATGAATTCTCAATCAATTCTTAGAAAACATTCTATTACCATACACATATGAAATATTAATTGTATCAAAACACATATCCACTTATTCGATTCACATAACTTAGATAATTGCATTTCACTTCTCCCATAACTCCATATGCCAGAAATGCCTAAACCTGGCTCTGATACCACTAAATGTAACATCCCCTAACAATTTTCATTAGAACTATCAGAGAATATTACTCAATATACTGCTAGTACTCTAATCAATTCATTGACAAATTTTCCTTTCAAAATGTTACTAACAAAAATCTTCAAATAATAATACAGTATGTATAATATAACACTTATAAATCCAACATTTAAATCAATCTCCAATATCTCCAATAATCCAAATACTAATTATAAATCAGATAACCATCATAAGTTTGTCAAATCAAATAAATATATAATACATTGCTTTATTTGATAATCATTCACTAGAATCTAAAACTTCATCCTCTAAATACATATATTCCTTTCATGTTTACAAATTTGTACAATCTCTCAAATAGATAAGATATATTGCATTTATATATATTCCATAACTTACAAGTACAATATACAAAAGATCTCTATATGTACTATAGATAATTTCTGAGATCCTTAATTTCACTTCTTAACTTGCTACGATGACCTGATGACTGGGTGTTAGAAAATAATTCTAACACGCTAAGCAAAGTTTAGTGGTACTTTTATAAACATATTTTGTCACTTAATATTAAAGAAAACTACTTATGAAAATATAGTAATAACACTCAATTTTAAGAAATATTTTAATATATTAACTATTTTCAATAACAAACCAACATAATATTTTGATTATACAAAATAATAACTTTAACTTTAATAAAGTCGTTGTGAGCGGGGATTTTTACCCCCACACCAGGTGGAATGGTTCTTATGACTTCGGCACTATTTAGGCTCGGGGCCTTAGAGAACACGGACTTAAGTCCGGAGAAAATGGAGTCACCACCCGGATGGGCCAGGAAAAAGAAAGGGGTGGATGACTCAATTCCTAAGGAATCCCCAACCCCCTAATGGGTTCGAAAAGCTGGGTACGTGTGGGGAAGGTGAGAAATGGCCCAGCACCACCCACAACACCCGGTTCATTGGAATCGGCCTCCTTTACGGGTCTTAATATTATAAAATTCTTAAATATAACAATATTATCCATATTACATGCAACAATTAAAATAAAGCATCATTATATTAAAATCAAAGTAATGTCCAAGCAAAACAGATAAATGGATACCCATCCGAGGATGGAAACATGTCCTTACATCATTCATGTCTAAACTAATAGGACACCCACTAAAAGGTAGAAACATGTCCTTCACATTGGTCTAAAATATAAAAGCAATTTAAATTACATGATATTTAACTAATGAGGTACCCACAAAGTGGAAACATACATCTTACACTTTTAATACTAAAATAAGCAAATAATAACAATAAAGAAAACATCCATCCATGATAAATTAAATAAATCAATCACTAAAGCATATAATAGACTACATAATCAAATCTAAAAATAAAGCATGTAATGATACAAATTGAGGTTTACTGTTTCCATTTAAAGTTCTTTAATTAATATTTAGGGTTTTGGAACCTTAAGATATTATTATTGTTATTTGTTTAGGCTTGTAACACCCCAATACTCCATATAAATGCTATACATATACCTAGTATACATACAGTAAGTATATAAAGTATAAGGATGCCACTTTTTTTTTTTTTACCTTTCAATACCTGTAACAAAATTCAAACCATAATAGGTCAATTTAAAGAACACTTACAAATTATTGTCTTTATAAAAACTTCATTTATACATATAATATAACATACTTAAAGTGGATACATGTATGCATTACCCTCTAGTTGGTCTCGACAAAATCTTACTCTTCTCGTGGCCTACCAAAAGACTTCATATCTTCCACCAAGCTACCTGCGCGATAATACATCCGCGCTAAGCTCGAAAGCTTAGTAGTACAAATATAAAATACAAACATGTATCATGGAAACACTAACATATAAAGATATCTCAATTCCATATACTTTTAGTTCTTATTAAGTTTATCCCTATTCATTTGCACCTTTCATATCTTTCAACTAATCTCCTATCTTATACACATATAAACATAACATTTCTACCAAGTCCAACCCATCACTAATATTCACAATCAACATCTCAATACACACATTATACATTATACTAATCATAAGTCACATTTCCAATTAAGACAATCATTGTCATCAACCACAATTCATCAATTGAATTCACAATCAATGCTAATACACACATTATACATCATACCAATCATAACATTTCTTTATTCACAATTCAACATTAATGATTCATCACTAGTGCTCATAATCAATATTTCAACGCACATATTACATATCATCAATCACATGTCCAATGAAGTATACCAAAGATTTCATTATCCATTTCTTTCAACATTTGTATATCACATTGACAACAAAGACAGACTCGGGCCCAACAGACACCACTATGTTATTCAGAGTTCAGAGTTACTGCTTTGGTCTATAATCATAATCATCAAGCCCGTAGGCATCATATATCAATATTTCTATCCATGGATAGTGTAACAGACCCAGTCTCTTGGACCATCAACTCATCATGAGGAGATCCTCAACCCGGCAAGACTGTTACCAATCATATATTTCATATTCACAATTCTCATAGTGTAACAGACCCAGTCTCTTGGACCTCAATTCAACTCAATTTGAAGAGATCCTCAACCCGGCAAGACTGTTACCTTTTTCATTTTATAGGCATGCCTCCAAACCCAGAACTCTGAAGACTGAATAACACATTAAACACATATTTCACTTATTGTTTCATTATCAATTTGAATCTCAATGTTCATTATCATCTAGGCAAACATGCCTTGTTTCTTTCAATTAGATCATCATAGCCAATCACAATGGCTTCACAACATATCCTATCTCAATCCATATGATACATATAACATCATTGCTATAACATTACAAAGTACCTTATTCATATAGCACAATACAATTCACAAGATTCATAATACACAAAACATAGTATTGTTCATATAGTATCATGTGCATCATCATTATAATACTCAACATCAATTACATTAACCAAATGAACATATCATTATTCAATCACATGATTCACATTATACATATAGCATCATTGCTATAACATTACAAAGTACATTAAAGTAATTCTTCATAAAAGTGTTTATCATAATAAATTTGCATAGCTCATACCTTGTTCAATGATCCTCTTCTCTTTCACACTATACAAGTCACATTAGATTAACAATGTAATAATTTACCTAACATTATTTAATTATACTCAATCAATTGTATTCTCATACATTAATATTCATCAAATCATTCACATCTTTCATTTTCCCATAACACAATTATATATATATACATATCATTAATGATATAAACACATCAAAATACATTAGTGATATGCATTAACAATGCAATCATGCAACATTGGTACTTACCTTAATAACATTTCACACCACTCTAAACTCTTCTCCACTCAATAGTTCTTCACTTCACAAATTAGGGCAATTCAACCTCTTCACAACCTAATCCAAAAGGAATATAATCAAAATGACCATATGAATAGTACATTCTGGTTTTAGACTCCATTTTATCCTTATTTTGAAACATTGTATAAAATAATCTACTTGACTAAAAATTCTAAAATTTTTACAGAATTTAGTTTTGTATCTTAAAATCATTCCTTTAAAATTTCAGATCAAACTGAACACAAAATCTTGGTCAAATAGTTCACCTAATCAGACTGCCCCAATTGCCCTGCATCCTGGCAGCAGTTCTAAACTTTGTGAATTCCATAAATCAAATTCAATCAACGTGGTTCCAAATTATTTTTCTCAAATACTAGACTCACTAAGCAACAACATATCCAAAATTCAATTTGATATGATTTTTCTACATTTTATTAAAAATCCCGAAATATAGCTGTCTCAGTTAAGGTACCTGCTGGAACAGGTCTAAACAAATAATCTTTCTAAACTCATAACCATTCCAAAATCGAATCAACATATTTTTCAGTGATTCTAGACTCATAGAGGCACAACATATCAAAAATTCACTTCAATAACATTTTTCTATAATTAATTAAAAATCATACAAGTCACAGCCTTTACTAATTGTAAAACAGAAAAATATTCACTAAACACAACTCTTACTCTTCCATCACCAACACCAATTTAACTTCTTATTTTAAAATCAATTTCAACTCTAATCAACAAATCATCAACACACTTAATCATACTATCAATAACCCTAACTCAACTCACACACATCTTCAAAAATAACAAAGGCAAACAAGAGAAAACTTACTAAAATCATGAAATTCTTGAAATTCCAACTTGTATACTTGAGATCTTCCTTCACTTTTGAGCTTAAAATTCCAAAATCATCACTTGCTTTCTTGCTTTCCTTTGTCTTTGAGTGAGCCGGCCATCAACAAGAAGAAGAAGAAGAAATGATGAAGAAAACACAAAGTCAATAGGCATTAAATACCCTTCCAAAAGAAAATTACTAAACTACCCTCAACCATATAACTAAACCTTTGTCTTTTACAAGCCCATGTTGGTAATTTCACAATCACAAATAAAATATCCTCTTCCCTTGACCAAGCCCTTTGACCAACTTATATTATATATATATAACCATATACACAACATATACACTTCACTCTACACAATGCTTTTCTTCAAACAACATAATTACCACTTATCAATCACACACTCAATTCAATAATAACAACATTATCATAACTTCTAAGCACACTTAGGGATATTACAATTCTCCCCCTCTAAAAAGAAAATTTCGTCCTCGAAATTATCAATATCGTAACAATTGATTCTTAACAACATACTATCTTAACTTCCATATGAAGTTAATTATATGTTTAAGTTACTATGTCACCAAATCATATAACTTCAACTCTTTCCTATAGAATCAACAATCTTCTTTAAATTCCATAACTCATCATTCTATAGGTTTATATATCTTGTTACTTCATTGATCAAACATTCAAAAAAAACTTATTACACTTCCTATTACTATCTTTATACCAGAATCAGATCATTTTATAGTACACTTATACTTCATCCAATCTTTATATTTAATATATATTGTTCCTTCATCTCTTTATGATTACTCTTTTAACTTTAACCTTAAAAATCATTGGTTATGTCTTAGCATTAATTATCCCATCATTACAATCACTGTCTAAATAGACATTTATCAATCCCTCAATGGATAACAAGATCCTTATTTTCCACAAATGGAGTTACCTCTTTAGCATGCTTTTCTCTTAACTTACATATTAATACATTACCTTTCAACTTATTTTATAAATAACCAATCTTTTCCCTTTTTATCCTGATTTATAACTACTATGACTCCATTCATTCATGTCCATTCACACTTTAATATTTTACATCATATACATTGCCATGTAAATAATTACATTCTTAATACAACTATAGATATTAAATCTCAAGAATAATTCATAATCTTAATCCAATCCAGATCAATTGATTTATCTTACACAATATATCCACTTTCCCATCTTGTTCAATTCCATCCAATGATTAATTTATTTAACTTATCATGAAATTGCACCATATTCATATATGTATATATGATCTAATTCAATTAGGGCAAACTTATATACAATTTCTTGATCTCTTCCAATCCATATTCAATCAAATTATTGTGATAACAAATCACTTCAAATCATATTAGTATAGTTCCCACCAAATCTTATAATAACTTTTTAACTATGCTTCTTAAACAAAATTTTCAATCTCACCAATTTGTACTACAGTCATATTGTCTCAGTCCCAAATTTATGGATACTAAAATTAACCGGCTACACATACTAACCAAATCATATAGCCATAGGAGATGAATGGTCACACACCTGTAACTCATAAATCAATACTGTTTCTCGATTATTCTGTATCCAAACTTTTTAATTACACTATTTAGTTGTATCACAAGAATTATATATCCATTCTCCACACTTATACTACACCAAGAGTTAACACATTTCAACTCCATCTCCATAAATTTTCTCTTGAACATACGATTATCATTAGTCTAACTCACATCAACAATATTATCTATAACATCTTTATACACAACATTTAATCATATACAAATTCCATTTATTACTCCACTTCTAATTTATCTCTTGTAACACTTTTCATACAGTATACTTTTTTTTTATTATATACTTATACATATAGAATTTCTACAAACAAAATCCTTAATCCAGGAAACATTATATGATAGTTTAACTCAGTTATTATCATAACAATTTCATCTTCTAGTGTTACTTGAGTCCTTTCTCACTCTCCATTTCATCCCATAATCTAACTCTACATAGGTTAAAACCTATTCTCTCATAGATCCACTGATACATGCCCTATTATTCTCCACAACACTAAACAAATAATTATATCACATTCACATACTTAGGTCACATTCACTATATGACTTGATTTCCACATTTCTTACATTTTCATTTACATTCATATCGAAAAGCTCATTCCACATTTTCCATACATGTATACACATAGTCATACAATTATATATAATTCCTCTTTTACATATCTTTAACACAATTTAACATTTATTACTTTTACTTAATCAACATCATTCTTACCCCTTTTTGACATAACTTAAATTATTTATCAACTCAACACATATATATTTCCTAACCATAATAATACTTCACAAATTCTTAGTCACCTTACTAAGGTGACATCTCTCTCACCTTTATTTTGAAATGCATTTAATATATCATCTTTATATCCGTTTGTTTACCATTCAACGTATATATATATTTTACTCATATATTTATACATATGTACATTACACCTAATAATATACACATTGAGCCTAATAGCTCATATACACTTAATTATATGCTCTGATTTTTATTTTCCTTTTTCATACATTCACTACAAATTTAGTGTTTATCACTTTCTTTTAAATACTATTATTCTCATTCTTCCAATATGATAAAAAGTATTTAGAAGGAATGATTTAAGATTTTTGAAAAACAAAAGAAACGAATTAGGGTTTTTAAGGTATTTGGAAACAGAAGAAATCATTTAAGGTTTTTGAAATGAAGATCAAGTTATTACATATTCAAATATCAAAGTTTTGTATGTATATTATTATGAATCAAAGAAACAAAGCTATGAGTAGTTTATGATTAAGCATCAAACCTGCGTAGTTGGTTCCACCAAAATTAACTTCTGGATGAACGGAGACAAAGGCAGTGTGGCTACCTTTGATAAATTGTTGATTGCTTGCTTGTTGCTCCTCTCCAATTTGAAGTCCCAAATTCCAATCCCTCGTCCAAAGTCCTCTTGTTAATCCTTTTCTCCCCCCCCCCCCCCCCTTTTTCTGGTCCTTTAAAGTGTTATTTATAGGAAAATTTATATGCCTAGTTCTATTGTTTAAGGAAACTCAAATTAATTAGGAAAAGAAACCTAAACCAAATAGATTTTGGTTTCGAAAAAAATTACGTTGGAAAATTTTGCTAGCGAAAAAACTGTTGCGGGCTGCTAGGAAATCTACGAAAAATTGCGAGCTGGGAGTGCGACAAGCCAATTTTTTCGTCGTCGATTTTTATTTTTATTTTTATTTATTTATTTATTATTATTATTTATCATTTTTATTTTTTAAAAAATATAATAATAATAATAAAATAAAATATTATTTAATTAAAATAACACAAAAATTATTTTGGACTATATAAAATATATTAGACCGGACTGGGTTAAAAATTAAGGGTCTACAGTTTGCCCCCTGCTTGAACGATCTGAGACTTTAGTGAAAGAGAGTGAAAAGCAATAAGACTTAATTTTTGAGATGGTTGAGGTTTTAAGTTCTGGACCCGGTTCAAGTTCTAGACTCAAGGATAATTTTAGGTTCTGGACCTAAGAGTAATTTTGGATTTTGGACCTGAACTAAGTTCTGGACTTAAAAGGGATTTCAAGTTCTGGACCTAAGGATAATTTGGGTTCTGGACCCGAGCTAAGCTCTGGACTTAAAAGAGATTTTAGGTTATAGACCTAAGGATAATTTGAGTTCTGGACCCGAGCTAAGTTCTGGACTTAAAAGAGATTTTAGGTTCTGGACCTAAGAATAATTTGGGTTCTGGACCCGAGCTAAGTTCTGGACTTAAAAGAGATTTTAGGTTCTGGACCTAAGAATAATTTGGGTTCTGGACCCGAGCTAAGTTCTGTACTTAAAAGTGATTTTAGGTTCTAGAACTAAGGATAGTTTGGGTTCTGGACCCGAGCTAAGTTCTAAACTTAAAAGAGATTTTAGGTTCTAGACCTAAGATAATTTGGGTTCTAGACCCGAGCTAAGTTTTGGACTTAAAAGAGATTTTAGGTTCTGGACCTAAGGATAGTTTGGGTTCTGGACTCGAGCTAAGCTTTGGACTTAAAAGAGATTTTAGGTTCTGGACCTAAGGGTAATTTGGGTTCTGGACCCGAGCTAATAGAGATTTAATTACCTACAAAAAATAATTATAGTGAGTAGCATATAAATTTTATTTGCAAAAAATTTAGCTAATTTTTTATGCACATATCTTCTCCTTGACCCCTACGTGTAAAAATATTTTAAAAGTGCAAAAATATTTATATACATGCAATTATTTAAACGATTAAACTGAATAATTGAGTTTTCTATTTATTTACTGTGTAGTCACTGTTCATGCACTATTTACTATTCATATATAGTAACTTACTATTTGAAAAATAGTAATTTACTATTGTAAATAGTAACCTATTATTTATAAATAGTAATTTACTATTTATAATTTACTATTCATCAATAGTAAAATTTACTATTTATCAATAGTAAAATTTACTTTTTAAATTTTGTTTTTTTCTTTGTCGTTCCTCTATATAAACGAATGAATTTCTTCATTTCATTGACAGCAAATTTTCATTCCTTACGTTAATAGCTATAATTCTCTCAAATTTAGCATACCGTTTTTTTAAAAAAAAAATGCATTCTTCACGATCAGGAACTCATTCTAATGCTGAGTTATTGGAGTTTATTCGGCATCATGAAAATAAAAGTATAGGTCTACTAGCCGAGATGCCGCTTCATCGTAGTTCAAATCAAAAGAGCCAGGTGATTATTTTTTCTTCTTTTCTTTTCTTTTTTCTTCGTTTTTTCTGTTATTTTTTCCTTTTTGATGATTTTTTTTTTCATTTATTTTACTTTCTTTCTTTTGTTCTTATTTTTATTTTTTCTTTTTATTATTATTTTTTTATGTTTGTCTTTGTTTTTTATTTTTATTTTTATTTTTTAGAAAATTTAGGAAAAATATATTAATTTAAGTATATAGAATAATATATACTTACCTGGTATTAACTTACCTGGCTCCGTGTAGCGTGATCATTGCGTTATTCAGGCCGAAGGGTGTATCTACAAAGCCCAACAATGGTATAATGTAGCGCCTTCTCGGGTAAGGCAGATTATCCGAGATTGCGGCTTGAGTGCTTCATCTTACAATTATCATCCGAGGAGTATCTGATAGACCGAAGCGTAGTCCAAGCACTTGCAGAATGATGGTTGGACACAACTCATACTTTTCACTTGCCTATTGGAGAGATAAAAATTGGTCCGGTAGACTTTGCTGCTATAACCGGCATTCGGTATGATGGTGTTTTGGTTCCTCTTACCAATGATATTTTGACATTTGAAAAAAATTCAACAATTAATTGGTATGGAACCATCATATAAAGGGCCTTTTAAGATAAAAATCGAGCCAATTCATAGTTATTGGATGAACTATGAAGGACGGGTTCACAGAGACACGGCCCAATAGTATGCTAGAGGATTTTTGTTATATTTGCTTGGGTCGACCATCTTAGGCAGCACTGAATCTGCCATCCATTTGTCAGTGTTGAGGGCCCTTTCTTATTTTAGGATGGTACCACTTTATGGCTGGGGTGAAGCTGGTCTCTCCTGTCTTTACTATAGTCTTGATAAAATTTGCCTAAATAAGAAGTCTTTCGTCGGGTTTATGGCGGTTGTCGAGGTACTCTTCTTCCACCAATGTCAATTTCATTCTTTTCTTGTATGAATTTGATCTCTATTGTTGTTGTAGGCATGGGCATATGAGCACAACCTTGTAAGGATGCCTGGCATTTTTTGAGAGAGAGTCGGGTATCCGAGATTAAATTTCTGGTTGTCAGATCGCGTGGAAGTTCCCGGCTCTCACCATGTGCATACCCAACGCTTCGTGTTGAGTCGCTTAACCTGGGACCAGGTAAAATAGCATTAGTATGCTTTAAAATTTATATGAAAGTTTACTTACCTTATGTCATTTTGCAGGTGAATTTGGCCTGGTGGAACCTAGAAGAGCGGACAAACTGGACTCCCTCCATGAATGCTGCACTATCTTTTCAACATACTCACCGAGTCATCGTTGGCCCAGTATCTAGTGGCTGGTTTCTCGGAGAGAAAGTTTATGAGTGGTTTCTTGGTCCAGAGCAGCGGAGGGTCCCGATGCACTGGCCGGAATATACTTTAAATATTATATCAATGCCGGAGGATGCATGGTGGTTGGCCCGGCACGGTTATGGTGTTGAAACATTTCTCTACCCACCGGGTGCATCTTATGCCCATTTTATTCAAATAAGGCTCTTGAACTTTGATGTATCTCCTGTTGGTGTAAGGGAAATTCTTGAAGAAAATGAGGGTAGAGATGAAGAGGAACATCATGGAGAGGCAGGAGAACTCGTTCCACATCTCGGGGCTAGCACTTCTCAGGTAAACCTTTACCATTTTTCATTGTAATTGCTTCTTTCTTAACTTATTTTGATTCTTTAATTATTGTTGTAGGTTGTTGGCTCATTTGATCATGAGCTGGACCTTCTTTCACTGCTCTTTAATTTGCTCATTCTAGTCCGCCAGATATGCCATCTCATCTTCAGGGCGTTAATATGAATTACCTGGTAAGTTTTCTTATTTCATGGTAATTTATGCTAAATGTATGCATGATTATGTATGCTCTTACTTTTTTCCTTTCTGGCTCACAGCGGACACTTGAAGAACAAAATAAGAAACTTCAAGAAGAGTTGGCCGCTAGTCATCAGCAGGCTTCTCATTTTGAAAATTTATATCATCAATCAGAACAAAATTTCTGAGACTTCCAATTTCAGAGGATGAGGGATCCTGGTGCTTCTTCATCTAGAGGCCCCCAAACTGATGACCATGAGATCCTTTCATCTACTTCTGATGAGGACCATGACAGATTGAAACTCCAAGGTAATAGGGATTTTGGTGCTCCTACTTCGGGTGGACTTGGGACTGCTGATTTGCCTCCTCCAACAAGCGATGATTTCTTCAGAGCTTTATTTGATGACCTACCACCACCTTCTTAGTGATGTATAAATATTGTATCAATTGTATAAACATTGTACAATAATCATAAAAATAATAATGACAATATATAATTTCCATCTTCACTGTAACCCCTTTTTTTATCATTATTATTTTTTTCATTATTTTTATTTTTTTTATCATCATTACTGTGCCACAATTATTATACTTTCCTCTTCATATTTTAACATTTACACAGCATCACTACAAAGCCAAATGCAATGCGGCAATAAAAAACTTTCATCGCCAATTACTTTCCTCATCTATCATATTTTCCTTATCAATTTTGGAAAAGCTTGTTTCCTCTATATAAATCACCTTTCACACCATAATTTCATACAGCAACCAAGAGATTTTCCACTTCAATGTAAAAAAACTCCTTTTTAAGAATTTTGATTTTCCTTCATTCATCAACCATGACCGAACTTCATTTGAAGAAGATAAAAATTCTATTTAATAATATGGATGCCATTCACTGGAAGCAAATTTCTTGGTCAAAACTTGATATTTTAAAGTGTTTTCAAAATGTTAAATTGGACTATTCCTTGTTACATGCCATGGCTTCTTTTTGGAATGTGGATTCTAGGACATTTAAAATTAATGGCTTTGAAATATGTCCCTTGATTGAAGAATTTGAGGCCATCCTTGGATATCCAAATAATCAACAAATGGCATTACTCATACTGATTTCCAAGACTCAACAGAAGATGCAGATGTTATTTCAAATTTTAAAACCTGAAGTTCTTCAGTTGATGAGAGGTGAGAAAATTCTACTTGCTCCCTTGATTGATTTTTGTCTCTCTCATTTGGCTCCTACTAAGGCATGGGAACGTATGTTTTGTCTTTGCTTGCTTGGCCAATTCTTGCTTGTTTCTTCCGATGGCGATATTAATCCACGAGTATTGGATATTATGGACCAAATGGAAGGAGGCTTGTCGCTGATACCTGTGATCTTAGTCGAGACTTTAGTTGGATTAGACGAACTTAAATCAGGATTGTCAAAGAGACTAACCGGGAGTCCGTTATTGCTTTAGGTAAATACCTAAACTGCCCTTTCGGGTTTTCAATTTAGGTTTTCTTTTTCTTCTTCTTTTTTATTTTATTGCTCTAATTTTTGCCTAGTCCGCTCATGCGGGTTTTTGGAACTAACGACCTGTCCTAATTTTTGCCTAAGCTGCCCTTGCGGGTTTTCAACTTAGCGAACCTCTTTTTATTATATTTTTATATTGCTCTAATTTTTTCCTAGTCCTCCCATGTGGGTTTTCAAAACTAGCAAGCTGTTCTGATTTTTGCCTAAGTCGCCCTTGTGGGTTTTCAACTTAGCAGACCCCCATTTTTTTAATTTAATTTAATTTAATTTCCCTCACACATTTGGCTTCAGGAGCGTCTTTGCTTGCTTGATACTCCATCCATGGATTTTTCCAGATATCTGCCACGGCATCATTCTGCTAGGAAGCTACTCCATCCTGCTTCTTCACATGCTGACTGGGTTGACTGGATCCACTCACGCGCTGAAGTCAACATCCGTTGGTTGGTACCTTGGTGGAAGATTTATCGTATAGCCATACGGACATACTTGATGTATGTTCCTCTTGCTGCTCTTCATTGAGGTACTTGCTATGATCCTCGTCGACTTGGCCGTCAGTACAGAGCTGAGCCTCGCGATTTTGAATTCACTCCTGATTTAGACATGCCTTGCTTGACTGAAGCCTACTTGGATCAGCTAAGGCAAAGCTGGCCTGCATGTTACACTAATCGTCTGCCATAGATTTTACATTTGTCAATTCAAAAAGTGTATTGTTAGGATGAAAAAATAATTAAAGTAATAAAAGATGCTTCTTTTCCTTTTATAATTTGTCATCACTTTTTGCTATTGTGTTTATTTATTTCACCCATATCTGGTCAAATACTTATAACAGTGTACATAGAACAACTTTGACATTAATTCTATTTTATTAAATTGGGAAACAACCAAATAAAGCCAGCATACACTAGATTACTCCTGTTGCCAACTAGCCCTTTCGAGTTTTCTAATTGATGATTTTCTCTTATTTAGCCCTAATTGTTGCCTAGCCCGCCCTTTCGGGTTTTCCGAACTAGCGGACTGCTCTAACTTTTGCCTAGGCCGCCCTTTTTGGGTTTTTAACTTAGTGAGCTCTCTCTTTTTTTATATATATATAAAACCTCTTCAATCTGTCAATGTTTATTGGCTCACTAAACTCGTTCCCATCCATGTCTGATAGCTTCACTGCTCCCTTATTCATGACTTGTTTCACGACATATGGCCCTTCCCAACTAGGCCTAAACTTCCCTCTTGGATAAGATATGTTAGGCTTACATTGTTTCAACACCAAATCCCCGACTCTGAGTTTTCTGATCTTAACCCTTCTATTGTAGGCCCGAGCTATCTTCTTTTGATACAATTGATGATGATATAATGCATTTAACCTTCTCTCTTCTAGTAAAGCTAACTGCGTGTATCTGCTCACTACCCATTCTGTTTTAGGCAGCTCAGCTTCCAAAACTACTCTTAATGACTTGATCTCAATTTCAATTGGCAACACTACTTCCATCCTGTAAACCAAAGAGAACGATGTCATTCCAGTAGGTGTTTGCACACTTGTTCTATATCCCCACAAAGCAAAGGGAAGCATCTCTAACCAGTTCCTATAAGACTTGGTCATCATGGATAGAATTTGCTTAATTATCTTGTTTGTTGCTTCTACTGCACCATTAGCCTTTGGTCTATAAGGAGAGGATCGGTGATGATGGATTCGGTACTTCAAGAATAAATCCTTAACTGCTCCTTGAAACTGTACCCCATTGTCTGATATCACACTGTGCGGGACACCGTATCTGCAGATGAGGTTCTTTTCAATAAATCTAGCCATTTGACTTGCACCCAATTTGTTGAAGGATTCGGCTTCGACCCATTTCGAAAAATAATCTACTGCTACAACAATGAAACGGTGACCGTTTGAGGCTGTCGGATGTATCTCTCCTATAATGTTGATACCCCAAGTGGCAAAGGGCCAGGGTGAAGACATAGAATGCAATTCTTCAAGAGGCATGTGATTCAAGTTACCATACATCTGACATTGTTGGCACTTCTTTACAAACTCAATACAATCTCTCTCTATGGTCAACCAGTAGTAACCTTGTTGAATTATCTTCTTAACTAGGGCCAAAGCACTCATGTGCGGACCGCAACTTCCTGCATGTATTTCTGACATGATATGCTCCACTTCAGGCTTTCTTAAACATCTCAAATGCACCCCATCAGGCCATCTTCGATATAACTCCCCATGGAATGTGATGTATTGCAAAGACCACTGTCTTATGGCTCTTCTTTCTTTCTTTGTTGCCCCAGATGGGTATTCCCTTTCCTCCAAAAATCTTCTTATAGTATCATACCAAGCATCATGGTCTGTATCAGTTTTCATGATTATCTCATATTCATAACAAGGAGTTAACGAACTGGTCAAAATCAGAGGCTTAAGGAATAAACTGACAGGATTTTCCCATACCGAAGCCAATGTGGCTAGGGCATCAACCATCTGATTTTCTTCTCTTGATAGGTGTACAAACCTACACTCCTTAAAGTTCTTCTTCATCATGGTCAAGTAATGGTGGTATGGTTTTAATTTTTCTTCTTTCGACTCCCACTCTCCATTTACTTGGGATACTACTAGCAATGAATTGCTAAAAACTTCCGCCTTATCCACCTTCATAATCATTAGGGTTTCCAAACCAAAATATAAGCTTCGTACTCCACCATATTATTGGTTGCCCTAAATTTCAACTTTTTAGCTAGAGGGATAAGTTCCCCTTCGGGCGATTCTAGTATGACTCCCAAACCTGCCCCTTTCCTATTTGCTGCTCCATCAAAATACATTTTCCACCCTTGTACTTCAATTGCCTTTAAATGTTCATCTGGAAATTTCAAGATTACCTCTTCGCTATCTGGTAATGGTTGTTGGGCCAGGAATTCTGCCACTGCTCTACCTTTGATTGTTTTCCTGGTTACATACTCAATCTTGAATTCTTCTAATATTATCAACCATTGACCATATTTCCCAATCAAAGAGGGTGTCTCCCTTAAGTATTTCATTGGGTCCAACCTAGAAATTGCTTGCACACTATAAGATTGAAAGTAATGCCACAACTTCTTAGAAGACCAAACCACGGCTATACAGGTCTTTTCAATGATACTATACTTAATTTCATAAGATAGGAGCTTTCTACTCAAATAGTAAATTGCATGCTCAATCCCTAACTCATCTGCCTGGGCTAGCATGGCTCCTATTGACTCTTCTTCTACTGCTAAGTATAGTAATAGAGGTCTACCGGGTTTAGGTGGTTTTAAAATAGGTAGATTCAGCAAATACTCTTTTAATCGCTCAAAGGCCTTTTGACAATCTTCATTCCATATGACTGGCTAATTCTTTTTAAGCAATTTGAAGATAGGCTCACAGATTGTTGTGAGCTTTGCTATAAATCTGCTAATGTATTGTAATTTACCAATGAATTGCCGGACTTCTCTCTCCGTTTTTGGGGCTGGCATATCCCTGATTGCTTTAACTTTGTTAGGATCAATCTCAATGCCATTCGGACTAATCACATGTCCCAATAATTTGCCTGAGGTAACTCCGAACTGTAACACCCCTATACCCCATATACGCTCACTACATACTATTATACCTAGGCTATGCTTTAAACTTTATTAAACACAAACATATTGGATGCCACGACCGTGGCCCTTGGATGCCACGATCGTGGGGGTGTTAAACAAATTTGACAGGTTCATTTACTAACCCACGACCGTGGGGGTTGTGAGGCCACGACCGTGGGGTTGTGAGGCCACGACCGTGGGGATATAGATAGTGGCTTTGGCTTGTATTTGTGATCTATGGGTCTAGTATAAGACTAATAGGTAAATTGTAAGAAAAAACAGTTGTAACACCCCTATACCCTGTATACGCACACTACATACTACTACTACACCTGTAATATACGTATACCGAATATAGGAGTGTCACGGTTTATAATAAGCAAACCAATCTTTCAATTTAACAACATTATAAGAAAACTTAAAAACATTCAAATTGTATTATAAACTATACTAGATAAAACATTTGTTCATTTTGCAGCGGAAAATATAGTGGTATTTACATATATAAACACATCAAAATCCATGTTTACAAAACATAAAATTTATACATGTTTGGCAGTTTGTCTCTGATCTTTAAGCCCACAATCAACACTTCAGAATCTAGACTCGACTTGGTCTAGATGAACTCTCTGGCTCTATCCTGTCACCTGCGCGATGAACCACAATCGCGCTAAGCCAACGGCTTAGTGGTACAAACCACAATAACAATATGCTTCAATGCAATGCCAATGTCACACATTTCAAATATTATAAACAATACATAAGAATATCATATTTCAAAGTCTTACATTTAATGTCATTATTCATTTGTTTCACCATTCATGAATCACATTTAAACAAAGACAAGCATGGGCCCAAAAGACACTAATATGCCATTCCACTTTCAGAGTTAATGTTTTGGTTCAATTATCACATTTATCATTATCATTATCCCAACTAGGCTTCAAGGATTAGGCTCAACCAAGCTTCAAGGGGAACAAAGCATGCTAAGTATCAACCCAACTTGGCTTCAAGAACCAAACCCAACCTAGCTTCAAGGGTTTGTAACATCTCAACTAGGCTTCAAGGACTAGACCCAACCAAGCTTCAAGGGGAGTTAAGCATGCTAAACTTCAACCCAACTTGGCTTCAAGGATCAAGCCCAACCCAGGTTCAAGAGATTATTACTATTAGGCATGCCACCAACAACAAAACTCTGAAAAGTGAATAACACATTAGGCACACAATTCTTTCATTAATTCATTATCAATTCCATTCTCATTTCCTCATAATCATCTAGGCAAACATGCCCCAATTATTTCATTTGCGTCATTATAGCCAACAACAATGGCATCACATCTCATCATTAAGGTATACACAACCAATTGCATTGGATATACATTTTGAATAATCATCATATCTTTCACATTAAGCAAATCATAATATTAATCAAATGTCTCAACAATGTAATAGATCACTTAATCCAAATACAACAATAAATATTCCAAAACTTTTAGGGTATACTTTGGGATATTACACAAACACACACTTCCTCGGGTTTAATCTTAACTTTTATTTCAAAGCTCTATCGAATAATAATTCTAAGTTTTGGAAGTGTTGTTCCCTTGTATCCAATTTCACCATCATATCATCAACATATACTTCAACTTCTTTGTGCATCATGTCATGAAATTGTGTGGTGGCCATCCTTTGATAGGTTGTTCCAGTATTTTTTAAGCCGAACGGCATCACCCTATAACAAAATATACCCCATGTAGTAATGAAAGCAGTTTTGGCTTTATCCTCTTAGGCCATTAACACTTGGTTGTATCCGAAAAATCCATCTACAAATGAGTGTAGCACACTAGAGGCTGCACTATCAATGAGAACATCTATATGAGGTAAAGGAAAATCATCCTTAGGGGAAGCCTTGTTCAAATCTCTATAGTCCACACAGACCCTTATTCTTCCATCTTTCTTTGGCACGGGTACTATGTTGGCTAACCAATCTGGATATTCTATCACTTCAAGGAACTTCACTTGTATTTGCTTAGTGACCTCTTCTTTAATCAATTTAGCCCACTCAGGTCTTAATAGCCTAAGCTTTTGTTTGACAGGTTTCATGTGAGTGTAAGTAGGAATATGATGCTCGGCTATGTCTCGATCTATTTCAGGCATATCCTCATAAGACCAAGTAAGCAAAATGAATGTATGCAACCATCAGGAGAAACATCACATAAGTAAGCAAAATTAGACTTTATTGCATTCATTTTGTAAAAGAAAACATCATCATCCTCATACAGAGCAGACAAATTAAAATCAAAATCAAAATCATTGTTCTCAGAATCATAAGGCAGAATGTTTTCAAACTTCTCTTCAACCAGGGCAGCAATCTCTTTCGGAATCTTCTTGGCTTTCAGGACAGCTTCTTTCTTCTCTTCCGGATTAGATTCTTTATTGGCTGACAGGGTGAGCTCTTTCTTCACTTGCTCCACTAGCTCAGCAACATCTGCAAAAATTTCAAAACCTGGAATCAACTTTTCCATGAACATGATTGTAACCGGCCTCCTTTACAGGTCTTAATATTATAAAATTCTTAAATATAACAATATTATCCATATTACATGCAACAATTAAAATAAAGCATCATTATATTAAAATCAAAGCAATGTCCAAGCAAAACAGATAAATGGACACCCATCCGAGGATGGAAACATGTCCTTACATCATCCATGTCTAAACTAATATGACACCCACAAAAATTTAGAAACATGTCCTTTACATTGGTTTAAAATATAAAAGCAATTTAAATTGCATGATATTTAACTAATGAGGGACCCACAAAGTGGAAATATACCTCTTACACTTTGAATACTAAAACAAGCAAATAATAACAATAAAGAAAATATCCATCCATGATAAATTAAATAAATCAAGCATTGAAATTAAATAAATCAATCACCAAAGCATATAATAGACTACATAATCAAATATAAAAATAAAGCAAGTAAAGATACAAATTGAGGTTTACTGTTGTCACGACCCAATTTGTACATATGTACAGTACATCCATGTACAGTACATCCGCGTACAGTAACAGGAGCTGTCCCGAGTAATCACCAAAGAACACGAAGTGAAAGGAAGCTCTATAGAACAAAAAGGACCTAACTGAAAAGATTGTAAAAGTTTTGGGGAGGTGATTGTAATTTCAAAAAGTTTTGGGGAGGTAACTGTAATTTCCAAAAGTTGTACTGGGGGTTCTTAATAGTGCATATAACAGACTCCAGAAATGGAAAGTAGAGAAAAATTGGGTCGGAACGAAACACCACAGTTTTTCCCGAAAAAACATAGTTTGAGAGATACAGTGGATTCTTGACCAAGGGTATTTTTGTCATTCTTGTGATAATAATTTATACACTGGAAAACAAGACAAGTAAAGGTATCCGAAGTAAATGGAAGGACTCCGCAGTGATCAATGTTGAAGAACGAACCTAAGTGGAGACCCGAATCACGTAAGGACCTAAAGGGAATTTTTACAAAAGTCAAGGGCATGAGCGTAATTTTTATAAATTAGTTAAAAATCAAGAATGAATGTCGGAAATGGAAACGAGAGGTTGAAAGGAGGAGAACGGTACATTTTACGCGTCGTAAAACCACCCGGGTACGAAGAAAAGGCAAAACCTTCCATTGAAGGGTATTTTGGTCTTTTCACTTCCACCCATTTTCTAGAAAAGGGACACATGGCATAGTAATTTTCTAGAAGAGGACACATGGCAAAATCTTGTTTAAAGACACTTTTGGGTTGGATTAATCTTAACCCTCCATATGGCACCATCCTAGTTAAGATACTTTTGTGGTGGTTACATCTTAACCCTCCAAAATGAAATTAATTAAATAAATGGAAAATGAAAAAATATAAAAAGGGAGAGAAGGATGATTAAAGAATTAAGGACACATTTTTTCTCCATTTTTGAGAGGCATGCCGTATTCTCTCCACCAACAAAAGGGAAGGAATTTTTTTCAAGTGTTCAAGTGGATTTTTGGAAGGAAAAGCTTTATTTTAAGGTAAGGATTCCAATTCTAGCTTTAGTTTATTCATTTGATTGATAGTTTTCAAGTTATCAATGAAAGAAAAGTTGGGAAGATTATGGGAAAGATAAGAAAGTGAAGAGAAATTAGAGTAAATGATTCATACATGTAGAAGTGATGAATAAATGGTAATTAGTAGCTTAAGATAGCAAGAATCAAGGCTTGAACATATGGTTTTTATAATGTTCTTATTATGGAAGTTATGAAAATTATAGGAAATCAAAGGGATAAAGAAGAAGAAGGGAAGAAAGAATAAGACAAGCAAGGAACAAAGCAAATAAACAAGGTTTGGTACTTAAATCATTGCCTTTTCAATTAATTCACATATTTTGCATTATGGGACTTTTGAAATGGTTTTGAAATAATGTTATTATGTGTGGTAAATATGTGGGAAAGTTCTCTTGAACCATTTGTAATCAATTGATTATGAAAAGAATGAAAACAAAACAAACTAGCTAAACTTTGCTCAATTATCCATAAACTATGATGAACTTTTAATCACTCCTTTAGTTTGATTTTTGAAAGAGGGACCCTTAGTCCTTCAATGGTATCACAAAAGGAGTCTAAAAATTAATTTTGCAAGAAAAAAATGAATTTCCCTCAAGTTTTGAAAATTGGGCCGAATGGTCCCTTTTGGGCACCATTCTGCAGCTTTCATTTTGGGCAGTCCGTTGAAGGGGCAAACGAAAGAATTTTTCGACGAAATTTTACATGCATTTAGTTAACTTATGAAAGTGTTTTCCTGCAAAAATTCATCCAAAAATAAGGTTGTTTACTTAGTCAAAACTGTTGCCAAAGTTGACTAATTTTCAGCAGTAAAAACAGATTTTACTATTTAGTTGTCGCGCGCCATTGCGTTGCCAATTTTACGCACCACGCTACTATTCATTTGGTCATTTTTCTAAATGTGTTAAAACTTGAATATTATGTTATGGATTGATGTTAAATCATATCAAATGACATGAAGGAGAATTGGAAATGATCAGAAAGGCATCATGACAAGCTATTCCAGCAATATATGCATTATGGAAAAATCATGACTTATTGAATATCATGACCAAAGTAATTTAATAAATTATTTATGCTCTACTTGGTATATCAGAACCCTTGAGATAAGGGTATGATGCATCATACTATTACTGCAGTACTGCTTATGACATGATATGATATTCCGGCTGAAGGCCGATGATTGCAATGACATGATCAATGATGCAATGATAATGGCCATTGGCACATGTGCAAGAATTATGATGAAAGATAATGAAATATGATCATGACGAGATATGTTTATCATGACCCTTCCTTATCCGCTGACGTTCTGTTAAACCAGTAGAGCAACCAAAATGATAAAATCAAGAGAAATGATTTAAATTCAAATTATTCGATCAAGCCTTTTTACCTTCTGTGTTTTGTATTGATTCCTTTCAAGTATTTAAAGTATATAAATGTATGTTCAAATCATTCTTTCATTTTATTTATTTATTGCAATGATTTAAGTACCCACTAAGCAATTGCTTTGCGAGTTTAGTTTCCCTCTAAACTCGTAGGTTAAATGAGGAGACGAGATTGCAGCATGTCCTGCGCAGCTGGCCTTGACTACTACTTTGGGTAGGAGTTTGGATATGATTGATTGTAGCAATATGGCATGTACATAAGCTTGTATGATCTAGCAAATAAATGTATAATAATGAAAAGCTAGAACACGTACACTGCTAGTAATCTAATAAATCTTATTTTGGTTTAGCACTTATGTATGCAAGTATAGAAGTGTGAATTCTTCTTGCAAGATTGTAGTTGAGGTTATAAGGGTGGATTATTGGGAGTGTGCTTGAGTTGAATTGTGAAACAAAATGTTTTTTCAAAAATTAAAGAATCAGTTTTGGCGACACTTGGGACCTCCATTTTTAGGGGAGGTTATGGCAAATTTTTTTTAAAATCTGCATTTAAAATTGGCTAAGTAAAATATTAAGACACAACCACCATGAGTTAACAGTCCATCTTGGTCTATAAATGTAGGCTAAGATGGGGTGTTACAACTGTTTCCATTTAAAGTTCTTTAATTAATATTTAGGGTTTTGGAACCTTAAGATATTATTATTGTTATTTGTTTAGGCTACTATAAGTTTTAAGAGAATTGAAATGGATTAGGGTTTTATAATTTAAGAAATTAGTAAGGTTCTTTGATTGATCAAATTAGGGTTTGAGGGTTAAAATTATGAAATTAGGGTTTTAGAATATTAAAACATTAGGTTTATAGTTCTTGGTTACTGGATTGATTTACTGTATTGAGTTTGAATGTTTAGGTTTATAAGATTTTAAGGTTTTAAGGATTAGGGTTTAGGAAAACTAGGGTTTACATATTAATTATGAGGGAATTAGGGTTTAGGAAAACTTAGGGTTTAGATTAACTAGTTTGGGGTTTTAAATTTAATGAATTAGGGTTTAGGAAAATTTAGGGTTTACTGTTTTGGTTTTGAGAGAATTAGAGTTTTTGGTGTTTCGAAAAATATGTTTGGTTTTAGGATTTGAGAAAACAGTTTAGAGTTTTATAAAGTTTTTAGAAATAGGCAAAACGATTTAAGGTTTTTGAAAACAGAAAAGTATTTTTTAGGGTTTTTGGAAATAGAAGGATCAATTTAGGGTTTTAAGGCTTAGAAGAAATAAATTAGGGTTCTTAAGTTTTAGAAGAAATAAATTAGGGTTCTTAAGTTTTAGAAGAAACAGAATTAGGGTTCTTAAGTTTTAGAAGAAACAGAAGGAACGATTTAAGATTTTTGGAAAACAAAATAAATGAATTAGGGTTTTTAAGGTACATGGAAACAGAAGAAATCATTTAAGGTTTTTGAAAACAAAAGAAATGAATTAGGGTTTTTAAGGTATTTGGAAATAGAAGAAATCGTTTAAGGTTTTTGAAACAAAGATCAAGTTATTACATATTCAAAGATCAAAGTTTTGCATGTATATTATTATGAATCAAAGAAACAAAGCTATGAGTAGTTTATGATTAAGGATCAAACCTGCATAGTTGGTTCCACCAAAATTAACTTCTGAATGAACGGAGACAAAGGCAGTGTGACTACCTTTGATAAATTGTTGATTGCTTGCTTGTTGCTCCTCTCCAATCTGAAGTCCCAAATTCCAGTCCCTCGTCCAAAGTCCTCTTGTTAATCCTTTTCTTCCCTCCCCTTTTCTGGTCCTTTAAAGTGTTATTTATAGAAAAATTTATATGCCTAGTTCTAATTATTTAAGGAAACTCAAATTAATTAGGAAAAAAAACCGAAACCAAATGGAGTTTGGTTTCGAAAAAAATTGCGTTGAAAAATTTCGCCGGTGAAAAAATTGCTGCGGGCTGCAAGGAAATCTACGAAAAATTGTGAGCTAGGTGCGCGGCTAGCCAATTTCGCCGCAGGAATTTCCTGCAACGAAATGGCTTTAGCCTGCGGGCGAAATATGCCTTGGCCAATTACTTTCGGCAATGGATTTATTCTTCGCCGATTTTTATTTTTACTTTTATTTATTTATTATTATTATTTTTTATCATTTTTATGTTTTAAAAAAATTATAATAATAATACTAAAATAAATATTATTTAATTAAAATAACAGAAAAATTATTTTGGACTATATAAAATATATTGGACCAGACTGGTCAAAAATTAAGGGTCTACAGTCGTCATGCTATACTATACTTTCGGTATTGTAACTTTTCTCTTTATGAATCATTTTATTTAAGACTTACTTTCTCATTTGTTAACATTGATCATAATACGCTTATTTTATTTTTCAGTAAGTCTTACTTTTCAGTTTCATAAATAGGATAATTTCATTCAATCTATAATTTTTGGCACTTAAATTTAGTACTATACTTTAGGGCACTTTGTATCTTATATATTTATATACACTTTCAATCACTATAACACTTAAAAATTTATTGATCAATTTAATAACTTGAGCATAACATTTCTATTCTGTGCGTTAGAACTTTCACTTGGAAACATTAATATATACATTACCAATCACTTTCACATTGTAACACAATAAGTCGATTTTAAGTAATTAACTTATATTATTATTTTGCATTTCTTCCATTAATCATAACATCATATTTACATATATTTTAAATTTAGCTAACTTCATTAAATATGCCCATACACACTGAACTCAGATCATAGGTTTGAATAATGGGTTAGTGTAGCAATTTTAATGCCAAATCTCAAGAATATATAATGGCAATTATACCTACTGTCACTGATGACATAATGTGTCCATTAATGGCATGAGGTGTCCACTATCACTATGGCTATCCTTCCTCTGGTTAGCCATTCAATCCAAAGCTAGATCTAAAATCAGTATAATGTGGCAATTCATTAGTTATTAATTAACATTAAATCATACACAACACTTCAATGGAATAGTTCTTTGATTGACACTTGGTATCACACATATTTTATCATATATTCAAATAAATCTATTACAATACTTGTTAGAGTTGACTTTAAAAAGAAATTCTTTACACTTTGAGAACTTATAATCATTACGGCTAGAATTACAAATGAAAAACAAAGCAATAAGTTATTTTGGCAATTTCCTCAAGTGACATGCCCAATGATATGGGCGTGATACTGGCTGTGTCATTTAAATTGCATTACAGTGGCTACAACACGCCCAGTGATACGGTGTGTCACTTGCCATGCCATTTATTTTCATCACAGTAGCTATGACACACCCAATGACACAGGCGTATTCTTGGTCGTGTCATCAACACAAAAACACAGCAACATTGACACGCCCAGTGACATGGCCGTGTCACTGGTTGTGTCAAGCAAAGTTCTGTATTTTAAACACTTATCAACTTAAACTCCATATATCCAAATATATGATAACAATGGATCAAAACTAGTTTCTTTAACATAGAAAGAGCTTACATCAAATATTTTCAATAAAAACTCTTCAAAGATAACTCAATCAATTACTTTAATCAATAAAATTCATAGAAATTCAGATAGTTGCAAATAAAAAATACTTAAGCATATACCTCTTCAAACTCTTCTTTTTCTCTAATCACTTGTTGATAATCTCAACTTTTTCAGCTTAATCTTCTAAAAACATATAACTAGATGTGATTTCCTCTCAAATTTTGGCTAAAGTTCTTAAAAAGAAGGAAGAAAGAAAAAGTTTTGGTTGTGTTGATGATGATGAATGTGGATGAAGGAGGAAGAAGGAAGAAGAAGAAAGAAACTTCTACATAAATACACCTTTCCATACAATTATATATACAGCTTAATCTAGTATGGCCAATCTCATCTATGGTGCACCCTCTTTCTTATCCTTTGATTCTAATTCAATTTTTAGTCTCATAAACTCATAAAAATACATAATTTCTTCAGTAAGATCTACTATTTACATCACTTATCCATATCGCTTATATTACAAGTCACTATCAATTATCTATATTAAATTAAAAGTTTAGTATTTAAAATTTTAAACATTACATGTTGTATATAGAATATTATAATACTAGATGTATATATGAATTAAATAAACTAAATAATATAATGTGTTATGTTAGCAAAATTGAGGGTTGAACCAACTATAAAGCAAAGAGTGATGGAAGCTCAAAAATAAAATCAAAATTATTAGAAATGTTGAAACAAGTGCATAAACGTGAAAAGTCAAATTATGTTATTTTATAAGATGGTGGACTGTATTACAGAGGTCGATTGTGTGTACCTGATGTGAAGGAATTAAAAGAGTATATACTTGGTGAAGCTCATACTACTATGTATACTGTACATCCCAGAAGCAATAAGATGTACCAGAATTTGAAGTCTCATTATTGGTGGCCTGGTATGAAGAGAGATATTACTGAATATGTGACTCTGTGTTTAGTGTGTCAACAAGTTAAAGCAGAACATCAAGTTCCATTGGGTCTTTTGCAGCCTATGTCAATACTAGAATGGAAGTGGCATAAAGTCACCATGGATTTTGTGACTGGTCTTCCGAACACCCAAAATAAGCATGATACAATTTGGGTGATTGTTGATCGTTTAACCAAATCAACTCATTTTCTTCCCATTTAAGTTGATTATTCAATGGATAGACTTGTTGAATTGTATATTAATGAGATAGTCATGCTTCATGGAGTGTTGATGTCTATTATTTCATATCGAGACCCTCGCTTTACTTCAAGATTTTGGGAAAGTTTTCAAAAATTATTGGGTACTCGACTTCATTTTAGTACTGCATTTCAACCATAGATTGATGGTCAATTAAAAAGGGTGATACAAGTACTTGAGGATATGCTTAGAAGTTATGTAATCGATTTTGAAGGTAGCTGGGATAAATATTTGTCTTTAATAGAATTTGCCTATAACAACAGTTATCAAACGAGTATTAGGATAGCACCATATGAAGCATTCTATGGAAGGAAGTGTAGAACTCCATTGTCTTAGGTGAAATTGAATAAGAGCAAACTTGTGGGACCTAATCTCATAAGGCAAACTAAAGACAAAGTAAAGCTTATAAAGGATCAATTAAAAATTTCAGTGGATAGACAAAAATCATATGCAAATTTGAAACGTCAAGACATTGAATATAGTATGGGAGACAAGGTATTCTTGAAAGTATCACCGTGGAAGAACGTTATTTGCTTTAGGAAGAAAGGTAAACTAAGTCTTAGGTTTATTGGACCATATGAAATACTTGAAAGTATGGGTCCAGTAGCCTATCGACTTGCTTTGCCTCCAGAACTGGCTAAGATTCATAAAGTATTCCATGTGTTGATACTTAGAAGATATAGATCAGATCCTTCACATGTGATTCAAGCAAAGTCCATTGAAATTCAGCTAGATTTGAGTTATGAAGAAGAACTAGTAGCTATCTTAGCTCGTGAAGTAAAGGAGTTGCATAATAAAAACATTCTTTTAGTAAAAGTGTTGTGGAGAAATCATTCGACAGAGGAAGTCGCTTGGGAAAGCAAAGAGACAATGAGACAACAATACCCTCAATTATTTCAAGCGTCCATAATAGGTAAATTTTGAGAATAAAATTTCTTTAGTGGAGGAGAATTGTAATGTTTAAAATTTTAAACAGTGACTTTTTAATTAATATTGATAATTGATAGTGTATAGTGATAAAAGTGACCTAGATAAATGATATAAGTAGAAAATAATGAATAGTGGATCTTAAAATTTACTGAAAAAAATTATTTTTATAGTTTTACTGGACTAAAACTCAAATTAGAATCAAAGGTTAAGAGTGATTGTGCACCATAGTTATTGTGAGCATGCCCTCACCTGATTAAACTATATATATACATGTATGTGTGTGTGTAGAAATTTCTTATCTTTTCTTCCATCTCCCATGCCTATCATCACCATCACCACCAAAACTTCTCCTTTCTTCTTCTTTTCAAAGGCTTAGCCAAATCTTAAAAGGAAATCACGTCTAGTTATAGGGTTTTAGAAGAATAAGCTAGAAAATGTGATATTATCAACAAGTGATCAAAGAGAAAGAGGGAAAGAAGAAAGAAAGGGATTTTTGAAAGAGGTATGTGCTTATGTATTTTATTTTGCAAATATTTGAATCTATGAGCTTTAATGTTTGAATTAATTGATTGAGTCATTTATAATGAATTATTTCTTGAAAGTATTGATTAAATGGATTAATGAGTGAAAAATGAATTAAAAGAACTTATATGTGATGACTATGATTCTTAATGCAACCTTTATAAGAATTGGGTGGTTTGATGGTGTTTTTAGCCATGAGTGATGGTTGAAGGTTTGATTAATTGAAGTTTGAGTAAAGTATTTGATATGAACTCTTTTTATGTCAAAAATTTGGTTTTGATACATTTTTAACTTAGATCTTCAATATGTTTATATTTTATGAAGTTAAAAGTGCAAACTACAAAATTTTGGGATGCCATGGGCGTGGCTTAGAGGTGCCATAGGCATGGTATTGAAGTTGGGATTGCCAGAGGAAGAAATATTCTGAAGGCAGAACCAAAATCAATGCCACAGGTGTGACAAATAAGTGCGACGACCGTGGGATTGGAAATGAGGTTGTTTACTTTTTTTTGAAGAAACAATGTTGTTTTGCATGCCATGGGCATGGACCTAGAGTGCCACGACTGTGGGGGTCTACAAAGGTATTTGGCAGCCTCGTTTTGTATCCCACAGGCATGGGGTTGAGATGCCACGGCCGTGGGGTACTTGGATGATGTTTTATGCTTGTATTTTATGATATACTGGCATGGTATGAGGCTTGTATGTTTGTGTTTCTTATTCTTGTGTTGAGAATTCATGTTTATGTGTTAAAAGTATGGAAAAGAGTAATAAACCTAGGATATGTGACAAATATGTGTAATACTAAATGTTGAAGTATTGTTCCATTGAAATAGTATACATAATTCATAGTATTGTCCAAACCATACTAATTTTAGATCTAACTTGGGATTGAATGACTGGCAAGAGGCTGGATATCCATAGTGATAGTGGGCACATCGTGCTATTAATGGACATATTGTGTCATCAGTGACAGTAAGCATATTTGTCATTATAAAATTTTAAGATTGGGCATTAAATTGCCAACAGTGACCCGTTATCCAAACCTATAATCTTAGTTCAATGTGCATGGGCAAATTTAAAGAAGTTATCTATATTGAAAATAGTATGTTATATGGTTGTTGTTAAATTAACCAATTTTGGATTTAATCATGTTCAGTGTTTTAAGCTTCATTAAATTTATTAATTTCTTTATTAATATTTTAAAGTGACAATTTCTATTGTTTCTAAATTAGTTTATGTATAATTCTCTTTCCTTTAAATTTCTTGCATATTATAAATACATAAGCACCACTAAGTTTTGTTTAGCGTGTTAGAATTATTTTTTGATGCGCAAAACAAACCAGAAGAATTGAAAGTGCAGAGTGAGAGATATACGTTTCAAATCAACTGTATCATAAAGGTTTAAAGAGCAATGTTATAAATATTGTATTCTTTATAGTTCACATAGCAATACTTTATAATTTTGTATGACAATTATATAAGTTTGAGGGTAGTAAGAGAATTATAATAATTTTTAAATGTAAGTTAATAATGTGAGTTCTTTGTAAATTAAACAGATATATGTATATAATATAGGCATGATCCCGATATTTCTTTTGAAATTTTAATAATTGCATTAACGTATTAAAGCATTTTGGTTTTATTTATATATTATATTTATAGTCAAGTATGAGTATTTAAGTGACATCACCTACGTAGTTAAGTGTATAGACTATGTAGGGGGTGTTACATATACCACTTGTTTTATTTGTAAATATTACTATATATTAAGGACAAAATAGTCAAATGGTATTATCCATTTAATTCCACTTAACCACCACAATTTAATGTTCTCTTTATTTGAAGTTCGAATAAAAAAATTAAATTTTATTTTTTTCTTTTGCAAATTTGAAATCATATTCAACTAGAGAAATACAAAGCTTTCCCAAGTACAAAAAAAATAATTTAGTACATAATGTAATTCCTAAGAGATGATAGCTAGCTGATAATTCATCATAATTGATAAATATATAGGTATAACATTTAACATATTAATCATAAATCATGTTGAATAAAAACTCAAATAATCATCATTTCATTCTTAAATATTGTAGTGTGTTTCTATTTTATTTTTTTTAAATAGTTAAAAACTAAAAAGAAGTGAAAATAATAATATTATTAATTTATAGTTAATTTTTCAATACATAAATATTTTTTATAGACATGTGAAATTGTATAAATATCCATATTAATTGCCACATACATATATTATGCTACACTCAATAATTTATATATGAAACTACTCTTTAATTATATAAAATATTGAAAGAAAAGAAGAAACAAAGAGAAGCACAAAAATAACATATACATGCAAGTGTATCCACCATATTATTTAAAAAATTACATGTTATAACACTTGTTTTAATTGTAAATATTATTATATATTAGAGAAAAAATTGTCAAATGGTGTTCTTCATTTAATTCCACTCAAATTTGGCCAAATGTTCTTTTTATTATTTGTCCATTTTATGATTTAATGCATCTAATATTACAATAAGCACTTCCTTTTTTTAATGGCTGAGATTTTTTAAACTCATCTAACAATCAATATTCTTCTCCACAAAAATGAAATTATGCAACTGTAATATCCCAAAATTTTAAAAATATTAACCTTTTGAAAATTAAATAAATGATTTAAAAGTATATATATATAATTAAGTGAAAAAGAAAAATGTGTATATGATATATATATATATATGTAGTTATACATAATATATACAAGTCAACATTTTAATATGGGTCAAATGTTATTTTAATTATTAAAATATTAATTAAGTGGCTAGTGGAAGATGATTTTTTTATGTATTAATTAAGTAATATGTTTTTACTTGGTGGAGAGTGAAAGTTGGATATTTGTGTGGTTAAAAGAGGATTAGTTGGATAAAGAGGAGTTGGTGATTATCTTCTTTTTCTTCTTCTTTCTCCATTGAAGCTGGCTACCTCCATCAAAGGAAAAGAGAAATTTGTTTCTTGTTAGTTCAAGTAATTGAAGGACAAGTTGGAGTTTTGAGGATTTTCTCCATATTCGGTAAGTTTCCAACTTGTTTCCTTGATTTTCTTTGGAAGTTGTATATGTGTTTTCTCCTCTCTTGTTGGAGTCAAATCAAGAGGAATATAAAAAGAAAATTAAATACAATTCAAGAAAGTGATTAACTTAATTATGAACAAATTTAAAATGTAACAAAAATAATTTAGTCAACCATAAAATCATTTTTCAACCTTAATGTCAAACACAACATGTAAGGTAAAAATTAAATGTATAAAAGTTCAAATGTTGTAAGGCAAGAATTGTTACCAATTTTTTAATGCCAATTGCCTTACTATTAGCATTGTTGGACTTGGTTTGATGGAGTACTCATTCTCCTCCATCTTCATGCCATTTGCCCTTGTCAATTAGGGGGTTTTCCTTGATAACCTTTTCTAAGCTATGTTTGTTTTTAGATATTTGTTCATTTGAGGTCTTTAATTCTAAAGTAGAATTTTTTAAACATACAAAATCCTCTTCTAGTTTAGAGCATTTGTCCTTATGAAATTTTATCTTAGAAAAATACTTTTCTACTCTAAGGTTCATATGTTCAATTATATCACTATCATCTAAAGCATCATCAATATTGTTGTAATTTAAATTCATGTTTAAAGATTGGGTACCTACCTCATTGGAGTGTTCATCATCTCCCATAGCCATGAGACATAGATTTGCAATTGCTTGCTCTTCTTCTTCTTCTTGCTCTTCTTGCATTTCCATTGCCATCTCATGTGTGAGTAATTTTCCAATGAGGACATCCGTTGGAAGCTTGCTCAAATCATGTGCTTCCTCAATGGATGATACTCTTGCTTCAAATTCCTTCTTTGTAAGAATTGTAAGGATTTTACAATTTATGTCTTCCAAAGAGTAAACTTTGCCAAATTTCCTCAAATCATTGACAATGGCAAGAAGTCGGTTGGTCATCTCCGTGACATCTTCAAAGGACTTCATTTTGAAGAGTTCATACTCTTGAACAAGCATTTGGGCCTTCATGAATTTTACTTGATTAGTACCCTCATGATAATTCTCCAAGGTCTTCCAAATACTATAGGCATTTGAGCATCCAAGAATTCTTCCACATTCTTCCTTTGGCAATGAGCTTAGGAGAATGAAAGAAGCCTTTTTATCTCTCCCATTGCTTCTTCTTTGTTCTTCATTCCACTCTTTTCGTGGAATCTCTTTTTCTACACCATCAACCACTCTTGTAGGAATTTTCCACTCATTTTCAACATACTCCCAAAGCTCTATTCCTTCACTATCTAGGAGCAAAAACATCTTGTGTTTCCAATATGAATAATCAAAGTGAGGTATAACAAGGGAGTTTGAGTTTCCATGATAATAAGCCATGGAGTTGGAAGAAAAAATTGATGTAGAGGTATTAGTGGGTGTGGTTGCCTTTGAGGATCAAATTTCACAATTAAGTTTAAGAAATTTCAAAGCTCTGATACCAATTGTTGTCCCAAGATGGCAACCAAGAGGGGGGTGAATTGGTTTCCTCAAGAAATGATGGAAAATTAAAACTTCAACAAATAAGAAATGTAGAAGATGTAGAAGATTGAGTAGAGAGTAGAAAAATCAACACAAGAGATTTATAGTGGTTCGGATTCAACAATCCTACATCCACTCCCCAACCTCAATTGGGTATTCCACTATACTTGAAGTTTTACAAGCTCACTTCCAACTTTGGTATTTTTACAAGCTCACACCTAACTTGACAAGTGTTTTACTAAGGCTAACACTCAAACCACTTACAAGAGTTTTACTAGGCTCACTCTCACAACCTTACAATTGGTGTTTTAATGGCTAACATTCAACCTTACATGAAGAGATAAATAGATGAAAGCTTAAGTAAATAAATTGCAAGAGTTTGGACAATATTAGTATTTATTCTCTTGCTAGAAGACTTGTTTGAGGTGGTATTTATAGGCCTCAAACAAGTTCTGCCCGTTGGTGAAGTGGGTAGAAAAGTGCAACTCCAACAGCCACAAAATCTTCTTGGATTTTTGTGTCAGACTGTTGGTGCTGTCGCGCACCACCTCTGGATGGTCGCGCATCCTGGTATGGTCGCTCACCACCTTTGGGCGGTCGCGTATCTGTTTGTGCGGTCATCCCAGCAGTCTAGTGCGGTCGCGCAATTCAAATCTCTAACGGCTACTTGACATGTGGCATCTTCTTATTGGTTCTTTAACTAGCCGTTGAAGCCCACCAACGGCTATATAAATTTAGCGGTCGTGCAGCCACATTGGGCGGTCGCGTATTGTCTTGCGTCTAGTCATTCACCGCTCCACGCCACCGCGAACCTTTCTGTCAAACCAAGACAGTTTGGATGGTCGCGCAACCCCTTGGGGCGGTCGCGCATCCCTTCAAAGACAGATTTTCAGCACTTAGGAAATCTTCAAATTTCTTTGCATTTCAGCTCATTCTAAGTTGCTTTCCTGCCATATAGACACTCATTGAAGCCATTAGATCACTTCAATTTGTTTGCCAAGATAAAAAACAAGATTGACCTAAATCTAGGTCAACAAAAGTCATGGTTGTAATTGTGTATTTTTGCTTTTAATTGAGTTATTTTGATGTTTATACAAGTATTTTGTGGTATAATGATGGATTTGGTTGAGTTTGAATAGAGTTGAAAAGGGTAAAGAAAGATAATTTTGGATGTGACAATTATGTGTTGATATCAGGATTTTTGGCCTGACACACTCGGTGACATGGCCATGTCTTTGGGCATGTCGATGGTTCTATTTTTAGTGTTGGTGACACATGCAGTGACACGCCCATATCACTGAGCATGTCACAGCTTCTGTAATGTTATAGTATTGACACGTGCAGTGACACACCCATGTCACTGAGTCTGTCATAGCTACTGTGTTGTAGGAGTTTTGGCAAGGGCAGGGACATGCCAATGTCTCTGGATGTGTCTTATCTGCTATAATACAGAGCTTAGGACATGGTCATTGACACGCCCATATCACTGAGCATGTCAAAGCTTTTATGTTGTGGGTTTAGGGCACGGTCATTAACACGCTCGTGTTGTTGAGCGTGTCATGTGTAGATTTTGCCCTAGATAGTTCTTTTCCTTATTTTCCTTTGTGTTTCTTATCCTTGTTTTGAGAGGTTTTGTTTATACCTATAAGTGTGTTACTAAGTGATTATTTATAATCACATTTGGTTTAGGCTTTGAAGAGACTTGAGTTATTCTAGTCCAAGTGTTGAGGGATATTTTGGAAGAAGAGGTTGAAAGTGGCGTTTGTTGCTTTTAGAGGTAAGTACAAACTTTGAATAATTGCTTATATTTACATGACATTGGGACTTAACACATTTGGCTAGAAAATGTGTTAAGTTACTTACTACATTGCTGGTGCATGAGTAATATACTATGATTTGTATAATGTGAACTATAAGCAAAATATGATAATGACCCAAAATATATGGGTAATGCAATTTGTTATGTGTACATTAAAGATGGTATGTAAAGTCATTAGTAATGGCTATATTGATATAAGTGAGATATTTGAGGCATTGTGCCTAGTTTGATCATGAGAAAATGAGAAAGAATTTGATTATGGAATTATGAAAGAATTGTGTGCCTAGTATGTTATTCAATTTTCAGAGTTTTGTGTTTGGCGGCATGCCTAAGACGTGACAGTCCCTTGAAGTTGGGTTGGGCTTGGTCCTTGAAGCCTAGGTTGGGTTGTTACATGATGTAGCAAACCCTTAAAGCTGGGTTGGGCCTAATCCTTGAAGCCTAGTTGGAATGTTACATATGAGGTAATCATCATTGTGATTATGATTTGCCTTTGGGGCTAGACACATGGTGTCATCTTGGACCAAAGTATTAACTATGGGATTTGAATAGCATATTGGATTCTTTTGGCCCTTGTTTGTGTTTGTTTTTATGTGAATTATGAATTATAGAACAATTGAGCAATATATTAAGATATAATGCTATGAGATATAATATCCTTATGTATTGAGTATTGGCACTGCATTTGAACTCTATTGTTATCAAAGTTTGTATCACTAGACTTTTGGCCTAGCGCGATTGTGATTCATCGCGCAGGTGACAGGATAGATCCAGTTGAGCCAGAGAGTTCGTCTAGACCGAGTGAAGTCTAGGTTTGAGATCTTGAGTGCAGAGTTGTTTGTTGGACATCAATATCAGAGACAAACTGCCAGCACGTATATATTTTATATTTTTGTACATATTGACTTCATGTATATTATGTTATATTTTGATGTATATATATGTATATTCCGTAAACTATCAAAAATGTTTTAGATAAACCTTTGGTAATGAAGTTATATATGTGTTTTAGCAAGTAATATTTCATCTATTATTTATATGATATCAGTTAAATGAGTTAAGTTTATACAGATTTTATAAGTAAAGATTTGTTTTATTAAAAGGGGTTGTGGTATTCTTGTATCATATATTCATATATTACATATGTTGGGTATATGTAGTGTGTAACACCCCCACATCCAATACACGCATGCTACAAACACCACAATGTAATATACGTGTACTGAACATAGGGATGCTACGGATTTTAATAACATTTAAAACATTTTAAATGAATACTATAATCTTTCTCATTATACATTATAGAAAATAAGTCATTAACTTGTAATATAAAACAAATAGATATATATATATATTCATTTACTTAATACGCAGAAGAATATAGAAAATATTTACAAATATACATATATTTACATTATAAACAAAACTTTACAAAATATAGAAGAGTTATACATGATTGGCAGCTTTCTCTGATCTTTAAGTCCCAAAATCAACTCTTCAATGTCTACTCTCACTCGGTCTCGAAGAGCTCTCGGGTTCTACTCTATCACCTGCGCGATCAACACTATCGCGCTAAGCCAACGGCTTAGTAAGACAAATCATGCTAATATTATGCTTTAGTGCAATGCAATGCCACACACCTTATTAAAAAGAACAACATCGTAGTTGTAAAGCTAACAACATACTTTTACATTCCATAAACCACAATATATGAACATATCACATTTCTCAATATCATACACCTCATTTATCAATTATGTTACCATTTATGAGTCACATTAAACAAAGACAAGCATGGGCCCAAAACATACTAATATGCCATTCAATTTTCAGAGTTAATGTTTTGGTTTTGTTATCACATTTATCAATATCATATACCCAACTAGGCTTCAAGGATTAGGTTCAACCAAGCTTCAAGGGGAACAAAGCATGCTAAGTTTCAACCAAACTTGGCTTCAAGAACCAACCCAACCTAGCTTCAAGGGTGGTAACATCTCAATTAGGCTTCAAGGATTCAATCCAACCTAACTTCAAGAGATTGTTACACTTATTAGGCATGCCACCAACAACAAACTCTGAAAATGGAATAACACATTAGCCACACAATTCATTTATTATTTAGTTATCATTTCCATTCTCAATTCTCATCATCATAGCCAATCACAATGGCTTCATATCACAATTATATCTCAACTCATTTTATACATATAGCATCATTGCTATAACATTTCAAGGTACATTATTCATGAATCACATTACCATTCACAATGTATATAACATAACATTGTTCATAGATTAATAATGATTCAATCACAACATTGCATGAAGAGCAAAGAACAAAAACATTAACTAACACATTTGAGGGACACGGGCAGCACACTTGAGGGACACGGCCAAGCTTGTGGCCGTGTCTCTCAACTTAATTTTGGCAGTGACAGACACTGGCATGGGACACAGCCGTGTCTCTCAAAAATCAACCCAACACGTCCAAAATTTCCATGACTTGGCCGTGTCTCTCCTTGCTTTTGGCCGTGTCACTCATGAACAAAATCCTAACCAAAGCCAACACTCTTTCAATTGCATTTACACACTTTTTGCACAACATTAATCTCATTCAAATGGATACAATCAATAACATAAACACATATCTTACACAATCATCACAATAATCACTTTAACAACACATTAACATTACATTTAAACACAACCACTTCAAAACCCTAAATCCAACATCATTCATAATCTTTCAAAATCAACATCCACCACTTCCAACAACAACACCTATTTAACCTCTTAACTTAAAACCAAATTTAACACTTGAAAACACATCACAAACACCTCTCATCATCAAATCAACAAACCCTAATTCACTTCAAATACCACTTCAAAAGAATAAAAGAAATCAAAGAAAAGAACTTACCAAAGTTGCTGAATTCCACAAATCTCCAACTTGATTCCTTGATTCTCTCTTCAATCTTGATTTTGGAACAACAAAAATCAACTCTTGTTCTTTGGTTTTGGAGAGCCGGCCACCACTAAGGAAAAGAGAAGAAAAGAAAAATAAATAAAGTCAACTTCCTCTTCTTCTTTAAATCTCCACCAAGAGATTTCCAAAAGAAAATTACCTCAATGCCCTTAACCATTTGTTCTAACTCTCTTTTAACTTATAAGCCCATTTAGATAATTTCATACTCAACAAGATAAATATCTCTTCCCCCTTGACTCTTCATTTGACCAACTTATATGTTATATATATTACAATATAATCAACATATACACTTTCCTTTAATTTCTTTTCTCTTGCAAATTGACACCTACATTCAATCCAATTTTTAAAACAACAACAACAACATTCAAAACTTCTAGGGCATATATGGGGATATTACATAGTGTACATATATAGGGTATAAGGGTATTACATATGTTTTAGTATCAGAGCCTAGATTTGAGGTTCTCAACCTAGGTGGGTTGTAAGAGAAAGAAAATTGAGATTTTTAAATATGGTTTTTAAATATGATACATGCATTAGCACTGGCAGTTTCTGATCTCTAATATGGCAATTTCTGTTGTGTTTGCAGATATAGGTAGTTATGGCATCTCAGACGCATTAGTCTGCAGAGGGTAGTGCAGAGAGTGTGGCCCGGGTGAGGGTAGAGATAGAGCTAGAGCTGAGATTGCTGGAGGGGCACCTGCTCCTATGCCAGAGAGACCAGCAGTTGATGAGATTCAGCCGAGCTGGGTACAACATATGGTGGAGTTGTTGAGGTAGGCTCCAGTTCAGCAGTCACCGCCACTGCAGCCGTAGGTGCAGTTATCGACGAGGCAATATGATAAGTTGAGGAAGTTTGGAGCTGAGGACTTTATTACTACTACAGACCCTGCTGTAGCAGAGTAGTGGCTAGATAGAGTTCAGAGAGTGTTCATCCAGCTATAGGCTACTCTAGAAAAAAAAGTTTGATTATGCTAGATCTCTTTTGCAGAGGGATGCATATTATTGGTGGAAGACGGTTCCACATGCTCTGGATGATTCACCAGTTCTGACTTATGATAATTTTCTGCGGGAGTTCGAGCAGAAGTATACTCCGAGGGAGTATAAGGATGCAAAGAAAATAGAGTTCTTGAATTTGAGGCAGGATATCAGGTTAGTGTCCGAGTATGAGATAGAGTTTACCCGGTTGAGTCAATATGCTGGTGGGATCATTTCTGATGAGATTGACCGGTGTCAGAGGTTTGAGGAGGGGTTGAGACCTTCTATCATGTGCATTATCGCAGGCTTTTGGTATCAAGATTTTTTCCAGTTGGTTGCAGCTACTAGGAGTATTGAGAGAGCACAACGTCCTGCAGCAGCTGCTAGGGATGAGGAGACCAGAGCTAGGAGACCCCAGAGTGAGGCAGGGTCTTCATCTATGAAGAGAGGCCGAGGATAATATTTTTTTTAGGTTTAGTAGGAGCTAGTGGCAGTCTGGTAGGTCAATACAACAGTAGAGAAGAGATCGAGACCTACAGTTTCTATGGTTAGTGCTCTGACTCTAGTAGTTCTAAGGCCAGTTCCATATACATGTGCCCATTGTGGTAGGGCACACGGGGGCGCTTATTGCAAGACAGTTGGACCATCAGTGTGTTATAGATGTGGGTCACCATATCACTTCTTCAGAGATTGTCCAGAGCTACGGGAGGATAGACAGACTGATACTGCAGCTTCTAGACCTAGTGTTAGAGGGAGTCGTGGTGGCAGAGGTTTTAGCAGAGAGGAGGTTCTACAGCAGGTGGTAGACCAGATGAGGCAGGGCCATCTCAGTGGGTATATGTGATGTAGAGGCAACCAGATGCTTCAGTTGTTATTGCTGATACATTTTCTTTATTTGATACTTCAGTTCTTGCTTTGATAGCCCCTGGGTTGACTCATTCATACATTAGTGCATCCATCTTGTCTGTGACTGATTTGCATTCTGAGTCCTTAGGATTTGATGTTTTGGTGATAAATCCTTTAGGGCATAGTGTTGTGGTTAGCAGGGTGCACTGAAATAGTCCGGTTGTAGTTCATGATGAGGAATTCCTCGGTGACCTGATTGTGATGCCTTTCAGGGAGTATGATTTAATTTTAGGCATGGATTGGTTATCCAAGCATGGGGTTGTGGTAGATTGTCAGCAAAAGTGTGTTACCCTGAGAACCTGTGATGATAAAAATGTGATGGTATCCAGTGAGCAGATACATCTTTCATCCATGTTTGTTTTAGCTGTTTCAGCAAGGAGGATGATTCGGAAGGGATGTGAGGCTTATCTTGCTCATGTTGTAGATACCAGAGTAGTGGGTTCCCAACTTGACAGTATATCCACAGTTGCCGAGTTTCCAGATGTTTTTCCTGAGAATTTGCCAGGGATACCCCCAGAGAGAGAGGTTGAGTTTGGTATCGATTTGTTACCTGGTACCACTCCCATCTCTGTTACTCCTTATCGTATGGCACCTGCTGAGTTGAGAGAGTTGAAGGAGCAGTTGCAAGAGTTGTTGGATAAAGGGTTCGTTCACCCTAGTGTGTCTCCGTGGGGAGCGCCCGTTTTGTTTGTAAATAAGAAGGATGGTACCTTAAGATTGTGCATGGATTACCGGCAGTTGAATAAAGTGACCATTAAGAACAAATATCCATTGCCTCGGATAGATGATCTCTTTGATCAGTTGAAAGGAGCAGCAGTATTCTATAAGATTGACTTGAGATCAAGGTACCATCATTGAGAGTCAGAGATGAAGATGTACCTAAGACAGCTTTTTGCACGAGGTATGGGCATTATGAGTTCTTGGTGATGCCCTTTGGATTGACGAATGCACCAGCAGCATTTATGGATTTGATGAACAGGGTATTCAGACCCTATCTAGATCAATTTCTAGTGGTTTTCATTGATGATATTTTAGTGTATTCACGTAATGAGGAGGATCATAACAAGCATTTGTGGATTGTATTGCAGACTCTGAGGGAGAAGCAGTTGTATGCTAAGCTGTCTAAATGTGAGTTTTGGCTTGATCAAGTGACTTTTCTCGGTCATGTGGTTTCAGCAGAGGGTATTAGAGTTGATCCGAGTAAAGTTGAGGCTATTTTGAATTGAAGTCTACCGAAGACTGTGACAAAGGTTAGAAGTTTTCTGGGTTTGGCAGGCTATTATTAACTGTTTGTGAAAGGTTTTTCTATGATAGCTACTCCACTCACCAGATTATTATGGAAGGGAGTTAGATTTGTGTGGATAGATCGGTGTCAGTCGAGTTTTGAGCAGCTGAGGGAGATGTTGACTCAGGCTCCTATCCTTACTTTGCCTGTGGAAGGTAAACCTTATGTGATTTACAGTAATGCTTCACATAGTGGTTTAGGTTGTGTTCTAATGCAGGAGGGTAGAGTCATTTCTTATGCCTCTCAACAGTTGAAGCCGCATGAGCTGAATTACTCCACGCATGATTTGGAGTTAGCAGCTATAATTTTTGCTTTGAAGATTTGGCGATATTACTTGTATGGGGAGAAGTGTTTCATTTATACTGATCATAAGAGTTTGAAGTATCTGGGTGTTCAGAGAGAGCTTAATCTTCGACAGAGACAGTGGTTAGAATTGATTAAAGACTATGACTATTTGATTGATTATCATTCGGGCAAGGCAAATGTTGTTGTTGATGCCTTGAGTCGAAAGTCTTTGGCAAGTTTGACTTCTTATTCGCTCTTGTTGCTTGTTGAGTTGAGAGTGTTGCATGCTAGATTTGAGTCTTGTGATGATGGTGCATTGATGGCTCAGTTGCAATTGAGGCCGGTGTTATTGGATCAGATTAGGGAGGCTCAGTTGGCAAATGAGAGAATCCAGCAAATTGTATTGGATTGCCAAAAGGGGGAGAGTCGAGACTTTCATGTGAGAAGTGATGGCAGTTTGTGGTACAGAGATAGGTTGTGTGTTCCTGATGATGCAGGACTAAAAAGGAAAATTTTGGAGGAAGCACATCAGTCAGCTTACGCTATGCACCCTGGGAGTACCAAGATGTATCAAGATCTGAAACAATATTATTGTTGGTCAAGTATGAAAAGGGACGTAGCATAGTTTGTATTCAGATGTCTCACTTATCAGAGAGTGAAGGTTGAGCACTAAGTTCCTTCAAGATTACTTTAGCCATTATCAGTGCCAAAGTGGAAATGGGAGCGAGTGACGATGGATTTTGCAACTGGATTTCCTTTGACTCAGAAGAAGCATGATGCAATTTGGGTAATAATTGATCGGATGATGAAGACAACTTATTTTCTTCCAGTTCGGATGTATTTTTCTCTTGAGAGATTGGTTGAGCTATATATCAGTGAGATAGTGAGGTTACATGGAGTCCCAATTTCTTTGGTATCTGATCGAGATCCCTGATTTACATCGAGATTGTGGAGAAGTTTGCAGGATGCTTTAGGCTCTCGGTTACATTTTAGCACTGCTTTCCATCCTCAAATAGATGGGCAGTCAGAGAGAGTAATACAGATTTTAGAGGACATGTTGAGAAGTTGTATCATCAATTTCACTGGGAGCTGGGATAGATTCTTACCACTGATTGAGTTTGCGTATAACAACAGTCATCAGTCCAGTATTGGAATGGCACCTTATAAGGTATTGTATGGTAGGAGATGCAGGACACCTCTATGTTGGGATAAGGTTGGAGAAGGTAAGTTGATTGGTTCCAATTTGATTAAGAAAACAAAAGAGAAAGTAAAGGTTATTACGAATTATCTGAAAGCAGCCTCAGACCAATAGAAATCATATTCAGATTTAAAAAGAAGAGACATAGAGTTCAGTGTAGGAGGTAAAGTGTTTTTAAAAGTGTCTGCTTTGAAGAAAATTTTGAGATTTGGCCATAAAGGGAAGTTGAGTCCTCGTTTCATAGGACCTTATGAGGTACTGGAGAGAGTTGGACCAGTGGCCTATAGACTGGCTTTACCACCTGAGTTGGATCGAATTCACAATGTCTTCCATGTCTCTATGCTTCGGAGGTACAGGTCAGACCCATCTCATATTTTGTCAGTGGAGTTTATGAGGTGAGTCCAAATCTGACTTATGAGGAAGAACCAGTGGTTATTTTGGTACGTGAAGTGAAGGAGTTGAGAAATAAGAAGGTGCCACTTGTGAAAGTTCTTTGAAAGAATCACGCTAATAAAGAGGCAACATGGGAGAGTGAGCGATTGATGCAGAATCAGTATCCCCAGTTGTTCCAGACTTGAGAGCAGGTAATTTCGAGGACGAAATTTATTTGTAGAGGAGAAAAATTGTAATATCCAAAAATTTTGAAAATATTAATTTTTGAAAATTAAATAAATGATTTAAAAGTATATATATATATATAATTAAGTGAAAAAGGAAAATGTGTATATGATATATATATGTAGATATACATATATATACAAGTCAACATTTTAATATGGTCAAATGTTATTTTAATTATTAAAATATTAATTAAGTGGTTAGTGGAAGATGATTTTTTTATGTATTAATTAAGTAATATGTTTTTACTTGGTGGAGAGTGAAAGTAGGATATTTGTGTGGATAAAAGGGGATTAGTTGGATAAAGAGGAGTTGGTGATTATCTTCTTTTTTTTCTGCTTTCTCCATTGAAGCCGGCTACCTCTATCAAAGGAAAAGAGAAATTTGCTTCTTGCTAGTTCAAGTAATTAAAGGATTTCAATTGTTCAAGTTGGAGTTTTGAGGATTTTCTCCATATTTGGTAAGTTTTTAACTTGTTTCCTTGATTTTCTTTGGAAGTTGTATATGTGTGAATTGGATGTTTGGTGTAGTGTGTGTTAATGGTTGATATTGATATGTTTGAAGTTCTTTTGTGTAGTTAACTATGAATTTAGGGTTGGATTGAAGATATAGTTAAGTTTGGTGAAGAGAATAAGAGTTTTGGGTTGTGTAACTTTTGAGTTGTGAAGTCATGGTTGTAATTGTGTATTTTTGCTTTTAATTGAGTTATTTTGATGTTTATACAAGTATTTTATGGTATAATGATGGATTTGGTTGAGTTTGAATAGAGTTGAAAAGGATAAAGAAAGATAATTTTGGATGTGACAATTGTGAGTTGATATCAGGATTTTTGGCCTGACACACCTGGTCACACGGCCATATCTTTAGGCATGTCGATGGTTCTGTTTTCAGTGTTGGTGACACGTGCAGTGACACTACCATGTCACTGAGTGTGTCACAGCTTCTGTAATGTTATAGTATTGAACGTGCAGTGACACGCCTATGTCACTAAGCGTGTCATAGCTACTGTGTTGTAAGAGTTTTGGCAAGGACAGGGGCACACCCATGTCTTTGGACGTGTCTTATCTGCTGTAATACAGAGCTTAGGACATAGTCAATAACATGCCCATGTCACTGAGCGTGTCAAAGCTTCTGTGTTGTGGGTTAGGGCACGATCATTGACACGCACATGTTGTTGAGTGTGTCATGTGTAGATTTTGCCCTAGATAGTTCTTTTTCTTATTTTTCTTTGTGTTTCTTATCCTTGTGTTGAGAGGTTTTGTTTATACCTATAAGTCTATTACTATGTGATTATTTATAATCACATTTGGTTTAAGCTTTGAAGAGACTTGAGTTACCCCAGTCCAAGTGTTGAGGGATATCTTGGAAGAGGAGGTTTAAAGTTATGTTTGTTGCTTTTAGAGGTAAGTACAAACTTTGAATAATTGCTTATATTTACATGACATTGGGACTTAACACATTTGGTTGGAAAATGTATTAAGTTACTTACTACATTATTGGTGCATGAGTAATGTGTTATGATTTGTATAATGTGAACTATGTGCAAAATATGATAATGACCCAAAACATATGGGTAATGCAATTTTTTATATGTACATTAAAGATGGTATGTGAAGTTATTGGTAATGGCTATATTGATATAAGTGAGATATTTGAGGCATTGTGCCTAGTTTGATCTTGAGAAAATGAGAAAGGATTTGATAATGGAATTATGAAAGAATTGTGTGCCTGGTATGTTATTCAATTTTTCAGAGTTTTGTATTTGGCAGCATGCCTAAGATGTAACAGTCCCTTTAAGTTGGGTTGGGCTTGGTCCTTGAAGCCTAGTTGGGTTGTTACATGATGTAGCAAACCCTTGAATTTGGGTTGGGCCTAGTCCGTGAAGCCTAGTTGGAATGTTACATATGAGGTAATCCTCATTATGATTATGATTTGCCTTCAGGGCTAGACACATGGTGTCACCTTGGACCAAAGTAGTAACTCTGGAATTTGAATAGCATATTAGATTCTTTTGGGCCCATGTTTGTGTTTGTTTTTATATAAATTATGAATTGTGGAACAATTGATCAATATATTAAGATATAATATTATGAGATATAATATCCTTATGTATTGAGTATTGGCATTGCTTTTGAACTATATTGTTATCAAAGTTTGTATCACTAGGCTTTTAGCTTAGCGTAATTGTGATTCAGCACACAGGTGACAGGGTAGATCCTGTTGAGACGGAGAGTTTGTCTAGACCGAGTCGAGTCTAGGCTTGAGATCTTGAGTGCAGAGTTGTTTGTTGAACATCAAGATCAGAGACAAACTACCAGCATGTATATATTGACTTCATGTATATTATGTTATATTTTGATGTATATATATATTCGCAGAAAGTCATCGTAGGTCAAGATTGGTGGATCATCCAGGGCACGTAAAACCGTCTTCCACCAGTCATATGCATCTCTCTGCAAAAGAAATCTGGCATAATCAAACTTTTCTTCTGGAGTAGCCTGCAGCTAGATAAACACTCTATAGACTCTATCTAGCCACTGCTCAGCTACAGCAGAGTCTGTAGTACCAATAAAGTCCTCAGCTCTAAACATTCTCAACTTATCATATTGCCTCGTCGATACTTGCGGCTGCGGCTGTTGAACTGGTGGCTGCCTTAACAACTCCATCATATGTCGTATCCACCCTGGCGGAATCTCATCAACTGCTAGTCTCTCTGGCACAGGAGCAGGTATCCCTCCAGCTATCTCAACTCTAGCTTCATCTCTACCCTCAACAGGAGCCACACTCTCTATACTACCCTCAGCAGACTGAGGACTTGTGTGCCTAGTATGTTATTCAATTTTTCAGAGTTTTGTGTTTGGCAGCATGCCTAAGATGTAACAGTCCCTTTAAGTTGGGTTGGGCTTGGTCCTTGAAGCCTAGTTGGGTTGTTACATGATGTAGCAAACCCTTGAATTTGGGTTGGGCCTAGTCCGTGAAGCCTAGATGGAATGTTACATATGAGGTAATCCTCATTATGATTATGATTTGCCTTCAGGGCTAGACACATGGTGTCACCTTGGACTAAAGCAGTAACTCTGGGATTTGAATAGCATATTAGATTCTTTTGGGCCCATGTTTGTGTTTGTTTTTATATAAATTATGAATTGTGGAACAATTGATCAATATATTAAGATATAATATTATGAGATATAATATCCTTATGTATTGAGTATTGGCATTGCTTTTGAACTATATTGTTATCAAAGTTTGTATCACTAGGCTTTTAGCTTAGCGTAATTGTGATTCAGCACGCAGGTGACAAGGTAGATCCTGTTGAGCCGGAGAGTTTGTCTAGACCGAGTCGAGTCTAGGCTTGAGATCTTGAGTGCAGAGTTGTTTGTTGAACATCAAGATCAGAGACAAACTACCAGCATGTATATATTGACTTCATGTATATTATGTTATATTTTGATGTATATATATATTCGCAGAAAGTCATCGTAGGTCAAGATTGGTGGATCATCCAGGGCACGTAAAACCGTCTTCCACCAGTCATATGCATCTCTCTGCAAAAGAAATCTGGCATAATCAAACTTTTCTTCTGGAGTAGCCTGCAGCTAGATAAACACTCTATAGACTCTATCTAGCCACTGCTCAGCTACAGCAGAGTCTGTAGTACCAATAAAGTCCTCAGCTCTAAACATTCTCAACTTATCATATTGCCTCGTCGATACTTGCGGCTGCGGCTGTTGAACTGGTGGCTGCCTTAACAACTCCATCATATGTCGTACCCAACCTGGCGGAATCTCATCAACTGCTGGTCTCTCTGGCACAGGAGCAGGTATCCCTCCAGCTATCTCAACTCTAGCTTCATCTCTACCCTCAACAGGAGCCACACTCTCTGTACTACCCTCAGCAGACTGACGTGTCTAAGATGCCATAACTATCTATATCTGCAAACACAGCAGAAATTGCCACATCAGATATCAGAAACTGCCAGTACCAATGCATGTATCATATTTAAAAATCATATTTTAAAATCCCAATTTTCTTTTTCTTAAACCCACCTAGGTTGAGAACCTTAAACCTAGGCTCTGATACCAAAATAAATGTAACACCTTTATACCCAATATACGTACACTACATATACCCAATATATGTAATATACGTATAGAAGATACAAGAATGTCACAACCATTTTAACAAAACAACTCTTCGCTTATAAAATCTGTATAAACTTAAAACATTCAATTAATATCATATAAATAATAGATGAAATATTACTTGTTAAAACACATATATAATTTCATTACCAAGGATTTATCCAAAACATTTTTGAAAGTTTGTGGAATATACATATTTATATACATCAAAATCAGTATGTACAAAAATATAAAATATATACATGCTGGCAGTTTGTCTCTGATCTTGATGTACAAAAATCCACTCTGCACCCAAAGTCTCAAGCCTAGACTCGACTCGGTCTAGACGAACTCTCCGGCTCTACCGGATCTATCCTGTCACCTGCGCGATGAACCACAATCGTGCTAAGCCAAAAGCTTAGTAGTACAAACTTTGATTACAATATAGTTCAAATGCAATGCCAATGCACAATACATAAGGATATCATATCTCATAACATTATATCTCATTATATTGCTCAATTGTTCTATAATTCATAATTCACATTATAGCAAAGGCAAGCATGGGCCCAAAGATAACTAATTCAAATTTCAGAGTTACTGTTTTGGTCTATAATGACACCATGTGTCTAGTCCCTTAGGCAATATATCCATGGAATTATCCAACTAGGTCTGAGCTTACGACCCAGTCATTTCACCCAGCCTAGCTTCAAGGATTTATTTTAGAGGCTTACAACCCGGTCATTTCGCCTCAAAAATATTTTCACAGTGACGCCCAGCGTCTAGCCCGTAGGCAATTCATAGGCATGTTGCCAAACACAGAACTCTGAAAATTGAATAACATACTAGGCACACAATTTATTCATATTTCTCATTATCAAATTCTTTCTCATTTTCTCATGATCCAATTAGGCACAATGCCTCAAATATCTCATTTATATCAATATAGTCATTTTTAATGACTTTAATTACCATCTTTAATGTACACATAACAATTTGCTTTATCCATACATTTTGGATCATTATCATATTTTGCACCAAGCCCACATTATACATAATGCATTTATGACATTATACAAATCATAGCATATTATTCTTGTGCCAATCATGTAGTAACTTAACACATTTTCCAACTAAATGTGTTAAGTTCCAATGTCATGTAAATATAAACAATTATTCAAAGTTTGTACTTACCTCTAAAAGCAACAAACACCACTTCCAACCTCCTCTTCCAAGATATCCCTCAACACTTGGATTGGGGTAACTTAAGTCTCTTCAAAACCTAAACCAAATGTGACTATAAATAATCACTAAGTGATACACTTATAGGTATAAACAAAAACTCTCAGCACAAGAATAAGATACATAAGGAAAAATTAAGAAAAAGAACTATCTAGGGCAAACTCTACACATGACACGCTCAACAATACGGGCATGTACCGTGCCCTAAACTCACAACACAGTAGCTTTGACACGCTCAATGACATGGGCGTGTCACTGCACGTGTTAATTCTCCTCCAACACAGTAGCTATGACACGCTCAGTGATATGAGTGTGTCACTGCACGTGTCAATTCTATAACATCACAGTAGCTATGACACGCTCAGTGATATAAGCGTATTACTGCTTGTGTCACCGACACTGAAAACAGAACCATTGACACGCTCAAAGGCATAGCCGTACCACCGGGCGTGTTAAGCCAAAAATCCTGATATCCACACAATATTTTCACATCCAACTATTATCTTTCATTAACCTTTTCAACTCATACAAACTCAGCCAAAACCATCATTATACCACATAATACTGGTGTAAACATCAACATAACTCAAAAGTTACAAACCCACAACTCTTATTCTCTTCACCAAACTTAACCTTTTCTTCAATCCAACCCTAAATTCATAGTCAACTAGACAAAAGAACTTCAAACATACCAAAATCAACCATTAAAATATACTACACTAAACATCTAATTCACACATACACACTTTCATTGAAATTTAAGGAAACAAGTTGAAAACTTATCAAATATGAAGAAAATTCTTAAAACTCCAACTTGAACACTTGAAATTATTCAATTACTTGAGTTATCAAGAAGCAACTTCTCTCTTTCCTTTGATGAAGATGATAGTTGGCTACAATGGAGGAAGAAGAAGATGAAGAAATGATCCACTCACTCAATTCAACCACTTCACTTTTAACCTCATAAATTTTTCTCTTTTAATCTCCACCAATTATATATATTATAATAATATAATTAATCTCAAATATCAACTTCCACTATCCACAATATTAATATCTTAATAATTAAAATATCTTTTGACCAAGTTAAAAAATGTTGACTTGTATATGATATGTATATCTTCATATATATATATATATCATACACACCCTTTTCTTTCTCTTTTCTTGTCACTTAATTATATATATATATATATATATATTCTTTTAAATCATTTCTTTAATTTTTTAAAAATTAATATTTTTAAAATTTTGGAATATTATAAATAGACCCTTATTTTCATATACCCAACAAATTTAAGGTGTGTAATTTTCAAACACGTCCACACCAAATATATGTGGTCCATGTAAAATAAAAACTTGAAATGTGTCCATTATTACTTAATTTTTATTTATAAATTTATAAAAAATATCTTGCACTAGAAAGTGTGTACAAATAAAGAGGTTGGAGATTCTTAGGCTGTGGAGAACAACTTTTCTCTTTACAGTGATTGATTAATATGTTGGTAACATATAAGTCTAACATAGGGTGGCATCATGTCAGGTATTTTTAGATACTCGACTCATCACAATCCATTTATATATGGTATGGGTAGTTTATAAACATGTTTGGACTAATATGGGTAGTATTTTTACTATCAGTGATGGATTATGGTTTGGTTTATATATGAACTCTTGGATACTTATTATCCGAACCCGATTATATATTAATTATATTTTTTAAAATTTTAATTATATATTTATTATATTATATTTTAATTATAAAATTATATGATATAAAATTATTTTTAATAAAATTATTTTAATATTAAATATTTATTTATAATTATTTAATTGAAAAAAATATAATTTATATTTTAAATTTTATAATATTTTTATATTTTTATATTTATATAGGTAATTAAATGAGTTCGGGTAGTAAACATGTAGTATAAACGGGTTTAAAACAAGTACAAATATAACTATAATTGAGTTTAAATGGGTTCGGATAGTTTAAAAATTAAACGGATTCGGATTCAGATAGGATAATTTTTACGAATATTCTACTCATTACCACTCCTAATCTAATATATTTATCTTGCGAGGCCTCCAAAGATAAATTCTTTCTCCAACAGCATAGTTTCATTTTGTTCCATACCAAGGTGAATATTATCTTATAAGAGAGAAAATAAAATCAAATCAAATTCAATAAAGTATAATTGAAATAATGAGAAAAAAAATAAATTGAAATTGAAATTCATAAAAATCTAAAATGGAATTAATTCAAAATTTTTAAAATCAAATAATAAAAAACAAAAGTAATCAAATAATAAAAAACAAAAGTTTGAATTCCGTTTACTTACTTTTTGCTTCCAATGGAATTGTGTTGATTCACTTTTATAATAAGATCGGTTAATTTGAGTAAAATAATTATATTGAATTTGATTGTAATTAAAAATTAACTAATTCCCATTTGTTTTTTTACTGAAAAACTTAATTCCTATTCAATTTCATTTAGTATTGTCCTATTAACTTTAATTAAATAAGTATAAATCAAAATAAATAAAAGGCTTAATATATCTATAGACTCATATAATTGAACGTTTTTATTATTTTATCTTTTTAACTCTTCGAGTGACTGTATATTCTCTTTAACTTAATGATTTACTTAATTAATAGAAACTTATTTTCATATACCCAATAAATTGAAGACGTGTACTTTTCAAACACATCCACACCAAATATATGTGGTCTATATAAAATAAAAACTTGATCTGTGTCAATTATTACTTAATTTTTTTTTATAAATTTATAAAACTCTATAGTTTAAATTTTTAATTAAATTTTTTTTAAAAATTAATTAAAAAGGAGTTTAACAATATGAAGAATAATTAAAAAAAACATATCTGAGTTTTTCTAGATCTAGACTTAATCTTTACCCGCATTTGGGTTTATCTTGATCTTTCTCAAAATACTTATTCTTTTTCTTTCTCTAAGATCTGAAGATAATTAAAACCCACATGCCACCAGTCCTACAAACCTCAAGATCATAGAAAATAACTCAAAAATAACTCTTATGGTTTTTCTTCTGGTTTAGAAATCAATTTTCAGAAAGCTGGGTGGATAGATTCTTCATCCCTCACAACATCATCACCTTCCATCATCGTCTTCTCCAACATCGAAGCCAAAGCCACCTGAAAAACACATTTGCAGATGGGTTTTTTGCATCAACAAATAAAGGCCAAACGAACCTCTTGTTCTCACGGCAGAAGCGACGATGAAGACGGAGGAGCAGCTGGCAGTGATGCTTCTAGAAAAAAAGCTAAGGCTTTCAAAAACAAACTGTCTTTAGTTTTGTGTTTTTGAGTTCTGGGTTTTGGTAACATGCAATTGTTGTTTGTGGTTAAACAAAAGCAAAAGCTCAAAATCGGTGGTATTAGATTAATTTTCTAATTCTTGTGTTTGTTTGATCAAACAAGGGTTTGGGGTGATATTAGATTAATTTGTTTCTTCTTTGTTTTGGCATTGAAATAAGAGTTCGTGTTTGTTCGATTTTTTCAATTGCCTAGTTACATTTCAATTTGTAGAGTTTGTAATTATGGTTAGACGTAAAATTGGGAGGAATAGTCCAACTGATATGGGATGGGAGGGTTTTGAGATGGGATGATGCTGGGTTTGACAATTGGAGGCGAGGCAATGATGCTGGGTTTAATAATGTGGTGATTTGCTCATTGATGATGACAGCGATGATAGAGGCAAGGCTTGCCGGCCATGATTTTTCCTTTTTTTTTTTTTATAAATTTTTTAGTTGAATTAAATTTATTTATAATTATTATTTTAATATATAAATTTATAAATAAAAAATATACTTTAAATTTTTTAATTAAATTTATACTTTAAATTTTTTAATTAAATTTTTACTTATTTAATTATTTCTTAATTTTTAATATTGGCTACAGAAATTTCAATTAAAAATAATTAAATTAATTTCACAAAAATTTCAATGTAATATTATACATGAATTTTAATATAATTAATTTTTAATAAATAATATAAAATTTAAAAATAATATTTTAACTAATAGGAGGACATTTTTGAAATTTTACCATATATATTAGCATATTTAGAACTATTTATGCGCGCTATTCAAGAGTGGATTATTTATGTATTTTGCTACATCATCAATTAAGGATCGATGGCAACTATCTAGTTATTCGAAAATTAAAGGGGGATAAAATAACTAATTTAGCCAAATACATTTTACGATTTATGTATTAATTTTAAATAAAATAATTAACTTGATATATATATATATATATTCAAAGTGCTTAATTTTCTTTATTACCAAGGAACCTATTGCTTCTCATTTCGACTAGCAGATCGGCGAGTCCAGTTCAAAGAAACACAGAGAGAGAGAGAGAGAGAGAGAGAGAGAGAGAGAGAGATTTCTCTATGGCTCTATCAACGCGGCAACGACGTCCGCCACCGTCCAACCTGGCCTCATCGTCATCGGGACCGTACACGAAGGTTGATAAACCTCTTAGATCGAATGGCAACGAAGAGGATGTTAGGGGATTGGGGTGGTTCTTGCCTCTTCTTGCTTTGGGAATGGTAAGGTACATGAGTGCTACATCGAACATAATACATGACTGTGATGAGGTTTTCAACTATTGGGAACCTCTCCATTATCTTCTCTATAAGTCTGGCTTTCAAACATGGGAATACAGGTACTCTTTTGAATGTATATTTGGGTTTCATTTTTTTTTTCTCGCAGTTCCAAGCTATTTTCTGGTCAAATTGATTTATTTGCAGAGTTTTTGCAGTTGGAAGCTATTTAGAACTTAAATTTAGTTGAACGAATTGTTGGGTTTGGTTCTATTTTTCTATTGTTTGATGCTTCTTTAGAGCTTTAATTTAGTTGATACTAGAATTTGATATTGATAATTGGTTATTTGTGCTATTCGCAGTGCTCAGTTTGCTCTTCGGTCTTACTTTTATATTAATATCCATGAACTAGTAGGTTTACCAGCTTCTTGGTTGTATGGAGAGGACAAAGTAAGTTAAACTCCTGGTTCTGGAGATTCTTCTAATGGCTTATTTATTTTATTTTAGTTTTGTTGTTTGCAAATTGACAATCAAAATAAACTTGACATTATATTTTTGTATATTAACAGGCGAGAGTATTCTATGCAGTAAGATTGTTTCTTGGTCTATTTTCTGTTGTTGCGGATGCTACTCTAGTAGTTGCCCTTTCAAGGAAGTATGGCAAACGCCTTGCTTCTTATGCACTTGCAATGCTATGCTTAACCAGTGGTTGTTTCTTTGCTAGTACAAGTGAGTATGCCTTTTTTTTTAAGTTGCCTTTGTTGTTTTGTGGGATGAGATTTTAGTTTTTCTCATGGTGCTTGGTTAATAATGCATTATATTCTATTAATCAAATATTTATGGTCAACAATTTCAATTCTTATTTCAATAAACCAATTAACTGTAAATTTTCTACGTATGAGACTGCTTACCATTTTCTTTTTTGGGCTTCTGTGATATCTTTTCCTTTTGGGATTTACTTGCCAGGTTTTCTGCCAAGTTCATTCTCTATGTATGCCATGAGTCTTTCTTCAGGGCTATTTCTTCTTGAGAACCCTGCCATGGCTGTTGCTGTTGCAGCTGCGGGGGTAATCCTTGGTTGGCCATTCTCAATCTTGGCTTTCCTGCCAATTACATTCTGCTCTTTGGCTAAAAGATTCAAGCAAACATTTTTAGCTGGTGCAGTCACTTCTTTTTCTCTTCTTGTAAGTCCATTATTGTGTTGATTGCTGTGTATCACTTTTTTGGCTGAGTAATATGTATGCCTGCATCTAGCAGATTGAAGAGTTATGATAGTCTATTACTAAGTCGTTTATGTTCATGTTTAAAATTTAAGTGCTGAATTCTTTCAGATACTCTCTGTACTTGTTGACTATCACTACTACGGAAGGTGGACCTCATCTATTTTGAATCTGTTGATATATAATGTCTTGGGAGGTGGTGAAAGTCACTTGTATGGGATTGAAGGGCCATTGTTTTATATGAGGAATGGATTTAACAACTTCAACTTCTGTTTCATTCTAGCTTTGCTCTTCCTTGTATTTTTGTCTATCGCAAGGAGAAAGTATGATCCGGACTTGCTAATTGTGATCTCACCTCTTTATATTTGGCTAGGATTTATGTCCTTGCAGCCCCACAAAGAAGAAAGGTATGATTTATATTATTTTTGTCTTGAAATTCTTTAGACATTTCTTTCCAGTTTGCTTTTATTTCTTAATTAGAACCATATCTTTCTGGATCTGGATGCTTTATTCTAATCTTTCTGTAACATTCTGAGATTTTTCATTTGAATGATCATATCTCTATTTTACCAATTCTAGGCTTTTCCTCCTGTTCAAAAACTTGAATTTAACAATGATTCATTGAATACACCCCATCAAATAGATGAAATTTGGAGCTGCATAAATTTATCATATTTGATGAGTGTCACCTTGCCTTGGCAACTGATGCTTCCAATGTTATGGTTGTGTTATTTATATGATCACATTCTCATATTTGACCCAGTAACCTTTTTGTCACTAGCTATATATTTTGGTTTTCTTTCAACAGGATTTCATGTAGAGCATGAACCTGATGTCAGAATAACGTCATCCTTGTCCTGATGCCAGAATAACTTCATCTTTGTTTATGTTGCTGGTGTCACATTGGGCTATTAGTTCAGAATCCTTATTTTGCTTACTTGCCTTGAATTCATTTTTCTACAAGCATATTCTCTTTGCTTGGATGTTCTGCGGAGCTTTCAGATATGATTCATTTTTGTTCTCTTTTTTAATTTAGTTTAATTTTATCTCTTCTTATAGCTAAAGCAACCTACCATGCCACAACATCCTTCCTTACCAAATAATGTGAATCCTATATTATTCTGACATGAAATTTGCAACACTTTATTATACATTTTCCACTGGAAAATAACAACCCTGAATATTCTGTGAGGTTTGGTCTGTGAAATGGCTGCTTCAAGGGATAACTAGTCAAATTGCTTATTTGTGTTAGTTTGATCTTATGTTAGGTTCATCATGGTTTTTAAGATAGCTAGATACTTAACTTGTCCAGCTTGAGGCTCTAGTGTATAGAATGATTGCCAAATACATGTGATGACCAATTATGCTTTTAACGACATTTGCAGGTTTCTTTATCTGATATACCCTCTTATTTGTGTTGCTGCTTCTGCTGTCATTGAGAGCTTTCCTGATCTTTTCAAAGAGAGATGCAATCCCCATGATAATTCTCTAATAGTAGTGGTAGGCTTATTCTCCATTCCTCATATTCCTGTCTACTCTATTACATTAAACTTATGATACAATTGTTTGCAGATAGCAAAACTTCTCAGACCTGTAGTTCTTAGCCTCATACTGTGTGCATCCCATGCTCGTACATTCTCTCTAATTAATGGTTATGGTGCTTCTATTGAGGTTTACAAAATTTTAGAGCACCATGATGACGTGGGAGCAGGTTTGAATCTCTGTCTTGCTTGAATGTTTTGTATTTAGTTTGAAATTGCAGACAAGGTGAATTTTACAGACATTTTGGATCATGAGATTTTTATGGCACTAGCTATGGAAACAATAAGTGTATCAAAATGTTATTTTCTAATTCATTGCAATCTTACTTCCTCAATCAAATTTTCTAAAAAATAGTGAATAAATAAAGTGTAGATGTGCAATTTAATATGTTTTCATAAACCCAAATTGTGGGTGACTGCAATTTGGCTTAATTATTTAGTGTTGGAGAAAGTGAATCATGGACATAGTATAAAGTGATATTATACCCAGGAACTGATTATAAACATAGCAAATCACGGACCACTAGCTTGCCATAAAATAAGTCCAATTTATACCATTTGAAACACCTTTTGCACTTTCTGCAATTATATTGCATTAGTAACTAATGATCCTCTAGCATGATTAACAGGTACTGTTAATGGCATTCGTTTTTTATCATGATTATCTATCATTAGCATGTACAATTGCTTCTTTATCCAACTTACTTTCTGTTTTTTGGTCCCCATAAACAAGCCCAAATTGTTACTGTCTTTAATCACCTGTTTGTTTTGTTCTTAATTTATGCAAGGTACTATTTTATCTAATCCAAGTTCTTTAGAATAAACATATCTTGATTTTGCTCAGTCGCATTGCAGGTTCCGTGCTTTGTGTTGGAAGTGAATGGCATCGATTCCCTTCATCATTTTTTGTTCCTGTTTATGTCAGTGAAGTCCGGTGGATTGATGATGGTTTCCGAGGTCTTCTTCCACTCCCATTCAATTCTACCTTGGGTGGTACTGCAGCAGCTCCTTCCTATTTTAACAATAAGAACAAGGCAACAGATGAGCAATATGTAATTAACCTCTCCGCTTGTTGAGGCTTTCTCATGATTATGTCATACAACTCTATGACTAACACACCTTCATTCAACCTGCAGCTTCGCGATCTCGAAACTTGTACTTTCCTTGTTGAGTTACAGCTTGATCGACCTTACCCTTCCCGTGGAAGTGACTTGTCAACTTGGGAGGTGCATCTCTCTCTCTCTCTCTCTCACTCTCATCCTTTCTATTTTCATTTATGATATTACTAAGATGCTATGTACTTCAGCCCATTGCAGCATTTCCTTATCTAGACAGGGAGCTCTCACCACCCATGTACAGATCGTTTTTCATCCCTTATCTTTGGCAAGAGAAAAATGTTTTTGGCATGTATAAGCTGCTCAAAAGAATACCAAAACAACATGCATGATGATTTTTCTTTCTCGAACTAAGTTGAAACTTGATCCCAAAAACAGATAATTTCCCAGCAAAAACTGTAGAAAATGAACTCTAGTTTTTTTTTTTTTCTTTTTTCATTTTGTATTTCTTCTGAGTAGAAAATGTAGATTGATTGATTAGTGTCTGATATATGGTTGTACTAATATTTCTTTTTATTTTCCAAGCATTGCGGTTAGGTTTTTGGCAAACTGCTCTTACAACATCAAAAGCTTTACAAATTGTTGGGGAAAAATTATTGCTTTTGCTAAATCATCAATCATTAAAAGCAATTAAACAAAATTTCATAAAAAAAAATCTAAATCGTTTTGAAAAATTGAAATTATACTTAAAATTAACTGTTCTTAATTTCTAAAATTTCATTGTAATTATACCATTTGATAAAATTCAAATGAAAATTGATCGCTATTATCTATTGTTTTATTTTTTACTTTATGTGATTGCGCCCTCTTTATTTTAAAAATGTAATATTAAGTCTCTCAAGGGGCTCTTTTTTGACAAAAATTAAATGCGCGAGATCATTTATCGTCAAAATTGTGTGGCTGATTGATTTCCATGGCAATAATGTCTTCTTTTAATCTCAGACCTTGCAAAACTTCTTTTAATGTCTCCTCTTGTACATTCTTTTAATGTTTCAGACCTTGCAAAATTGTGTGGCTGATTGATTTCCATGGCAATAATGTCTTCTTTTAATCTCAGACATTACAATCTTTTTTTGTCATTTTAAATCTATTTTCAGTTACAAACTTCCATCAAGTGACTTTTTTTTTAAACGTGACAATGTTGAGTACACGTCTGATCTATGTCAAAAAGGACTTCAAATCACCAATTCGTACAGTTGAGGGGTTTAGTATCATCTTTTCAAAATTTAGGAGTTAATATACAAATCATATAAAGTACAAGGATCAAAAATATATTTTTCTTTTTTAAAATGTATACTCATTAAACTAAATTTTCTTTAATTTTTCGTAGTTATAAAATTGATGGATGCAATTTTCTTAATTATAAGGACGATGGAGGTAATTTTAATTAAATGAGTAAAATTAACAATCAAATATTAAATATCAAAATTAGATGAAGTATTATTTTGAATAACAAAAAAAGAAACTTTTTATCATTGAAAAATAAAATTATAAAAAGTTTACATAAGTAGTTAAAAATTTTATGCCAAAGGAAAGTGGATCTTAAAAATTACATATCATCTTGGGCTTTCTACAAAGCTACCTAAAAAAATAAAAAAAAATTTAAAAATTCGGTAGAGTTTATAAAAAATTACAAATTTATAAAACCTAGCCACAAAATAAAAAAAATATACTCTCCTTTTTCCTATTCTTCTTCTCAAACGTCGTTAATCGCTTCTTCTTCTTCTTCATCCTTTTGTTTTTTTGTTTTTTTTTTTTCATTTTCTTCTTCGTCCTTCTTTATCATCATCAAAATGAAAAAAATAACTAGATCTGTATCATCATCTTTATCCTTCTTCATCATCATCAAAACAAAAGAATAAAAAGATTTGTATCATTTTCTTCATCTTCATCATCATCGATCGAAAAAACCAACAAATCTTTATCATCTTCTTCTTCATTAACATTAGTATAAAAAAAAGAAGATTTATCAACAAAAAGTAAAAGATACGTATCATTAATCAAAGCTTAACAATACTGCATACAACCATATATAAAAGTTTTGCTTTAAAAAAAAAAGAACATCAAATCGAGAAAAAATCATAAAAGAAGAAGATCAAAAAGGTTAATCTTCATCTTCAATATTGAATTTAATCTTCATCTTAATCTTTTTTGTCAACAAAATCTTCTTTTCATATTTTTCTTCAACAAATATTTACCTTCTTACAAAAATACAGATTTGAATCATCAAAATAAAAAATATAAAATAAAATTATTGATGTATTATAGATGTGTTGCGTATGTAAAAAGAATACAAAAAAATTATTGATGTACTGTAGATATATTATAGATATGTTGCGTTGTAAGAGTAATATAGAATAAAATTATTGATATATTGTACATGTGTAATGTATATAATAAGAATACAAAATAAAATTATTGATGTATTATAGATGTATTGTAGATGTTTTGCATATATAAGAAGAAAACATAATAAAATTGCAAATGTATTATAAATGTATTATATATATTTTGGGTATGTAAGTAGAATACATAATAAAAATATTGATGTATTATAAATATTATATTGATATTATGTGTAAGAAAAATTATTGATGTATTATACATTGTATATATTAAAAGAATGCAAAATAGAACTGTTGTTGTAATATTGATGTATGGTAGATGTAAGGTAGATGTTTTGATGTATTGTAGATGTGTTATATATATTGTATATTTGTAAGAATATGACACAAAAAATATTTCTAGATAAAACAACATAAAACAAAAAAAACATATAAAAAATTAAAAACAACATAGAAAAAAAAAATTAAAAACAACGTTGAAAAGATAACGTTGAGAATGTGAGAAAAGTTGAGGGCTATTAACAGTAAGATAAAAATGAAAAAAAAAAAAAAAACCTCAACAGAAAATAAAAGTGAAAAAAATAGAATAATTATAAAAAAAAAAGAAGGTTTGTGTAGTATATTTGAAAAGGAAAATTAGAGAAATGATAGATGGTGTAAATTCCTCTATCATCATTCTATTCCGTTGGTTGGCTTCAAGTCCTAATTTACTTTATTACAAAAAATCACCTAAATACAATAATTTAGAATTGAATTGAATTTATTCATTTTAAAATTCTCTGAATAATTGTAGCCATACATGAAGACAAAATCTTAAGTTTCAATTAGCCAAAATCAATCATATGAAATCATCAAGAAATATAAATTAATTGTGAAAGTATATTTGAATTCATATTGCTAATGAAATTCATGAGTCTTATGATTTTTTTATTTTTCAAATTGACATGTATGAATTTGGGAGAAGATTTTCTTTTCTTTTTTCTTTTTAATAATTGGATATCAAATATATATATATATATATATATATGTATGTATGTATAAACATACAATTTCGGTATTATAACTCTAATTGTAATATCCCAACGTATGCCCTAGAAGTTTAGATATAATTATTGTTTGTTTGAATTATGTGTATATGTTATGTTGATAAGAAAAGAAATTGAAAAGAGAATGTTTATGTATTGTTTAAAAAGGAAAGGCATGTGTAGAGAGAAAGTGTATATATTGGGTATATGGTAATATATATAACATATACATAAGTCAAAATGGAAGGTCAATGCAAGAGGATATTTATTTTTGGCATGTGAAATTACTATTAAGGGCATATAAGAAAAAGAAGTTAAGTTAAATGGGAAGAGGGCATGTTAGTAATTGCTCATGTAGAATTGCTTGGTGGAGATTAAAAGAAGAAAAGGAGTTTGACTTGATTTTATTTTTCTTCTCTTCTCATTTGGTGTGGCTGGCTACCATAAGGAAAGGGAGAGCAAGAGAAGTGTTTTCATTTCTAACATCCAATTGAAGGGAGAATCAAAGGATTAAGTTGGAGAGTTGTGAAATTTCTTCAATTAGGTAAAATGTGAAGGATATGATGAGGTAATTGATTATGTATAGCTTGATGGGAGTAGTTCTTGAGGTAAGTACAAATTTACCTAGACTCATTCTTTTATATTATTTTGAAACTTAAAACAATGTTAAGCAGATTATTATATTGTTAATACAATGTGACTAATGTTGTTATTTGTATAGTGTGAAAGCTATAATGATTATCCAAAAAGGTATGTGCAAATGCAATTTGTTATGATAAATATTTTAATAATGAATGGTGTAAATGTGTCTTGAGAAATGATGAAATGTGATGTTATCATAGTTGATAATAATGATCAAAATGAAATAAATGGACATATGGTTTATATGACAATGAATTTAAGATACATGTGCAATGTAATTGATTATGTATGCTTGGATGATAAAGTGTATAATGTGAATTGAGATAAATGAGGCATGTTTGCCTAGATGATGATGAGAATTGAGAATGAAAGTGCTAATGAAATAATGAATGAATTGTGAGGCTAATGTGTTATTCCATTTTCAGAGTTTGTTGTTGGTGGCATGCCTAATATTAGTAACAATCTCTTGAAGTTAGGTTGGACTTGATCCTTGAAGCCAAGTTGGGTTGAAGTTTAACATGTTTTACTCCCCTTGAAGCTTGGTTGGGTCTAATCCTTGAAGCCTAATTGAGATGTTACAACCCTTGAAGCTAGGTTGGATTGGTTCTTGAAGCCAAGTTGGGTTGATACTTAGCATGCTTTGTTCCCCTTGAAGCTTGGTTGAACCTAATCCTTGAAGCCTAGTTGGGATAATGATAAATGTGATGATTGAACCAAAGCATTAACTCTGAAAATTGAATGGCATATTAGTGTCTTTTGGGCCCGAGTCTATCTTTGTTGTTAATATGATATATAAATGTTGAAATAAATGAGTAATGAGATCTATGATTGACTTTGTTGGCAATGTGACTCATGATTGGTGAATTGTGAACAAAATAACGTTATGAAGTATGTTGTGTAATATGTGTATCGATATATTGATTGTGAGTGTTAGTGATGGATTATGATTGGTGAATTGTGAAATAAACAATGTTATGAAGTATGATGTGTAATGTGTATATTGATATATTGATTGTGAGTATTAATGATGTATTACGGATAATGATTCAATCGAATGATATAATGATTACCTTTGTTGAAAATGTGATTCATGAATGTTGAATTGTGGATAATGATTTAATTGAATAGTGTAATGAGATGTAAAGTTATGAAGTATGGCATGATAATATTGTATAAATGAGTTATTGAAAAGAGATTTGATTTTGAGAAGTTATGTTGAGATATATGATTATGGAAGTATAATATGACATGTAATATGTATATGAGGTAGCAATGGTAAGTATCGTTTTGTGAATGTTTTATGTAAATATATATATATATATATATAATCTATGAGATTAGTGGGAATATATGAAGAATGCACTAATAAAGGAAAAACGGGATAAGAAAACAATAAAACATGATGCTAAAAATATGAGGTACGATTCTTTTGTAAAGTATATTTTAATATTTATTTGTACTACTAAGCTTTCGGGCTTAGCGCGGATGTGTAATCGCGCAGGTGTCTAGGAGGAAGATATGAAGTCTTTCATTATGCCACGAGAAGAGTAAGAGTTTGTCGAGACCAACTAGAGGGTGATGCATACATGTATAATTTTTAATTATGATGTATTTCTGACAAAAGTGTATGTATATGTATAAATGCAGTTTTGAGAAAAATAAGATTATGATATATATGTAAGATCATTAAAAATATAATGATTTGTAAATGTTCTTTAAATTAATGTATTGTGGTTTGAATTCCGTTAAAGGTTTTTAAAATGTAACGAAAAGTGACATCCTTATACTTTATATACTTACTGTATGTATACCAGGTGTATGTATAGTACTTATATGGAGTATCGGGGTGTTACACTAATTATATTAACACACATTTTCCTTATTTTTAATTTAACTTATTATAAAATTAAAAATTATACAATAAAGTATCTATACATATAAGTTCATATTTTGCGATAATATATATTAGGCGCATTATAATTTTAAACAAAATTAGATCACTTTTAATGTTGAAAAAAGTACATAAATAAGTTTAAAAGAAATTAATTTATGGAAATACTGCAAAAAAAAAGTTTAAAAAATATTGTACAAAAAAAATTCTAAAAATATGGTGAAAAGTGGACACACTAAAAACACGGGACCCCAAATTTACCAAATTTCATTCTTTAGAATGAATAGTATATAAGTATTATATATTTAGTTATATTATAATATCTAAATTTTGACTAAAATAAAACAAAATAAATAATTAGTTAGGATATTGAAAGGTAGAAAATATAAAATGTATATATAAAATATATGTTGAATATACATATAATATATAAAGTCAAATAGTAAATAGTGAAAGTCAAAAGTTGAACAGTAAAAGATGAAAAGTAAAAATAATAATAATAAAAATTAATGAATTATTTTAAAAAGAAATTAATATTGAATGGAAGAAAGAAAATAAAATTTTAAATAATAAATAAATAAAAAAATATTATATATATATATGTTTGGAATTAAGAAGAAAAATTAAAAGTCAAAAATCGAAATCATCTTCTTCCTCTCTTCTTTTCCATAGCTGAAATTTTCAAGGTTGGGAAAAAAGGTTTTTTATTCTTCTAAACATCAATTTTTGGAATGATTTTCAAGAATTAAAGGGAGTTTTGGTGGATTTTCAACTAACTAGTAAGTTTCCTTTTTGAATTTATAGAATTTCTTTGAAATTATGAATATGTAAGATATGAATTTTTGATGGAGTATTTTATAATTGTTAGAATTGGTATGGATGATGTTAGTTTGATGTAGAGACAATGATTTTATGGTTAAATGGTTTAAACAAATAGGTTTGATAGAAGCTTGGGTGAGTTAGTGATGAATTTAGGATTTTGGTGGAACTTTGGTAAATAATGAGGGTTAATGAAATTTAATTGTTTAAATCATGTTATAATATGATTCTAATGGTAGAAATGAACTTAAAAACTAACTTTGGAATTGATTGACATGGTTTTCCAAAATTAAAGTTAGGGCAAAATTTGAAAGTTTAAAGGAAATGTGTTAAATTGATGTTTACTGGTTATAACGCATAGAAATATGATTTTAATGTATTATATACATTCACATTTTATTTAGGTGTTGAGTAGATAGTAATTGTCCAATTCAAGTAGAGAAGGACATTGTTGAAAGTGGTGAGGAAGTTGTGATTTTATAGCTTGGAAGTAGCTTGAACAAAGGTTAGTACATATTTTAAAAGAAATGTGTTGAAATACATTTGTTTGGCAGGCTACATAGTTGTTTCATATTGAGACTATGCCACTTTGATGTGTTAATTCACATAAAAAGTGTATAGATATGTGTTTAAAGACATGAAATACATAATGTATGAGTAAATAAGCCATTTTAAGATGGCTAATGGCTTTGTTAAATATATTTGTGAAAAGTAGGTATTTATGCCAATTTTAGGGCATAATTCGGCCATAATGAAAAAGTGGCAAAGAATTTTATGTGTATATGCTGTGTATGTTGCCTTATATAATATCATATTCCAGAGTGTTGTGTTTGGTGATATAGATATAGCATGCCTATGATTTACATTTGGGATAGATGCTGGGAGTCATTATTATTTACTTTCGGGCTAGACACTGATAGTTATTATTATTTGCCTTCGGGTTAGATACTGGGTGTCAAAATAGTCCAAACCAATATCTATGAAATCTGAATATTGTATATGGTCATTTGAGCCCAATGCATGTGAATGTGATATGTAATGGTTTAAAGTAGAAAATGCATAAGTTTTAAAATGTAGTTGCATGCCGCGTTGTGAAATTTCCAAGGAAAAGCATTTTGCATGATTTTATTTAAATGTTTACTATTATCAAAGTATGTACATCTGGAATATTGGCTTTGCACGATTTATTTATCGCACAGGTGACATGGTTGGTACGAAAAGCATTGCTAGACCATATCAGGTCTAGGGTGAGGGGGTAACACTAGGAGCTTGATATTGTCACTAGACCAGAGTTGTCAGCATTCCATGTATTCTCCTATTTATTGTACTATGCTATGTATATTATGTTTATTATATATGAAAATGTTGTAAATTGTAAAGTTATTGGCTGAATGTTACAAATTTGGAATATTTTTGTATAGATACATATATATGAATATTTTGGAGAATGTTGGAGAATTGAGTGGTTGAATATTTTTGGGAGCTTAAAATTTTTATTGCAGATTAAATTGTATTTTTGAAAAATATCCGAAATATAGACAAAATTTGACAATTTTTTTCAGAGATTTTCTTTTAAATAAATTATCTATTTATGTGCCTAATAAAATATCTTTTAAATATTAAAATATTTTTTTATAATTATGAAAATTTTTAAATGATAAAGACGTTAACATTCTTATATTATGTATACATATTTTACAAATGTGAGGTGTATGTATTGTACATATAAATAATATAAGGGTGTTACATATTGTAGACCCCTAATTTTGGTCCTAAACAAGTTCAGGGGCCAAGCCAAAATTAATCCTTTATCTGATCCAATTTTAAAGAATCGAATTTGGTTTGGTCCAATTTTAAAAGCTTGAACTTTGTAAAACCTTTATATCCTATATACATACAATGCATATTATCAGCATATGTATAATACGCATATAAGGTACAAAAATATCACAGACCTGTTAAATAAAAATTTTTCACATTTCTGATTTAAAATTTCAAAAACTAAATATATAAAATTAAATAGTATATAAATATTCTTTATTTGTTATAGGAACCCAAAATAAATATTTTATATGAAAATCTCTGAAAAAAAAATTCCCCAGAGTTTTATCTATAAATTGAACATCCCAAAATTTAATAAACTCAACCTGCATAAAAAAAAACTCCTAATAAAATTAAATCTCCATTTCACCAATACTTCTCAATTTCTCTATATTTTCTCAAAATATTTATACATATATATCAACAACACATATAGAATCCCATTTTAAACACATTATCCAAAATATTCTTTACAATTTACAATATATACTTCAAAAACAAACAAAATATACATAATATCAAAATATACTATAGTATCAAATATGTACATACTGACAAATGGCTCTGATCTTGATGTACCCAAAAATACTTCAAGCTTGATAAATGCAAGCCTAGACAAGACTAGGTCTAGTAGGACTCTTGTTTAGATCATTTTTGTACTTGTTTTTAGTATGATTTTTATGTGTTTTTAGTTAATGTTTTGATTGATTCCTGTTTAAAGTTTGTTTGAAGTGTTTGTTTTAGGTTTAAGTGCAAAAACTCCCTTGGAAGATCAAAATAATGAAGAAAGAGCATGAATCAAGCAAGACATGGCCAAGCCAAATCAAGCTTGGGCATGACACCTCAAAGAAAATGAAGGCAGAGCTTGACACGGACAGGAGACATGGCCAAGCCACTGGCCGTGTCTCATCCAAGGAGCAAAACAAAGAAACCAAAGCAAAGAAAGAGCAAAAATGAAGAAGCAGAACTTGACACACTCAAGTGACACGGTCAAGCCACTGGCCGTGTCACATGACACGGCCAAGAGCGTGGCCGTGTTCCATCCCAAGCTCAAAGCAAGCATGGACCAAAGAAAAGAAACAGAAGAGGACACACCCACATAATACGGCCAAGCCACTGGCCGTGTCACATGACACGACCAGGAGTTTGGCCGTGTCACCCCTTGAGACCAAAGAAAGAAAGAAAGAAGCAGTGATGGACACGGCCAGCAAGCTTGGCCGTGTCCCAAAGAAAAATGAGAGACACGGCCAAGCCAAATCCAGCTTGGCAGTGTCACCCTTAATTTATTTAAGCTCTTTCGCACGAAAAGAAAAAAAAGGAAAAAAGGGGGAGAAGGCTAGGGTTTGAGAAAAAGAAAAGAAAAGAGAAGAAACAAAGCAAAGAGTGGGAAGACACGATTTGGGGAGAGGAGAGAGTGACACTCTCCTTGTCCCTTCATCTTCATCCTCCATTTCTATCCTCTCCATCTTCTCCATCTTCCATTGATAAGATCTTTGAGATTCTTTGGGATAAAGTGGGTTAACAAGCTCTTAAAGGTTGAAGAAGCTTCATTGAAGGATTGGTGACTTGAGAAAGCTCCATTCCATCTCTCAAAGGCATAATCAATTGAAGGATTGGTGACTTGAGGAAGCTCCATTCCACGTTGCAAAGGAGAATCATCCATTGAAGAGGGTGGAAATTCAAGTTGGGCAACTAGCACATCAACTCCAAGCACACCAAAAGGAGGAATTTCCTAGCCAATTGGAGCAAGTCAAGGTAATCACAAATTTAAGGAGTGAACAGGTGATATATAACAAATTTTGTGATTCTTTGGATGCAGGCACTAATCAAGAAGATAATGGCGAGGAGATACAACCCAACATAGTGGAGCCAAGCCAATCAACGAAGGAGGAGAATTTGGAGGCATGAACCTCACCAAAGTTGCCTGAATCTTCCAATTCTGATAGGCCACCAAATCCATTTCCATGTAGCTTGAAGGATGAGGAGCAAGTTAAGCAACTTTCTGACATCTATAATATGCACTCCCAAGGAGATAGTGAAAATAAGATTGGGATGACTATGACCTTAGAAGAAGAGCATGAAATGCCCAATTTAGAAATTGAGGAGTGTAATCTAATTTTAGATGCTGAGATTGTTGAGATGGGACTTGACATTGTTAGAGTGGATGAAGAAGTGATTCAACCAAACTTGGTTGAACTTAAAGAGTCCCCAAAAATCATCTCTTCTACTCTTGGTGGTGAAGAAGAGCATATAACGGATAGAGCCATGTTGCACAATGAAAAAGGGTTTTACAAAGTTCCTATTGCACTAGAGGATTACCCTAAGATGACCTTCACATGTTTTCAAATAATGCTACTTAGGCGTAGCAATACATTGGGTATCCTTCGGAGTTTATGCTATCCATCCCTGCAGTCATGAGGGACAATTGCATTATGGGTGGAAGGAGCATTGTACATCGCATATGGGAATGATGGAAATCAGGTTTCATCTAAACCATCTCTTTTAGTTGATGCATGCTCACATTGAGGACAATATGAATCTTTAAGTGTGGGGTGCATTATGTGATTTTGTGTTTTTACTTTTAAGTTATTTTTGTTTAAGTTTAGTTAATATTTTTAATGTTTTTCTTTGAATAAATGAATTTTAGAAAGTTCAATTGTTATAAAATTGTTGATAGATGACCTTTGAAATTTTGAAGCATGAATTTGAGAATTGAGTATAATTGGTGCTTATTGTCAATTTTGTTGGTTTTTCCTTGCATTGCCTTTAACCTAGTGAGAAATTGAGCCATCAACTTATTATTCTTTTTGTGAGTGAACATCTTTGATTGATGAATTGCTAGAACTTGCTTTGACATGCATTTTAAGACTACATAAAAATTTCAATTAGGCATCAAGATGATTAAGGCAATTAGGTGAACCCACTTTGGCTTAAAAAGACCAACCCTATTTTTAACCTTAGTTAGCCAATTTTGAGCCTATTTCATTTTCCATTTTCTTTCTTTTTTGCAACACTACTAACTTTGAAACATGCTATTTTGTCTCTTACCCTTTCATTAGGTCAAGAGCATTTTAAGAGCATTTATGATTGAGTGTTGTGTTGAATTAAGTGTGGGGTTAAATTTAGTAGGTTTAAGTTTGCAAACTATTATCTCATTTAATTGCAAAACCTAACAAAAAAAAGTAAAAAAAATATAAAAAAAATCAAAAAAATAATAGAAGTTATTCTTTTTCTTAGGTTGGAATATGTTTGGGAATAATCATTGCAAGATGTAATAAGTGAGTTCCCTTGAAAAGCTCTTTAATGTCAAGGGGTAGATGAGTGGAAGGTGTTTTGGAATTGTTGGGGTATATATAAATATGATTGGTTACTTCATTCTTGAAGTGCTCTTGAACTTAATGATTAAGCTCACATTTCCTAAATATCATGCCTTTACCTTAGCCCCATTACAATCCAAGAAAAGACCTTTTGATTGATGCTTGATTGTAATTTTGTGGTGGAGATTTGATTGATAAGCAAGCCTATGGCAATAATCTTTCATTGATTGTTAATAGTGTAAACACCACCATGATCAAACACTTTTAAGAGTTGGTGAGGGAGCGACAACATAGGTTATGCATGAAAAACCACTTAATTGCATGGGTGTCGATTTTGTTTGATTCGATATTGATTGCAGATTTAGGGATAGGGAAGTCTTGATGCATCTTTATAACTCTTGAACTTAACAAAATTATCTTGTTTATGTGTTTTAATCTTAACCTTGCTTGGGGACAAGCAAGGAATTAAGTGTGGGGTAGTTGTTTAGATCATTTTTGTACTTGTTTTTAGTATGATTTTTATGTGTTTTTCGTTAATGTTTTGATTGATTCCTGTTTAAAGTTAGTTTGAAGTGTTTGTTTTAGGTTTAAGTGCAAAAACTCCCTTGGAAGATCAAAATAATGAAGAAAGAGCATGAATCAAGCAAGACATGGCCAAGCCAAATCAAGCTTGGGCGTGTCACCTCAAAGAAAATGAAGGCAGAGCTTGACATATCCAAGGAGCAAAACAAAGAAACCAAAGAAAAGAAAGAGCAAACATGAAGAAGCAGAACTTGACACATTCAAGTGACACGGCCAAGCCACTGGCCGTGTCACATGACACGGCTAGGAGCTTGGCCGTGTCACCCCTTGAGACCAAAGAAAGAAAGAAAGAAGCAGTGATGGACACGGCCAGCAAGCTTGGCCATGTCCCAAAGAAAAATGAGAGACACGGCCAAGCCAAATCCAGGTTGGCCGTGTCACCCTTAATTTATTTAAGCTCTTTCGCACGAAAAGAAAAAAAAGGAAAAAAGGGGGAGAAGGCTAGGGTTTGTGAAAAAGAAAAGAAAAGAGAAGAAACAAAGAAAAGAGAGGGGAGACACGATTTGGGGAGAGGAGAGAGTGACACACTCCTTGTCCCTTCATCTTCATCCTCCATTTCTATCCTCTCCATCTTCTCCACTTCCATTGATAAGATCTTTGAGATTCTTTGGGATAAAGTGGGTTAACAAGCTCTTAAAGGTTGAAGAAGCTTCATTGAAGAATTGGTGACTTGAGAAAGCTCCATTCCATCTCTCAAAGGCATAATCAATTGAAGGATTGGTGACTTGAGAAAGCTTCATTCCACGTTGCAAAGGAGAATCATCCATTGAAGAGGGCTTGAGTTCTTCATCATACATCAAAGTGGAGCTAGGAGGAAGACTAGTAATCCTACTCTTGGCATCTACAAGGGTTTTTTCTATTCTCTCTTTTAATTCATTTCAATATTGTTTTTGTTGTATTAAGAGAATTGATATTGCAATGAACAATTTGTATTTGATTTATATTGAGTTGAATGAATGTTTTAAATTGATGATGTTGAGCTAAATACCCATGCCTAGGGTTTGTAGTATATTTGATTGAATGCTTTGATTTGATATTTCCATTGATGTACCTTGTTGTTGGTTGATTGCATTGGATTGTATATTAGGTTGATAGATTAGCTACATATTGATCTCTAGATATTGAATAAAGGACCGAGATGTGAAATTTGATATCAGAATTATGCAATCGACTACCCTAAGAATTTATTAGAAATATAAGTTCTAGGGTTCATTAATTTGCAAATGTAAAACAATTGGTTGTTGTTGATTCATGAATGTGAAAACTAATGAATTGGTAATTGACTAATCAAACTTAAGAAACAAATTAATTACAAGGTTAAGTTAATGAATAATATACGAATTGAGCTTTGTTTGAATGGACCTATAACCCTGGGCACCTTCCCAAGAATCGATTTGATCTTGTACATCCATCACACACATTTACCCTTACACTCATTACTCTTAGGTTTAAATTACTCTTGTACCATTCCAAACAACAAACTCTCATTTTTAAATTAGTTGTTAATCAAGCTATTACGAACTTCACCTTCCTTGTGAGACGACCTTGAGGCGATCACCTTTGCTACAATTACCTCGTATACTTGCGAGTGATGCTTGTAGTAGTACTTAATTCGAGCGCAACAACTCTCCAGCTCTACCAAATCGCCCATGTCACATATGCGACGAATTACAATCGCACTAAGCTAAAAGCTTAGTGGTATAAATTTTGATAATAATAAAACTATAAAGTAAGGCCAATGCAAAATGTTTATGGATATCACATCATTCCATTTTCTCATACTTTTCAAATATTTCACAATCCACGATTCACATAAAAATAAACACAAACATGGGCCCAAAGATAACTAATATGCTATTCAAATTCCAGAGTTACTGTTTTGGTCTATAATAACACCATGTGTCTAGCCCCGTAGGCAAAATATCAATGTAATAGTCCAACTAGGTCTGAGCTTATGATCCGGTCATTTCACTCAGCCCATCTTCAAGGACTTATTTTTGAGGCTTACGACCCGGTCATTTCACCTTACAAATATTTTCACAGTGACGCCTAGTGTCTAGCCCGTAGGCAAATCATAGGCATGCCACCAAACACATAACTTTGAAAATTGAATAACATACTAGGCACACAATTTATTCATATTTCTCATTATCAATATCTTTCTCATTGTCACATAATCAAGCTAGGCACATTGTCTTATTTTCTCATCTTTTTCTCACTTTTCTCATTTTTCTCATTTATATCAATATCAATTTATTTCATTATGTTTCCACATATCTCTTTACATTATACCACATTTTTGCATTCACAACACATTACCCAATTACTTTGGATATTTTCACATAATTCACATATTAATCACATTTACACAATTTAGCCATTATCAATGGCTTTCACAATGAATTTAACATATATATGACATTACAAATGTCATAGCACATTATTCATACATAACCAATGTATCAAGCAGCTTAACACATTTTTCAACCAAAATATGTTAAGTCCAAATGTCATGCAAACATAACCAATGTATTCAAAGTTTGTACTTACCTCAAATAGCAACCAAAACAAGCTTAAAACAACCTCCAATCCTATCCTTCCAACTTGCCCTTCACTACTTGGATGAAGCAAAATAACCTCCCTCAACGCCTAAACAAAATGTGATAGAAAATAATCATTTAGTATCACATTTAATGGCATTTCCAATATTAAACCATAATTAAACCACATCCAAGCAAAAATCTAAAATTTAAGGCTAACCTCACTTTAACTTTGGATTCTCATACTAGGCCATTCATTTTAATATATTAAGTTTATTTATATTATTAGAAACATATTTTAATATACTTAAACCATTTACATTACAAAATCACACTCTTATACACAAAACCCTAAAATGGCATAACCTTCCCCCATTAAAGGTTTTCCATTCCAACACAATCCATTAATTATTTTACGCTTATATTCATCACTTATATCACTAAACAACAAGATTAAACTAATAAAATTATACAATTCAACAACTTTGAAAAAATCATTTTCCAAAATCCTAAATCACACTTCCATTCTCAATCTCCAACCAAACACAACCAAATTCAATTTTTGACTTTAAAATACTTATTTATGCAACAAAACAACTCATTTGGAATCAATTTGCACAATTAAAAACCATGATTTCAAAACCCCAAAATTTACATAACCCTAAATTCTCTCTCTTCACCAATCTTACCCAAACTCAACCATTTCTTCAATCCACCCTAAAAATCATTGTTAACTATCCAAAATAACATCATACACACTAATTCTAATAATTATAACATACTACTTAAAAATCCAAAATCACACATAATCAAAATTTCCATGGAATTCAAAGAAAGGAGTTGGAAACTTACCAAATTTAGTTAAAATACCAAAAATTAACTTTAAACTTGTTAAATCCTTCAATAAATTGAGTATGGAAGAGAAAAATTCCTTGGACACCACCAATGGAGGTTTCGGCCAAGGAGGAAGAAGAAGAAGATGAAAATGGCTTTTGATTTTCTTTTTTCCTTTCATCTTTTAATTTCAACCATATATATATTATTTAATTTAATTTAATAATTAATTATTTATTTAATAAATTAAAAGTCTAAAAATTCCTCTTTCATTCACAAATTATTTATTTTTAAATTAATTTAATAATTTTGAATTTTTAAGATTTAATTACTAAAATACCCTTTTTACTTTGATTTTTGACTTTTTCTTTAAAAAGTGTTGACTTTTATACGTTGTATATATTTTACATATATATCACATATATATTCTACTTTTTCATTTAAAATCCCTTCATTCTTTTTATTTAAAACCATTAATTTAATTTATCTAATTTAATTATAATATATTTTATCAAAATTTCAAAAATTAAAAATTTTCAAAAAAAATTTAGAATATTATACATATACATAAATGTGTATCTTATATACACATCAAATGTATTTTATATGTGTATTAAATATATTAAGTATGTAATATATATATATATATATATCCAACATATTCAATTAATATATCATATGGATATGTTATATATACACTAGGTATATATTAGGTATATACAACTTTTATATCTCTAAGTACTTATTTAATTTCTCTAAAATTACGGATATGACAATTTTGTCCCCCTTAAATAATTTTATTCTCGAAATTATTCAGTAAGGTAATAAATCATCCAAATCAAAATATAATCTTAAAATCTCATATTAAATTAATCATCTCATCAAATCATTATTTCATCAAATTACATAATTTCTACTCTCCCCCTTAGGTTCATTCTCAATTACCCTTTTACCATTCCATAACTCATCATTATACTGTCTATTTACTCAAACAGTCATCATAGATTATCATATCATCAATCAAATTGTCATTAGACAAAATTAGTTCATCTCTTTAATATATATACACCACACACCTATTGCACTCAATATATTTGATCATTTCATTATCTTAAAAAAATATACTATTATAACCTTAAGTTCAAATATTAATAACTTATATTTTAATACTGACTATTTTGTCATCATAGTCATTTTCAAAATTGTATCTCTGTTTAATTACCACCTTGCTTATATTTACAAATAGTTATTTGTAAAAACCACAAATGATAACAACTCCCAATTCCAACTAATAAGTCTTAACACAATAATTTTGTAACACCCCTATATCCCATATACATACCAAGCATGCTTAAACGATCGTAAAATACGTATACCGAATATAGAAAATGCCACAGTTTAAAAAGACACAACAAATATCTTTGTAAATAAATGAAACCAATCTCAAACATTTAAAAGAAATCCAAAAGACACCATATATAAAACTGTTTATCAATTCACAGCGGAAGTTATTACAAATATGTTATAAATCAAAGTTTACAAAACATAAAATATATACATGATTGGCAGCCCTTCTATGATCTTTAAGTCCCAAAAGAAAATCCTCAATGTCTAGTCTCACTTGGTCTCGAGGAGCTCTCGGGTTCAACTCTATCACCTGCGCGAACAAACACTATCGTGCTGAGCCACAGCTCAGTAGTACAAACCATAATGATAATATGCAATATTAATATCAATATCATATAATCAATCAATAAGGATCATACTTATTGATATACATTTCATTATATCAATAATTATATCATCATCTATTATACTCATTCAAAGTTTATCAATATAACCAACAAACTATGGCTTCATATACGAACTTTCCCCCAACCAGGTCGGTTGCCCACTGAGCCTCAGGCTACTGCCAATCCCAGGGGTCCGCAGGAGGCAGATAAGCACGTATAAAACTATCAGTAACGAACCTTCCCCCAACCAGGTCGGTAGTCCAAGATCGGTTGCCCAATCCACAGGGTTCGCATGGTTCCGCAGGAGGCAGATAGGTACGTACTACCGACTGTACTGAACCTTCCCCCAACCAGGTCGGTAGTCCAAGATCGGTTGCCCAACTTATTGGGTCCGCATGTTTCCGCAGGAGGCAGATAGGTTTGCTCATTTATATCTTTTAATATTACTTCATCTTTCACATATCCATAATCAATTACATTGACTAAACAAACATATCATTATTTACTCATACCATCTAGACATGTTTCAATCATATCATTCACATCATTATAATATTCATTAACATCAAAGCAATTCCTCATTATACATATCACATATTACATGTCATATTTCATAACATTAATCTCACATCTCTTTATGTCTTAATTTACATTACCATAATTCATATGCCTCATCAATATTCACATTATGTCCCACATTGTACACAACACAACATTATTCATATAACACATTACCATTCACAAGATTCACAATGCATAATATATATAACCTTGTTCATATAGTATCATATGCATTATCAAATGTAAGTTCAATCTCAACCATGTAAGAAGAGCAAGGAAAAATCACAGTGGCCAACACACTCAAGGGACACGGCCAAGCTTGTGGCCGTGTCTCTCAACACCAAATCAAGCCGAGGCAAACACGGGCAAAGGACACAGCCGTGTCTCTCAACAAAAACCAAGCAGTGACAAACATGGGCAAGGGACACGGCCGTGTCTTCTCCAAAATCATCCAACACGGCCAAATTTCCATGGACTTGGCCGTGTCTCTCAAAAATCTTAAGTCTTGGCCATGTTCCTCCTTTGGTTTGGCCGTGTCTCACATGAACAAAACCTTAAATGTGGCCAAAACTCTTTTAATTGCATTTAAACTCATTGTGCACAACATAGACTCATTCAAATGGATATAAACAATGTCATCAACACTTATTTTACATATTCATCACAAGATTCTCATTAACAAATCATTTGCAACACATTTAAACACATACCACTTCAAAACCCTAAACCAACATCATTCTTATTCTTTCAATTTCAATATCCACTCAACTTACCATTTTCAAACCAAAACCAACACCAATTTAACTTACAACCATTTTAAACACTTATAATTACATCTCAACCCCACCAAATCATAATCTCAACAAATCAAAACTCACTTCAAATACAACTTCAAAAATAACAAAGGAAAACAAGAGAGTAATTACCTAATTTGAAGAAATTCCACAAATCTCCAACTTGATCCTTTGATTCCTCCTTCAATTTGAGCTTAGAATTTAGAAGACCTTTCTTGCTCTCTCTTTCCCTTTTGTAGCCGGCCAAGAAATGCAAAGAAAAGAAAAATGAAGACAAATCAACCCTTTTCTTCCTCTTTAAATCTCCACCAAGCAATTCTACAAGCACAATTACTAACATACCCTTTTCTCATATGGTCTAGTTTTCTTCTTCATCAAGTGCCCTTTATAATAATTTCACACATCCCAAACTAAAATATCTTTTCCCCTTGACTCTACATTTGACCAACATATATGTTATATATATTAACATATATACAACATATACATTCCATTAACACAATCATTTCCTTTACAAAAACATATATACATCTAATTCCAATCAAACAACAATTGTATTAAAACTTCTAGGGCACACTTTGGGATATTACAATTCTCCCCCTCTAAAAAGAAATTTCGTCCTCGAAATTACCTGATATCAAGTCTAAAATAGTTGAGGATATTGATCTCGCATTGCTTGCTCACTCTCCCAAGTTGCTTCTTTTCTTCCATGATTCTTCCATAGAACCTTCACTAAAGGCACTTTCTTATTTCTTAATTCTTTCACATCACGTGCCAAGATGGCAACTGATTCCTCTTCAAATGTCAAATATGAACTCACTTCGATAGATTCAATTGGCAATACATGAGATGGATCCGACCTGTACCTCCTCAACATAGAAACATGGAATACATTATGGATCCTATCTAACTCAGGTGGTAAAGCAAGCCGATAAGCAACTGGCACAACTCTTTCCAAAACTTCATACGGTCCAATGAAGAGAGGACTCAATTTCCCTTTCCGACCAAACCTCAAAATCTTCTTCCAAGGAGACACTTTCAAAAATACTTTATCTCCCACATCATATTCAATGTCTCTCCTCTTCAAATCTGAATAAGACTTCTGTCGATCTGAAGCTGCTTTCAATCTATCTCGAATCACTTTCACTTTCTCTTTAGTTTCTTTGACCAACTCAGGACCAATTAACTTACCTTCTCCAAGCTCATTCCAACATAAAGGTGTCCTACACCGTCTACCATACAATGCCTCGAATGGTGCCATACCAATGCTTGATTGATGACTATTATTATAAGCAAATTCCACAAGTGGTAAGAATCCATCCCAACTTCCAGAGAAATCAATGACACAGCTTCTTAACATGTCCTCAATAATCTGTATCACTCTCTCTGACTGCCCATCTGTCTGTGGATGAAAAGCAGTACTGAAGTGTAATCGAGAACCCAAAGCACCATGTAAGCTCTTCCAAAACCTTGAAGTAAATCTGGGATCTCTATCAGACACTATAGAAGTTGGGACACCATGCAACTTCACAATCTCATGGATATACAACTCAACTAACCTCTCCAAAGAGTAATCCATCCGAACCGGAAGAAAATGAGCTGTTTTAGTCAACCTGTCAACAATCACCCAAATAGCATCATGCTTTCTTTGTGTCAATGGCAGACCAGATACGAAATCCATGGTTACTCTATCCCATTTCCATTCAGGCACTGCTAAAGGTTGAAGTAACCCTGTTGGAACTTGATGCTCAGCTTTTACCCTCTGACATGTGAGACATTTGGACACAAAAGCTGCAATGTCTCTTTTCATACCGGACCACCAATAATGCTGTCTCAAATCATGATACATCTTTGTATTGCCCGGATGCATAGCAAATACTGACTGATGAACTTCTTCTAAAATGATTTTTCTTAAATTAGTATTATCAGGTACACACAATCTGTTCTTAAACCAAAGACTCCCATCATTTCTCACAATGAAATCTCAACTCTTTCCTTTCTGGCAATCTGAAACAATCTTCTGAATCTTCTCATCAGCCAATTGAGCCCCTCTAATCTGATCCAACAATACTGGTTTCAATTGCAACTGTGCCAACAATGCACCATCATCACAAGATACAAAACTAGCATGCAACACTCTCAACTCAACAAGCAATGAGAGCGAATAAACAGTCAAACCTGCTAAAGACTTCCGACTCAAGGCATCAACAACAACATTTGCCTTACCAGGATGATAATCAATCAAACAGTCGTAGTCTTTTATCAACTCTAACCATCTTCTCTGTCGAAGATTGAGTTCTCTTTGAACACCCAAGTATTTTAAACTTTTATGATCAGTATAGATAAAACATTTCTCCCCATATAGATAATGTCGCCAAATCTTCAATGCAAACACAATGGCTGCCAACTCTAAATCATGGGTCGGATAATTGAGTTCATGCGGTTTCAACTGTCGAGAAGCATAAGCTATCACCTTACCTTCTTGCATCATAACACAACCCAAACCACTATGTGAAGCATCACTATAAATCACATATGGTTTGTCTTCCACAGGTAAAGTAAGAACAGGCGCTTGAGTTAACATCTCTCTCAACTGCTCAAAGCTAGCCTGACACTGATCTGTCCACACAAATCTAACTCCCTTTCGAAGCAATCTGGTAAGTGGAGTAGCTATCAAAGAAAATCCTTTCACAAACCGTCAGTAATAGCCTGCCAAACCCAGAAAACTTCTAACTTCAGTCACAGACTTTGGTGGACTCCAATTCAAAATAGCTTCAACTTTACTCGGATCAACTCTAATGCCTTCTGCTGAAACTATGTGACCGAGAAAAGGTACTTGTTCAAGCCAAAATTCACACTTCGACAGTTTAGCAAACAATTGCTTCTCTCTCAAAATCTGCAGCACAATCCGCAGATGCTTGTCATGCTCCTCCTCATTACGCGAATACACCAAAATGTCATCAATAAAAACTACCACAAACTGATCCAGAGAGGGCCTAAACACCCTATTCATCAAATCCATAAAAACTGCAGGTGCATTCGTCAAGCCAAAAGGCATAACTAGAAACTCATAATGCCCATACTTGGTCCGAAAGGCGGTCTTAGGAACATCTTCAACTCTGACTCTCAACTGATGGTACCCTGATCTCAAATCAATTTTGGAAAACACTGCTGCACCCTTCAATTGATCAAAGAGATCATCAATTCTAGGCAAAGGATATTTATTTTTAATAGTCACTTTGTTCAATTGCCTATAATCGATACACAATCTCATAGTACCATCCTTCTTCTTCACAAACAGAACAGGAGCTCCCCACGGTGAAACACTAGGGCGAACAAACCCTTTATCCAACAACTCCTGCAACTGCACTTTCAGTTCTCTCAGCTCAGCAGGTGCCATTCTATAAGGAGTAATGGAGATAGGAGTGGTACCAGGCAATAATTCAATACCAAACTCCACCTCTTTCTCAGGAGGCAACCCTGGTAACTCCTCTGGAAACACATCTGGAAACTCTGCAACTGTGGGTATATTATCAATTTGAGAACCCTTTACTCTAGTATCCACCACATGAGCAAGATAGGCGTCACACCCCTTTCTAATCAATCTCCTAGCTGCAACCGCTGAAACAAACAAGGATGCTAGCTGTTCCTGCTCATTAGATATTAACACCTCTCTACCATCACTGGTTCTCAAAGTAACAACTTTCTTTTGGCAGTCAACCACAGCTTCATGTCTAGATAACCAGTCCATGCCTAGAATCACATCATATTCCTTAAAAGGCATCTCAATCAAATCTCCAAGGAACTCCTCACCTTGAACAACTACTGCACTATCTCGGTGCACTTTACTGACAATCACACTATGCCCTAATGGATTTGTTACTAACACATCAAATCCTAGGGATTCAGCATGCACATAAGATACATGCAAAACAGATGCACTAATATATGAATGTGTGGATCCAGGATCAATCAAAGCAAGTACTGAAGTATCAAATAAAGAGAAAGTACCAGCAATGACTGCCGAAGCATCTGGTTGTTTCTGCATCATATAAATCCTCTGAGAAGATCCAACCCCCTCTGGTCCACTCTCCCTAGATGTAGGACCTCCTCTAGAACTAAACCCAGATCTGCCTCCTCTGCTGAATCCCCTGTCTCCTTGACCTCCTCTCACACTAGGTCGAGAAGCTGCAGTATCTACTGACATCCGTTCCTATCTCTCAGGACAATCTCTAACAAAATGATCGGGAGATCCACATCTGAAGCATACAGCGGGTCCACTACTCTTCCAACAAACACCTCTATGATAACCCCCACACTGAGCACATATAGGTGGAGTGGATCTCTGAACTATTGGAGCAGGAGCACTCGCTACTGAAACTGTAGGTCTAGATCTCTGTCTTCGAAACTGTGCTGACCTACCAGCTGGCCTCTGACTCCTATTAACCTGAGTAATAAAACTTCCTTTACCTCTTTTCACAGACGAAGACCCTGCCTCAAACTAGGGCCTTCTAATCCTGATCTCTTCCTCTGAAGCAGCTGCAATAACCTGAGCTCTTTCTACACTCCTAGCTGCTGATACAAGCTGGGAAAAATCATGATATCTAGATCCAGCCACCAGACACATGATAGAGGGCCTCAGTCCCTCCTCAAATCTCATGCATCTATCTATCTCATCAGATATAATACCTCCAGCATACTGGCTCAACCGGATAAACTCTAGCTCATATTCTGTCACATTCCGGTGATCTTGCTTCAAGCTCAAAAACTCCATCTTTTTCACATCTTTATACTCCCTTGGAGTATACTTCAATTCAAACTCTCTTAGAAAGTCAGCATAGGACAATGTTGGTGGGTCATCCATAGCATGGGGCACTGTCCTCCACCAGTCATATGCATCCTTCTGCAACAATGATCTTGCATAATCAAATCTTTCCTCTGGAGTGGCTTGCAACTGAACAAATATTCTCTGTACTTTATCTAGCCACTGCTCTGCTACAGCTGGATCAATGGTACCTAGAAAATCTTCTGCTCCATACTTTCTTAGCTTATCATACTGTCTCACTGCTACCAAAGGCTGTGGGGGTGGTGGCGGTGGTTGCACCGGTGCTTGCCTCAAAGCCTCTATCACATGCCTAAGCCAACCTGGCGGAACCTCCTCACCAGCTGGTCTCCCCGACACAGAAGCATGTACCTCTCCAGCACTATCCACTCTAGCTCCCTCTCTAATCTCATCAGGAGCTATACTCTCAGCACTACCCTCGACTGACTGACGTGAGTGAGAATCCATCACAACCTATATCTGCAAACACAGCAGTATACCTCTCATTAAAGATCAGAGACCGCCAATGCCAAACATGTATGTTATTCAAAAATCCATTTTTAAAATCAAAACACTCTTTTTCTTACACTTGACCTAGGTTGAGAATCTCAAACCTAGGCTCTGATACCAAAACAATTGTAACACCCCTATATCCCGTATACGTACCAAGCATGCTTAAACGATCGTAAAATACGTATACCGAATATAGAAAATGCCACAGTTTAAAAAGACACAACAAATATCTTTGTAAATAAATGAAACCAATCTCAAACATTTAAAAGAAATCCAAAAGACACCATATATAAAACTGTTTATCAATTCACAGCGGAAGTTATTACAAATATGTTATAAATCAAAGTTTACAAAACATAAAATATATACATGATTGGCAGCCCTTCTCTGATCTTTAAGTCCCAAAAGAAAATTCTCAATGTCTAGTCTCACTTGGTTTCGAGGAGCTCTCGGGTTCAACTCTATCACCTGCGCGAACAAACACTATCGCGCTGAGCCACAGCTCAGTAGTACAAACCATAATGATAATATGCAATATTAATATCAATATCATATAATCAATCAATAAGGATCATACTTATTGATATACATTTCATTATATCAATAATTATATCATCATCTATTATACTCATTCAAAGTTTATCAATATAACCAACAAACTATGGCTTCATATACGAACTTTCCCCCAACCAGGTCGGTTGCCCACTGAGCCTCAGGCTACTGCCAATCCCAGGGGTCCGCAGGAGGCAGATAAGCACGTATAAAACTATCAGTAACGAACCTTCCCCCAACCAGGTCGGTAGTCCAAGATCGGTTGCCCAATCCACAGGGTCCGCATGGTTCCGCAGGAGGTAGATAGGTACGTACTACTGACTGTATTGAACCTTCCCCCAACCAGGTCGGTAGTCCAAGATCGGTTGCCCAACTTATTGGGTCCGCATGTTTCCGCAGGAGGCAGATAGGTTTGCTCATTTATATCTTTTAATATTACTTCATCTTTCACATATCCATAATCAATTACATTGACTAAACAAACATATCATTATTTACTCATACCATCTAGACATGTTTCAATCATATCATTCACATCATTATAATATTCATTAACATCAAAGCAATTCCTCATTATACATATCACATATTACATGTCATATTTCATAACATTAATCTCACATCTCTTTATGTCTTAATTTACATTACCATAATTCATATGCCTCATCAATATTCACATTATGTCCCACATTGTACACAACACAACATTATTCATATAACACATTACCATTCACAAGATTCACAATGCATAATATATATAACCTTGTTCATATAGTATCATATGCATTATCAAATGTAAGTTCAATCTCAACCATGTAAGAAGAGCAAGGAAAAATCACAGTGGCCAACACACTCAAGGGACACGGCCAAGCTTGTGGCCGTGTCTCTCAACACCAAATCAAGCCGAGGCAAACACGGGCAAAGGACACAGCCGTGTCTCTCAACAAAAACCAAGCAGTGACAAACATGGGCAAGGGACACGGCCGTGTCTTCTCCAAAATCATCCAACACGGCCAAATTTCCATGGACTTGGCCGTGTCTCTCAAAAATCTTAAGTCTTGGCCGTGTTCCTCCTTTGGTTTGGCCGTGTCTCACATGAACAAAACCCTAAATGTGGCCAAAACTCTTTTAATTGCATTTAAACTCATTGTGCACAACATAGCCTCATTCAAATGGATATAAACAATGTCATCAACACTTATTTTACATATTCATCACAAGATTCTCATTAACAAATCATTAGCAACACATTTAAAAACATACCACTTCAAAACCCTAAACCAACATCATTCTTATTCTTTCAATTTCAATATCCACTCAACTTACCATTTTCAAACCAAAACCAACACCAATTTAACTTACAACCATTTTAAACACTTATAATTACATCTCAACCCCACCAAATCATAATCTCAACAAATCAAAACTCACTTCAAATACAACTTCAAAAAATAACAAAGGAAAACAAGAGAGTACTTACCTAATTTGAAGAAATTACACAAATCTCCAACTTGATCCTTTGATTCCTCCTTCAATTTGAGCTTAGAATTTAGAAGACCTCTCTTGCTCTCTCTTTCCCTTTTGTAGCCGGCCAAGAAATGCAAAGAAAAGAAAAATGAAGACAAATCAACCCTTTTCTTCCTCTTTAAATCTCCACCAGGCAATTCTACAAGCACAATTACTAACATACCCTCTTCTCATATGGTCTAGTTTTCTTCTCCATCAAGTGCCCTTTATAATAATTTCCCACATCCCAAACTAAAATATCTTTTCCCCTTGACTCTACATTTGACCAACATATATGTTATATATATTAACATATATACAACATATACATTCCATTAACACAATCATTTCCTTTACAAAAACATATATACATCTAATTTCAATCAAACAACAATTGTATTAAAACTTCTAGGGCACACTTTGGGATATTACAAATTTTACACATCTTCACTTTGATCCCACTCTTTATATAATTACCACATATTAATTTAATATCACCATTATACAACAACAAAATCTTATTTTCTTATTAAGATTCATTCCAATTATACTATAACTAACATTTTTCTTTTATAATTATTTGAAACTAATATAACTTAGCTCCTTTCATATGCATATACATATCATAACATTGTATGATGCACATTATCATATAGCTTGCATATTCTTAATGCAACTACATACATTGAATTTTAATAAATACTTGTAAACTTATTAAATTTTAGATCAATTGCTCTAACTATCACAATATGACCATCACAGCCTTATTCTATTCTAACCAATCTTTAGTCTATTTTAAATTCATCAATCTGTTTTCAATTCATGACCTAATTCTATTAGGTCAACTTTATTCTCAAATATTAATTTTCTTCGAATTCATCATTACAGATAATATTCATTTTCCCTAGTCTCATTCACTTTGAATGTCATTTTCATCAACTTATTCATTTTATACCACTTTCAAACACATTCAATATAACTCTTACTCATATTTCATAATTCCTTTCATTTATCATTTTCTCACATTTCTTATAGTTACCATATTTACAAAAATCATTTTTCTTACATATCATTTATAGCTCATCATATTTTCACAATTCTCTTCTGTTTCCACACTATCTATGGTCATAAATAAATTTCTACATAAGGTTATGAGTCCAACTATACTGGCCACAAATCTTGTTTGTATCTCATGAAATAAAAACTATCAATTTCACTAAATATATTTCACAGTTGTATCATCTTAAGCCCACATCTGTGGGTTACAAATAAATATCGTCTTCACTATAATTCTTTCTCAAATAGCTCTTATCTCGAAACTACGCCCATGTCTCAATGGTCACACACCCGTGGCATTTCAAAATCACATATTAGTTCTTTAAACTCTTATTACATGAAGAGTTAACGAGTATCAATTTTGTTTTAAGATAAGTTACCCTTATCCACTTGTTTTTTTTAGCCTAAACACATGATCCATTAACATTATCATCAACAACTCATATATTTATATACTAATTTTATACAATTATTTAACAAAAACTCCTTTTCCAATTTTAAAATCCATTTACTAATAATTACCAATTATATCTCAACTTATTCAATAATTTTTTTTTACCAATTTCTCCTTCTTAAATCAAATAAATAATTATATAGGGTTACAAACATACCATAATACTTCAATAATACTTTTTCAAATCTTTAAGTAATCAACTCAATACTTGATCACTTTCACATTACATCACATTGTCACAATTTCCAGGTGATCAACCTTATCATGATCACCTTTATCTCACAAATTCATATTATTTCACATTTTAAATATTTTTCATATTTTTAAATCATCCACATACATATCCATAAGTCACATTCATAATATGACTTACTTTCCACATTTTCTTATACATCATATTAGTGTTCGTATTGGACAATTCACCATACATATCATATACGTGTATACACACAATCACACAATTATACTTAACTTTATATATATATAAATTGAACATTTATCACATTTCATGAAATATTATCATTTCTCATTCTTATATAGTAAATAAATTATCCTCATTCATCATTGTTTTTACATAATTATTAGTCACATTTCCAATGTGACTTCTCTCTCACATTTTCCATACACTACCATACTCTTCATATATATATTTTCACTTTCTTAATCATTTCTCTTTATTTCATATCCAGTATCTATACTATCAAACACATTACACATTACATGATATTTTTATAAGTAATATTACTCATTTAAAATTACTCCCATGCTTATTAAACATTAAACTATCAATATCTAAATAATCTTCATCAAAATTCTCTTACAACTCTAAATTTTCAACTTACTACTTTACTTAAACTTCATTCTATTAATCTCATTTTCAAGAGCTAACTTTATAAACATTATTTTTATATTAATATAACATCAAGACACATCACTTTCACAATTATAGAAACCCATTTCAAAAATTCAAATTTCATATAATACAACCAACAACATGAACCTCACCAAATCTCATCCATGTCACATTCCCAATCTTAAGATCATAACATTTACTTTTAAACAACACTAATTCATTTCATTACACTAATTAAAATCATCCATTTAGATATCCTAATTTTACATACTCAAACCCTAAATCATGCATCATTTTTTTTCATAATAAACAATTCACTATCACATATCATTTCCCTCTTAGATTTTTTTTAATTATGAACTCTTTGTTCTAAATTATTAATAACTCCATATTCCTTCTTCATACTTCTACCTGTCTATATATAAATTTTCATAATTTTTCTTATTCATTTGTCTCATAAAATTAATTTATTACTCATGTACACAAAGTTGTATGACTTCCTTATTTTTGTGTCAATCTCACTTTCAATTTTTATATTCCTTACCAATTATTTATAAAAGCTTGTAATTTACATGATGCTCATGACATGAGGTACCCAAAAATATGGAAACATACCTCTTACAATATTTTGAAATCAAAATAAATCAATAAAAGTAAACAACCATTCATCATAAATAAATCATTCATCAAAGACATCAATCAAAATATATAATAAACATTCATCCAATTTAAATAAAATAGTAAATATATTAACTTTAGGGGTTCGTGCATCAATTAGGTTTCTAGGGTTTTATGTTTAATAACTAGGGTTTTGCATATACTAGTTTAATTAGTTGAGAAATATTTTAAAGAAATAACATAGCTACTGGATGTTTTAAAGATTTATGGTTTTGGATGTTTTTATGAAAATAATGCTACTATGGTTTTAAAAAAAAATGGGTTTGGTTAGGGTTTTAAGCAAACAGATTGTTGTTTTGATTTTTAGAAAGGTGTAATTAGGATTTTAGATTTGAAAAACATGTTTTGATGGCTATTAAAGATTTAGGGTTTTATGGTTAGGATATTAGGGTTTTATGGTTTGAAATCTCAATTCTGTAGATTATGATTTTGAATTTATAATTTGATGCTTTTCCGTGATCAATGTTGAGTGTGCTTTTAATATTGACTATAATAACTATTTAAATATTTTTTAGGTGAAATAAATATGAAAAGCTAAATTAATTATCAAAAGATTAAAATAGCTCAATGAATAAAATTATAAAAACTAATGTGAAGGTTTGAAAACAGAATTAATTAAGATTTATGGTTTGAATAACTTAGGGTTTAAGAAAATATACTATTGTTTTGAATGATTATATTATTTACTTTAATTAAGACCTTAAGTATTGTATGAATTAATTTATGCTACTGCCTAAACTATATTGAAGGAAGAATTAAATAACTAAGACAGTGTGATGATGGCTTAAAACATGAAGATGATTAATGATTCAATTAACTGAAGTTAGAGCAATTTACCTATATTTGAAGGCTCCACCAAATTTGAAGAAATTGAACCAAGCTGTTGCCTGCTTCGGATTTAGTTTTGGTTGAGCAAAGCAATTTGGAGATGATTGCTTGTTGCCTCCTTTGGTTGCTTTATTGAATTTCTCCTTGCTTGCTAGGGTTTTCTTTTGGCTGAAAGAATTGAAGGGTCCCTAGTTTGGTTCAAAATTTTCTTTTTTTTTAAAAGATCTAAGTTCTGTCTCCAAAAGTCCATTTCTGTATTTTTTAATGTGGTATTTATAGGAAAAAAAAATTTAAACCTAATTCTAATTGTCTAAGGACATCAAAACTATTTAGGAAAAGAAATAAAAACCAAGTAGAATTAGGTTTTGGAAAAAAAATTGTGCTGGCAAAAACTGCTGCGGGCTATGGGTGGGCCAGCACGAGAATTGAGAGAGTTCTGCGCGAGCTGGGACACGGGCCAGCCAATTCGCCGCAGGAATTTCTTATGGCAAATTGGCCTAAGGCCATTTCGCCACAGGAATTTCCTGCGGCGAATTGGCCCAAGCCAATTTTGTCGCCAATTTTTATTTATTTATTTATTTTAACTTTACTAATATTACCTTTTTTTAAAAAAAAAATTATAAATAATAAATATTAAAATAAATATTATTTAATTAAAATATCACAAAAATTATTTTGGACTATTTTAAAAATCTTGAACCAGACTGGGTCAAAAATTAAGGGTCTACAGTTTTCCCCCTGCTTGAGTGATCTGAGACTACGGCAAAAGAGAGTGAAAAGCAATGTGATTTTTGATTGGGTTTGGAGCCATACTTGACTCCCAAGGTTGGTTTTAGCTCTGGGCTCAAAAATAATTTGGGTTCTGGACCTGAGGTAGATTTAGGATTTAGGTTCTGGACATGGGGTAAGTTCTGTACTTAAGGGTAATTTGAGTTCTGGATCCGAGCTAAGTTCTAGACTTAAGGATAATTTGGATTCTGGACCCGAGCTAAGTTCTGGACTTAAAAGAGATTTGGGTTCTAGACCCGAGCTAACTTTTGGACTTAAAAATAATTTGAGTTTTGGACCCGAGCTAAGTTCTGGACTTAAGAGAGAATTTATATTCTGGACCTAAGCTAAATTCTAGACTTAAAAATAATTTGAAAAGGAAAGCTACAAAGTCAAAATCCTAACCCACTAAGGAAAATAGAAAGTATGAAAACAAACTAATATTCTAAAATAACTAAATAGGGGGACCACACATCCCATGTGACAAAAAGATGCCAAAATTTGGCCAAACTAAATCCCTTCAAAATAAGAACATGCACCACACTATTTGGGCTGTCCATGGGCCTTAAATTACTTCCCAAGGCTATATATGAACCCCCCATGGACCTTTCTTGCACGTTGGACCTCTTTAGCTATCCTTTAGCTTCCATATTCACACTAAGCATCACAATCAGCTTTGGTGTGCCTTCTTCAAGCTCTATTGTGCACTTTTCCATTGCCATTTCAGTCACTTCCTTTGAAATTTGATCTTGAATATGGAATCCCATAGCTGCTCCAAACTTCTTAGCTCTGCTCCTAGTCAATGGCCCATTTGGAAACACCAATGGATCCTTGCCTCATGGCTGGTTCGTATCACATAGCCTCGTACCTTTTGGTATATACTTGCTATGGGAACCTAAGCCTTTTAACCCAAAGACTAAAGCTCATGTAATTGGCCTAGTTACTTTTCTTAGGTTTTACCCCGAATGCATGTTGTTTGACTATGGTTAATTTATCTTGGCTTAAATCATGGCTTATTTGGTTTGTTCTTTTTCTAATATGAATTAAGTATATTGTAAGCTCAAAATAAAATTTTCCTTTAAAGTCCAAAAGACCAAAGCTATTTTCAAAACTTTTCAAGATGGTCTTTGGACATAAGACTTTTCTAAAAATAAATCAAGAATTCTTTTGCTCATGACCCAAACACTAAGCCCAAAATCCATTTTTCAAAAATCTTTTACAATGGGCTTAGAAACAAAACTATTTTCACCCAACCTTTTCTTATAAAGAGCTTGCAAATTATTTAGGTCAATTACGAAATACCAAAAATCAATTGTGGGCCTAGTTTATACTAAGAATAAATTAACCATGGGCTTGTTTTTGGCATGAATCATTAGTTACCTTTTTCAAGTGAGAAATCTATCTATAAAAAACCTCTTAATTTAGTTTTAATCCAATATAGCATAAAAGCTACTTTAGTTGGTTGAATGGATTAAAACCTAATTAATGGGAATTATCATGGATTGATTTCCATTTTTGAAAATATAACTATTGGTTGAAACGTCCGAGGGAATTATTCGAAAGCAAGGTACCCCATGTTGGTATTTTGTTAACCATATACCTAGGAAAAGATACTCGCCATTCGTGTGTGGATGTTATAAGGATGGAAGGAACGTCTTATTTGTCCTTGTTTGTCTATTATTTGTGCATACATGCATACATTTGCATCTCATTAATCCTCTCTGGCTCACAGCCCTGGATTACTACAGTTCAAAAGCTTACAATAATCCAACCTACGCCGGAGATGAAGAATCTAGCAACGACTCAATCACTTGCTCACTAAAAACAATGGATCCCGAACAAATTTTAAAGAATGGTGGATGAAGCCCTCAACGCCAAGATGGAGGAAATAAAAGAGGCCCTAGCTGAGACCATGAAGAACCAATTGACTATAATATTAGAAAATCATGCCAAGGCATCTGCTAGCACTAAGAAGCCAAAGGACAAAGGGAAGACCAAAGTTGGTGCAGTGGTTTTTGATGATGAAAAAGTGATCATTGATGATGATGATGATTGGGCTCAATACTACCAAGATGCTCAAGAGAAGAAAAAGGAACCGAAGATTGTTGAAAGATCAACTATGGAGAAGACCGAAATTTCTGATGTTGAAAAGATGATTGCTGATTTGGAAAAGAAATTTGAGAAGAAGCTGAAAACTGAGGAAATGTCTGAAGTTAACAAACTGTTTGAGCTAGACGAAGAAGTTCCATACAAATTCAAGATGCCATCTTTCGCAAAGTTTGATGGAAACGAAAATCCTCATCTCCATGTGAAGCAATATATATCACTGTCATGCAGTCTGCCCGAGCTAGTAAGGCTCAAACTCTAAGGTACTTTATGCTCTCATTAAACCTTGTTGTCCAAAATTGGCTCAATACCTTAGATGATGGAACACAAAAGAGTTGGGATATGCTTTACAAAGCCTTCATCCAACAATATGGATATAATGTTGAGATGGAAGTTACCTTAATGGAAGTGGAGTCCATTAGGCAAAGGTCGAATGAGAATTTTGTCGATTATGTGAAGAGATGGAGAAACAAGGCCGCTTTACTCAAGAAGAGGCCCGATGAATCTGATCAAATAAGGATGATTGTGAGAGGGGTGTTGCCTAGTCTTCATGAGAGGATGTCTCATACACTCACCCATGATTTCAAAGACCTTCTCCAAGCGGGTTTGCAAATTGAAGAATGGGAGAGAGAGAGAAGAACCGTTTCTCAACAAGAAGGAATGAGAAAGGGAACTATCAATCTGCCAGCCAAAGCATGCAAAAGGCAGTCGATGTCAATGCTACTAACCAAGGAATGAGGAGACAATTTTTGGAATTGGGGGAAACCGATGTCTTGGGTTCTCAATTAACTTGAAAGAAAGGGATTGCTACAACCCTTGAATCCTCGCCCTTTGCCTAACCCTCTGTCACATCCCAAAGGTTAGGTAGTCAAGTATTAGGCAAGAAGGACAAAAATAAGTGGTCAAATAGAGGCTCGAGATAGTCAAAAACAAAATCGGTGTGCAAAGGAGGCCCGTGAAGTCGACGAGACCTAAAGGTAATTTTTCAAAAGGCCGAGGACCTAAGAGTAATTTTCTAAAAAGTTGTGTTGGTTCTTAATAGTGACCCTAACAGATGCCATAAATGTGTTCTCGGGATTAATCGGGTCGTAATGGTGGCGCATGATTTTTTCCGAAAACGCACGATTTGTAAGTTACGGGCGATTTTGCGACAAGGGCATTTTGGACATTTCCACCGGAGGGGCGATTTTGTAATTAAATATAACTTTGGGGGCAAAATTTAAAAGAACAAAAAGCCACTTTCAAGTGCCCAAATCCTAGCCATTAAGTCCAAATGGGTTGGACAAATCATGGCCATTGAAAATAAACAAATTAATTAAAGGGAAATTAAATTATAAACAACTAATTTTGGTCTTCCAAACACAAGTAAAGGATCAAAAAACACCACCATCACCACTTTTCTTCTTCCTTAGGTCGTGCTCCCCCCTCCCTTCCATTTTCAAGGAGAAAATTTTTAAGTCTAAGCCATTTTTCAAGTGAAATTCAATAGGAAATAAGGTAAGATACCATCCTAAGTCTTATTCTTTCATTAGAATTAGGTATTAGGCTATGTTTAGGAAGATTTGATATTATGTTCATGTTGGGAAAGTATTAGTAAGTTGATGATTATGGTGAAAAATGATAAACTACTTAAAGAAAATGATGAAAATGGTGATTATTAGTAAGAATAAGTAAAGGATTGTTAGAAAATCATAAGGTAGCATCATGTTCATATCTAGGGTTTGTTCTTACATATGTGACATGTTAAATTCATAGGAAATCAAGGAGATTAGAGAGGAAAGGAAGTGAAATAGACAAGAAGAGCAAGGAAAAGCAAGGATTGGTACTTTAACTAATTGTTTGTTCATTTTCTTGAAATTTTTCTGTTTTAGAATTAGTGAAATGCTAAGACTTGTATGATTTTTAATTAAATATAGAAAAATTTTATTGAATTGAATTTTTGATATGTTGTACCTCAATGCATCTAGAATGACTTAAAAATATTTTGAGTTGAATTCGGAATGGTTATGATTATGAAACAATTATTTTTGTTAGACTTGCTCTAGGAGGTACCTTGACTGAGACAGCCATGTTTCTAGATTTTTAATAAATTTTAGAAAAATAATATTCAATTGAATTTTGGATATGTTGTTTTTTAGTGAGTTTATTATTTGAGAAAAATAATTTGGAACCACATTGATTGAATTTAAGTTACAGAATTCACAAAATTCAGAACTGCTGCCAGGATGCAGGGCAACTGGAGCAGTCTGGTTGGGTGAACTACTTGACCAAGATTTTGTGTCCAGCTTGATCTGAAATTTTAAAGGAATTATTTTAAGATGTAAAACTAAATTCTATAATAATTTTAGAGTTTTTAGTCAAATAGATTATGTTATACAATTTTTCAAAATAAGGATCAAGTTGAGTCCAAAACCAGAATTTACTATTTATATGGTCATTTTGCTAATATTCATTTGGTCATTTTTCAAAAGTAATCCAATTGATTCCTTATGCATATAAATGAGAATAATATGTTATTAAAATGACAAAATATGATATTTCACGTTGAAATAATATAAGAAACATAAGTCGATAATTGTATAATACATATTCGATTAAGAAATGACATGAAAATTTTGGCTCCACTGGGTATCTGGATAGTACTGAGTAGGGTAAGGGTTTGATATATCATACTATATGCAGTGCTGCTTTAATATAGGACTTCGGTCCGAGTTATATAGGGTGACGACCCGAGCTATATAGGACTTCGGTCCGAGTTATATAGGGCAATCGCCCGAGTTATATAGGACTCCGATCCGAGGGCTTCGGCCACAGATTCCACAGGGCTTGGTCCGCAATTTTTTAGGGCCACATCCACAGAATATATATACAGTTGTTTCAGTTAGTTCCTTACCATACGTTAGTCTACCAAATTACCTTGTGGAGCGAACTGATAAAATGATAATAACTGAATATATGACATGTATGGATTGTTTTTACTGTGATATTATTTTTCAATACGACTCATTGCTTTTAAAAGTGCATTATGCTTTTATTATTTATTTTTTGTAATTAGTTAAAGTACCCACTAAGCAATTCTTAGCGAGTTTAGTTTCTTCTAAACTCGTAGGCTATTAGCAAGGAGCCAGTAGAGAGCAGAAGAGTCCTGCGATCTGTCGGTCATCAACAAACTTAGGTGGTGCTCTTCATTTTGTATTTTGGTATTAAAACTGGCATGTACTTATTTGAACAATACAAAGAGATAACTTGATGTAGCATGTAAATCTAGTAATGTATAATAACTGTATGGTTTTAAATTGAGTTGGGTTATGAATATAGAAGTGTGAATTCTTCTTGCAGGATTGTAGTTGAGGTTATAAGGGTGGATTATTGGGAGTGTGCTTGAGTTGAATTGTGAAACAAGATGTTTTTCAAAAATAAGAAAAATCAATTTCGTCGACACTTGGGACCTAGAATTTTAAGGGAGACTCTGTCAAAATTTTTGGAAAATTTTTATAAGGAACATTAAGTAAGCTGACATAACCAGAGCTCGTATCCTGATGTAGCATTCCTCCTCGGCTTATTCATAGGTCGGGAAGGGGTGTTACAATTTGTGGTATCAGAGCATTGGTTTAGTCGGTTCTGGGAGATAGGTAGTAAGTAAGTAACTATGTGTGCCATGTAAGATAAAGTAAGGAGAAAGTTATATGATGAATAGGTAGATGTACATGCCAGATAGGAATTGATAATCGAGTTATATGTTGATGAATTAAGCATATAGCTATTTATGTCAATGTAGGATGTCTCTAGATTCGTGGCAAGCTATGGAACGAAACGTAGAATCGCAAGCATCTGGGTCTGCAGATGCCTGGGAAGCTTATAGACCAGGGTCAGCAGCAGCTGAAATACCTGGTCTGGAGACTTATCTTAGGCAGATTGCAACAGCTTTTTAGCAATTGGCCGAAAGGGGCCCTGCTGCTGAGGGAGATAGGAAACCCCCGATCGAGAAGTTAAGAAAGTATGGTGCAAAGGAATTTAAGGCTGGTCGTGAAGAGGGATCTGAGGAAGCAGAATATTGGTTAGATAGTATCATTAGAGTTCTTGACCAGCTCCAATGCACTCCGGAGGAAAGAGTGGTTTGTGCTACCTCGCTCCTGACAGAGGAGGCGTACATATGGTGGTATATCACGCAGCAGCGGGTTCCACCAGAACAACGAACTTGGAATTCTTCAAGAGTGAGTTTAAAAAGAGGTATATCACTGATGCATATTTGACTGCAAGGCGTAATGAGTTCATTCATTTGAAACAAGGCAGAATGACGGTATCAGAATATGAGAAGGAGTTTACGCGCCTTAGTAAGTATGGAAAGAAGTTAATAGAAACTGAAGCTGAGCGATGCGAGAAATTTTTAGAAGAAATTAATGATGAAATTAAGATACAGCTAGTGGCATTGGATAATACAGAGCTTTCAAAGTTGGTGGCTAAAGCATTGGATGTTGAAAAGGTGCAAGTAAATATGAGGAATCGTCAACAGAGAATTCAACAGAAAAGAGAGCAAGCACAGAGTGCCCCAGGTAATCATCAGTCTGCTAGCAAGAGAGCTAAGGGTGAAGGATCCTTTATGAGTGTAAAGCAGAATTAAGACCATCTAAAGGACCTAATTTTTAAGCTACCTCAATAGCCAGCATGGGAGGAATAAGCAAAGGATCAAGTAAAGGTTCTGGAAGGACTAAATATACACCATACCCCTCGTGTGAGCATTGTGGACGAAAGCATAGGGGAGAATGTTGGTTAGTTACTGGAGCTTGTATACTTTGTGGTGCCACTGATCACCTTAAGAAGGATTGTCCTAGAAATGTGGTAGAGATTTCAAAAGTTCCTGAAAGAACACAAGTAGCATGTAGCATCAGTAAAGGTCGAGAAAGAGGAAGAGGCAGAGAAAATGGTAGTAATCAAATAGGAACAAGATCGGAGACAGTAGATGGCCCTGAATCGAGAGCGCCAGTCAGGATATATTACATGAGGGAAGAAGAGAATAAAGCAGAAGAAGGAAATGAAGGTACATAAGTTTAAAATCAGTGTCTTGAGTACATATGTGTGTATATGTGACGATTATTAGTTATATTGATGATGTGTAATTGCACGTAAGAATCATGCATGAATAAGTAAGTTTCGGAGCGAAACTTAAATTAAGGGAGGTAGAATTGTCACATCCCAAAGGTTAGGTAGTCGAGTATTAGGCAAGAAGGACATAAATAAGTGGTCAAATAGAGGCTCGAGATAGTCAAAAATAAAATCGGTGTGCAAAGGAGGGCTGTGAAGTCGACGGGACCTAAAGGTAATTTTTCGAAAGGCCGAGGACCTAAGAGTAATTTTTTGAAAAGTTGTGTCGGTTCTTAATAGTGACCCTAACGGATGCCATAAATGTGTTCTTGGGATTAATCGGGTCGTAATGGTGGCACACGATTTTTCCCGAAAATGCACGGTTTGTAAGTTACGGGCGATTTTGCGACAAGGGCATTTTGGACATTTCCACCGGAGAGGTGATTTTGTAATTAAATATAACTTGGAAAAATTTAAAAGAACAAAAAGCCACTTTCAAGTGGCCAAATCCTAGTCATTAAGTCCAAATGGGTTGGACAAATCATGGCCATTGAAAATAAACAAATTAATTAAATGGAAATTAAATTATAAACAACTAATTTTGGTCTTCCAAACACAAGTAAAGGATCAAAAAACAGAACCATCACCACTTTTCTTCTTCCTTAGGTCGTGCTCCCCCCTCCCTTCCATTTTGAAGGAGAAAATTTTCAAGTCTAAGCCATTTTTCAAGTGAAATTCAATAGGAAATAAGGTAAGATACTATCCTAAGTCTTATTCTTTCATTAGAATTAGGTATTAGGCTATGTTTAGGAAGATTTGATATTATGTTCATGTTGGGAAAGTATTAGTAAGTTGATGATTATGGTGAAAAATGATAAACTACTTAAAGGAAATGATGAAAATGGTGATTATTAGTAAGAATAAGTAAAGGATTGTTAGAAAATCATAAGGTAGCATCATGTTCATATCTAGGGTTTGTTCTTACATATGTGACATGTTAAATTCATAGGAAATCAAGGAGAATAGAGAGGAAAGGAAGTGAAATAGACAAGAAGAGCAAGGAAAAGCAAGGTTTGGTACTTTAACTAATTGTTTGTTCATTTTCTTGAAATTTTTCTGTTTTAGAATTAGTGAAATGCTGTGACTTGTATGATTTTTAATTAAATATAGAAAAATGTTCTTGAAGTGAATTTTTGATATGTTGTGCCTCAATGCGTCTAGAATGACTGAAAATTATTTTTAATTGAATTCGGAATGGTTATAATTATGAAAAAAGTATTTCTGTTAGACCTGCTCTAGGAGGTACCTTGACTGAGATAGCCATGTTTCCGGATTTTTAATAAAATTTAGAAAACTAATATTCAATTGAATTTTGGATATGTTGTTGTTTAGTGAGCCTAGTATTTGAGAAAAATAATTTGGAACCACATCGATTGAATTTAAGTTACGGAATTCACAAAATTCAGAACTGATGCTAGGATGCAGGGCAACTGGAGCAGTCTGGTTGGGTGAACTACTTGACCAAGATTTTGTGTCCAGTTTGATCTGAAATTTTAAAGGAATGATTTTAAGATGTAAAACTAAATTCTGTAAAAATTTTAGAGTTTTTAGTCAAATAGATTATGTTATACAATTTTTCAAAATAAGGATCAAGTTGAGTCCAAAACCAGAATTTACTATTTATATGGTCATTTTGCTAATATTCATTTGGTCATTTTTCAAAAGTAATCCAATTGATTCCTTATGCATATAAATGAGCATAATATGTTATTAAAATGACAAAATATGATATTTCACGTTGAAATAATATAAGAAACATAAGTCGATAATTGTATAATGCATATTCGATTAAGAAATGGCATGAAAATTTTGGCTCCACTGGGTATCTGGGATAGTACTGAGTAGGGTAAGGGTATGATGTATCATACTATATGCAGTGCTGCTTTAATATAGGACTTCGGTCTGAGTTATATAGGGTGATAACCCGAGCTATATAGGACTTTGGTCTGAGTTATATAGGGCAATCGCCCGAGTTATATAGGACTCCGGTCCGAGGGCTTCGGCCACATATTCCATAGGGCTTGGTCTGCAATTTTTTAGGGCCACAGCTACAGAATATATATACAGTTGTTTCAGTTAGTTCCTTACCATACGTTAGTCTACCAAATTACCTTGTGGAGCAAACTGATAAAATGATAATAACTGAATATATGACATGTATGGATTGTTTTTACTGTGATATTATTTTTCAATACGACTCATTGCTTTTAAAAGTGCATTATGCTTTTATTATTTATTTTTCGTAATTAGTTAAAGTACCCACTAAGCAATGCTTAGCGAGTTTAGTTTCTTCTAAACTCGTAGGCTATTAGCAAGGAGCCAGTAGCGAGCAGAGGAGTCCTGCGATCTGTCGGTCATCAACAAACTTAGGTGGTGCTCTTCATTTTGTATTTTGGTATTAGAAACTAGCATGTACTTATTTGAACAATACAAAGAGATAACTTGATGTAGCATGTAAATCTAGTAATGTATAATAACTGTATGGTTTTAAATTGAGTTGGGTTGTGAATATTGAAGTGTGAATTCTTCTTGCAGGATTGTAGTTGAGGTTATAAGGGTGGATTATTGGGAGTGTGCTTGAGTTGAATTGTGAAACAAGATGTTTTTCAAAAATAAGAAAAATCAGTTTTGTCGACACTTGGGACCTAGAATTTCAAGGGAGATTCCGTCAAAATTTTTGGAAAATTTTTATAAGGAACATTAAGTAAGCTGACATAACCAGAGCTCGTATCCCGATGTTGCATTCCTCCTCGGCTTATTCATACGTCCTAATTTCGACACTAAAGCATTTTGTCAATTTCACCAAAAGCAAGGGCATGACATGGATAGATGTGTGAGGTTGAGACATGAGATCCAAAATCTAATTGATAATGGGAAGCTACCCGAGCCCAACAAGCCAAACACTAAAGACGAGCCATTACCAAAGTTCAATAGAGTACCACCGCCAGCAACCTTCATGATTGAAGGAGGTTTGCATGAGGATTTTGTCATGTCTTCTTTTCAAGATGTGGCTGGAGAAGCAACCAAAGAAGTAGAGGCATTTGGCAAAATTAAACAAGCTATGATGAGTGAAGAAGTAGCAATTTGTGTTGTCAGTGGGTTTTGGGATTCAAGCGATAGCGATGATGATCTTGTATCCAAGAAGGAGGAGTGGACTTGGTCTGAGCCCGAAGAAGATGAAGTAATGAACACTAGATCCGATAAGCCTTATGCAAGGCCACCACCTAAGGAGATAGAAACTAATAAGGGAAAGGAAGTTGAAGTAGGAAATAAAGAAGAAGAAGATGATGCTGTGCTCAAGCAATTGAGAAGAACCCAAGCAAGTGTTAGCATTTGGGACTTATTAGCTACTTCTAAAAAGCACCGAGAAACAATGGCCAAAGCCTTGGCTAGCATGCCAATTTCTACCTCCACGACACCGGAGGAGCTGATCAACTTCATAAAAATTGGAGGGGTAATAAAATGTGAAGAGGTTTAAGAAAAGAGTGAAATTAATATGGGAGCAGTTTCTTTTTCGGATGCAGATTTACCGGAGGAGGAGAGAGATCACATTCGCCCTCTCTTTATCAAAATAGAAGTCAAGGGGAAGAGGACTCCATGTGTAATGGTCGATGATGGGCCTGCCATAAATGTTTGCCCACTTAAGATATTGCCAAAGCTAGCCATGTCAACAAGGGATCTAAACTCGACTGAAGTAACAATTCGAGCTTATGACAACACTAAGAGACATGCCAAAGGGACTTTCAAAGCTGCTGTCAAGGTTGGTCCAATTGAATCTATTATTGAGTTTGTTGTTTTAGACATATCGGTTACCTTCGCCTTACTCTTGGGGCGACCATGGTTTCATCCTCTTGGTGGAGTTCCTTCCACCCTTCATCAAAAAATCAAGTTCCCCAACGGAGATGAGACAGTGGTCATTGAAGCTGAAGATAATAAGATTGTTAACGCTCTAATGATTGAGAGGCCTCTCAATGGTTTCCAAGTAGCTGCAATTTCTGATGATGAAGTAGTGAACTCCAAAGTTTTAAATATGATGAAGAACATGAACTACCTTCCCGGAGCTGGTCTTGGAAAGGGTAAAGCCGGTTTGACAAAGCTGCTGGACTTTAGAACTCAAACTTCCAAGAAGGGGTTGGGATATGGTGAAGACAACGATGTCCAGCCAAAGAAGAGTGAGAAGATGAGCTTCCCACCACTTGAAGAGATCTTTGTCAAAGCTCTAGATATGGGACCACTCCAAGGAAAGCCTGAGCAGATCATGTTCATGGGTAAGATGATCCCAGGTTTTGAAATTTTTGTAGATGTGGCCGAGCTAGTGGACTAAGTGAAGAAAGAGCTCACCCTATCAGCCAACAAAGAATCCCATCCAAAAGAGAAGAATTAAACTATCCTAAAAGCCGAGAAGACTCTAGAGGAGATTGCTGCCCTGGTTGAAGAAAAGTTTGAAGACATCCTGCCTTATGATTTTGAGAATAATGATTTTGATTTTGATTTTAATTTGTCTGCTTTGTATGAGGATGATGATGTTTTCTTTTCCAAAATGAATGCAATAAAGTCTGATTTTGATTACTTGTGTGATGTTTCTCCTGATATTTGCATACATACAAATAGCAGTTACATGAGCATCTTTAATATTAATTATGTTAACAAACAATCATTAAATTTGGGAACAACTGAAAATCCTAAAAATATTAGCATAGCATCCGACCTTACTCCTAATGAGAGAGAGAGATTTGAAAAAATATTCAAAAAATATGAAGAAGTGTTTACTTGGTCTTATGAAGATATGCCTGGAATAGATCGAGACATAGCCAAGCATCATATTCCAACTCTCACTCACATGAAACTTGTTAAACAAAAACTTAGGCGATTAAGACCTGAGTGCGCTGAATTGGTTAAGGAAGAGGTCACTAAACAAATACAAGTGAGTTCCTTGAATATCTAGATTGGCTAGCCAACATAGTACCCGTGCCAAAGAAGGATGGGGGAATAAGGGTCTATATGGACTATAGAGATTTAAACAAGGCTTCCCCTAAAGATGATTTTCCTTTACCTCATATAGATGTTGTCATTGATAGTGCAGCCTCTAGCATGCTGCACTCGTTTGTAGATGGATTTTCCGGAAACAATCAAGTGTTAATGGCCCAAGAGGATAAAACCAAAACTGCTTTCATTACTACATGGGGTATATTTTGTTATAGGGTGATGCCGTTCGATTTAAAGAATGCTGGAGCGACCTACCAAAGGATGGCCACCACACTATTTCATGACATGATGCACAAAGAAGTTGAAGTATATGTTGATGATATGATGGTTAAATCAGACACAAGGGTACAACACTTCCAAAACTTAGAATTATTCTTCGATAGAGCTTTGAAATATAAGCTAAGATTAAACCCAAAGAAGTGTGTGTTCGGGGTTACCTCAGGTAAATTATTGGGACATGTGATTGGTCTGAATGGCATTGAGATTGATCCTGATAAAGTTAAAGCAATTAGGGATATGCCAGCCCCTAAGATGAAGAGAGAAGTTCGGGGATTTATTGGCAAATTACAATATATTAGCAGATTCATAGCAAAACTCACAACAATTTGTGAGCCTATCTTCAAATTGCTTAAAAAGAATCAACCGGTCATATGGAATGAAGAGTGTCAAAAGGCCTTTGAATGAATAAAAGAATATTTGTTGAATCCACCTGTTTTAAAACCACCTAAACCCGGCAAACCTCTATTACTATGCTTAGCAGTAGAAGAAGAGTCAATAGGAGCCATGCTAGCCTAAGCAGATGAGTCAGGGATTGAGCATGCAATTTACTATTTGAGTAGAAAGCTCCTTTCTTATGAAATTAAGTATAGTATCATCGAAAAGACCTATATAGCCGTGGTTTGGTCTTCTAAGAAGTTGCGGCATTACTTTCAATCGTATAGTGTGCAAGCAATTTCCAGGCTAGATCCAATGAAGTACTTAAGGGAGACACCCTTTTTTATTGGAAAATATGGTCGATGGTTGAAAATATTAGAAGAATTTGAGATTGAATATGTAACCAGAAAAATAATCAAAGATAGAGCGGTGGTAGAATTCCTGGCCCAACAACCATTGCCAGAAAGCGAAGAGGTAATCTTGGAATTTCTGGATGAACATTTAGAAGCAATTGAAGTACAAGGCTGGAAAATGTATTTTGATGGAGCAGTGAACAGGAAAGGAGCAGGTTTGGGGTTATACTAGAATCACCCAAAGGGGAACTTATCCCTTTAGCCAAAAAGTTAAAATTTAGGGTAACCAATAATATGGTAGAGTACGAAGCTTGTATTTTCGGTTTGGAGACCCTAATGATTATGAAGGTGGATAAGGTGGAAGTTTTTGGCGATTCATTGCTAGTAGTATCCCAAGTAAATGGAGAGTGGGAGTTGAAAGAAGAAAAATTAAAACCATACCACCAGTACTTGACCATGATGAAGAAGAACTTTAAGGAGTGTTGGTTTATACACCTATCGAGAGAAGAAAATCATATGGCTGATGCCCTAGCCACATTGGCTTCGGTATGGGAAAACCCTGTTAGCTTATTCCTTAAGCCTCTGATTTTGACCAGTTCATCAACTCCATGCTATGAATATGAGACAATCATGGAAATTGACACGGACCATGATGCATGGTATGATACTATAAGGCAATTTTTGGAGGAAAGAGAATACCCGCCGGGGGCAACAAAGAAAGAGAGAAGAGCTATAAGGCGGTGGTCTTTGCAATAAATCATGTTCCATGGTGAGTTATATCGAAGATGGCCTGATGGGGGTGCATTTAAGATGTTTAAGAAAGCCCGAAGTGGAGCGTATCATGTTAGAAATACATGCGGGAAGCTGCAGTCCGCACACAAGTGGTTTGGCTCTAGTTAAGAAGATTATTCGGCAAGGTTACTACTGGTTGACCATGGAGAAAGATTGTATTGAGTTTGTCAAGAAGTGCCAACAATGTCAGATGCATGGTAACTTGAATCACATGCCTCCTGAAGAATTGCATTCTATGTCTTCACCCTGGCCATTCGCCACCTGGAGAGATACATTCGACAACTTCAAATGGTCACTGTTTCATTGTGGTAGCAGTAGATTATTTTTTAAAATGGGTCAAAGCCAAATCCTTCAACAAACTGGGTGCAAGCCAAATGGCTAGATTTTTTGAAAAGAACCTCATCTGCAAATACGGGATCCCAAACAGTGTGATATCAGACAATGGGGTATAGTTTCAAGGAGCAGTTAAGGATTTATTCTCGAAGTACCGAATCCATCATCACAGATCCTCTCCTTATAGACCAAAGGCTAATGGTGCAGTAGAAGCAACAAACAAGATGATTATGCAAATTCTATCCAAGATGACCAAGACTTATAGGGATTGGTCAGAGGTGCTTCCCTTTGCTTTATGGGGATATAGGACAAGCGTGCGAACACCTATTGGAATGACACTGTTCTCTTTGGTTTATGGGATGGAAGCGGTATTGCCAATCAAAATTGAGATCAAGTCATTAAGAGTAGTCTTGGAAGATGAATTGCCTGAAATGGAGTGCGTAACGAGCAGATACACATAGTTAGTTTTACTAGAAGAGAGAAGGTTAAAGGCACTGTATCATCACCAACTGTATCAAAAGAAGATAGCTCGGGCCTACAATAGAAGGGTTAAAATTAGAAAATTTAGAATCGGGGATTTGGTGTTGAAGCAATGTAAGCCTAACGTATCTGATCCAAGAGGGAAGTTTAGGCCTAGCTGGGAAGGGCCATATGTCGTGAAACAAGTCATGAACAAAGGTGCGGTGAAGTTATCAGACATGGATGGGAACGAGTTTAGTGAGCCAGTAAACATTGATAGGTTGAAGAAGTTTTATGTATGAAAAATAAAAAAGAAAGAGCTCGCTAGGTTGAAAACCCAAAAAGGGCGGCCTAGGCAAAAGTTAAAGCAGTCCGCTAGTTTCGAAAACCCGAAAGGGCTGGCTAGGCAACAATTAGAGCTAAATGAGAGAAAATCATCAATTAGAAAACCCAAAAGGGCTAATTGGCAACAGGAGTGATCTTGTGTATGCTGGCTTTATGTTTGGTTGTTAGTGATCTTGTGTATGCTGGCTTTATGTTTGGTTGTTAGTGATCTTGTGTATGCTGGCTTTATGTTTGGTTGTTCCCCAATTTAATAAAATAGAATTAATGTTAAAGTTGTTATATGTGCACTGTTATAAGTATTTGACCAGATATGGATGAAATAAAATCAATAGCAAAAGGTGATGACAAATTATAAATGGAAAAGATGCATCTTTTATTACTTTAATTATTTTTCATCCTAACAATACACTTTCTGAATTGACAAAAGTAAAATTTATGGCAGTTGATAAATGTAACGTGCAGGCCAGCTTTGCCTCAGTCGATCCAAGTAGGCTTCAGTCAAGCAAGGCATGTCTAAATCGGGAGCAAAGTTAGAATCACGAGGCTAAGCTCCGTACTGACAGCCAATCCGGCGAGGATCATAGCATGTACCTTGATGAAGAGCAGCAAGGGGAACATACATCAAGTATGTCTGCATGGTGATATGAGAAATCTTCCACCAAGGTACCAACCAACGGATATTGACTTCAGAGCGTGAGTGGATCCAGTCAACCCAATCAGCATATGAAGAAGCATGATGGAGTAGTTTCCTATCAGAATGATGACGTGGCAGATATCTGGCAAAATCCATGGATGGAGTATCAAGCAAACAAAGACACTCCTGAAGCCAAATCTATGAAGAAAGAATTAAATTAAAAAAAAAAAGAGAGAGTCCGCTAAGCTGAAAACCCGCAAGGGCAGCTTTGGCAAAAATTAGGATAGCTCGCTAGTTCTGAAAACCCGCATGGACGGACTAGGCAAAAATTAGACCAATAAAAAGAAAAAAAAGAAAACCTAAATTGAAAACCCAAAAGGGCAGTTTAGGTAATTTTCAGAAGCAACAGCGGACTCCCAGTCAGTCTCTTTGACAATCCTGATTTAAGTAGGTCTAATCCAACTAAGGTCTCGGCTAAGATCACAGGTACCGGCGACAAGCCTCCTTCCATTTGGTCCATAATATCCAATACTCGCGGATCAATATCGCCGTCGGAAGAAATAAGCAAGAATTGGCCGAGCAAGCAAAGACAAAGCATGCGTCTCCATGCCTTAGTAGGAGCCAAATGAGAGAGACTAAAATCAATCAAGGGAGCAAGTAGAATTTTTTCACCTCTCATCATCTGAAGAACTTCGGGTTTTGGAATTTGAAATAACATCTGCATCTTCTGTTGAGTCTTGGAAATCAATGTGGGTAATGCCATTTGTTGATTATTTGGATATCCAAGGATGGCCTCAAATTCTTCAATCAAGGGACATATTTCAAAGCCATTAATTTTAAATACCCTAGAATCCATATCCCAAAAGGAAGCCATGGCATGTAAGAAGGAGTGGTCCAATTTAACATTTTGAAAACACTTTAAAACATCAAGTTTTGACCACAAAATTTGCTTCCAATAAATGGCATCCATATTCTTAAATAGAATTTTTATCTTCTTTAAATGGTGTTCGGTCATGGTGGATGAATAAAGAAAAATTAAAATTGTTAAAGGGAGTCCTTTGCGTGGGAATGGAAAGAATTTTGGATTCTGTATGAAGTATGGCATGAAAAGTGATTTAAATAGAGGAAATTACCTTGGTAAAGGCAATGGAAAAGAATAAGACCATACGGCATAAGGAAAGGAATTTGCAACAAATTTCCTTTACCACGTTGGAATTGGTTTTAGCAAATGGTGCGACTGTGAAAAGGGAAGTTGTGATGCACTGTTTATGACATGATAAAAAAAAGTGGCACAGTAATAAAAAAAAGTTACAGTAAAGATGGAAATTATTTTTTTTCATTATTGCACAATATTTTACAATTGCTATAATATTTACATATCACTAAGAGGGTGGTGGTAGGTCATCAAATAAAGCCTTGAAAAAGTCATCGCCTGTTGGAGGAGGGGGCAAATCACTCATCCCGAGTTCGCCCGAAGCGGGAGCACCAAAATCCGGCAAGTTACTTGTCCCAAGATCACCTGAAGTAGAAGTACCAAAATCTCTATTACCTTGAAGTTTTGATCTGTCATAGTCCTCATCAGAAGCAGACGAAAGGATCTCATGGTCATCAGTCTGGGGGCCTCTTGATGAAGAAGCGTTGGGATCCCTCATCCTCTAAAATCGGAAGTCTCAAAAATTTTGTTCGGATTGATGATATAAACTTTCAAAATGAGAAGCCTGCTAACGACTTGCAACCAACTCTTCTTGAAGTTTTCTATTTTGTTCTTCGAGTATCCGCTGTGAGCCAAGAAGGAAAAAGGTAAGACCATACATAATCATGCATACATATAGTATAAATTACCATGAAATAAGGAACTTACCAGGTAATTTAGCGGGCTAGAATGAGCAAATGAAGGGGCAGTGAAAGAAGGTCCAGCCTCATGATCAAATGAACCAACAACCTACAACAATCATTAAAGAATCAAAAAAGAAAGAAGCAGTTGCAAGGGAAAAATGGTAAAAGTTTTACCTGAGAAGTACTAGCCCTGAAATGTGGAACAAACTCTCCTGCATCTCCGTGATGTTCCTCTTCATCTCTACTTTCATTTTCTTCGGGAATCCCCCGCACACCAACAGGAGATTAATCAAAGTTCAAGAGCCACCTTTGAATAAAATGGGCTTAAAATGGACCCAGTGAATGGAGAAATGACTCAGCACCATAACCGTGCCGAGCCGGCCACCATGCATCCTCCGGCATCGACATAATATTTAAAGTATATTCTGGGATATGCATCGGGACCCGCCGCTGCTCTGGACCGAGAAACCACTCATAAACTCTCTCCCCGAGAAACCAGCCACTGGACACTAGGCCAGTGATAACTTGATGAGAATGTTGGAAAGATAGCGCAGCCCTCATCAAAGGAGACCAGTTTGCTCGCTTTTCTGGGTTCCACCAGGCTAGATTCACCAGAAAAATAACATAAGGTAAGTAAACTTTCACATAAAATTTAAAGCATACTAATGTTATTTTACCTGGTCCCAGGTTAAAAGGCTCAACACATAGCGATGAGTATGCACATGATGAGAGCCGGGAACGTCCACACGATCGGACAACTAAAAATTTAATCTCGGATACCCGATTCTTTCTCGGTAAATAGCGGGTACCCTCACGAGATTGTGTTCATATGTCCATACCTACAACAATAATTTTAAAGATCAAATTCATACAAGAAAAAAGTGAAAATAACATTGGTGAAGGAAAAGAATACCTCGACAACCGCCATCAAGCCGACAAAAGACTTCTTGTTTCGACAAAGTTTATCAAGACCATGGTAAAGACACGCAAGGCCAGCTTCACCCCAGCCAGAAGATGGTACCATTCTGAAATAAGAAAGGGCACTCAACACTGACAAGTGGATGGAGGATTCAGTGCTGCCTAAGATGGTCGACCAAAGCAGATATAATAAAAGTTTTCAATCATACTGTTCGGCCGTGTCTCTGCCAACCCGTCCTTCGTAGTTCATCCAATAACTACTTATTGGCTCAATTTTTATCTTAAAAGGCCCTTTATATGATGGTTCCATACCAATTAATTCCTGAATTTCTTAAAATGTTAAAATATCATTGGTCAGAGATACCGGAACACCATTGATCGAAGGCCGGTTATAGCAGTGAAATCGAACGGACCAATTGTCATCTCTCCAATGGGCAAGTGAAAAGTCTGGGTTATGTCCAACTATCGCTCTGCAAGCGCCTAGACTACGCTCCAGTCTATCTGATATTCCACGAATGGCAATTGTAAGATGAACGGCTCAAAGCTGCAAGCTCGGATCATACGCCTTACCTGAGAAGGCACTACCTCATACCATTGTCAGGCTTCGTAAATACACCCTCCAGCCCGAACAATGCAATGATCATACTAACACGGAGCTAGGTAAGGTAATACCGGGTAAGTACATATTATCCTATATGCTTAAATTAATATATTTTTCCTAAATTTTCTAAAAAATAATAATAATAAATAATAAAAAAAGGCAAACACAATAATAATAAAAGAGCATAATATAAAAATATAAATAAAAAATCAAATATAAATAATAAAAAATTGAAAAATCAAAAAATCAAAAAACAAAAAAAAAGAAAAAAAAAGAGAAAGACGAATGAAAAAAGAAAAGGAAAAGAAAGAGAAAAACAATTACCTCGCTCTTTTGATTGAAACTGCGATGGAGTGGCATCCCGGCCAATATATCTATATTTCCATCTTCATGATGCCGAATAAACTCCAATAACTCGGCATTAGAATGAGTCCCTGACCTCGAAGCATGAATTGTTTTTGAAAAATATGTGCTAAAATTGAAAGAAATTTGAGAGAATTATAGAATTTGAAAGTTTGCTGTGAATAAAATTGAAAGAATCAGCTCCTTTATATAGAGAAACGGCAAGCAAAAAAACAAAAATTCAAAAGTAAGTTTTACTACTCATGAAAGTTTACTATTTATAAATAGTATTACTATTGATGAATAGTATATTTTACTATTCATAAATAGTATTATTATTGATGAATAGTAAAAATACTATTTCCAATAGTAAATATTATTTGCTACTATTTTTTAATAGTAAATTAACTATTTATAAATAGTAAATAGCGCATGAACAATGACTACACAGTAAATAAACAGTAAATTCAATTATTCACTTTAATCATTCAAATGCTTGCGTGTATAAATATTTTTACACGCAGGGGGCAAGGAGAAGACATATGCATAAAAATTAGCCAAACTTTTTGAAATAAAAAATTATTAGCTCGGGTGCAAAACCTAAAATTATTTCTAAGTCCAAGAACTTAGCTCGGGTCCAGAACTCAAATTACCTTTAGGTCCAGAACCTAAAATTATTTCTAAACTTAGCTCGGGTCCAGAACCCAAATTACCCTTAGGTCCAGAACCTAGAATCTCTTCTAAGTCCAGAACTTAGTTCGGGCCCAGAACCCAAATTACCCTTAGGTCCAGAACCTAGAATCTCTTTTAAGTCCAGAACTTAGCTCGGGTCCAGAACCCAAATTACCCTTATGTCCAGAACCTAGAATCTTTCCTAAGTCCAGAACTTAGCTCGGGTCCAGAACCTAAATTTTCCTTAGGTCCAGAACCTAGAATCTCTTTTAAGTCTAGAACTTAGCTCGGGTCAGAACCCAAATTACCCTTAGGTCCAGAACCTAGAATCTTTCCTAAGTACAGAACTTAGCTCGGGTCTAGAACCCAAATTTTCCTTAGGTCCAGAACCTAGAATTATCCTTGAGTCCAGAACTCGAATCTGGTCCAGAACCCATATTTTCCTTAGGTCCAGAACCTAGAATTATCCTTGAGTCTACAACTCGAATCAGGTCCAGAACCCAAAATTTTTCTTAGGTGCAGAACCTAGAATTATCCTTGAGTCCAGAACTTGAACTGGGTCAAGAACCCAAAACCTCTACCATCTCAAAAATTAAGTCTTATTGCTTTTCACTCTCTTTCACTAAAGTCTTAGATCATTCAAGCAGGGGGTAAACTGTAGACCCTTGATTTTTGACCCAATTCGGTCCGATATATTTTAATTAGTCCAAAATAATTTTTGTTATCTTAATTAAATAATTTCTTGCTTTAATATCTAATTTTTATTAATAAAAAATAAACAAATAAAAATAAAAATAAAAATAAAAATCGGCGACGAAAAAATTGTCACCGAAAACCAGCGCTGGACGAATGACTGTGGGCCATTTTGCCTGCAGAATTTTTCTGAGGGCAAAATGGCTAGGCTATTTCGCCCGCAGGAAATTCCTGCGGGCGAAATGGCCCGTAGGCCATTCCTCGCCCCTGTCGCAGTTTTTTGCCAGTGTAATTTTTTCGTAGCAGCTTTTTTTCGCCAGCAAAATTTTTTCGACGTAAATTTTTCCGAAACCTAATGCAATTAGGTTTCGGTTTCCTTTTCTTATTAATATTAGCTTCCGTGAATAACTAGGAATGAACCATAAAATTCTTCTATAAATAAGACCAAAAACAACATAAAAGGAGGAAACAAAATCAGAGGAGAGATTGATCAAAAATTGGATCGGTTTTGGGAGAAAAATTTAAACCAAAACTAAGTAGGAAAGGCAGTGAATCAACCTGATTTCATTTTTTGAGAGTAGACAACAATTCAATCCATCAAAGGCAGCAAAGCTTGTCTTTAATTTTTTTCATCCAAGAAGAAATTTTTGGTGGAACCAACAAACAGAGGTATGCATCAATTGTTTAAATTCTATTCTTCACAGTAGCTAAATCGTCCCATTGTTTCTTTTAATTCAAAAAACCTAAGAACCTTAATTCACCTTTTCTAAAGTTTAAAAACCTTAATTCGTTGCTTTGTTTTCCAAAAAGCTTCAAATTATTATTTTTACTTCTTCAAAACCTCAAAACCCTAATTTGCTTTCCAAATTTTCAAAATCCTAAATTTAGTTCTGTTTCTTTCCAAAAGCCCTAAAAACTTCTTTTTTGCTTCTATAAACTTTAAATCATTTTGTTTATTTTCATAAAACTTCATAAAATTATCAATTGATTTTCAAATCCTAAAAACTAATTCATTCACTGAAACTCTAATTCAAAAATCTTAAAGCCCTAATTCAACTCCAAAAACCAAAACAGTGAACCCTAACCCCCCTTAAAACCTTAAACCCTAATTTTTTCTAAACCCTAATCCTTTAAACTTTAAAAATTTTATAAACATAAATGTTATAATTTTTACACAGTAAGCTTAAAAACATAATTCAGTAGCTAATAGTGATAAACTTAATGTTTTGAAGAGCCCAAACCCTAATTTCATGATTATACATCTCAAACCCTAATTTGGTAAATTAAAAAACTTTACCCACTTTTTGAATCATAAAATTATGCTCCATTTCAATTCCTTAAAGTTCACAGTAGCTAAGAATTACAAATCCTAAACCTATAATTCCAAAAACACATGAAATAAGGAAACAGCAGCCGTAATTTAGATTTTTATTTGCCTTATTCAAATTCATATTTGATTTTGCTTTGATTTATTTTATATGCTTTAATTTATTTAAGTTCAATGCTTGGTTTATTTAATTTACCATGGATGGATGTTTATTTTCTATTAATGTTTAATGCCTTTGATGAATGATTTATTTATGATGAATGGTCATTTACTTTTATCGATTTATTTAGGTTTCCAAATGTTGTAAGAGGTATGTTTCCACTTGGTGGGTACCTCACTAGTTAAATATCATGTAATTTAAATTGCTTTTCTATTTTAGAACCAATGTAAAGGACATGTTTCTACCTTTCGGTGGGTATCCTATTTAGGCATGGGATGTAAGGACATGTTTCCATCTTCGGATGGGTGTCCATTTATTTTTTTTGCTTGGACATTGTTTTGATTTATAATATATCGATGCTTTATTTCAATTGTTGCGTGTAATATGGATAATATTGTTACATTTAAGAATTTTATAATATTAAGACCTGTAAATGAGGCCGGTTCCAATGAACCAGGCATTGTGGGGGTGCTGGGTCATTTCTCACCTTCCCCACACGTACCCAACTTTCCGAACCCATTAGGAGATTAGGGATTCCTTAGTAATCGAGTTGTCCACCCCTTTCTTTTTTCCCAGCCCGTCCGGGTGGCGACTCCATTTTCTCCGGACTTAGGTCCGTGTTCTCTAAGGCCCCGAGCCTAAACAGTGCCGAAGTCGCAAGAACCATTCCACCGGGAGTGGGGGCAAAAATCCCCACTCACAGATAATCTGTCTTACCCGAGAAGGCACTACATCGTACCATTGTTGGGCTTTATAGATACGCCCTCCAGCCCGAACAATGCAATGATCACGCTAATACGGAGCCAAGTAAGTTAATACCAGGTAAGTACATATCATCTTATCTGCTTAAATTAATATATTTTTCCTAAATTTTCTAGAAAAGATAATAATATAAAAATATAGATAGAAAAATAATAATAAAGGCAAATACAATAATAATAAAAGAGCATAATATAGAAATATAAATATAAATAAAAATAATAAAAATAAAAAATAATAAAAAAATAAAAAAAGAAAAAAAGAAAAGAAAAAGAAAAGGAAAAAAGAAAAAGAAAAATAATTACCACACTCTTTTGGTTGGAACTACGATGAAACGGCATCCCGGCTAGTAGATCTATATTTCTATCTTCATGATACCGAATAAACTCTAATAACTCAGCATTAGAATGAGTCCCTGACCTTGAAGCATGCATTTTTTTTGAAAACTATGTGCTAAATTTGAAAGAATTTGAGAGAATTATAGAAATTGAAATTTTGCTGTGAATCAAATGAAGGAATTCGTTGGTTTATATAGAGAAACGACAAGGAAAAAAATAAAATTCAAAAGTAAGTTTACTATTCATAAATAGTAAATTTTACTATTGATAAATAGTAAATTTTACTATTTTTAAACAGTAAATACTATTGATAAATAGTATATTACTATTTTCAATAGTAAAATACTATTTATTACTATTTATAAATAGTAAGTTACTATTTATAAATAGTAAGTTACTATTTATGAATAGTAAATAGTGCATGAACTGTGACTACACAGTAAATAAACAGTAAATTCAATTATTCACTTTAATCATTCAAATGCTTGCGTGTGTATAAATATTTTTACACGCAGGGGGCAAGAAGAAGACATGCATAAAAAATTAGCCAAACTTTTTGCAATAAAAAATTATTAGCTCGAGTCAAGAACCCAAATTTTACTTAGGTCCAGAACCTAGAATCTCTTTTAAGTCCAAAACTTAGCTCGGGTCCAGAACCCAAATTTTCCTTAGGTCTAGAACCTAGAATCTTTTTTAAGTCCAAAACTTAGCTCGGGTCCATAACCCAAATTTTACTTAGGTCCAAAACCTAGAATCTCTTTTAAGTCCAGAACTTAGCTCGGGTCCAGAACCCAAATTTTTCTTAGGTCCAGAACCTAGAATCTTTTCTAAGTCCAGAACATAGCTCGGGTCCAGAACCCAAAATTACACTAAGGTCCAGAACCTAAAATTATCCTTAAGTCCAGAACTCGAACCGGGTCCAGAACCCAAAACCTCAACAATCTCAAAAATTAAGTCTTATTGCTTTTCACTCTCTTTCACTAAAGTCTCAGATCATTCAAGCAGGGGGCAAACTGTAGACCCTTAATTTTTGACCCAGTCCGGTCCAATATAATTTAATTAGTCCAAAATATTTTTGTGCTGTCCAATATATTTTAATTAGTCCAAAACATTTTTTGTTATCTTAATTAAATAATATTTATTTTAGTATTTAATTTTTATAATTAATAAAAATAAAAATAATAATAAACAAATAAATAAAAAAAATCGACGACGAAAAATCGGCGACGAAAAATTTCATCGCCGAAATGGGTTGCGGCAAAATGGCCCGCAGGCAATTTTCGCCTGCAGCCCGTAGCCAGCTGCGGCAACTTTTTTGCCAGCGCAATTTTTCCGCAGCAGTTTTTTTTTTGCCAATAAAATTTTTCCGACCCAAAATTTTTCGAAACCAAATATAATTAGGTTTCTGTTTCCTTTTCTTAATTAATGTTAGATTCCGTGAATAACTAAAATTAATCATAAAAATCTTCTATAAATAAGGACTAAAACAACACGGATTTTAGGGGGGGAAAATTTGAGACCGAAATTAAGGAGGAAAACTTTGAATCAATCGGACTTTTTGAAAGAGCAAACAAACAATTCAATCCATCAAAGACAACAAAGCTTGTCTTTGTTCTTGTTCATCCAAGAAGTGATTTTTTGTCGATCCAACAAATGAAGGTATGAATTTCTTTTCATTAATTTACAGTAGCTTCATCACTCAAGGTCAAAAATTGTTGTTTCTATTTCTTCAAAAGCAAAAAACCCTAGAACCTTAATTTACCTTTTCTAAAGCTTAAAAATCTTAATTCGTCTCTTTGTTTTTCAAAAATTTTAAAATAGTTGTTTTTGTTTCTTCAAAATCTTAAAACACTAATTTGCCTTCCAATTCTTCAAAACCATAAATTAATCCTTTTCTTTCCAAAAACTCTAAAAAATATCTTTTCTGTTTCTATAAACCTTAAATCGTTTTGTTTATTTTCATAAAGTTTCATAAAATTATCAATTGATTTTCAAATTCTAAAATCTAATGCATTCTCCAAAACCCTAATTCTAAAATTCTAAAACCCTAATTCAACTCCAAAACCCAAAATAGTAATCCCTAAACTAGCTAACCTAAACCCTAGTTCTTTGAAACCCTAATTCTTAAAACTTTAAAACCATATAAATCTAAATGTTATAATTCTACACAGTAAGTAACCGTAAATCATAAAATTAATGTTTTAAAGTGTTCAAACCCTAATTTCATGATTTTACCACTCAAACACTAATTTGGTTAATCAAAGAACTTTATCAACATCTTAAATTATAAAACTTTGCTCCATTTCAATTCTTTTAAAACTCACAGTAGCTTAAACCCATAAATTCCAAAACCCTAAACACATTAAATAAATAATCTTAAATAGAAACAGTAGCCCTTATTTGAATCTTTATTTGCTTTATTCAATTTTATATTTGATTATGTAGTCTATTATATGCTTTAATTTATTTTCAATGCTTTATTGATTTATTTAAGTTCAATGCTTGATTTATTTAATTTATCATGGATGGATGTTTACTTTCTATTTTGATTGATATTTAATATCTTTGATGAATGATTTACTTATGATGAATGGTTACTTACTTTTATCTATTTATTTAGATTTCCAAATGTTGTAAGAGGTATGTTTCCACTTGGTGGGTACCTCATTAGTTAAATATCATGTAATTTAAATTGCTTTTATATTTTAGACCAATGTAAAGGACATGTTTCTACCTTTCTGTGGGTGTCTTATTTAGGCATGGATTATATAAGGGCATGTTTCCATATTTGAATGGGTGTCCATTTATTTGTTCTGCATGGACATTATTTTGATTTTCAATATATCGATGTTTTATTTTAATTATTGTGTGTAATATGGATAATATTGTTATATTTAAGAATTTCTTAATATTAAGACCTGTAAAGGAGGTCGGTTCTAATGAACCGAGCGTTGTAGGGGTGCTGGGCCATTTCTCACCTTCCCCATACATACCCAACTTTTCAAACCCATTAGGGGGTTGGGGATTTCTTAGGAATCGAGACATCCTCCCCTTTCTTTTTCCCTACCCGTTCGGGTGGCGACTTCATTTTCTCCATACTTAGGTCCGTGTTCTCTAAGGCCCCGAGCCTAAACAGTGCAGAAGTCGCAAGAACCATTCTACCGGGAGTGGGGGCAAAAATCCCCGCTCACAGGTCCTAATTAAAGGATATCAAAATAAATTCGTTCAGATTTAAGTTGCATAAATTCAATTGTAAAACCCTAAAATCAAGTTGAAAAAGCCCAAATTAAACCTTTTGGTCCATAAATTAAAAAAGGCAATACTAATTCGAATTAGGCCTACCGGGGAGACATGAGCATGCCTCATGTCGATCTGGCAGCCCAAATCGACATGAGGTTGGACTCATGTCGACCTGGGAAGGCTAGGTCGACATGAGCATACCTCATGTCGACCTGGGTAGCCCAAGGTCAACATGAGATTGGTCTCATGTTGACCTAGTGCAACCAGGTCGACATGAGTTCAATAACTTTCCTAATTCAACTAGAATTCATTTTAGGGACTGATTAATATTAGGTTAAGGATTCTTAGTGAGGTTTGGCTATAAATATTAACGTTTTAGAATTCAAAGAAGGGGGAGGAACATCAGAAAAAAAAAGGGAACATTAGAGAGGGTCAGCAATGAATATTAAGAGAGATTAAAACCATAAAACAGAAGAGATGGCAACGAAGAGAGAAGAACATCAACTACTTTTTGGAAAGCGAAGGAAACAACAAACAGAAAAATCAAAACAACCAAAGAAGAAGGCAGAATCCATACTGTCTTCACATTGTTCATCCAGAAATCAAGTTTTTTGGTGGAACCAACGACAGAGGTTTGATCTTTAATAATAAATTATTCATGCTCACAGTAGCTTCGTTTCTTTGATTAATAAGAGCATGCATACAGTAACATATCCTTGAACATGCAGTAACTCGATCTTTGAACATACAATAAATTTATCTTTGTTTCAATAACTTTAATCATTTGCTTTATTTAACACATTGATCAGTTGGTATTCGTAACCCCACCGGCATATTTCATACAAAACATAAAACTATCCAGTAACCATTGAGGATTTAAATTAATTGTTAAAATCTATCTTGTTTACTTTACCTCAAGAACCGTAGGTTATTTCATTGAAACTCAAAATCTCAAATTATTTTTATCCAAAAGCCTAAACCATTTCATTATTAAACTCCAAAATATTAATTATTTCTCCAAAACCTTAATTTATCTCTCCAAAACAAAAATTATGTTTTTAAGGCAGTAAGTTAAACCCGATAACACTTTTCGCAAATTATTCTACTTAAAGCCATTAAAAAACCAAATCCCAAAACCCTAGTTTCAAAAACTATAACTCCAAAACCCTAATTCCAAAACCCTAGTTTTAAAAACCCTAATTCCAAAACCCTAGTTTCCAAAACCCTAGTTTCAAAAACCCAAAAAATCCTAATTTTAAAACCCTAATTACAAAATTTTAGTTTCTAAAACCCTAAGTTTTGAAACCCTAAATTCTAAAAACCTTAAATTCTTTAAAACTCTAAATTTATATGTTTATTGCTTTATTTAATTTTAGATTTGATTATATAGTTTATTATATATTTTTTTGATTGTTGATTTATTTAATTTCAATGCTTGATTTATTTAATTTACCATTGATGGATTTTTTCTTTATTATTATGATTATTATTTTTTCGTATTAGAATTAAAATTGTAAGAGGTATGTTTCCACCTTGTGGGTACCTCATTAGTTATATTTTATGTAATTTAAATTGCTTTTATATTTTGGACCAATGTAAAGGACATGTTTTCACTTTTCGGTGGGTATCCTATTTAGTATAGACATGAACGATGTAAGAACATGTTTCCATCCTCTGATGGGTATACATTTATTTACTATTTTTGGACATTGCTTTGATTTTAATATAATGATGCTTTATTTTAATTGTTGCATGTAATATGGATAATATTGTTATATTTAAAAATTTTATAATATTAAGACCTGCAAAGGAGGCCGGTTCCAATGAACCGGGCATTGTGGGGGTACTGGGCCATTTCTCACCTTCCCCACACGTACCCAACTTTTTGAACCCATTAGGGGGTTGGAGATTCCTGAGGAATCGAGTCATCACCCCTTTCTTTTTCCTAGCCTGTCCCGGTGGAGACTCCATTTTCTCTGGGCTTAGGTCCGTGTTCTTTAAGGCCCCAAGCCTAAACAGTGGTGAAGTCGCAATAACCATTCCACCGTGAGTGGGGGAAAAATTCTCACTCATAGTGGCAACTCCACTGGGGATAAGAGAAGTTGATTTCGTTGGTCTTTATATTATTCTATTCTTTCTTATGTTGATATTATCCATTGCATCATATTAGACTGCATTGTATGCGTGAGTTAGGATGTCCGTGTTACCCGTGTTGTGTTATGTAAGGGATGCCATACTTTCACTCAAGGTATGGAGATCGAGCATGGTATAACCACTCATAGCCTCATACCATTTGGTATATACTTGCTATGGGAACCTAAGCTTTTTATCCTAAAGACTAAAGCTCATTTAATTGGCCTAGTTACTTTCCTTAGGTTTTACCCCAAATGCTTGTTGTTTGACTATGGTTAATTTATTTTGGCTTAAATCATAATACTCTAGCCCTAATTTACTTAAACAAATCATGGTAGCTTTATTCTTCCAACATCAAAACTCTAGCCCTAATTTACTTAAACCCTAAATCATAATATTGTTTTCATAAAAACTCCAAACCCTAATTTACTCAAAGCCTAAATCCCTAATTCATTTATTTTATGCCTTAGGTTAAATATTAACTCATAGAGTTATAGTTTGCATATTTTAATTTAGTCTTGTAATCCAAATCATTTTGTGAAATACTAATTTTGTATGTTTAATTTTAGTTTCATTAGCAAAACCCCTAATTCCGCAGAAAATCTTATTTTGCAAATGATTAACCTTTCAGGGGCACTGCTCCCTTGACCCCTACCTGCTAACCGGCTAGCGGGACCACCGTAAGCGCAACCCTCATTGTCACGCCTTATATTTCTTTTATGGATAATATTTAGATGTTTTTATATCTTCTTTTTAATTATTTAATTATCTTTATATGTGTTATATTATTTTTCCTTGCTTTACTCTTTTCCTTAGATTTATATATATTTTTAAAGGGAATTGTACAAGGCATGTTTCCGACTAATATGAGTGTCTTGTTTATTTAGTTTATGTAATTCAATTTATTTAAAGACTTTGGGAAAATTATAAGTGATACATTTCCACCTTTGTGTGGGTGTTCTATTTTACTTATTTTCTTTTGGACATTGAACGATTATAAAGGCATGTTTCCATCCATGGATGGGTGCCTAATTATTTTGTTTGAACTTGTTGTGTTTTTAATAAAATGATTATTTATTCTTATGATTGCATGTAGTATGGATAATATCATTATAATTAAGAATTCTAAAATATTAAGACCTGAAATGGAGGTCGGTTCCAATGAACTGAGCAATGTGGGGGTGCTGAGTCATTCTCACCTTTCCCACACACACCTAACTTTTTGAACCCAATTGGGGGATTCCTTAGGAATTGAGCCATTCGCCCCTTTCTTTTTCCCAGCCCGTCTGGGTAGCGACTCCATTTTCTCTAGGTTTAGGCCTAACAGTGCCGAAGTTGTAAGAACCATTCCACATGAGAGTGGGGGAAAAAATCCTCGCTCACACACTATTAGTTGAGTCCCCAAACTCTCTTACAACACAAATGGTCAATTTCTTTTCAACCACAACTTGCTCCATCTTTCTTTACACCACTTCTTCTTTAGCTGCCTCTCCATCTATGTTTTAGAAAGAAGACATGACAAAACTTTCATGCAAACCTCCTCAAATCATGAAAGTTGCCGGTGGTGGTACTCAGTTGAACCTTGGCAATGGATTTTCCTTTGTGCTAGGCTTGTTGGATTTGGGCAGCTTTCCACTGTCAATCAAATTCTGGATCTCATGACTCAACCTCAAACATTTGTCCTTGTCATTTACTTGCATTTGATGGAATTGGCAGAATGCCTTAGCATCAAAGTTAGGTGGAAGACGATTAGGCAAAGGGCGAGGAGTCAAGGGTTGTAATAATCCCTTCTTTTGTAGCTTATTGAGAACCCAAGATAGTGGCTTCCCCAATTCTGAAATTTGTCTCATTCCTCCTTGAACAGTTGCATTAATATCAACTGCCTTTTGTGTGATCTGATTACCAGACTAGTAGCTCCCTTTCACAATCCTTCTTGCCGAAAAGCGGTTCTTTTCTCTTTTATACTCTTCAATTTGCAAACTAGCTTGCCGAAGGTCAGATGAGTTTATGAGACATCCATTCATGAAGACTAGGCAATACCCCTCTCACAATCATCCTAATCTGATCCGATACATTAGGCCTCTTTTTTAGCATTGCAGCCTTATTTCTCCACCTCTTCACATAGTCAACAAAGTTCTCATTTGATTTTTGCCTAATGGACTCAACTTCCATCAAAGTAACCTCTAATTCTGCATTATAGCCATATTGTTGGATGAAGGCCTTATATAGCAAATCCCAGCTCTTTTGAGCATCATCCTCTAAGGTGTTGAACCAATTCTGGACAATAGGGTCCAATGAGATCATGAAATACCTTAGAGTTTGAGCTTTGGTAACTCTAGCATACCGCATAACAATGATATATTGCTTCACATGGAGATGAGGATTTCCAATTCCATCTTACTTTGCAAAGGAGGTCATCTTAAATTTGTATGAGACCTCTTCATCTAGCTCAAACAACTTGTCAACCTCTGACATTTCTTTAGTTTTCAGCTTCATTTCAAATTCATTTTCCAAATCAGCAATCAGCTTCTCAACATCTAAAGTTTCAGTCTTTTCTATGGCTGATCTTTCAACAACCTTCTATTCCTTCTTCTTGTCTTGAGGATATTGAAAGTATTGAGCCCAATCATCATCATCATCATCAAGGACTACTTTCTCATCATCAAAGGCTACTTCACCAGCCTTAGCCTTTCCTTTATCCTTCGGCTTCTTTGTGCTGGTAGATGCCTCAGTAGTGTTTCCCAAAAGTGCAGCTAGTTGGCTCCTTATAGTTTCAGCCAAGGCCTCCTTCAGTTCTTCCATCTTGGCATTGAGTGTGTCATCCACCATCCTTTAATCTATTTTGGATCCATTTCTCTTGGTGAGAAGCTAATTGAGTCGCTGCTGGATTTTGTGTCACTAGCGCAGGTTGGGTTGTCGCATGCTTTTGAACTGCTATACTTCAGGTCTGTGAGCTAGAAAGGATCAATAATATGTTATGCAATGTGTGTATGCATGTATGCATGTATACACAACAAACAAACAAAGATAATTAAGACGTCCCTTTCAACCTTATAACTTCCACAAACGAATGATGAGTCTCTTTTCCTAGGTATATGGTCAACAAAATACCAACATGGGATATTTTATTTCACAAAAAATTCTCTCAGATGGTTTAACCAATACTTTCATTTTCTAACATACAAGTCGGTCCATGATAATTCCCATTAATTAGGTTTTAATCCCTTGAATCTCAATTAAAACAACTTTTATGCTATATTTGATTAAAACTAAATTAAGAGGTTTATAATAAATAGATTTCATATTTGAAAAAGTAACTAGTGATTCATGCCAAAAACAAGCCCATGATTAATGGTTCTTAGTATAAGCTAGGCTCACAATTAATTCTGTGTATTCCATAATTATCCTAAATATTTGTAAGCTCTTTTGTAATCTTTAGATGAATCAAATAACTTTATTTCAAAAGCCCTTAGGCTCTTAAGTTTGGGCCATAGAGTTGAAAAAGATTTTCAACCCATCTTGAAAAGTCTATCTTGAAGATTTTGAAAATTTGCAATTTGGTCTTTTGGATTTAAAAGAAAAAGTTGTTTTGAGCTTACAATATAGGTAGGTCATATTAGAAAAAGGGAAAACCAAATAAGCCATGGCTTAAACCAAGATAAATTAACCATAGTCAAGCAACAAGCATTTAGGGTAAAAATCTAATAAAGTAACTAGGCAAATTACATGGCTTTAGTCTTTGGGTTGAAAAGTTCAGGTTCCCATAACAAGTATATACCAAATGGTATAAGGCTATGATTGGTTATGTCATGCTCGATCTCCGTACCTTGAGTGAAAGTATGGTATCCCTTATATAATACAACACGGGTTACACAGGTGTCCTAGCTCACGCACACAATGCAATATAAAAGATGCAATGGACAATATCATAATAAGAAAAATTAAAATAATATAAAGATAATGGGATCAACTTCTCTTGTCCCCAGTTGAGTCACCACTGTGAGCCGTGTTTTTTGCTCGTACTCCCATGTTGAATGGTTTTTGCGACTTCGGTACTATTAGGTTCATGGCCTTAGAGAGCACGGGACTAAACTATGAGAAAATGGAGTTTCCACTCGAATGGGTCGCGAAAAAGAAAGGGGTAGATGACTCAATTCCTAAAGAATCCTCAACCCATTATTGGGTTCAAAAAGTTGGGTGGGGAAGGTGAGAGTGACCTTACACCCCCACAGCGCCTGGTTCATTGGAACCGGCCTCATTTTCAGGTCTTAATATTATAAAATTATTAGTTATAATGATATTATCCATAATAAATGAAATTATAAGAATAAATAATCACTTTATTAAAATCACAATGAGTTCAAACAAAATAAATGAATAGGCACCCATCTATTGATGGAAACATGCCTTTACAATTGTCTAATTGTCCAAAAGAAAACAAATAAAATAGGATACTCACCAATTGGAGGAAACATATCATTTACATTAATCAAAAAATTAAATAAATTATATTACATGAGATCTAACAAATGAGGTGCCCATAACATGGAAACATACTTCTTACAATTTCGTGAAACTAAAAACAAATCAATGAACAAACATTCAAGCATTCATTATAAAATCAAATAAAAATAAATTATCCATCAACATGTACAATATTAAGGAATCATCCATTCAAGAAGCATGTAATCAAACTTAAATAAAGTAATAGATATATAAATATAGGGTTTACACTTTAATTAGGGTTGAAATTTTTATGAAAAGAATATTAGGATTTAGGGTTTAAGTAAATTAGGGTTAGAGTTTCTGATGTTGGAAAAATAAAGCTACTGTGATTGTTTGAATACTTTGGATGAATAATGTGAATGGCTACTAGACAAAATAAATCTAAATGCACAACCTACTATGAATTATAAAGACAACCTTTGCTTATGTGGATGCTTCAAATAAATTGATATGAATTAAAAGTATTGGATATAACTGATTGGAATCAATTTAGATAAAGAATAAACATATTCAATATTTAAAACCATCAAAGCATCTTATATTGAATTAATTTATAGTGTACTATCATTTGTTGGCTCCACCATAATTGAACATTGATCAAACCTTTGCTTGCAACAATCTCAAACACTAGCCAAGCAGGAGCAGGACAATATGTAACTCCCTTTGTATGGTTGTTCTTTTATTGTCTGATACTTCTATTCCCTTGTTCTTTCGATAATCCCTTTCCTTTTCATTGCTAGGGTTTTCCTTTCCTATTGCTTCCTCTTCCTGAAAGTTGTCCTCACTGAAGACTGCTCCCGTTCCAAGTCTCAGAAAAATAATCCCTCCAAAAGTCCTTGCTTTCATCTTTTAAGAATGTATTTATAGGCAATTAATCAAATAAAAAACCTAGTCATTATTGGTTAAGAAAATATTTAAAAAGTTAATAATTAAACTAGGTTTAGGCAAAGTTGGTGAGGCTGGCACATGGGCGTGGGCTACAAGCACGGGCTTGTGAGGACGCTGGCTGCGAGCTACGCCATGCCTGCACTGAATTGGTGTGCCAATTGCTAATTCGCGTATGCCGGCCCTCCGCGTGTCGCTCGCTGATTCGTTCATTATTTTTATTATTTTATTATTTTATTTTTATTACTATTGTTAAAAATAAATATTATATTTAATATAAATATTTATAATTATATTATAAAATAAATAATAAATATTATATTGTTAAAATAAATAATAAATAATACAAAAATTATTTCAGACTGTTTTAAATGTTCAAACTTGACTTAATCGCCTTTTAATTAGTATCAGACTGGACTTGGTCAAAAAATAAAGGTCTACATGAAGGTTTAGTTTTCTTAAACTCATTAAATTTACAGTATGTTTCTCTTATTTCAACCATTGCCTTGCAATTACTTAAGCCTTCAATAAAGCATTTTTTGTTTCAATAAGAAAATAATATCATCATGCAGTAGCTACTTTTACGTTGCCTCACAGTTATAATTTCAATCAATATATTATCATATAATAAAATTCATTATCCAATAGTAATAAATTTTTACTTCAGGCCATAGCCAAATGTAAGTATTAAACCCTAATGATATTTCTAAAAACCTTTAAGCCCTAACTTTATTTCGAAAATCCTAAATTAGCATTCTAAACTTTTAGAAACCCTGATTTATATATTAAAACCCTAGTTTTACATATCTATTATTTAATGAAATATTAAAACCTAGACTTGATCTTTTTAATTTATTCAATGAAATATTAAAGCCTAGACTTGATCATTTAATTTTTTAATGTGTGCTTGTGATGGATGATTTACTTTTATTTTATTTGTAATGAATGGTTGAATATTTTTATTAGTCTATTTTAATATTCAAGAATGTAAGAGGTATGTTTCCACTTTATGGGTACCTCATTATTTAGGCTCAATGTAATTTAATTTATTTTGGATATTGGACATTTTAAGGGCATATTTCCATCTAGTATGGATGGCCATTTATTTTGTTTGGACTTTCCTTTTTTCAATACAATGATGATCTATTTTGATAATTGCATGTAGTATGAATGAATTTATAATATTTAAGAATTTAATAATATATAGATCTGAAAAGGAGGCCAGTTCCAATGACCCGAGAGTTGTGGGGTGCTGGGTCATTCTCACATTCCCTACGCATACCAAACTTTCCTAACCCAGTAGGTAGTTGGGGATTTCTTAGGAATCCAATCATCTACCACTTTCCTTTTCCCTACCTGTCCAGGTGGTGACTCCATTTTTTCTGGGTGTAGGCCCATGTTCTCTAAGGCCCTGAGCCTAATAGTGCCAAAGTCGCAAGAACCAGTCCATATTGGATTAAGGCAAAAATCCCCACTCACAGTGGTGCCTCAACTAGGGATAAGAGAAGTTGATTTTGTTGGTATTTTATTATTTTATTCTTTCTTGTTATAATATTGTCCCTTACATTATTTAGATTGCATTGTGTATGTGAGTTAGGATGTCCATATTTTTTGTGTTTTGTTATATAACAAATACCATACTTTCACTCAAGGTATGGAGATCGAGCATGGAATAACCACTCAGAGCCTTGTACCTTTTGGTATATACTTGCTATGGGAACCTGAATTTTTCAACCCAAGGACTAAATCTCATATAATTGGTCTAGTTATTTTCATTAGGTTTTTACCCCAAATGCTTGTTGTTTGACTATGATTAATTTATCTTGGTTTAAGCCACAACTTATTTGGTTTGTTTTTTTTTTGCTAATATGACCTACCTATATTATAAGCTCAAAATAATTTTCTTTCTTTAAATCCAAAAGACCAAATTCCAAATTTTCAAAATCTTCAAGATAGTCTTTTCAATATGGATCGAAATTCCTTTTCAACCCTATGGTCCAAACTTAAAAGCCTAAGGGATTTGAAACAAAATTATTTTTTCATCTAAAGATTACAAAAAAAGCTTATAAATATTAGGCCAATTATGGAATAGCAAAAATTAATTGTGAGCCTAGCATATACTAAGAACTATTAATCATGGGCTTGTTTTGGTATGAATCATTAGTTACATTTTCAAATGAGAAATCTATTAATGATAAAGCTCTTAATTTAGTTTTAATCCAATATAACATAAAAGCTATTTTAATTGATTGGATGGATTAAAGCCTAAATTAATGGGAATTATCATGGACAGACTTCCATGTTTGAAAATATAACTGTTGGTTAAAATAGTCTGAGAGAATTTCTAAAAAATAGAATATCCCATGTTGATATTTTGTTGGCCATATACCTAGGAAAAGAGACTCGCCATTCATGTGTGAAAGTTATAAGGTTGGAAGGAACGTCCTTAATATCTTTATTTGCTATTTGTGCATACATGAATACACGCATTGCACAACATGTCATTGATCCTTTTAGGCTCACAGACTTGGAGTACAGCAGTTCAAGAGCGTACAACAACCAAACCTACTCTAGTGATGTAGAATCCAGCAGCAACTCAATTAGCTTCTCACCAATAGCAATGGATCCCAAACAGATTCAATGGATGGTGGATGGCAACCTCAATGCCTAGATGGAAGAACTAGAGGAAGCCCTGGCTGAGACTATAAAGAGCCAACTAGCTACACTTTTAGGGAACAATGTTGAGGCATCTTTTAGCACTAAGAACCTGAAGGACAAGGGAAAGGCTAAGGCTGGCGAAGTAGCCTTTGATGATGACAAGTTAGTTGATGATGATGATGTTGACTGGGCTCAATACTTTCAAGATCGACAAGATAAGAGGAAAGAGCCAAATGTTGTGGAAAGATCAGCCATGGAAAAGACTAAAACTTTAGATGTTGAGAAACTAATTGCTGATTTAGAGAAGAAATTTGAAAAGAAGATAAAAGCATATGAGATGTCAGAAATAGACAAGCTATTCAAACATGATGAGGAGGTCTCTTATATATTAAAGATGCCTTCCTTCACTAGGTACAATGGTACAAGAAATCCCCACTTGCAAGTTAAGCAATAAATCACTGCCCTGCAGTCTACCATAGCTACTAAGGCTCAAACTCTAAGATTTTTTATGGTCTCATTGGATCCTATTGTAAAAAATTGATTTAATACCTTGGAAGAAATTACCCAAAAAGATTGGGATATGCTGTATAAAGGAAAGTTCTATCTTATCAACTTTTCAAGATGCAGATGAAGGAAATACGAATGAGGAGGTGATGACCATTGCCCTTGATACGTCTGAATAAATGAAGCATCTTCGACTTCAACACAATAAACTTCCCTTGGCTTATTTAGCTCTTGTTTCATTTTATTTATTTGGTGTTTTCTTGAACATTTTTTTTACAAATTATGTTTGTTTGAATAAATTATTTTCATTAAATTTTTGATGGTCTTTGTTCATTTTGGTGCTCAACCAATGACGAGTCTAGCTTGATATTCATGAATTAGTATATCTATGCATCATGATTTGAATGGATTTACTAGGTGAGGAAATTATTCTATAGCATTAAGCTATGTATTCTTACTTAGAGAGGGCTCCTACATAATTACCTGTGTTTAGGTCCTAGTCAATATTAGAATATGCTTTAATGAACTTTCGAGATGAAATTGAACTCTATTTATTTAAGGGAGAGATGATTTAGGCATTGTTTGATAAGCAAACAACTAGTATCCACCTAATTAAATATCAATCCCTAGTTGTCCCTTTGAACCTTCATAAAATTTTAGCTTACTCTTCATTTTCTAGTAAACCCAATGACCTACCCTGAGCTATTGTTACACTTTTAACAAGTCTGATGATCACTAAGGTGAAAGGGCAAGAAGATCAAAGAAATAAATACATAGTCAAGACCACAAAGTTCACTCGAACTTGATTAAATATCTCCAATCTCTTTTACCATTGAGATAAAGTCAGGACAACGAAGTATTTATCCTTACTAAAGTATACTCACTCTACTCCACTCATCCATAGTTAGAAGTATAGAATGGTGCAAGCAAGATAATTCTTTTGGAACTAGGACCCAACAACAACAACAAAAAAAAAATACAAAAAAGGGAAAAAATAAAAAAAAGAAAAGAGGAGAAAGAGTAAAAAAAAGAGGGAAAAAAAATGGGTCCTGAGTTTGTGCAAAAGTAAAAGGAAAAGATGAAGATCGTATTATTCAGTTCTATATTTCTTCCGAGGAGATAGAAGGAAATGGAAGTCTAGCAAGATTGCTTCCAGCTGCCTATGGTTCCAACAAGAATATTATAGTGTGAAGATTTATCAGCAATGTCACATCAACCCCAACTCAAATATAGCTTTTATTTAACTTGTGTCCCTTATAGACCTCATTTCAAGCCTATTAATGACCTGTTGATCTCTCTTGGTAGGCAGAGTCTATTAGTGGAGATAGTTTGGATAAGCATGCATATGAGAAAGATAATATTTAAACTCAATGAGACCTTTGGTCAAGTATTGTGTATGTGCCTATCTGAAATACAATAGTTCTTGATTAAATGGAAATGATTCCTAAGTTTAGTACAATAACTAAGGTTGTCATGTTATAGATATGTTAATTTGGAAAATTAAGTCTGTACAATGACACTGATTTGACATAACCAAAATATGATTTTTAAGACTAAATAATAATAATAATAAATAATCAATAATAAAAATATTTTTGTCATACAAAACCTTCAAGTTAAGGAAAGTATGTTACACCATCGAACCACGAAGGACATACTGGGCAAATAAATGATTGTTGGCAACGTTATGAAGAAGCTACCAACTGACATGATGAATCATAGTTTTAAATGAATGTATCTCTGACTATGCCGCTTGGGCCCTACTACTCATGATTTCATCTTTGAAGATAAAAAGCCATGGATGTAAAGGCTTCTACTATTCTAATGCAAGACCTAAACAAATACTTTGGCTTATTACCTTGGTCTGTGAGTCAATGGAACCACTGTAAGTATTATTCATGCATATCATGCATACATGAGAATATCACACTACATTTCTTATCTTGTGTCCCTATTCTTTATCAAGGTAAACAACAGATACTCTATGAAGTAAATGAGAAGCAGATATGGAATCAGAGGGTATGGAAGGCCCATTGCTTGAGGAAGCTCCAGTTACTTTATAAAAATAGAGATGCATGCTTGTACGAGGAACCAATAATAAACAAACATTAATTAGAGCCTGCATGGGAAAAATCATTAGTTTGAGCCTACATAGGGGGCAAAACTTTCTCTTTTCAATTTTTGAGTTTATGCGTGTACAAAACATTTGCAGACTCACTTTCAATATTTTGTTACACAGGGGGCAAAGAGAGGATATGAAAACTAACTAAAAAATAGCGAAATTTTTTGCAAAAGGAAGAACAAAAAGAATGGAAAAAGAAGATAATTAGAATTCTCAAAGGAATGAAGATGCAAGATCAGTCCAGCTAGAAGAGCTGAAGCCAATATAGACCCAATCTCCAAAGGATGAAGATCCATTATGAAGGGTGAAGGCCCAATTTCAAGGATGAAGATCCATTTTGAAGGAAGAAGACCCGATGTCCAGTGATGAATATCCATTTTTAAGGGTGAAGATCCACTTTAAAGGGTGAAGACCCGGTGTCCAAGGATGAAGATCCATTTTGAAGGGTGAAGACCCAATGTCCAAGGATGAAGATCCGAGGTCCAAAGATGAAGATCCATTTTTTAGCTTGAAGACCTACAGTCCAATTAAGAATGGAACAACTGGCTAGAAGAAAGCCAAAATTCTCAAATGACAGAAGGTTAATAGAATTCAGTGAAGAATGGAATAATCGACTAGAAGAAAGTCGAAATTCCTAAATGACAGAAGGTCAGTCCAGCTATAAGAGCTGAAGTCAATCCATTGAAAAATAGAGCAAGTAGCTATAAGAAAGCCATGATAGAAGATCAATCAGCTAGAAGAGCTAAAATTGTTTAGTTAGAAGACAGTCATAACTCTCACCTGACAGAATGTCACCCAAATCAAATATAGTCTCAGGTCCAAGTACCTAGTCCTGGGTCCAAGTACCCAAATAACATTCAATCTTAGGTCTAAGTACCAAGTCCAGGGTCAAGGTACCCAAATCATTATCGAGTCCAAAACTCAATTCAGTTCCAGAGTCTAAACCAATCCGAGTCCATAACCTAATCTAATCTCAGGTCAAGAACCCAATCAACCTCGAGTCGAGAACCCATCCTCATCCAAAATTAGCTCAAAATCATGTTGCTTTTCACTCTCTTCTACTAAAGTCTCAGATCATTCAAGCAAGGGGCAAACTATAGACCCTTGATTTTGGCCCTAAGCTAGTCCGATCCTAATTAAGGAAGGCCTAGTCAAGTTTTGTCCATTCTTAATGCCTTAAATCTATTTTAAAACCTTTATTTAGATTGGTTTAATTTTATTGGGTCTAAAATAAGCCAGTTCAATTTTGAATGTCCTAAAGATGGTTTGATTCAAATTTAGAAGGGTTGGGTGTTGATTCATGTCAATTTGGGACATGTCCATATGTTGCTCTCTAATTAACTCTACTATAAGCATCACTCGCAAGTATACGAGGTAGCTGTAGCTAAGGTGATCGCCCCAAGGTCATCTCACAATGAAGCTAGAATAGCTAATTGATTATCAGATTATAAATAACAAGTAATTAATAAATTTAAATTGCTAACAACTAATGAAGACAGATCGATTGGAGTTTAAAACAATAAAAGTAAACTGAGCTGATATATTGATTCACTTAATAGAAAGGTCTAGGGTTTGCACTTCGCTACTACTTATATGTATGAATGGTTATTCCTCTCAACCAATTTAATTTCAAAGATTAGATCTCAAGCAACTTAATTAATTGAATCAAGGAAATAAGCTCTCGCATTCAAACCTCTTTCAAATAATCTTGTTACAATTGAAATAATCCTTTTCTTAGGTTATATTTCTAATTCACCTAAGTCCCTAATTAAATTTTTCCAGCATTAGACTTCATCTCTCAATCCTTCATCTAATACCTTAAACATATAACTAGTGGCCAATCAATTATATATTAACAATAATTCCATTCAATCAAGGCTAAAGAAATAATTCAGTTAAGAGCAATAACCAATTCATACAATCATAGTAGATCCATACAAACCCTAGACTAGATCAAATTAGTTCATAATAATGTTATCAAACATACTTATCTCATTAAAATTCAAAGAAATCAATTTAGACATAATAGAATTCATGAATACAATTCCCAAGAAATGTAAGAGATAAAGTTTGAGAACAAAACCAAATTACAAACTCCCTTTAAGCTTCTGAAGAATCTCTTGATTAGGTCTTGCTAGAAGAATGTTGCAATGGCATAAACAATTTTAATCTAGACTAGTTTAATCAAAGTGTAATCTAAATATCAAAGAAGACAAGATATGAAACCCTAACTTCTTTCTTTGACTGAAAAACTCTATGAAAACAGCTCTCAAACTTTCGAACTCTAATTCTATTATTTATACGAAACCTCCGCTCCAAAAATCCGCGTTTTCTTTAGTCCATGAGTGACACGGCCAAGCTCAAGTGAACTTGGCTGTGTTTGAGGTGCTTGGAGGGACACGTCCACAAGCTTGGCCGTGTCCCCTGAAGGTGTCTGCTTTTGTTTGATTTTCATCTCTTCTTCCTTTGGACTTGTGTGTGTGACACGACCAAGCTTAGACAACTTGGCCGTGTTTGTCATGTTTGGAGGGACACGACCACAAGCTTGGCCGTGTCCCTTGAGTGTGTCACCTTCTGATTTTTTGGTCTTCTTTCTTAGCTTGGTATGGGACACGGCCAGTGGCTTGGCCATGTCCTCTGAGTGTGTCAGTCACTGCCTGAATTTTCCTTTCTCTTGACTCCTTGATTTTTCTTCCTCTCTTGGTTCCTTGCATATTAACCTAAACCAACACTTAAACAAACTTTAACCAAAAATCAAATAAACATTAACCAACAACACATAAACACCACACTAAAAACTAGATAAAAATGACATAAACACTGAAATAAATTAAAACTACCAAAATTGATGAAAATACTAAATAAACATATTAAAATTAACAAAATACCTAAAGAAAACAATAATTATCATAATAAATAAGATACAAATCTATGACAAAAACTAATAAAACAACTACCCCACACTTAAAACTTTGCTTGTCCTCAAGAAAATTCCCATGGCATAAATTAAAACCGCAAGCAACCTTAACTATAATTCCAGCATATAAGATGAAATCCTTTAAGACTCAGCTATAAATAATTGCAATTTCTTTCAATCAAGATCTTCTTACACTACAAAAATATTCGGCATTTGCGACGAAAATCTGCGACGGACATGTTTCCGTCGCAAATTTACTACGGATCTGCGACGGATTTGAGACGGAAGGATAAGTCAGAGGAATTTTGAGAAATTGGTCGCAAATCCGTTGCAAATCCGTCGCAGATCTGCGACGAAAATCAGTTCGTCGCAAATAATCGTCGCAAAAGTTGGCCCAAAAACTTGGCGCGCGAGAGACCCGAGTATATTTTTTCGCAAAATTTTTTCCGTCGCAGATTGGTTGTAGAAAACACTAAAAAATATTCGGCATTTGCGATGGAAATCTGCAACAGAAAATTTCCGTCGCAAATGTTCGACGGATCTGCAACGCATTTGCGACAGAATAATAAGTTGTAAGAATTTTGAGAAAGCCGTCGCAAATCGGTTGCAAATCCGTAATAAATCTGCGACGGATTTTTGTTCGTCACAAATTTCGTCGCTAAAGTTGGCGGGATTACTCCCGCCGAGAATTTTGCGGAAAATTTTTACCGTTGCAGATTGGTCGCAGATTCGTTGCAAATTTGCTACCCATTTGCTACGGATTTGCGACGAAAATAAAATTTGACTATATATATGTATCCGTCGCAAATCGGTGGCAAATCTGTAGCAAATTATTTTAAAGCATATTTTGATTTCAACAAATCGATTTTTTTGTATAGCTTCATTTAAATATTTTATATATTACATTGAAATTAATTTAATAATTTATAATGACAAGTTAAATTTTAGTTATTATCACTAATATAAAATTTTAAATTAGTATTTAATTTTTTTGTGCAATTCATTATCTTAAAGTGGAGTATGATAGAATCATATTCGTAATTCAAATTTACGAATATTTTATTAAATTAAAATGGTATTTTTATTAAGTGATCTACGTATTTAGTGGTTATAATAAAAACTTATTAGTTATTAAGCAATAAACAGTACTAATAGTACTAATAATATAATGAATTGTGTTTTGTAAATTAAAATAATAAAATTAATAGTATAACATATTAATAGTAAAAAATTATATTTACTAATTACTAATTTACTGTCTAATATTTATCATCATATAAATAATTAAAATATATTTTAAATTAACTTCAAAATAAAATAAATATAAATATAGATAATTCTGATTTTTTTAAGAAACTATATTGTATAACATAATTTTTATTTTTTTAAAAAAATATTGTTTTTTTATATGCACTTGATATACTAAATATATAATCTATGTCTATTTAAAAATAAAATATATTTTTAATATATTAAATATGTATTTAAAAAAAATGATATTTTTAAAATTAACAAAGAGAATTGAATTTGGGAAATATTTTCGAAGGGTAATGTATCAAATGTTTTACTGCCCAACCTAATCTCAGAATCCTCACTCTCCTATTTGCGCCGCTCCCTCTCTTCTCCTCTCTGCAGTAACCATCGCAGCATCGCCATCTTCATCTCAGCCTCCTCTCGCCTTCACAGAGAGGTCACCGCCATCATCGCCACCTCCATCTTCATCTCAGCCTGCTGGTATGTCCTCCACACCCCCCCCACACACACACATTTTGAATCATTTGGATTGTAGCAGTACAAATCTCCATTTCGAATCTGACTCTTTATTAGCAGTACAAATCTCCATTTCGAATCAACCTTGGCAAGGAATGCATCAGGCCCTTGTCTATAATATTAGAAGTATGAGAGGTCGTCATTGGAATTTGGTTATTCAATATGCTTCTGGTTTTTCCTCTGCACTGGGGAAATTCCTCTTGTTTTCATTTTGCAATTAAAATGTTTCTTGTGTTATATTTTAAACAAAATCAACCCCCAATTTGTATCATGATTTTTAATTTTTTTTTCTTGCTGATTGCTGCTGAAGTATCTAACAGATCTGTGGACATGGTGCGGGCCCTTTTCATGATGAATAAGTTACCCATATTACTTGAATTACTCATATATCTTTCTTTTCATGAGCATGTTTACAGGCCAGATGGTTGTAGCTGTGTTTAATAAGCCTCTGGTGTTATGGGTTGGACAACTGGATCCACTTAATTTTACTGGCCTGCCTTACTTGAATGCCATTTACTTCTTGGGGGATTGTGTTTAAGACTTTTGCTATTAGCTTAACAACTCCAATTCTTACTTGGTTTAGTAGTGAGTATTAAGTTCTAGATATGCATTGGCTGTGAGTCTTTTAACTGATTGGACTAGTGCGTGAATTAAGTAGTTTCTAGAAAGTTGACTGTGGTTTTAAGGCTGTCTCTCTCCCCTCAAGGATAACCTAAATTTTTTTAGAGTTTCTGAATGCATGTCAATCAATAGAATTGCTTAAAAAATTGAGGATGCTAAAGTGGCAATTCAAGAGAGGTAATTTTGGATGCATTAGTCTCTTAGTATTACTGATATTGATCAGCCCCTGTTTGGGCTCACGTTAGTAGGTTTGCGAACTAAAGAAAATATGAATATGCTGATATATATATATATTGGTTTATTTTTTGAACAATGCCAGGGGCTGTTGGAATTCACAGTTCAGGATTCAGAGACTTCCTGTTGAAGCCAGAGCTTCTTCGAGCCATTGTAGATTCTGGATTTGAACATCCTCCAGAAGGCAAATTCTTTTGACTTGTCTTTATATAATATAATTTTCTTTTTCTCAATTATTCTTTTGACTTCAACTAATATGAAGTGAATCATGTGTGGGCTTTGGCGGAATGGATTGTCTAATATTTGAGCCATAATTCAATGTGTTCCATCCTACCCTTCCATATGTGCTGTCATCATCTGATGATATGCTCATAAAACTTTGGGATTGGGAGAAGGGTTGGGTCTGTACTCAGATTTTTGAGGGACATTCCCATTATGTGATGCAAGTAACATTTAATCCAAAAGACACAAATACTTTTGCAAGTGCATCCCTTGATCGCACCATAAAGGTATAAAGGTTTTTCTTTTTCTATTGTTATCTTTTTGGAATGAATTTTGTGTATCCCCTGACATGCTTATTATTATTTACTTCTTCAATAGATTTGGAATCTTGGATCCCCTGATCCAAATTTTACACTGGATGCCCATCAGAAAGGAGTAAATTGTGTTGATTACTTTACTGGTGGTGATAAGCCTTATCTAATCACAGGTTCTGATGATCATACTGCTAAGGTCTGCCTTCAATTTCTATATCAAATGTTATTCAATGAGTTTTCATTTTATATTTCTTGATTTTGGAGTAAATAAATATTTGCTATGTGAACAGGTATGGGACTATCAAACAAATAGCTGTGTCCAGACACTGGAAGGCCACACTCACAACGTCTCTGCAGTATGCTTTCATCCTGAACTTCCTATAATAATTACAGGTTCTGAGGATGGGACAGTTCGCATATGGCATTCAACAACTTACAGGTAAACTTTGTTCTGCAACTTACTTTTTATTGTACATGTCCATCAATATTGTGACTCTTTTTGTTTTTAAAATTTTAAATTATAATTTTAACATGTACATTTCAATTTCAGTAGTAAATTGCTCTAGGGAGTTTTTGTACATTGCCAGAAGAAGATTTATCTAACAGTTGTTTTGTAGAAATTATTTAAGCAATTATGTTTCTAGAGTAAAATTTATGAATTTCCGGTTCATATGCTAGTTAACCAGCTGCAGTATTTAAATATAGTTGCCTGTGTGTGCCATTATTGACTGCATGTTTTATAGTGCTATAATTTTGAATTTCTGTTGAAGGACCATATTTGCTCTCAGTGAATGCAGGCTGGTAAAAGGCTAGATTAGGTTGACTTTTGATAGGTAGTCATTAATGAATACGGTATAAAGAAGATTTTTTTTAAAAAGGCCAAAGTTTTCATTCTTTTTATGGTTTTTCCCCTCTTCTTTCTTTTTCATGCCAAACTGTCTTTTATCTGAATCTTTGTAATATATAGTCCAGTAATGGGGTTTTATTACCTTTCAAGTGTTTTGATCTGGAGATGTATTTTACTGTTTTATAGGCTTGAGAACACATTGAATTATGGTCTTGATTAAATATTATAAGATGAACTGGATTGATTAAAATGGCCTTTTTCTTTTATCTAATAGTTCCAGTTTTGCTTTTGGCTTCAAACCCATGAAAGATACCACATTGTATCTATTAGTTATCTTGCACATCAAAAGTTTAAATGTTATATGGTCTGCAAACAAAGGCTCTCCAGTAGCAAATTATGATAATTTCTCCTTTGGTGAAGATGGTAAAGTGTCTTTGCACAAGAGGGAAACAACGATTTGGACACCTGATACTGGTGGTAGAAGGGTTTCTACAATAAAATTGCAGGATTCAGGAAATTTGGTTTTGTTTACTTCTTGTGAATTGTGTATTAATTAGTTACTTGTCAATTAAAAATTTTCTTGTTAACATGATTTTTTATGAATATTGCTTGTGAATTGTGTGTATTGGCTACTGGATTCTTTTGACTCTAACGTTGTTTTGATTTTCTTTTTTAGGAAAGCTTTCAGAAATTGAAAGCATCACAATCTACAGAAGAGGCAAATGGAGAGGAAGTTCAATCTTGTACTAAGGATGATGATGATTTATTTGTTGAAGCGGCAGGAGGAATAAAGAAGGCCAGATTATATGGGTTGGGGAATTTAGCAATTTCTCACATCTTTAAGGGCAGTGGAAGTACATCTCAACAAGTGAATGAGAATATGTTAACTGAGATACGTGATGAGATAAGCAATAAAGTCAGTCATATAGAGAGCAAATTAGAGACCAAAATTGCAGATATGACTCGATTTTTGGTTGAGAACCAGACTTGGATTCAGAATATGTTACTAGGACGGCCAACTGAACCTCCTAGATGGGCTCCAACAGAACCAACCCCACCAGCAGAAGATCAAGTAACAGCAGAACATCCAGATGATGACTAGTGTATGACTTTGGCTTAGTTTTTACTTTTGAAAGTGTTCATACTTTAATACTTTGAAATGTTTAAAACTTATATATTGTAATGACTTTTGAATTATGTTAGTTTAACTAACTATTGCATTTTATATAAATGAAAATTGGTGTAAATTTAGATTTATGTAATTAAATTGTAAATATTATTACTACATGTGTGTATTTTATATATAAAATCCATATAATGACACAAAAATTGTAAATTCATTGCATCTGCGACGGCATATGCGACGAAATTTGCGACGGAAAACACCACGGCATATATACTCCAAAACATCTGCGATGGCCTTTGTGATGGATTTGCGACGAGTTTTGCGACGAAATCTGCGACGGAAAATCTGCAACGACAATCTGCGACGGTTTCTGCGACGGTTACTGTTTGCCCGCGAAAATTTGAGTGGCAAATTTGCGACCGCCTAGTGGTAGCAAATCGGTCGTAATCTGCGACGGCCCGTCTCAAAATTGAAAATTGCGACGCCTTTTTTATTAACGGATCGTATCCATCGCAGATCGATTTGCGACGGATCTGCGACAGATTCTGTCTGTTGCAAATAGCGTTTTTTTTTGTAGTGTTAACTCATTCATTAATCCAAACATACAAATCGCATCTCTCATCTAAGTGTTTCACTCGATTTCAAAGGTTAATTCACTCAAACCACTCATGACTGCATACTACCATAAACTTGCTTAATTATCCAATCTCCCTCACTGATTTTCTCAAGAAATAATCCGAAGGTCTTTTATTTGGATGTAATGGGGCTAAGGTGTAGGTGTGAGAAAAGACATTTAAGCTGAAACATCAAGAAATGGAGTATCTAAATTAGACAATACTCTTGCTCAGAAACTCATAGCTCCCTCAAATGGCATATTCACCATCCCTTGATAATCTTACGTACTTGCACACTAAAAGAAAAGTACATGAGTCGACATTCCTCTAATGCTAGAAAATATATGAATTTTGTATATATATATATATATCTTCACTTTTATTTTCCTTTTTCTTTTTTTTACTCTTTTTTTAATATATATATATATATATATATACAAAATATAAAATTGCATGAAACATCTAGCTTACAATGTAGAGGAAAAGAATAATCGACTCTTAGCAAATACAATGTGCAAAGTATGCATTTCAGCCCTACATCTTACTAAAGCAATACTATTTTTTGTTTTTTTTTGTTTTTTTTAAATTGCTTACCCCACACTTATGAATTAAACCACCCTATTGTCATATCATAAGAAACTCCATTCCTTAATGCAGGTATGATGATAATAAGAAAAAGTTGAGTTGTGAATTGTGTTGATCAATCAAGAAAAGGTCAAAGGCTCAACTTGGCTCACTAAGGAATTCATAATTAAGGGAGGTCTTTTTAAGCTAAAGGGCCAACCTAATTTGCCTTCATCATTTTAAAACTTGAGATGAAATCATATTGTGAGTTCAATTAGTATGCAAAAGCAAACTCTAGAGATGCAAAATCATGAAGGTGCACACTTAAGAAAAGAAATTCAATTGACAATAACATTCAATCTATGGCTCAAAACTCACAAAGGTGGGTTCTCAAAGATTTATATGTCATGAATTGCAGAATGTGAAAATTGATCCTGAATGAATTCAAATGCTAATCTCTATGCTGATACTAAAGTCTCAAATATAATACCAGAATCACAGAAAAAGTCAATAAGTTTTCAACAATTATGCCATGCACAACGCACAATATAACACAAAACGACAAACAAAACAAGAATTAATGACAAACAAAACAAGAATTAAAGGAAAGTTTAAAGATTACCCCACACTTATAAATGACATTGTCCTTAATGGAAACAAGGATAACAAAGATAAAGAGTCAAGGTACAACCTGTTTCCCATCGATCCCTTGTGAGGCAAACTCTACCTTTTCATCACAAATAGCAAATGTTCAAAAACAAAATAAAATATGTAAAATAAAATATCCAAAATATAAAATGTTAACATTAAAAACAAAATCAAAAAATACAAACACAAATATGTTATAACTAAACACAAGAAAGTAAGGAATTGTCTCGAAAGAACTACGGTGAAGGAGGATGTGATGATGAAGAAGCCGAGGGATGAAGACTCAGAATCTTGGCAAGGATGCTATTGATTTGGTCTAACTGTTGCAAGACCGCAGCATGGTTATGATCTACCTTGCCCTTCAGTGCCTCAATCCTATTAAGTATCTCTTGATTATCCGGAGCTGGAGCATCTTCTTCCAAATCAAGAGAATCCGAGTCGGACCCCTCCTGGACTCGTGTTCTCTTTTGTCTGCCCCCCGGTACTTCTGGCTCAGCTGAAGCCATCATATAAGCCCCTCTCCTGTGCACCACCATATGCATCTTCTCTAGTGTAGCCAAATCCAATGAATCATTACCCGTAATTCTAGTCATGCGACAGGTACTCGGGTCAAAATTATCAAGAAGGGCTATGGCCAATGTGGTAACCAATCCTCCAATACAGATAGCTCCCTTCTTTTTGTTTGCCATACTATAAAAAACATTGGCTAACCAATAGCCAGAACTAATAGGAACTGCATTAACCACACAATCTAAGAAAAATAGTTCACTCAGTTCAACTACACCTGGGCTTTCCTTCCTAGCAAAGAATCCACAAGACATAAAACGATGCAAATACCTCAAAGCGGGATTGCTCAATTTAGTTGCTTTGGCCGATTTGGCCACATAAGTCCCCGAGTCCAATGCTCCCCAAGCAAATTGTTGTTTAAATTCCTTAGGTACCGACCTTTCACCATGTAACACCCCTATACCCCGTATACGTACACAACATGCTTATACGATTGTAATATACGTATACTGAATATAGAAAATGCCACAGTTTATAAAATACACAAGTCATAACTCGAAAAGAAATAAAACAAATATCAAAGGTTTAGAAGAAATTCATAAAACATAATAGATAAAAACGTTTATTAATACGCAGCGGAAATTATAACAAATAAGTACAAATACATTAAAAATCAAAATTTTCAAAACATGAAATATATACATGATTGATAGCTTGACTCTCTGATCTTTAAGCTCTAGGCCAACTCTTCAAGCATAAACTCAACTAGGTCTAGAGGAATCTTCCGTCTCAACCCTATCACCTGCGCGATAAATCACAATCGCGCTAAGCCAACGACTTAGTGGTACAAACCATAATGATATTATGCAATGTCAATATCAATGTCATACATTCAATAATAATAACATAGACACACATGGGCCCAACAAGTATTTAATATGATATTCAAAGTTCAGAGTTACTGCTTTGGTCTATAATCACAATGATCAAGCCCGTAGGCAATATATCTCATATCTCTATCCATGGATAGTGTAACAGACCCAGTCTCTTGGACCATCAACTCAACAAGCTTGAGGAGATCCTCAACCCGGCAAGACTGTTACTAGTAACAGACCCAGTCTCTTGGACCATCAACCCGATTGAAATCGAGGAGATCCTCAACCCAGCAAGACTGTTACTTTTCATATATTTCATATCAATAATTCATATAGTGTAACAGACCCAGTCTCTTGAACCTCAATTCAACTCAATTTGAAGAGATCCTCAACCCGGCAAGACTGTTACCTTTCATAGGCATGCCACCAAACCCAGCACTCTGAAAATTGAATAACATATTAGGCATACAATCAATTCATTTACCTCTTTACCATTCTCTTTCTCAATTCATGTCTTCAACATCATTTACAATATCATAGACAACCACAATGGCTTCACATTTCATTCTATTTCAATTCATATTCAAATACTCATAATCAATATACATATATCATATTGCATTTCACAAAGTTCACATTGTATAAAACATAACATTATTTATATATATCAACAATGCAATAAGATTCCTTAGTACATTCATACTCAAATGTATAAGTTCCAAAATCACATGAATGTATGCAATAATGCAAGATTTGTACTTACCTCAAAACAACTCACACAACTCTATTGACTTCCTCTTCCAAAAATCCTTCACTTCTTAAATTATGGCAAATCACCTTCTTCACAACCTATTCCAAAAGAATGATGAAACCCACATGAGATCATAAGGCTAAGAACCAACTAGGGCAAACTTTAAACATGACACGCTCAACCACACGGGCGTGTCCCTGACCGTGCCCTAACTCTACAACACAGAAGCATTGACAAGCTCAGAACCACGGGCGTGTCATTGGGCGTGTAATACATTCTGTCTCTCAGAAATATTGACATGTCCAACAACATGAGCGTGCTCATGGCCGTTTCAATTCCCCAATAACACAGTGGCTATGACACGTTCAATAACACGGGCGTGTTACTGGCCGTGTCAAACATACTGCCACACAGAACAATTGACACGCCTAAAGACCTGGACGTGCTCGTGGGCGTGTCAGACCAAAAACCCAGATTCCGGCCACAACAACCTCACAACCAACATTTTTCTTCTTACCACCATCATCCACTTCAAACCAACTTAGCCCAAACATACCCAAAACCATATCAAACTAGCAAAAATAACAAAACAACCCAAAATATACATCAAACACAATCCAAAATATCATCACCACCCTAAACACAACCACAACACTTCTAGACCAACAAACTTACTCTTTCCTTCCATCCAACCCCAAAATCCAAACATCAATAGAACCAAACACTCTTAAACACACCTAAAATCAAACAAACACATTCTCAAACACAACTTCAACTCACAAACCCAAACAAATCAAAGAATCAAGTGGAAAGACTTACCAAGAATGAGGAAACTCTTAAATCTCCAATTTGATCTCTTGAAAACTTCCTTCAATCTTAAACTTGGAAGATCAAAACTCTTCTTGCTCTCTTGCTTCTTTGATGGTCGGACAACAAAAGGAAAAAGAAAGAAAAGGAAAGAGAACCACGATGAAAAAAGAGAGAAAGAAAGAAACCAAAGAAATCAAAGTCAAACTTTTCCTTAAAACCCTCTCATCCAAGCAATAATAATATTAAAATAATCCAAATTAACCTCTTCCATTCTTTTAATTTCCCATTTCCACTAATTAACTTAATTAATTTAAAATAACTAAATATCTTCTTCCACTAACCTTCTTTGACTTTGACTTGTGTATATGTTGTATATATTTTCATATACACAACATATACATTCTCTATATAATTCTTTTCTCTTACCAAAGAAACATATACATAAAATCCAATTATAACAAATATACCAAAACTTCTAGGGTACATTTTGGGATATTACACACCATGTTGATGGAAACCAAATATACCATTTAATTGTTCAATACTAATCACAAATGATTTTCCAAGCAACTTAAAACTCAACCTAGAGCAAATTTTCTGCGCATCTCTTTCAACATTAAGAGATATTAAGAACTCCAAAGTAAGCTCTTGAAATTGCAAAGGTCGCAAGGAGACTAGGTTCTCCCACCCAAGGGTTTGAACATAATGATAAAAATTATCCCTAATATTAAGAGCATTAAGGGATTCATCATTGACATACCTCATCGGGAAGAAACCCCAAGCCAAAAGATTCGCTCTCTTCAAAGATGAAAACGATGAAGATGAAGATGCACCTTCAGTTGTAGGTCTCTTCTTCATGCGGTGGGAAACCATCTTCGTTCTTGGCATCTTGAAAGATCTCTTCTTCGATCAACCCCGAAACACATTAGAAAAATAAAAACCGATCAAAGCACCCATTCCATTTATTTAAATCAAACATCAAATCAAAATTGCTGAATTAAAATTACAACTATGAAAAGAAATGCAAACCAATGGGTTGCCTCCCATTTAGCGCTTCTTTAATGTCATATAGCTGGACATCACTGCAAGACTTAGGGATCGTGGATCAAAGTGCTGTCAATGATCCTCACTTCTTGAAACCCTTCATTGTATGGTTTAACTCTCTGTCCATTTACTTTAAAAGTCTCATTTGTTCGAGAGTTAATCAATTCAATGGCACCGGAAGGATATACATGAGTTATCTCGAAAGGATCACTCCATCGAGACTTGAGTTTACCTAGAAATAGACGAAGACGAAAATTAAAAAGTAAAACTTTCATACCTGGACTCAAAGTATTTCGCACTATAATTCTGTCATGAAGTGCTTTAGTGCGATCCTTATAAATCCTCGAACTCTCATATGCCTCATTCCTTAGCTCATCTAACTCTGAAATTTGCAGAAAACGCTCTCTCTTTGCCTTGTCCAAGTTTAAATTCAAAGTCTTAATTGCCCAGTATGCTTTGTGCTCCAACTCCACTGGTAAATGACACGCCTGACCAAAAACTAATCGGTATGGACTCATACCCAAAGGAGTCTAGAAAGCAGTCCGATATGCCCATAATGCATCATGCAATCTACTCGCCCAATCCTTTCTTGATAAGCTGACTGTTTTCTCCAGAATACCTTTTATTTGCTTGTTGGATGTTTCAACTTGTCCAGAAGTCTGTGGATGGTATGGGGTTGCCACCTTGTGCTTCACTCCAGATTTATTAACTTCTCAAAAAGTTTGTTGCAGAAATGACTTCCCCCATCACTGACTATCACTCTTGGTGTGCCAAATCTGCTAAGAATATTTTCCTTCACAAATTTAACAACCACATTAGCTTCATTAGTACAGGTGGGGATTGCCTCCACCCATTTTTAAACATAATCAACAGCAACTAAAATATATTCATAACCAAAAGACTTGGGGAAAGGACCCATGAAGTCTATTCCCCACACATCAAATAGTTCAACAACAATATATGATTGAAGGGGCATTTCATTCCTCCTCCCAATATTACCCACTCTTTGACAGCAGTCACAGTGCTTACAATACTCTTGAGCATCTTTAAATAAAGTAGGCCAGTAAAAACCACTTTGAAGCACCTTTTCTGCAGTCTTTCTTCCTCCAAAATGACCACCACAGTGAAGGTCATGACAAAATTGAAGAACACTCAGTTGTTCTTCTTCAGATACACACCTGCGAACTATCTCATCTTTGCATATCCGGAATAAGTAAGGTTCATCCCAAAAATAAAATTTACTCAAGTGCAAAAACCTTTTCTTTTCCTGAAATGACATGTTAGAACGCAATATACCACAAGCAAGATAGTTAGCAATATCTGCAAACCAAGGTGCATCAATTACCACAAACAGCTGTTCATCAGGAAATGCTTCTAAATTTTTATGAATGCTATCAGATGCAAGATTTTCACTAAAGAAGGGTAATCTAGATAAATGATCAGCAACAACATTTTCACTCCCCTTAGTATCTTTGATTTGGAAATCAAATTCTTGCAGTAATAACACCCATCTAATTAAGCGCGGTTTAGCATGTTGTTTTGTCAAAAGATATTTTAGAGCTGCATGATCAGAATGCACAATAATTTTCGACCCAATTAAATATGCTCTAAACTTATCTAAAGCAAAAACAATAGCTAACATTTCCTTTTCAGTTGTTGTGTAATTCATTTGCACACTATTCAGGGTCAAGCTAGCATAATATATCACTCTCAAGAATTTATCAACCCTTTGCCCAAGAACAGCTCCTACTGCATGATTAGAGGCATCACACATGATTTCAAAAGGTAAAGACCAAACAGGAGCTACAATTACCGGTGCACTAGTCAGTTTTTCCTTAAGGGAATTAAAAGCTTGCATGCATTGTGCTGTAAATTCAAATGGAACATCTTTCCCTAGCAAATGGCACAATGGTTGGCTTATTTTGGAAAAATCCTTAATAAACCTCCGGTAAAAACCTGCGTGTCCTAGAAAACTTCTTATTCCCTTAACAGAGGTAAGTGGGGGTAACTTAGCAATTAACTCAACTTTAGCCTTATCCACCTCAATCCCTTTATTTGACACTACATGACCTAAGACAATGTCCTGAGTAACCATGAAATGATTCTTTTCCCAACTCAAAGTGAGGTTACATTCAGCGCATCTCTCAAGCACAAGAACAAGTTTATTGAGGCAATTATCAAAAGAACTACCAAAAACAGAAAAATCATCCATAAATACCCCAATAAAATCATCTATCGTGTCTGAGAAGACAGACATCATGCATCTCTGAAAGGTTGCAGGTGCATTGCATAAGCCAAAGGGCATACGCCAAAATGCATAAGTCCCAAAAGGGCAAGTAAAGGTAGTCTTGGCTTGATCCTCTGGAGATATCGGCACCTGATAATAACCTGAAAGGCCATCCAAAAAGCAATAATGTGAGTGTCCAGAAAGTTTATCCAACATCTGATTAATAAAAGGAAGAGGGAAATGATCTTTCTTTGTAGCATTGTTCAACTTCCTATAATCGAAACACATTCTCCACCCAGTAGTAGTCCAGTAGGAACCAATTCATTATTTTCATTTTTCACCATAGTGATTCCTGATTTCTTAGGAACTACATGTATTGGGCTCACCCACTCACTATTAGCTATTGGATATATTACCCCTTCATCAAGCAATTTGAGCACTTCCTTCTTAACCACTTCACTCATATTTGGGTTAAGGCGCCTTTGGGTTTCCCTTACAGGTTTAGCTCCTTCTTCTAAGGTAATTCTATGCATGCACATTGAAGGACTAATACCTTTGATGTCACTCAATCCCCAACCTAATGCTCTTTTCAATCTTTTAAGCTCACTCACCAACCTCATCTCCTCCTCTTCACTAAGTTCACTAGATATTATCACAGGTAATGTATTGTGATCTCCTAAAAACACATATTTTTAGATTTTTAGGTAATTCTTTCAGCTCTAACTCAAGTGAAGGATTCTTCTCTTCCTTTTGGATGGAAGGAAGTTCAAATACTGGGCCTCCTTAAGTTCCTCAATTTCAGCACTCTCTAATGTCTTAAGGCAACTGGCTATTTCTGAATCAAAAATATCCAAATCACGATCTAAAGTCAGTGCCAGCTCCAATTTATCTGAGGAACCTGTCTGCAAGAAAACATCTGAAACAACTGCATCAATACAATCAATTAAAGAACAATCCTCATATAAAGCAGTTGTAGGAATGGGAGAAGTGTTAAAAATAGAAAATTCAACTGTTTGTCCTAAGACAGTCATTGTCAATTTACCATTTTTAACATCTATCAAGGTGTTGGTAGTCGCCATAAAAGGCCTACCCAGCAGAATAGTGTGTGCTGATGGTGTAGAGTTACTTCCTTCCATGTCAAGAACTATGAAATCCACAGGCACTATCAACCCACCAACCTTGACTAACACATCTTCTATAACCCCTTTCGGGAATCTAAGAGATCTATCAGCTAATTGCAACACCATTTTGGTTGGTTTAAGTTCCCCTAGTTCTAATTCAAGGTACACAGAATAAGGCATCAAATTTACACTAGCTCCTAAATCACACATGCCATCAGTCCCCTTTCCATTCCCCATGGTAATTTGAATTATAAAACTTCCAGGATCCTTTAGCTTTGGAGGTAGTTTATGCTGCAGAACAGCACTAGCTACCTCTGAAACTATCACCTTTTCATTCGGCTCATACCTCTTTTTCTTGGTGTTCAGCTCTTTGAAGAATTTAGTATAAGACGGCATGTTCTTTATTGCTTCAAGTAAGGGTAAGTTAATACTTACCTTCGACAGCATGTTGAAGATGTCCGAAAATTGCTTATCTTGTTTATCATTTTTCAACCTGCTGGGAATGGTATAGGTGGCAGGTATGGATTGCTTGCCTTATGTAAATCTATAGAAGGCGATTTCTCCATTGAACTTTCTCCAGCACCTTTGTTCTCTGATTCTCCTTCCTTTTTATTCTCTTGCTCACCTGCATTCACAGAATTATTTTCAACATTATTGTTAATTACCTTGCCACTTCTAAGAACAGTCACTGATTGTGCCTGCTCATGTTGACTTGAAAATTTTCCTTTTTGTTGAATTTGCATCTGTTGTGCAAGTTGTCCCACTTGAGTCTCCACTTTTTTAAAAGACGCTTCTAAGGAATCCAGCCTCTTGTTGTTCATCTCTTGATTTTTAGCACTGACTTGGATAAAAGCCTGTAAACTTTCCTCCAAACTCTCTCTCTTAGGCTGCCCTTGATTTGAAGATTGACCCTGCTGTTGGTTTTGTCTCTGAAGCAAATGGAAAGGTTGTTGAGAGTTATTTGTTGTCCAGGAAAAATTTGGATGACTCCGCCAACCGGGATTGTAAGTATTGGAGTAAGGATCATTCCGAGCCCTTGGTTGATATCCCCCCATATCATTGACTTGCTCAGCTTCATTACCATAAGACTCATATGCGGAGGGGCATATATTTGCTCCATGCCCAAAAGTCTCACAAATTCCACACACTTCTTGAGTGGATTAAGAGGTATTGTTCTTCATGTTCAGCATCTGCACCTGCCTTGTCAATTCAGCTATTTGATTGACCATCTCACTATTGGCTTCTAGTTGATTCACCCCTTTACTTCTTCCTCTTACACTTTTCTTTTGAGAATTAGCTCCCAACATCTCAAAAATTTCATAAGTTTCATCAGCTGTGTTTTCTCCCATAGCTCCCCCAGCTGCGTTATCAACAGTGTTCTAAAATTGCTGGGTTAGACCATCGTAGAAAAACTTATTCAGAAGTTGAAGTGGGTAGTGATGATGTGGACACTGGATCAATAATATCTTAAATCTGTCCCAAGCCTCATGAAATGGTTCTCTTTCAAATTGAGAGAATGTAGCAATCTTCCCTCTCAATTCAGCTGTCTTCTGATGTGAGTAAAACTTGCCCATAAATTTATTATAAACTTGCTCCCAAGTTGTCAAAGAATTTTTGGGCAACATCATAAGCCAGCTCTTTACCCTATCCTTCAATGTATACGGGAAATATCTCATCCTCAACTGGTCCTCTGTTAGTCCTCCCAATGGAAAAGTGTTGAGGGTAGAATAAAAATCCCGAATAAAGTTCAAAGAGTCTTCATTTGGAACTCCATAGAACGATGGCAGCATGTTGTAATGGATGTTCTTCAACTCATAGTTTCTTGCTGCATCCGTCAATCTTATACAAGATGTGGAAGTTCCAATGATAGGTCTAGCAAAATCTCTCATAGTTCTTTGCCTTTCTTCTCCCATGTTGGTAGATTGTGTAGATTCTGACTTAAAATCAGAAGTGTCCTCCTCTGTAGTATCAAATCCGGTGTACAGTTCAAACTCTTCCCTAATCCTTTTCACTCTCTGAATTTCTGGAATGACTGGGTATAGCTCTCCTCCAAGTGATCTCCTGCCTTGCATAAACAAAATTTCTGGAAAGAAAGAATTATTAAAAGCAAAAGACAAATAAAATCAAAAGTAAACAATGAAAAAATAATTAATCTATGCTAATAAACAATTTTGCCAATTAGCCTCCCCGGCAGCGGCGCCAAAAACTTGTTGCGCTCTAATTAACTCTACTATAAGCGTCACTCGCAAGTATATGAGGTAGTTGTAGCTAAGGTGATCGCCCCAAGGTCGTCTCACAACGAAGCTAGAATAGCTAATTGACTATCAGATTATAAATAACAAGTAATTAATAAATTTAAATTGCTAACAACTAATGAAGTCAGATCGATTGGAGTTTAAAACAATAAAAGTAAACTGAGCTGATATATTGATTCACTTAATAGAAAGGTCTAGGGTTTGCACTTCTCTACTACTTATATGTATGAATGGTTATTCCTCTCAACCAATTTAATTTCAAAGATTAGATCTCAAGCAACTTAATTAATTGAATCAAGGAAATAAGCTCTCGCATTCAAACCTCTTTCAAATAATCTTGTTACAATTGAAATAATCCTTTTCTTAGGTTATATTTCTAATTCACCTAAGTCCCTAATTAAATTGTTACAGCATTAGACTTCATCTCTCAATCCTTCATCTAATACCTTAAACATATAACTGGTGGCCAATCAATTATATATTAACAATAATTCCATTCAATCAAGGCTAAAGAAATAATTCAGTTAAGAGCAATAAGTAGATCCATACAAACCCTAGACTAGATCAAATTAGTTCATAATAATGTTATCAAACATACTCATCTCATTAAAATTCAAAGAAATCAATTTAGACATAATAGAATTCATGAATACAATTCCCAAGAAATTTAAGAGATAAAGTTTGAGAACAAAACCAAATTACAAACTCCCTTTAAGCTTCTGAAGAATCTCTTGATCAGATCTTGCTATAAGAATGTTGCAATGGCATAAACAATTTTAATCTAGACTAGTTTAATCAAAGTGTAATCTAAATATCAAAGAAGACAAGATATGAAACCCTAACTTCTTTCTTTGACGGCTGAAAAACTCTCTGAAAATAGCTCTCAAACTTCCGAACTCTAATTCTATTATTTATACGAAACCTCCGTTCCAAAAATCCGCGTTTTCTTTAGTCCATGAATGACACGGCCAAGCTCAAGTGAACTTGGCCGTGTTTGAGGTGCTTGGAGGGACACGGCCACAAGCTTGGCCGTGTCCCCTGAAGGTGTCTGCTTTTGTTTGATTTTCATCTCTTCTTCCTTTGGACTTGTGTGTGTGACACGACCAAGCTTAGACAACTTGGCCATGTTTGTCATGTTTGGAGGGACACAGCCACAAGCTTGGCCGTGTCCCTTGAGTGTGTCACCTTCTGAGCTTTTGGTCTTCTTTCTTAGCTTGGTATGGGACACGACCAGTGGCTTGGCCGTGTCCTCTGAGTGTGTTAGTCACTGCCTGAATTTTCCTTTCTCTTGACTCCTTGATTTTTTCTTCCTCTCTTGGTTCCTTGCATATTAACCTAAACCAACACTTAAACAAACTTTAACCAAAAATCAAATAAACATTAACCAACAACACATAAACACCACACTAAAAACTAGATAAAAAATGACATACACACTGAAATAAATTAAAACTACCAAAATTGATGAAAACACTAAATAAACATATTAAAACTAACAAAATACCTAAAGAAAACAATAATTATCATAATAAATAAGATACAAATCTATGACAAAAACTAATAAAACACCATATCGAATTGGAGTGTCTAATTTGATATGGACATAGTCCATATCGAATTTGTTAGTCACCAATTCGATATGGAGCACCAAATTGATATGGAAAGGAGTCCATATCAAATTGGTGGCCAACCAATTCAATATGGACCATTCCATATCAAATTGGTCCACCAATTTGATATGGATTTCATTTTACTTGATCTCATAGAGCAAAAGTTTTATACTCAAGTAATAAATTTCATGCTCAACTCTTGTTTTGTCCTCTTCTACTGCTAAATATAGTATCAATGGTGTACCAGGTTTGGGAAGTTTTAGAACAGGTGGATTCAACAAGCATTCTTTTATGCTCTCAAAAGCCTTCTGACATTTGTTACTCCATTTAATCTGTTGGTTCACAAATTATAGTGAGTGTTCAAATGAACCTGCTCATATATTGTAATCCCCTAATTAACCCCCGAACTTCCTTCTCCATCTTAGGGGCAGGCATATCCCTGATTGCCTTAACTTTGTCGGGGTAAATCTCAATTCAATTTGGGCTAATGACATGTCCCAACATCTTAGCTGAGGTAATTTTGAACACATATTTCTTTGGGTTTAACCTAAGGTTATATTTTATTGATCTTTCAAAGAAGCTTTCTAGGTTATGAAAGAGTTGATCTCTTGTTTCTAATTTCACCATCATATCATTGACATTTATTTCAATCTCCTTATGCATCATATCATGAAACAAGATAGTGGCTATCATTTGATTTGTTACTCTAGCATTCTTTAATCCAAATGTTATCACTGTGGAGTAAACTATACCCCATGTAGTTATAAAGGCAGTTTTAGATTTATTCTCTTGGACCATTAACACTTGATTGGATCCAAAAAATCCATCCAAGGCTACACTATCAATTAAGACATCTATATTAGGTAGGGCAAAATCATCTTTAGAGGAAGCTTTATTCAAATCAATATAGTCTACACAAACCCTAATCCTCCCATCCTTCTTTTGCATAGGAATGATATTGGCCAACCAGTCAGGGTATTCAATTACATCCAAGAGCTTCACATGTATCCGCTTGGTGACCTTTTCCTTAATCAACTATGCCCATTTTGGCCTTAGGCACCTCAGTTATATCCCAATCAATTCCCAACATATCTTTATAGGACCATGTAAAAACTTCTTTATATTTTTTTAATATTATTTCAAACCTCTCTCTCTCTCTTTAGGAGTAAGTTCGGATGATATGCTAATGCTTTTAGGGTTTTTAGATGTTTCTAAATTTAATGATTGAGTGTCAATAGAGTTAATATTAAAAATGTTCATGTAATCACCACATGAATGATGGCAATCATTAGGAAAAACATCACACAAGTAAGCAAAATTAGAATTTATTGCATTTATTTTAGAAAAGAAAGCATCATCATCCTCATAAAAAGAAAATGAATAAAAATTAAAAACCACATTCTCATGATCACAAATTACAAGATTTTCAAATTGTTTTTTAATGAGAGCATCAATCTCCTCTAGAGTCTTATGGATTCTTAGACTAGCTTCCTTATTCTCCACTTGGCAAGCTTTTCGGTTAGTTAGCGAGATGAACTTCTTTTTCACCTATTCAAAAAGCTCAGCAACATCAACAATGATCTCAAAACCTAGAATCATCTTTCCTAATGAACATGATAGGCTCTGGCTTCACCTATAGAGGTCCTAATATTGTAGCTTTATCAAATATCTTCTTTAGTTGAAGAAATTCCATCTTCTTATCTTTCATTAGCAGAATGTCTTCATCCGTTCCTTTATAACTCAACCCCTTTCTAGACAATTGAGTTTTGAAATTTGGAAGCTCCATCACACTTTCTTTTCCTTTCCCAAGGTCAGTTCTTGGTAGGTAATTCATCTGCTTCATCAAGGTCAAAACCTTAAAACCTCCAATCATACCTTCAAAAATACCAGCCACTTGAAAACCATTTAGATGCCTTTCTATCATAAGAGTATTGACAATTTCATGGACACTTCATGACCGCTTCATTGTCTTCTATCTAAATCACTACCATCCCACAACTGTTTGGGAACTTAATCTTTTGATGGAGCGTTAAAGTAACTCCAGCAAGAGGATGAAACCATGGGCAACCTAACAGGAATGCAAAGGTAACCGATATATCTAGGACCACAAATTCTACCATAGATTCAATAGGACACACCTTCACTATGGCTTTAAAACTCCCTTCTACTGTTCTCTTATTATTATCATAAGGTCGCTATAGACCCTTAATTTTTGACCCAGTCCAATCCGATAGTCCAAAATAATTTTTGTGGTATAATATTTATCTTTATGATATTTAATAGTTATTTTTAATAATAAAATAAAAACTAATGAAAAAAATAAAAAATTGAACCCATCGGCGAGCGACGCGCAGCAGCACTAACGCGCTGCCGCACAGGTAACTGGGCTTCGCCTCAGCAATTGTCTGCGGCCAATTGGGCACTGCACAGTTCTCCGCAGTTGGGCTTGGCCAGTTCACCCAGCCCGATCCTTGCAGCAATTTTGCCTAGCGCAGCCCGCCCGAGCTACCGATTTTTTCACCAAACCTTGTTTTACCCGATTTTGCAATTTTTCCTAAACAGTTGGTATTTCCATATTAAAATAGGATTATGGATTTTTGTTTTCCTATAAATAATAGCTTTAAACACATGTATTGGGGGAAATTATTGGAAGAAACTTTAGACCTTTATTTTTTTTGAGGAGAGTTGGAAGACTCTTGGGTTTTCAACAAACCCTAGCAAGTGCGAAGAAACTTAAACCAGCAACACAGAAAAGAAATTAGCAAAAGGCCAGTCTTCACAGGATTCTAACTTGAACAAACTTTTGGAGAGGAACAAAAAGAAATAGAAAAGCTAGATGAGGAAGATTACAACACAAAACTCTACAACAACAATGCAATAATTGTCTTTGCCAAAGTTCATCCAGAATTTCTTTCAAACAATTTTGGTGGAGCCAACAAACAGAGGTGTGTCTTTCTAACTTAATTCATTTAAATTTTTATTGAGATAATTTATTATTATTTCATCTATCAAACTTTTTTCATTTAAAGTTCATTCTTTTAACTTTTGATTTATATACAAATATACAGTGAGCATAGTAGTTTCTTTTTATTGTTTGCATGGCCAGTAGCTTGTTTTATTAAATCACCATAACATTAGATTATTCAAATAATGTTTTAAATGTCTAGTAGCCATATTACATATAAGTATTTATCAAAATTCCATGTTAAAGTGGTCTTAGAGTTTTTATAATGATCATAATTTTAAAAAACCCTAATTTGTGTTTCTAAAGATCAAGAACCCTAGAAACCCTAATTTCCCATCTAAAGCCCTAAAAAAACTATATTTCATGCTTAAAACTCTAGAAAACCTAATTTCCCATTTAAAAAAAAACCATATTGCATGTTTAAAACCCTAATCCTTTTCCGTAAGAATTCCAAACCCTAATTTAAATTAAACCCTAACTTATTTTGTTAAAACCTTAATCAAATTTGATTATTTTATTATAACAGTAGCTATTTCTTTTTAAATATCTAAGTTTTAATCTTATTTTCATAGGTTTGTACCTTATTCACTTAAATCCAAAATTATAATTTTAATCACAAAGTAGCATAATCATTCTAAAAAAATAAACCTAACAATAATACTAGTTATTTAAAATTCCAAAACCCTAGCTTTTAGTTATAAATTTCAAAACCCTAAATGTTATCTAACCTAAGTTGATACACTTAAATTTGCATCTTTATTTATTTCATTATTAAGTGAGTATTTATTATATAGTTTGAAATGATTTGTTTATATGTTCAATTCATGTCTTCAATAAATGATTTATTTATGATGAATGGTTGGTTCATTGTTTTTATTAATTTTTTTTTGGTTTCAAAAAAATTGTAAGAGGTATGTTTCTATATTTTGGGTACCTCATGCATTAAGCATCATGCAATTTAAATTGCTTTTATATTTTGGACCAATGTAATGGACATGTTTCCACCTTTTAGTGGGTGTCGTATTTAGTTTTAGACATGGACGATGTAAGGACATGTTTCCATCCTCGGATGGGTGTCCATTTATTTGCTTTGTTTGGACATTGCTTTGATTTTAATATAATGATGCTTTATTTTAATTATTGCATGTAGTATGGATAATAATGTTATATTCAAGAATTTTATAATATTAAGACCTACAAAGGAGGCCGATTCTAATGAACCGGGCGTTGTGGGGGTGCTGGGCCATTTCTCACCTTCCCCACATGTACCCAACTTTCCAAACAAATTAGGGGGTTGAGGATTCCTTAGCAATTGAGTCATCCACCCCTTTCTTTTTCATGGCTTGTCCGGGTGGCGACCTCATTTTCTCCGGGCTTAGGCCCGTGTTCTCTAAGGCTCCAAGCCAAAACAGTGTTGAAGTCGCAAGAACCATTCCACCGAGAGTGGGGGCAAAAGTCTCCGCTCATATTGGCAACTCCACTAGGGATAAGATAAGTTGATTTCATTGGTCTTTTATTATTCTATTCTTTCTTATCATGGAATTATCCATTGCATCATTTAGTTTGCATAGTGTGCGTGAGTTAGGACGCCCGTGTTATCCGTGTTGTGTTATGTAAGGGATACCATACTTTCACTCAAGGTATGGATATCAAGCATGGCATAACCACTCATAGCCTTGTACCATTTGGTATATACTTGCTATAGGAACCTAAGCTTTTTAACCCAAAGACTAAAGCTCATGCAATTGGCCTAGTTACTTTCTTTAGGTTTTTACCCCAAATGCTTGTTGTTTGACTATGGTTAATTCATCTTAGTTTAAATCATGGCTTATTTGATTTGTTCTTTTTATAATATGACCTAAGTACATTGTAAGCTTAAAATAAATTTTTCTTTAAAATCCAAAAGATCAAAGCTATTTTCAAAACTTTTTCAAGATGGTTTTTGGAAATAAAACTTTTATAAAAAACAAATCTAAAATTATTTTCTCTTGACGCAAATACAAAGCCCAAAATCTGTTTTTCCTAAAATCTTTTTATAAATGGGCTTCGAAACAAAATTTTTTTTATAATCTTTTAAAAGAGCTTATGAATATTTAGGTCAATTATGGAAATACCAAAAATTAATTGTGAGCCTAGTTTATACTAAGAATTATTAACCATGGGCTTGTTTTTGGCATGAATCACTAGTTACATTTTCAAGTGAGAAATCTAATTATCATAAACCTCTTAATTTAGTTTTAATCCAATATAGCATAAAAGCTACTTCAGTTGGTTGAATAGATTAAAAACTAATTAATGAAAATTATCATGAACTGATTTCCATTTTTGAAAATATAACTATTGGTTGAACAGTCCGAGGAAACTTTTTGTTAACCATATACCTAGGAAAAGAGACTCGTCATCTGTGTGTGGAAGTTATAAGGTGGGAAGGAACGTCCTATTTATCTTTGTTTATTTATTGTTTGTGCATACATGCATACATACATCACATCACAAATCATTAATCCTTTCTAGCTCACAGCCCTGGATTACGACAGTTCAAAAGCTTACGACAATTCGGCCTACGTCGAAGACTAAGAATCTAGCAACGATTCAATCACTTTCTCACCAAAAGCAATGGAGCCTAAACAAATTCAAAGAATGGTGGATGACACCCTCAATGCTAAAATGGAAGAACTAAAGGAGACCTCGGCTGAGACCATGAAGAACCAATTGGCTGCAATTTTAGGAAATAATGCCGAAGCATCTGCTAGCACCAAGAAGCCAAAGGACAAGGGGAAGGCTAAAGTTGGTGAAGTGGCTTTTGATGATGATAAGGTGATCATTGATGATGATGATGATTGGGCTCAATACTTTCAAGATCCTTAAGACAAGAAGAAAGAGCCAAAGATTGTTGAAAGATCAGCTGTGGAGAAAACTGAAACTTTAGATATTGAAAAGATGATTGCTGACCTAGAAAAGAAGTTTGAAAAGAAGCTAAAAATATAAAGATGTCTAAGATCAACAAATTATTTGAACAAGATGAGGAGGTCCCTTATAAGTTCAAGATGCCTTCCTTTGCTAGGTACAATAGTACTGCAAACCCTTATCTCCATGTGAAGCATTATATCACTGCCATGCAATCTGTCCAAGCCACTAAGGCTCAAACTCTAAGATATTTCATGCTCTCATTGGACTCTATTGTCCAAAATTGGTTCAACGCCTTAGAGGAAAGTACTCAAAAAGATTGGGACATGTTGTGCAAGGCTTTCATTCAGTAATATGGGTACAATGTTCAGCTAAAAGTTACCTTTATGGAAGTTGAGTCCATTAGACAAAGGCAAAATGAGAATTTTGTGGACTATCTGAAGAGATGGAGGAATAAGGCTTTATTGCTCGGGAAGAGGCCCAATGAATATGATCAAATAAGGATGATTGTGAGAGGGGTGTTGCCTAGTCTTCTTGAAAGGATGTCTCACACACTCATCTAGGATTTTAAGATCTTCTCCAAGCTGGTCTATAAATTGAAGAGTGGGAAAGGGAGAAAAACCATTGTCAGTAAGAAGGAATGAGAAAGGGAACTACTAGTCGGGAAATCAAAGCATACAAAAAAGAAGTTGATTTTAATGCCACATTTCAAGGAGGAATGAGGCAGTTTTTGAAATTAGGGAAGCTGCTGTATTGGGTTCTAAATAAGCTATAAAAGTGGGGATTGTTACAACCCTTGACTCCTCGTCCTTTGCCTAATCCTCTTCCACCTAACTTTGATACTAATGCATTTTGCCAATTCCATCAAAGGCCTGGACACGAAACGGACAACTGTACGATGTTGAGGCATGAGATCCAGAATTTAATTGATAATGGAAAGTTTCCTAAGTTGGATAAGCCCAATAGCAAAAGTAATCCTTTGCCTAGGTTCAACAGAGTGCCACCACCAGCAACTTTCATGGTAGGAGGACAATTGGAGGAAGATCTTGTCTTATTGTCCTTTCAAGATGGGGATATTGAAGATGTGAAAGGAGAAGAAGCTTAACTCAACAAATTTTCTTTAGCTTGATTGTTGCTTTTCAATTTTGCTTTCTTTAATATTGAATTGGAACAATCGTGTTTTTCAAATTTAAAGTTGTTTAAATAAATTATTTTCATAAAATTTTTGTTGTTCTTTGTTCATTATTGTGCTCAACCAATGAGGAATCTAACTTGATGTTCATAAATTAGTGTATCTATGCATCTTGATTCGAATGACTTTACTATGTGAGGGAATTATTCTATAACATTGAGCTGTGTATGCTTACTTAGAGAGGGCTCCTGCATAATGACCTTTTTCTAGGTCCTAGTTAGTCTTAGAACATGCTTTGATGAACTTTTGAGGAGAAATTAAACTATGCTTATTCAAGAGAGAAATGATCTAGGCATTATTTGGTTAGCCAACAACTAGTATCCACCCAATTAAATATCAATCCCTAGTTGTCCCTTTGAGCTTTCATAAAATTTTAGCTTTCTTTTAATTGGATTACAAACCTCAACAACCTACCTTGAGCCGTTGTTACAATTTTGACAAGTCTTATGATCACTAAGATGAAGAGGCAAGAAGATCAAAGAAAGAAATGAATTCTCAAGACCATAAGGATAGTTGAAGTTCTCAAGACGATAAAGGGTAGTTGATTTAACAAAGTCAACATTTGGGCAAAGGAAATAATTACTGGCAAGGTTATGAAGAAGCTACCAATTGACATACTGAATCATAATTTGAAATGGATGTATCTCTGCTGCTCGGGGCCTCCATTATTCATGTTTTCAATATCTCGAAGATAAAAGCCATAAAAGAGAAGCCTTCTACCATTCCGGTGCAAGACCTGAATGGGCATCTGGAAGAAACCCGTGAGAACATTTCAGCTGATAACCATAGTCTGTGAGACAATGGAACCACTGTAAGTATTATCTATGCATATCATGCATACATCTCACTTTCTTGTATTGTATTGTCTGTTCTTTTTCAAAGTAAACAACAAATACTCCATGAAGCAAACATGAAGCGGGAATGGAATCAGGGGGCATGGAGGGCCCCATTGCTTGAGGAAGCTCTAGTCATTTTGTGAAAGAAGAAATACATGCTTGTTTGAAGAGCCAGACAAGACAAACATCAACCAAAGCCGTATAGAAAAAATCATGGGTTTAAGCCTACACAGAGGGCAAGAGTATATAGGTGTCTCAGGTCCAAGTATCCAAATTCAATTCAGTCAGTGCCCAATTCAAATTCAATCTCAGGTCCAAGTACCTAGTCTCGGGTCCAAGTACTCTCAGGTCCAAGTACCCAATCTCGGGTCTAAGTACCCAGTCTCGGGTCTAAGTACCTAATCTTGGGTCTAATTACCCAATCTTGAGTCTAAGTACCCAAACCCAATTCAGTCTCGGGTCTAAGTACCCAATTTCAGGTCCAAGTACTCAAATCTAATTCAGTCTCGGGTCTAAGTACCCAGTTTGGGGTCCAAGTACCCAAACTCAACCCAATCTCGTGTCTAAGTACCCAAACTCAATTCAGTCTAGGGTCCAAGTACCCAGCCTAGGGTCCAAGTACCTAAATCAAATTCATTCCCAGGTCCAAATACCCAATCTGAGGTTCAAGTACCCAAATAAAATTCAGCCTCAGGTCCAAGTACCCAATCTCGGGTCCAAGTACCCAAATCAAATTCAATCTCGGCTCTAATCATCCAGTCTTGGGTCTAAGTACCCAAAATCCAATTCAATCTTGGGTCCAAGTACCCAATCTTGGGTCGAAGCACCCAATCTTTGGTCTAAGTGCCCAGTCTCGGGTCCAAGTACCCAAATAAAATTCAACCTTGGGTCCAAGTACCTAGTCTTGGATCTAAGTACACTAATCAAATTCAGTTACGGGTGTGAGTACCTAATCTCGGGTCCAAGTACCCAAATCTAATTATGTCACGGGTCCAAGTACCCAAATCAAATCCAATCTCCGGTCCAAGTACCCAAATTAGATTTAATCACGGGTCCAAGAACCCAATCTTGGGTTCAAGTACCAAAATCAAATCCAATCACTGGTTGAAGTACCCGAATTAAATTTAATCTCGAGTCCAAGTACCCAAATCAAATCTAGTCTCGGGCCCATGTACCCAGTCTCAAGTCCAAGTACCCAATTCTAGGTTCAAGTACCCAAATCAAACCCAATCTCGGGTTCAAGTACCCAATCTCGGGTTTAAGTACCCAAACGTAATTCAGTCTCGGGTCCAAGTACCCAAATCAAATCCAAGTACCCAAACCTAACTCAGTCTTGGGTCTAAGTACCCAAATCGAATCCAAGTACCTATCCTCATCCAAAATCTATTCAAAGTCATGTTGCTTTTCAATCTCTTCTACAGAAAAGTCTTAGATAATTCAAGCATGGGGCAAACTGTAGACCTTTAATTTTTGACCCAGTCTAATCTGATAGTCCAAAATAATTTTTGTGGTATAATATTTATCTTTATGATATTTAATAGTTATTTTTAATAATAAAAAGAAAAAAAATAAAAAATAAAAAATTGAATGCATCGGTGAGCGACGCGAATTGATTGCACCAACTGGGCTTCGCTGCAGCAATTGTTTGCAGCGAATTGGGCACTGCCCAATTTGCCGTAGCTGGTCTTGCCCAGTTCTCCGTAGGCATTGCTTGCAGTAAATTGGCTTACCTAGTTCACCCAGGCCAATCCTCGCAGAATGTTTTGCCAGCGAAGCCCGTAGGCTCGCGCGCTGTCTATTTTTTGACCAAACCTTATTTTACCTGATTTTGTATTTTTTTTTCTAAATTATTGGTATTTCCTTATTAAAATAGGATTATGTCTTTTTTTTTTACTATAAATACTAGCATTAAACACACGGATTGGGGGGCAATTATTGGAAGAAACTTTAGACCTTTATTTTTTTCGAGGAGAGTTGGGAGACTCTTGGGTTTTCAACAAACCCTAGCAAGCACGAAGAAACCCTAAACAAGCAACATAGAAAAGAAATTAGAAAAAGGGCAGTCTTTATAGAATTCTAACTTGAACAAACTTTTGGAGAGGAACATAAAGAAACAAAAAAGCTAGACGAGGAAGATTAACAACACAAAACTCTACAAAGGTAGTGTAATCATTGTCTTTGCCAAAGCTCATCCAAAATTTGGTTCAAACAATTTTGGTGGACCCAACAAATGGAGGTGTGTCTTTCTAACTTAATTCATTTAAATTTATTTTGAGATAACTTATTATTATTTCATCTATAAAACTTTCTTCGTTTAAAGTTTATTCTTTTAACTTTTGATTTATATACAAATATACAATGAGCATAGTAATTTCTTTTTATTTTTTTCATGGCTAGTAGCTTTTTCCATTAAATCACCATAACATTAGATTATTCAAATAATATTTTAAACGTTCAGTAGCCATATTACACATAAGTATATATCAAAATTCCATGTTGAAGTGGTCTTAGAGTTTTATAATGATCATATTTTTATAAAACCCTAATCTGTGTTTCTGAAGTTCAACAACCCTAGAAAAACCATATTTCATGCTTAAAATCCTAGAAACCCTAATTTCCCATTTAAAACCCTAAAAAACAATATTGCATGTTTAAAACCCTAATCTTTATCCATAAGAATTCCAAACCAAAATTTCTAACTTATTTTGTTAAAACCTTAAACAAATTTGTTTATTTTTTTTTATCACAGTAGCTATTTCTTTTTAAATATTTAAGTTTTAATCTTATTTTCATAGGTTTGTACCTTATTCACTAAAATCCCAAATTATAATTTTATTCACAAAGTAGCATAATCTTTCTAAAATAATAAACCTAATAATAATACTAGTTCTTTAAAATTCCAAAACCCTAGCTTTTAGATATAAATTCCAAAACCATAAATGTTATCAAGTTGATACACTTAAATTTGCATCTTTATTGTTTCGTTATTAAGTGAGCATTTATCATATAGTTTGATTAATGATTTATTTATATATTCAATTTATGTCTTCAATGAATGATTTATTTGTGATGAATGGTTTGTTGGTTGTTTTTATTAATTTGCTTTGGTTTCAAAACATTGTAAGTTGTATGTTTCCATATTTTGAATACCTCATGTATTAAGCATCATGTAATTTAAATTTCTTTTATAGTTTGGACTAATGTAAAGGACACATTTCCACCTTTCAGTGGGTGTCCTATTTAGTTTTAGACATGGATGATGTAAGGACATGTTTCCATCCTCATATGGGTGTCCATTTATTTGCTTTATTTAGACATTACTTTGATATTAATATAATGATGTTTTATTTTAATTGTTGCATGTAATATGGATAATATTGTTATATTTAAGAATTTTATAATATTAAGACCTGTAAAGTAGACCGGTTCCAATGAACCGGGTGTTGTGGGGGTACTGGGCCATGTCTCACCTTCCCCACACATACCTAACTTTCAGAACCCAATAGAGGGTTGTCTATTCCTTAGGAATCGAGTCATCCACCCCATTTCTTTTTCCTGGCTTGTCCGGGTGGCGACTCCATTTTCTTCTGGCTTAGGCCCATGTTCTCTGAGGACCCGAGCCTAAATAGTGCTGAAGTCACAAGAATCATTCCATCGGGAGTGGGGCAAAAAATCCCCGCTCACACTCATCTTCTTTCTCTTCCTCAGCTTTCTTTGCCCCCATGAAGTTAACCAACTCCTCTAGTGTTACAGCAGTAGAAATTTGCATTCCTACCATGGCCTTAGCCGTAGTCTCATGATACCTTTTGAGTGTAGCTAGTAAGTCCCATATACTAATACTTTCTTGGGTCCTGTTTAGTTGTTTAAGGACAACATCATCTTCTTCCTCTTTTCTTTGGAGAAGCCCTACCATAAGAATTACCAAAGCAGGTATTTTACACTTCCTCTTCCTTGGGTTTAGACCAAGCCCGCTGTTCTTCCTTAGATTCTAATTCCTTATCACTATCAGTTCGAGTCCCAAAATTCATTCACAGCACAAATGGTCAATGCCTTCTTACCCATAGTTGTTTCAATCTCGCTGAGTAGAACTTCTACTTTTGTAGTTTCTTCATTTACATCTTGAAAAGATGACAAGATAAACTTTTCTTTCGATCCACCCTTACCATGAAGGTTGCTAGTGGAGGTACTCTTCCAAACTTAGGCAAAGGATTGTCCTTCATCCTAGTTTTGTTGGGTTCATGTAGCTTACCATTGTCAATCAAATCTTAAACCTCACCCCTTAACTAAATGCACTTATCTATTTGATGGCCTTGCGCCTAGTGGAATTCACAGAAGGCCTCGACATCAAAGTTTGGTGGTAAAAGATTTGGTAACAATTGAGCAGCCAATGGTTATAGCAGACCTTTTCTTATGTAGCTTATTAAAAACCCAGGACAAAGGTCTTCCCAGATCTAAAAACTATTTTCTCTTTGTTTGACCAGTACTTGCATTAACTTCCACTACTTTTTGAGTATTCTGATTGCTAGATTGGTAATTCCCCTTTTGTTCCTTCATCCAAAAAAAGATTCTTCTCCCATTCCCACTATTCTATTTGTAAGCCAGCTTGGAGAAGATCTTTGAAATCTCTGATAAAGGTATGAGACAGCCTTTTATAAAGGTTAGGGAAGACACCTCTCACTATCATTCTAATCTGGTCAGACTCATCAGGCTTCTTTTTGTAAAGAGCAACCTTATTCCTCTTCCTTTACACATAATCAATAAAATTCTCATTCTGCTTTTGTTTGATAGTCTCTACCTTCATCAGGGTCACCTCCAACACACTATTGTACCCATATTACTGAATGAAGGCTTTATATAGCAAATCATAATCTTTTTAGGTTTTTTCCTCCATGGTATTGAACCAATGTTGCACAATACGATCCAGAGAAAGCATAAAATACCTTAGGGTTTAAGCCTTAGTAGCTCTAGCAGACTGCATGGCAGTGATGTACTGCTTGACATGCAAGTGGGGATTTCATGTTCCATCAAACTTAGCAAAAGGAGGCATCTTGAATTTGAAGAGAATTCCTTCATCATCCTCAAAAAACTTGTCCACCTCCTTCACCTTTTCTGTCTTTAGCTTATTTTCAAACTTCTATCTAAATTAGTAGATTACTTCTTTTCTTATTGGTATTAGTTGTATGCATCCCAATCATCATCATCAATCACCACATTTTCTTCATCAAAGGCTACCTCAACTACCTTAGCCTTTCCTTTATCCTTCTACTTATTAGAACTAACAGATGCCTCAGCAGTGTTTTCCAATAGTGAAGCTAACTGACTTCTCACAGCCTCAGCTAAGTACCCTTCAATTCTTCCATCATGGATGCAAAGGCTTGATCAATTTCTTTTTGTACGAACTTGATTTAACCCTTACAGAATTTTGAATCACTGACATAAGTTGGGTTATCATACACTCTTAAACTGTTGTATTCTAGGTTTGTAAGGCAGAAAGGATCAATGTGACGCAATGCAAAGTATGTATACATGTATACATGCACAACAAACAAATAAAGAAAGTCAAGACATTCCTTCCAACCTTATATCTTCCACACATGAGTGGCGAGTCCCTTTTCCTAGGTGTTACAGCCAACAAAAATATCAATAGGGGATATTTTTTATTTTGAAAGATTCACTCAGATGAAATAACCAATAGCTCTATTTTCAAATATGGAAGTTAGTCTATAATAATTCCTAGTAATTAAGCCTTCATCCCTTAAATCCACTAAAATTTTTTTATTGCATTTCTACTATATTATGGATTAAAGCCAAATTAATGGGCTTATTATACAAAACTTCTTATTTGGAAAGGAAACTAATGATTTATGCCACATACAAGCCCACAATTAATAAGTCTTGGCATAAAAAAGGTCCACAGTTGATTTTAATATTCCATAATCAACTCAACTACTTACAAGCCCCTTTCAAAAATTATGACGCATTGTAAAAGAGTTTTAAGCCTAGTGAAAGCTTGATTTTGGAAAAGCAGTTTTGAGTTCATCTTTGAAAATATTTAAAAAGATTAATCTTGGATTTCATACTTGGGCCATAAGATTGAAAGTAATTTTTGACCCAACTCCGTTGAAAAAGTGGCTTAAGCCTATTTTGAAAAGTTTTGAAACTAATTTTGACGTTGGGCTTAAAAGAATTTTCAGGCCATAAAATAATTTTGGGATTTTATGATAACTAGGTCATATTAGGAAAACACAAACTAAATGGGCCATAATTTAAACCAAGATATGTAAACCATAGTCAAATAGTAAGCATTTAGGGTAAACCTAAGAAAAGATACTAAGCAATCAATATGGGCGGTTATGTGGTGCTTAATCTTCATACCTTGAATGAAAGAATGGCATCACATACATACACACACGGGCTCCACAAGGCTTCCTAACTAACACATAATGCAATTCTAAGTGATGTAATGAATAATATCATTATAAGAAAAAAATAAAATAACATAATGACCAACAGAATCAACTTCTCTTATCCCCAATAGAGTCACCATTGTGTGCAGGAATTTGCATCCCCACTACCGACGGAATGGTTCTTGCAACTTTAACACTGTTTGGCTATAAGCCTTAGTGAACATGGGCCTAAACCCGGAGAATAGGAGTTGCACTCAAAAGGGCCGAGAAGATTGAAACGTATGGATGACTCGATTCCTAGGGAATTCCTAACCCTTACTGTTTGGAAAGTTAGGTACGTATGGCGAAGGTGAGATGTGGCCCAGCACCCCAAAAATGATTGGTTCATTGGAACTGCCTCCTTTTCAGGTCTAAATATTTTTAAATTTTTATATTATTATGAAGTTACTTATATAATAAGCAACTTAATGAAAATAATTTCATGCCATAAATCCATTAAAAAATAATAAAATGCGCACCCATACAAGGATGGAAACATGCCCTTATAGCGTCCAAATATCCATAATACAAATGAAATAAGATGGGACACCCACAAAAAAGTTGAAATGTGTCCCTTATAATAATTCCCAAATATAAATTAAATAAAAAGAGCAATTTAAATAAAAAAAAGTTCCCACAAAATGAAAACATGCATTTTACAAGTACTTTAAAATTCAAATCATAAAACAAACATAATTAAATAATCAACTTATACATACAATTAAACATCAAAAAAATAATCACACAATTAGGGTTCAATTTATAAAATTAGGGTTTAAATTATCAAATTGGAGTTTGATTCATAGAATTATGGTTTAATTGTAAGATTAAGATTTTAACATACAAAATTACGGTTTAATCCTAAAACTAGTAACATGCAAAATTAGGGTTTTAATCCTACAACTAGGGTTTAACATGCAAAATCAGGGCTTAATCTTACAACTATGGTTTAACATGCAAAATTAGAGTTTTTGGTTGCAAAATTAGGGTTTTAACTATCAAATTAGAAAAATCAAAAATAATAAATCAAAGCAACATAAATCTACATGTTCATATAACAAACAATAATAATAATTCATTAAAGTAATAGAACCATACTAACATTGTTGGCTTCACCAAAACAATTAATGTTGATCCAAACCTCATCGATCAAATCAACACAATCCCTTAATAAGAATTAATAATAGGTACTATCTTGAAAGGTTTAGATGGCTTGGATTGACTAGGGTTTTTGTTGACTAATATTACTTAAGGGTTTCTTGATTTCTACCTCTCTTGTGTTTTGTGTGTTTAGGGTTACTCTTTATTTCTTTTCTTTTCATTTTTGTTTCTATGCTCTTTTTTTTAATTGCAAAAAGTTCCTCGTTAAATTCTCATTTTTTACTGATCATTCTTAGCCCCGCTTTAATAAAGTTTATTTAGGGTTTTATAAGGGTTAAACCGATTGAAAATTCAATCTGGATAAAAAACTAGGAAATTAAGTAACTAGCTCATAGCGAATTGGCCATGAAAAATGGCCAATCGTCATGACCTTTTGGGCTGATTTAGTAATTTTGTCTTTTAAAATTAGGACCAAACTCGATTTACAATTTTTAATTGGACCAGATTGAATTTAAGCTTTTTAAATTGGACAATATTTATCTAGGGCTAAAATTAAGGGTTTACACCAATCTTCTATTTCGAGCCACCTTCAATCCAGCTACCCTCATTGCCAAGCTCTTTGGAAGGCTTTGTGTCAAATTTGGATGCCAGTCAAAATGACCTCTGATGCTTTGGTTGCATCTATGCTCAAGTCAGCTGCCATCTCTATATCACCCCTATACCCAATATACATACACCACATATACACACTATATGTGATATACGTATAGAGGATACAAGAATGTCACAATCCATTTTAAACAAACCAATCTCTAAATTTCACATCAAAACATTATAAATCAATCTGAGTAAATGTAACACCCCTATACCCCGTATACGCACACTACATACTACTACACTTGTAATATACATATACTGAATACAAGAGTGCCACGGTTTATAATAAGTAAACCAATCTTTTAATTTAACAATATTATAAGAAAACTTAAAACATTCAAATTACATTATAAACTATACCAGATAAAACATTTGTTCATTATGCAGCGGAAAATGTAGTGGTATTTACATATATAAATACATCAAAATCCATGTTTACAAAACATAAAATTTATACATGTTTGGCAGTTTGTCTCTGATCTTTAAGCCCACAATAAACACATCAAAGTCTAGACTCAACTCGGTTCAGCTGAACTCTCCGGTTCTACCCTGTCACCTGCGCGATGAACCACAATCGCGCTAAGCCAATGGCTTAGTGGTACAACCCACAATAACAATATGCTTTACTGTAATGCTAATGTCACACATTCATATGTAATAAACAATACATAGGAATATCATATTTCAAAACCTTACAATAAGTCTTATAATTCATTTATTTCACCATTTATAATTCACATTTAAACAAAGGCAACCATGGGCCCAAAAGAAACTAATATGCCATTCAACTTTCAGAGTTAATGTTTTGGTTCAATTATCACATTTATCATTATCCCATCTAGGCTTCAAGGATTAGGCTCAACCAAGCTTCAAGGGGAACAAAGCATGCTAAGTATCAACCGAACTTGGCTTCAAGAACCAAACCCAACCTAGCTTCAAGGGTTGTAACATCTCAACTAGGCTTCAAGGACTAGACCCAACCAAGCTTCAAGGAGAGTTAAGCATGCTAAACTTCAACCCAACTTGGCTTCAAGGATCAAGCCCAACCCAACTTCAAGAAATTGTTACTATTAGGCATGCCACCAACAACAAAACTCTAAAAAGTGAATAACACATTAGGCACACAATTCTTTCATTATTTCATTATCAATTCTATTCTCATTTCCTCATAATCATCTAGGCAAACATGCCCCAATTATTTCATTTGCATCATTATAGCCAACAATAATGGCATCACATCTCATCATTAAGGTATACACAACCAATTGCATTGGATATATAATTTGAATAATCATCATATCTTTCACATTATGCAAATCATAATATTAATCAAATGTCTCAACAATGTAATAGATCACTTAGCACAATTATAACCAAATGTGTTAAGTTCAAATGTCATGTAAATGTATGCAATAATGTAGGATTTGTACTTACCTCAAGAGCAACTCACTCCACACCAAACTCCTCTTCCAAGAATCCTCAACACTAGGATTAGGGCAACTCAACTCTCTTCGAAATCTAAACCAAAGGTGATCATACACGCTTACTTAGAGATACACATGAGATAATATAGATAAAAACCAACTAGAGCAAACTCTACACATGACACGCTCAACAACACGGGCGTGTCCCTAACCGTGCCCTAAACTCACAACACAGAAGCTTTGACACGCTTAGAACCACGGGCGTGTCGCTGAACGTGTAATACATTCTGTCTCACAGTAACATTGACACGACCAACAACACGGGCGTGCTCATGGCCATGTCAATCTACCAACATCACAGTATCTATGACACGCTCAGTGACATGGGCGTGTCACTGGACGTGTTAATGCTACTACAACACAGAAGCTGTGACACGCTCAGTGACATGGGCGTGTCACTGCTCGTGTCACCCATCCAAGAACACAGAACCATTGACATGCCCAAAGACCTGGACGTGCTCATGGGCGTGTCAGGCCAAAAATGCAGATTTCGGTAACATCAACACTACATCCAACAAACCTCTTGCTTCCACCATTTTCCACTTCAAACAAACTTAACTAAACACACCCATAAACCATAATAACTTGCAAAAACACCAAAACAATTCAAAACATACTCATACCATCAACAATCAATCATCAAACTCACAACACAAACTTAAAAGAAAACAAGGGAAACAAGTGGAAAACTTACCAAAAGTGATGAAAACTCTTAGATTTCCAACTTGATCACTTGAAACATCCTTCAATCTTGAGTTTTGAAAAATCAAAAACTCTCTTCCTCTTTTGCTATTGTGATGGTCGGCCAACAAAGAAAGGAGAAGAAGAAGATGAAGAAAGAAGAGCAAAGTCAAAACTCAACTCTTCTCTCAACCACTCAATCATCCTTTAATTCTCAACCAATCAAATAAAATAATCAAATAATCAATTATCTTCATCCACTCACTAATTCAATTTTCCATTTAATTAATTTAATTAATTTAAAATAATTAATTAATCTTCTTTGACTTCCATTTCTTTGACTTGCATATGTTGTATATATCATTATATATACAACATATACACTCTTCCCTTACCTCATTTCTCATACCATTTAAACATATACATTTAATCCAAATACAACAATAAATATTCCAAAACTTTTAGGGTATACTTTGGGATATTACAATTCTCCCCCTCTAAAAAGAAATTTCATCCTCGAAATTACCTGATATCAAGTCTGGAACAATTGAGGATACTGATCTCCCATCGCTTGCTCACTCTCCCAAGTTGCCTCTTCTCTACCATGATTCTTCCAAAGAACCTTCACAATTGGCACTTTCTTATGTCTCAACTCTTTCACTCCATGTGCTAAAATGACCACCGGTTCTTCTTCAAATGTCAGATCCGGACTCACCTCAATAGATTCAACGGACAAAACATGAGATGGATCTGATCTGCACTTCCGCAGCATAAAAACATGAAAGACATTATGAATTCTATCCAACTCAGGCAGCAAAGCGAGTCGATAAGCAACTGGTCCAACTTTTTCGAATACCTTATAAGGTCCAACAAAACGAGGACTTAGCTTCCCTTTGTGGCCAAATCTTAAAATCTTTTTCCAAGGAGACACTTTCAGAAATAATTTATCTCCAACATCAGACTCTATGTCTCTCCACTTCAAATCTGAATAAGATTTCTGCCAATCTGAAGCTGTTTTCAACCGATTCTGAATTATTTTCACTTTCTCTTCCGTTTCTTTAATCAAATCAGGACCAACAAATTTGCCTTCTCCAACTTCATTCCAACACAAAGGCGTTATGCATCTTCTACCATACAATGCCTCAAGTGGTGCCATTTTAATACTAGATTGATGACTATTGTTATAAGCAAATTCTATCAATGGCAAAAATCTGTCCCAACTTCCAGAGAAATCAATGACACAGCTTCTCAACATATTCTCTAAAATCTGTATCACTCTTTCTGATTGCCCATCTGTCTGCGGATGAAAAGCAGTGCTAAAGTGCAATCGAGAACCCAAAACACCATGTAAACTTTTCCAAAACCTTGAAGTAAACCGAGGATCTCGATTAGACACTAAAGAAATTGGGACTCCATGCAACTTCACTATCTGACTGATATACAGCTCAGCCAACTTCTCAAGAGAATAATCCATTCTAACTAGAAAAAAATGAGCTGTCTTCGTCAATCGATTAACAATCACCCAGATAGCATCATGCTTCTTCTGAGTCAATGGAAAACCAGTCACAAAATCCATCGTCACACGTTCCCATTTCCATTCAGGCACTGATAAAGGTTGAAGCAACCCTGTTGGAACTTGATGCTTAGCTTTCACCTTCTGACAAGTGAGACATTTGGATACAAACTCCGCTATGTCCCACTTCATACCTGACCACCAGTAATGTTGCTTCAAATCATGATACATCTTAGTACTCCCAGTGTGCATAGCAAAAACTGATTGATGTGCTTCTTCCAAAATAATCTTTCTCAATCTTGTATCATCAGGAACACACAATCTATCTTTGCACCAAAGGCTACCATCACTTCTCACATGAAAATCTCTACTCTCTCCATTTTGGCAATCTGACACAACTTTCTGAATTTTCTCATCAACCAATTGAGCCTCTTTAATCTGATCCAACAACACCGGTCTCAAATGCAACTGAGCTAACAATGCTCCATCATCACATGATTCAAAATTAGCATGCAACGCTCTCAACTCAACAAGCAATGAGAGCGAATAAACAGTCAAGCCTACCAAAGACTTTCGACTCAAGGCATCAGCAACAACATTTGCTTTATCAGGATGATAATCAATCAAACAGACGTAATCTTTAATCAGCTCCAACCACCGTCTTTGACGAAGATTCAGCTCCCTCTGAACACCCAAATATTTTAAACTCTTATGATCTATATAAATAAAACACTTTTCTCCATACAAATAATGTCGCCAAATCTTTAAAGCAAAAACTATGGCTGCTAACTCCAAATCATGTGTCAGATAATTAAGCTCATGTGGCTTCAACTGCCGAGAAACATAAGCTATGACTTTACCCTCTTGCATCAAAACACAACCTAAACCATTATGTGAAGCATCACTGTAAATCACATATGGTTTATCTTCCACAGGCAAAGTAAGAACAGGAGCTTGAGTCAACATCTCCTTCAACTGCTCAAAACTAGCTTGACACTGATATGTCCACACAAATCTAACTCCCTTTCCCAAGTAATCTGGTAAGTGGAGTAGCTATCAAAGAAAAACCTTTCACAAACCGTCGATAATAGCCTACCAAACCAAGAAAACTTCTAACTTCAGTCACTGACTTCGGTGGAGTCCAATTCAAAATGGCCTCAACTTTACTCGGATCAACTCTTATACCATCTGCTGACACTATATGACCCAGAAAAGTCACTTGATCAAGCCAAAACTCACACTTCGACAGCTTCGCATACAATTGCTGCTCTCTCAAGGTCTGCAACACAAACCGCAGATGCTTGTCATGATCCTCCTTATTATGCGAATATACCAAAATATCATCAATGAAGACCACCATAAACTGATCTAGATAGGGCCTAAACACCCTATTCATCAAATCCATAAATGTTGCAGGTACATTCGTCAACCCAAAAGGCATCACTAAAAACTCATAATGCCCGTACCTTGTGCGGAAATCTATTTTAGGAACATCTTCAACTCTAACCCTCAACTGATGGTACCCTGATCTCAAATCAATCTTGGAAAACACTGCTGCTCCCTTCAACTGATCGAAGAGATCATCAATCCTAGGCAAAGGGTACTTATTTTTAATAGTCACCTTATTCAATTACCTACAATCGATGCATAACTTCAAAGTACCATCCTTCTTATTCACAAACAAAACAGGTGCTCCCCACAGAGAAACACTAGGGCGAACAAACCCTTTATCCAACAACTCCTGCAACTGTACCTTTAACTCTCTCAACTTAGCAGGTGCCATTCGATAAGGAGTAATAGAGATGGGAGTGGTACCAGGCAACAAATCGATACCAAACTCAACCTCTCTCTCAGGGGGTAACCCTGGCAACTCCTCCGGAAAAACATCTGGAAATTCCGTAACTGTGGGTATACTATCAAGTTGAGAACCCACTATTCTGGTATCCACAACATGAGCAAGATAAGCATCACACCCTTTTCTAATCAACTTTCTAGCTGCAACAGCTGAAACAAACAAGGATGCAAGTTGTCTATGCTCACTAGATACCATCACACTTCTACCATCACCAGTTCTCAGGGTAACACACTTCTTTTGACAGCCTACCACAGCTCCATGCTTAGACAACCAATCCATGCCTAAGATCAAATCATACTCCTTAAAAGGCATTTCATTCAAATCATCCAAAAATTCCTCACCTTGCACCACAACTGAACTATCGCGATGCACCTTACTTACCACAACACTATGTCCTAAAGGATTTGTCACCAAGACAACAAATCCTAAGGACTCTGAATGCAATTTAGACACAGGCAAGATAGATGCACTTATGTATGAATGAGTAGATCCTGGATCAACCAAAGCAAAAACTGAAATGCAAAATAAAGAAAATGTACCCGCAATAACTGCTGAAGCATCCGGCTGCCTCTGCATTACATACACTCTCTGAGAAGACCCAACCTCATCTGGCCTATTGCCTCCGAATGTAGAGCCTCCTCTCTGACTGATCCCAGGTCGACCACCTCTACTAAAAGCTCTGCCCCCTCGACCACCTCTGCTAACACTAGGTCGAGAAGCTGCAGTATCAGTCTGTCTATCCTCTTGTAACTCAGGGCAATCTTTGATGAAGTGAGCTGGTGACCCACATCTAAAACATACTCCTGATGCACCTGTCTTCCAACAAACACCCCCATGTGTCCTACCACAATGAACACATATAGGTGGAATGGATCTCTGAACCACTGGAGTCGGAGCACTAGCTACAGAAACTGTAGGTCTCGATCTCTGCCTCTGGTACTGAACTGATCTACCTGACTGCCTCTGGTTCCTACTAACTCTCGGAACAAAACTTCCTTGGCCTCTCTTCATAGACGAAGACCCTGCCTCAAACTGGGATCTCCTAACTCTGGTTTCCTCCTAGGAAGCAGCTGCTGCAATACCCTGTGCTCACTCAACACTTCTAGCTGCTGCAACCAATTGAGAAAAGTCATGGTACCGAGAACCAGCAACAATACACATAATAGAGGGCCTCAATCCCTCCTCAAATCTCCTACACCGGTCAATCTCATATGAAATAATTCCACCTGCATAATGACTCAATCAGATATACTCAATCTCATACTCTGTAACTATCTGATTCTCCTGTCTTAGATTCAGAAATTCGATCTTCTTAACATCCTTATACTCCCTCGGAGTATATTTTTGCTCAAACTTTCACAGAAAATCACTATAAGACAAAGTAGGTGGATCATCCATGGCATGTGGAACTGTCTTCCACCAATCATAAGCATCTTTCTGCAAAAGGGATCTAGCATAATCAAATTTCTCTTCAGGAGTAGCTTGCAACTGGATGAATACTCTTTGAACTCTATCCAACCACTGCTCAGCTACTGCACGATCTGTAGTACCAAAGAAATCCTCAGCCCCATACTTTCTCAATTTATCATAATGCCTCACAAACACTTGTGGTTGTGGTGGCGGTGGCGGCTGCACTGGAGCTTGCCTCAACAATTCTACCACATGCCTTAGCCAAACTGGTGGAACCTCATCAGCAGTTGATCTCTCTTGCACCGGAGTAGGTGCCTCTCCAGCTCTCTCAACCCTAGCTCCATCTCTACCCTCTTCAGGAGCTACACTCTCAGCACTACCTTCTATGGACTGACATGACTGAGACGCCATCATTACCTATATCTGCAAACACAGCAGAATATACATCATCAAAGATCAGAGACTGCCAATGCCAAAACATGTATCTTATTTAAAAACCAACTTTTAGAATAAAAATGTTCTTTTTCTTACAATTTACCTAGGTTGAGAATATCAAACCTAGGCTCTGATACCAAAACAGTTGCAACACCCCTATACCCCGTATACGCACATTACATACTACTACACTTGTAATATACGTATACCAAATTCAAGAGTGCCACGGTTTATAATAAGCAAACCAATCTTTTATTTAACAATATTATAAGAAAACTTAAAACATTCAAATTACATTATAAACTATACCAGATAAAACATTTGTTCATTATGCAGCGGAAAATGTAGTGGTATTTACATATATAAATACATCAAAATCCATGTTTACAAAACATAAAATTTATACATGTTTGGCAGTTTGTCTCTGATCTTTAAGCCCACAATCAACACTTCAAAGTCTAGACTCAACTCGGTTCAGCTGAACTCTCCGGTTCTACCCTGTCACCTGCGCGATGAACCACAATCGCGCTAAGCCAATTGCTTAGTGGTACAACCCACAATAACAATATGCTTTACTGTAATGCTAATGTCACACATTCATATGAAATAAACAATACATAGGAATATCATATTTCAAAACCTTACATTAAGTCTTATAATTCATTTATTTCACCATTTATAATTCACATTTAAACAAAGACAAGCATGGGCCCAAAAGAAACTAATATGCCATTCAACTTTCAGAGTTAATGTTTTGGTTCAATCATCACATTTATCATTATCCCAACTAGGCTTCAAGGATTAGGATCAACCAAGCTTCAAGAGGAACAAAGCATGCTAAGTATCAACCCAACTTGGCTTCAAGAACCAAACCCAACCTAGCTTCAAGGGTTGTAACATCTCAACTAGGCTTCAAGGACTAGACCAACCCAGCTTCAAGGGGAGTTAAGCATGCTAAACTTCAACCCAACTTGGCTTCAAGGATCAAGCCCAACCCAGCTTCAAGAGATTGTTACTATTAGGCATGCCACCAACAACAAAACTCTGAAAGGTGAATAACACATTAGGCACACAATTCTTTCATTATTTCATTATCAATTCCATTCTCATTTCCTCATAATCATCTAGGCAAACATGCCCCAATTATTTCATTTGCATCATTATAGCCAACAATAATGGCATCACATCTCATCATTAAGGTATACACAACCAATTGCATTGGATATACAATTTGAATAATCATCATATCTTTCACATTATGCAAATCATAATATTAATCAAATGTCTCAACAATGTAATAGATCACTTAGCACATTTATAACCAAATGTGTTAAGTTCCAATGTCATGTAAATGTATGCAATAATGTAGGATTTGTACTTACCTCAAGAGCAACTCACTCCACACCAAACTCCTCTTCCAAGAATCCTCAACACTAGGATTAGGGCAACTCAACTCTCTTCGAAATCTAAACCAAAGGTGATCATACACGCTTACTTAGAGATACACATGAGATAATATAGATAAAAACCAACTAGAGCAAACTCTACACATGACACGCTCAACAACACGGGCGTGTCCCTGACCGTGCCCTAAACTCACAACACAGAAGCTTTGACATGTTTAGAACCACGGGCGTGTCACTGAATGTGTAATACATTCTGTCTCACAGAAACATTGACAAATCAAACAACACGGGCATTGTAACACCCCTAAATTCCAAATACGTTCACTACATATCACCACCATGTAATGAACATACATAGAACCTAAGAATGCTACATTTTTCCATAAACAATTTGCAATATATATATATATAGTATAATGGTATTTACTATTAAAATAAAACAAAATAAGTATAAACATTTGATTTAATACGCAGCGGAATTTATCAAATGTATTTGCATTTATAAATATGTCCAAGTACAAGTTTACAAAATTATATACATATACATTAAATCCAATACTTTACAAAACATAAAGAGTCTATACATGATTGGCAGCTTTCTCTTTGATCTTTAAGTCCTACACAACTCTTCAATTCCTAGACTCACTCGGTCTAGTGGATCTCTCGGGTTCTTCTCTAACACCTGCGCGATGAACACAATCGCGCTAAGCCAACGGCTTAGTAAAACAACTACACTATCAAAATGCTTGATGCAATGCTCATGACACTCAATCAAGTAAATAATACATAGCAAGTCATAACTTATTCATCATAAATTATCATACCATAATTACATTTCAGAACATTATAATATATCATTACGCATCAATTTCATTAGGCAATGATCACGATTCATAAATCCTAAATTACATTAAACCTAAGACATATCTGGCCCAAAACACCCTAATATGTTATTCAAAGTTCAGAGTCCCTGTGTTTGATTCAATATCACAATCATCAAGCCCGTAGGCAATATATATCATAACTCTATCCATGGATAGCGTAACAGACCCAGTCTCTTGGACCATCAACCCATTAACATGAGGAGATCCTCAACCTGGCTAGACTGTTACTAATTCTCAAATGGAAGTGGTTTACGGGTCTCCCATTTCACCATCATTCCATATTCACTTTTTACAACTGGAATCGGTTTACGGGCCTCCCATTTCACCTATCCAGTGATTCATAAACATTACTCAAATTGGACTCGGCTTACGGGCCTCCCATTTCGCCTATCCAATGAGTTATAGGCATGCCATCAAATACAGGACTCTGAAAGTTGAATTAACACATTAGGCATACTAACTTTTCATTTATTCATTCTCAATTCATTTCACAATTCATAATTTATTAGGCAATCATGCCTCAACCATTTCATTTGAATCATCTTGGCCCAAGCACAATGGCCTCACATATCATCTTAATTATCATAATCAATCACAATTCACATTACATTATCATATAAGCAACATGCTTTACATTCTTTACTTACTTCAAATAAAACAGAACAGAACGACTATCGCGGTCGCACTAAGCTAAGTCGCGACCGTTCTACACAATCAAAAGATAAAATTTATCACAGTAGGTTTCGCGGTCAGAAATCCGATCTGAGTCGCGACCGCACTTCACAATCAAAGATGAAACCTTAACACAGTAGGTTTCACGGTCAGAAGTTCGATCTAAGTCGCGACCGCACTTCAATAATCGCGACCGCCCCAATTCACGTGTCTCATGCATAAACCCTAACTTTAACAAACCTTCTTTTGTTTAACATCAAACACATTATACACAACATAACCTCATTTAAAATGGACATAATCAACATCCTCAATACTTATTTACATCATCAAAACACATTAATAACACATTTGATACCACAACACATTTACAACCAAAAGAATGTTAAGCTTACACATTATATGCATGTTTGTAAACAAATAGTTGTACTTACCTTATAAACACTCAAACAACTCCAAGCAATCTTCTCTTCCAAAGATTGTTCACTTTACAATTAAGATAAACCACTTCTTCCAAAACCTAATCCAAACAATAATATAATACATCAATTTCTATAACATTGACAACACTTACAAACTCAAACCCTAACACAAACTCAACACAACCACTTCCAATACCAACACCAACTCAACTTCTCGTCTAACAAGCAAAATCAACACTTAAAATCACACCATAACCCATTTAATCACACCATCATCAAAACACAACTCAACTCAAACCAAGCTTCAAAAATAACAAAGGCAAACAAGAGAAAACTTACCAATTAATGAAGTTCCTTGAAATTCCAACTTGTAAACTTGAAAACTCCTTCCAATCCAAGCTTAAAATCATCAAAACCTTCAATTATCCTCTTGCTCTCCTTGTCCCTTTGTTCAGCCGGCCACACCAAGAAGAAAGAAGAAATATCAACCACAAGAAACAAAGTCAACTCTTCTTTAATCTCCACCAAGTATTCCAATTCAAACAATTACCAAAATACCCTTAACTATATAACTAACATTTTGTCTCTTATGTGCCCAATTATGTAATTACTCACTAATAAAAGAAATATCTTCCTCCACTATCCAACACCTTGACTTTCCATTTTGACCACTTTATATGTTATATATATCACCATATACACAACATATAAACTTGTCTCTAAACCCTATTTCCTTTCCCAATCACCATACATAAAATTCTCTTCCAATATCTTATCAACTTATTACAATATAAACATAACTCAAGTGCAACAACAATAACACCAAGACTACTAGGGCATAATTAAGGATATTACAATTCTCCCCCTCTAAAAAGAAATTTCGTCCTCGAAATTACCTGAAATCAACTCTGAAACAACTGAGGATATTGTTCTTGCATGAATTGTTCACTTTCCCAAGTTGCCTCTTCTCTTCCATGATTCTTCCATAACACTTTCACAAGTGGCACTCTCTTGTTCCTCAACTCTTTCACTTCATGTGCCAAAATAGCAACTGGTTCCTCTTGAAATGTCAGATCTGGACTTACCTCAATAGATTCAACTGACAACACATGAGATGGATCCGACCTATATCTCCTCAACATAGAAACATGAAACACATTATGAATACGATCCAACTCAGGTGGCAAAGCAAGTCGATACGCCACTGGCCCAACTCTTTCTAACACTTCATACGGCCCAATGAAACGAGGACTCAATTTTCCTTTCCGACCGAACCTCAAAATCTTCTTCCAAGGAGATACTTTCAAAAATACCTTATCTCCAACATCAAATTTTATGTCTCTCCTTTTCAGATCTGCATAAGACTTCTGTCGGTCTGAAGCTGCTTTTAACCTGCCTCGAATCAACTTCACTTTCTCTTCCGTTTCTTGAATCAAATCAGGGCCAATTATTTTACCTTCACCAAGTTCACTCCAACAAAGAGGTGTTCTGCACCGTCTACCATACAGTGCCTCAAATGGTGCCATACCAATGCTCGATTGATGACTGTTATTATAGGCAAATTCCACAAGTGGCAAAAATCCGTCCCAACTTCCAGAGAAATCAATGACACAGCTTCTCAACATATCCTCAATGATCTGTATCACTCTCTCTGACTGTCCATCTGTCTGGGGATGGAAAGCAGTACTGAAATGCAATCGAGAACCTAAAGCTCCATGCAAACTCTTCCAAAATCTCGAGGTGAATCTAGGATCTCGATCAGACACTAAAGAAATTGGGACACCATGCAATTTCACAATCTCATGGATATACAGCTCAGCCAACTTCTCCAAAGAGTAATCCATCCGCACCGGAAGGAAATGAGCTGTCTTAGTCAATCTATCCACAATCACCCATATGGCATCATGCTTCCTTTGTGTCAAAGGCAAACCAGACACAAAGTCCATAGTTACTCTATCCCACTTCCACTCAGGCACTGACAAAGGTTGAAGCAACCCAGTTGGAACTTGATGCTCGGCTTTCACCCTCTGACAAGTGAGACATTTAGACACAAACTCTGCAATATCTCTCTTCATACCGGACCACCAATAATGTTGTCTCAAATCATGATACATCTTGGTACTACCCGGATGCATAGCAAAAGTTGATTGGTGTGCTTCTTCTAAAATAATTTTTCTTAAATTATCATCATCAGGCATACACAGTCTACTCTTAAACCATAAGCTCCCATCATCTCTCACAACAAAATCTCGGCTCTCTCCCTGTTGACAAACTGACACAATCCTCTGAATTTTCTCATCAGTCAACTGAGCCTCCTTAATCTGGTCTAATAATACTGGCCTCATTTGCAATTGTGCCATCAATGCACCATCATCACAAACTACAAAACTAGCACACAATGCTCTCAACTCAACAAGCAACGAGAGCGAGTAAACTGTTAAACCAGCTAAAGACTTCCGACTCAAGGCATCAGCAACAACATTTGCTTTACCTGGATGATAGTCAATCAAGCAGTCGTAGTCTTTAATCAATTCCAACCATCTCCTCTGCCGAAGATTTAGCTCCTTCTGAACACCCAAATACTTCAAACTTTTGTGATCAGTATAGATGAAACACTTCTCTCCAAATAGATAATGACGCCAAATCTTCAAAGCAAACACAATGGCTGCCAACTCCAAATCATGAGTTGGATAATTGAGCTCATGCGGTTTCAACTGTCGAGAAGCATAAGCTATCACTTTACCCTCTTGCATCAACACACAACCCAAACCATTATGTGAAGCATCACTGTAGATCACATATGGTTTATCTTCCACAGGTAAAGTGAGAACAGGTGCTTGAGTCAACATCTCTTTCAACTGCTCAAAACTGGTCTGACATTGATCAGTCCACACAAATTTAACTCCCTTCCGAAGCAATCTGGTGAGTGGAGTAGCTATTAAAGAAAATCCTTTCACAAAACGTCGATAATAGCCGGCCAATCCCAGAAAACTTCTAACTTCAGTCACAGTCTTCGGTGGACTCCAATTTAGAATAGCTTCAACTTTACTCGGGTCAACCCTAATGCCATCTGCTGACACAATATGACCGAGAAAAGCTACTTGGTTCAACCAGAACTCACACTTCGATAATTTGGCAAACAACTGCTTCTCTCTCAAGATTTGTAACACAATCCGAAGATGCTCACTATGCTCCTCTTCATTTCGCGAATACACCAAGATATCATCTATAAACACTACCACAAACTGATCCAAATAGGGCCTAAACACCCTATTCATCAAGTCCATAAAAGCGGCAGGTGCATTCGTCAAACCAAATGGCATTACCAAAAACTCATAATGCCCATATCTGGTTCGAAAAGCTGTTTTTGGCACATCCTCAGCTCTAACCCGCAATTGATGGTACCCCGATCTCAAATCAATTTTAGAAAACACAGCTGCTCCCTTCAATTGATCAAAGAGATCATCGATTCTAGGCAAAGGGTATTTATTCTTAATAGTTATCTTGTTCAATTGCCTATAATCGATACACAACCTCATAGTACCATCCTTTTTCTTAACAAACAAAACAGGAGCTCCCCATGGCGACACACTAGGGCGAATAAAACCCTTATCCAGCAACTCTTGCAACTGCACCTTCAATTCTCTTAATTCGACAGGTGCCATTCTATAAGGAGTAATAGAGATAGGAGTGGTACCTGGTAACAACTCAATACCAAACTCCACCTCTCTCTCAGGAGGCAGTCCTGGCAACTCCTCTGGAAAAACATCTGGGAATTCTGAAACTGTGGGAATGCTATCCAAATGAGACCCTACCACTCTGGTATCCAACACATGAGCAAGATAAGCTTCACACCCTTTTCTGATCATCTTCCTAGCTGCAACAGCTGAAACAAACAAAGATGCAAGCTGTCTCTGCTCACTAGATACCAACACTACTCTATCATCACTAGTTCTCAAAGTAACACACTTCTTCTTACAATCTACCACAGCTCCATGCCTAGACAGCCAATCCATGCCAAGAATCAAATCAAATTCTTTAAATGGCATCTCAATCAAATCACCACAAAACTTCTCACCCTGCACCACTACCGCACAATCTCTATGCACCTTACTAACAATTACGCTATGCCCTAAAGGATTTGTCACCAACACATCAAATCCTAGGGACTCAGCATGCATTTCAGACACAGGCAATACGGATGCACTTATGTAAGAATGTGTGGATCCAGGGTCAATCAAAGCAAGTACAGATATGCCAAATAAAGAAAAAGTACCAGCTATGACTGCAGAAGCATCAGGCTGTCTTTGCATCACATAAACCCGCTGAGAAGGCCCAGCCTCATCTGGTCTGCCATCCCTGGGTGCAGATCCTCCTCTCTGACTATACCCAGATCTACCCCCTCGGCTGAAACCCCTGCTTCCTCGACCTCCTCTGCTAAAACTCTGCCGAGAAGCTGCAGATTCCAATGACCTCTGGTCCTGCATCTCAGGACACTCTCTAATGAAATGGTCAGGCGACCCACAATGGAAGCACACACCCGGTCCACCAATCCTCCTACAAGCACCCACATGAATCTTCCCACATTGCTCACATGCCAGCGGAGTGGATCTCTGAATAAAGGGAGTCGGTGCACTAGCCACAGAAGCTGCAGGTCTTGATCTCTGTCTATGAAACTGCCCTGACCTACTCATCGGCCTCTGACTCCTTCCCACTCTGGGAACAAAGCTCCCTCTGCCCCTCTTCACTGATGAAGACCCTGCCTCAAACTGGGGTCTTCTCACTCTAGTCTCTTCCTCAGATGCAGCTGCAATGCTTTGAACTCTTTCCACACTCCGTGCTGCTGCCACAAGCTGAGAGAAATCAGTATATCTGGATCCAGCCACATGACATACAAGAGAAGGCCTCAACCCCTCTTCGAATCTCCTACATCTGTCAATTTCATCTGATATAATGCCTCCCGCATAATGACTTAATCGAATAAACTCCACTTCATATTCAGTTACTGTACGATGATCTTGTTTCAAACTCAAGAACTCCATTTTCTTCACATCCTTATACTCCCTAGGAGTATACTTCAATTCAAATTCCCTATGGAAATCAGCATAGGTCAATGTGGGTGGATCATCCATGGCATGTGGTACGGTCTTCCACCAGTCATAAGCGTCCTTCTGTAATAATGACCTAGCATAATCAAACTTCTCCTCTGACGTGGCTTGCAACTGAATAAAAATTCTCTGAACTTTATCAAGCCACTGTTCTGCCACAGCTGGATCTATCGTACCCAGAAAATCCTCTGCCCCAAACTTCCTCAGTTTATCATATTGTCTCACTGGTACCTGAGGCTGAGGTGGTGGTGGAGGTTGCACTGGTGCTTGCCTCATAACTTCCATCATATGTCTAAACCAGGCTGGTGGAACCTCATCACCTGCTGGTCTCCCCGACACTGAAGCAGGTACCTCACTGGCTACCTCAACTCTAGCTCCCTCCCTACTCTCAACAGGAGCTATACTCTCTGCACTTCCCTCAACAGACTGCCGTAAATGGGGATCCATTACTACCTATCTCTGCAAACACGACCAAATACACCTTATTAAAGATCAAAGGCTGCCAATACCAACATATATTTTATTCAAAATCAACTTTTAAAATCAAATTATTCTTTTTATTACATTTTACCTAGGTTAAGAATCTCAAACCTAGGCTCTGATACCAAAACAATTGTAACACCCCTAAATTCCAAATACGTTCACTACATATCACCACCATGTAATGAACATACATAGAACCTAAGAATGCTACATTTTTCCATAAACAATTTGCAATATATATATATATAGTATAATGGTATTTACTATTAAAATAAAAAAAATAAGTATAAACATTTGATTTAATACGCAGCGGAATTTATCAAATGTATTTGCATTTATAAATATGTCCAAGTACAAGTTTACAAAATTATATACATATACATTAAATCCAATACTTTACAAAACATAAAGAGTCTATACATGATTGGCAGCTTTCTCTTTGATCTTTAAGTCCTACACAACTCTTCAATTCCTAGACTCACTCGGTCTAGTGGATCTCTCGGGTTCTTCTCTAACACCTGCGCGATGAACACAATCGCGCTAAGCCAACGGCTTAGTAAAACAACTACACTATCAAAATGCTTGATGCAATGCTCATGACACTCAATCAAGTAAATAATACATAGCAAGTCATAACTTATTCATCATAAATTATCATACCATAATTACATTTCAGAACATTATAATATATCATTACGCATCAATTTCATTAGGCAATGATCACGATTCATAAATCCTAAATTACATTAAACCTAAGACATATCTGGCCCAAAACACCCTAATATGTTATTCAAAGTTCAGAGTCCCTGTGTTTGATTCAATATCACAATCATCAAGCCCGTAGGCAATATATATCATAACTCTATCCATGGATAGCGTAACAGACCCAGTCTCTTGGACCATCAACCCATTAACATGAGGAGATCCTCAACCTGGCTAGACTGTTACTAATTCTCAAATGGAAGTGGTTTACGGGTCTCCCATTTCACCATCATCCATATTCACTTTTTACAACTGGAATCGGTTTACGGGCCTCCCATTTCACCTATCCAGTGATTCATAAACATTACTCAAATTGGACTCGGCTTACGGGCCTCCCATTTCGCCTATCCAATGAGTTATAGGCATGCCATCAAATACAGGACTCTGAAAGTTGAATTAACACATTAGGCATACTAACTTTTCATTTATTCATTCTCAATTCATTTCACAATTCATAATTTATTAGGCAATCATGCCTCAACCATTTCATTTGAATCATCTTGGCCCAAGCACAATGGCCTCACATATCATCTTAATTATCATAATCAATCACAATTCACATTACATTATCATATAAGCAACATGCTTTACATTCTTTACTTACTTCAAATAAAACAGAACAGAACGACTATCGCGGTCGCACTAAGCTAAGTCGCGACCGTTCTACACAATCAAAAGATAAAATTTATCACAGTAGGTTTCGCGGTCAGAAATCCGATCTGAGTCGCGACCGCACTTCACAATCAAAGATGAAACCTTAACACAGTAGGTTTCACGGTCAGAAGTTCGATCTAAGTCGCGACCGCACTTCAATAATCGCGACCGCCCCAATTCACGTGTCTCATGCATAAACCCTAACTTTAACAAACCTTCTTTTGTTTAACATCAAACACATTATACACAACATAACCTCATTTAAAATGGACATAATCAACATCCTCAATACTTATTTACATCATCAAAACACATTAATAACACATTTGATACCACAACACATTTACAACCAAAAGAATGTTAAGCTTACACATTATATGCATGTTTGTAAACAAATAGTTGTACTTACCTTATAAACACTCAAACAACTCCAAGCAATCTTCTCTTCCAAAGATTGTTCACTTTACAATTAAGATAAACCACTTCTTCCAAAACCTAATCCAAACAATAATATAATACATCAATTTCTATAACATTGACAACACTTACAAACTCAAACCCTAACACAAACTCAACACAACCACTTCCAATACCAACACCAACTCAACTTCTCGTCTAACAAGCAAAATCAACACTTAAAATCACACCATAACCCATTTAATCACACCATCATCAAAACACAACTCAACTCAAACCAAGCTTCAAAAATAACAAAGGCAAACAAGAGAAAACTTACCAATTAATGAAGTTCCTTGAAATTCCAACTTGTAAACTTGAAAACTCCTTCCAATCCAAGCTTAAAATCATCAAAACCTTCAATTATCCTCTTGCTCTCCTTGTCCCTTTGTTCAGCCGGCCACACCAAGAAGAAAGAAGAAATATCAACCACAAGAAACAAAGTCAACTCTTCTTTAATCTCCACCAAGTATTCCAATTCAAACAATTACCAAAATACCCTTAACTATATAACTAACATTTTGTCTCTTATGTGCCCAATTATGTAATTACTCACTAATAAAAGAAATATCTTCCTCCACTATCCAACACCTTGACTTTCCATTTTGACCACTTTATATGTTATATATATCACCATATACACAACATATAAACTTGTCTCTAAACCCTATTTCCTTTCCCAATCACCATACATAAAATTCTCTTCCAATATCTTATCAACTTATTACAATATAAACATAACTCAAGTGCAACAACAATAACACCAAGACTACTAGGGCATAATTAAGGATATTACAGGCATGCTCATGGCCGTGTCAATCTACCAACATCACAGTAGCTATGACACGCTCAGTGACATGGGCGTGTCACTGGACGTGTTAATGCTACTACAACACAGAAGCTGTGACACGCTCAGTGACATGGGCGTGTCACTGCTCGTGTCACCCATCTAAGAATACAGAACCATTGACATGCCCAAAGACCTGGCCGTGCTCATGGGTGTGTCAGGCCAAAAATGCAGATTCCGGCAACATCAACACTACATCCAACAAACCTCTTGCTTCCACCATTTTCCACTTCAAACAAACTTAACTAAACACACCCATAAACCATAATAACTTGCAAAAACACTAAAACAATTCAAAACATACTCATACCATCAACAATCAATCATCAAACTCACAACACAAACTTAAAAGAAAACAAGGGAATCAAGTGGAAAACTTACCAAAAGTGATGAAAACTCTTAGATTTCCAACTTGATCACTTGAAACATCCTTCAATCTTGAGTTTGGAAAAATCAAAAACTCTCTTCCTCTCTTGCAATTGTGATGGTCGGCCAACAAAGAAAGGAGAAGAAGAAGATGAAGAAAGAAGAGCAAAGTCAAAACTCAACTCTTCTCTCAACCACTCAATCATCCTTTAATTCTCAACCAATCAAATAAAATAATCAAATAATCAAATATTTTCATCCACTCACTAATTCAATTTTCCATTTAATTAATTTAATTAATTTAAAATAATTAATTAATCTTCTTTGACTTCCATTTCTTTGACTTGTATATGTTATATATATCACTATATATACAACATATACACTCTTCCCTTACCTCATTTCTCTTACCATTTAAACATATACATTTAATCCAAATACAACAATAAATATTCCAAAACTTTTAGGGTATACTTTGGGATATTACAATTCTCCCCCTCTAAAAAGAAATTTCGTCCTCGAAATTACCTGATTTCAAGTCTGGAACAATTGAGGATACTGATCTCGCATCGTTTGCTCACTCTCCCAAGTTGCCTCTTCTCTACCATGATTCTTCCAAAGAACCTTCACAATTGGCACTTTCTTATGTCTCAACTCTTTCACTCCATGTGCTAAAATGACCACCGGTTCTTCTTCAAATGTCAGATCCGGACTCACCTCAATAGATTCAACCGACAAAACATGAGATGGATCTGATCTGTACTTCTGCAGCATAGAAACATGAAAGACATTATGAATTCTATCCAACTTAGGCGGCAAAGCGAGTCGATAAGCAACTGCTCCAACTTTTTCCAGTACCTCATAAGGTCCAACAAAATGAGGACTTAGCTTCCCTTTGCGGCCAAATCTTAAAATCTTTTTCCAAGGAGACACTTTCAGAAATACTTTATCTCCAACATCACACTCTATGTCTCTCCTCTTCAAATCTGAATAAGATTTCTACCAATCTGAAGCTGCTTTCAACCGATCCTGAATTATTTTCACTTTCTCTTCCGTTTCTTTAATCAAATCAGGACCAACTAATTTGCCTTCTCCAACTTCATTCCAACACAGAGGCATTCTGCATCTTCTACCATACAATGCCTCAAATGGTGCCATTTTAATACTAGATTGATGACTGTTGTTATAAGCAAATTCTATCAATGGCAAAAATCTGTCCCAACTTCCAGAGAAATCAATGACACAACTTCTCAACATATCCTCTAAAATCTGTATCACTCTTTCTGACTGCCCATCTGTCTGCGGATGAAAAGCAGCGCTAAAGTGCAATCGAGAACCCAAAACACCATGTAAACTTTTCCAAAACCTTGAAGTAAACCGAGGATCTCGATTAGACACTAAAGAAATTGGGACTCCATGCAACTTCACTATCTGACTGATATACAGCTCAGCCAACTTCTCAAGAGAATAATCCATTCTAACTGGAAGAAAATGAGCTGTCTTCGTCAACCGATCAAAAATCACCCAGATAGCATCATGCTTCTTCTGAGTCAATGGCAAACCAGTCACAAAATCCATCGTCACACGTTCCCATTTCCATTCAGGCACTGATAAAGGTTGAAGCAACCCTGTTGGAACTTGATGCTCAGCTTTCACCTTCTGAAAAGTGAGACATTTGGATACAAACTCTGCTATGTCCCTCTTCATACCTGACCACCAGTAATGTTGCTTCAAATCATGATACATCTTAGTACTCCCAGGGTGCATAGCAAAAACCGATTGATGTGCTTCTTCCAAAATAATCTTTCTCAATCTTGTATCATCAGGAACACACAATCTATCTTTGCACCAAAGGCTACCATCACTTCTCACATGAAAATCTCTACTCTCTCCATTTTGGCAATCTGACACAACTTTCTGAATTTTCTCATCAACCAATTGAGCCTCTTTAATCTGATCCAACAACACCGGTCTCAAATGCAACTAAGCTAACAATGCTCCATCATCACATGATTCAAAATTAGCATGCAACGCTCTCAACTCAACAAGCAATGAGAGCGAATAAACAGTCAAGCCTGCCAAAGACTTTCTACTCAAGGCATCAGCAACAACATTTGCTTTACCAGGATGATAATCAATCAAACAGACGTAATCTTTAATCAGCTCCAACCACCATCTTTGCCGAAGATTCAGCTCCCTCTGAACACCCAAATATTTTAAACTCTTATTATCTGTATAAATAAAACACTTTTCTCCATACAAATAATGTCGCCAAATCTTTAAAGCAAAAACTATGGCTGCTAACTCCAAATCATGTGTCAGATAATTAAGCTCATGCGGCTTCAACTGCCAAGAAGCATAAGCTATGACTTTACCCTCTTGCATCAAAACACAACCTAAACCATTATGTGAAGCATCACTGTAAATCACATATGGTTTATCTTCCACAGGCAAAGTAAGAACAGGAGCTTGAGTCAACATCTCCTTCAACTGCTCAAAACTAGCTTGACACTGATCTGTCCACACAAATCTAACTCCCTTTCCGAAGTAATCTGGTGAGTGGAGTAGCTATCAAAGAAAAACCTTTCACAAACCGTCGATAATAGCCTGCCAAACCCAGAAAACTTCTAACTTCCGTCACTGACTTCGGTGGACTCCAATTCAAAATGGCCTCAACTTTACTCGGATCAACTCTTATACCATCTGCTGACTCTATATGACCCAGAAAAGTCACTTGATCAAGCCAAAACTCACACTTCGACAGCTTAGCATACAATTGCTTCTCTCTCAAGGTCTGCAACACAATCCACAGATGCTTGTCATGATCCTCCTTATTATGCGAATATACTAAAATATCATCAATGAAGAACACCACAAACTGATCTAGATAGGGCCTAAACACCCTATTCATCAAATCCATAAATGCTGCTGGTGCATTCGTCAACCCAAAAGGCATCACTAAAAACTCATAATGCCCATACCTTGTGCGGAAAGCTATTTTAGGAACATCTTCAGCTCTAACCCTCAACTGATGGTACCCTGATCTCAAATCAATCTTGGAAAACACTGCTGCTACCTTCAATTGATCGAAGAGATCATCAATCCTAGGCAAAGGGTACTTATTTTTAATAGTCACCTTATTCAATTGCCTACAATCGATGCATAACCTCAAAGTACCATCCTTCTTCTTCACAAACAAAACAGGTGCTCCCCACGGAGAAACACTAGGGCGAACAAACCCTTTATCCAACAACTCCTGCTACTGTACCTTTAACTCTCTCAACTTAGCAGGTGCCATTCGATAAGGAGTAATAGAGATGGGAGTGGTACCAGGCAACAAATCGATACCAAACTCAACCTCTCTCCCAGGGGTAACCCTGGCAACTCCTCCGGAAAAACATCTGGAAATTCCGTAACTGTGGGTATATTATCAAGTTGAGAACCCACTATTCTGGTATCCACAACATGAGCAAGATAAGCATCACACCCTTTTCTAATCAACTTTCTAGCTGCAACAGTTGAAACAAACAAGGATGCAAGTTGTGTATGCTCACTAGATACCATCACACTTCTACCATCACCGGTTCTCAGGGTAACACACTTCTTTTGACAGTCTACCACAGCTCCATGCTTAGACAACCAATCCATGCCTAAGATCAAATCATACTCCTTAAAAGGCATTTCATTCAAATCATCCAAAAATTCCTCACCTTGCACCACAACTGAACTATCGCGATGCACCTTACTCACCAAAACACTATGTCCTAAAGGTTTTGTCACCAAGACATCAAATCCTAATGACTTTGAATGCAATTAAGACACAGGCAAGATAGATGCACTTATGTATGAATGAGTAGATCCTGGATCAATTAAAGCAAGAACTGAAATGCCAAATAAAGATAATGTACCCGCAATGACTGCTGAAGCATCCGGCTGCCTCTGAATCACATACACTCTCTGAGAAAACCAGCCTCATCTGGCCTATTGCCTCCGGATGTAGAGGTTCCTCTCTGACTGATCCCAGGTTGACCACCTCTACTGAAACCTCTGCCCCCTCGACCACCTCTACTAACACTAGGTTGAGAAGCTACAGTATCAGTCTGTCTATCCTCCTGTAACTTAGGGCAATCTTTGATGAAGTGAGCTGGTGACCCACATCTAAAACATACTCCTAATCCACCCGTCTTCCAACAAACACCCCCATGTGTCCTACCACAATGAACACATATAGGTGGAATGGATCTCTGAACCACTGGAGTCGGAGCACTGGCTACAGAAACTGTAGGTCTCGATCTCTGCCTCTAATACTGAACTGATCTACCTGACTGCCTCTGGATCTTACTAACTCTCGGAACAAAACTTCCTCGACCTCTCTTCATAGACGAAGACCCTGCCTCAAACTGGGATCTCCTAACTCTGGTTTCCTCCTTAGTAGCAGCTGCTGCAATACCCTGTGCTCTCTCCACACTTCTAGCTGCTGAAACCAATTGAGAAAAGTCTTGGTACTGAGAACCAGCAACAATACACATAATAGAGGGCCTCAATCCCTCCTCAAATCTCCTACACCGGTCAATCTCATATGAAATAATTCCACCTGCATAATGACTCAATCAGATATACTCAATCTCATACTCTGTCACTGTCCGATTCTCCTGTCTTAGATTCAGAAATTTCATCTTCTTAACATCCTTATACTCCCTAGGAGTATATTTCTGCTCAAACTCCCATAGAAAATAACTATAAGACAAAGTAGGTGGATCATCCATGGCATGTGGAACTGTCTTCCACCAATCATAAGCATCATTCTGCAAAAGGGATCTAGCATAATCAAATTTCTCTTCAGGAGTAGCTTGCAACTGGATGAATACTCTTTGAACTCTATCCAACCACTGCTCAGCTACTGCAGGATCTATAGTACCAAAGAAATCCTCAGCCCCTTACTTTCTCAATTTATCATAATGCCTCACCAACATTTGTGGTTGTGGTGGCGGTGGCGGCTGCACTGGAGCTTGCCTCAACAATTCTACCACATGCCTTAGCCAAACTGGCCGAACCTCATCAGCAGCTGATCTCTCTTGCACCGGAGTAGGTGCCTCTGTAGCTCTCTCAACCCTAGCTCCATCTCTACCCTCTTCAGGAGCTACACTCTCAGCACTACCTTCTATGGACTGATGTGACTGAGACGCCATCACTACCTATATCTGCAAACACAACAGAATATACCTCATCAAAGATCAGAGACTGCTAATGCCAAAACATGTATCTTATTTAAAAACCAACTTTTAGAATCAAAATGTTCTTTTTCTTACAATTTACCTAGGTTGAGAATCTCAAACCTAGGCTCTAATACCAAAATAGTTGTAACACCCCTATACCCCGTATACGCACACTACATACTACTACACTTGTAATATACGTATATAGAATACAAGAGTGCCACAGTTTATAATAAGCAAACCAATCTTTTAATTTAAAAATATTATAAGAAAACTTAAAACATTCAAATTACATTATAAACTATACCAGATAAAACATTTGTTCATTATGCAGCGGAAAATGTAGTGGTATTTACATATATAAATACATCAAAATCCATGTTTACAAAACATAAAATTTATACATGTTTGGCAGTTTGTCTCTGATCTTTAAGCCCACAATCAACACTTCAAAGTCTAGACTCGACTCGGTCTAGCTGAACTCTCCGATTCTATCCTGTCACCTGCACGATGAACCACAATCGCGCTAAGCCAACGGCTTAGTGGTACAACCCATAATAACAATATGCTTTACTGTAATGCTAATGTCACACATTCATATGTAATAAACAATACATAGGAATATCATATTTCAAAACCTTACATTAAGTCTTATAATTAATTTTTTCACTATTTATAATTCACATTTAAACAAAGACAAGCATGGGCCCAAAAGAAACTAATATGCCATTCAACTTTCAGAGTTAATGTGAAAGTTACCAAAAGTTACCAAAAGTGAACTAATATGCCATTCAACTTTCAGAGTTAATGGAAAACTTACCAAAAGTGATGAAAACTCTTAGATTTCCAACTTAATCACTTGAAACATCCTTCAATCTTGAGTTTGGAAAAATAAAAAACTCTCTTCCTCTCTTGTTATTGTGATGGTCGGCCAACAAAGAATGGAGAAGCAGAAGATGAAGAAAGAAGAGCAAAGTCAAAACTCAACTCTTCTCTCAACCACTCAATCATCCTTTAATTCTCAACCAAGCAAATAAGATAATAAAATAATCAAATATCTTCATCCACTCACTAATTCAATTTTCCATTTAATTAATTTAAAATAATTAATTAATCTTCTTTGACTTCCATTTCTTTGACTTGTATATGTTGTATATATCACTATATATACAACATATACACTCTTCCCTTACCTCATTTGTCTTACCATTTAAACATATACATTTAATCCAAATACAATAATAAATATTCCAAAACTTTTAGGGTATACTTTGGGATATTACAGTAAACTTAAAGCATTTAAACTTATATTATAGATAGTAATAGATAAATCAACTCTTGTTAAAATACATATCCATATATCTTCATTACCTCAAACGTTTATCCAAAACATTTGTTTAATAAGCAGCGAAAAATGCAGCAGAATATACATACATATACATCAAAGTTAATATTTACAAAAATATAGAGTTTATACATGCTGGCAGTTCATCTCTAATCTTGATATCCAAAATCAACACGTCACAGGAGATCACAAGCCTAGACTCGACTCGGTGTAGCTGAACTCTCCGGCTGAACTGGATCTACCCTGTTACCTATGCGATGAACCACAATCACGCTATGCCAAAAGCTTAGTGGTACAAACTTTGATTCAATATAGATCAATGCGATGCTAATGCACAACACATGTAAATATAACAACTCATTACATTATATCTCAATATATTAATCATTTGCATCACATTTCATAATTCACATTAAAGAAAAAACAAGCATGGGCCCAAAAAGGTCTAATATGCTATTCAAATTTCAGAGTTACTGCTTTGGTCCATAATGACACCTTGTGTCTAGCCCCGTAGGCAATATATTTATCCATGGATAATCTAACTAGATCTGAGCTTACGACCCAGTCTTTTCACTCAGTCTAGCTTTAAGGATTTGTTTTTGAGGCTTATGACCCGATCTTTTCTACCCAAAAACATCACATTTATCAATTGGGCAAGGCTTATGACCCGGTCTTTTCACCTGCCCAGCAATTAATAGGCAGGCCGCCAAACCCAGAACTCTAAAAATTGAATAACATACTAGGCACACAATTTATTCATTTATCTCATTATCAAATACTTTCATAATTCATTTCTCATAATCAAACTAGGCGCATTGCCTTATTATATCATCTTTTCTCACTTTTCTCATTTATCTCTTTTATATCCATATCAACTTGTTACATTATGTTTTCACATATCGCATCACATTATTCAGCATTTCTTTTCATTTATAAAACATTACTCAATTGCTTTGATGCATCAACATAATTCACATAATGCATATCATAACATATAACTCATTCGTTAACAATATATCCAGTAACTTAACACATTTTCCAACCAAATGTGATAAGTCCCAATGTCATGTAAATGTATGCAATCATTCAAAGTTTGTACTTACCTCTAAAAGCAACAACACCACTCTATCAACCTCCTCTTCCAAGATATCCCTCAATCCTTGGCTTGGGTAACTCAATTCTCTTCAAAACCTAATCCAAAGGTGATTATCAAAAATCACTTAGTGATACACATAAGAGAAATAAGAATAAGAACTATCTAGGACAAACTATACACTTGACACGCTCAACAACATGGGCATGTCCCTGGCCGTGCCCTAAACCCACAACACAGAAGCTTTGACACGCTCAGTGACATCGGTGTGTCAATGGTCATGTCAATCCTCCTCCAACACGGCAGCTATGGCACGCTCAGTCACATGGGCGTGTCACTGGACGTTCCAATACTACCACTACACAGAAGTTGTGACACGCTCAGTAACATGGGCATGTCACTGGTCGTGACACTCACACTGAAAATAGAACCATTGACATGCCCAAAGACATGGCCGTGCTACGGGGCCCGTCAGGCCAAAAACTTGAAATCGACACCAAAACGCCACATCCAACAAACATCTTTCTTTTACCCTTTTCCACTCCAAACAAACTTAACTAAAACCACCAATATACCGTAATAAACTTGCATAACATCAAAACAACTCAATCACATGCATCAAAACACAATAATAACCATATTTGACAACTCAAACTTACACAATCCACAACTCTTGTTTCGTCACTGAACTTAACCCTTTCTTCAATTCAATCTCAAAATCAAAGTTAACAAGACAAATCAACCTCAAACACACCAAAATCAACCATACACACAACTAAACCAACCATCCACCAAACTCATAAACATAAACTCAAAAGAAAACAAAGAAACAAGTTGGAAACTTACCAAAAGTGAAGAAAATCCTTAAAACTCCAACTTGATCTCTTGAAATCCTTCAATTGCTTGAGTTAGGAAGAAAAAAATCTCTCCCTCGATGAAGATGGAGGAGGTGGCCAACTATCAAAGAGAAGAAAGAAGAAGATGAAGAAGAAAGTCAACCACAACTCAAACCACACACCTCTCTTTTAACCAAACGCATTTTCCCCAAATCACTCTCCACCAAGCATTTAATTAATATTATAATCATCCCAATTATGTCATCTTCCACTATCTTTAATTAATTCTATTTAAATAAAAATATCTCTTGACCATATTAAGACATTAATTTGTATATATTGTATATATCTTCATATTAACAACATATACGCATCTTCCTTCCTCTTATCTTTTCACTTAATTAAATATATACTTTAAATCATTTCACTCAATTTCAACAATTAGCATTTCTAAAATTTTAGGGTATCATTTGGGATATTACAGATGATAGAGGGTCTCAACCCCTCCTTAAATCTCAATGTCATGTAAATGTATGCAATCATTCAAAGTTTGTACTTACCTCTAAAAGCAACAACACCACTCTATCAACCTCACCTTCTAAGATATCCCTCAATCCTTGGCTTGGGTAACTCAATTCTCTTCAAAACCTAATCCAAAGGTGATTATCAATACTCACTTAGTGATACACATAAATGAAATAAGAATAAGAACTATCTAGGGCAAACTATACACTTGACACGCTCAACAACATGGGCGTGTCCTTGGTCATGCCCTAAACCCACAACACCGAAGCTTTGACACGCTCAGTGACATGGGTGTGTCACTGGTCGTGTCAATCCTCCTCCAACAAAGCAACTATGACACGCTCAGTGACATGGGCGTGTCACTGGATGTGTCAATACTCCAACAACATAGTAGCTATGACACGTTCAGTGACATGGGCATGTCACTATGCGTGTCAATATTACTACAATACAGAAGCTGTGACACGCTCAGTGACATGGGCATGTTATTTGTCGTGTCACCCACACTGAAAACAGAACCATCGACACGCCTGTAGACCCTTAATTTTTGACCTAGTCTTGTCCAATATTTTTTATATAGTCCAAAATAATTTTTGTGGTATTTTAATTAAATAATATTTATTTTAGTATTTATTATTTATAATAATAAAAATAAATGAATAATAAATAATAATAAATAAATAAATAAATAAATAAATCGACGACGAAAAAATCGGCTACGGAAAAATTAATCGCCGAAAGTGGAATTGGCCAAGGCCAATTCGCCCACAGGAATTTCCTTGCTTGTCCAGCGCATGCCTATAGGAATTTCTTCGTTCGCTCGCAATTCTTGACCAACGCTCCCAGTTTTTGCCAGCAAAATTTTCCAACGCAGTTTTTTCCAAAACCAAATTCTATTTGGTTTTGATTTCTTTTCCTAATTAATTTTAGTTTCCTTAAACAATTAGAAGTAGGTTTATAATTTTTTCTATAAATAACACATTAAAACTCAGAATTAAGGATCGAAAAATTAGACTTTTGATTGGGGGATTGAAAATTGGTTTTACTAAGCTAAACTTTGGGACTTTGATCGATCGAAAATTGGACTTCTGACTGAGGAAAAAAGACAGAAAACCCTAGCAAGAGACATTAGTAACAAGCAAGCAATCAACAATTCATCAAAGGTAGCAACACTGCCTTTGTTATTCTTCATCCAGAAAGTAATTTTTGGTGGAACCAACGAACGGAGGTTTGAATATCTATTTTATTTATTTCTTTACAGTAGCTTCATCATTCAAATTTGATTAATTTTTTCATCATACAATTTAATAAAAAACTTCACAAACCCTAAATTACTCTTCTCTTTCCAAAAACCTTAAAGGGTTTCTTCTGTTTCCAAAAAAACCCTAAATTGTTTTTCCCAACTATTTTCATCTACACCATAACTTTTTGTCCAAAATCTCCAAATGTTTTCTTAAATCTTCAAATCCTAGTCTTCTTTACATTTTTTTAAAAAAATCATAATTATTTTATAAAACTCTAAACTATTTTCTTAAACCCTAAAACTAAACATGTTTTCTAAAACAACAAAAACCCTAACTTTCTCAAAAAAACCAAAACAGTAAACCCTAAGTTTTCCTAAACCCTAATTCAGTGAACTTAAAACCAAATTTAGTAAATCTAAACCTTAAAACCATGATCCAGCAAACTTAAAATAATAATCCAGTAACCATGAATTATAAACCCTAATGTCTTAAAGATTGCAAAACCCTAATTTCATGAGGTTACCCCTAAACCCTAATTTGATTAACCAAAAAGTCTTACTGCTTTCTTAAATTCATAAAACCTTAATCTATTCCAATTTTCCAAAATCTTTACAGTAGCCTTAATAATAACAATAATAATTCTAAAATCCCAAAACCCTAAATGTTAATTAAAGAACTCTAAATTGAAAAAGTAAACCCTAATTTATATCTTTTACTTGATTTATTTAATTTTAGATTTGATTATGTAGTTTATTATATGTTTTGATTGTTGATTTATTTAATTTCAATGCTTGATTTATTTAATTTATTATGGATGGATATTTTCTTTATTATTATGATTATTATTTGTTTATCTTGGTATTAAAATTGTAAGAGGTATGTTTCCATTATTGGGTACCTCATTAGTTAAATTCTATGTAATTTAAATTGCTTTTATATTTTGGACCAATGTAAAGGGCATGTTTCCACCTATTGGTGGGTGTCCTATTTAGTTTAGACAGGAACGTTGTAAGGACATGTTTCCATCCTTGGATGGGTGTCCATTTATTTTCTTTGTTTGCACATTGCTTTGATTTTAATATAATGATGCTTTATTTTAATTGTTGCATGTAATATGGATAATATTGTTATACTTAAGAATTTTATAATATTAAGACCTGTAAAGGAGGCCGGTTCCAATGAACCAAGCGTTGTGGGGGTGCCGAGCCATTTCTCATCTTCCCCACACGTACCCAACTTTCCGAACCCATTAGGGGGTTGGGGATTCCTTAGGAATCGAGTCATCCACCCTTTTTTTTTCCCGGCGCATCCGGGTGGCGACTCCATTTTCTCCGGACTTAGGTCCGTGTTTTCTAAGTCCCCGAGCCTAAATAGTGCCGAAGTCGTAATAACCATTCCACCAGGAGTGGGGGCAAAAATTTCCGCTCACAATGTCCAAAGCCATGGCCATGCTACTGGGCATGTCAAGCTAAAAACCTGAAATCAACATCAAAAAACCACATCCAACAAACATCTTTCTTTTGCCCTTTTCAACTCCAAACAAACTTAACTAAAACCATCAATATACCATAATAAACTTGCATAACATCAAAACAACTCAATTACATGCATCAACACACAATCACAACCATATTTCAAAACTCAAACTTACACAATCCACAACTCTTGTTTCTTCACTGAACTTAACCCTTTCTTCAATTCAATCTCAAAATCAAAGTTAACAAGAAAAATCAACCTCAAACACTCCAAAATCAACCATACACACAACTACACCAACCATCCACCAAACACATAAACACAAACTCAAAAGAAAACAAAGAAACAAGTTGGAAACTTAGCAAAAGTGAAGAAAATCCTTAAAACTCCAACTTGATCTCTTGAAATCCTTCAATTGCTTGAGTTAGGAAGAACAAAATCTCTCCCTCGATGAAGATGGCGGAGGTGGCCGGCTATCAAAGAGAAGAAAGAAGAAGATGAAGAAGAAAGTCAACCACAACGCAAACCACACACTTCTCTTTTAACCAAACACCTTTTCCCCAAATCACTCTCCACCAAGCATTTAATTAGTATTATAATCATCCCAATTATGTCTTATTCCACTATCTTTAATTAATTCTATTTAAATAAAAAAATATCTTGACCATATTAAGACATTAATTTGTATATATTGTATATATCTTCATATTAACAACATATACACATCTTCCTTCCTCTTATCTTTTCACTTAATTAAATATATACTTTAAATCATTTAACTCAATTCAACAATTAGCATTTCTAAAATTTTAGGGTATCATTTTGGATATTACAATCTCCTTTTCATACAAGAACCTCTCAAGTGAAAATGGTCATAACCATGCTCTCTACATCATAGTTCTGGCTTGAGGCAAGATAATGCCTATGGTATTGGTAGACAATGGTTCAGTACTAAATGTCTTCCCACTCAAAGTTGCAAGTTGTCTTGGAATTTATGATCGGGTATTTTCACCCCCACTCCCATGTGAAATAGTTCTTGCGACTTCAGCACTATTAGGCTCATCGCCAAGCTCTTTGCAAGTCTTTGTGCCAAATTTGGATGCCAGTTGAAATGTACTCTGATGCTTTGGTTGCATCTATGCTCAAGTCGGTTGCCATCTCCTTTTCATACATGAACCTCTCGGGTGAAAATGGTCATAACTATGCTATCTACATCATAGTTTTGGCTTGAGGAAAGATAATGCCTATGGTATTGGTAGACAATGGTTCAACATTGAATGTCTTCCCACTCAAAGTTGTAAGTTTTTTGGGAATTTGTGAGCGAAAATTTTTGCCCCCACCCTCATGTGGAATGGTTCTTGCAACTTCGGCACTGTTAGGCTTAGGCCCTTAGAGAACACAAGCCTAAACTCAAAGAAAATGGAGTCGCCACTCAGACAGGTTGGGAAAAAGAAAGGGGTGGATGACTCGATTCCTAAGGAATCCCTAACCCCCTATTGGGTTCGAAAAGTTAGGTATGCGTGTGGAAGGTGAGTATGACCCAACACCCCCACAGTGCCCTATTGATAGGAACCGGGCTCCTTTTCAAGTCTTAATATTATAAAATTCCTAAATATAATGATATTATCCGTACTACATGCAATCCTAAATAATCACTTTATTAAAAATCATAACAAGTTCAAACAAAATAAATGAATAGGCACCCATTCATGGATGGAAACATGCCTTTACAATTGTCCAATGTTCAAAAGAAAATGAATAAAACAGGATATCCACCAATTGGTGGAAACATATCCTTTACATTGATCCAAAATTTAAAAAAAATAAAATTACATGAATCTTAACAATTGAGGTACCCAATCATGGAAACATACCTCTTACAATTTCTTGAGACTAAAAGTAAATCAAAGCATTCAAACATTCACTATAAAATTGAATAAAAATGAATCATCCATTAAGACATATGATATTTCATGCATTCATACTTAAGTGAAGCTATAGATATAAAAAAAATAGGTTTTACACTTCAATTAGGGTTTCTTGAATTAAATTAGAGTTTAGAAGGTTTAGGTTTAAAAATTAAGATTTTATGGTTTTAGATTTTAGAAAATAAGATTTTGATTTAGAAAACTATTATTATTATTATTATTATTATTATTATTTAAAAAGATTTGGATATTGTCTAGTTTGAAATATAATTTTTGCCACTGGAAAAACAAAACAAAACAAAAATTAGGATTTAGGGTTTGAGTAAATTAGGGTTTGGAATTTTTGTGAAAATAATATTAGGGTTTATAAAAATAGGATTGATGTTTATGAAAATAAAATTTATGTTTTGATGTTGGAAAAAATAATCTACTTTGGTAATATTTGTAAAATTAGTCTACGAGATTTGTTTTACTTGAATAACCAACAACATCATCAAGAGAAGCTTCGCATAAATTCATATGAACCAAAACTAAAAGATGAAACTTACTATAATTAATCTAACCTACGAGCAAAATTATCAAAGCATGTTATTCAATATTTAAGACCATTGAAACATGTTATATTGGATTAGTTTAGAGTTTACCACTGTTTGTTGGCTCCATGTTGTGGACTCAGCCTAGCTATCTGTAAGTGCACAGATTATTAACAAGTAATATAATGATAAGTAGAGTATCATTCCCATGAGGAAGTTTTTTTCTAAGTACTGATCAATTAAAACTAAGTATTATTTGGATGATGAAATTTGATTTATAATTAAGCAAAAAAATTACTTTAAATTAAATCTAATGTTATGAAATATAGGGTTAAGTCACCTTTTTTTATTTATCATCGGTTTTCTAAAGTATTGATTTAATTTAGTTTTCCTTTCAATAATGGTTAAATTCTCCTAAATTAAGTTCAAGTCTTTCTCAAGTACTAGAACTAATATCAATTTAATCCTTATGTCTACTCTTGTGATCACAAGTAATTAAACCAATTCATTAGATTTTGTGAGAATTTTTGAATTAACCTCTTAAGTGTTTAATCTTATCTCTAAGTGAAAATCTTCCTTAAGATTGTTACCTCTATGGACCAATGTTATGCTTCTACTCACGCTCCATCAAACAACACCTCAATTCAATTAATTATTGGATAGATACTTAATGCATTAAGAGTAAAGATAAAAAAAAATAATTTAAGGATAAACTAAATTAATTCAAATAGGCAGTTATAACTCCATGATAAATTCAATGAAAGGTACCAACCCTAAAGAGGATTAATTATTCATTATTGAAATAAAAACATTAAAAATATTAAAGAAAGATATTAAAAATATAATTTAAAGAACAAGAAATACCAAACTCTATTTCTTTGAAGAAGAACTTGACTTGGGACTTGAATTTCTTCTCGAGCCAGAATTTCACTCTCCTTCTTGAGAAAACTCTAAATTACATTTATTTCTTGAATGAATCTAATCTAATTCTTGTAAATCTTTCATATCTTGAAACATTAGAGGAAATGTGTTTAAATAGAGTGTTTGGAAGCTTCATTAGTGGGGAAAACTGAAAAAGGTTAGGCCACATCTTGTTTGGTTCACCACCTTTCTGCTCAAAGTCATGAATTTTGGCCCCCATGGTCATGGCTTTTGAGTACCACGGTCGTGGCTTGAGTTGAATTGGATGGTTTGAGCACTTTACAGCTATAAAATGGTCTGCAGGGTAGGCCACGGTCGTGATCTTTCAATGCAACAGTCGTGGCATGTAAGTGGAGGCTGCCAACTTTGAATTTTCTTCTCTTTCTTGGCTCGGGCAATAGAGAAATCAATCCCACGGTCGTGTCCTGCCAATGCCACGATCGTGGCATTCATTTGGCTTCTGGATTTTTGTCTTTTTGCTGTGGCAGACTTGATTTAAATCCCATGGTCGTGGTGAAGGGCCACGGGTGTGGCATTTGTTATTTCTTCATCTTTGCTTGCCTTTCTTCATTTTTTTTGCACCTCTAATCATTAAAAACTTTGAATCTTATCTTTCCAAGCATGACTATAATAATTCTAACTCAAATACACAAAATCCATCAAATTCAATTGCAAAATGATTAACATTATGGTTAGAATTATAAAAAATGTTGATCATAATTTCACTCTATGAAACTCCCCCAAACTTAAATCGTTGCTTGTCCTCAAGCAATTGAAGCTTAGTGCTATCTATTTATATGTTGAGTTTATATGAAAAAATTTAATAATTAAACCTTAAATTTTAGGTCGCAATTTAGTTCCATAATTTACCTACTTCATTCTTACCTCCTTTACTAAAGAATTTTAATCAAGTATAGCCAATTATCAAATTCTAAATAAGCAAATATTCTTTTGATGCAAACTCCACCTAGTCTCATATGCATGCTTAATTGAACTTTCTCCACTAATAAATTATGTTAAATCAAGGGAAATCAAAAGGACTTTAATAGGCTTGTAATGGGGTTTATAATGGTGAGGGTTAACAGAAGGTATAAATACATTTGGTTAAAATGTCTTTCAAAATTTTCTCTTGTGTAGAGGCTTTTTGCATACTTGCTCTATTTGTTACTCTCTTATAGGGGATATTATTATTATTAGTTATTTTTTAGTATATATATATATATATACCCCCAAAATTGAAACTTAGGAGTCTATTATTATAAGCAATTTTATTTTTGAGAATTTGTTTTATAGAAAGACAATTAACCATGAAAAGGGTAGTTAATTTTAGGTTATTAAATCAAAGAAAACTCAAGCTGAAATGTATTTTGGTTCCAAAAGGGAAAACTAAGGAAAAATGTTTATAATTGGTGGATATAAGGATTTGGTTTCACAAACAATGCCTAAATCATATTTCCCTTTATTTAGTAATTTTTCAATTTCGCCTTGAAAGCTCTTTTAAACATGCTCTAGGCCTAGGCAAATTATAATATGAAAGAATATACGCTTATGCTAAAATTCAAAAACCAATCATATTGAATTAATAAAAGAACTCAGTTGATTAAAAATCCATATGGTATAATTATTCTACCAAATTTTGATCTAAAAATTTTAAATTTTAACTAAAGAATTTTAGCATATAAACCAATATATAAGAAATATATAGTAAAAACATAACTTAATATATAATAACAATCCAAATTTCAAGCCATAAGATATCTCAAAACAAAACACAATCTTAAAAAAATAAATATTCAAAAATACCATAAAATAAATTTAAAGTACCAAATTTTGCAGCAAAACCAACAATTTAGGAAAATTTCCCCCGAACTTGAAAGACCACTGTCCTCAGTGGTCTTCAGTAGTAGCATCATCACCAGGTGGAAGAGGCTGTGGTGGCAGAGCATAGTGGAGTCTAAAATGAGAAATAGTCCATGTTGTCAAAATACTGCTCACTGATTTCGGTTATCTAAGTTGAAATAGTCCGGACCTCATTCTTAACTCTGCCAAATCATTGTTCCATGTTGTCAAAATACTGCTTCCATGCTATATTCCTATGGTTCATCTCATGTTAAAAAGAATCAAGCCTGTTAGTAATATAATCAAATGTATTAGGTGGTGAAGCATATGGACTGGCCTCAAAAGGTCGAGTAGGTTGTGGTTGTTTAGATGCTTCTTCAAAATATCCTTCTTCTCCGAATAATTCCTCCTCATCAATGTTAATATCGACATCGGGGGTTCCTAGAACTATATATTGGTTCCCTCTTTTGGTTGCTAACCTCATTGTCAAAACGGTATCTATATCAATTGTATTTTTACCCGGAATAGGAACAAGGTGATCAAGACCTATATTAAGATAGGTAGCAATCCGGGTAATCATTCCCTCAATTATAATTTTACTGCTCCGTTTAATGACCTCTTCACAACATTTAGCAAACCAATAGCCAACATTAAAAACATTTTCTTCCATGGCATTATGTGAGCGGGGATTTTTGGCCCCCACTCTAGGTGGAATGGTTCTTGCGACTTCGGCACTATTTAGGCTCAGGGCCTTAGAGAACATGGACCTAAGTCCGGAGAAAATGGATTCACCACCCGGACGGGCCGGGAAAAGAAAGGGGTGGATGACTCGATTCCTAAGGAATCCCCAACCCCTTAATTGGTTCAAAAAGTTGGGTACGTGTGGGGAAGGTGAGAAATGGACCAGCACCCCCACAACGCTCGGTTCATTGGAATCGGCCTCCTTTACAGGTCTTAATATTATAAAATTCTTAAATATAACAACATTATCCATAGTACACACAATAAAAAGAAAGCATCATTATATTAAAATCAAAGCAATGTCCAAACAAAGCAAATAAATGGACACCCATCCAAGGATGGAAACATGTCCTTACATCACATGCCTAAATAGGACACCCATCAAAAGGTAGAAACATGCCCTTTACATAGGTTCTAAATAGAAAAGCAAATTAAATTACATGGTGTTTAACTAATGAGGCACCCACCAAGTGGAAACATACCTCTTACAACTTTTGAAAATGTAAATTAATTGATAAAAGTAAATAATCATTCATCAAAGCTATTAATCAAAATATAAAATAAACATCCATCCATGATAAATTAAAGAAATCAAGTATTGAAATTAAATTAAAGCATAAGAGATAAATCAAAGTATAATCAAGTATGGAATTGAATAAAGCAAATAAAAGTTCAATTATAGCTACTGTGACTTTTTATGGAATTAAAATAGATTAGGGTTTTATGTTTTAAAAGATTGGTAAGACTCTTTGATTAACTAAATTAATATTTGAATGGTGAAATCATGAAACTAGGGTTTTAGGCACTTTGAAATACTTTTGATTTGTGGTTTTAAATGGTGATTTATTGTGTTTTTAAGTTACTGTGTAAAGTTGTAAAATTTGTATTTTTATGGTTTTTAATGTTTTAAAAGATTAAAGTTTAGAAAAAGTTAGGGTTTAAGGTTTTAAAGGGTTTAGAGTTTATTATTTTAGGTTTAGAAGTTGAATTTGGATTTAGTGTTTTTAGAATTTATGGTTACGGGTGATGCATGAAACTTTTAGGATTAAAAATCAATTTGATACTTTTATGTGATTTTATGAAAATAAACCAAACAAATTAAAGTTTTTATAAATAGAAAAGATTTATATAATTGGAAAAAGTGTTTTTAGGGTTTTTTTTGGTGAGAAACAGAACATGTTTTAAGATTTTATAAATTTAGAAAACAAATTTTGGTTTTGGGGTTTTGAAGAAATAAAACTAATAACTTTAAATTCTTTGGGAAAAAAAGCAATGGATTAATGTTTTTAACTTTAGAAAAACTAAATTAAAGTTCAAAGGTTTTTAATTTTGAATAACACAATTTCCTAATTTTAGCTACTGTGTAAAAACAATTAAAGAAAATCAATTAACACATACCTTCTTTTGATGATTCCTCCAAAAAAAATTCTTCTTGGATGAACTAGCTCCAAAGACAAACCTTTTTTGCCTTTGAATTTCTTAAATCGTGAAGCTGCTCCTTTAAAAATCAATTGAATTGAATTTATTACTTTTCCTTCACTGATTTGCTTTTCCATTTTCCAAGCTACCGCCAAAAATTTTCCTCCCCTCTTGTTTGGTTGCCTTTGATCCTTATTTATAGAGGTATTTCTATGTATAATCCTAATTAATCACGACAAATAATCTAAATAAGAAAAGGAAACCAAAACCTAATTAAATTAGGTTTCAAAAATTTTGTGTCGGAAAAAATTGCGCTACCAAAAAAATTGCTGCAGGAAAAAATGCGCTGCAAAAAAAAATTGCCGCAGAAAACTGGGGCAGTGGGCGGGCTGGGGCATCGTCCGCAGGAAATTCTTGCAGGTGAGCTATTTCGCCCGCAGGAATTTCCTGCTGGCGAAATAGAAATTCTATTTCGCTCGCAGGAAAATCCTGCAAGCGAAATAGAATAGTTATTATCCTGCGGGCAAAATAGCCCACGGGCCCGTGCTACTATTTTTTTGTCGCCGATTTTTCTTACTCTGATTTTTATTTTTATTTTTATTTTTTATTTTTATTTTTTATTAATAAAAATTAGATACTAAAGCAAAAATTATTTAACAAAAATTATTTTGGACCAATTAGACAACAAAAATCATTTTGGACTAAATAAAACATATTGGACCGGATTGGGTAAAAAATTAAGGGTCTACAGTTTACCTCCTGTTTGAAAAATCTGAAACTTTAGTGAAAGAGAGTGAAAAGCAATAAGACTTAATTTTTGAGATGGTTGAGGTTTTAGGTTCTGGACCCGGTTTGAGTTCTGGACTCACGGATAAATTCTAGGTTTTAAACCTAAGGAAAATTTGGGTTCTGGACCCGGTTCAAGTTCTGGACTCAAGGATGATTCTAGGTTCTCGACCTAAGGAAAATTTGGGTTATGGACCTGGTTTGAGTTTTGGACTCAAGGGACATTCTAGGTTCTGGACCTAAGGAAAATTTTGGGTTTCGGACCCGAGAGATTTGGATACTCGATCCTAAACTAGACTCGGATACTCGATCCTATCTGGATTTGAATACTCGATCCTAAACTGGATTTGGATACTCGATCCTAACTGGATTTGGACACTCGATCCTAAACTGGATTGGGATACTCGATCCTAACTGTATTGGGATACGCCCTAAATTGATTTGATTTGGGTACTTGGACACAAGATTGGGCACTTGGATCCGAGATTGGGCACTTGGACCCAAGATTGGTACTTGGACCCGAGCTTGAATTGATTTGGGTACTTGGACCCGGGATTGATTTGATTTGGGTACTTGGACCCAAGATTGGGCACTTGGATCCGAGATTGGGCACTTGGACCCAAGTTGGGGTACTTGGACCCGAGCTTGAATTGATTTGGGTACTTTGACCCGGGATTGGGTTGAATTCGATTTGGGTACTTCGACTTGAGATTGGGTACTTGGACCCGAGAATGAATTTGACTAACCTTTTTATCAGTTGAGAAGTCTGACTGCAACTGATGTTCTATGCATTGTGATTCTTCACCCTCAGAATGGATCTTCACCCTTGGAGATCGGGTCTTCACCCTTGAAAATGGATCTTCATCCTTGGAGTTCGGGGTCTTCTTTGTTCTTTGAAGATGGGAGTGACACGGCTAGTGGCTTGGCCGTGTCTCTTGGGTGTGTCAGCTTCTGTGTCTTTTTTTGGTTTTTCTTTGTTCTAGGCTTAGGATGGGACACGGCCAGTGGCTTGGCCATGTTGCTTGCCAGTGTCACCTACTGTTTCTTTTCTTTCTTTGCTTGGTCCTTCTTGAATTTGTCCTTTAGGTGAGACACGGCCAGTGGCTTGGCCGTGTCACCTACCCGTGTCATATTCTGCAAAAATTTCTTTTGAGGTGACACGGCTAAGCTCGATTTGGCTTGGCCATGTCTTGCTTGATTCATGCTCTTCTTTCCTTGTTTTGATCTTCCAAGGGAGTTTTTTGCACTTTAACCACTTTTCCCTTGCAACTGCTTTTTCTTTCTTTGATTCTTTAATGATTGTTACAGGCTGTTAGCTCATTTGATCATGAGGCTGGACCTTCTTTCACTGCCCCTTCATTTGCTCATTCTAGCCTGTCGGATATGCCATCTCATCCGCACGGTATCGATGTGAACTACCTGGTACATTCCTCATTTCATAAAAGTTTATGCTATATGTATGCATGATTATGTATGCTCTCACCTTTTTCCTTCTTGGCTCACAGCGGATGCTCGAAGAATAAAATAAGAAACTTCAAGAAGAATTGACTGCAAGTCGTCAGCAAGCTTCTCATTTTGAAAGTTTATATCATCAATCCGAACAAAATTTCCGTGACTTTTGATTTCAAGGAATGAGGGATCCCGGTGCTTCTTCATCGAGAGGCCCCCAGACTAATGACCATGAGATCCTTTCGTTTGCTTCTGATGAGGACCATGACAAATTGAAACTCCAAGGCAATAGGGATTTTAGTGCTTCTGCTTCGGATGATCCTGGGACGAGTAATTTGCCCCCTCCTCCAACAGGCGACGACTTTTTCAAGTCTTTATTTGGTGACCTACCACCACCCTCTTAGTGATATGTAAATATTGTAGCAATTGTAAAACATTGTACAATAATGAAAAATATACAATTTTCCTCTTTACTAATCCTCTCTCTTTTTTTTTGCATATTTTTTCGTTACTACCAAATTTTTTTTATCATTACTGTCAAAATTAATTAATTAATTAATTATTTATATATATATATAGTACATCATAATTAATATCCACCTTATTTGCTACACCAAATCCAAGGTGGTAAAGGAAATTGTCATTTCCTTTCCTTGGACTATATGGTCTTATCCTTTCCCATCATCTTTTCCATTTCACTTTTAGAAAAGATTTATTTTCTTCTATATAAATCACCTTGCATGCCATATTTTAATTCATAAACCAAAAAACCTCTCTCTTTCAACGTGAAGACTTCCTTTAGCAATTTTGGTTCTTTTTTATTCATCAATCATGACCGAGCACCATTTAAAGAAAATAAAAATTCTATTTAAGAATATGGATGCCATCCATTGGAAGCAAATTTTATGGTCAAAGCTTGATGTTTTAAAATGTTTTCAAAATGTCAAATTGGACCACTCCTTTTTACATGCCGTGGCTTCCTTCTGGGATACGGATTCTAGGGTATTTAAAATTAATGGCCTTGAAATATGTCCCTTGATTGAAGAATTTGAGGCCATCCTTGGACATCCCAATAATCAACAAATGACATTACCCACATTGATTTCCAAGACTCAACAGAAGATGCAGATGTTATTTCAAATTCCAAAACCCGAAGTTCTTCAGTTGATGAGAGGTGAAAAAATTCTACTTGCTCCTTTGATTGACTTTTGTTTCTCTCATTTGGCTCCTACTAAGGCATGGGGACGCATGCTTTGTCTTTGCTTGTTCGGTCAATTCTTGCTTGTTTCTTCTGACGGCGATATTGATCCACGAGTATTGGATATTATGGACCAAATGGAAGGAGGCTTGTCGCCGGTACCTGTGATTTTAACCGAGACCTTAGTTGGATTAGACCGATTTAAATCAGGACTGTCAAAGAAACTGACTGGGAGTCCGTTGCTGCTTCGAGTAATTACCTAAACTGCCCTTTCGGGTTTTCAATTTAGGTTTTTTTTAATTATTATTATTATTATTATTTTTTATATATTGCTCTAACTTTTGCCTAGTCTGCCCATGCGGGTTTTCGGAACTAGCGAGCTGTCCTAATTTTTTCCTAAGCTGCCCTAGCAGATTTTCAACTTAGTGGACTTTATTTTTTCTTAATTCTTTCTTCACAGATTTGGCTTCAGGAGCGTCTTTGTTTGCTTGATACCCCCTCCGTGGATTTTGCTAGATACCTGCCACGTCATCTTTCTGCTAGGAAGCTACTCCATCCTGTTTCTTCATATGCTGACTGGGTTGACTGGATCCACTCACGCTCTGAAGTCAATATCCATTGGTTGGTACCTTGGTGGAAGATTTCTCGTATCACTATGCGGACATACTTGATGTACGTTCCCCTTACTGCTCTTCGTCAAGGTACATGTTATGATCCTCGCCGACTTGGGCGTCAGTATGGAGCTGAGCCTCATGATTCTGACTTTGCTCCTGACCTAGACATGCCTTGCTTGACTGAAGCCTACTTGGATCGGTTAAGGCAAAGCTGGCCTGCATGTTACACTTATCGACTGCTATAGATTTTACATTTGTCAATTCAGAAAGTGTTTTGTTAGGATGAAAAAATAATTAAAGTAATAAAAGATGCTTCTTTTCCATTTATAATTTGTCATCACCTTTTGCAATTATGATTATTTATTTCATCCATATCTGGTCAAATACTTATAACAGTACACATAGAACAAATTTAATCATTAATTCTGTTTTATTAAATTGGGGAACAACCAAATATAAAGCCAGCATACACAAGATCACTCCTGTTGCCAATTAGCCCTTTTGGGTTTTCTAATTGACGATTTTCTCTCATTTAGCCCTAATTGTTGCCTAGCCCGCCCTTTTGGGTTTTCTAAACTAGTGGACTGCTTTAACTTTTGCCTAGGCTGCCCTTTTTGGGTTTTCAACCTAGCGAGCTTCTTTTTTTTATCATACATGTCTGATAACTTCACTGCACCTTTGCTCATGACTTGTTTCATGACATATGGCCCTTCCCAGCTAGGTCTGAACTTCCCTCTTGGATCAGATACATTAGGCTTACATTGCTTCAACACCAAATCCCCAACTCTGAATTTTCTGACCTTGACCCTTCTATTGTAGTCCCGAGCTATCTTCTTTTGATACAGCTGGTGATGATGCAATACCTTTAACCTTCTCTCTTTTAGTAGAGCTAACTGAGTGTATCTTCTTGCTACCCATTCCGTTTCAGGCAATTCAGCTTCCAAGACTACTCTTAACGACTTGATCTCGATTTCAATTGGCAATACCACTTCCATCCCATAAACCAAAGAGAACGGTGTCATTCCAGTAGGTGTTCGCACACCCGTCCTATATCCCTATAAAGCAAAGGGAAGCATTTTCGACCAGTTCCTGTAAGTCTTAGTCATCTTGGATAGAATTTGCTTAATTGTCTTGTTTGTTGCTTCTACTGCACCATTAGCCTTTGGTCTATAAGGAGAGGATCGATGATGATGGATTTGGTACTTGGAGAATAAATCCTTAACTGCTCCTTGAAACTGCACCCCATTGTCTGATATCACACTGTGCGGGACCCCATAGCTGCAGATGAGGTTCTTTTCGATAAACCTAGCCATTTGACTTACACCCAGCTTGTTGAAGGATTTGGCTTTGACCCATTTTGAAAAATAATCAACTGCTACTACAATAAAACGGTGACCGTTTGAGGCTGTCAGATGTATTTCTCCTATAATGTCGATACCCCAGGTGGCAAATGGCCAGGGTGAAGACATTAAATGCAGTTCTTCAGGAGGCATGTGATTCAAGTTACCATACATCTGACATTGCTGGCACTTCTTGACAAACTCAATACAGTCTCTCTCCATGGTCAACCAATAGTAACCTGGTCGAATAATCTTCTTAACTAGGGCCAAACCACTCATGTGTAGACTGCAACTCCCCGCATGTATTTCTGACATGATGCGCTCCACTTCAGGCTTTCTTAAACATCTAAAATGCACTCCATCAGACCATCTTCGATATAACTCTCCATGGAAGGTGATGTATTGCAATGACTACCTCCTTATGGCTCTTCTCTCTTTCTTTGTTGCCACCAGCGTGTATTCTCTTTCCTCCAAAAATCGCCTTATAGTATCATACCATGCATTATGGTCCGTATCAACTTCCATGATTGTCTCATATTCTTAGCAAGGAGTTGATGAACTGGTCAAGATCAGAGGCTTAAGGAATAGGCTAACAGGGTTTTTCCATACCGAAGCCAATGTGGCTAAGGCATCAACCATATGATTTTCTTCTCTTAACAGGTGTATAAACCTATACTCCTTAAAATTCTTCTTCATCATGGTCAGGTAATGGTGGTATGGTTTCAATTTTTCCTCTTTCAACTCCCACTCTCCATTTACTTGGGATACTACTAGCAATGAATCGCCATAAACTTCCACCTTATCCACCTTCATAATCATTAGGGTTTCCAAACCAAAAATACAAGCTTCATACTCCACCATATTATTGGTTGCCCTAAATTTCAACTTTTTGGCTAAAGGGATGAGTTCCCCTTTGGGCAATTCTAGTATAACTCCCAAACCTGCTCCTTTCCTTTTTATCGCTCCATCAAAATACATTTTCCACCCTTGTACTTCAATTACTTCTAAATGTTCATCTGGAAATTCCATGATTACCTCTTCACTTTTTGGTAATGGTTGTTGAGCCAGGAATTCTGCCACCGTTCTACCCTTGATTGTTTTCCTGGTTACATACTCGATCTCAAATTCTTCTAATATTATCAACCATCGACCATATTTCCCAATTAAAGAGGGTGTCTCCCTTAAGTACTTCATTGGATCCAACCTGGAAATTGCTTGCATACTATACGTTGAAAGTAATGCCGCAACTTCTTAGAAGACCAAACCACAGCTATACATGTCTTTTCGATGATACTATAATTAATTTCATAAGGTAGGAGCTTTCTATTCGATGATACTATAATTAATTTCATAAGGTAGGAGCTTTCTACTCAAATATTAAACGGCATACTCAATCCCCGACTCATTTGCTTGGGCTAGCATGGCTCCTATTGACTCTTCTTCTACTGCTAAGTATAGTAATAGAGGTTTTTTGGGTTTAGGTGGTTTCAAAATAGGTGGATTCAACAAATACTCTTTTATTCGATCAAAGGCCTTTTGACATTCTTCGTTCCATACGACCGGCTGATTCTTTCTAAGCAATTTGAAGATAGGCTCACAGATTGTTGTGAGCTTTGCTATAAATCTGCTAATGTACTGCAGTTTACCAATGAATCCCCGAACTTCTCTCTCCATCTTTGGGGCTGGCATGTCCCTGATTGCTTTAACTTTGTTAGGATCTATCTCAATGCCTTTCAGACCAATTACATGTCCCAACAATTTACCTGAGGCAACACCGAATACACACTTCTTCAGATTTAATCTTAGCTTATATTTCAAAGCTCTATCGAAGAATAATTCCAAGTTCTGGAAGTGTTGCTCCCTTGTATCCGACTTCACCATTATATCATCAACATATACTTCAACTTCTTTGTGCATCATGTCATGAAATAGTGTGGTGGCCATCCTTTGGTAGGTTGCTCCAGCATTCTTTATGCCTAAAGGCATCACCCTATAACAAAATATACCCCATGTAGTAGTGAAGGTAGTTTCGGCTTTATCCTCTTGGGCCATTAACACTTGATTGCATCCGAAAAATCCATCTACGAACGAGTGTAGCACACTAGAGGCTGCACTATCAATGAGTACATCTATATGAAGTAAAGGAAAATCATCCTTAGGGGAAGCCTTGTTTAGATCTCTATAGTCCACGCAGACCCTTATCCTCCCATCTTTCTTTGGCACTGGTACTATGTTGGATAGCAAATCTGGGTATTCTAACACTTCAAGGAACTTCACTTGTATTTGCTTAGTGACCTCTTCTTTAACCAACTCAGCCCACTCAGGTCTTAGTCGCCTAAGCTTTTGTTTGACAGGCTTAATGTGAGTGTAAGTAGGAATGTGATGCTCGGCTATGTCTCAATCTATCCCCGACATATCTTCGTAAGACCAAGCAAACACGTCTTCATATTTTTTGAATATTTTTTCAAATCTCTCTCTCTCATCAGGAGTAAGGTCTGATGCTACGCTAATGTTTTTAGGATTTTCAGTTGTTCCCAAATTTAATGATTGTGTGTTAATAGAATTAATATTAAAGATGCTCATGTAACTGCTATTTAAATGTATGTAACCATCAGGAGAAACATCACACAAGTAAGCAAAATTAGACTTTATTGCATTCATTTTGTAAAAGAAAACATCATCATCCTCATACAAAGCAGATAAATTAAAATCAAAATCAAAATCATTGTTCTCAGAATCATAAAGCAGGATGTCTTCAAACTTTTCCTCGACCAGGGCAGCAATCTCTTCCGGAGTCTTCTCGGCTTTCAGGGCAACTTCATTCTTCTCTTTTGGATTGGATTCTTTGTTAGTTGATAGGGTGAGCTCTTTCTTCACTTGCTCCACTAGCTCAGCAACATCTACAAAAATTTCAAAATCTGGAATTAACTTACCCATGAACATGATCAGCTCGGGCTTTCCTTGGAGTGGTCCCATATCTAGAGCTTTGACAAAGATCTCTTCAAGTGGTGGGAAGCTCATCTTCTCACTCTTCTTTGGCTGGACACCATTGGCTTCATCATATCCCAACCCCTTCTTGGAAGCTTGAGTTCTAAAATCTGGTAATTTTGTTAAACCGACCTTACCCTTTCCAAGACCAGCTCCGGGAAGGTAGTTCATGTTCTTCATCATATTCAAGACATTGGAGTCCACTACTTCATCATCAGAAATTGCAGCCACTTGAAAACCATTGAGAGGCCTCTCAACCATTGGAGTGTTAACAATCTCATTATCTTCTGCTTCAATGACAACTGTCTCATTTCCGTTGGGGAATTTGATCTTTTGATGAAGGGTGGAAGGAACTCCACCAAGAGGATGAAACCATGGTCACCCCAAGAGCAAGGCAAAGGTAACTGGTATGTCTAAAACAACAAACTCAACAATAGATTCAATTGGACCAACCTTGACGGCCACTTTGAAAGTCCCTTTGGCATGCCTCTTAGTGTTGTCATAAGCACGAATTGTCACCTCGGTTGGATTTAGATCTCTTGTTGACATGGCTAGCTTTGGAAATATCTTAAGTGGACAAACATTTATGGCGGACCCATCATCAATCATTACACATGGAGTCCTCTTCCCCTTGACTTCTATTTTGATAAAGAGAGGGTGGATGTGGTCTCTCCCCTCCTCCGATAAGTCCGCATCTGAGAAAGAAACTGCTCCCATATTAACTTCACTCTTTTCTTGGACTTCTTCACATTTCATTACTTCCCCAATTTTTATGAAGTTCACTAACTCCTCCGGTGTTGTGGAGGTAGAAATTGGCATGCTAGCCAAGGCTTTGGCCATAGTTTCTCGGTGCTTTTTGGAAGTAGCTAACAAGTCCCAAATGCTAACACTTGCTTGGGTTCTTTTCAATTGGTTGAGCACAACATCATCTTCTTCCACTTCAACTTCCATTCCCTTATTCATTTCTATCTCCTTAGGTGGTGGCCTTGCGTAAGGCTTATCGGATCTAGTATTCATCACCTCATCTTCTTCGGGGTCGGACCAAGTCCACTCCTCCTTCTTAGGTATGATATCATCATCACTATCACTTGAATCCCAAAACCCGTTGACAACACAAATTGCTACTTCTCCACCCATCATAGCTTGTTCAATTTTGACAAATGCCTCTTCTTCTTTGATTGCTTTTTCATCCACATCTTGAAAAGAAGACATGACAAAGTCCTCATGCAAACCTCCTCCAATCATAAAGGTTGCCGGCGGTGGTACCCTATTGAATTTTGGCAATGGGTTGTCTTTGGTGTTTGGCTTATTGGGCTTGGGTAGCTTCCCATTATCAATTAGGTTTTGGATCTCATGTCTCAACCTCACACATCTATCCGTGTCATGTCCTTGCATTTGGTGAAATTGACAAAATGCTTTGGTGTCAAAATTAGGTGGGAGAGGATTAGGCAAAGGACGAGGATTTAAGGGTTGTAGCAATCCCTTTCTTTGAAGCTTGTTGAGAACCCAAGACATCGGTTTTCCCAATTCCGAAAATTGTCTCCTTGTTCCTTGGTTAGTAGTATTAACACCGACGGCCTTTTGCATGCTTTGGCTACCAGGTTGATAGCTCCCTTTCTCGTTCCTTTTTGTTGCAAAGCGGCTCTTCTCCCTTTCCCATTCTTCAATTTGCAAACCAGCTTGGAGAAGGTCTTTGAAATCACGGATGAGTGTATGAGACATCCTCTCACGAAGATTAGGCAACACCCCTCTCACAATCATCCTTATTTGATCGGATTCATCGGGCATCTTCTTGAGTAAAGCGGCCTTATTTCTCCATCTCTTGACATAGTCCACAAAATTCTCATTTGGCCTTTGCCTAATGGACTCCACTTCCATCAAGGTAACTTCTAGCTCAACATTATACCCATATTATTGGATGAAGGCTTTGTAAAGTAGATCCCAACTCTTTTGTGTTCCATCATCTAAGGTATTGAACCAATTTTGGATAACAGGGTCCAACGAGAGCATAAAGTACCTTAGGGTTTGAGCCTTAGTAGCTCAGGCAGATTGCATGGCAGTGATATACTGCTTCACATGAAGATGGGGATTTCCGGTGCCATTGTACTTAGCAAAGGAAGGCATCTTGAATTTATAAGGGACCTCTTCATCTTGTTCAAATAGTTTGTCGATCTCAGACATCTCTTCGATTTTCAACTTCTTCTCAAATTTCTTTTCTAAATCAGCAATCATCTTTTCAACATCGGATGTCTCGGTCTTTTCAATAGTTGCCTTCTCAACAGCCTTCGGTTCTTTCTTCTTTTCTTGAACATCTTGGTAGTATTGAGCCCAATCATCATCATCATCATCAATGATCAACTTTTCATCATCAAAAACCACTTCACTAACTTTGGTCTTCCCTTTGTCCTTTGGTTTCTTAGTGCTAGCAGATGCCTCGGCATGATTCTCTAAGATTGCAGTCAATTGGTTCTTCATGGTCTCAGCTAGGGCCTCTTTGATTTCTTCCATCTTGGCATTAAGGGCTTCATCCACCATCCTTTGAATTTGTTCGGGCTTCATTGTTTTTGGTGAGCAAGTGATTGAGTCATTGTTAGATACTTCATCTCCGGCGTAGGTCGGATTGTTGTAAGCTTTTGAACTATCGTAATCCAGGGCTGTGAGCCATAGAGGATCAATGATATGAGATGCAAATGTATGCATGTATGCATGTATGCACAAACAATCAACATATAAGGATAAATAGGACGTTCCTTCCAGCCTTATAACATCCACACACGAATGCCGAGTCCATTTTCCTAGGTATATGGTTAACAAAATACCAACATGGGGTATCTTGCTTTCGAATAATTCCCTCGGACATTTCAGCCAATAGTTATATTTTCGAAGATGGAAATCCATCCATGATAATTCCCATTAATTAGGTTTTAATCCATTCAACCAACTAAAGTAGCTTTTATGCTATATTGGATTAGAACAAAATTAAGAGGTTTATTATAAAAAGATTTCTCACTTGAAAAAGGTAACTAATGGTTCATGCCAAAAACAAGCCCATGATTAATTTATTCTTAGTGTAAACTAGGCCCACAATCGATTTTTGGTATTTCATAATTGACCTAAATATTTTTGCAAGCTCTTTGTAAAAAAATGGTTGAGTGAAAATAGTTTTGTTTCTAAGCCCATTGTAAAAGATTTGAGAAAAATGGATTTTGGGCTTGGGCCATGGGCCAAAGAATTTATTTATTTATTTTTTAGAAAAGTCTTATGTCCAAGGACCATCTTGAAAAATTTTGAAAATAGTTTTGGTCTTTTGGATTTTAAAGAAAAATTTATTTTGAGCTTACAATATAGTTAGGTCATATTAGAAAAAGGACAAACCAAATAAGCCATGATTTAGACTGTAACACCCCTTCCCAACCTACATATGTAAGCTGAGTAGAGGCGCCACACTAACCTAATGTTGCTACCAATTTTACTTAGTCAAATTTTAGTTCCGATTTTTACAAAATTTTTGCCATAGTTTCGCCTAAAAATTGAGTCCCAAGTGTCGACAAAACCGGTTTTTTTCTTATTTTTAAAAACATTTTACACAAACCAATGCAAACAAAATCATTCTCAATACACTCCCAATAAATCCCCCTTGTAACCTCAACTACAACCTGCAAAAAGGATTTACACTTCTAGTACAACATAAAATAAAGGTTTTGTGACAACCCTCATATTTAAATATTACACAGCGGAAGTTATAAAATACTTACATATTTACAAATTCATATACATCAAAACTCAAGTTTTACAACACATAAAATTTATACATGATTGGCAAGTCTGCTCTGATCTTTAAGCTCCCAAAATGGATTCTTCAAGGTCTACTCTCACTAGGTCTTGATGAACTCTCGGGTTTAACTCTATCCACTCTACTACCTGCGCGATTAAACACTATCGCGCTAAGCCAACGGCTTAGTAAGATAAAACATGCTAACGGTATGCTTTAATGAAATGCAATGCCACATATGTTATTGATAAGATCAACATCATAAATATAAAGTTAACCACACAATTATGCATTTCACAAATCATAGTCATATGAGCATACCACATTTCAACATCTTTTCACATTCAACATTAATCAATCATACTTCATAACCAACATCTCATTTCATTAAACTCATAACATTATTTAGGACATTCATATAACCTTGACACCTATGGGCCCAACAAGTATTTAATACGATATTCAGAGTTCAGAGTTACTGCTTTGGTTCATAGTCACAATAATCACGCCCGTAGGCAATGTATATACATGTATCTCTATCCATGGATAGTGTAACAGACCCAGTCTCTTGGATCATCAACTCAACACATATGAGGAGATCCTCAACCCGGCAAGACTGTTACAAATCATATATCTCATAGTGTAACAGACCCAGTCTCTTGGACCATCAACTCAACACCTATGAGGAGGTCCTCAACCCGGCAAGACTGTTACCTTTCATCATTTCTTAGGCATGCCACCCAAATCCAGAACTCTGAAACTGAATAACATATTAAACAAACAATTCATTTCCATTCTCAATTCTCATCACATTTAGGCAAACATGCCTTCTTTCTTTCAATTACATCATCTTAGCCAATAACAATGGCTTCACATTTCATTTCACAATATAACATCTCATTATTCAAGTATATATATATATATCTCATCCATGATCACATTATATCTCACATAGCATCATTCATAAATATCAACATTTCATTCCACATTACTCATGAAACACATTACCATTCACAATGCACAACATAACATTGTTCAATCTCAACAATGCAATTAGGGCAAAGAACAATTGATTATAACATTCATTGATTCAAGTGTGTTTAAAGTGTTTAGGGTTAGGTTTAAGGACCAACCTACCTTTGGAGAACCAAAGCAATGCAAGAAGAACAAAGAATTAAAACCCTAACCATAAATAGTACATTCTGGTTTTAAACTCCATTTTATCCTTATTTTGAAAAATTGTATAAAATAATCTACTTGACTAAAAATTCTAAAATTTTTACAGAATTTAGTTTTGTATCTTAAAATCATCCCTTTAAAATTTCAGATCAAACTGAACACAAAATCTTTGTCAAATAGTTCACCTAACCAGACTGCCCCAATTGCCCTGCATCCTGGCAGCAGTTCTGAACTTTGTGAATTCCATAAATCAAATTCAATCAACGTGATTCCAAATTATTTTTCTCAAATACTAAACTCACTAAGAAACAACATATCCAAAATTCGATTGGATATGATTTTTCTACATTTTATTAAAAATCCCGAAATATAGCTGTCCCAGTTAAGGTACCTGCTGGAACAGGTCTAATGAAAATAATTTTTCTAAACTCATAACCATTCCAAAATCGAATCAACATATTTTTCAGTCATTCTAGACTCATAGAGGCACAACATATCAAAAATTCACTTCAAGAACATTTTTCTAAAATTAATTAAAAATCATACAAGTCACAGCCTTTACTAATCCTAAAACAGAAACAATTTCACTAAACACCAATCTTACTCTTCCATCACCAACACCAACCCAACTTCTCATCTATCAAGCAAAATCAATACTTACAATCATACCATAAGCAACTTAATCATACCACTTCAAAAGAATTGAAGAAATTAGAGAAAAGATCTTACCTTAGTTAAAAACTTCTTAAATCAACACTTGAACACTTAATCTTTCTTCAATTTAAGCTTGAAATCATCAAAACCATCACTTGTCTCTTTCTTTATCTTTGGCTATGGAGGGCCGGCCATCAACAAGAAGAAGAAGAAGAAATGATAAAGAAAACACAAGTCAAACCTTCTTTAAATATCCACCATGTGATTTTATCCAAGCAATTACCAAAGTGCCCTTATTCACATAATTATCTTTTTGTCTTATATGTGCCCAATTAAGTAATTTACCAATCTCAAATAAATATCTTCTCTTGCATTGACCAAGCCTTTTGACTACTTTATATGTCATATATATTAACATATACACAACATATAAATTTGTCTCTAAACCCTATTTCTTCCCAAAATACATATACATATACTTTCTCTTCTCAATTTCTTTTCTCTTACAATTTAACACATATATTCAATCCAATATATAACAATAACAACAACAACAATATGCAAAACTTCTAGGGCATAAATGAGGATATTACAATTCTCCCCCTCTAAAAAGAAATTTCGTCCTCGAAATTACCTGATATCAACTCTGAAATAGTTGAGGATATTGCTCTCGCGTAGTTTGCTCACTTTCCCAAGTTGCTTCTTCTTTTGCATGATTCTTCCAAAGAATCTTCACCAATGGCACTTTCTTGTTCCTCAATTCTTTCACATCACGTGCCAAGATAGCAACTGGTTCTTCTTCAAATGTCAAATCTGGGCTCACTTCAATAGACTCAAATGGCAACACATGAGATGGATCTGACCTGTACCTCCTCAACATAGAAACATGGAATACATTATGAATACGATCCAACTCAGGTGGCAAAGCAAGTCGATATGCAACTGGCCCAACTCTTTCTAACACTTCATACGGCCCAATGAAACGAGTACTCAATTTTCCTTTCCTACCGAACCTCAAAATCTTCTTCCAAGGAGATACTTTCAAAAACACCTTATCTCCAACATCAAACTGAATGTCTCTCCTCTTCAGATCTGCATAAGACTTCTGTCGGTCTGAAGCTGCTTTTAACCTACCTCGGATCAACTTCACTTTTTCCTCAGTTTCTTGAATCAAATCAGATCCAATTATTTTACCTTCACCAAGTTCACTCCAACAAAGAGGTGTCCTATACCGTCTGCCATACAATGCTTCAAACGGTGCCATACCAATGCTGGATTGGTGACTGTTGTTGTAAGCAAACTCCACAAGAGGTAAAAACCTATCCCAACTTCCAGAGAAATCGATGACACAGCTTCTCAACATGTCCTCAATAATCTGTATCACCCTCTCTGACTGTCCATCCGTCTGTGGATGAAAAGCAGTACTGAAGTGTAGTCGAGAACCCAAAGCACTATGCAAACTCTTCCAAAATCTTGAAGTAAACCGGGGATCTCGATCAGACACTAAAGAAGTTGGAACACCATGCAATTTCACAATCTCCTGAATATACAGCTCAGCCAATCTCTCCAAAGAGTAATCCATCCGCACCGGAAGGAAATGAGCTGTCTTCGTCAATCTATCCACAATCACCCATATAGCATCATGCTTCTTTTGTGTCAATGGCAAACCAGACACAAAATCCATTGTCACTCTTTCCCATTTCCATTCTGGCACTGACAATGGTTGAAGCAACCCGGTTGGAACTTGATGCTCTGCTTTAACCTTCTGACAAGTGAGACATTTAGATACAAACTCAGCAATGTCTCTCTTCAACCCAATCCACCAATAATGCTGTCTCAAATCATGATACATCTTGGTATTACCCGGATGCATAGCAAACATCGACTGATGTGCTTCTTCCAAAATAACTCTCTTCAAATCAGCATCATCGGGTACACACAATCTGCTCTTGAACCAGAGACTCCCATCATCTCTCACAACAAAATCTCTAGTCTTTCCATAGTGATAATCTGAAATAATCTTCTGAATCTTCATATCAGTCAACTGAGCCTCTCTGATCTGATCCAATAAAACTGGTTTCAAATGCAATTGTGCAAACAATGCACCATCATCACAAGATACAAAGTTAGCACGCAGAGCTCTCAATTCAACAAGCAACGAGAGCGAATAAATTGTTAAACCAGCTAAAGACTTCCGACTTAAGGCATCAGCAACAACATTTGCTTTACCTGGATGATAGTCAATCAAACAGTCGTAGTCTTTAATCAACTCCAACCATCTCCTCTGACGAAGATTGAGTTCTTTCTGGACACCCATATACTTCAAACTCTTGTGATCAGTGTAGATGAAACATTTCTCCCCAAACAGATAATGGCGCCAAATCTTCAATGCAAAAATAATGGCAGCCAATTCCAAATCATGGGTTGGATAGTTAAGCTCATGCGGTTTCAACTGTCGAGATGCATAAGCTATAACTTTACCTTCTTGCATCAATACACACCCCAAACCTCTATGTGAAGCATCACTGTAGATCACATATGGTTTGCCTTCAACAGGTAAAGTTAGAACAGGCGCTTGAGTCAACATTTCTCTAAACTGCTCAAAGCTAGCCTGACACTGATCCGTCCACACAAATCTCACTCCCTTACGAAGCAATCTGGTGAGTGGAGTAGCTATCAAAGAAAATCCTTTCACAAACCGCCGGTAATAGCCTGCCAAACCCAGAAAACTTCTAACCTCTGTCACTGATTTAGGTGGATTCCAATTCAATACAGCTTCAACTTTGCTCGGATCAACTTTAATGCCTTCTGCTGAAACAACATGTCCGAGAAAAGCTACTTGATCCAACCAGAACTCACACTTCGACAATTTAGCAAACAACTGCCTCTCTCTCAAAATCTGCAACACAATCCGCAGATGCATATCATGTTCCTCCTCATTCCGCGAATACACCAGTATATCATCAATGAAGACCACTACAAACTGATCCAAATAGGGCCTAAACACCCTATTCATCAAATCCATGAAAGCTGCAGGTGCATTCGTCAGACCAAAAGGCATAACTAAAAATTCATAATGCCCATACCTGGTCCGAAAAGCGGTCTTAGGAACATCTTCAGCTTTGACTCTCAACTGATGATACCCAGATCTCAAATCAATTTTGGAGAACACTGACGCTCCCTTCAACTGATCAAAGAGATCATCGATTCTAGGCAAAGGATATTTATTTTTAATAGTCACCTTGTTCAATTGCCTATAATCAATACACAACCTCAAAGTACCATCTTTCTTCTTCACAAATAGCACAGGAGCTCCCCAAGGAGAAACACTGGGGCGAATAAATCCTTTGTCCAACAACTCCTGTAATTGCACTTTCAACTCCCTCAATTCTGCTGGTGCCATTCTGTAAGGAGTAATAGAGATAGGAGTGGTACCATGCAACAATTCAATACTGAACTCCACCTCTCTCTCAGGAGGTAACCCTGGCAACTCCTCTGGAAATACATCCGGGAACTCAGCAACTGTGGCAATGCTATCAATAGGGGAACCCTTCACTCTAGTATCCACCACATGAGCAAGATAAGCTTCACACCCCTTTCTAATCAACCTCCTGGCTGCAACAGCTGAAACAAATAAGGAGGCTAGCTGTTCCTGCTCATTAGATACAATCACCTCTCTACCATCACCCGTTCTCAAAGAAACAATTTTCTTTTTACAATCCACCACAGCTCCATGTCGAGATAGCCAATCCATACCTAAGATCACGTCATATTCCTTAAATGGCATCTCAATCAAATCCCCAAGGAACTCCTCACCCTGCACCACTACTGCACTATCTCTATGCACCTTACTCACAACCACACTATGCCCTAACGGATTTGTCACCAACACATCAAATCCTAGGGACTCAGCATGCACATCAAATACAGGCAAAACAGATGCACTAATATATGAATGCGTGGAACCCGGATCAATCAAAGCAAGTGCTGGAGTATTAAATAAAGAAAAAGTACCAGCTATGACTGCCGATGTATCTGGCTACCTCTGCATAACATACATCCTCTGGAAAGATCCAACCTCCTCTGGTCTACCCTCCCTGGATGTAGCACCTCCTCTAGAACTGAATCCTGGTCTACCTCCTCGGCTGGCACCTCTGCCTCCTCTGCCTCCCCTCACACTAGCTCGAGAAGCAGCAGAATCAACTGACATCTGCTCCTGCCTCTCAGGACAGTCTCTCACAAAGTGGTCAGGTGATCCACACCTGAAGCATACCCCTGATCTACTATGCCTCCAACAAACGCCCCCATGTCTTCCACCACACTGGTTACACAAAGGTAAGGTGGATCTCTAAACTCCAGGAGTAGGAGCACTCGCTACTGAAGTTGCAGGTCTAAATCTCTGCCTCTGGAACTGCACTGACCTACCCGCTAGTCTCTGGCTCCTACTACTCCGAGGAACAAAACTTCCTCTACCCCTCTTCACAGAAGAAGACCCTGCCTCTAACTGGGGCCTTCTAACCCTAACCTCCTCCTCTGAAACAGCTGCAATAACTTGAGCACGCTCTACACTTCGAGCTGCTGCCACAAGTTGTGAGAAATCCTGATATCTGGATCCAGCCACTAAGCACATGATCGAGGGTCTCAATCCCTCCTCAAATCGCCGACATCTATCAATCTCATCAGCAATGATACCCCCAGCATACTGACTCAGTCGAATAAACTCAACTTTATATTCAGTTACGGTCCGATGATCTTGCTTCAAATCTAGAAACTCTCTTTTCTTCCCATCTTTATACTCCCTAGGAGTATACTTCAACTCAAATTCCCTCAGAAAATCAGTGTAAGACAGTGTTGGAGGATCATCCATAGAATGGGGCACTGTCTTCCACCAGTCGTAGGCATCCTTCTGTAGCAAAGATCTTGCATAGTCAAACTTCTCCTCTGAAGTGGCTTGCAACTGCACAAATACCCTCTGAACTCTATCAAGCCACTGTTCTGCTACAGCTGGATCAACTGTACCAAAGAAATCCTCTGCTCCATATTTCCTTAGCTTATCATAGTGCCTTACTGGTACTGAAGGCTGAGGGGGTGGTGGCGGTGGCTGTGGTTGCACAGGTGCTTGTCTCATAGCTTCCATCATAGGCCTAAACCAGGCTGGCGGAACCTCCTCCTCAGCTGGTCTACCCGACACGGAAGCAGGTGCCTCCTCAACACTATCAACCCTAGCTCCCTCAGCAGGAGCAATACTCTCGGCACTACCCTCAATCGACTGACGAGAGTGAGAATCCATCACAACCTAAGTCTGCAAACACAACAGAATACCTCTTATTAAAGATCAGAGACTGCCAATCCCAAACATGTATTTTTGTTCAAAAACTCACTTTTTAAGTAAAAATAGTCTTTTTCTTACATTTTACCTAGGTTGAGAATCTCAAACCTAGGCTCTGATACCAAAACAATTGTAACACCCCTTCCCAACCTACATATGTAAGCTGAGTAGAGGCGCCACACTAACCTAATGTTGCTACCAATTTTACTTAGTCAAATTTTAGTTCCGATTTTTACAAAATTTTTGCCATAGTTTCGCCTAAAAATTGAGTCCCAAGTGTCGACAAAACCGGTTTTTTTCTTATTTTTAAAAACATTTTACACAAACCAATGCAAACAAAATCATTCTCAGTACACTCCCAATAAATCCCCCTTGTAACCTCAACTACAACCTGCAAAAAGGATTTACACTTCTAGTACAACATAAAATAAAGGTTTTGTGACAACCCCCATATTTAAATATTACACAGCGGAAGTTATAAAATACTTACATATTTACAAATTCATATACATCAAAACTCAAGTTTTACAACACATAAAATTTATACATGATTGGCAAGTCTGCTCTGATCTTTAAGCTCCCAAAATGGATTCTTCAAGGTCTACTCTCACTAGGTCTTGATGAACTCTCGGGTTCAACTCTATCCACTCTACTACCTGCGCGATTAAACACTATCGCGCTAAGCCAACGGCTTAGTAAGATAAAACATGCTAACGTTATGCTTTAATGAAATGCAATGCCACATATGTTATTGATAAGATCAACATCATAAATATAAAGTTAACCACACAATTATGCATTTCAGAAATCATAGTCATATGAGCATACCACATTTCAACATCTTTTCACATTCAACATTAATCAATCATACTTCATAACCAACATCTCATTTCATTAAACTCATAACATTATTTAGGACATTCATATAACCTTGACACCTATGGGCCCAACAAGTATTTAATACGATATTCAGAGTTCAGAGTTACTGCTTTGGTTCATAGTCACAATAATCACGCCCGTAGGCAATGTATATACATGTATCTCTATCCATGGATAGTGTAACAGACCCAGTCTCTTGTATCATCAACTCAACACATATGAGGAGATCCTCAACCCGGCAAGACTGTTACAAATCATATATCTCATAGTGTAACAGACCCAGTCTCTTGGACCATCAACTCAACACCTATGAGGAGGTCCTCAACCCGGCAAGACTGTTACCTTTCATCATTTCTTAGGCATGCCACCCAAATCCAGAACTCTGAAACTGAATAACATATTAAACAAACAATTCATTTCCATTCTCAATTCTCATCACATTTAGGCAAACATGCCTTCTTTCTTTCAATTACATCATCTTAGCCAATAACAATGGCTTCACATTTCATTTCACAATATAACATCTCATTATTCAAGTATATATATATATATATGTCATCCATGATCACATTATATCTCACATAGCATCATTCATAAATAACAACATTTCATTCCACATTACTCATGAAACACATTACCATTCACAATGCACAACATAACATTATTCAATCTCAACAATGCAATTAGGGCAAAGAACAATTGATTATAACATTCATTGATTCAAGTGTGTTTAAAGTGTTTAGGGTTAGGTTTAAGGACCAACCTACCTTTGGAGAACCAAAGCAATGCAAGAAGAACAAAGAATTAAAACCCTAACCATAAATAGTACATTCTGGTTTTAAACTCCATTTTATCCTTATTTTGAAAAATTGTATAAAATAATCTACTTGACTAAAAATTCTAAAATTTTTACAGGATTTAGTTTTGTATCTTAAAATCATCCCTTTAAAATTTCAGATCAAACTGAACACAAAATCTTGGTCAAATAGTTCACCTAACCAGACTGCCCCAATTGCCCTGCATCCTGGCAGCAGTTCTGAACTTTGTGAATTCCATAAATCAAATTCAATCAACGTGATTCCAAATTATTTTTCTCAAATACTAAACTCACTAAGAAACAACATATCCAAAATTCGATTGGATATGATTTTTCTACATTTTATTAAAAATCCCGAAATATAGCTGTCCCAGTTAAGGTACCTGCTGGAACAGGTCTAATGAAAATAATTTTTCTAAACTCATAACCATTCCAAAATCGAATCAACATATTTTTCAGTCATTCTAGACTCATAGAGGCACAACATATCAAAAATTCACTTCAAGAACATTTTTCTAAAATTAATTAAAAATCATACAAGTCACAGCCTTTACTAATCCTAAAACAGAAACAATTTCACTAAACACCAATCTTACTCTTCCATCACCAACACCAACCCAACTTCTCATCTATCAAGCAAAATCAATACTTACAATCATACCATAAGCAACTTAATCATACCACTTCAAAAGAATTGAAGAAATTAGAGAAAAGATCTTACCTTAGTTAAAAACTTCTTAAATCAACACTTGAACACTTAATCTTTCTTCAATTTAAGCTTGAAATCATCAAAACCATCACTTGTCTCTTTCTTTCTCTTTGGCTATGGAGGGCTGGCCATCAACAAGAAGAAGAAGAAGAAATGATAAAGAAAACACAAGTCAAACCTTCTTTAAATATCCACCATGTGATTTTATCCAAGCAATTACCAAAGTGCCCTTATTCACATAATTATCTTTTTGTCTTATATGTGCCCAATTAAGTAATTTACCAATCTCAAATAAATATCTTCTCTTGCATTGACCAAGCCTTTTGACCACTTTATATGTCATATATATTAACATATACACAACATATAAATTTGTCTCTAAACCCTATTTCTTCCCAAAATACATATACATATACTTTCTCTTCTCAATTTCTTTTCTCTTACAATTTAACACATATATTCAATCCAATATATAACAATAACAACAACAACAATATGCAAAACTTCTAGGGCATAAATGAGGATATTACATAGACTAAGATAAACTAACCATAGTCAAACAACATGCATTTGGGGTAAAACCTAAGGAAAGTAACTAGGCCAATTACATGAGCTTTAGTCTTTGGGTTAACAAGCTTAGGTTCCCATAGCAAGTATATACCAAATGGTACGAGGCTATGAGTGGTTATGCCATGCTCGATCTCCATACCTTGAGTGAAAGTATGGTATCCCTTACATAACACAACATGGGTAACACGGGCATCCTAACTCACGCACATAATGCAATCTAATATGATGCAATGGATAATATCATTATAAGAAAGAATAGAATAATATAAAGACTAATGGAATCAACTTCTCTTATCCCCAGTGGAGTCGCCACTATGACCGGGGATTTTTGGCCCCCCCCTCCCGGTGGAATGGTTCTTGCGACTTCGGCACTGTTTAGGCTCGGGGCCTTAGAGAACACGGACCTAAGTCTGGAGAAAATGGAGTCGCCACCCGGACGGACTGGGAAAAGAAAGGGGTGGATGACTCGATTCCTAAGGAATCCCCAACCCCTTAATGGGTTCGAAAAAGTTGGGTATGTGTGGGGAAGGTGAGAAATGGCCCAGCACCCCCACAACGCCCGGTTCATTGGAATCGGCCTCCTTTACAGATCTTAATATTATAAAATTCTTAAATATAACAACATTATCCATACTACACACAATAAAAAGAAAGCATCATTATATTAAAATCAAAGCAATGTCCAAACAAAGCAAATAAATGGATACCCGTCCAAGGATGGAAACATGTCCTTACATCACATGCCTAAATAGGACACCCACCAAAAGGTAGAAACATGCCCTTTACATAGGTTCTAAAATATAAAAGCAAATTAAATTACATGATGTTTAACTAATGAGGTACCCACCAAGTGGAAACATACCTCTTACAACTTTTGGAAATCTAAATTAATTGATAAAAGTAAATAATCATTCTGACTCCGATTTTTATTTTTATTTTTTGGTTTTTATTTGTTTATTTTTATTTTTTATTAATAAAAATTAGATACTAAAGCAAAAAATATTTAACAAAAATTATTTTGGACCAATTAGACAACAAAAATCATTTTGAACTAAATAAAACATATTAGACCGGATTGGGTTAAAAATTAAGGGTCTACACATAATAAAAGAAATGCAATTCTTTTGAATTAACATTGCCTTGACTCTCTCCTCTCCCAAAAATTATATTTTCCAAAACTACATGGATGTATCGGTAGAATGGGTTTGTAAAATTAGAGGGCTTTGACATTTTACTATTAAATCATCTAATGCCTCCTAGTCTAGTCCATGTCACATTTTTATCAAAACCATCAGTTCTACCAAGTGTTCCCTGCAAGTCTGATCATCCAAGTGCATCCCTAAATTCAAGGATTAGTCAGTCATAATTCTGATTTCCCAATATAAATTCCACTCTCCCATTGTGACGAACTTGACCATTTGATGGAAAAATCTAAAACTACTCAAGAATTACAAGGTTAATTCAACATAGGTCGAGTAACACATGCTAGCAAACAATATCCATTGCATATCGGTGAACATTTTGAGCAACACATCATTCCATTGCAATTTTTTAATAAAATTTACATCAATGAATCGAGAAGGAATAATTTTTTGGGAACTTAAATCATGGTACCTTTATCATTGCTCCTCATCACGGAAGCAAATTTTCGATACAAATGTGGTCCTTGATGTGGTGGAGATAAAGGTGGGGATGGTGTTGAGGAAGAGGATGATGATCCATCTTAGAGCCTTCTTTTTGATCCTCTAGATTTTGATCCTTTAGGATCCTTTTATTTCTTGGCAAAAGTCTTACTTCTAACAATTTTGATATATGATTTGATGAAAAACTTGAAGAAATTTGAGTGAAATTGGAGTATTGGTCTTGGGGTTAGAGATTTGGGATGTGGGTTTAAATTTGGGTGGCCAAGGCTGCAAAAAGTGAAGGGAGAGAAGAAATGAGATGAATATATAGGTTGGAGAGGCCATGGTCGTGGCCCACAATGGCCAAGGTCGTGGCATGGATGTTGACTTGTCAAAATTGGCTTGCAAGCATTGCCACAGTCGTGGCCCTTAGCAAGCCATAGTCATGGGTTCGAGATTGCTACTACCCAAGTGTTCTTATCTTGGTGCTATTTTTGGCAGGCCTATTGGTGATCCCACGGTCATGGTGTGTGCAATGCCACGGTCGTGGGATTGGGTTCTTCACTGGATTTTCAAAAATTCTTCCCCCGGTTCCATTTTGACAGTTCCCATTTGATTTCCATGCCCCTAAAAATGATCCACCACGGTCATGGGGCCTCAAAAACTCAAGTTTCTTGAAGATTTGGTATCTAGAAAATAATTGTAAAATATCAGTAGTTTTTTTTATATATATAGAAAATGGCTAAAAATGTAGAGAAATCGGGTTGCCTCCCGACAAGTGCTAAGTTTATTGTCGGTAGCATGACATTCTTTTGGAAGCTATTAACATGATAGACTCTTCTGACGTCTATTAGATCACCAATGAAATAAGGCTTCAATCGTTGGCCATTTACTTTAAAAATTTCTCCTTTTTGATTTTGTATATCTATCGCACCATGAGCATAGACCTTTACAATTGCAAATGGTTTCGACCAACGAGATTTAAGCTTCTCAGGAAAAAGTTTTTATCTTGAATTGTACGACAAAACTTGTTTCCCTTCTTGGAATTGCTTGGGTCGAATTTCATCCAACTCACTTAATTGCAAAAGGCTTTTTTGTCTTGCTTCTCCCAAGTCCATGTTCAACTATATGATTGCCCAATATGATTTATGTTCCAATTCTACAGGTAAGTGACATGCCGTTTCGAAAACAAGCCAAAAAGGAGACATACCAATCGGGGTCTTGTAGGCTTTCTGTAACACCCCCATATCCAATGCACACACACTACAACCACAACAATGTAGCATAAGTGCACCAAACATAGGGATGCTACAGTTTTCTTAATATTCAAAACACTTTAAACTTGATACAATACCTTTATCATTATACATTATAGGAAAATAAATCATTTACTGATAAAACAAGACATATTAGTTATATATATATATACATTTAAATATTACACAGCGGAAGTTATAAAATATTTACATATTTACACATTAAACATTTCTTTACAAAATATACAGAAGTATACATGATTGGCAATTCTCTTCTGATCTTTAAGTTCCCAAAATCAACTCTTCAAGGTCTACTCTCACTTGGTCTTGATGAACTCTCGGGTTCAACTCTATCAACTCTATTACCTGCGCGATTAAACACTATCGCGCTAAGCCAACGGCTTAGTAAGATAAAACATGCTAATGGTATGCTTTAATGTAATGCAATGTCACATATGTTATTGATAAGATCAACATTATAACTATAAAGGTAACCACATAATTATGCATTTCACAAATCATAGTCATATGAGCATACCACATTTCAACATCTTTCCACATTCAACATTAATCAATCATACTCAATAACCAACATCTCATTTCATTAACTCATAACATTATTTAGGACATTCATATAACCTTGACACCTATGGGCCCAACAAGTATTTAATACGATATTCAGAGTTCAGAGTTACTGCTTTGGTTCATAGTCACAATAATCACGCCCGTAGGCAATGTATATACATGTATCTCTATCCATGGATAGTGTAACAGACCCAGTCTCTTGGACCATCAACTCAACACATATGAGGAGATCCTCAACCGGGCAAGACTGTTACAAATCATATATCTCATATTCACAGTTCTCATAGTGTAACAGACCCAGTCTCTTGGACCATCAACTCAACACATATGAGGAGATCCTCAACCCGGCAAGACTGTTACCTTTCATCATTTCTTAGGCATGCCACCCAAATCCAGAACTCTGAAACTGAATAACATATTAAACAAACAATTCATTTATTATATAGTTACCATTTCCATTCTCAAATTCTCATCACATTTAGGCAAACATGCCTTCTTTCTTTCAATATCATCATCATAGCCAATCACAATGGCATTGCCTCATATCATGTCTTATTTGAATTATCATTTCAATTTCAATGTATATTATACATGAAACACATAACCATTCACAATGCATAACATAACATTGTTCAATCTCAACAATGCAATTAGGGCAAAGAACAATTGATATGATTCATATGAATAGTACATTCTGGTTTTAGACTCCATTTTATCCTTATTTTGAAAAATTGTATAAAATAATCTACTTGACTAAAAATTCTAAAATTTTTACAGAATTTAGTTTTGTATCTTAAAATCATTCCTTTAAAATTTCAGATCAAACTGAACACAAAATCTTGGTCAAATAGTTCACCTAACCAGACTGCCCCAATTGCCCTGCATCCTGGCAGCAGTTCTGAACTTTGTGAATTCCATAAATCAAATTCACTCAACGTGGTTCCAAATTATTTTTCTCAAATACTAGACTCACTTAGAAACAACATATTCAAAATTAAATTGGATATGATTTTTCTACATTTTATTAAAAATCCCGAAATATAGCTGTCTCAGTTAAGGTACCTGCTGGAACAGGTCTAATAAAAATAATCTTTCTAAACTCATAACCATTCCAAAATCGAATCAACATATTTTTCAGTCATTCTAGACTCATAGAGGCACAACATATCAAAAATTCACTTCAAGAAAATTTTTCTATAATTAATTAAAAATCATACAAGTCACAGCCTTTACTAATTGTAAAACAGAAAGAAATTTCACTAAACACAACTCTTACTCAACACAATCACTTCCAACACCTTCACCAACTCAACTTCTCATCTATCAAGCAAAATCAATACTTAAAATCACACCCTAAGCAACTTAATCATACCATCATCAAATCACAACTCAACTCAAGCATAACTTCAAAAATAACAAGGGTAAACAAGAGAAAACTTACCAAATAATGAAATTCCTTGAAACTCCAACTTGTAACTTTGAAAACTTCCTTCACTTTGAGCTTGAAATCATCAAAACCATCACTTGTTCTCCTTCTCTCTTGTCTCTTTGGTGAGCCGGCCACACAACAACAAGAAGAAGAAGAAATGATGAAGAAACACAAAGTCAATAGGCATTAAATACCCATCCAAAAGAAAATTACTATAATACCCTCATCCATTTAACTAAGCTTTTGTCATATCTATACCCATTTAAGTAATTTCACAACCAACACAAAAATATCCTCTTTCCTTGACTTTCCATTTTGACCACTTTATATGTTATATATATCACCATATGAGCAACATATACAATTATCTCTAAACCCTCTTTTCTTTCCCAACCACCATACAAAAACATTCTCTTCCAATTTCTTATCAACTTATCATATATACATAATTCAAGTGCAACAACAATAACACCAAGACTACTAGGGCATAATTAGGGATATTACAATTCTCCCCCTCTAGAAAGAAATTTCGTCCTCGAAATTACCTGAAATTAACTCTGAAATAACTGAGGATACTGGTCTCGCATGGTATGCTCACTTTCCCAAGTTGCTTCCTCTCTTGCATGATTCTTCCACAAAACTTTTACCAAAGGCACATTCTTATTTCTTAACTCTTTTACATCACGTGCCAAGATAGCAACTGGTTCCTCTTCAAATGTCAAGTCTGGGCTCACTTCAATAGATTCAAATGACAATACATGAGATGGATCCGACCTATATCTCCTCAACATAGAAACATGGAATAGATTATGAATACGATCCAACTCAGGTGGCAAAGCAAGTCGATACGCCACTGGCCCAACTCTTTCTAACACTTCATATGGCCCAATGAAACGAGGACTCAATTTTCCTTTCCGACCGAACCTCAAAATCTTCTTCCAAGGAGACACTTTCAGAAATACCTTATCTCCAACATCAAACTCTATATCTCTCCTTTTCAGATCTGCATAAGACTTCTGTCGGTCTGAAGCTGCTTTTAACCTGCCTCGAGTCAACTTCACTTTTTCTTCAGTTTCTTGAATCAAATCAGGACCAACCAACTTATTATCTCCAAGCTCATTCCAACAAAGAGGTGTCCTACACCGTCTGCCATACAATGCTTCAAACGGTGCCATACCAATGCTGGATTGGTGACTGTTGTTGTAAGCAAACTCCACAAGAGGTAAAAACCTATCCCAACTTCCAGAGAAATCGATGACACAGCTTCTCAACATGTCCTCAATAATCTGTATCACCCTCTCTGACTGTCCATCCTTCTGTGGATGAAAAGCAGTGCTGAAGTGCAGTCGAGAACCCAAAGCACTATGCAAACTCTTCCAAAATCTGGAAGTAAACCTGGGATCTCGATCAGACACTAAAGAAGTTAGAACACCATGCAGTTTCACAATCTCATGGATATACAGCTCAGCCAATCTCTCCAAAGAGTAATCCATTCGAACCGGAAGAAAATGAGCTGTCTTAGTCAATCTATCCACAATCACCCATATGGCATCATGCTTCTTTTGTGTCAATGGCAAACCAGACACAAAATCCATTGTCACTCTTTCCCACTTCCATTCTGGCACTGACAATGGTTGAAGCAACCCGGTTGGAACTTGATGCTCTGCTTTAACCTTCTGACAGGTGAGACATTTCGATACAAACTCAGCAATGTCTCTCTTCAAACCAATCCACCAATAATGCTGTCTCAAATCATGATACATCTTCGTATTACCCGGATGCATAGCAAACATTGACTGATGAGCTTCTTCCAAAATGACCCTTTTCAAATCAGCATCATCGGGTACACACAATCGGTTTTTAAACCATAGGCTCCCATCACTTTTCACAACAAAATCTCTAGTCTTCCCATTCTTGCAATCTGAAATAATCTTCTGAATCTTCATATCAATCAACTGAGCCTCTTTGATCTGATCTAACAAAACTGGTTTCAAAAGCAACTGTGCCAACAATGCACCATCGTCACAAACTAAAAAACTGGCATGCAATGCTCTCAACTCAACAAGCAACGAGAGCGAGTAGACTGTTAAACCAGCTAAAGACTTCCGACTCAAGGCATCAGCAACAACATTTGCTTTACCTGGATGATAGTCAATCAAGCAGTCGTAGTCTTTAATCAATTCTAACCATCTCCTCTGACGAAGATTGAGTTCTTTCTGGACACCCAAATACTTCAAACTCTTGTGATCAGTGTATATAAAACATTTCTCCCCAAACAGATAGTGGCGCCAAATCTTCAATGCAAACACAATGGCAGCCAATTCCAAATCATGGGTCGGATAGTTAAGCTCATGCGGTTTCAACTGTCGAGATGCATAAGCTATAACTTTCCCTTCCTGCATCAATACACACCCCAAACCTCTATGTGAAGCATCACTGTAGATCACATATGGTTTGCCTTCAACAGGTAAAGTAAGAACAGGCGCTTGAGTCAACATATCTCTCAACTGCTCAAAGCTCGCCTGACACTGATCTGTCCACAAAAACCTCACTCCCTTACGAAGCAATCTGGTGAGTGGAGTAGCTATCAAAGAAAATCCTTTCACAAACCGCCGGTAATAGCCTGCCAAACCCAGAAAACTTCTAATCTCTGTCACAGTCTTGGGTGGACTCCAATTTAAAATAGCTTCAACTTTGCTCGGATCAACTCTGATGCCTTCTGCAGAAACAATATGTCCGAGAAAAGCTACTTGATCCAACCAGAACTCACACTTCGACAATTTGGCAAATAACTGATTCTCTCTCAAAATCTGCAACACAATCCGCAGATGCATGTCATGCTCCTCCTCATTCCGCGAATACACCAATATATCATCGATGAAGACCACTACAAACTGATCCAAATAGGGCCTAAACACCCTATTCATCAAATCCATAAAAGCTGCAGGTGCATTCGTCAGACCAAAAGGCATAACTAAAAATTCATAATGCCCATACCTGGTCCGAAAAGCGGTCTTAGGAACATCTTCAGCTTTGACTCTCAACTGATGGTACCCAGATCTCAAATCAATTTTAGAAAACACAGCTGCACCCTTCAATTGATCAAAGAGATCATCGATTCTAGGCAAAGGATATTTATTTTTAATGGTCACCTTGTTCAATTGCCTATAATCGATACACAACCTCATAGTACCATCTTTCTTTTTAACAAATAGCACAGGAGCTCCCCAAGGAGAAACAAAGGGCGAATAAATCCTTTGTCCAACAACTCCTGTAATTGCACTTTCAACTCCCTCAATTCTGCTGGTGCCATTCTATAAGGAGTAATGGAGATAGGAGTGGTACTAGGCAACAATTCAATACCGAACTCCACCTCTCTCTCAGGAGGTAACCCTGGCAACTCCTCTGGAAATACATCCGAGAACTCAGCAACTGTGGCAATGCTATCAATAGGGGAACCCTTCACTCTAGTATCCACCACATGAGCAAGATAGGCTTCACACCCCTTTCTAATCAACCTCCTGGCTGCAACAACTGAAACAAATAAGGAGGCTAGCTGTTCCTGCTCATTAGATACTATCACCTCTCTACCATCACCCGTTCTCAAAGAAACAATTTTCTTTTTACAATCCACCATAGCTCCATGTCGAGATAGCCAATCCATGCCTAAGATCACATCATATTCCTTAAATGGCATCTCAATCAAATCTCCAAGGAACTCCTCACCCTGCACCCTCACTGCACTATCCCGGTGCACCTTACTCACAACCACACTATGCCCTAACGGATTTGTCACCAACACATCAAATCCTAGGGACTCAGCATGCACATCAAATACAGGCAAAACAGATGCACTAATATATGAATGCGTGGAACCCGGATCAATCAAAGCAAGTACTGGAGTATTAAATAAAGAAAAAGTACCAGCTATGACTGCCGATGAATCTGGCTGCCTCTGCATAACATACATCCTCTGGGAAGATCCAACCTCCTCTGGTCTACCCTCCCTGGATGTAGCACCTCCTCTAGAACTGAATCCTGGTCTACCTCCCCGGCTGGCACCTCTGCCTCCTCTGCCTCCCCTCACACTAGCTCGAGAAGCAGCAGAATCAACTGGCATCTGCTCCTGCCTCTCAGGACAGTCTCTCACAAAGTGGTCAGGTGATCCACACCTGAAGCATACCCCTGATCTACTATGCCTCCAACAAACGCCCCCATGTCTTCCACCACACTGGTTACACACAGGTAAGGTGGATCTCTGAACTCCAGGAGTAGGAGCACTCGCTACTGAAGCTGCAGGTCTAAATCTCTGTCTCTGGAACTGCACTGACCTACCAGCTAACCTCTGACTCCTACTAACTCTAGGAACAAAGCTTCCTTTACCTCTTTTTGCAGAAGAAGATCCTGCCTCAAACTGGGGCCTCCTAACCCTAACCTCTTCCTCTGAAGCAGCTGCAATAACTTGAGCTCGCTCTACACTTCGAGCTACTGCCACCAGCTGTGAGAAATCCTGATATCTGGATCCAGCCACTAAGCACATGATCGAGGGCCTCAATCCCTCCTCAAATCGCCGACATCTATCAATCTCATCAGCAATGATACCCCCAGCATACTGACTCAGTCGAATAAACTCAACTTCATACTCAGTTACAGTTTTACTATCTTGCTTCAAGCTTAAGAACTCCATCTTCTTCATGTCTTTATACTCCCTAGGAGTATACTTCAACTCAAATTCCCTCAGAAAATCAGTGTAAGACAGTGTTGGAGGATCATCCATAGAATGGGGCACCGTCTTCCACCAATCGTAGGCGTCCTTCTGTAGCAAAGATCTTGCATAGTCAAATTTTTCCTCAGGGGTGGCTTGTAACTGAATAAAGATCCTCTGTACTTTGTCAAGCCACTGTTCTGCTACAGCTGGATCAGTAGTACCAAGGAAATCCTCCGCTCCATACTTCCTTAGTTTATCATAGTGCCTCACAGATACCAAAGGCTGAGGGGGGGTGGCACTGGTTGCACTGGTGCTTGCCTCATAACTTCCATCATATGCCTAAACCAGGCTGGCGGAACCTCCTCTCCAGCTGGTCTACCCGACACCGAAGCAGGTGCCTCCTCAACACTATCAACTCTAGCTCCCTCAGCAGGAGCAATGCTCTCAGCACTACCCTCAACTGACTGTCGTGAGTGAGAATCCATCACAACCTAACACTGCAAACACAGTAGAATACTTCTTATTAAAGATCAGAGGTTGCCAATCCCAAACATATATTTTATTTCAAAACCAACTTTTTAAGTAAAAATATTCTTTTTATTACATTTTACCTAGGCTGAGAATCTCAAACCTAGGCTCTGATACCAAAACAATTGTAACACCCCCATATCCAATGCACACACACTACAACCACAACAATGTAGCATAAGTGCACCAAACATAGGGATGCTACGGTTTTCTTAATATTCAAAACACTTTAAACTTGATTCAATACCTTTATCATTATACATTATAGAAAAATAAATCATTTACTGATAAAACAAAACATATTAGTTATATATATATATACATTTAAATATTACACAGCGGAAGTTATAAAATATGTATATATTTACACATTAAACATTTCTTTACAAAATATACAGAAGTATACATGATTGGCAATTCTCTTCTGATCTTTAAGTTCCCAAAATCAACTCTTCAAGGTCTACTCTCACTTGGTCTTGATGAACTCTCGGGTTCAACTCTATCAACTCTATTACCTGAGCGATTAAACACTATCGCGCTAAGCCAACGGCTTAGTAAGATAAAACATGCTAATGGTATGCTTTAATGTAATGCAATGTCACATATGTTATTGATAAGATCAACATTATAACTATAAAGGTAACCACATAATTATGCATTTCACAAATCATAGTCATATGAGCATACCACATTTCAACATCTTTCCACATTCAACATTAATCAATCATACTCAATAACCAACATCTCATTTCATTAACTCATAACATTATTTAGGACATTCATATAACCTTGACACCTATGGGCCCAACAAGTATTTAATACGATATTCAGAGTTCAGAGTTACTGCTTTGGTTCATAGTCACAATAATCACGCCCGTAGGCAATGTATATACATGTATCTCTATCCATGGATAGTGTAACAGACCCAGTCTCTTGGACCATCAACTCAACACATATGAGGAGATCCTCAACCCGGCAAGACTGTTACAAATCATATATCTCATATTCACAGTTCTCATAGTGTAACAGACCCAGTCTCTTGGACCATCAACTCAACACATATGAGGAGATCCTCAACCCGGCAAGACTGTTACCTTTCATCATTTCTTAGGCATGCCACCCAAATCCAGAACTCTGAAACTGAATAACATATTAAACAAACAATTCATTTATTATATAGTTACCATTTCCATTCTCAAATTCTCATCACATTTAGGCAAACATGCCTTCTTTCTTTCAATATCATCATCATAGCCAATCACAATGGCATTGTCTCATATCATGTCTTATTTGAATTATCATTTCAATTTCAATGTATATTATTCATGAAACACATAACCATTCACAATGCATAACATAACATTGTTCAATCTCAACAATGCAATTAGGGCAAAGAACAATTGATATGATTCATATGAATAGTACATTCTGGTTTTAGACTCCATTTTATCCTTATTTTGAAAAATTGTATAAAATAATCTACTTGACTAAAAATTCTAAAATTTTTACAGAATTTAGTTTTGTATCTTAAAATCATTCCTTTAAAATTTCAGATCAAACTGAACACAAAATCTTGGTCAAATAGTTCACCTAACCAGACTGCCCCAATTGCCCTGCATCCTGGCAGCAGTTCTGAACTTTGTGAATTCCATAAATCAAATTCACTCAACGTGGTTCCAAATTATTTTTCTCAAATACTAGACTCACTAAGAAACAACATATCCAAAATTAAATTGGATATGATTTTTCTACATTTTATTAAAAATCCCGAAATATAGCTGTCTCAGTTAAGGTACCTGCTGGAACAGGTCTAATAAAAATAATCTTTCTAAACTCATAACCATTCCAAAATCGAATCAACATATTTTTCAGTCATTCTAGACTCATAGAGGCACAACATATCAAATATTCACTTCAAGAACATTTTTCTATAATTAATTAAAAATCATACAAGTCACAACCTTTACTAATTGTAAAACAGAAAGAAATTTCACTAAACACAACTCTTACTCAACACAATCACTTCCAACACCTTCACCAACTCAACTTCTCATCTATCAAGCAAAATCAATACTTAAAATCACACCCTAAGAAACTTAATCATACCATCATCAAATCACAACTCAACTCAAGCATAACTTCAAAAATAACAAGGGTAAACAAGAGAAAACTTACCAAATAATGAAATTCCTTGAAACTCCAACTTGTAACTTTGAAAACTTCCTTCACTTTGAGCTTGAAATCATCAAAACCATCACTTGTTCTCTTGCTCTCTTGTCTCTTTGGTGAGCCGGCCACACAACAACAACAAGAAGAAGAAATGATGAAGAAACACAAAGTCAATAGGCATTAAATACCCATCCAAAAGAAAATTACTATAATACCCTCATCCATTTAACTAAGCTTTTGTCATATCTATACCCATTTAAGTAATTTCACAACCAACACAAAAATATCCTCTTTCCTTGACTTTCCATTTTGACCACTTTATATGTTATATATATCACCATATGAGCAACATATACAATTATCTCTAAACCCTCTTTTCTTTCCCAACCACCATACAAAAACATTCTCTTCCAATTTCTTATCAACTTATCATATATACATAATTCAAGTGCAACAACAATAACACCAAGACTACTAGGGCATAATTAGGGATATTACACTTTCTGTAAGCCCAAAGTGCATCATCCAATTTAGAAGACCAAAATCCATTTTAGTTCACTATTTGATATTTTTACCTATCCACTGGTCTGAGGATGATAGGGTGTTGAAACCTTATGTTGTACCCTATATTTCTGAAGAAGAGTGTAAAAGCTTTTTTTGCAAAAATGGGTACCACCATCATTGACCATAGCTCTAAGAACTCCGAACCTTGTGAAAATATTCTTTTTAATGAAATTAATGACCACTTTAATATCATTTGTTGGACTTGCGATGGCTTTCACCCATTTGGACACATAATCTACTGCTACTAGAATATACTGATTATTGAATGAAGATGGAAAAGGCCCCATAAAATTGATTTCCCAAACATCAAAGAGTTCAACTTCAAGAATTGAATTAAGTGGCATGTCTTGTCTTTTTAAAATATTTCCAGTTCGTTGACAATGATCACAAGACTGAATAAAAACTCTTGTATCTTTATACATTATCTGCCAAAAGAATCCAGATTGCTAAATTTTAACAATTGTTTTAGATGTACTGGAGTGACCACCACATTCTTTCAAATGATAAAACTCCAAAATACTCTTAATCTCTTCTTTTGGTATACATCTATGAATCATTCCGTCCCCACAATGCTTAAATAAGAGTGGATCTTCGCAAATATAATTTTTGACGACGGAAAGAAATTTCTTCCATTGAGCATACGATAGGTCTGGTGGAAGAACATTACCTGCCAAATAATTAACTAAATCAACATACCAAGGAATAGAATTCTAAATAGAAAAAAGATGTTCATCAGGAAATAACTCATTGATAGGCAATTCTCCTTTATCCATTTGATTATTTAATCTTGATAGGTGATCTACCACTAAATTTTCAACTCCCTTTTTATCCTTTATCTCAAGATCAAATTCTTGAAGAAGCAAAATCCACCTAATTAGCCTTGGTTTAGCTTCCTTTTTGTTCATCAGATATTTGATTATTGCAGGGTCAGTATAAATAATAACTTTATAGTCTAAAAGGTAAGATTTGAATTTATCCAAAGCAAAAACTATAGCAAGCATTTTTTTCTATTGTAGCATAATGGATTTGAGTATTGTCAAGGGTTTGACTTGCTTAGTGGATGACATGACTTTTGTTATCCTTTTTCTAACTCAAAATAGCCCCAACTGCATAATCACTAGTATCACACATGAGCTCAAAATGTAAAGACCAATCTTGTGGTGAGATGATAGGAGTTATTGTAAGAGTTGCCTTTAATCTGTTAAAAGCAATTAAACATTCATTAGAAAAATTAAAAACAACATCCATACTTAATAATTCACATAAGGGTTTAGTAATTTTTGAAAAATCTTTGATAAAATGCCTATAAAACCTTGCATGTCCTAAGAAACCTCGAACTCCCTTTACATTAGTTGGTGGAGGTAGCCTTTCAATAATTTTTATTTTAGCGCTATCTACTTCAATTCCTTCCTTAGACACCTTGTGTCAGAGTATAATTCCTTCTTCCACCATAAAGTTGCATTTTTCTCAAATGAGGATAAGGTTTGTATCTTCACATCTTTTATGTACATGTTTTAAATGTTGTAAACAATTATCAAAATTGGAACCATAAACTATAAAGTCATCCATAAAAATTTCAACAATTGATTCTACAATATCAGAAAATATAGCCATCATTCATTGTTGAAAAGTGGCTGGTGCATTCTTTTATAAGCAAAAGTGTGAGTCGGGATTTTCGTCCCCACTCCAGGTGGAATGGTTCTTGCGACTTCAGTACTATTTAGGCTCGGGGCCTTAGAGAACACGAACCTAAGTCTGGAGAAAATGGAGTCGCCACTCGGAAGAGCCGAAAAAAAGAAAGGGGTGGATGACTCGATTCCTAAGGAATCCCCAACCCCCTTATGGGTTCAAAAAGTTAGGTACGTGTGGGGAAGGTGAGAAATGGCCCAGCACCCCCACAATGCCCGGTTCATTGGAACCGGCCTCCTTTACAAGTCTTAATATTATAAAATTCTTAAGTGTAACAATATTATCCATATTACATGCAACAATTAAAATAAAGCCTCATTATATTAAAATCAAAGTAATGTCCAAGCAAAACAAATAAATGGACACCCATCTGAGGATGGAAACATGTCCTTACATCGTTCATGTCTAAACTAAATAGGACACCAACCAAAAGGTAGAAACATGCCCTTTACATTGGTCCAAAATATAAAAGCAATTTAAATTACATGATATTTAACTAATGAGGTACCCACAATGTGGAAACATACCTCTTACAACATTTGGAAATCAAAATAAATTGATAAAGGTAAATAACCATTCATCATAAATAAATCATTCATCAAATATATTAAACATCAATCAAAATATAAACATTCATCCATGCATTGATCTTAAAAAAATCAAAGCATATAATAAACTATATAATCTAATAAGGTAAGTAATGATACAAATTGAAGTTTACTATTTCTCATTTAAAGTCCTTTAATTAATATTTAGGGTTTTGGAATTTATTGGTTTAGGCTACTGTAAGTTTTAAGGGAATTGAAATGGATTAAGGTTTTATAATTTAAGAGATTGATAAGGTTCGTTGATTAACAAAATTAGGATTTAAGGTGTAAAATCATGAAATTAGGGTTTGGATATTAAAACATTAGGTTTATGATTATTAGCTACTGGATTGTTGTTTTTAGGCTTACTGTGTTGAATTTTAATATTTAGTTTTATAAGGTTTTAAGATTTTAAGGATTAGGGTTTAGGAAAATTAGGGTTTAGGTTTACTAGTTTGGGGTTTACTGTTTTTGGTTTTGAAGTTGAATTAGGGCTTTTAGTGTTTCGAAAAATATATTTGATTTTATAATTTGAGAAAACAATTTATAGTTTTATAAAATTTTTGGAAATAGGCAAGAAGATTTAAGGTTTTTGGAAACAAAAAGTATTTTTTTAGGGTTTTTGGAAATAGAAGGATTAATTTAGGATTTTAAGGTTTTGGAAAATTGGAAAGTAGATTAGGATTTTGGGAATTAATAAAACGATTTAGGGTTTTGGAAAGTTGGAAAGTAGATTAGGGTTTTAAGATTTTGAAGAAATAGATTAGGGTTCTTAGGTTTTAGAAGAAACAGAAAAGTAATTTTAGGGTTTTTGAAAATAGAGGAGACGATTTAAGGTTCTAAGGTTTAGCAGAAGTAAATTAGGCATCTAAGGTTTTTATAATCAAAAGAAATAATTTAATGATTGAAGCTATTGTAAGGAAAAAAGAGATTAGATATTCAAACCTTCATTTTTTTGTTCCACCAAAAATTGCTTCTTGGATGAACAAGGACAAAGGCAAGATGGCTGCCTTTGATGGATTGAGTGCTTGCTTGCTTATTCTCCTTTAAAATCTGAAGTTCCACAATTCAAGTCTAAATCCAAAGTTCAAAATCCAATCTGATCACCCAAAGTTTCTTCCTCTCTCTTTTCTTTATTTTTTTAGTGTTATTTATAGGAAAATTTTGAAGCTTAATTCTAATTGTTTAAGGAATTTATCATTAATTAGGAAAAGGAAACCGAAACCAAATAGAATTTGGTTTCGAAAAAAATTGCATCGAAAAAATTTTGCTGGCGAGGGGCTGGCTACGGGCCATTTTGCCCGCAGGAAGCTCCTGCGGGCAAAATGGCCCAAGGCCATTTCGTCCACTGTTTTCGACGACGAATTTTTTCATCGCCGATTTTTATTTTTATTTATTTGTTATTATTATTATTATTATTTATTATTTTTATTTTTATTCACTTCACCATTTTTAACTAAAATAAATATTAAAATACTACAAAAATTATTTTTGACTATAAAAAAAATAACGGACCGGACTGAGTCAAAAATTAAGGGTCTACAAAAAGTGTCATACGTACATCTGAATGTAGTCTTTTCCTAATCTTCTGGTGCTATAGGAATTTGAAAAAAGCCTGAATATCCATCCAACAAACAAAAATAAGCATTACCTGTAAGTCTTTCAAGCATTTGATCAATAAACGGTAATGAAAAGTGATCCTTTCGGGTGGCTTTATTCAACCTTCTATAATCTATGCAAACTTTCCATCCAGTCACCATTCTAGAGGGAATTATTTCATTATTTTTATTTGTTATGACTATCATCCCTCCTTTCTTAGGAACTACATGTATAGTACTCACCCATGAACTATCAGAAATAGGATAAATTATTCATGTATCTAGTAATTTTGTCACTTCTACTTTTACCACTTCTCTCATATTTAGATTCAATCTACTTAGATGATCTATCACAGGTTTGGAATTTTCTTCCATTAAAACCCTATTCATGCATATTGAAGGGCTAATTCCCTTAATATCAGAAATAGTCCATCCTATTGCTTTCTTATATTTTCTAATCATGTTCAAGGTTTGACTCATCTGAATTTCTGACAAATTATTGTTAACAATGATAGGCAAAGTATTATTAGGTCCAAGAAATGCATACCTGAGATGAGTGGGTAGTGGTTTCAATTCTAATTATGGAGCTTTTTCAATAGAAGGGAGAGGTAAGGATTTACCTTTGTCAAGTGTTTCAAATTCCTGCATGGACATTTGTGGAGTTGTCTCTAAAGATGAAGCATAAGCGGCTACTTCTTTATTTTCATCTTCTAGGTTTGGATTTGTTGCAAGACAAGTTTCTAAAGGCATCGTAAAGTTTTCCTCACAAAATTGTTGTGCACATTCATCAATAACATCAACCATAAAACAATTATCAAGAAATGTGGGATGCCTGGCTGCTTTATCTAAATTAAACTCCATTTTTTCCTCTCCTACTTGCAAGGTGAGTTTCCCTCCATGAACATCAATCATGGCTCTAGCTGTTGTAAGAAATGGTCTTCCTAATATAAGTGGAATCTCTACATCTTCATCCATTTCTAGAATTATGAAGTCTACTGGAATATAGAGCTTATCTACTTTCACCAAGACATCCTCCACTATTCCCGCTGGATATTTTATTGAATGATCCGCTAACTGAAGGACATTCTTATTGGTTGAAGCTGAGTGAAGCCAAGTTTCCTACAAATGGAACTAGGCATTAGACTAACAATTGCACCTAGATCACATAAAGCTTTATTAAAATCTATTTCACCAATAGTACATGAAATAGAAAAACTCCCTGCGTCTTTTAACTTTGAAAGGAGCTTATTTTGAATAACCGCACTGCATTCTTCTGTAAGTGCAATCTTTGTATTTTCTTTTAAATTCCTTTTATTAGATAGTAATTCCTTTAAGAACTTCACATATGTTGGCATCTGAGCAAGCGCATCTGTAAAAGGAATATTTATGTGAAGTTGTTTAAATACTTTTAAAAATTTTTCATATTGCTTATCTATTTTTTTTCCCTCAGTCTTTAAGGAAAAGGAATTTGAGGCTCATAAGTTTTTAGAATTTCTTTTGGTGCTCCCTTCTCCCTAACTTCTTCTTCTCCTTTACTAGTTTTTGGGGTTGGGTTGGTAAAGGGTCTCTAAGTTGTAAACCACTTCTTAAGGTCACAACTTTATAATGCTCTCTTGGATTGACTTCCTTTTGGCTAGGAAGTGCTCCTTGATTTCGATTATGGAGAGAACTTGCAATCTGACCTATTTGTGTCTCAAGATTCTGATTATGAGTTGAGAGAAGTTCAATTTGTTGCTCAATCTTTTCATGTTGCTTTTCAATTCTCTCAAATCTCTCTGATGTTGCTCCAATGAATTTCTCCAATGCAACTTCATATGATGGCTTTTCTGGAGGATGGAATCCTTGATTTTGATTTTTGATGTATGGTGGCTGATAAGGTGCTTTATGATTGCTTTGGGTTCCTCATGACAGATTGGGATGATTTCTCCATGTTTGGTTGTATGTATTTCCTTGAGGAAAAGCTGGACCTCTATTATGGTTGCCCAAAAACTAGACTTGCTCCATTATTCTGCAGTCAGCTGTGTTATGGTTTCCTCCACATCCTTCACAAGTTAAGGATGAAGTAAGGTTGACATGCTCCAATTTCTTCACTATTGTATCTACCTTGGCTGCAAGCAAAGAAAATTTGTCAATTTCATGTAAACCAACAACTTTTTTATGAAAATTGCGTTCTGATGTCCAATGGTAGTTGTTTACTGCGATTTCTTCAATTAAATCGATTACTTCAGAAGGAGTTTTATTCATAATTGCACCTCCGGCTGCTGCATCTATGGTGTCCTTGATATTTGGATGAAGGCCATTATTAAAAGTTTGAATCAAAAGCCATTTAGGAACTCCATGGTGAGGATATTTTCTTTGTAAATTTTTGAAACGTTCCCAAGCTTCATATAAACTTTCACCATCTTGTTGAACAAAGCTTGTGATATCATTTCTCAATTAGCAGTTTTCACAGGTGAAAAATATTTTGTTAGGAAAGTAGTAGCTAATTGATCCCATGTAGTGAATGTACCAGGTGCTTGAGAAGTGAGCCAATCCTTTGCTTGATCCCTTAAAGAAACTGGAAAAAGTCACAAATTAATAGCATCATCAGATACACTATTAATTTTAAAAGTTTCACATATTTCTAAAAAATTAGAGATGTGAGCATATGCATCCTCATGTGGAAAACTGTTTTATTAGTTTTTGTTATAGATTTGTGTCTTGTTTATTATGATAATTATTGTTTTATTTAGGTATTTTGTTAGTTTTTATCGGTTTGTTTTGTGTTTCTATTAATTTTGGTATTTTAGTTTATTTCAGTGTTTATGTTATTTTTGATCTAGTTTTTAGTATGTGTTTATGTTTTGTTGGTTATTGTCTATTTATTTCTTGTTTAAAGTTTTGTTGCAAGTATTGTGTTAGGTTAAAAAAGGCAAGGAAACAAATTGAAGGAGAAAGGGGCAGTGGCTGACACAGGCAGAGGACACGGCCAAGTCACCTTAACTTGGCCGTGTCTCACTTAGTTCCAAAGCAAAAGAGAATTACATCTTCACAGAAGCAAACACAGGCAAGGGACACGGCCAAGTCAGTGGCCGTGTCCCTCCAAAATAGTCCAACACGGCCAAGTCAAGCTTCAACTGGCCGTGTCACTCAATCCAAGAAGAAAAGAAGGAATTCTGAGACAGAAGCGGACACATGCAAGGGACACGGCCAAGTCACTGGCCGTGTCCCTCCAAAGAACACCCACACGGCCAAGTCACATGCAACTTGGCTGTGTCTCTCATTAACCAAAGCCGTAGCGAGCTTTTAAAGCGGACGATTCATATAAAAAGAAAAGAGAAGCTAGGGTTTGGGACTGTTGACGATTTGGAGAGCTGTGTCAGCCGTCAGAGAGCAAAGTTAGGATTTTAACAATTGTTTTCTTTGATTTTGATTTCACTTTTGATTTCAGCTTAGATTAGATTGTTCTAGCCATTGATGCATCCTTCTTGCAAGATTTGAACAAGAGATTCTTCAGAAGCTTCAAGGAGTTTGTAACTTGGTTTTGTTCTCGAACTTATTCTCTTTATTTTCATTGAAATTATATTTATGGATTTTTCATGTCTATTTTGATTTCTTTGAACATTAATGAGATGAATATGTTTGATTGCATTATGAACTAATTTGATCTAGTCTAGGGTTTGTATGGATCTGCTATGATTGTATGAATTGGTTATTCTCTTAGCTAATAATTTCTTTAGCCTTGATTGAATGAAATATTTTAATATATAATTGATTGGCCACCAATTATGTGTTTTAGGTATTAGATGATGGATTGAGAGATGAAGTCTAATGCTGGAACAATTCAATTAAGGACTTAGGTGAATTAGAGATATAACCTATTAAAAAGATTATTTCAATTATAACAAGATTAGTTGAAAGAGGTTTGAATGCGAGAGCTTATTTCCTTTACTTGATTAATTAAGTTGTTTGAGATTTAATCTTTGAAATTGAATTAGTTAAGAGGAATAACCGTTCATACATATAAGTAGTAGAGATGTGCAAACCCTAGACCTTTCTATCAAGTGAATCCAAACATCAGTTCTAGTTTACTTTTATTCGTTTTAAACTTGAATCAATCTTCTTCATTATTTAGCAATTTAAATTTCTTTATTATTTGTTATTCATAATCTGATAATCAATTAGCCACTTTAGCTTCCTTGTGAGATGACCTTGGGGCGATCACCTTTGCTATAGCTACCTTGTATACTTGCGAGTGACGCTTTGTGGTAGAGTTAATTTGAGCGCAATAAGTTTTTGGCGCCGCTGCCGGGGAGGCTAATTGGCGAAATTATTTATTAGGAAAAAATATTCTAGATTATTTTTCACTGTTTTCATTTTATTTTATTTGTCTTTTACTTTTAATAATTTCTTTTTCTAGAAATTTTTGTTTATGCAAGACAAGAGATCACTCGAAGGAGAGCTATATCCATTCATTCCAGAAATCCAGAGAGTGAAAAGGAGCAGAGAAGAGTTTGAGCTCTACACCGGATTTGATACAGAGGAGGACACTTCTGAATTTGAATCGGAATCTGAACAATCTGTTAAAATGGCTAAAGAAAGGCAAAGAACGATGAGAGACTTTGCTAGACCTGTCATTGGAACTTCAACTTCTTGCATAAGATTGACAGATGCAGCAAGGAATTATGAGTTGAAGAACATTCACTACAATATGCTGCCATCATTTTATGGAGTTCCAAATGAAGATCCTTTGAACTTTATTAGGGATTTCTACTCCACCCTCAACACTTTTCCATTGGGAGGATTAACAGAGGATCAGTTGAGGATGAGGTGTTTTCCATATACTTTGAAGGACAGGGCAAAGAGCTGGCTTATGATGTTGCCCGAAAACTCACTGACAACTTGGGAGCAAGTTTATAACAAGTTCATGGGCAAGTTCTATTCACATCAAAAGACAACTGAGTTGAGAGGGAAGATTGCCACATTCTATCAATTTGAAGGAGAACCATTTCATGAGGCTTGGGACAGATTTAAGATGCTATTGATCCAGTGTCCACATCATCACTACCCACTTCAACTTCTGAACCAGTTTTTCTATGATGGTCTCACCCAGCAATTTCAGAACACTGTCGATAATGCAGCTGGGGGAGCGATGGAAGAAAAGACAGCTGATGAGACTTATGAGATCTTTGAGATGTTGGGAGCTAATTCTCAATAAAAGAGTGTAAGGGGAAGAAGTAAAGGGGTGAATCAATTGGAAGCCAATAGTGAAATGATTAGTCAAATAGCTGAATTGACAAGGCATGTTCAGATGCTATACATGAAGAACAATATTTCTTCATCTACTCAAGAAGTGTGTGGAATCTGTGGGACATTAGGGCATGGAGCAAACAGTTGCCCCTCTGCATATGAATCATATGGGAATGAAGCTGAGCTAGTCAATGCCATGGGGGGATTTCAACCAAGAGCTCGGAATGATCCTTATTCAAATTCATACGATCCTGGTTGGAGGAATCACCCAAATTTTTCTTCGACAACAAATAATTCTCAGCAGCCTTTCCATTTGCTCCAGAGACAGAACCAACAGCAGGGCCAATCCTCAAATCAAGGGCAGTCTAAGATAGAGAGCTTGGAGGAAAGTTTACAAGCTTTCATCAAAGTCAGTGTTCAAAATCAAGAGATGACTAATAAGAGGCTGGACTCATTAGAAGCATCCTTTAAAAAAGTGGAGACTCAAGTAGGACAACTTGCACAAAAGATGCAGATTCAATAGAAGGGGAAATTCCCAAGTCAACCTGAGCAGGCACATTCAGTGACTGTTCTTAGGAGTGGTAAGGAAATTAACAATAATGTTGAAAATGATTTTGTGAATGCAGGTGACCAAGAGAACAAGGAGGAAGGAGAACCAGAGAACAAAGGTGATGGAGTTATATCAGTGGAGAAATCACCTTCAGCAGATTTACATAAGGAAAGCAATCCGTACCGGCCTCCTATACCATTCCCTAGCAGGTTGAAAGATGATTAAAAAGATAAGCAATTTTCTAATATCTTCAACATGCTGTCTAAGGTAAGTATTAACTTACCCTTACTTGAAGCAGTAAAGAATATGCCGGCTTATGCCAAGTTCTTCAAAGACCTGATCACCAAGAGAAAGAGGTATGAGCCAAACGAAAAGGTGATAGTTTCCGAGGTAGCTAGTGCTGTTCTGCAGCATAAACTACCTCCCAAACTAAAGGATCCTGGTAGCTTTATAATTCAACTTTCTATGGGGAATGGAAAGGGGACTGAGGGCATGTGTGATCTAGGAGCTAGTGTGAATTTGATGCCTTATTCTGTGTATAAAGAATTAGAACTAGGGGAACTCAAATCAACCAAAATGATGTTGCAATTAGCTGATAGATCTTTTAGATTCCCGAAAGGGGTTATAGAAGATGTGTTAGTTAAGGTTGGTGGGTTAATAGTACCTGTAGATTTCATAGTTCTTGACATGGAAGGGAGTAATTCTGCACCATCAGCACACACTATTTTACTGGGTAGGCCTTTCATGGCTACTACCAACACCTTAATAGATGTTAAAAATGGTAAGTTGTCAATGATTGTCTTAGGACAAACTGTAGAATTTTCTATTTTTAACACTTCTCCCATTCCTACAACTGCTTTATATGAGAATTGTTCTTTAATTAATTGTGTTGATGCAGTTGTTTCAGATGCTCTCTTGCAGACAGGTTCATCAGAGAAATTGGAGCTGAAACTGACCTTAGAAGAGGGGGCTAAACTAGTGAGGGAGACCCAAAGGTGCCTAAACCCAAAAGCATATGAGAGCTCGAGGAATTATAAGGATCACACTAAAGCACTTCATGACAGATTTATTGGGCAACAGACATTGAGTCCAGGTATGAAAGTTTTACTTTTTAATTATCGACTCCATCTGTTTCCAGGTAAATTCAAGTCTCGATGGAGTGGTCCTTTCGAGGTAACTAAGGTATGTCCTTCTGGTGCCATTGAATTGCTTAACTCTAGAACTAATAAGATTTTTAAAGCAAATAGACATAGAGTTAAACCATATAAAGAAGGATTTTAGGAAGTGAGGATCAATGACTGCACTTTGATCCATGATCCCTAAGTCTTGCATGATGTCCAGCTTTATGACATTAAAGAAGCGCTAAATGGGAGGCAACCCATTAGTTTGAATTTCTTTTTCATAGTTATAATTTTATATTTTGCAATTTTGATTTTATGTTTAGTTTAAATAAATGGAAACCCTAAAGCTCTCTTGCATCTTGTTTTTGAACATTTGTGTCTGTGATAAAAAGGTAGAGTTTTGTCTCACCAGGGTACGATGGAAGACATGTTGTCCTTTAACTCTTTTTCTTTATTATTCTTGTTTTCCATTGAGGACAATGTAAATTCTAAAGTGTGGGGTAATCTTTTAGCTTTCCTTTTGTTTTGGTTGTCTTGGTGTGTTTTATTGTGTTGTGCATGGTATAATTGTTGAAAATTTATTGATCTTTTCTGTGATTCTAGCATTATAGTTGAGACTTTAATATCAGTATAGAAATGACCATTTGAATTCATTCAGGATCAATTTTCACATTCTGCAATTTATGACGTATAAATCTTTTGTGAACCCACCTGTATGAGTTTTGAGCCTCATAATTTGATATTATTATCAGTTGATTTTCTTTTCTTAAGTGTGCACCTTCATGATTTTGCATCTCTAGAGTTTGCTTTTGCATACTAATTGAACTCACATTATGATTTAATCTCAAGTTTTAAAATGATAAAGGCAAAGTAGGTTAGCCCTTTAGCTTAAAAAGACCTCCCTTAATATTGATTTCCTTAGTGAGCCAAGTTGAGCCTTTGACTTTTTCTTGTTTGATCAACACAATTCTCAACTTAACATGTTCTTATTATCATCATACCTGCATTAAGGAATGGAGTTTTATGATATGACAATAGGGTGGTTTGTTTCAAAGTGTGGGGTAAGCAAGTAAAAAAAAAGAAAGAAAAATGGAATTGCTAATTGGGGGTTGAAATGCATACTTTGTACATTGTATTTGATCAAGAGTCATTATTCTTTTCCTCTACATTTTAAGCTAGATGTTCTATGCAATTCTTAATTTTGTGTATATATATATTAAAAGAAATGATAAAAGTTAAAAAAAAAGAGAGAGAAAATAAAAGAAAAGTTATATATATATATACAAAATTCATATATGTTCTAGCATTGGTTATCAAAAGAGGAATGTTGACTCATGCATTTTTATGCAAGTATGTAAGATTATCAAGGGTTGGTGAGTATGTCATTTGAGGGAGTTATGCATTTCTTTGCAAGAGTATTGTTTAATTTAGATACTCCATTTCTTGATGCTCCAGCATAAATGCCTTTTCTCACACCTTTACCTTAGCCCCATTACATCCAAATGAAAGACCTTCAGATTATTTCTTGAGAAAATCAGTGAGAGAGATTGGATAATTAAGCAAGTTTATGGTAGTATGCAGTCATGAGTGGTTTGAGTGATTAACTTTTGAAATCGAGTGAAACACTTAGATGAGAGATGGGATTTGTATGTCTGGATTAATGAATGAGTTAAGAAAATCCTTGATTGAAGTAAATTGCAAATATTTATGGCTGAGTCTTAAAGTATTTCATCTTATATGTTGGAATTATGGTTAAGGTTGTTTGAGTTTTTAATTTGTGCCATGTGAATTTGCTTGAGGACAAGCAAAGTTTTAAGTGTGGGGTAGTTGTTTTATTAGTTTTTGTTATAGATTTGTGTCTTGTTTATTATGATAATTATTGTTTTATTTAGGTATTTTGTTAGTTTTTATCGGTTTGTTTTGTGTTTTTATTAATTTTGGTATTTTAGTTTATTTCAGTGTTTATGTTATTTTTGATCTAGTTTTTAGTATGTGTTTATGTTTTGTTGGTTATTGTCTATTTATTTCTTGTTTAAAGTTTTGTTGCAAGTATTGTGTTAGGTTAAAAAAGGCAAGGAAACAAATTGAAGGAGAAAGGGGCAGTGGCTGACACAGGCAGAGGACACGGCCAAGTCACTGGCCGTGTCCCATACCAAGTTAAAAAGGAAGAGCAAGTCCCAGTAGCAGACACAAGCAAGGGACACGGCCAAGTCAGTGGCCATGTCCCTCCAATGAAGCCCAGACACGGCCAAGTCACCTTCACTTGGCCGTGTCTCACTTAGTTCCAAATCAAAAGAGAATTACATCTTCACAGAAGCAAACACAGGCAAGGGACACGGCCAAGTCAGTGGCCGTGTCCCTCCAAAATAGTCCAACACGGCCAAGTCAAGCTTCAACTGGCCGTGTCACTCAATCCAAGAAGAAAAGAAGGAATTCTGAGACAGAAGAGGACACATGCAATGGACACGGCGAAGTCACTGGCCGTGTCCCTCCAAAGAGCACCCACATGGCCAAGTCACATGCAACTTGGCCGTGTCTCTCATGAACCAAAGTTGTAGCAAGTTTTTAAAGCGGACGATTCATATAAAAAGAAAAGAGAAGCTAGGGTTTGGGACTGTTGACGATTTGGAGAGCTGTGTCAGCCGTCAGAGAGCAAAGTTAGGATTTTAACAATTGTTTTCTTTGATTTTGATTTCACTTTTGATTTCATCTTAGATTAGATTGTTCTAGCCATTGATGCATCCTTCTTGCAAGATTTGAACAAGAATTCTTCAGAAGCTTCAAGGAGTTTGTAACTTGGTTTTGTTCTCGAACTTATTCTCTTTATTTTCATTGAAATTGTATTTATGGATATTATCATGTCTATTTTGATTTCTTTGAACATTAATGAGATGAATATGTTTGATTGCATTATGAACTAATTTGATCTAGTCTAGGGTTTGTATGGATCTGCTATGATTGTATGAATTGGTTATTCTCTTAGCTAATAATTTATTTTGCCTTGATTGAATGAAATATTTTAATATATAATTGATTGGCCAACAATTATGTGTTTTAGGTATTAGATGATGGATTGAGAGATGAAGTCTAATGCTGGAACAATTCAATTAAGGACTTAGGTGAATTAGAGATATAACCTATTAAAAAGATTATTTCAATTATAACAAGATTAGTTGAAAGAAGTTTGAATGCGAGAGCTTATTTCCTTTACTTGATTAATTAAGTTGTTTGAGATTTAATCTTTTAAATTGAATTAGTTAAGAGGAATAACCGTTCATACATATAAGTAGTAGAGAAGTGCAAACCCTAGACCTTTTTATCAAGTGAATCAAAACATCAGTTCTAGTTTACTTTTATTCATTTTAAACTTGAATCAATCTTCTTCATTATTTAGCAATTTAAATTTCTTTATTATTTGTTATTCATAATCTGATAATCAATTAGCCACTTTAGCTTCCTTGTGAGACGACCTTGGGGCGATCACCTTTGCTACAGCTACCTCGTATACTTGCGAGTGACGCTTTGTGGTAGAGTTAATTTGAGCGCAACAAAAACCATGAAAAATTGATTGTTGAATTAGATTGATAAGTGCTGGTTTCAGATTGAAAGTATTGGCTTGCACAGGTGGTTTAACGATGCTAGATCTTGGCTGAGAAGATGGCATAGCATATTGCTTAAGTGTCATATTTTGTGGATCTCCCATGGTTGATTCTTCATCAGATGTATCTGTAGGATTATCTGCTGAAATTTCTTCCACTTTTTGCTTTTCTTTTCTTTCCTTTTTATTCTTCCTAAAAAGCCGTTCAATTTCTGGATTATATGGTTCAAGAGTTGAGTTAGGATTTCTCCGCATATAAACCAAAAATTGAGAAATATATGTAGAAAAATACAAATATCCAAAGCAACACTAGTCTTAATATTATTAATATTAGAATGATCACTTCCCCAGCAACAACGCCAAAAACTTGTTGTTGACTCAGCCTAGCTATCTGCAAGTGCATAGATCGTTAACGAGTAATATAATTATAAGTAGAGTATCGTTGCCATGAGGAAGTTTTTTTCTAAGTACTGATCAATTAAAACTAAGTATCATTTGGATGATAAAATTCAATTTATAATTAAGCAAAACAAATTACTTTAAATTAAATATAATGTTATAAGTCACCTTTATTGATTTATCATGGGTTTTCTAAAGTATTGATTTAATTTAGTTTTCCTTTCATTAATTGTTAAATTCTCCTAAATTAAGTTCAAGTCTTTCTCAAGTACTAGAACTAATATTAATTTAATCCTTATGTCTACTCTCGTGATCACAAGCAATTAAACCAATTCATCAGATTTTGTGAGAATTTTTGAATTGACCTGTTAAGTGTTTAATCTTATCTCTAAGTGAAAAACTTTCTTAAGATTGTTACCTCTATGGACTAATGTTATGCTTCCACTCTCACTCCATCACACAACACCTCAATTCAATTAATTATTGGCTAGATAATTAAAACATTAAGAGAAAAGATAACAAAATAATTTAAGGATAAACTAAATTAATTCAAATAGGCATTTATAACTCCATGATACATTCAATGAAAGGTACCACACTAAAGAGGATTAGTTATTCATTATTGAAATAAAAACATTAAAAATATTAAAGAAAGACATTAAAAACATAATTTAAAGAACAAGAAATATCAAACTCTATTTCTTTGAAGAAGAACTTGACTTAGGACTTGAATTTCTTCTTGAACCAGAATTTCACTCTCCTTCTTGAGAAAACTCTAAACTACATTTATTTCTTGAATGAATCTAATCTAATTCTTGTAAATCTTTTATATCTTGAAACCTTAGAGGAAGTGTGTTTAAATAGAGTGTTTGGAAGCTTCATTAGTGGGGAAAAACTGAAAAAGGTTAGGCTACATCTTGTTTGGTTCACCACCTACCCAATTTTATGCTCAAAGTCATTAATTTCGGCCCCACGGTCGTGGCTTTTGAGTGCCATGATCAAGGCCAGAGTTGGATTGGATGGCTTGTGTAACATCCGCCCACTGCATTTATGCATAGCAATCACGTGCACAGTGAGAGAAGGGGAAAGGAGAAGATAATTCCTGATAACGGACCCAGAAAAGGCTATAGGATCAATGGGACTTAATTGAAGAAAAATGTAAAGTTTTAGGGAGGTGACTGTAATTTCAAAAAGTTTTGGGGAGGTGACTATAATTTCAAAATGTTTTGGGGAGGTGACTGCAATTTCCAAAAATTGTACTGGATGTTCTTAATAGTGCACATAACAGATTCCAAAAATGGAGAGTAGAGAAAAATCAGGTCGCAACGACGTGTAACGGTTTTTCCAGAAAATGCCTCGTTAAAGAGAAACGAAGACATGTAGACTAGGGGAATTTTGGTTATTATTAAATACCAAAATTGTAACACCCCTTCCCGGCCTACGTGTGTAAGCCGAGTAGAGCCGCCACACTAACCTAATGTTGCTACCAATTTTACTTAGTCAAATTTTAGTTCCGATTTTACAGAAATTTTGCCAGAGGTTCGCCTAGAAAATTGGGTCTCAAGTGTCGACAAAACTGGTTTTTCTGAGTTTTGAAAACATTTTTACACAAACCAATGTGAATACAATCAGTTTCAATACACTCCCAATGAATCCACCTTATAACCTCAACTACAACCTGCAAGAAGAATTCACACTTCTAGTACAAAATAAAGTAGAGATTTATTCTTATTACATACTACTAATGTACAGTATAACATAGTAATTCTCAATCTTATATATACATATACATGCCACAACTAGCTAACTCATAATGGAAACTAAGAGATCTACCCTGAGCTACTGTGGGTCTGGTCGTCGCTTTCCAAGAGTTAGCTATTGCTCCGAACCTACGAGTCAAGGAAACTTAACTCGCTGAGCAATGTCGCTTAGTGGGTACTTTTCCAATGGAGATAAAAGTAAAACATGAAAGCATTTGAATTAAAAGGAAATAATTAAATCAAAAATCAACCAACATTAAACCCATGGAAGTTATTGTACATTCAGTGTAGATATGCTTTCAACAAATGTAAAAACCATAATTCAACTCATTTTGCATTACGTAGTTTTAAAAGAAACAAGACTTTGGCTCTACTAGTATATAGGGAACCATAGCGATAAGGCAGTTGCCCTCACCACTGTAACATAGGTGGCCCTCACCACCATTATCACATCACAGGAATGGCCCTCACCATCCTGGTTATAACCAATGGCCCTCACCATTGAGTTTAGATCATAACAATTCAATCACAATATCAAGCAGTACTGCATAAGTTAGTATAGTGCACCATACCCTTATCTACCACTCCCAACTACCCAGAAGAGCACAAAGGTTAAAATGATTCAATTTAAGTCTCAAACTTCATTTTAGAATAACTCGAGAAATCATTTTAATTCCCGTCGCGTTTTGCCATTTACGCCGCGCACCACATTCTTTAGTCAAACCATTACCCTTTTTCACATATTTAACATCCACAATAAACATATCAAACATTTCAAAGTATTCCTCAAAAGATCACAAATTGACCAAATGAATAGTGTCGCGGCACATAAAATCGGCAACGCAAAAAGGCAAGCGCCAAATGAATAGTAAAATCTGGATTTTCATCAAAATTTCAGTCCGTTTCAGTCATGCATTTGACCAGGTAAATGATCTTATTTTTAGCTGAAATTTTACAGGAAACTTATTTCATATGTTCAATAATTACATGTAAAATTTCGATGAACAATTCATTCATTTGCTACCTCAAACAGCTGCCACAAAAAGAGTCCAGAAATCTGCCATTTTGGAACATTTTCGGCCCAAACATATGAAATACATGGGATAGTTTATTTTTCTTTCTCAAATCAATATGAAGGCTTCTTTAATGATAAAGTGAAGATTCAAACACTTCCCTTTGACAGCTTTTGCATGTTTAACTTAAATAAAACTAATTAAAGTTCATCAAATCAACTTGCCAAAATGTTTCTCAAAATTTAACCTACTCAATTGCCATAAGAAACCAAGAACATAACTCAAACATTTAATTTAAACTCAATCAATACATTTAGGCATCAACATCAAAAATTCCATAAACCAAAGTTTGTAAGAAAAATAAAATTTCTTTTATGGTAAAGTACCAAACCTTGTTCTTTTAATTCCCCTTTGCTTTTCCTTCTTCTCCTTCCTTAATCTTTGTTTCCCCTTCAAGAAATTCAAGAACACAACCTTAAACATAAACCTTAGAAATTTAGAACATACACTACCCTTCCATTTCTTTTCAAACTAAACCCTAATCTAACCTTATTAAACCTTAGAAACCTTGATTCTTTCATTTAATTAATCAATATCATCACTATTGAAAATTTTCCCCAAATCCACCATAAGAACCCTAATTTCCAACCTTCCAATAGATATATAAATACTTAAAATTGATACTAGAATTGAAATCTACTTGCTTTAAAACTTTAAAACTTACCTTGAACTTGAATCAAACTTGACAAAAATTTGAAACTCTTTGGTGTTCTTCCTATGGTGGCCGAAGTTTTGGGAGAGTTGAGAGAGATTTTGCTCTTCATGCTATGATATATATATAGTGGAAATGATGTCCACTTTTGGGTTGGATGAATGGTTTATGACCATTTGTCCACACCTTTTTCTTTTCTTCTTTTTATAAACTCTAAATGGCTAATTTTCATTAGTCCATATGTCTCTTTCTTTTATTTATTTAAAACCCAAGCCCTTAGACTTTCTTTTAATTATATTTTGGGCCCTCAACCTCCTTGTACTGAAATTTTATGGTCTAAGGTGTGAAAAGACCAAAATACCCTCTGGCGATTAATCGATTGTAACTTTTAAACAGTATAGTTCCACGAGGCAAACTACATATGGTTTTGATCCTCTCAACCTCTACTTTCTATTTTTTAAGGTCTATTTTAAGTTTCCAAGTCGTTTTGAAAAATTATCAATAAGCTCTTGACTTCTTACAAAATTCCCTTTAGGTCCTTCCTTTGCTCGGGTTTTGCCCTAGCTCCGTTTCTACTGACGATTGTTTCATATTCAACCCCTCAACGTCCTCTACGCACTCGTGTGTTTATTTCCTACTTGGATTCATGTATAAATTTTAATTAATAATGACCAAAATGACCCTAGTCTACATGTCTTCGTTTCTCTTTAACGAGGCGTTTTCTGGAAAAACTATTACACGTCGTTGCGACCCGATTTTTCTCTACTCTCCATTTTTGGAATCTGTTATGTGCACTATTAAGAACATCCAGTATAATTTTTGGAAATTATAGTCACCTCCCCAAAACTTTTTGAAATTACAGTCACCTCCCTAAAACTTTGCATTTTTCTTCAATTAAGTCCCATTGATCCTATAGCCTTATCTAGGGCCATTGTCAGGAATTATCTTCTCCTTTCCCCTTCTCTCACTGTGCATGTGATTGCTATGCATAAATGCGGTGGGCGGATGTGACAGCTTGAGCACTTTACAATTGTAAAATGGTCGGTAGGGTAGGCCACGATCATGGCCTTTCACTGCCACGGTCGTGGCATGTAAGTGGAGATTGCCAACTTTTAATTTTCTTCTCTTTCTTGGCTCGGGCAAGAGAGAAATCAATCCCACGGCCGTGTCCTACCAATGCCATGGTCATTGCATTCATTTGGCTTCTGGATTTTTGTCTTTTTGCTATGGCAGACTTGATTTAAATCCCATGGTCGTGGCCTTAAAGGGCCACGGGCGTGGCATTTGTTATTTCTTCATCTTTGCTTGCCTTTCTTCATTTTTTTGGACCTCTAATCATTAGAAACTTTGAATCTTGTCTTTCCAAGCATGGCTATAATAATTCTAACTCAAATACGCAAAATCCATCAAATTCAATTGCAAAATGATTAACATTATTGTTAGAATTATAAAAAAAATGTTGATCATAATTTTACTCTATCACTCCACCACAATTGCTCGTTGAAATTCTAGTTGAGTGAGACTAAGACAATGTATTACTGCCTTTGTAAAGTTGTTTAAACTATTTGATTCTTCTCTCTCATTTCTACTACTTTGTTATTTATAGTTTTAAAATTTCAAGCCTTAGCCAAAAGTCGAGAAAAAAGCTTCAGTTGTTTTTAATCTTGTTATTTATAGGCAATTAAAAAAAGCCTATTTGATTAAGGAAAAAAATTAAAGCTTATGAATTAAATAAGGTCTTAGCATAATTGGCATTATTTTGGCGAAATTGGCCAATGGGCTGGCACACAAGCCAGCAGGCTATGAGGATGCTTGCATGTTGCTGGACGAGGGCGACCATTGGGCAAGGTCAAGGGACTTGCGAGCTGCGGGCCAATTTCATCGCAGCGTGGCCCGTGGAGAATTTGGCCCACTCCCAACAAAGAATTTGTCCCATGCAATTTACCGCAGGCTACAGCCTATGACAAATTGACCCACGCCATGACAAATTGCCTCTTGTCTCTCACCGATTCGTTTTATTTTTTTATTATTATATTTTTTATTAAAGAAAAATATTATATTATAAATAAATATTTATAATTTTTTTATTTTATATATTACATTATTAAAATAAATAATATAAAATATAAAATTATTTTATACTGTTTTAAATCTTTATATTTTACTTCTAATTAATGTGGGACTGTACTTGGTAAAAAAAATAAGGGTCTACAGTTTGCTCCCTGCTTGAGCGATCTGAGACTATAGTAAAAGAGAGTGAAAAGCAACATGATTCTTTACTGGATTTAGAGCCAGACTGAACTTCATACCCGAGGTTGGATTGAGTTATAGATTCAAAAATAATTTAGGTTTTGGACCCGAAGTGAGTTATGGACTAAAAAATAATTTGAATTCTGGACCCGATGGTGAGTTATGGACTCAAAAATAATTTGGTGTCTGAACTTGATGGTGAGTTATGGACTCAAAAATAATTTGGGTTCTGGACCCGAGGCGTATTCTGAACTCAAAAATAATTTGGGTTCTGGACCCGAGGTGAGTTTTGAACTAAAAAATAATTTGAGTTTTGGTCCGAGGTGAGCTCTAGACTCAAAATTAATTTGGGTTCTAGACCCAAGGTGAGTTATGAACTCAAAAATAATTTTGGTTCTGGACTCGAGGTGAATTCTGGACTAAAAAATATTTGGGTTCTGGACTTGAGGTGAGTTCTGGACTAAACAATAATGAGTTCTGGACCCAAAGTGATTTCTAGACTCAAAAATAATTTGCGTTTTGGACCCAAGGTGAGTTTTGGACTAAAAAATAATTTGGGTTCTAGACCCTAAGTGAGTTCTGGACTAAAAAATAATTTGGATTCTGGACCCGAGGTGAGTTTTAAACTCAAAAATAATTTAGATTTTGGACCCTAAGTGAGTTATAGACTCAAAAATAATTTGTATTCTGGAACCGAGGTGAGTTCTAGACTCAAAAATAATTTGTGTTCTGGACCTGAAGTGAGTTTTGGACTAAAAAATTATTTGAATTCTAGACACGAGATATCTGCAAAAGATAATTATAGTCAGTAGGATATTAATAAAAATCTATAAAAATTATAGCTATTTTTTATGATACCTATATTATCTTACCCCCTCTGTGGAAAAATATTTTAAAAGTATAAAAATATTTTTAGACATGCAAATAATTACTATTCAGTTTGATTTCTGAATAATTGAATTCAATAATTGAATTTACTATTTACTCACTGTTCATTCACTATTTGCTCGATGTTAATTTCACTATTCATTCAGTGTAACACCCTCATATTCAATGCACACACACTACAACCACAACAATGTAGCATAAGTGCACCAAACATAGGGATGCTACGGTTTCCTTAACATTCAAAACATTTTAAAACTTGATACCATATCCATATCATTATATCTTATTAACAAAATAGATCATTTACTTATAAAACAAAACATATTAGTTATCTATATATATATATATATACATTTATATATTACACAGCGGAAGTTATAAAATATGTATATATATGAAAACATTTGAATACATATTTACTATTATACATATATTTACATTATCAACAAAACTTTACACAATATAAAAAAATTTATACATGATTGGCAAGTCAGCTATGATCTTTAAGCTCCCAAAATCAATTCTTCAATGTCTACTCTCACTCGGTCTCGAAGAGCTCTCAGGTTCGATTCTATCAGTTCTATCACCTGCGCGATTAAACACTATCGCGCTAAGCCAAGGGCTTAGTAAGATAAAACATGCAATAAACATGCTTAAATGCTATACAATGCCAATTCTAATTTATCATACATGTAACAACATAAATGCAAAGCTAACAACATACTTTTACATTTCATAACCTAACATACATATATGTATATCAGAATTCAACATCTTTGCATATATTTTATTAGTTAATCATTTAATCATTTATGAACAACACTAAGCAAAGACAAGCATGGGCCCAAGACACACTAATATGCCATTCAATTTTCAGAGTTAATGCTTTGGTTTTGTTATCACATTTATCAATATCAATATCATATACCCAACTAGGCTTCAAGGATTAAGTTCAACCAAGCTTCAAGGGGAGCAAAGCATGCTAAGCATCAACCCAACTTGGCTTCAAGAACTAACCCAACCTAGCTTCAAGGGTTGTAACATCTCAATTAGGCTTCAAGGATTCAATCCAACCTAACTTCAAGAGATTGTTACACTCATTAGGCATGCCACCAACAACAAACTCTGAAAAATGGAATAACACATTAGCCACACAATTCATTTAGATTTCATTTTTCAATTCTCATTATCATTTAGGCAAACATGCCTCATTTATCTCCATTAAATCACCTTAGCCAATAACAATGGCTCCACATTTCATTTCACAATATAACACTTCATTATTCAAGTGTATTTTTATCTCACATAGCATCATTCATAAATATTAACATTTCATTCCACATTTCTCATAAAACACATTACCATTCAAAGTGCATAACATAACATTGTTAATTCTCAACAATGCAACTAGGGCAAAACACAATTGACATGATTCATAGCTTTAGGACCATCCACATTCATTTGATTAGATCATTCTTGTGTTTGAAACATGTTTATAATGTTCATGTTTAAGTTTAGGAACAATGGAACTTTTGAAGAATTTAAACCATGCAAAGAGAACCAAGAAATCAAACAATGTTCAAATCATTTGAAGGGCACGCCCAACTCACTTGATTGACACGCCCAACCATCTTGAGTGACACGCCCGTGTCCTTAAAAAGAAAAGAGGCAGTAGCTTCCTCAAATAAATGACACGCCCAACCAACTTGAGTGACACGCCCGTGTCCTTAAAAAGAAAAGAGGCAGTAGCTAATTCAAACAATTGACACGCCCACTCCCCTAAATTGATTTTGGCCGTGTCACCAAATCATAAAACCTTAACTAAAACCAACCCTTTCTCAATTGCACTCAAACACAATATTCATCATATAACATATTTCACATGAACATAATCAATGTTCTAAACACATATTCATCATAAAAACTACTTCACCACACATTAATATCACAATTAAACACATATTCACCACAAAACCCTAAAATCCAACATCCTTCTCCCTCCATCCAAATCAACAACCATCATTTCCAACAACAACCTTCAATTAAACTCATAACTTAAAATCAATTTAACATTTGAAAGCACAACCAAACACATCTCAAATCCACCAAATCACAAAATCATCAAACCCTACTTTACTTCCAACACAACTTCCAAATAAGTAAAGAAAACAAGAAAATACTTACTTGAAAAGAAGAAATTCCACAAATCCTTTGTCAAAACCTTGGATTGCTTCATCAACTTGCTTCTATCATCAAGAACACTTCTTTTTCTCTTTTCAATTTGGAGAGCCGGCCACTTCATGAAGAAAGAAGACAATGATCAAGATACAAAGTCAAATTTTGCTTTTAATCTCCACCAAGTGTTCTTATCCAAGCAATTACTAAAACACCCTCAATCATATAACTAACCTTTGTCTCATATAAGTCCTTATATGTAATTTCATTAACAACCAAAAATATCTTCTTCCACTTAACCATCACCTTGACTCTTCATTTGACCACTTTATATGTTATATATATCATCATATACACAACATATACATTTGTCTCTAAACCCTAATTCTTTCTCCAAAACACATATGCACAAGCATTCTCATCCCAATTCTTTTCTTACCCCATCATATGCATTCAATTCAATTTAACAATAACAACAACAACAACAACAACAATATAATCAAAACTTCTAAGCCACATATGAGGATATTACAATTCTCCCCCTCTAAAAAGAAAATTTCGTCCTCGAAATTACCTGAAATTAACTCTGAAACAACTGAGGATATTGCTCTCGCATCGTTTGCTCATTTTCCCAAGTTGCTTCTTCTTTCCCATGGTTCTTCCAAAGAATCTTCACCAATGGCACTCTCTTGTTTCTCAAATCTTTCACATCACGTGCCAAGATAGCAACTGGTTCCTCTTCAAAAGTCAAGTCTGAGTTCACTTCAATTGATTCAAATGGCAACACATGAGATGGATCCGACCTGTACCTCCTCAACATGGAAACATGGAATACATTATGAATACGATCCAACTCAGGTGGTAAAGTAAGTCGATAAGCAACTGGCCCAACTCTTTCTAACACTTCATACGGCCCAATGAAACGAGGACTCAATTTTCCTTTCCGACCGAACCTCAAAATCTTTTTCCAAGGAGACACTTTCAAAAATACCTTATCTCCAACATCAAACTGAATGTCTCTCTTTTTCAGATCTGCATAAGACTTCTGTGGGTCAGAAGCTGCTTTTAACCTGCTTCGAATCAATTTTACTTTCTCTTTAGTTTCTTGAATCAAATCAGGACCAACCAACTTATTATCTCCAAGCTCATTCCAACAAAGAGGTGTCCTACACCGTCTGCCATACAATGCTTCGAATGGTGCCATACCAATGCTGGATTGGTGACTGTTGTTGTAAGCAAATTCCACAAGAGGTAAAAATCTATCCCAACTTCCAGAGAAATCGATGACACAGCTCCTTAACATGTCTTCAAGAATCTGTATCACCCTCTCTGACTGTCCATCCGTCTGTGGATGAAAAGCAGTACTGAAGTGCAGTCGAGAACCCAAAGCATTATGCAAACTCTTCCAAAATCTTGAAGTAAACCTGGGATCTCGATCAGACACTAAAGAAGTTGGAACACCATGCAGTTTCACAATCTCCTGGATATACAGCTCAGCCAACCTCTCCAAAGAGTAATCCATCCGCACCGGAAGGAAATGAGCTGTCTTAGTCAATCTATCCACAACCACCCAAATGGCATCATGTTTCCTTTGTGTCAATGGCAATCCAGACACAAAATCCATTGTCACTCTTTCCCACTTCCATTCAGGCACTGACAACGGTTGAAGCAACCCGGTTGGAACTTGATGCTCTGCTTTAACTTTCTGACAAGTGAGACATTTCGACACAAAATCTGCAATGTCTCTCTTCAAACCAATCCACCAATAATGTTGTCTCAAATCATTATACATCTTCGTATTACCCGGATGCATAGCAAACATCGACTGATGAGCTTCTTCTAAAATGATTCTTTTCAAATTAGCATCCTCGGGCACACACAATCGGTTCTTAAACCAGAGACTCCCATCATTTCTCACAACAAAATCTCTAGTCTTCCCAATCTTGCAATCTGAAATAATCTTCTGAATCTTCATATCAACCAACTGAGCCTCTTTGATCTGATCTAACAAAACTGGCTTCAATTGCAACTGTGCCAACAATGCACCATCAACACAAGGTACAAAACTGGCATGCAATGCTCTCAACTCAACAAGCAACGAGAGCGAGTAAACTGTTAAACCAGCTAAAGACTTCCGACTTAGAGCATCAGCAACAACATTTGCTTTACCTGGATGATAGTCAATTAAGCAGTCGTAGTCTTTAATCAATTCTAACCATCTCCTCTGACGAAGATTGAGTTCTTTCTGGACACCCAAATACTTCAAACTCTTGTGATCAGTGTAGATGAAACATTTTTCCCCAAATAAATAATGGTGCCAAATCTTTAATGCAAACACAATGGCAGCTAATTCCAAATCATGGGTCGGATAGTTAAGCTCATGCGGTTTCAACTGTCGAGATGCATAAGCTATAACTTTCCCTTCCTGCATCAATACACATCCCAAACCTCTATGTGAAGCATCACTGTAGATCACATATGGTTTGCCTTCAACAGGTAAAGTTAAAACAGGCGCTTGAGTTAACATATCTCTCAACTGCTCAAAGCTAGCCTGACACTGATCCGTCCACACAAATCTCACTCCCTTACGAAGCAATCTGGTGAGTGGAGTAGCTATCAATGAAAACCCTTTTACAAACCGCCGGTAATAGCCTGCCAAACCCAGAAAACTTCTAATCTCTGTCACAGACTTGGGTGGACTCCAATTCAGAATAGCTTCAACTTTACTTGGATCAACTCTAATGCCTTCTGCTGAAACAATATGTCCGAGAAAAGCTACTTGATCCAACCAGAACTCACATTTCGACAATTTGGCAAACAACTGCTTCTCTCTCAAAATCTGCAACACAATCCGCAGATGCATATCATGTTCCTCTTCATTCCGCGAATACACTAGAATGTCATCGATGAAGACCACAACAAACTGATCCAGATAGGGCCTGAACACCCTATTCATCAAATCCATGAAAGCTGCAGGTGCATTCGTCAGACCAAAAGGCATAACTAAAAATTCATAGTGCCCATACCTGGTCCTGAAAGCTGTCTTCGGAACATCTTCAGCTCTGACTCTCAGCTGATGGTACCCAGATCTCAGATCAATTTTAGAAAATACAGCTGCACCTTTTAATTGATCAAAGAGATCATCGATTTTAGGCAAAGGATATTTATTCTTAATGGTCACTTTGTTCAATTGCCTATAATCGATACATAACCTCATAGTACCATCTTTCTTCTTCACAAATAGCACAGGAGCTCCCCAAGGAGAAACACTGGGACGAATAAATCCTTTGTCCAACAACTCCTGTAATTGCACTTTTAACTCCCTCAATTCTGCTGGTGCCATTCTATAAGGAGTAATAGAGATAGGAGTGGTACCAGGTAACAATTCAATACCAAACTCCACCTCTCTCTCTGGAGGCAATCCAGGCAACTCCTCTGGAAACACATCAGGGAACTCAGCAACTGTGGCAATGCTATCAATGGGAAAACCCTTCATTCTAGTATCTATCACATGAGCGAGATAGGCTTCACACCCCTTTCTAATCAACCTCCTGGCTGCAACAGCTGAAACAAATAAGGAGGCTAGCTGTTCCTGCTCATTAGATACTATCACTTCTCTACCATCAACGGTTCTCAAAGAAACAATTTTCTTTTTACAATCCACCACAGCTCCATGTCGAGATAGCCAATCCATACCTAAGATCACATCATATTCCTTAAATGGCATCTCAATCAAATCTCCAAAGAACTCCTCACCCTGCACCCTCACTACACTATCCCGGTGCACCTTACTCACAACCACACTATGCCCTAACGGATTTGTCACCAACACATCAAATCCTAGGGACTCAGCATGCACATCAGATACAGGCAAGACAGATACACTAACATAAGAATGCATGGAACCCGGATCAATCAAAGCAAGTACTGGAGTATTAAATAAAGAAAAAGTACCAGCTATGACTGCCGATGCATCTGGCTGCCTCTGCATAACATACATCCTCTGGGAAGAACCAACCTCCTCTGGTCTACCCTCTCTGGATGCAGCACCTCCTCTAGAACTGAACCCTGGCCTACCTCCTCGGCTGACACCTCTTCCTCCTCTACCTCCTCTCACACTAGCTCGAGAAGCAGCAGAATGAACTGGCATCTGCTCCTGCCTCTCAGGGCAATCTCTCACAAAATGGTCTGGTGATCCACACCTGAAGCATACCCCTGCAACACCAGCCTTCCAACAAGGACCACCATGTGGCCTCCCACAATGGATGCAGATGGGAAGAGTGGATCTCCGAATCATCGGGGTCGGAGCACTCGCCACTGAAGCTGCAGGTCTAAATCTCTGCCTCTGGAACTGCACTGGCCTACCAGCTGATCTATGACTTCTACTACTCCGAGGAACAAAACTTCCTCTACCCCTCTTAGCAGAAGAAGACCCTGCCTCGAACTGGGGCCTTCTAACTCTAACCTCCTCTTCAGAAGCAACTGCAACTATGGCCTGGGCTCTCTCTACACTCCTAGCTGCTGCAACTAACTGGGAGAAATCCTGATACCTGGAGCCTGCCACATGACATATAATTGAGGGCCTCAATCCCTCCTCAAATCGCCGACATCGATCAATCTCATCAGCAATGATACCCCCAGCATACTGACTCAGTCGAATAAACTCAACTTCATACTCAGTAACAGTCTTGCTGTCTTGCTTCAAGCTTAAGAACTCCATCTTCTTCATGTCCTTATACTCCCTAGGAGTATACTTCAACTCAAATTCCCTCAGAAAATCAGTGTAAGACAGTGTTGGAGGATCATCCATAGAGTGTGGCACTGTCTTCCACCAGTCATATGCGTCCTTCTACAGTAATGACCTGGCATAATCAAACTTTTCCTCAGGGGTGGCTTGTAACTGAATAAAGATTCTCTGCACTTTGCCTAACCATTGCTCAGCCACTGCTGGATCAGTGGTTCCCATAAAATCTTCCGCCCCAAACTTCCTCAATTTATCATGCTGTCTCATCTGAACCTGAGGCTGGGGTGGTGGTGGAGGTGGCTGTACTGGTGCTTGCCTCATTACTTCCATCATATGTCTAAACCAGGCTGGCGGAACCTCCTCTCCAGCTGGTCTACCCGACACCGAAGCAGGTGCCTCCTCAACACTATCAACCCTAGCTCCCTCGGCAGGAGCAATGCTCTCGGCACTACCCTCAACTGACTGTCTTGAGTGAGGATCCATCAACACCTAATACTGCAAACACAACAGATTACATCTTATTAAAGATCAGGGACTGCCAATCTCAAACGTATATGTCATTCAAAACTCACTTTTTAAGTAAAAATATTCTTTTTATTACTTTTTTCCTAGGCTGAGAATCTCAAACCTAGGCTCTGATACCAAAACAATTGTAACACCCCCATATTCAATGCACACACACTACAACCACAACAATGTAGCATAAGTGCACCAAACATAGGGATGCTACGGTTTCCTTAACATTCAAAACATTTTAAAACTTGATACCATATCCATATCATTATATCTTATTAACAAAATAGATCATTTACTTATAAAACAAAACATATTAGTTATCTATATATATATATATATACATTTATATATTACACAGCGGAATTTATAAAATATGTATATATATGAAAACATTTGAATACATATTTACTATTATACATATATTTACATTATCAACAAAACATTACACAATATAAAAAAATTTATACATGATTGGCAAGTCAGCTCTGATCTTTAAGCTCCCAAAATCAATTCTTCAATGTCTACTCTCACTCGGTCTCGAAGAGCTCTCAGGTTCGATTCTATCAGTTCTATCACCTGCGCGATTAAACACTATCGCGCTAAGCCAAGGGCTTAGTAAGATAAAACATGCAATAAACATGCTTAAATGCTATACAATGCCAATTCTAATTTATCATACATGTAACAACATAAATGCAAAGCTAACAACATACTTTTACATTTCATAACCTAACATACATATATGTATATCAGAATTCAACATCTTTGCATATATTTTATTAGTTAATCATTTAATCATTTATGAACAACTCTAAGCAAAGACAAGCATGGGCCCAAGACACACTAATATGCCATTCAATTTTCAGAGTTAATGCTTTGGTTTTGTTATCACATTTATCAATATCAATATCATATACCCAACTAGGCTTCAAGGATTAAGTTCAACCAAGCTTCAAGGGGAGCAAAGCATGCTAAGCATCAACCCAACTTGGCTTCAAGAACTAACCCAACCTAGCTTCAAGGGTTGTAACATCTCAATTAGGCTTCAAGGATTCAATCCAACCTAACTTCAAGAGATTGTTACACTCATTAGGCATGCCACCAACAACAAACTCTGAAAATGGAATAACACATTAGCCACACAATTCATTTAGATTTCATTTTTCAATTCTCATTATCATTTAGGCAAACATGCCTCATTTATCTCCATTAAATCACCTTAGCCAATAACAATGGCTCCACATTTCATTTCACAATATAACACTTCATTATTCAAGTGTATTTTTATCTCACATAGCATCATTCATAAATATTAACATTTCATTCCACATTTCTCATAAAACACATTACCATTCAAAGTGCATAACATAACATTGTTAATTCTCAACAATGCAACTAGGGCAAAACACAATTGACATGATTCATAGCTTTAGGACCATCCACATTCATTTGATTAGATCATTCTTGTGTTTGAAACATGTTTATAATGTTCATGTTTAAGTTTAGGAACAATGGAACTTTTGAAGAATTTAAACCATGCAAAGAGAACCAAGAAATCAAACAATGTTCAAATCATTTGAAGGGCACGCCCAACTCACTTGATTGACACGCCCAACCATCTTGAGTGACACGCCCGTGTCCTTAAAAAGAAAAGAGGCAGTAGCTTCCTCAAATAAATGACACGCCCAACCAACTTGAGTGACACGCCCGTGTCCTTAAAAAGAAAAGAGGCAGTAGCTAATTCAAACAATTGACACGCCCACTCCCCTAAATTGATTTTGGCCGTGTCACCAAATCATAAAACCTTAACTAAAACCAACCCTTTCTCAATTGCACTCAAACACAATATTCATCATATAACATATTTCACATGAACATAATCAATGTTCTAAACACATATTCATCATAAAAACTACTTCACCACACATTAATATCACAATTAAACACATATTCACCACAAAACCCTAAAATCCAACATCCTTCTCCCTCCATCCAAATCAACAACCATCATTTCCAACAACAACCTTCAATTAAACTCATAACTTAAAATCAATTTAACATTTGAAAGCACAACCAAACACATCTCAAATCCACCAAATCACAAAATCATCAAACCCTACTTTACTTCCAACACAACTTCCAAATAAGTAAAGAAAACAAGAAAATACTTACTTGAAAAGAAGAAATTCCACAAATCCTTTGTCAAAACCTTGGATTGCTTCATCAACTTGCTTCTATCATCAAGAACACTTCTTTTTCTCTTTTCAATTTGGAGAGCCGGCCACTTCATGAAGAAAGAAGACAATGATCAAGATACAAAGTCAAATTTTGCTTTTAATCTCCACCAAGTGTTCTTATCCAAGCAATTACTAAAACACCCTCAATCATATAACTAACCTTTGTCTCATATAAGTCCTTATATGTAATTTCATTAACAACTAAAAATATCTTCTTCCACTTAACCATCACCTTGACTCTTCATTTGACCACTTTATATGTTATATATATCATCATATACACAACATATACATTTGTCTCTAAACCCTAATTCTTTCTCCAAAACACATATGCACAAGCATTCTCATCCCAATTCTTTTCTTACCCCATCATATGCATTCAATTCAATTTAACAATAACAACAACAACAACAACAACAATATAATCAAAACTTCTAAGCCACATATGAGGATATTACATTCAGAGTGATAATTCACGTGAATTTATTTTTTATTTTTTTCATAGAATTTATTCTACAGCATGAAAATGGAAATATAGATCTACTAGCTGAGATGCAGCTTCATCGTATTTCAAGTCAAAAACTGAGGTAATACTACAACTTAATATTTTAGCAGCACAAATATGTATTTATCAATTTATTTATTATTTATTATTTTATTTTATTTTTAGCTATAATTTAGCTATTAATAGTATGTTAACGAATAAATTGCAATAAAGATTAATAAATATTCTAATGCTAAAAATAAATTAACTATCAGACTATTAACAAAACTTTAATAAGTAAATAAATTTTAACATAAAGTAATGAATAATCTTAGACTTTAAAACAATAGTATTTGTGAGATGATATACTTACCTCATGTTGGCTTACCTGATTCGGTATTAGAGTGATCGTTGCATTGTCCGAGGTGGAGTGTGCATCTATAAGGCCCGACAATGGTATGATGTAGTGCTTTCCCAAGTAAAATGGATCATCCAAGAGTGCGGTTAAAAAACTTTATTCTGCAATTACCATCCGAAGAATGTCCAGTAGATAGGATTGCAGTTCAAGCATTATCGGAATGATGGATGGACACAACTCATACATTCCACCTTCTTGTGGGAGAGATGACCTTTGGCCCAGTTGATTTTGTGGCCATAACTGGTCTTTAGTACTATGACCTTTCGGTCCCTCTTACTAATGATATCCTGACACATGACAAAATTCAACCGCTAATCGATATGGAACCATCACTAAAAGTGTTATTCAAGATAAAAATTCAACCGATTTGGAGTCATTGGATGAACTATGCCAGACAGGCTCGTGGAGAAATGGCCGAACAATATGCTCGGGGATTTTTCTATATTTGCACGGATCAAAATATAACATAATAAACATGAAGTCAATATGTATAAAAATATAAAATACATACATGCTGGCAATTTGTCTCTGATCTTGATGTCCAACAATCAACTCTACACTTAATATCTCAAGCCTAGACTCGACTAGGTCTAGAAGAACTCTCCGGCTCAACCAGATCTACCTTGTCACCTGCGTGATGAATCATAATTGCGCTAAGCCAAAAGCCTAGTGATACAAACTTTGATAACAATATATTTCAAATGCAATGCCAATGCACAATACATAAGGATATTATAGCTCATAACATTATACTTAATATATTGCTCAATTGTTCAACAATTCATAATTCACATAAAAAACAAACACAAACATGGGCCAAAAAGAATCCGGTATGCTATTCAAATCCCAGAGTTACTGCTTTGGTCTAAGATGACACCATGTGTCTAGCCCCGAAGGCAAATCATAATCACAATGAGGAATACCTCATATGTAACATCCCAACTAGGCTTCAAGGACTAGGCCCAACCCAGCTTCAAGGGTCTCTTACATCATGTAACAACCCAACTAGGCTTCAAGGACCAAGCCAAACCCAGCTTCAAGGGACTGTTCCGTCTTAGGCATGCGGCCAAATACAAAAACTCTGAAAATTGAATAACATACTAGGCACACAATTCTTTCATAATTCCATTATCAAATTCTTTCTCATTTTCTCATGATCGAACTAGGCACAATGCCTCAAATATCTCACTTATATCAATATAGCCATTACCAATGACTCTACATACCATCTTTAATGTACACATAACAAATTGCATTACCCATACGTTTTGGGTCATTATCATATTTTGCACATAGTTCGCCTTACATGAATCATAGCATATTACTCATGCACCAACAATGTAGTAAGTAATTTAACATATTTTCATACCAAATGTGTTAAGTCCCAATTTCATGTAAATATAAGCAATTATTCAAAGTTTGTACTTACCTCTAAAAGCAACAAACACCACTTTCAACCTCCTCTTCCACGATATCCTTCAATACTTGGACTAGGGTAACTCAAGTCTAGTCAAAGCCTAAACCAAAAGTGATTTTAAATAATCACTTAGTAATACACTTATAGGTATAAAAAAAACCTCTCAACACAAGGATAAGAAACACAAAGGAAAATAAGGAAAAGAACTATCTAGGGCAAACTCTACACATGACACGCTCAACATCACGGGCGTGTCAATGATCGTGCCCTAAACCCACAACACAGAAGCTTTGACACACATAGTGACATAGGCATGTCAATGACCGTGTCCTAAGCTCTGTATTACAGTAGATAAGACATGTCCAGAGACATGAGCATGTCCCCGCCCATGTGAAAATTCCTACAACACAGTAGCTATGACACGTATAGTGACATAGGCATGTCACTGCATATGTCAATACTATAATATTATAGAAGCTGTGACACACTCAGTGACATAGGCGTGTCACTGCACATGTCACCAACACTAAAAACAGAACCATCAACATGCCCAAAGACATGGTCGTGTCACTGGGTATGTCAGGCCAAAAATCCTAATATCAACACATAATTCTCACATCCAAAATTATCCTTCTTTACCCTTTTCAACTCAATTCAAACTCAATCAAATCCATCATTATACCACAAAATAGTTGTATACACATCAAAACAGCTCAAAAGTTATACAACCCAAAACTCTTATTCTCTTCACTAAACTTAACCATATCTTCAATCCAACCCTAAATTCATAGTTAACTATTCAAAAGAACTTCAAACATACCAATATCAACCATTAACACATACTACACGGAACATCCAATTTACACATATACAAACATCCATAGAAAATCAAGGAAACAAGTTAGAAACTTACCAGATATGGAGAAAATCCTTAAAACTCCAACTTGAACAATTGAAATCCTTCAATTTCTTGGGTTTGTAAGAAGCAAATTTCTCTTTTCCTTTGATGGAAGTAGCTGGCTTCAAGGGAGTAAGAAGAAGATGAAGATAAAGATCCACTCAACTCAATCCAACTAATCTCTTTACAACCACACAAATATCCCACTTTCACTCTCCACCATGTAAAAACATATTACTATATTAATACATATAAAGATCATCTTCCACTAACCACTTAATTAATATTTTAATAATTAAAATAACTTTTGACCCATATTAAAAAGTTGACTTATATATATTATGTATATCTACATATATATATATCATTTACACATTTTCCTTTTTCACTTAATTATATATATATTTTTATATCATTCATTTAATTTTCAAAATTTAATATTTTCAAAATTTTGTGATATTACACTTCTCCCCCTCTAAAAATAAATTTCATCCTTGAAATTACCTACTTTTAAGTCTGGAACAACTGGGAATACTGATTTCGCATCATCTACCAACTCTCCCATGTTGGCTCCTCAGTGACATGATTCTTCCAAAGAACTTTCACAAATGGCACCTTCTTATTTCTAAACTCTTTTACTTCACGTGCCAAAATAGCCAATGATTCTTCCTTATAAGTTAGATCTGGACTCACCTTAATTGACTCTGCTGGCAGAATATGAGATGGGTCTGACCTGTACCTTCGAAGCATAGAGACATGGAAGACATTATGAATTCTATCCAACTCAGGCGGTAAAGCCAGTCTATGGGCCACTGGTCCAACTCTCTCCAGTACCTCATAAGGTCCTATGAAATGAGGACTTAACTTCCCTTTATGGCCAAATCTCAAAATTTTCTTCCTAGGAGACACTTTTAAAAACACTTTATCTCCTACACTGAACTCTATGTCTCTGCTTTTAAAATCTAAATATGATTTCTATTGGTCTGAGGCTGCTTACAGACAATTCCTAATCACCTTTACTTTCTCTTCTATTTCCTTAAACAAATCGGGACCAATCAACTTATCTTCTCCAACCTCATCCCAACATAGAGGTTTCTTGTATCTCCTACTATACAATGCCACATAAGGTGCCAATCCAATACTAGACTGAAGACTGCTGTTATAAGCAAACTCAATCAGTGGTAAGAATTTGTCCCAGCTCCCAGTGAAATCGGTGATACAACTTCTCACCATGTCCTCTAAAATCTATATCACTCTCTTTGATTGCTCATTTGTCTGAGGACAGAATGCAGTGCTAAAATGTAACCGAGAACCTAAAGCATCCTGCAAACTTCTCTACAATCTTGATGTAAATCAAGGATCTCGATCATAAACCAAAGAAATTGGGACTCCATGTAACCTCACTATCTCACTGATATACAGCTTAGCCAATCTCTCAAGAGAAAAATCTATCCGACCTGGAAGAAAATGAGCTGCCTTCATGCTTCTTCTGAGTGAAAGGCAATCTAGTCACAAAATCCATTGCCACTCTCTCCCATTTCCACTCTAGCACTGATAATGGCTGAAGTAATCCTGAAGAAACTTGGTGCTCAGCCTTCACTCTCTGACAAGTGAGACATCTGGATACAAACTCTGCTATGTCCCTCTTCATACCTGACCACCAATAATATTGATTCAAGTGAGACATCAGTCAGCCCAAAATTACTCTTTTTAGTCCTACATCATCAGGAACACATAACCTATCTTTGTACCACAAACTGCCATCACTTCTTACATGAAAGTCTCGACTCTACCCCTTTTGGCAATCCAATATAGTTTTTCATATTTTCTCATCTATTAACTGAGTATCCCTAATCTGATCCAATAACACTGGCCTCAACAGCAACTAAACCATCAAAGCACTATCACAAGACTCAAATCTGGAATGCAATGCTCTCAAATCAAAAAGAAATAAGAGCGAATAAGCAGTCAAACATGCCAAAGGCTTCCTACTCAAGGCATCAGCAACAACATTTGCCTTGCCGGGATGATAATCAATTAAACAATCATAGTCTTTAATCAATTCTAACCATCATCTCTGCCGAAGATTCAATTCTCTTTGAATACCAAGATATTTCAAACTCTTGTGATCCATATAAATGAAACACTTCTCCCCATACAAGTAATTTCGCCAAATCTTCAAAGCAAAAACTATAGCTGCTAACTCCAAATCATGCATCGGGTAATTTAGCTCATGCGGCTTCAATTGTTGAGAGGCATAAACAATGAAAATACCCTCCTGCATCAGAATACAACCTAAACAACTATGTGAAGCATCACTGTAAATCACATAAGGTTTACATTCCACAGGAAGTGCAAGGACAGGAGCTTGAGTAAGGACAGGCACCTGAGTCAAAATCTCCCTCAGCTGCTCAAAACTCGCCTAACATCGATCTATCCACACAAATCTAACTCCCTTCTGAAGTAATCTGGTGAGTGGAGTAACTATCATAGAAAAACCTTTCACAAACCGTCGATAATAGCTTCCCAAACCTTAAAAACTTCTAAACTTTGTCACAGTCTTTGGTGGTCTCCAATTCAAAATAGCCTCAACTTTACTCGAATTAACTCTAATAACCTGTGCTGAAACCACATGACCGAGAAAAGTCACTTGATCAAGCCAAAACTCACATTTAGACTGCTTAGCATACAACTGCTTCTCTCTCAAAGTCTGCAATACAATCTGCCAATGCTTATCGTGATCCTCCTCATTACGTGAATATACCAAAATATCATCAATGAAAACCACCACAAATTGATCTAGATAGGGTTTGAATACCCTGTTCAGCAAATCCATAAATGTTGCTGGTGCATTCGTCAATCCAAGGGGCATCACTAACAACTCATAATGCCCATACCTCATGCGAAAAGCTGTCTTAGGTATATCTTCATCTCTGACTCTCAACTGATGGTACCCTGATCTCAAGTCAATCTTAGAGAATGCTGCTGCTTCTTTCAACTGATCAAAGAGATCATCTATCCGAGGCAATGGATACTTGTTCTTAATGGTCACTTTATTCAACTGCTGGTAATCAATGCATAATCTTAAGGTACCATCCTTCTTTTTCATAAACAAAATGGGCACTCCCTAGGGCGAATGAACCCTTTATCCAATAACTCCTGCAACTGCATCTTCAACTCTCTCAACTTAGTAGGTACCATACGATAAGGAGTAAAAGAGATGGGAGTGGTACCAGACAATAAATTGATACCAAACTCAACCTCTCTCTCAGGGGGTATCCCTGGCAACTCCTCAGGAAAAATATCTAGAAATTCAGCAAATGTGGATATATTGTTAAGCTGGGAACCCACTACTCTGGTATCTACAACATGAGCAAGATAAGCCTCCTATCCCTTTCGAATCATCATCCTAGCTGAAATAGCTAAAACAAACATTGATGAAAGATGTCTTTGCTCACTAGATACCATCACTTTTCTACCATCACAGGTTCTCAGGGTAACACACTTTTGCTGACAATCTACCATAGCCCCATGCTTGGATAACCAATCCATGCCTAAATTAAATCATACTCCTTGAAAGGCATCTCAATCAAGTCATTAAGGAATTCCTCATCCTGAACCACAATCGGACTATTTCGGTGCACCCCGCTAACCACAACACTATGCTCTAAAGGATTTGTCACCAAAACATCAAATCCTAGGGACTTATAATGCAAATTAGTCACAGACAAGATGGATGCACTAATGTATCAATGAGTCGACCCAGGTCAATCAAATCAAGAACTATAAATAAAAAGTACCAATAATAACAGCTGAAGCATATGGTTGCCTCTGCATCACATTTACCTGCTGAGATGGCCCTGTCTCATATGGTCTACACCTGCGGTAGAAACTCCTCTCTGACCGGACCATGTTTGACTCCCTCTACTAAAACCTCTGCCACCATTACCCCCTCTGACACTGGGTCTAGAAGTTGTAGTATCAGTCTGTCTATCCTCCGGTGGCTCTGAACAATCTCTGAAGAAGTGGTCACCTATAACACACTACTGGTCCACCTATCTTCCAGCAAGCAGTCCCGTGTGCCCTACCACAATGGACACATGTATATGGAGCTGGCCTTTGAACTATTGGAGTCGGAGCATTAGCCATAAAAATTGTAGGTCTCAATCTCTGTCTCTGCTGCTGTACTGACCTACCTGACTGCCTTTGGCTCCTACTGAACCTTAAAAAATATGCTTCTCGGCCTCTCTTCACATATGAAAACCCTGCCTCACTCTAGGGTCTCCTAGCTCTAGTCTCCTCATCCCTAGCAGCTGCTGCAAGACCCTGTGCTCTCTCAACACTCCTCGTAGCTGCAACCAATTGAGAAAAATCCTGATATCGGGAGCCTGCGATAATGCACATGATAGAGGGTCTCAACCCCTCCTCAAACCTTCAACACCTGTCAATCTCATAAGAAATGATCCCACTAGCATACTGTCTCATCCGGGTAAACTCTATCTCATACTTCAACACTGTCCTGGTATCCTGCCTCAAACTCAAGAACTCTATCTTCTTTGCATCATTATACTCCCTCGGAGTATACTTCTGCTCGAACTCTCATAGAAAATCATCGTAGGTCAGGATTGGTGGATCATCTAGTGAATGTGGAACCATCTTTCACCAATCATATGCATCCCTCTTCAAAAGAGATCTAGCATAATCAAACTTTTCTTTTGGAGTAGCCTGCAGCTGGATGAACACTCTCTGGACTCTATCTAGCCACTGCTCTGCTATAGCAGGGACTGTAGTACCAATAAAGTCCTCAGCTCCAAACTTCCTTAACTTATCATTTTTCCTCATCAATAATTGCGGTTGCTGTTGCGGTGGCGGTGGCTGTTGAACTTGAGCCTGCCTCAATAGCACAACCATATACTATACCCAGCCCGACGAAATCTCAGTAACTGCTGGTCTCTCTGGTACAGGAGCAGGTGCCCCTCCAGCTAACTCAACTCTAGCTCCATCTCTACCTTCACTAGTAGCCACACTCTCTGCACTACCCTCTGTAGACTGATGTGCCTAAGATTTCATAACTACCTATATCTACAAACAAAGCAGAAATTGCCACATCAGATATCATAAACTACCAGTGCCAATGCATGTATCATATTTAAAAACTATATTTAAAAAAATCTCTATTTTCTTTCTCTTACAACCCACCTAGATTGAGAACCTCAAACCTAGGCCCTGATACAAAAAAAATGTAACACTCTTATACCCTATATACGTACACTACATACACCCAACATGTGTAATATATGAATATATGATACAAGAATGCCATAACCCATTTTAATAAAACAAATCTTTACTTATAAAATCTGTATAAACTTAAATCATTTAACTGATATCATATAAATAATAGATGAAATATTACTTGCTAAAACACATATATAAATTCATTACCAAAGGTTTATCCAAAACATTTTTGATAGTTTGCAAAATATACATATAGATACATCAAAATATAACATAATATACATTGAGTCAATATGTACAAAAATATAAAATATGTACATGCTGGCAGTCTGTCTCTGATCTTGATGTCCAACAATCAACTCTTCACTCAAGATCTCAAGCCTATACTCGACTCGATATAGATGAACTCTCCGGCTCAACCGGATCTACCTTGTCACCTGGGCAATGAATCATAATTGCGCTAAGCCAAAAGCCTAGTGATACAAACTTTGATAACAATATAGTTCAAATGTAATGCCAATGCTCAATATATAAGGATATTATATCTTATAACATTATATCTTAATATATTGCTCAATTGTTCCACAATTCACAATTCACATAAAAAAACAAACACAAACATGGGCCTAAAATAATCTAATATGCTATTCAAATCCCAGAGTTACTGCTTTGGTCCAAGATGACACCATGTGTCTAGCCTCGAAGGCAAATCATAATCACAATGAGGATTACCTCATATGTAACAACCCAACTAGGCTTCATGGACTAGGGCCAACCCAGCTTCAAGGGTCTCCTACATCATGTAACAAACCAACTAGGCATCAAGGACCAAGCCCAACCCAGCTTCAAGGGACTGTTACGTCTTAGGCATGCTGCCAAACACAAAAGTCTAAAAATTGAATAACATACAAGGCACACAATTCTTTCATAATTCCATTATCAAATTGTTTATCATTTTCTCATGATCAAACTAGGCACAATGCCTCAAATATCTCACTTATATCAATATATCCATTACCAATGACTTTACATACCACCTTTAATGTACACATAACAAATTGCATTACCCATACATTTTGGGTCATTATCATATTTTGCACATAGTTCATATTACACAAATCATAGGATATTCCTCATGCACCAACAACGTAGTAAGTAACCTAACACATTTTCCAACCAAATGTGTTTTGTCCCAATGTCATGCAAATATAAGCAATTATTCAAAGTTTGTACTTACCTCTAAAAGCATCAAACACCACTTTCAACCTCCTCTTCCACGATATCCTCCAATACTTGGACTAGGGTAACTCAAGTCTAGTCAAAGCCTAAACCAAAAGTGATTTTAAATTGGGTATGTCAAAGTGTCACCGGGTATGTCAGGCCAAAAATCCTGATATCAACACAATTCTCACATCCAAAATTATCTTTCATTACCCTTTTCAACTTTATTCAAACTCAACCAAATCCATCATTATACCACAAAATACTTGTGTACACATCAAAACAACTCAAAAGTTACACAACCCAAAACTCTTATTTTATTCACCAAACTTAACGATATCATCAATCCAATCCTAAATTCATAGTTAACTAGTTAAAAGAACTTCAAGCATGCTAATTTGAGTTAGTACGAAGCAAATTTCTCTTTTCCTTTGATGGAGGTAGCTGGCTTCATTGGAGAAAGAAGAAGATGAAGATAATGATCCACTCAACTCAATCCAATTAATCTCCTTTTAACCACACAAATATCCCACTTTCACTCTCCACCAAGTAAAAACATATTACTTAATTAATACATAAAAAAATCATCTTCCACTAACCACTTAATTAATATTTCAATAATTAAAATAACATTTGACCCATATTAAAATGTTGACTTGTATATATTATGCATACCTACATATATATATTATTCACACATTTTTCTTTTTCACTTAATTTTATATATATTTTTAAATCATTTATTTAATTTTCAAAAATTAATATTTTCAAAATTTTGAGATATTACACTCCCGCTGAGTCATTGTTGGTGCTATGTCTAGTGGTTGGTTTCTCAGGAAAAGGGTCTATTGTTGGTTCCTTGGTCCAGAGCAGTGGCGGGTTTTGATGAATTGTTTGGCATATACTTTGAATATTACATCAATGCCAGAGAATTCATGGCGACTGGCTTGGCATGATTATGATGTTGAAACTTATCTTTGTCTATCGAGTGTGTCATATGCCCAATTTATTTGAGCATGACTCTTGCACTTTAATGTGTCTATTGTTGGCGTTCAAGGAGTTTCTGAGGATGAAGAAAGAAGTTTTGAAGAAAGTAGTGATGAAGAGGAGGAGAGAGAGTCTATCTCTCATTCTGGGGCTGACACCTCTTAGGTGAACATTTACCAATTCTTCATTCTAATTATTTCTTCGTAACTTAATCTGACTATTTTTATGATTATTGCAAGTGGTTGGTTCTTTTGAGCATGAGGCTAGACCTTCTTCCGTTGTTCTAGTTCAGTGACAATTTTCACCAATTCAACTGCAATTTTCTCCGCTCGCTCCATCTTTCCAACTGGAAGTGCCATCTTATTCGGAAGGCTTTGATCTAAATTGTCTTGTTTATCAACCTATTCCATGATGATTTATGTATGCATGATTATGTATGTTCTTACCCTTTCCTTTTTTGACTCACAATGGATGCTTGAGGAGCAAAATAAGAAACTGCAAGAAGAATTAAATGCTAGTCATCAATAGGTCGTCCATTTTGAAAGATTATACCATCTGAGGCATAAAACTTTCAGGATTTTTGATTTTAAGGTATTAGGGATCTGCATGCTTCATCATTTAAGGGGCCCCAAACTGATGACCATGGGATCCTTTTTTCTTCTTCAGATGGTGACTATTATAGGCCTGAATTTCAAGAAAATCGAGACTTAGGTACTTTTCCTTTGAGCGGATTTCAAATGAGTGATATGCCTCCTCCTCCATCAGGCGATAACTTTTTTAGGGCTTTATTCAATCAAGGTTCGCCTCTTCTTCTAAATGATCCACCATTGTATTAAGTGAAAAAGTATTTATGAGTGGGGATTTTGGCCCCCACTCCCGGTGGAATGGTTCTTGCGACTTCGGCACTGTTTAGGCTCGGGGCCTTAGAGATCACAGACCTAGGTCCGGAGAAAATGGAGTCGCAACCCGGATGGCCCAGGTGGATTACTCGATTCCTAAGGAATCCCCAACCCCCTAATGGGTTCATAAAGTTGGGTACGTGTGGAGAAGGTGAGAAATGGCCCAACACCCTCACAGCGCCCGATTCATTGGAACCGGCCTCCTTTATAGGTCTTAATATTATAGATTTCTTAAGTATAACAATATTATCCATATTACATGCAACAATTGAAATAAAGCATCATTATAATAAAATCAAAGCAATGTCCAAACAAAGCAAATAAATGGACACCCATCCGAGGATGGAAACATGTCCTTACATCATCCATGTCTAAGCTAAATAGGACACCCAACATGAGGTAGAAACATGTCCTTTACATTGGTCTAAAATATAAAAGCAATTTAAATTACATAGAACTTAATTAATGAGGTACCCACAAAGTGGAAACATACCTCTTACAACATTTAGAAATCAAAAATAAATCGATAAAAGTAAATAACCATTCATAATAAATAAATCATTATCAAAGATATTAAGCAACAATCAAAATATATAATAAGTATTCATCCATGACAAATTAATTAAATCAAGCATTGAAATTAAATAAATCAAAGCATATAATGAACTACATAATTAAATATAAAATTAAATAAATATATAATTTAGGGTTCGCATCTTAAAATAAGATTTTAGAATTAATAAATTAGGGCTTTGGAAAAAGTAAAGTTAAATACAAGGACACATAATACACAAATGAATATTGACCCCTTTGACGAGCCGATACGTTGGTCCCGCTAGGCAGTTAGCGGGGTCAGGGACAGTGCCCCAGAAAAGTTTAGAAACAGGCTTATAGGATTATAGGCTTTGGTGTTGAAAATTAAGATTTTAGGGTTTAGAATTTAGAAATTATGGTTTTGAAATTGGAAGAAACTAATGTTATTTTTAAAAGAATAATGCTTACTGTGTGATTTTGGAAAGAAGAATTAGTTAGGGTTAAAGCTTTTGATGCTTAAAAAATAAGGCTACTGACTTTTGGAATAGAGTTTAGGGTTTCGGGAATTAATAAAATGATTTAGGGTTTTTGGTGTCTTGGAAAATATATTTGGTTTTAAGATTTGTGAAATTAGTTTAGAGTTTTATAAAGATTTTGGAAATAAGCAAAACGGTTTAAGATTTTTTGGAAACACAAAAGTAACGAATTAAGGCATTTTGGACATAGAAGAAATAAATTTAGGGTTCTTAGGGTTTAGAAGAAACAGAAAAGTATTTTTTGGGTTCTTAAGGTTCTTGGAGACAGAAAGTATTTTTTTTAGGGTTTTTAGAAATAAAAGGATCAATTTAGGGTTTTAAATTTTAGAAGAAACAAAATTAGGGTTCTTGAGTTTTAAAAGAAACAGAGGGAACGATTTAAGATTTTTGGAAAACAAAGAAATGAATTAAGGTTTTTAAAATTTTTGTTATTCCATTCTTTAATGGATTGTGTGTCTTTACCCACCAAAATACATCCTCATCCTTGGACCTTGGATCTTTATCCCTGGTATTGGATCTTTACCTTTGAAAATGGATCTCAATCCTTGGAGATTGGGTCTTCACCCTTGTAAATGGATCTTCATCCTTGGAGATCAGGTCTTCACCCTTGTAAATGAATCTTCATCCTTGGAAATTGGGTCTTCACCCTTGAAAATGGATCTTCATCCTCTTGGACTTCGGGTCTTCCCCTTTGAAATTGGATCTTCATCCTTGGAATCAGGTCTTCAACTTTGAAAAATGGATCTTCATCCTTGTAAATCAGGTCTTCACCTTGAAAATGGATTTTCATCCTTTTGGACTTCGGGTCTTCACCCTTTGAAATTGGGTCTTCATCCTTGGAAATCGGGTCTTCACCTTTGAAAATGGATCTTTATCCTTTTGGACTTCGGGTCTTCATCCTTTGGCATTGGATCTTCATCCTTGGAATCAGGTCTTCACCTTTGAAAAATGGATCTTCATCGTTGTAAATTGGGTCTTCACCCTTGAAAATGGATCTTCAACCTCTTGGACTTCGGGTCTTCACCCTTTGAAATTGGATCTTCATCCTTGGAATCAGGTCTTCACCTTTGAAAAATGGATCTTCATCCTTGTAAATCGGGTCTTCACCCTTGTAAATGGACCTTCATCCTTGGAGATCGGGTCTTTACCCTTGAAAATGGATCTTCATCCTTTGAGATATGGTCTTCACCCTTGTGTGAGTGGGGATTTTTGCTCCCACTCCCGGTGGAATGCTTCTTGCGATTTCGGCACTATTTAGGCTCGGGGCCTTAGAGAACACAGACCTAAGTCCGGAGAAAATGGAGTCACCACCCGAATGGGCCGGGAAAAAAGAAAGGGGTGGATGACTCAATTCCTAAGGAATCCCCAACCCCCTAATGGGTTCTAAAAGTTGGGTACGTGTGGGGAAGGTGAGAAATGGCCTAGCACCCCTACAACGCCCTGTTCATTGGAACCGACCTCCTTTACAGGTCTTAATATTATATAATTCTTAAGTATAACAACATTATCCATATTACGCACAATAATTAAAAGAAAGCATCATTATATTAAAATCAAAGCAATGTCCAAACAAAGCAAAGAAATGGACATCCATCCAAGGATGGAAACATGTCCTTACATCTCATGCTTAAATAGGACACCCACCGAAAGGTAGAAACATGCCCTTTACATTGATTCTAAAATAGAAAAGCAATTTAAATTACATGATATTTATCTAATGAGGTACCCACCAAGTGGAAACATACCTCTTACAACATTTGGAAATCTAAATAAATTGATAAAAGTAAATAACCATTCATAATAAATAAATCATTCATCAAAGGTATTAAACATCAATAGAAAGTAAACATCCATCCATGATAAATTAAATAAACCAAGCATTGAACTTAAATAAATTAAAGCATATAAAATAAATCAAAGCATAATCAAATATAGAATTAAATAAGGCAAATAAAAATCTAAATTATAGCTACTGTTTCTATTTAGGGCTCTTTATTTCATGTGTTTAGGGTTTTGGAATTTATGGAATTAGGCTACTATGAGTTTTAAAGCAATTAAAATAGATTAAGGTTTTATGTTTTAAAAGGTTGATAAAACTCTTTGATTAACCAAACTAGGGTTTGTGATGTAAAATCATGAAATTAGGATTTGGACAGTTTAAAATACTTTTGATTTATGGTTTCAAGCCTACTGTGTGAAATTAAAATATTTGTGTTTTTATGGTTTTTAAAGTTTTAAAAGATTAGGGTTTAGAAAAAATTAGGGTTTAAGGTTTTAAAGGGGGTTAGGGTTTACTATTTTGAGTTTTGGAATTGAATTAGGGTTTTAAGACTTTTGAATTAGGGTTTCAGGTAATGAATTTATTTTAGGATTTGGAAAGACAATTGATAATTTCATGATGTTTTATGAATTTAAACAAAACGATTTAAAGTTTATAAGAGCAAAAAAGATATTTTTAAGGCTTTTGGAAGGAAAAAGAACACAAATTAAAGTTTTGATAATTTGGAAAGCAAATCTTAGTTTTGGGTTTTGAAGAAATAAAACTAATAGCTTTAAACTTTTGGAAAAATAAAGCAACGAATTAAGGTTTTCAAACTTTAGAAAAAGTGAACTGAAGTTATTAGGTTTTTGAATTAAAAGACACAATTTGATAATTTAAGCTACTGTGAAGAAAAATTTAAACAATTGATGCATACCTTGGTTTGTTGGTTCCACCAAAAATTTCTTCTTGGATGAACAAAATCAAAGGCAGTTGCTACCTTTGATGAATTGTTAATGGCTTTGCTTCTTCTTCTCTCAAAAGGTCAAATTGATTTCACTTCTTTCCCACTCAGTTTTAGTTTCAAACTCTCCCAATCTTCATCCCAATTTCTGATTATTTCTCCTTCCTTTTCTCCTCCCGATTTCTTCCTTATTTATAGAAGAATTCTATTATTAATCCTAGTTACTCACGGCATACAATATTGAATAAGAAAAAGAAACCGAAACCTAATTGTATTAGGTTTTGAAAAATTTGCGTCGAAAAATTTTGCTGGCAAAAAAAAAAAACTACTGCTGAAAAATTGCGCTAGCAAAAAATTTACCGCAGGAAAAATTGCGCTGGCAAAAAAGCTGCCGCAGCTGCGGGCAAAATGGGCCTGCGTGCCATTTCTCCTGCAGGAAAATCCTGCCTATTCCGACTTTTTTTTATTATTTTTAAAGCAAATATTACTTACTTAAAATAACAAAAATTGTTTTGGACTAAAAAAATATATTGGACAACACAAAAATTATTTGGACTAATTAAAATATATTGGACCAGACTGGGTCAAAAATTAAGGGTCTGCAGTTTGCCCCCTGCTTGAACGATCTGAGACTTTAGAGAGTGAAAAGCAACAAGACTTAATTTTTGATGAGATGGTTTAGGTTTTGGGTTTTGGACCCGAGAGATTTGGATACTCAATCCTAAACTACACCTGGATACTCGATCCTAACTGGATTCGGATACTCGATCCTACACTAGATTTGGATACTCGATCCTAATTGGATTTGGATACTCGATCCTAAATTTGATTAGGATACTCAATCCTAAATGGATTCAGATACTCGATCCCAGACTGGATTGGGATACTCGATCCTAACTAGATTTGGATACTCGATCCTAAATTGGATTGGGATTGGGATACTCAATCCAAAATTGGGTTTGGATACTCAATCCTAAACTTTATTTGGATACTCAATCCTAACTGAATTTGGATACTCGATCCTAAATTAGATTGGGATACTCGATCCTAAATTGGCTTTGGATACACGATCCTAAATTGGATTAGGATACTCGATCCTAACTGGATTTGGATTAGGATACTCGATCCTAAATTGGGTTCGGATACTCGATCCTAAACTTGATTTGGATACTCGATCCTAAATGGATTTGGATACTTGATCTTAAATTGGATTGGGATACTCTATTTTGAACTATGTTTCAGCATGTCAATTGATAGCTTCTTTAAGACCTTGCCAATAATCATTTCCTTTGCCCAATGTGTCCTTTGGAGGTTCAACATACTTCCCTTAACTTGAAGGCTTTGTATGACATTTTTTTTTGAATTTTGATTTTGAAATCAAATGTTGGCTTTGCCAAATCAATGTCAATATACCTCAGGACTTGGTTTTTCCAAATTAACATATCTATAACATGACAACCCTTGTTACCATACTAAACTCGGGAATCATTTCTATTAAAGCAAGAATTGTTGCACTTCAGATAGGCACATACACATTACTTGGCCAAAGATCTCATTTGAGTTTAAATATTGTCTATCTCATATGCATGCTTATCCAAACTATCTCCACTAATAGACTCTACCTACCAAGAGAGATCAACAGGTCTTTGATATGCTTGAAATGGGATCTATGAGGGACATGGGTTAAGGTGAAAGCCATTTTGAGATTGAAGCTGATGTGACACAATGGACAAACCTTCACACTACAAATTTCTTGTTTGAACTTTAGGCAGTTGGGAGCAATCTTGCTAGACTCTAAATTCTTTCTATCTTCTTGGCATTAATCTGGATCTTGATTAGGACAGTCTTTGCCCTTGCAAAAAGTTTAAGACCCAAATTCGTTTCTTTTCTTCTTCTCCCTTTTCTTTCGTCTTTATTTTTCTTACTCTTCCCTCTTCTTTCTATTTCCTTACTCTTCCCTTTCTTTGAGCGTTTTATCATTTTGTCCTTCTTCCTTGTAGGACTGTCAAGTACAGAACTTTTAAGCACTGGATGGTCTTTCCCCTTTTCCTCTGATTTTGATCGAATATTTAATTGGGTTGGATCAATTCAAGTCAAACCGTCCTTATAAACCAAATGAAAACCTTTTGTTATCTTAGGTAAAAGAGAACTCAGTTGGCTGTTTGAACCATTTTGGGTTTTCTCTTTTTTTTTTTCTTCTCTTCTTTTTTCTTTTATTCCTCTTCCTTTTTCTTTTTTTTTTCTTTCTCTTTTTTTTTTGTCTTCTCTTCTTTTGTCCTTTTTCTTTTCTTCTTCTTCTTTTTTCTCCTCTCTTATTTTTTTTTGTTTTTTTTTTCTTGTTTGGTTCTAGCTCTAAAAGAGTTGTCTTGTTTGTGCCAACTTGGGCTTCCAATAATGGATGAGTGGAGTAACATAAATCTTCTTTAATAGGGATAAATCATTTATTACTCTGATGTTGTCTTGATATATTGGAGATATTAAGGGAACTTCAACAACCCTTATGGCCATGGTCTTGAAAACTTCAACTACCCTTATGGTCTTGAAAACATCAACTATCTTTATGTTCTTGAGAACTTCAACTATCTTCATGATCTTGACCAATCATTGCTTTCTTTGATCTTCTTGCCTCTTTATCTTAGTGATCATAAGACTTGTTAAAAGTATCACAACATCTCAGGGTAGATTATTGGGGTTTTTAAGCCAATGAAAAGAAACCTAAAATTTATGAAGGCTCAAAGGGACAACTAGGGATTGATATTTAATAAGGTGGATACTAGTTGTTGGCTAACCAAACAATGCCTAGATCATTTCTCTCTTAAATAAGTAGAGTTCAATTTCACCTCAAAAGCTTGTCAAAGCATGTTCTAAGACTGACTAGGACCTAGACAAAGGTAATTATGCAGGAGCCCTCTCTAAGTAAACATACACAACTTAATGCTATAGAGTAATTCCCTCATCTAGTAAAGTCATTCAAGTCATGATGCCTAGACACATTAATTTATAAACATCAAGCTAGATTCCTCATTGGTTGAGCACCAAAATGAACAAAGACCAACAAAAATTTTGATGAAAGTAATTTATTCAAACAAATTTAAATTTGAAAAACAAAAAAAGTTCCAATTAAATATTAAAGAAAGTAAAATTGAAAAGCAATATTCATGCTAAAAAAATTTCATTGAGTTTAAGCTTCTTTTCCCTTCACATCTTCAGTATTTCCATCTTCAAAGGATGACAAAAAAAAAATCTTCTTCCAAACCTTTTCCCACCATGAAGGTTGCCAGTAGAGGTACTCTTCCAAACTTAGGTAAAGGGTTATTCTTGGTATTGGGCTTACCCGACTAAGTTAACTTACCACTGTCGATTAAATCTTGGATCTCATGCCTTAGACGAGCACATTTATTTGTTTCATGCCCTCGCATTTGATGAAATTGACAAAAGGCCTCGGCATTGATGTTTGGTGGTAGTGGATTATGTAATGGTCGAGGAGCTAACGGTTGTAAAAACCCTTTCTTTTGCAGCTTGCTAAAAACCCAAGATAGAGGTTTCCCCAATTATGAGAATTGTCTTTTATTTCCTTGACCGGTTACATTAATATCAACTTCTTTTTGCGTGCTTTGATTACTAGGCTGGTAATTCCCTTTCTCATTCCTTCTTATAGAAAAGCTATTCTTTTCTCTTTCCCACTCATCAATTTGTAGACCAGCTTAGGGAAGATCTTTGAAATAACGGATGAGTGCATGAACATCCTTTCATGAAGACTAGGCAACACCCCTCTCATAATCATCCTTATTTGATCGGATTCATCGGGCTTCGTCTTGAGTAAAGCGGCCTTGTTTCTCCATCTCTTGGCATAATCTACAAAATTCTCATTCGACCTTTGCCTAATGGACTCCACTTCTATTAAGGTAACTTCCAATTCAACATTATATCCATATTGTTGGATGAAGGTTTTGTAAAGTAGATCCCAACTCTTTTGTGTTCCATCATCTAAGGTATTGAACCAATTTTGGACAACATAGTCCAATGAGAGCATAAAGTACCTTAGGTTTGAGCCTTAGTAGCTCAGGCAGACTGCATGGCATTAATATACTGATTCACATGGAGATGAAGATTTCCTGTGCCATTGTACTTTGCAAAGGATGGCATCTTGAAATTGTATAGGACTTCTTCATCTTGTTCAAATAGTTTATCGATCTCAGACATCTCTTCGGTTTTTAGCTTCTTCTCAAATTTCTTTTCTAAATCAGCAATCATCTTTTCAACATCGGATGTCTCGGTCTTTTCAATAGTTGCCTTCTCAACAACCTTTGGTTCTTTCTTCCTCTCTTGAACATCTTGGTAGTATTGAGCCCAATCATCATCATCATCAATGATCACCTTTTCATCATCAAAAACCACTTCACCAACTTTGGTCTTTCCTTTGTCCTTTGGCTTCTTAGTGCTAGCAGATGCCTCGGCATAATTCTCTAAGATTGCAGTCAATTGGTTCTTCATGGTCTCAACTAGGGCCTCTTTTATTTCTTCCATCATGGCATTGAGGGCCTCATCCACCATCCTGTGAATTTGTTCGGGCTCCATTGTTTTTTATGAGGAAGTGATTGAGTTATTGCTAGATACTTCATCTCCGGCGTAGGTCGGATTGTTGTAAGCTTTAGAACTATCGTAATCCAGGGCTGTGAGCCTGTAGACCCTTAATTTTTGACCCAATCCGGTCCATTGTGTTTTATTTGGTTTAAAATGATTTTTCTTATCTAATTGGTCCAAAATAATTTTAATTAAATAGTTTTTGATTTATTATCTAATTTTTATTTTTAAAAAATAAAAATAAAAATAAAAATCAGAGTAAAAAAAAATCGGCAGCAAAAAACAGTCGCACAGGCCCGAGGGAGTTTTGCCCCGCAGGAAACTCCTGTGGGCGACGCGTTATTTCGCTCGCAGGCTCCTGCGAGCGAAGTTATTTTTCCCTCAAGAATTTCCTGCGGGCGAAATAACTTCCTACGGGGCGAAGTTATTTCGCCTGCAAAAATTCATTGCGGGCGAAGTTATTTCCTGCGGGCTGGCATGCCCCCAACGCAAAATTTTTTGACGTAATTTTTTGAAACCTAATCCAATTAGGTTTTAAATTCTTTTTTTTAATAATATTAATTGCCGTGTGGAATTAGGAAGAAATAACCTAAAAACCACTATAAATAAGGATCAAGGGAACCAAATTGAAGGAGGAAAAAATTATACTGTGAGTTTCGAAAGTTGAATCCGTAGGTGAAGTGGAAAAGCAAAAACTTAATTCAATTGATTTTTTAAGGGAGTAGCAGCACGATTTAAGCAATTCAAAGGAAACAAAGTCTTGTCTTTGGAGCTAGTTCATCCAAGAAGAGTTATTTTTTTTTTGGAGAATCAACAAAAGAAGGTATGTTAAATTCTTTTTGATTTATGTTACACACTAGCCAAATCTATAAAATTTAAGGTTCTTTGAATAAAAAATCTTAGAGCTTTAATTTGATTTTCCCAAGATTAAAACACTAAAACGTGACCTTCTTTTCTAAAAAGACTTAAAATTGTTATTTTTTCTTCTTAAAAATCTTAAAACTCTAACTGAACATATTTTTCAACAAAATCAAAATCAAAATTTGTTTCTTTTAAGATTTTAAAGTAGGTTCTATTTCATTCAAAAAGCCTTAAAAAACATCTTTTCTACTTATAAAAACTTCAATCCATGTGTTTAAATTCATAAAACTTCATAAATAATCAAATTGCTTTTTAAAACTCTAATTCAAATTCATTACCCGTGAACCCTAATTTCAAAACCAAAATCCAAAATTCATCTTTTAAACCTAAAACAATGAACCCTAACCCTTTTAAAATCTTAAACCCTAATTTTTATGAACCCTAATCCTTTTAAAACATTGAAAACCATAAAAACATAAAAACCCTAAAATTACACAGTAGCTTAAATCACTATTTAAAATCATGAATTAAAAAGTATTTCAAAGTGTCCAAAACCCTAGTTTCATGATTTCACCATTCAAATCTTAATTTGTTTAATCAAAGTGTCTTGCCAACCTTTAAAAAACATAATACCCAAATCTATTTTAATTCCCTAAAAGGTCACAGTAGCTTAACTTTAGAATTTCCAAAACCTTAACACATGAGATAAAGAACCCTAAATAAAAATAGTAGCTATACTTAAACTTTTATTTGTTTTATTCAATTCCATATTTATTTATACCTTGATTTATTTCTTATGCTTTAATTTATTTAATTTTAATACTTGATTTATTTAATTTATCATGGATGGATGTTTGTTTTATATTTTGGTTAATAGCTTTGATGAATGATTTATTTATTATGAATGAATGTTTACTTTTATCAATTTATTTAGACTTCCAAAAGTTGTAAGAGGTATGTTTCCACTTCGTGGGTACCTCATTAGTTAAACATCATGTAATTTAATTTTCCTTTCTATTTTAGACCTATGTAAAGGGCATGTTTCTACCTTTTGGTGGGTGTCCTATTTAGGCATGTGATGTAAGGACATGTTTCCATCCTTGGATGGGTGTCCATTTAGTTACTTTGTTTGGACATTACTTTGATTTTAATATATTGATGCTTTCTTTTAATTATTGTGTGTAATATGGATAATATTGTTATATTTAAGAATTTTATAATATTAAGACCTGTAAAGGAGGCCGGTTCCAATGAACCGGGCGTTGTGGGGGTGCTGGGCCATTTCTCACCTTCCCCACACGTACCCAACTTTTTGAACCCATTAGGGGGTTGGGGATTCCTTAGGAATCGAGTCATCCACCCCTTTCTTTTTCCCGGCCCATCCGGGTGGCGACTCCATTTTCTCCGAACATAGGTTCGTGTTCTCTAAGGCCCCGACCCTAAACAGTGCCGAAGTCGCAAGAACTATTCCACCGGGAGTGAGGGCAAAAATCCCCGCTCACAGTGGCGACTCCACTGGGGATAAGAGAAGTTGATTCGGTTGGTCTTTATATTATTCTATTCTTTCTTATAATGATATTATCCATTGCATCATATTAGATTGCATTGTGTGTGTGAGTTAGGACGCCCGTGTTACCCGTGTTATATTATGTAGGGGATACCATACTTTCACTCAAGGTATGGAGATCGAGTATGGTATAACCACTCATAGCCTTGTACCATTTGGTATATACTTGCTATGGGAACCTAAGCCTTTTTAACTAAAGACTAAAGCTCATGATGCCTTTCTTTGCTAAGTACAATGGCACCAGAAATCCTCATCTCCACGTGAAGCAATATATCACTGCCATGCAATCTGCCCGAGCTACTAAGGCTCAAAACCTAAGGTACTTTATGCTCTCATTGGACCCTGTTGTCCAAAATTGGTTCAATACCTTAGATGATGAAACACAAAACAGCTGGGATCTACTTTACAAAGCCTTTATCCAACAATATGGATATAATATTGAATTGGAAGTTACCTTGATGGAAGTGGAATACATTAGGCAAAGGCCGAATGAGAATTTTGTAGACTATGTCAAGAGATGGAGAAACAAGGCTCCTTTACTCAAGAAGAGGCCCCATGAATCCGATCAAATAAGGATGATTGTGAGAGGGGTGTTACCTAATCTTCGTGAGAGGATGTCTCATACACTCATCCGTGATTTCAAAGACCTTCTCCAAGCTAGTTTGCAAATTGAAGAATGGGACAGGGAGAAGAGCCGATTTGCAACGAAAAGGAATGAGAAAGGGAGCTATCAACCTGGTAGCCAAAGCATGCAAAAGGTCGTCGGTGTTAATGCTACTAACTAAGGAACAAAGAGACAATTTTCGAAATTGGGAAAATCGATGTCCTGGGTTCTCAACAAGCTTCAAAGGAAGGGACTGCTACAACCCTTAAATCCTCGTCCTTTGCCTAATCCTCTCCCACCTAATTTTGACACCAAAGCATTTTGTCAATTTCACCAAATGCAAGGACATGACACGGATAGATGTGTGAGATTGAGACATGAGATCCAAAACTTAATTGATAATGGGAAGCTACCCGAGCCCAACAAGCCAAACACTAAAGATAACCCATTGCCAAAGTTCAATAGAGTACCACCACCAGCAACCTTCATGATTGGAGGAGGTTTGCATGAGGATTTTGTCATGTCTTCTTTTCAAGATATGGGAGGAGAAGCAATCAAAGAAGAAGAGGAATTTAATGAAGCTAAACAAGCTATGATTGGTGGGGAAGTAGCAATTTGTGTGCTCAACAGGTTTTGGGATTCAAGTGATAGTGATGATGGTATCATACCCAAGAAGGAGGAGTGGACTTAGTCTAAGCCCGAAGAAGATGAGGTGATGAATACTAGATCCGGTAAGCCTTATGCAAGGCCACCACCTAAGGAGGTAGAAACTAATAAGGGGAAGGAAGTTGAAGTGGAAGAAGATGATGCTGTACTCAAGCAATTAAAAAGAACTCAAGCAAGTGTTAGCATTTGGGACCTGTTAGCTACTTCTAAAAAGCACCGAGAGACTATGGCCAAAGCCTTGGCTAGCATGCTGATTGCTACCTCCACAACACCGGAGGAGTTGATCAACTTCAAAAAAATTGGGGAAGTAATGAAATGTGAAGAGGTTCAAGAGAAAAGCGAAGTTAGTATGGGAGCAGTTTCTTTTTTCGATGCGGACTTACCAGAGGAAGGGAGAGACCACATCCGCCCTCTCTTTATCAAAATAGAAGTCAAGGGGAAGAGGACTGCTTGTGTAATGGTCGATGATGGGTCCGCCATAAATGTTTGTCCACTTAAGATACTACCAAAGCTAGCCATGTCAACAAGAGATTTAGACCCAACCGAGGTGACAATTTGTGCTTATGACAACACTAAGAGGCATGCCGAAGGGACTTTCAAAGCAGCCGTCAAGGTTGATCCAATTGAATCTATTGTGGAGTTTGTTGTTTTAGACATACCAGTTACCTTTGCCTTACTCTTAGGATGACCATGGTTTCACCCTCTTGGTGGAGTTCCTTCCACCCTTCATCAAAAGATCAAATTCCCCAATGGAAATGAAACAGTGGTCATTGAAGCTAAAGATAATGAGATTGTTAAAGCTTTAATGGTTGAGAGGCCTCTCAATGGTTTTCAAGTAGCTGTAATTTCTGATGATGAAGCAGTGGACTCCAAAGTCTTGAATATGATGAAGAATATGAATTATCTTCCCAGAGCTGGTCTTGGAAAGAGTAAAGTCGGTTTAACAAAGTTGCCAGATTTTAGATGTCAAGCTTCCAAGAAGGGGTTGGGATATGATGAAGCCAATAATTTTCAACCAAAGAAGAATGAGAAGATGAGCTTCCCACCACTTGAAGAGATCTTTGTCAAAGCTCCAACTATGCGACCACTCTAAGGAAAGCCCGAGCCGATCATGTTCATGGGTAAGTTAATTCCCGGTTTTGAAATTTTTGTAGATGTTGCTGAGTTAGTGGAGCAAGTGAAGAAAAAGCTCACCCTGTCAATCAACAAAGAGAAGAATGAAGCTGCCCTGAAAGCCGAGAAGACTCCAGAAGAGATTGCTGCCCTAGTTGAAGAAAAGTTTGAAGACATTCTGCTTTATGATTCTGAGAACAATGATTTTGATTTTAATTTGTCTGCTTTGTATGAGGATGATGATGTTTTCTTTTCCAAAATGAATGCAATAAAGTCTGATTTTTCTTACTTGTGAGATGTTTCTCCTGATGGTTACATACATTCAAATAACAGTTACATGAGCATCTTTAATATTAATTATGTTAACACACAATCATTAAATTTGGGAACAACTGAAAACCCTAAAAACATTAGCATAACATCCGACCTTACTCCTGGTGAGAGAGAGAGATTTGAAAAAATATTCAAAAAATATGAAGAGGTGTTCACTTGGTCTTATGAAGATATGCCGGGATAGATCGAGACATAGCCGAGCATCATATTCCTACTTACACCCACATTAAACCTGTCAAACAAAAGCTTAGACGATTAAGACCTGAATGGGCTGAATTGGTCAAAAAAGAGGTCACTAAGCAAATATTAGTGAAGTTCCTTGAAGTGATAGAATACCCATATTGGCTAGCCAACATAGTACCTGTGCCAAAGAAAGATGGGAGGATATGGGTCTGCGTGGACTATAGAGATTTAAACAAGGCTTCCCCTAAGGATGATTTTCCTTTACCTCATATAGATGTACTCATTGATAGTGCAGCCTCTAGTGTGCTACACTCATTTGTGGATGGATTTTTCGGATACAATCAAGTGTTAATGGCCCAAGAGGATAAAGCCAAAACTGCCTTCACTACTATATGGGGTATATTTTGTTATAGGGTGATGCCTTTCGGCTTAAAGAATGCTGGAGCAACTTACCAAAGGATGGCCACCACATTGTTTCATGACATGATGCACAAAGAATTTGAAGTATATGTTGATGATATGATGGTTAAGTCGGATACAAGGGAGCAACACTTCCAGAATTTGGAATTATTCTTTGATAGAGCTTTGAAGCATAAGCTAAGATTAAACCTGAAGAAGTGTGTATTCGGTGTTACCTCAGGTAAATTGTTGGGACATGTAATTGGCCCAAATGGCATCGAGATAGATCCTGAAAAAGTCAAAGCAATCAGGGATATGCCGGCCCCTAAGACGGAGAGAGAAGTTCGGGGATTCATTGGTAAACTACAGTACATTAGTAGATTTATAGCAAAGCTCACAACAATCTGTGAGCCTATCTTCAAGTTGCTTAGGAAGAATTAGCCGGTCGTATGGAATGAAGAATGTCAAAAGGGCTTTGATCGAATAAAAGAGTATTTGTTGAACCCACCTATTTTGAAACCACCTAAACCCGGCAAACCTCTATTACTATACTTAGCAGTAGAAGAAGAGTCGATAGGAGCCATGCTAGCCCAAGCAGATGAGTTAAGGATTGAGCATGCCATTTACTACTTAAGTAGAAAGCTCCTACCATATGAAATTAAGTATAGTATTATTGAAAAAATGTGTATAGCCGTGGTTTGGTCTTTTAAGAAGTTGCGGCAGTACTTTCAATCATATAGTGTGCAAGCAATTTCTAGGTTGGATCCAATGAAATACTTAAGGGAGACACCCACTTTAATTGGGAAATATGGTCGATGGTTGATAATATTAGAAGAATTTGAGATCGAGTATGTAACTCGAAAAACAATCAAAGGTAGAGCGGTGGCAAAATTTCTAGCTCAACAACTATTACCAGAAAGTGAAGAGGTAATCTTGGAATTTCCAGATGAACATTTAGAAGCAATTGAAGTACAAGGGTGGAAAATGTATTTTGATGGAGCAGCAAACAGGAAAGGAGCAGGTTTAGGAGTTATACTAGAATAGCCAGAATGGGAACTCATCCCTTTAGCCAAAAAGTTGAAATTTAGGGCAACCAATAATATGGTGGAGTACGAAGCTTGTATTTTCGGTTTGGAAACCCTAATGATTATGAAGGTAGATAAGGTGGAAGTTTATGGTGATTCGTTGCTAGTAGTATCCCAAGTAAATGGAGAGTGGGAGTTGAAAGAAGAAAAATTGAAACCATACCATCACTACCTGACCATGATAAAGAAGAATTTTAAGGAGTGTAGGTTTATACACCTGTCAAGAGAAGAAAATCAGATGGCTGATGCCCTAGCCACATTGGCTTTGGTATGGGAAGATCCTGTTAACCTATTCCTTAAGCCTCTGATCTTGACCAGTTCATCAACTCCTTGTTATGAATATGAAACAATCATGGAAATTGATACAGACCATGATGCATGGTATGATACCATAAGATGATTTTTGGAAGAAAGAGAATACCCGCCAGGGGCAACAAAGAAAGAGAGAAGAGCCATAAGGAGGTGGTCACTGCAATACACCACATTCTATGGGGAGTTGTATCGAAGATGGCCCGATGGGGGTGCATTTGAGATGTTTAAGAAAGCCCGAAGTGGAGCGCATCATGTTAGAAATACATGCAGGAAGTTGCGGTCCGCACATGAGTGGTTTGGCCCTAGTTAAGAAGATTATTTGACAAGGTTACTATTGGTTGACCATGTGTAGACCCTTAATTTTTGACCCAATCCAGTCCATTGTGCTTTATTTAGTCCAAAATGATTTTTGTTGTTTAATTGGTCAAAAATAATTTTAATTAAATAATTTTTACCTTAGTATCTAATTTTTAGTAGTAAAAAATGAAAATTAACAAATAAAAATTAAAAATAAAAATAAAAATAAAAATAAAAATCGGAGTCGGAAAAAAATCGGCAGCAAAAAGTGGTCGCGCGGGCCCGTCGGGCCAACAGTGGCTCCCCCGCAGGATCCCGCGGGCTGGCACGCCCACGGGCCCGTCGCCAGAATTTTCGCCAGCGCGAATTTTTCAGCTGCAATTTTTAGAATTCTAATCCAATTAGGTTTTAATTTCTTTTTTTATTATTATTACTTACCTTAATTAATTAGGAATAAACAACCTAAAAACCACTATAAATAAGGACCAATTAAACCAAATCAAAGGAGGAAAAAACTTTTCATGATAGCTTTAGGTTTTGAAACCAAATCAAAGAAGGAAAGGAAAAACTCAATTGAATTAATATTTATAACAGCAGTAGCAGCAGTAGCACGAAAAAGAGGGAAGAAAAGAGGCAATCAAAGCTTGTCTTTGGAGCTAGTTCATCCAAGAAGAGTTATTTTTTGGTGAATCAACAAAAGAAGGTATGTTTTAATTCTTTTGATTTATGTTTTACAATAGCCAAATCTATAAAATTTTAGTTTTTTAAATCAAAAATCTTAGAACTTTAATTTAATTTTTCCAAGTTTAGAACATTAAAATCGTGGCTCTCTTTTATAAAAAGATTTAAAATTGTTATTTTTTTTCTTCTTAAAAACCCTTAAAACTCTAATTTAGCATATTTTTCAATAAAATCAAAATCAAATTCTGAATCTTTTAAGATTTTAAAGTAGGTTTTATTTCATCAAAAAAACATTAAAAAACATCTTTTCTACTTATAAAAACTTCAATTCATGTGTTTAAGTTCATAAAATCTCATAAAATATCAAATTGCTTTTTAAAAACCCTAAAAGTTATACATTACACGTGAACCGAATTCTAAGAGCCTAAATCCAAAAATCATCTTTTAAACCTAAAATAATGAACCCTAACCCTTTAAAACCTTAAACCCTAACTTTTTCTAAACTTTAAACCCTTTAAAACATAAAAAACATAAAAACATAAAAAACTCAAAAAAGCTACAGTAGCTCAATTCACTTTTTAAAATCATGAATTAAAAATATTTCAAAAAGTGTCTAAAACTCAAGTTTTATTATTTCATCATTCAAATCTTAATTTGTTTAATCAAAGTGTCTTGCTAACCTTTAAAAAACATAAAACCTAATCTATTTTAATTACCTAAAAAGTCATAGTAGCTTAAACTTTAGAATTTCCAAAGCCTTAACACATGAGATAAATAACCCTAAATAGAAATAGTAGCTATACTTGAACTTTTATTTGTTTTATTCAATTCCATAATTATTTATGCTTTGATTTATCTCTTATGCTTTAATCTATTTAATTTCAATACTTGATTTATTTAATTTGTCATGGATGGATGTTTTATATTTTGGTTAATACTTTTGATGAATGATTTATATATTATGGATGATTATTTACCTTTATTAATTAATTTAGACTTCCGAAAGTTGTAAGAGGTATGTTTCCACTTGGTGGGTACCTCATAAGTTAAACATCATGTAATTTAATTTTCTCTTCTATTTTAGAACTTATGTAAAGGGCATGTTTCTACCTTTTGGTGGGTGTCCTACTTAGGCATGTGATGTAAGGACATGTTTCCATCCTTGGATGGGTGTCCATTTATTTGTTTTGTTTTGATTGGACATTGCTTTGATTTTAATATAATGATGCTTTCTTTTTATTGTGTGTAGTATGGATAATGTTATTATACTTAAGAATTTTATAATATTAAGACCTGTAAAGGAGGCCGGTTCCAATGAACCGAGCGTTGTGGGGGTGCTGGGCCATTTCTCACCTTCCCCACACGTACCCAACTTTCCGAACCCATTAGGGGGTTGGGGATTCCATAGGAATCGAGTCATCCACCCCTTTCTTTTTCCCAGCCCGTCTGGGTGGCGACTCCATTTTCTCCGGACTTAGGTCCGTGTTCTCTAAGGCCCGGAGCCTAAACAGTGCCGAAGTCTCAAGAACCATTCCACTGGGAGTGGGGGCGAAAATCCCCGCTCACACCATGGAGAGAGACTGTATTGAGTTTGTCAAGAAGTGCCAGCAATTTCAGATGTACGGTAACTTGAATCATATGCCTCCTGAAGAACTGCATTCAATGTCTTCACCCTGGCCCTTTGCCACCTGGGGTATCGACATTATAGGAGAGATACATCCGACAGCTTCAAACGGGCACCGTTTTATTGTGGTAGCAGTTGATTATTTTTTTGAAATGGGTCAAAGCTGAATCCTTCAACAAGCTGGGTGCAAGTCAAATGGCTAGGTTTATCGAAAAGAATCTCATCTGCAGATATGGGGTCCCGCACAGTGTGATATCAGACAATTGGGTACAGTTTCAAGGAGTAGTTAAGGATTTATTCTCCAAGTACCACATCCAGCATCATCGATCTTCTCCTTATAGACCAAAGGATAATGGTGCAGTGGAAGCAACAAATAAGACAATTAAGCAAATTCTGTCCAAGATGACCAAGACTTACAGGGACTGGTCAGAAATGCTTCCCTTTGCTTTATGGGGATATAGGACGAGTGTGCGAACACCTACTGGAATGACACCGTTCTCTTTGGTTTATGGGATGGAAGCAGTATTGCCAATTGAGATTGAGATCAAGTCATTGAGAGTAGTCTTGGAAGCGGAGCTGCCTGAAACAGAATGGGTTGCGAGCAGATACACACAATTAGCTTTATTAGAAGAAAGAAGGCTAAAGGCACTGTATCATCACCAACTGTATCAAAAGAAGATAGCTCGGGCCTACAATAGAAGAGTCAAAATACGAAGATTCAGGGTTGGGGATTTGGTATTGAAGCAATGTAAGCCTAATGTATCTGACCCAAGAGGGAAGTTCAGACCTAGCTGGGAAGGACCATATGTTGTGAAACAAGTCATGAGCAAAGGTGCAGTAAAGTTATCAGACATGGATGGGAACGAATTTAGTGAGCCAGTAAACATTGACAGGTTGAAGAGGTTTTATGTATATATAAAAAAAGAGCTCGCTAGGTTGAAAACCCAAAAAGGGCAGCCTAGGCAAAAGTTAGAGCAGTCCGCTAGTTCCGAAAACCCAAAAGGGCGGGCTAGGCAACAATAAGGGCTAATGAGAGAAAATCGTCAATTAGAAAACCTGAAAGGGCTAATTGGAAACAGGAGTGATCTTGTGTATGCTGGCTTTATGTTTGGTTGTTCCCCAATTTAATAAAACAGAATTAATGATTAAATTTGTTTTATGTGCACTGTTATAAGTATTTGACCAGATACGGATGAAAAAAATAATCATAATTGCAAAAGGTGATGACAAATTATTAATGGAAAAGAAGCATCTTTTATTATTTTAGTTATTTTTCATCCTAACAAAACACTTTATGAATTGACAAATATAAAATCTATGGTAGTCGATAAGTGTAACGTGCAGGCCAGCTTTGCCTCAGCCGATCCAGGTAGGCTTCAGTCAAGCAAGGCATGTCTAGGTCGGGAACAAAATCAGAATCATAACGCTCAGCTCCATATTGAAGCCCAAGTCGATGAGGATCATAGCATTTACCTTGACAAAGAGCAGCAAGGGGAACATACATCAAGTATGTCTGCATGGTAATATGAGAAATCTTCCACCAAGGTACCAACCAACGGATATTGACCTCAGAACGTGAGTGGATCAAGTCAACCCAGTCAACATATGAAGAAGCTGGGTGGAGTAGCTTCCTAGCAGAATGATGACGAGGCAGGTATCTGGCAAAATCCATGGAGGGAGTATCAAGCAAACAAAGACGTTCCTGAAGCCAAATCTACAAAGAAAGAATTAAAAAAAAAAAGAGGTCTGCTAAGTTGAAAACCCGCAAGGGCAGCTTAGGCAAAAATTAGGACAGCTCGCTAGTTCCGAAAACCCATATGGGCGGACTAGGCAAAAATTAGAGCAATAAAAAAAACCTAAATTGAAAACCCAGAAGGGCAGTTTAGGTAATTACCTGAAGCAACAATGGGCTCCCGGTTAGTCTCTTTGACATTCCTTATTTAAATCGGTCTAATCCAACTAAGGTTTCGGCTAAAATCACAGGTACCGACGACAAGCCGCCTTCCATTTGATCCATGATATCCAATACTCATGGGTCAATATCGCCGTCAGGAGAAACAAGTAAGAATTGGCCGAGCAAGCAAAGACAAAGCATGCATCCCCAAGCCTTAGTAGGAGCCAAATGAGAAAAACAAAAGTCAATCAAAGGAGCAAGAAGAATTTTTTCACCTCTCATCAACCGAAGAATCTCGGGTTTCGGAATTTGAAATAACATCTGCATCTTCTGTTGAGTTTTGGAAATCAATGTGGGTAACACCATTTGCTGATTGTTGGGATGTCCAAGGATGGCCTCAAATTCTTCAATCAAAGGACACATTTCAAAGCCATTAATTCTAAACACCCTCGAATCCGTATTCCATAAGGAAGCCGAGGCATGTAAAAAGGAGTGGTCCAATTTGACATTTTGAAAGCATTTTAAAACATCAAGCTTTGACCATGAAATTTGCTTCCAATGGTTGGCATCCATATTCTTAAATAGAATTTTTATTTTCTTTAAATGGTGCTCGGTCATGGTTGATGAATAAAGGGGAACCAAAATTGCTAAAGAGAGAGTATTCACTTTGGAAGAGAGATTCTTGGCTTATGAATTGAAATATGGCATGCAAGGTGATTTATATAGAAGAAAATAAACCTTTTCCAAAAGTGAAATGGAAAAGATGATGGAAAAGGATAAGACCATATGGCACAAGGAAAGGAAGTGATCACAATTTCTTTTTCCATTTTGGAATTGGTTTAACAAATGAAGTGGATTAATTATGATGTATTATATATAAAAAAATAATAAAGAAAAAATGGCAGTAACGAAAAAAAAAAGATTACAGTAAAGAGGAAAATTGTATATTTTTCATTATTGTACAATGTTTTACAATTGTTTCAATATTTACATATCACTAAGAGGGTGGTGGTAGGTCATCAAATAAAGACTTGAAAAAGTCGTCGCATGTTGGAGGAGGGGCCAAATTACTCATCCCGGGATCATCCAAAGCAGAAGCACCAAAATCCCTATTGCCTTGGAGTTCTGATTTGTCCTGGTCCTCATCAGAAGTACACGAAAGGATCTCATGGTCATCAGCCTGGGGGCCTCTCAATGAAGAAGCACCGGGATCCCTTATTCCTTGAAATCGGAAGTCTCGAAAATTTTGTTCGGATTGATGATATAAACTTTCAAAATTAGAAGCCTGCTGACGACTTACAGCCAACTCTTTTTTAAGCTTCTTGTTTTGTTCTTCAAGCATCCGCTGTGAGCCAAGAAGGAAAAAGGTAAGAGCATACATAATCATGCATACATATAGCATAAACTATTACGAAATAAGAAACATACCAGGTAATTCATGTCAATGCCTTGCGGATAAGATTGTAACATCCTCTAACAATTCTTATATAAAAACTATCAGAGAATGTTATAATATACCCTGTTCGCGCTCCAATCAATTTCAGAGAAACTCTCTTCATAAATAAAATTTTCAAATAATAATACAATCTGCGTATCACAACACTTAAAGTCCAACATTTAGACCAATTTTCAGTATCTCAAATATCGATCAGATAAACTTTATAAGTTCATCAAGTCAAATAAATAAACAATACATTTCCTTCAATATACTCATTCACTAGAATCTGAAACTTCGTTCTCTAAACACATAAATCTTATTATGTTTACACATTTATACAATCTCTCAAATTGCCAAATTGATGTATCTAAATACATTTATCACTTATGAATACAATATACACAAGATCTTCATCTGTTCTTAACTTGCTCCAATGTCCTGATACCTGCGTGTTAGAAAATAATTCTAACACGCTAAGCAAAGCTTAGTGGTGCTTGTATATATATATTTTATCACTTAATATTAAAGAAATATATTTATAAAAAATATAGTAATAACACTTAGTTTTAAGGAGTATTTCAATATATTAACTCATTTCAGTAATAAATCAACATACCATGCTGATTATACAAAATAATAACTATCCCTGCATAAAAGTTATCATATAATACACTACTTTCAGTATTGCAGCTTGTCTCATTAAGAATCATTTTATTCAATACTTGCTTTCTCATTTGATAACATTGTTCACAATACATTATTTTGTTTTTCAATAATTCTTCCTTTTCAAGTTATACATCTATTACTATACTTTAGAGCGCTTTGTATCTCACATCATGTTATACACTTTCAATCATTTGATATACTTTGGAGCACTTTGTATCTCACAGCATTATATACACTTTCAATCATTTGATTAGCTCAATACATTGAGCATAACATTTCCATTACAATCATTAGAACTTTCACGTGTAAGCATTAATATATTTATTACCAATCACTTTTACACTGGAACACAATACTTCAATTTTAAGTACTTGACTTATCTATGATTTTACATTTCTTTCATTAGTCACACTACCATGTTCACATATATTTTCATTAATTATGCCCATACATACTAAACTTAGATCATAATTTTGGATAACATGTTAATGTAGCAATCTCAAGAATTTATAATGGCAATTATGCCCACTATCACTGATAACACAATGTGTCCATTAATGGCACGAGGTGCCCACTATCACTGTGGCTAGCCATCCTCTGGTTAGCCATTCAATCCAAAGCTAGATATAAATTTAGTATGATTTGGGCAATTCATTAATTTTGATGAACACTACACTGTTTATTTCCTTTCATTAGTACTATACTCTTATCAACATTTGATAGGATATATATATATATGTGTGTCACTTGTCTAAAGTTTATCACTCGTTTTCATACATTTAACACATTAACACAAAAGTATGGACTATACACATATTAGTCTCATGTCATTGATTAACACTTGTTTATATAAACACTCACTTGTTTATATAAGCACTTGTTTTATATTTCACTTGGTGATATCATTTCATTAGTACATTACTCTTATCAACATTTAGTATGATATATATATTTGTCACTTATCTTAAGTTTTTCACTCTTTTTCATGCATTTAACACATAAACATGAAGTTTCAATACAATTATTCACATATTAGTCTCATATTAGGCCCGTAGATCACAAATTACAAGCCAAAAACATTATTTAGGTACCCACGGCCTTGGCATCTCAACCCCATGCCCGTGGTATCCAAAACGAAGCTGTAAAATAAGTTTGAAGACCCCACGGTCATGGCCTTCAAGGGCCACGGTCATGGCATCTAAAACTCTTCTGTTCTCTCGAATTTTTTTGAAGAAACATCATCACTTTCAATCCCGCGGTCTTGGCACTCAATTGCCACGGCCGTGGCATTGATTTCGGGACTGTTTTCGAAGTAAAATCATGTATTCTGCACTTTTAACTTCATCAAACATAAACATGTTGAAGATCTAAGATAATAATTGATCAAACTCAATATTTTGACATAAAAAGTGTTCATATCAAATACCTTCATTTGATTAAACTTTTAACCATTTCATATGGATAAAAACATAATCAAATCCTTCACTTCTCATCATTATATCTTTATACATAACTTAATCAATCAATTAAATCATTTAAACTTGTAAAAAGTCATATTTTTATAAAATATAAATCAAAAGCACATACCTTGTTGATAATCATCACTTTTCCAACTTAATCTTAAGTTTTGATTCAACGGTGGTGATGGCGTGGAGAGAAGAAGAAATCAGAAACTTCTCCACACACACACAACACATATATATTTTTAATCTAGTGAGGGAATGCTCATAATAACTATGGTGCACCCTCATTCTTAACTGTTGATTTTAAATCGAGTTTTAATTTCGTAAAACAGTAAAAATACTCTTTTCAGTAAAGTTTTAAGCTACACAATATACTATTCTTTATGTGTAGCATTTATCCATCACACTTTTGTCACTATACACTATGCATTTTTCAATATTTGTTAAAATGTCCCTGATTAAAATCTTGACCATTACAATTCTCCCCCACTAAAGAAATTTCGTCCTCGAAATTTATATACTATGGCACTAAGCTACTTTTTAAGTCATTTTAAATTTCACATACAATCAATGATTTTATTAACTTATATAACATTTCTTTCTATCTGATATCAAGCAATATAACACTTTCAGAGTAATCTTATTATAGAATTGTAGAAAATTCAGCTCTACACACTTACACTTTTCAAACTCCATTTAATAATTACCTTTAACTCTCTTTAGAAGTTTTGTTTTATATATAATTTGTATCATTACATTTCACTGTTACATATATATCTCGTTATTTCTTGTATATACTGAATATTAAATCCTAGTTCCGGATAGCGGGTCACTGATGGCAAGTAAATGCCCACTGTATCAATATGGCCAAAGGCCCACTATGGCATGAATGTCCACTGTATATGATGTCACGAAGTGACCACTGAGAGAAAAGAACCAAAGGTTCTTTATGATACAAAGCGTCCACTGATGGCATGGCTGCCTATATCGCTGGGACATATATATAAAAAAAATGTCCTCTATGGCACAAAGTGTCCACTTTCGATATGGAACATAAATGTTCTTTATGGCACAGAGTGCCCACTGTCAATATGGGACATAAGTGTCCTCTATGGCACAGAGTGCCCACTGTCAATATGGCATAAAATGCCCACTATCACACCCTTTAGCTAATCCAGAAACTAGTTTTAACATCAGTATCATTTCTTTCAATAGTACAAAGTATTGTCAATTATAATATTTTTTGAAATATAACACTTTCTCTTTACAATGTTTGTTTCTTACTGTAAGTGTATAAGATATAAACAATCATTTCAAACATAACACATATACACATTATACTTGTTTTCAATTAGTTCGATTGATTTTATTTATTCATCAATCTTTATCTTTTCAAATCATTTCCATGTGTCCACTGTAATAATGAAATCTACAAAGATTTCCACTATTTACTTGTTTCATTCTTTTCTTAACATATTAAGAATTTATCACTATTCTTTCACTTTAAGAGTACATGTACATTTATACTTTATTCTCTATGTCTCATACACACATTCACACACACACATATATGTATAAATTACTAACTTGTTCTACCATACATCATGTCACTTGAAGGGTTCACTACCTTCACATTTCACTACATTCTTTTCTTTTTACATTATCACTTCCTTTCTTTCCATTTGTAATCAATTAGTATTAAGTAATTCTTTAACACTTCTACATATATAATCTATACCTTGGCTTTAATCACTAAACAATGTTACTATCACATAGTTCATCAATACACAATATGTAAATCTCACATTCTTACTTTCATTACTTAATCAATTTGAATATACCTCTTTAATTTCTTTAACTTGCTCTTCATATTATGTACAATCATTACTGATTTATCAATCTATCATTCTTCTCACATTGCTTCAGAAATTATCTTATTTCATCATGAAGATGTTAAATCCACTAATCACTTGTAATTGTCTTTTATCTTTTCTCTACCTTTACACTTCTTTCACATCTCAATTACATTTATCCATACTTTCCTCACGTTCTCTTCACATTTCAGTTTCATCATTTAATGGATTGATTTCATTTCAATCTTATAAGCAATCTTTTATCACTTATAACTATTTTCAAGATGTAATCATTAATTCACTACTAATTCCATCGATAAACTCTACTTTGTGAAAGTATGCATATTACTAAAATTTTGTAGAACAGAAGTATACATAGCCAGATACATGACCATGCGAATGGTCTTGCACGTCTCAACTGAAATTTATTTTCAATGTTTTAAGGGCACAAATATATGCATGTCCATATGAATGCTCAGGTATCTCACTATTGGAATTTCTTCTCAATGTTTGAAGAATAGACATTTACACAAGCATATGCATGACTATACAAATAATCATGTGTATCACTACTAGAATTTCTTTTCATGATTTAATCAATAAGTTATGAAGAATGCAACTCATACACTTTAAGGAAACAAAATCCAACTCTTCAAGGCACAATCAAATTCAAATCTCAATTTCCATAACCCTTTCAACCTTATTTTCTTTCACAACTGGATATTAACTTTTAAATGATTCAATGATAGATTTAATCATTGTTCTAGTTAAATACACATTTACATATTGCACGGAGAACTTTACTATCATAGAAGTAAAGTTTTCACAATTATATTTTTTTTTCATAATTATTTACTACATCATATCTTTCACAAGTACTGGTGTTTTATTAATTCACAACTCTCTTTTCATAATAAACTCAAGATCATTTCATTAAATAGCACTCAATATTATTCAAGCACTAGTCACTCTTTACCAATACTCTTCCATTACTTTTCATTTCAATCTTTTGTTTTGATGATGTTTTAGAAGGCAATAGAAATCTTTCAATAAGTTTTAGGCTTGTTATCCAATATACTCACTTGTACAATAGTTTCGATACATTCACGTGCTTTCATTTAACTATCACTTCAATCCTTAATGTTGAAACATTATAAAAATAATTACTTTTGACACTTTAACACTCCATTATCCATATTTCACCTTTAAAGTACAGCTCGAATTCATTTCAAGCTATAAGGGTATTTTCATAATTTCTTACCTCTTCGAACTCTTTTTCCACTATATGGATATTATCCATACTAGGATTTAATATTACTCTTATTAAGGCTTATTTAACCTTATCACTATCAGTTTCAAATGCTCTCATATCATAATCAATCCAATTTGACACTCAGATATTCACTTAATGTAGAACATCAATACTTAATATTGTACAACATGACCATTCTCATTCTCGTCAGAAATTTCATGCTCGAAATTTATTTCTCTGTCATAATTCATTCCTCAAATTCCAATAATTATTACACTTTCACTGTGTTACTTTGGCATATCTCTTTCACTAATCATATCTTGTTTTCTTTTCACATCATTCTTTATCACAAATAGATCTAGTGCACTCCAAACAACACATTACGAATTGTCAATCAAGTCTTAGTAAACATTTTATTACCATAAAAATATGGAATATCAATTGTACCACAACACATATTCACTTATTCACTTCACATAACTTAGAAAATTACATTTCACTTCTCCCATAGCTCCACATTCCAGAAACGCCTAAATCACGCTCTGACACCACTAAATGTAACATCCTCTGACAATTCTTATATAAAAACTATCAAAAAATGTTATTCTATACACTGTTCGCGCTCCAATCAATTCAGAGAAACTCTCTTCATAAATAAAATTTTCAAATAATAATACAATCTGCATATCACAACACTTAAAGTCCAACATTTAGACCAATTTTCAATATCTCCAATATCGATCAGATAAACTTTATAAGTTCATCAAGTCAAATAAATAAACAATACATTTCCTTCAATATACTCATTCACTAGAATCTCAAACTTCGTTCTCTAAACACATAAATCTTATTATGTTTACACATTCATACAATCTCTCAAATTGCCAAATTGAAGTATCTAAATACATTTATCACTTATGAATACAATATACACAAGATCTTCATCTGTTCTTAACTTGTTCCAATGTCCTGATACCTGCGTGTCAGAAAACAATTATAACACGCTAAGCAAAGCTTAGTGGTGCTTGTATATACATATTTTATCACTTAATATTAAAGAAATATATTTATGAAAATATAGTAATAACACTTAGTTTTAAGGAGTATTTCAATATATTAACTCATTTCAGTAATAAATCAACATACCATGCTGATTATACAAAATAATAACTATCCCTGCATAAAAGTTATCATATAATACACTACTTTCAGTATTGCAGCTTGTCTCATTAAGAATCATTTTATTCAATACTTGCTTTCTCATTTGATAACATTGTTCACAATACATTATTTTGTTTTTCAATAATTCTTCCTTTTCAAGTTCACATATAGGATCATTTCATTCAATCTATACTTTTCAGCACTTACATCTATTACTATACTTTAGAGCACTTTGTATCTCACATCATGTTATACACTTTCAATCATTTGATATACTTTGGAGCACTTTGTATCTCACAACATTATATACACTTTCAATTATTTGATTAGCTCAATACATTGAGCATAACATTTCCATTACGTTCATTAGAACTTTCACGTGTAAGCATTAATATATTTATTACCAATCACTTTTACACTGGAACACAATACTTCAATTTTAAGTACTTGACTTATCTATGATTTTACATTTCTTTCATTAGTCACACTACCATGTTCACATATATTTTCATTAATTATGCCCATACATACTAAACTTAGATCATAATTTTGGATAACATGTTAATGTAGCAATCTCAAGAATTTATAATGGCAATTATGCCCACTATCGCTGATAACACAATATGTCCATTAACGGCACGAGGTGCCCACTATCACTGTGGCTATCCATCCTCTGGTTAGCCATTCAATCCAAAGCTAGATATAAATTTAGTATGATTTGGGCAATTCATTAATTTTGATGAACACTACACTGTTTATTTCCTTTCATTGGTACTATACTCTTATCAACATTTGATAGGATATATATATGTGTGTGTCACTTGTCTAAAGTTTATCACTCGTTTTCATACATTTAACACATTAACACAAAAGTATGGACTATACACGTATTAGTCTCATGTCATTGATTAACACTTGTTTATATAAACACTCACTTGTTTATATAAGCACTTGTTTATATTTCACTTGGTGATATCATTTCATTAGTACATTACTCTTATCAACATTTAGTATGATATATATATTTGTCACTTATCTCAAGTTTCTCACTCTTTTTCATGCATTTAACACATAAACATGAAGTTTCAATACAATTATTCACATATTAGGCCCGTAGATCACAAATTACAAGCCAAAAAATATTATTTAGGTACCCCACGGCCGTGGCATCTCAACCCCACGCCCGTGGGATCCAAAACGAAGCTGTAAAATAAGTTTGAAGACCCCACGGTCGTGGCCTTCAAGGGCCACGGTCGTGGCATCTAAAACTCTTCTGTTCTCTCGAATTTTTTTGAAGAAACATCATCACTTTCAATCCCACGGTCGTGGCACTCAATTGCCACGGCCGTGGCATTGATTTCGGGACTGTTTTCGAAGTAAAATCATGTATTCTGCACTTTTAACTTCATCAAACATAAACATGTTGAAGATCTAAGATAATAATTGACCAAACTCAATATTTTTGACATAAAAAGTGTTCATATCAAATACCTTCATTTGATTAAACTTTTAAGCATTTCATATGGATAAAAACATAATTAAATCCTTCACTTCTCATCATTATATCTTTATACATAACTTAATCAATCAATTAAATCATTTAAATTTGTAAAAAAGTCATATTTTTATAAATTATAAATCAAAAGCACATACCTTGTTGACAATCATCACTTTTCCAACTTAATCTTATGTTTTGATTCAACTCATGGAAAGAAGGAAGAAGAAAGAAGTGAAGATGGTGGTGATGGCGTGGAGAGAAGAAGAAATCAGAAACTTCTCCACACACACACACACACATATGCACACACACATATATATATATATATATATTTTTAATCTAGTGAGGGAATGCTCATAATAACTATGGTGCACCCTCATTCTTAACTGTTGATTTTAAGCTGCACAATATACTATTCTTTACGTGTAGCATTTATCCATCACACTTTTGTCACTATACACTATGCATTTTTCAATATTTGTTAAAATGTCCCTGATTAAAATCTTGACCATTACAAAGATGGTCCAGCCTCATGATCAAACAATCCAACAACCTGCAATGATCATTAAAGAATCAAAGAAAGAAAGAGCAGTTGCAATGGAAAAGTGGTAAGAGTTTTACCTCAGAAGTATTGGTCCCGAGATATGGAATAGACTCTCCTACATGTTCCCCCTCATCTCTACCCTCATTTCCATCGGAAATCCCCCGCACACCGACAGGAGATACATCAAAGTGCAAGAGTCTTATTTGAATAAAATGAGCATAAAATGGACCTGGTAAATCGAGAAATAACTCGGCATTAAAACCATATCGGTCCGACCACCAAGCATCCTCCGGCATCGACATAATATTTAAAGTGTATTATGGGATTTGCATCGGGAACCTTCGCTGCTCTTGGCCGAGAAACCATTCGTGGACTCTCTCCCCGAGAAACCAGCCGCTAGACACTGGGCCAGCAATAACTTGGCGAGAATGTTGAAAAGACAGTGCAGCCCTCATCAAAGGAGACCAGTTTGCTCGCTCTTCTGGATTCCACCAGGCCAAATTCACCTGCAGGATAACATAAGGTAAGTAAAACTGTAACACCCCGATACTCCATATAAGTACTATACATACACTTGGTATACATACAGTAAGTATATAAAGTATAAGGATGTCACTTTTCGATACATTTTTTTTAAAACCTTTAGCAAAGTTCAAACCACAATACATTAATTTAAAGAACATTTACAAATCATTATATTTTTAATGATCTTACATATATATATATATCATAATCTTATCTTTATTAAAACTTCATTTATACATATACATACACTCTTGTCAGAAATACATCATAATTAAAATTTATACATGTATGCATCACCCTCTAGTTGGTCTCGACAAACTCTTACTCTTCTCGTGGCACAACGAAAGACTTCATATCTTCCACCTAGTTACCTGCGCAATTACACATCTGCGCTAAGCCCGAGAGCTTAGTAGTACAAATATAATATATAAACATACATTATAGAAATTCTAACATATAATGAAATATCACTTCCATGTACCATTAGTTTCTTATTATGTTTTTCCTTTTGAATTGCACCTTTCATATATCTCAACTAATTTCATATATTATATACATATCATTATCACCAACCACAATCCATCATCATTACTCATAATCAATATATCAATATACACATTACACATCATACTTCATAACATTGTTTTATTCACAATTCATCAATCATAACCCATCATTAACACTCACAATCAATATATCAATACATGTTAGTGTATGTGCCCTAGGCCATTTGTTTGGATCTTTATGTTATACATTCATTATTAATAAATGAGGTTTTATTATCATTATTGTTGTTTGCATGTTACACAATTTTGATATTTGTCCCTGGTTTATTATTATTATAGAGATAAAAAAAAATAAATAAATAATTCTTAACCAGTATGAACATTGATTTGATGATCATCAGATGGTTATGTGTATAGTGATACAAATCAATTTCATAAATAGTTGTTAGAGAACAATGTATTGGATAGACCCATCATGAGATTACTACATGGGTTAGTGTCATAAGTAAATCTCATGATATTTATGTAATAATTCTTTGACTTGAGATTGTCATAGTTTCCAATATAAGGACTATTATATTTTGACATGATCAAACATTATCCGTAACTGGATAGTAATAAAGGTTATGTTCATATATGATAGAAATTATGTAGAGGATAATGAACAATCAAGATAGAATTTGTCCCTCTCTTTGAGAGAGATATCTTTTGGGCCCCTCGATAAGTGAGACTGTGAAATGCATGGCCGTGCTCAAATGAATTGATAATGTGATCAATTTCATTTGTTTTTATCAGTCTACTTGGAGATCGAGTAATCATAAGTTTGGACAATATAAGTATGACGTTGACCATGACTTATGTTCAAGCTAGATATCGTGTGACAAAGGGATTAATGCATATACTATTATTAGGCAAATTGGACATTCCTTATATTAATTGGGTAGTTGTAACGCCTTGCTAGAGGCCAATTATGACTTGTTGATTTAATAGAGATTAAATTGACTGCCAATTAATATGGGCCTATCGGGTCACACACAAGAATGCGTTTTGGGCTGGATATAATATTAATAATATTAATATTAGATATTAATATTTATTATTATTATTATTTTCGTTTTTATATATATATTATTAGATAATATATTCAGAATCCTAATTAGATTTGGATTCTGAATTTGACTTACCTTATCCAATTATATTTATTATTAGATAATGTATTCAGAATCCTGATTAGACTTGGATTCTGAATTTGACTTTCCGTATCCAATTTTGAATTGGATTCTGGAGTGATTATATTCACTCCAGACGTTAAGTCTTCTCAGAGGTAACAATAAAAACAAAGAGGAACGAAAAAGGTAACTCTAATACGTTTTTAGAGAAAACGTTTTTCCAGCCTTCGCTGTTGCAGAGAGCTAGCACTCCAAACGGTAGCATTCGTGTGGATACGCGACAGAGGGTGTTTCGCGATCGAGGCATCTCTTCAAAACTGTGATTTCGAATCATCAACAGGTTAGTTCTTTGAACACTTTTGTCGAATTAAATGAACAACATGGATCCTGGTGGGAAATCAGAGATCAAATATTTTTCCGCTGCGTGTTTTTGTTTGCAGTGATCTCCTTAATTTCCTAACAATACACACATTACACAACATACTTCATAACATTATTTGATTCACAATTCAATAATCATGAATCACATTTCCAACAAGTCAACCATAGATCTCATTACTCATTTATTTCAACATTTGTATATCATATTGACAACAAAGACAGACTCGGGCCCAAACGACACTAATATGCCATTCTATTTTCAGAGTTAATGCTTTGGTTTAATCATCACATTTATCATTATCATAGACCCAACTAGGCTTCAAGGATTTAGGTTCAACCAAACTTCAAGGGGAACAAAGCATGCTAAGTATCAACCCAATTTGGCTCCAAGAATCAATCCAACCTATCTTCAAGGGTTGTAACATCTCAATTAGGCTTCAAGGACTAGACCCAACCAAGCTTCAAGGGGAGTAAAACATGTTAAACTTCTACCCAACTTGGCTTCAAGGATCAAGCCCAACCTAACTTCAAGAGATTGTTACTCATATTAGGCATGCCACCAACAACAAACTCTGAGAATAGAATAACACATTAGCTACACAATTCATTGATTATTTCATCATCAATATCATTTTCAATTCTCATCATCATCTAGGCAAACATGCCTTATTTCTTTCAATTGAATCATCATTGCCAATCACAATGGCTTCACATCACATTTGAGTTATCATAGCCAATCACAATGGATTTACATCACATTTCAATCCACATTATAGCAATTCATCATTCAAATACACAATCATTTATCTCATCATATCCTTCACATTTCATATTCCATCATTGATATATACAACATCAATTACATTAACTAGGCAAACATATCATTATTCAATCATATCATCTAGGCATGCTTCAATCATATTATTCACATCATTATAAATTGCATTGTACATACCTTTTTGAATGATCCTCATCTCTTTCACCCTCAAGAACTACTCCCACCACGCTATACATAATCAATTACTTCATCATCTTCTTCACATTTTACATATAGCATCATTGATGTAACATTGCAAAGTACATTATTCATATAACACATAATATTGTTCATATAATATCATATGCATCATCAATATCATCAAATGTATGCTATAAATCTCAACATCATATGAATGTATGTTCCACATATATTTGTTTAGGTCATTCTTTGTTTTCAAAGGGTTTAGAGTGTTTATGTTTAGGTTTAGGTACAACAAGACCTTTGAGGAATCAAAACAATGTGAGAAAAGTAACAAACAATCACAGTAGCTAACACCATCAAGGGACACGGCCAAGCTTGTGGCCGTGTCTCTCAATTACAATTCAAGCCGAGGCAGACACGGGCAAGGGGACACGGCCGTGTTTCTCAACAAAATTCAGGCAGTGGCAAACATGGGCAAGGGACACGGCCAAGCTTGTGGCAGTGTCTCTCCAAAATCCATCTAACACGGCCAAAATTCCTTAAACTTGGCCGTGTCTCCCAAAAATCTTAAGTTTTGGCAGTGTCTCATCTTTGGTTTGGCCGTGTCTCACAAGAATGAAAACCCTAAACATGGCCAAGTCTCTTTTGATTGCATTACAACACCTTATGCACATCATAATCTCATTCAAATGGATATAAACAATGTCATTAAGACTTATTTTACATATTCATCACAATATTCTCATAACAAAACATTAATAACACATTTAAACACACACCACTTTAAAACCCTAAAACCAACATCCTTCTTATTCTTTCAATACCAACATCCACTTAATTTACCATCCTCAAACCAAAACCAATACCAATTTAACTTACAATCCATTTCAACACTTATAAACACATCTCAACAACACCAAATCATAATCTCAACACAACAAAACTCACTTCAAACACAACTTCAAAAATAACCAAGGAAAACAAGAAAGTACTTACCTCAATTGAAGAAATTACACAAATCTCCAACTTAATCCTTTGATTCTTCCTTCAATTTGATGTTAGAAATGAAAACACTTCTCTTACTCTCCCTTTCCTTATGGTAGCCGGCCAAACAATGTAAAGAAGAAAAATGAATTCAAGTCAACCTTTTCTTCTTCTTTAAATTTCCACCAAGCAAATCTACAAGAGCAATTACTAACATACCCTCATCCATATAACTTAACTTCTTTTTCTTATATGCCCTTTATAGTAATTTCCCATATCACAAATAAAATATCTTCTTCCCTTGACTCCTCATTTTGACCAACATATATGCTATATATATTACCATATACCCAACATATACACTTTCTCTAAAAATGCTTTTCTCTTTCAAATTAACATATACATTCAATTCAATTAAAACAACAATAATATTCAAAACTTCTAGGGCATACCTTGGGATATTACAAAAACTTTTGCAAAACGTTTAAAGCATACTAATGTTATTTTACCTGATCCCAGGTTAAGGTGCTCAACACAAAGCGATGAGTATGCACATGATGGGTGCCGGGAACGTTCACACGATCAGATAACCAGAAATTTAATCTCGGATACCCGATTCTCTCTCGAGAAATGCCGGGTACTCTCACCAGGTTGCGTTCATATGCCCATATCTGCAATAACAACAAAGATCACAAGAGGAAAAGGGAAAAGACATTGGTGGAAGAAAGAATACCTCGACAACCGCCATCAAGCCGACAAAAGAATTATTGTTTCGACAAAGCTTATCAAGGCCATGATAAAGACATGCGAGACCAGCTTCACCCCAGCCAAAAGATGGTACCATTCTGAGATAAGAAAGGGCACTCAACACTGATAAGTGAATAGATGATTCAGTGCTGCCAAAGATGGTCGATCCGAGCAGATATAACAAAAATCCTCGGGCATACTGTTCAGCCCTGTTTCTGCCAATCCGACCTTCGTAGTTCATCAAATAACTACGAATTGGCTCAATTTTTATCTTACGGGATCCTTTATATGATGGTTCCATACCAATTAATTCCTGAATTTCTTCAAATGTTAAAATTTCATTGGTTAGAGGAACCGGAGCACCATCATATCGAAGGCCGGTTATGGCAGTAAAATAGACCGGACCAATTGTCATCTCCCCAATGGGCAAGTGAAAAGTGTGAGTTTATCCAGCCATCGCTCTGCCAGCGCCTGGACCACGCTTCGGTCTATTTGATATTCTTCGGACGGCAATTGTAAGACAAACTGCTCAAAGCTGCAATCTCGGATAATCTGCCTTACCCGAGAAGGCACTACATCATACCATTGTCGAGCTTTGTAAATACACCCTCCGGCCCGAACGACACAATGATCGTGCTAACACAGACCCAGGTAAGTTAATACTAGGTAAGTACGCATTATTCAATCTATTTAAATTAATTTATTTTTCATAATAATAATAAAAAGTAATAATTAAAAATAAATAATTAAAAAAATAATATAATAATGAATAAAAAAATAAAAAAAGAAATTATTACCTCGCTCTTTTGATTGGAACTGCAATGAAGCGGCATCCCGGCCAGTATATCTAGATTTCCGTCTTCATGATGCCGAATAAACTCCAATAATTCGGTATTAGAATGAGTCCGCGACCTCGAAGGATGCATTGTTTTTGGAAAATGTGCTGAAATTGAAAAGAAATTTGAAAGGATTACAAAATTGAAATTGAAATTTTGAAATGAAATGGAGAATTGATGGCCTTTTATAGAGGAACGGCAAGCAGATGAAAACAAACTCAAAACTGTTCATGAATAATGAATTTTACTATTTATAAATAGTATTACTATTGATAAATAGTAAATATCACTATTTATAAATAGTATTACTATTGATTAATAGTAAATGTTACTATTTATGAATAGTAAATATTACTATGCATGAATAGTATTACTATTGGTGAATAGTAAAATCACTTTTTCCAATAGTAAAATACTATTTAATACTATTTGCAAATAGTGAGTTTACTATTTACGAATAGTGAATAGTGCATGAACAGTAACTACACAGTAAATAAACAGAAAATTTAATTATTCACTTTGATCATTCAAATAATTGCGAGTATACAAATGTTTTTACACCCAAGGGGCAATAGGAGGACATATGCCTAAAATTTAGCTAAACTTCTTAACTCGGGTCCAGAACCCAAAATTTTCTTAGGTCCATAACCTAAAATTTTCTAGGTCCAGAACTTAGCTATGGTCCAGAACCCAAATTACCCTTAGGTCCAGAAACTAGAATTTTCTAAGTCCAGAACTTAGCTCGGGTCTAGAACCCAAATTACCCTTAGGTCCAAAACCTAGAATTTTCTAAATCCAGAACTTAGCTTGGGTCCAGAACCCAAATTACCCTTAGGTCTAGAACCTAGAATTTTCTAAGTCCAGAACTTAGCTCGGGTCTAGAATCCAAATTACTCTTAGGTCCAGAACCTAGAATTTTCTAAGTCCAGAACTTAGCTCGGGTCCAGAACCCAGATTACCCTTAGGTCCAAAACCTAGAATCTTTCCTGAGTCCAGAATTCGAACCAGGTCTAGAATCTAAATTTCCCTTAGGTCCAGAACCTAGAATCTTGTCTAAGCCCAGAACTTAGCTTGGGTCCAGAACCCAAATTTTCCTTAGGTCCAGAACCTAGAGTCATCCTTGAGTCCATAACTCAAACCGGGTCTAGAACCCAAATTTTTCATAGGTCCAGAGCCTAGAATCATCCTCGGGTCCAGAACCCAAAATAAGTCGCCATATCAAAAATTAAGTTTTGTTGCTTTTCACTCTCTTTCACTAAGGTTTCAGATCATTCAAGCAGGGGGCAAACTGTAGACCCTTAATTTTTGACCCAATCCGGTCCATTGTGTTTTATTTGGTTTAAAATGATTTTTCTTGTCTAATTGGTCCAAAATACTTTTAATTAAATAGTTTTTGCTGGCACGCCTATTGCCCCTGCCATGGGCCCGGCCACAGTTTTTGCCAGCGCAAAATTTTTTGACGCAATTTTTTGAAACCTAATCTAATTAGGTTTTAAATTCTTTTTTTATTAATATTAAATGCCGTGTAGAATTAGGAAGAAATAACCTAAAAACCACTATAAATAAGGATCAAGGGAACCAAATTGAAGGAGGAAAAAATTATACTGTGAGTTTGGAAAGTTGAATCTGAAGGTGAAGTGGAAAAGCAAAAACTCAATTCAATTGATTTTTTAAGGGAGTAACAGCATGATTTAAGCAATTCAAAGGCAACAAAGTCTTGTCTTTGGAGCTAGTTCATCCAAGAAGAGTTATTTTTTTTGGAGAATCAACAAAAGAAGGTATGTTAAATTCTTTTTGATTTATGTTACACAGTAGCCAAATCTATAAAATTTAAGGTTCTTTGAATAAAAAATCTTAGAGCTTTAATTTGATTTTTCCAAGATTAAAACACTAAAACGTGACCTTTTTTTTTTCTAAAAAGACTTAAAATTGTTATTTTTTCTTCTTAAAAATCTTAAAACTCTAATTGAACATATTTTTCAACAAAATCAAAATCAAAATCTGTTTCTTTTAAGATTTTCAAGTAGGTTCTATTTCATTCAAAAAGCCTTAAAAAACATCTTTTCTACTTATAAAAACTTCAATCCATGTGTTTAAATTCATAAAACTTCATAAATCATCAAATTGCTTTTTTAAAACTCTAATTCAAATTCATTACCCGTGAACCCTAATTTCAAAACCAAAATCCAAAATTCATCTTTTAAACCTAAAACAATGAACCCTAACCCTTTTAAAACCTTAAACCCTAATTTTTATGAACCCTAATCCTTTTAAAACATTGAAAACCATAAAAACATAAAAACCCTAAAATTACACAGTAGCTTAAATCACTATTTAAAATCATGAATTAAAAAGTATTTCAAGGTGTCCAAAACCCTAGTTTCATGATTTCACCATTCAAATCTTAATTTGTTTAATCAAAGTGTCTTGCCAACCTTTAAAAAACATAAAACCCAAATCTATTTTAATTCCCTAAAAGGTCACAGTAGCTTAACTTTAGAATTTCCAAAACCTTAACACACGAGATAAAGAACCCTAAATAGAAATAGTAGCTATACTTGAACTTGTATTTGTTTTATTCAATTCCATATTTATTTATACCTTAATTTATTTCTTATGCTTTAATTTATTTAATTTTAATACTTGATTTATTTAATTTATCATGGATGGATGTTTGTTTTATATTTTGGTTAATAGCTTTGATGAATGATTTATTTATTATGAATGAATGTTTACTTTTATCAATTTATTTAGACTTCCAAAAGTTGTAAGAGGTATGTTTCCACTTCATGGGTACCTCATTAGTTAAACATCATGTAATTTAATTTTCGTTTCTATTTTAGACCTATGTAAGGGGCATGTTTCTACCTTTTGGTGGGTGTCCTATTTAGGCATGTGATGTAAGGACATGTTTCCATCCTTGGATGGGTGTCCATTTATTTACTTTGTTTGGAAATTACTTTGATTTTAATATATTGATGCTTTCTTTTAATTATTGTGTGTAATATGGATAATATTGTTATATTTAAGAATTTTATAATATTAAGACCTGTAAAGGAGGCCGGTTCCAATGAACCGGGCGTTGTGGGGGTGCTGGGCCATTTCTCACCTTCCCCACACGTACCTAACTTTTCGAACACATTAGGGGGTTGGGGATTCCTTAGGAATTGAGTCATCCACCCCTTTCTTTTTCCCGGCCCGTCCGGGTGGCGACTCCATTTTCTCCGGACTTAGGTCCGTGTTCTGTAAGGCCCCGAGCCTAAACAGTGCCGAAGTCGCAAGAACTATTCCACCGGGAGTGGGGACGAAAATCCCCGCTCACAGAGCCAGAAAGGATCAATGATATGAGATGCAAATGTATGCATGTATGCACAAACAACAAACGAGGTTAATTAGGACGTTCCTTCCAACCTTATAACATCCACACATGAATGGCGAGTCTCTTTTCCTAGGTATATGGTTAACAAAATACCAACATGTGGCATCTTGCTTTCGAATAATTCCCTCGGATGTTTCAACCAATAGTTATATTTTCAAAAATGGAAATCCATTCATAGTAACTGCCATTAATTAGGTTTTAATCCATTCAACCAACTAAAGTAGCTTTTATGCTATATTGGATTAAAACTAAATTAAGAGGCTTATTATAAATAGATTTCTCACTTGAAAAAGTAACTAATGATTCATGCCAAAAACAAGCCCATGATTAATTATTCTTAGTATAAACTAGGCTCACAATTGATTTTTGGTATTTCATAATTGACCTAAATAATTTGCAAGCTCTTTGATAAAAATAATTTTATTTCTAAGCCCATTGTAAAAATATTTTAGAAAAAATGGATTTTGGGCTTAGTATTTGGGCCATGAGGAAAAGAATTTTTTATTTCTTCTTAGAAAAGTCTTATGTCCAAAGAACATCTTGAAAATTTTTGAAAATAGCTTTGGTCTTTTGGATTTTTTAAAGAAAAATTTATTTTGAGATTACAAAATACTTAGGTCATATTAGAAAAAGAGCAAACCAAATAAGCCATGATTTAAGCCAAGGTAAATTAACCATAGTCAAACAACATGCATTTGGGATAAAACCTTAGGAAAGTAACTAGGCCAATTACATGAGCTTTAGTCTTTGGGTTAAAAAGGCTTAGGTTCCCATAGCAAGTATATACCGAATGGTACGAGGCTATGAGTGGTTATGCCATGCTTGATCTCCATACCTTGAGTGAAAGTATGGTATCCCTTACATAACACAACATGGGTAACACGGGCGTCCTAACTCATGCACATGATGCAATGTAATATGATGCAATGGATAATATCATTATAAAAAAGAATAGAATAATATAAAGACCAACGGAATCAACTTCTCTTATCCTCAGTGGATTCGCCACTATGAGCGGGAATTTTCTCCCCCACTCCCGGTGGAATGGTTCTTGCTACTTCGGCACTGTTTAGGCTTGGGGCCTTAGAGAACACGGACCTAAGTCTGGAGAAAATGGAGTCACCACCCGGATGGGCCTGGAAAAAAGAAAGGGGTGGATGACTCTATTCCTAAGGAATCCCCAACCCCCTAATGGGTTCGAAAAGTTGGGTACGTGTGGGGAATGTGAGAAATGGCCCAGCACCCCCACAATGCCCGGTTCATTGGAATTGGCCTCCTTTACAGGTCTTAATAATATAAAATTCTTAAGTATAACAACATTATCCATATTACACATAATAATTAAAAGAAAGCATCATTATATTAAAATCAAAGCAATGTCCAAACAAAGCAAATAAATGGACACCCATCCAAGGATGGAAACATGTCCTTACATCTCATGCTTAAATAGGACACCCACCAAAAGGTAGAAACATGCCCTTTACATTGATTCTAAAATAGAAAAGCAATTTAAATTACATGATATTTAACTAATGAGGTACCCACCAAGTGGAAACATACCTCTTACAACATTTGGAAATCTAAATAAATTGATAAAAGTAAATAACCATTCATAATAAATAAATCATTCATCAAAGGTATTAAACATCAATAGAAAGTAAACATTCATCCATGATAAATTAAATAAACCAAGCATTGAACTTAAATAAATTAAAGCATATAAAATAAATCAAAGCATAATCAAATATAGAATTAATTAAGGCAAATAAAAATTTAAATTATAGCTACTGTTTCCATTTAGGGCTCTTTATTTCATGTGTTTAGGGTTTTGGAATTTATGGAATTAGGCTACTGTGAGTTTTAAAGGAATTAAAATAGATTAAGGTTTTATGTTTTAAAAGGTTGATAAAACTCTTTGATCAACCAAACTAGGGTTTGTGATGTAAAATCATGAAATTGGGATTTGGACACTTTAAAATACTTTTGATTTATGGTTTCAAGCCTACTGTGTGAAATTAAAATATTTGTGTTTTTATGGTTGTTAAAGTTTTAAAGGATTAGGGTTTAGAAAAAATTAGGGCTTAAGATTTTAAAGGGGTTAGAGTTTACTATTTTGAGTTTTGGAATTGAATTAGGGTTTTAAGACTTTTGAATTAGGGTTTCGGGTAATGAATTTATTTTAGGATTTGGAAAGACAATTGACAATTTCATGAAGTTTTATGAATTTAAACAAAATGATTTAAAGTTTATAAGAGAAAAAAAGATATTTTTAAGGCTTTTGGAAGGAAACAGAACACCAATTAAAGTTTTGATAATTTGGAAAGCAAATCTTAGTTTTGGGGTTTTGAAGAAATAAAATTAATAACTTTAAACTTTTGGAAAAATAAAGCAACAAATTAAGGTTTTCAAACTTTAGAAAAAGTGAATTGAGGTTATTAGGTTTTTGAATTAAAAGACACAATTTGATAATTTAAGCTAATGTGAAGAAAAATTTAAACAATTGATGCATACCTTGGTTTGTTGGTTCCACCAAAAATTTCTTCTTGGATGAACAAAATCAAAGGCAGTTGCTACCTTTGATGAATTGTTAATGGCTTTGTTTCTTCTTCTCTCAAAAGGTCAAATTGATTTCACTGCTTTCCCACTCAGTTTTGGTTTCAAACTCTCCCAATCTTCGTCCCAATTTCTGATTATTTCTTCTTCCTTTTCTCCTCACGATTTCTTCCTTATTTATAGAAGAATTCTATTATTAATCCTAGTTACTCACGGCATACAATATTGAATAAGAAAAGGAAACCGAAACCTAATTGTATTAGGTTTTAGAAAATTTGCGTCGGAAAATTTTGCTGCCGAAAAAAAAACTGTTGCGGAAAAATTGCGCTAGCAAAAAAAATTACCGCAGGAAAAATTGTGCTCGCGAAAAAGCTGCAGCAGCCAGCTGCAGGCGAAATGAGCCTGCGGGCCATTTCGCCCGCAGGAAACACCTGCGGGGACCATTTCACGGCAATTCGACTTTTTATTTTTAATTTTTTTGTTTATTATTTTTAAAGCAAATATTACTTACTTAAAATAACAAAAATTGTTTTGGACTAAAAAAATATATTGGACAACACAAAAATTATTTTGGACTAATTAAAATATATTGGACCAGGCTGGGTCAAAAATTAAGGGTCTACACCTTGAAAATAGATCTTCATCCTTTGAGATTAGGTCTTCACCCTTGAAAAAGGATCTTCATCCATTGAGGTCGGGTCTTCACCTTTGAAAATGGATCTTCCAGATCGGGTCTTTACCCTTGCTTCAGCTCTTTTTGCTGGACGGATCTTTTGTCTTTTGCATCATCATTCTTTTGAGAATTTTAATTTTCTTCTTTTTTCATTTTTTCTTGTTCTCCCTTTGCACTTTTGCAAAAAATTCAGCCCTTTTCAACTAGCCTTTATATCCTCTCCTTACCCCCCTGCGTGGTAAAATATTAGAAGTGAGTCAAAATGTTTTGTTCATCCATTGTAATATGCCAAACTATTCCCTAAATTTTTGGAATGATTATTGTTGAAATTGGATTTAATGATATAAAGTATATATTTATGATTAAGTGGTATGAGAGGAAAAGAGAAGTGTGTATATGTTGTAAATATAGAGATATATACAACATATACAAGACAACTAATTGTTGGTCAAATGAGATTTATTGATTATTTAAAATGGAAATTAGTTAAGTGGATGATGATATTTGTGATTATTTTATTATTATAATTGCTTAGTGGATTGACACGTCCAGTGACATGCCCATGTCACTGAGCGTGTCATAGCTATTGCGATGTTGGTGGATTGACACGTCCAATGACACGCCCATGTCACTGAGTGTAACACCCCCCATACTTTATTTAAGAACCACACATATACCTGGTATACATGCAGTACGTATCTAAAGTATAAGAATGTCACTTTTCATTTTTAAACTAAAATCCTTTCGTTTAGTTGCAAACAATAATACATTATATTTATAGAACTTTTAGAAACTCATTTATACTTTTGAATAGATGTTTATCAAAATACAACATACTTAAATTGTACATGTATGCATCATCTTTTAGTTGGTCTCGAAATACTCTTACCTAGCTCGTGGCATAATGACTTGACTCCAGATCATCCACCTATTCACCTGCGCGATACATATCCGCGCTAAGTTAAATAGCTTTATAGTACAAATAAGTATAATAAACATATATCACAGCAATTATACGTATATATATTAATTTCATATATCATTATTTTCTTATCATGTTTTCCTCATTTAAATTACACTTTTTATATGTTTCTACAAATCTCATAATTATATACATACACATACACTTCATTTAAACAAATCACAATTCAATGAATTATCAAAACCTTCATGAAACAAAACTCACCATTTCCACATCCATATACATTTTATACATCATATTATATTTTCATAAGCTCACCATTCAACATAGCTTCTCAAGCCATATTCACTTTCAATAATTACTTATGTATTGTATACATCTCATTCCATAATTCACATTAAAGCAAAGACATGCATGGGCCCAAAAGACACTAATATGCCATTCAACTTTCAGAGTTAATGTTTTGGTTTAATTATCTCATTTATCATTAACATTATCCCAACTAGGCTTCAAGGATTAGGTTCAACCAAGCTTCAAGGGGAACAAAGCATGCTAAGTATCAACCCAACTTGGCTTCAAGAACCAACCCAACCTAGCTTCAAGGGTTGTAACATCTCAATTAGGCTTCAAGGACTAGACCCAACCAAGCTTCAAGGGGAGTACAACATGTTCAATTTCAACCCAACTTGGCTTCAAGGATCAAGCCCAACCTAACTTCAAGAGATTGTTACTATAGGCATGCCACCAACAACAAACTCTAAAAATGGAATAACACGTTAGCCACGCAATTCATTTATTATTTTATTATCAATTCTCATCATTATCTAGGCAAACATGCCCCACTTATTTCAATTGAATCAACATAGCCAATCACAATGGCTTCACATCTCATTTGAATCACCATAGCCAATCACAATGGCTTCACATCTCATTTCCCATTATAACACTTCATTATTCAAGTATACATTGAACATATATTCTAGATTCATCATCATATAGACAACATGCTCTATTCATTTCATTTCAATCATTATTACCAACCACAATGACACAATTCATCATTAAAAATATTTATCACAACAAATTACATTGCACATACCTTTTTGAATGATCACCATAGCTTTCACACTATACAAATCATAACATTAGTCACATTGTATTAACAATATAGCAAATTACTTAACACATTTTTACTAAATGTCTTAAGTCTCAAAATCATGTAAAAGAATGCATCCATGTAAGTTTGTACTTACCTTAAGAATCACTCACACCAATCTATACACTTCCTCTTCCAAGAACTCTTCACCACTTGAATTAGGGCAATCCACTTTCTTCACAACCTAATCCAATTAAAATGATAAAATACATGAATCCCAATACAATTGTTCACTTATTAACCTCATACTAAACCTCTAGATCACAAATTACAAACCAAAACCCTTATCTAAGTCCCCACGGTCATGGCCTTACAACCCCACGGCCGTGGGTTAGCAACCGACTCTGCCCATTTTTCTTTAAACCCCCACGGTCGTGTCCCTCATGTGCCATGACCGTGGCACTCATTTGCCACGACCGTGGCATCCATTTTGCCTCTGTTTCGGACCAAACTCATGTATTCTTATGTTTTCAACTTCCTGAAACACAAACATACAGCAATTACTCAATTCTCCAACTCATTTATATTAAACCCTTATTAAACAATTTCAATAAACCATAATCATCCTCACAATTAACCATATTATCATCATCTAAATACCAATTTAACATATCTATAAACCTTAATCTTTCACTATCATCATCTTCACATGCTACCCAAATCAATTATAAGCACAATTAATAGAAATCAACTCAAAGTAATGAACACTTACTTGAATATTATGGCAAATCTTCAATATCCATATTCAATTCTCTCAAAATCCCTATGGATTTGATGTGTGTAATTAAAATCACCTTTCTCTCTCTTTATCTCTCTCTCTCTCTCGTGTAAGAAGAAGAAGAATGAGAAGAAGGAAGAAAGAAAATCTTCTTTCTTTTCTCTTATCACTTATATATATATATATAATAATAATATTAATAAAATTCATATAAATTCTCCACCACAATTTTCTTCCCTTTGACTTTCTTTCTTCTTTTTCTTTTGTCATTACTATCATTATTATTATTTTTTTTATTATTATTATTTAATTATAGAAACTTACTTTTCCTACACCTCTTTATACATGATGTATATGTGATGTATATGTGGGTATATGTATATCTCTTATATATTGTATTTATATTTCCCACATTATCCAAATACCATATATACATATCATCCCTCATATACATCTATTTCTTATAATATTTTCCTTACATATTTTACCAACATATCTACTCACAACTACTACTCCCATATACACCAAAATCGGGGTATTAAATTAATTCATTGCTCTTCTTTTGATTTTCATTAAACATACACATTAAATCCATACACAACAATAATTATTCCAAACTAATTATTCCAAACTTTTAGAGTGTACTTTGGGATATTACAATTCTCTCCCCCTTAAATAATTTCGTCCTCGAAATTATCTAGTACAATAACAATCCATTTTTTAACAAAATACCCTCTTAACTTTCATTTAAAGTTTAATATATCATTGAGCTATTATGTCATCCAATCATATAACTTCAACTCTCCCCCTTAGGATCACTCATCTTATCTAAATTTCATAGTTCATCATTATATCTTTATTTGTCTTAGTACTTTCTCAATAAAGCAATCAAGATAATTCCTCACATTCCCAATCAATATACCTTTATACTAAAATCAGATCATCTTTTAATATACTTATAGTTTGTTTAATTATTATCTTCAAGATATTTTATTACTTCATCTCCTCATAATTGCTTTCTTAACTTTAACTTTAAAAAATCATTGATTTATATCTTATTATTGTTTATCTCGTCATTACACTCACTTTCAGAATAGAGTTTAATCAAACCTTAATTGATAACAAGATCCTTATTTGTCACACATTTAATTCCTTCTTTAGCATGCTTTTCACTTAACATAAATATTAGTACAATGTCTTTAAACTTACTTTACAAGTAATCAATCTTTTCCCTTTTATCATCATTTACAACTAATATAGCTCAATATAATCATGTCCATTCATTTGTCAGAATATTACCTCATATACATTATTATTTAAATCTTATACTCCCAGTACAACTGTACATATTAAATTTCAATAATGATTCGTAATCTTAATAGAATTGAGATTAATTGATCTATCTATCACCATATACTAACATCTCAATCTTAGTCAATTCTAACCAACAATTAACTTATTTAAATTTATCATCAGATTTTACAATATATATGACCTAATTCCATTAGGTCAAACTCATATTCAAATTTTAATCTCTTGGCATCCAAATTCAGCCTTTTGAAACTATGATCATTAATAACAAATTACTTCAAATTATCTTATTACAATTTTCCACTAAATTCTCATGATAATCTCATACTATACTTTCTATCCATAGTTCACTCACTTAAACCTTAAGTCCATTCACTTACTCACTTTATACCATAAACATATTCAGTATAACTTTTAGTCACATTTTGTAATTTCCCCCTTTTAATATCTCCTCACATTTCATACCCTTACAATATTTACATAATCAGCTTTCCGTCACATTAGCTATAACTCAAAACATTTTACATTTCTCTTTTCTTTCCTTACTTTTCATAATTATAACCAAATTTCTAACATAAAATGATAAAGTATAACTTTACCAGTCATAACTCTTGAACATGTTTTCTAAAAACATAATTATCAATCTTATCAGAACTATACTATAGTCATGTTATCTCAGTCCCAAATCTGTGGATAACAAAATTAATCGACAAAAATATACTAAACAAATCATAGGATTATAGGAGATTGATGGTCATGCCTGAAACTTATAAATCCATACTGTTCCTCTATTATTCTGTTTCCAACCTTTCCAATTACAAAACTAAATTAGATCACAAGAATTACATATTCATTCTTTAAACTTTTGCTATACCAGAAGTTAACACATTCCAACTCCGTTTCAAATCAACTTGCACTCGATTATATAATCATCATTAACTTAACTCATGCTTCAACAATATTACTATTAACATCTCTTACATATACATATTTAATCATATACCAATATAACACAATTTCCATTTGCTACTCCATTCCTATTCTATCTCTTTTAAAATTTGTATACATTATATTTCCCTTTTTTTTTCCTTACAATTCCTTATGATACACATGTACATAAAGCCTCTTCACATATAAATTCTTTAGGAGTTCAACATATTATATGATCATCAAATTCAGGGATTACCATAAAATTTTTTTTATAATCTAGTATTACTCGAGTCCATTCTTAATCTTAATTCCGTCACATAATCTATCTATCTTTGCTCAAGTCATGACCTACTCTTTCTTAGGTGCACTAACACATGCAATATTCTTCTCCATATCACTAATCTAATAGTTATACCACATACACATTCATAGGTCACCTTCATAATGTGACTCACATTTTCACATTTTTTTTACATATCATAATTACATTCATATCGAAAGATTCATCTCACATATCCTCTTTTAGTAAACACATAATCATAAAATTTTTACTTAATTTCTCTTTTGCATATAATCTATACAAAATGAACGTTTATTATTTTTCATTAAATATTATCATTCTCATTCTTTTTAACATAACTTAAGTTATTCATCAACTCAATAAATATATATACACTCTACTCATAATAATATTTCACAAAATCTTAATCATATTTCTAATGTGACATCTCTTTCACTTTTGTCTTTAAAAGCATTTAATATACCTCCATATCCACTTTTACCCTTTTCACTCAAATAACTTAAAGTAACTCATTTTCACTTGCTTATTCACTTTCTTTATACTTCCAAAACAAATTCTCATACTATCAATCTCATTACCCAATTTGTAGTATTCTTATATGCAATGATATTCATTGCAAATAACTCATATGTTTAACATACATTAAGCCATCGATATATAAATAATCTTTATCAATATTCCATTAACATTCTAAATTCTCAAATCACTATCTTACCTAAACTTCAATTTACAAATCTCATCTTTTCTTAATATCAACTTTTAAAAACATCTTATACAATTATACCACAAAACAACATCAAAACATATAATTTTCACAATTATTAAGCTCATTTCAAAAATCCCAAATGTCACATATTACCACCATTAACATGAACTTTCACAATATTCAAGCATATCACATTTCTAACTTTGAAATTACAATATTTACATTAAAATAACCATACAAACGACACCAATATGTCTTCTTATTTAACCAACATCATTTTTTTAAACAAAACCTTAACTTCATATACCTTAAACTTTAAATAATCACACTTTGTCTATACCAATCAACTCACTCAATATTCCATCATACTCTCTTCATTTTAATAACATATCTTTCCATATAATCAATCCAACAATATTTCCTCTCTCTAATAATCCAAACATAAGGTTTATTAGAAAGAAACACAAACTATAAAGGAAAGTGTACATACTTCAATCTTGATTTTGTTTTCAAATCATTTTCAACTTTATTCTCCTCTTCATTTCTTTATATATATTACAATCACTTTTCAATAATCAATATTTCAAATTTTACTTTCCTCAAGTTAACTCCCATTCTTGAATTTACCAATTAAACTTTTACCAATTTCTCGTATCATTTCTTTCCCAAATTTTACTTTCATATAAAATCTTATTCACACACTATAATCCATCTCATGCAATTCAGATACATCATAAATCACATAATGCCACGTTCGAGACCAACCTAGGTGTTAATGCATATGCATGTATTACAAATTTCATTTCAAAACTTTTTTTTTATCTCCACTTAGGCCGAGAATCTCGAACCTAAGCTCTGATACCAAAATAATTGTAACACCCCCATACTTTATTTAAGTACCACACATATACCTGGTATACATGCAGTACGTATCTAAAGTATAAGAATGTCACTTTTCATTTTTAAACTAAAATCCTTTCGTTTAGTTGCAAACAATAATACATTTTATTTATAGAACATTTAGAAACTCATTTATACTTTTGAATAGATGTTTATCAAAATACAACGTACTTAAATTGTACATGTATGCATCATCTTTTAGTTGGTCTCGAAATACTCTTACCTAGCTCGTGGCATAACGACTTGACTCCAGATTATCCACCTATTCACCTGCGCGATACATATCCGCACTAAGTTAAATAGCTTTATAGTACAAATAAGTATAATAAACATATATCACAGCAATTATACTTATATATATTAATTTCATATATCATTATTTTCTTATCATGTTTTCCTCATTTAAATTACACTTTTTATATGTTTCTACAAATCTCATAATTATATACATACACATACACTTCATTTCAACAAATCACAATTCAATGAATTATCAAAACCTTCATGAAACAAAACTCACCATTTCCACATCCATATACATTTTATACATCATATTATATTTTCATAAGCTCACTATTCAACATAGCTTCTCAAGCCATATTCACTTTCAATAATTACTTATGTATTGTATACATCTCATTCCATAATTCACATTAAAGCAAAGACATGCATGGGCCCAAAAGACACTAATATGCCATTCAACTTTCAGAGTTAATGTTTTGGTTTAATTATCTCATTTATCATTAACCTTATCCCAACTAGGCTTCAAGGATTAGGTTCAACCAAGATTCAAGGGGAACAAAGCATGCTAAGTATCAACCCAACTTAGCTTCAAGAACTAACCCAACCTAGCTTCAAGGGTTGTAACATCTCAATTAGGCTTCAAGGACTAGACCCAACCAAGCTTCAAGGGGAGTACAACATGTTCAATTTCAACCCAACTTGGCTTCAAGGATCAAGCCCAACCTAACTTCAAGAGATTGTTACTATAGGCATGCCACCAACAACAAACTCTGAAAATGGAATAACACATTAGCCACGCAATTCATTTATTATTTCATTATCAATTCTCATCATTATCTAGGCAAACATGCCCCACTTATTTCAATTGAATCAACATAGCCAATCACAATGGCTTTACATCTCATTTGAATCACCATAGCCAATCACAATGGCTTCACATCTCATTTCCCATTATAACACTTCATTATTCAAGTATACATTGAACATATATTCTAGATTCATCATCATATAGACAACATGCTCTATTCATTTCATTTCAATCATTATTACCAACCACAATGACACAATTCATCATTAAAAATATTTATCACAACAAATTACATTGCACATACCTTTTTGAATGATCACCATAGCTTTCACACTATACAAATCATAACATTAGTCGCATTGTATTAACAATATAGCAAATTACTTAACACATTTTTACTAAATGTCTTACGTCTCAAAATCATGTAAAAGAATGCATCCATGTAAGTTTGTACTTACCTTAAGAATCACTCACACCAATCTATACACTTCCTCTTCCAAGAACTCTTCACCACTTGAATTAGGGCAATCCACTTTCTTCACAACCTAATCCAATTAAAATGATAAAATACATGAATCCCAATACAATTGTTCACTTATTAACCTCATACTAAACCTCTAGATCACAAATTACAAACCAAAACCCTTATCTAAGTCCCCACGGTCGTGGCCTTACAACCCCACGGCCGTGGGTTAGCAACCGACTCTGTCCATTTTTCTTTAAACCCCTACGGTCGTGTCCCTCATGTGCCACGACCGTGGCACTCATTTGCCATGGCCGTGGCATCCATTTTGCCTCTGTTTCGGACCAAACTCATGTATTCTTATGTTTTTAACTTCCTTAAACACAAACATACAGCAATTACTCAATTCTCCAACTCATTTATATTAAACCCTTATTAAACAATTTCAATAAACCATAATCATCCTCACAATTAACCATATTATCATCATCTAAATACCAATTTAACATATCTATAAACCTTAATCTTTCACTATCATCATCTTCACATACTACCCAAATCAATTATAAGCGCAATTAATAGAAATCAACTCAAAGGAATGAACACTTACTTGAATATTATGGCAAATCTTCAATATCCATCTTCAATTCTCTCAAAATCCCTATGGATTTGATGTGTGTAATTAAAATCACCTTTCTCTCTCTTTATCTCTCTCTCTCTCTCTCGTGCAAGAAGAAGAAGAATGAGAAGAAGGAAGAAAGAAAATCTTCTTTCTTTTCTCTTATCACTTATATATATATAATAATATTAATATTAATAAAATATCATATAAATTCTCCACCACAATTTTCTTCCCTTTGACTTTCTTTCTTCTTTTTCTTTTGTCATTACTATCATTATTATTATTATTATGATTATTATTATTATTATTATTATTTAATTATAGAAACTTACTTTTCCTACACCTCTTTATACATGATGTATATGTGATGTATATGTGGGTATATGTATATCTCTTATATATTGTATTTATATTTCCCACATTATCCAAATACCATATATACATATCATCCCTCATATACATCTATTTCTTATAATATTTTCCTTACATATTTTACCAACATATCTACTCACAACTACTACTCCCATATACACCAAAATCGGGGTATTAAATTAATTCGTTGCTCTTCTTTTGATTTTCATTAAACATACACATTAAATCCGTACACAACAATAATTATTCCAAACTAATTATTCCAAACTTTTAGAGTGTACTTTGGGATATTACACTGAGCATGCATAGCTACTGTGATGTTGGTGGATTGACACGTCCAATGACATGCCCATGTCACTGAGCATGTCATAGCTACTGTGTCGAGGGAGGATTGACACGGCCAGTGACACGCCCACGTCACTGAGCGTGTCAAAGCTTCTGTGTTGTGAGTTTAGGGCACGATCAGGGACACGCCCGTGTTGTTGACCGTGTCATGTGTAGAGTTTGCCCTAGTTGGTCCTTATCCATATTATCTTATGTGTATCTCTAAGTGAGTGTGTATCATCACTTTTGGGTTAGGTTTTGAAGAGATTGAGTTTCCCTAATCCAAGTGTTGAAGGATTCTTGCAAGAGGAAGTGGTTAGATTGGTGTGTGTAGCTCTTGAGGTAAGTACAAACCTTACATGGTTGCATACATTTACATGACTTTGGGACTTAACACATTTGGTTGTAAATGTGTTAAGTAATCTATTACATTGTTGATACATTTCATTAATGCTATAATTTGCATAACGTGAAACATATAATGATCATTCAAAATGTATATACAATGCAATTGGTTATGTATACCCTAATGATGAGCTGTGAAGCCATTGTTGTTGGCTATAATGATGCAAATTAAATAATTGGGGCATGGTTGCCCCAATGATTATGAGATAATGAGAATTATGTGCCTTGTATGTTATTCAATTTTCAGAGTTTTGTTGTTGGTGGCATGCCTAAAAGTAACAATTTCTTGAAGCTGGGCTGGGCTTAGTCCTTCAAGCCAAGTTGGGTTGATGCTTAGCTCCCCTTGAAGCTTGGTTGGCCCTAGTCCTTGATGCCTAGTTGGGATGTTACCTATGAGATGTTTCTCATTGTAATAATGATTCACCTGCGGGCTTGATAAATGTGATTTTTGGACCAAAACATTAACTCTGGAATTTGAATGACATATTAGTTTCTTTTGGGTCGATGCTTGTCTTTGCTTAAATGCGAATTATGAATGATGAAACATTTGAATAATATAATGTAATGTTAGGAAATATGATATCCTTGAGTATTGTTTATAATGTTTGAATATATGACATTGGCATTACATTAAAGCATATTGTCATCATAGTTTGTATCACTAAGCCTATGGCTTAGCGCGATTGTGGTTCATCGCGCAGGTGACAGGGTAGATCCTGTAGAACCGGAGTATTCAGCTAGACCGAGTCGAGACTAGGCTTGTGATCCCTTGCGAGGAGTTGATTATTGGACTTCAAGATCAGAGATGAACTGCCAAGCATGTATCAACTCTATATATTTTGTAAATATTGATTTTGATGTATATATATGTATATACCACTACATTTTTCGCTACATAATAAATAAAGGTTTTATCTATTATGTTTTGTACTATAACTTAAATGTTTTAAGTTATCTTATATTATTAAATTGAAAGATTGGTTTGTTTAATATGAACCATGATACTCCTGTATCCGGTATACGTGTATTACAGATGTGGTTGTATGTAGTGTGCGTATATGGGGTACCGGGGTGTTACATCCATAAACTTAAAAATTGAAAAGGATTAACTTTGCCCCCTGTGTAGGCTCAAGCCCATGATTTTTCTATGAGGGCTCTGATTGATGTTCTTGTTGTCTAGTTCTTCGCAAAAGCACGCATTTATTCTCTTTGCAAAATTACTGGAACTTTCTCAGGCAATGGGCTTTCCATGCCCCCCTGATTTGTTATCTTCTTCTGATTGTTTACTTCACAGGGTGTTTGCTATTCTCTTTAATAAAGAATAGACAATACAAGACAAGAAAGTACGATGTGATATACCCATGTATGTATGATATGCATGAATAATACTTACAGTCGTTCCATTGACTCACGGACCGAGGTGATCAGCAGAAGTATTCTCATTGACTCCTTTTAGATGCTCGTTCAGGTCTTGCATTGGAATAAAAGAATGCTTCACATTTATGGCTTTTATCTTTAGGATATTGAAAATATGAGTAATGGAGGCCCCAAATAGTAGAGATACATCCATTTTAAATTATGATTCAGCATGTCAGTTGATAGCTTCTTCATGATCTTGCCAGTAATCATTTCCTTTGCCCAACGTGTCCTTCGAGTTTTGATGATGCAACAAACTTCTCTTAACTTGAAGGCTTTGTGTGACAAAAACATTTTTTTAGTTTTTGAATTTTGATTTTGAAATCAAATGTTAGCTTTGCCAAATCAATGTCAATGTACCTCAGGACTTGATTTTTCCAAATTAACATATCTATAACATAACAACCCTAGTTACCGTACTAAACTCGGGAATCATTTCTATTTAAGCAAGAACTGTTGCACTTTTGATAGGCACATACACATTACTTGGCCAAAGGTCTCATTGAGTTTAAATATTGTCTATCTCATATTCATGCTTATTCAAACTATCTCCAGTAATAGACTCTACCTATCAAGAGAGATCAATAGGTCTTTAATAGGCTTGAAATGGGGTCTATAAGGGACACGGGTTAAATGAAGGCCATTTGTATGTTGGAGTCATTGTGACACTATGGACAAACCCTTACACTACAAATTTCTTGTTTGAACTTTAGGCAGCTGGGAGCATTCATGCTAAACTCTAAATTCTTTCTATCTTCTTGTCATTAATCTGGATCTTGATTAGGACAATCTTTGCCCCCACAAAATGTTTGGTTCCCAAATTCGTTTCTTTTCTTCTTCACCCTTTTCTTTCTTTTTCTTTTTCTTACTCTTCCCTTTCTTTCAGCATTTTATCATTTTGTCCTTCTTCCTTGTAGGACTGTCAAGTACAGAACTTTCAGGAACTGAATAGTCTTTCTCCTTTTTTCACCAATTTTGACTGAATCTTTGGTTGGGTTGGACCAATTCAAGTCAAACCATTCTTATAAACCAAATGGGAGCCTTTTGCTGCTTTAGGTAATAGAGAACTCAGTTGGCTTTTTGAACCGCCTTTTTATATTTTACCCTTTTTCTTTTTTCATTTTTTTTCATCTTCTTTTTTCTCTTTTTTTTTCTTTTGTCCCTTTTTCTTTTTTCTTTTGTCCTTTTTGTGTGTGTTTTTTTTTTGTCCTAGCTCCAAAAGAGTTGTCTTGTTTGTACCAACTTGGATTTCCAATAATAGATGAGTGGAGTGACATAAATCATCTTTAACATGGATAAATCATTTGTTACTCTGATGTTGTCTTGATATATTGGAGATATTAAGTGAACTTTGACTAACCTTATGGTATTAAAAACATCAACTACCCTTATGGTCTTGAGAATTTCAACTATCTTGTAACACCCCCATGCTCTGTATAAGTATTATACATATACCTAGTATACATACAATACGTATATAGAATATAGGAATATCACTTTTAGTTTTAAATTTCAATACCTTTAATCAAGTTCAAACAATATTACCTTAACTTGAATAACATTAACAAAATCATTATACTTTCAATGATATTAATCTGAATTACCAAAATTTCATTATTACATATAAATATTGTATTATGAACTATACATCATACTTAAATCATACATGTATGCATCACCTTCTAGTTGGTCTCAGAACACTCTTACCCTTCTCGTGGCATAACTGCTTGATTTCCCGATCAACCGCATAATCACCTGCGCGATCACACAACCGCGCTAAGCCCGAGAGCTTAGTAATACAATTAAATCATATACACATATAATAGAGAAAATCATATTTTCATTTTAACTTATTATGCCATATTTTTCTTTCCAGGTTTTTCTCTTTTTGGCTATACTTTTCATATATATATATATACTTCTAATAGTGTTTTACCAATATACATAATCATACATTTTATTTCAGTAATTCACAATCCAATGACTTATCAAAGTCTTCATGAAACAATATCCACTATTTCCACATTCATATACATTTCACACATCATATATCATCATATACAATTTACACATCATAAATTCATCATTCCACATAGCTTCTCAAGCTATACTCATCTTCAATAATTCACTTATGTATTGTATGCATCTCATTCCATGATTATCATCATATATTTCAATCCATAGCTATCATCATGTATCTCATTATTCATTTATTTCATTATTCAGGAATCACATATATATACAAACACAAGCATGGGCCCAAAAACACTAATATGCCATTCTACTTTCAGAGTTAATGTTTTGGTTTAATTATCACATTTATCATTATCCCTACTAGGCTTCAAGGATTAAGGTTCAACCAAGCTTCAAGGGGAACAAAGCATGCTAAGTATCAACCCAACTTGGCTTCAAGAACCAATCCAACCTAGCTTCAAGGGTTGTAACATCTCAATTAGGCTTCAAGGATTAGACCCAACCAAGCTTCAAGGGGAGTAAAACATGTTAAACTTCAACCCAACTTGGCTTCAAGGATCAAATCCAACCTAACTTCAAGAGATTGTTACTATTAGGCATGCCACCAACAACAAAACTCTGAAAATGAATAACATATTAGACACACAATTCATTCATGATTTCATTATCAATTTCATTTCCAATTGAATCATCATAGCCAATCACAATGGCTTCATATATCATTTAGATCATCATAGCCAATCACAATGGCTTCATATATCATTTAGATCATCAATTAATATCATAGCATTTCATCTTTCAAATACACAATCATCTATCTCATATATTACACATTTCATATATCATCATTACCAATCACAAAAACATCACATTTCATTTAGTCTCACTTTACATTATAATACTTCATAATCAAGCACATTAAACATTCATCAAGAATGATCATCATTGATATATATATATATATATAATTTACCTTATTCTTAGATTTGGAATCCTCCACATACATTTGTTTCACATATATTTGAAATGTAGAAACCATAATGCCTTTAGAGAATCCAACAAGACAAGAATAATCAAGAATAAGAATCATTAACTAACAAATTTGAGGGACACGACCAACACCATTTGAGGGACACGACCAAGCTTGTGGCCGTGTCTCTCAACCACAATTGACAGTAGTGAACACGAGCATGCAACACGGCCGTGTCTCTCAACACAATTTCAAGCAGTAGGTGACACGGTCAAGGGACACGGCTGAGCCAGTGGCCGTGTCTCACAACAAAAATCATACAATCACAGACACGGGCAAGGGACACGGCCGTGTCTCTCCACAAAAATCAGGCAGTAACAAACACGGGCAGAGGACACGGCTGAGACTGTGACCGTGTCTCTCCCAAAATCAATTCAACACATCCAATTTTCCTTGACTTGGCCGTGTCTCTCCTTATTTTTGGCCGTGTCACTCCTATATTTAAACCCCAAACCTTTACAAGTCTCCTTTGATTGCACCTAAACACTTCATACACATCATACTATCCTTCCAATGAATTTAATTAACATCACTAACACTTATTTCACATGCACATCCATATTTACATTACCAAAACACATCAACAACACATTTGATTCCTTAACACATTTACAAATGAATATGTGTTAAGTTTCAACATCATATTAATATATGAATTTAGATAGTTTACTTACCTTAAAAATCATTCTCAAATCTATTCAATTTACCTTCCAAGAGCTCTTCACCACTTTAACTAGAGCAATCCATTTCCTTCACAACCTAAATCAAATCAAATAATAAGATACTTAAATTCCAATGCACATATTCAATTATCAAACTCATATATTTTATATTCTTAACTTCCTTAAACACAACATACATCACTCATATATCAATTACTCAAATCCCCAATTCATTAACACTAAACCCTTACTCAATAATCCCAACAATTCATCATCATCCTCACCAATAACCACATCAAATCCAAACTCAAACCATAGAAATCAATGCAAAGGAATGAATACTTACTTGATTATTTACCAAATCTTGAATAAAAATCTTCAATTCTCTCCAAAATCACCATCTCTCTCTCTCTCTCTCTCTCTCTCTCTCTCTCTCTCTCTCTCTCTCTCTCGACACACGAAGAAGAAGGAGCAGAAGAAGAAGAAAGAAAGTTCTCGTTCTTTCTTTCGTTCTTATCATCTATATATATATAATAATAATAATAATAATAACAATAACAATAACAATACTTTAAATCTCCACCACATAATCTTTCTTTGACTTTCTTCTTCTCTTCTCTTTTTGTCCTTATTACTATCATTATTATTAATTAACTATACAAATATATATATATACAATTCACTTTTCCTACACCATATTATATCCCATGTATATGTAATGTATATGTATATGTCTTATATATTATCTTTATATTTCCCATATATACATATACATCAAATCCAAATACAACAACAATAACTCCAAAACTCTTAGGGTATATTCCGGGATATTACATATCTTCATGGTCTTGAGAACTTCAACTATCCTCATGACCTTGACTAATCATTGCTTTCTTTGACCTTCTTGCCTCTTCATCTTAGTGATCATAAGACTTGTCAAAAGTATAACAACAGCTCAGGATAGGTTATTGGGGTTTGATGTTTAATAGGGTGGGTAATAGTTGTTGGCTAACCAAACAATAACTATATCATTTCTCTCTTAAAAATGTAGAGTTCAATTTTTCCTCAAAAGTTGTCAAAGCATGTTCTAAGACTTACTAGGACCTAGACAAAGGTAATTATGTAGGAGCCCTCTCTAAGTAAGTGTGAGCGGGGATTTTCGCCCCCACTTCTGATGGAATGGTTCTTGCAACTTTGCACTGTTTAGGCTCGGGGCCTTAGAGAACACGAAACTAAGTCCAGAGAAAATGGAGTCACCACCCGGAAGGGGCCGGGAAAAAGAAAGGGGTGGATGACTCGATTCCTAAGGAATCCCCAACCCCTTAATGGGTTCAAAAAGTTGGGTACGTGTAGAGAAGGTGAGAAATGGCCCAGCGCCCCCACAACACCCGGTTCATTGGAACCGGCCTCCTTTACAGGTCTTAATATTATAAAATTCTTAAATATAACAATATTATCCATATTACACACAATAATTAAAATAAAGCATCGTTATATTAAAAAAAATCAAAGCAATGTCCGAACAAAGAAAATACATGGACACCCATCCGAAGATGGAAACATGCCCATACATCACATGCCTAAATAAGACACCCACCGAAAGGTAGAAACATGTCCTTTACATTGGTCTAAAGGATAAAAGCAATTTAAATTACATAGAACTTGATTAATGAGGTACCCACAAAGTTGAAACATACCTCTTACAACATTTGGAAATCTAAATAAATTGATAAAATAAATAACCATTCACCATAAATAAATCATTCATCAAAGCTATTAATCAAAATTATGAAATAAACATCCATCCATGATAAATTAAATAAATCAAGCATTGAAATTAAATAAATCAACCATCAAAAAATATAATAAACTATATAATCAAATCTAAAATTAAATAAAGCAATAAATATGTAAAGAATTTAGGGTTTTAAAGAATTATCAATTGAATTTAGGGTTTCAAAATTTAGGGTTTTAGAAACTAAAGTTTTATAATTAGGGTTTTGAAATTAGGATTTTTAGGGTTTTTGAAACTAGGGTTTTGGAATTAGGGTTTTTTAAAACTAGGGTTTTGGATAGTTAGGGTTTTTAAATCTAGGGTTTTGGAATTAGGGTTTTTAAAACTAGGGTTTTGGAATTAGGGTTTTTGGAATTAGGGTTTTGGAATTAGGGTTTTTAGAAATAGGGTTTTTGGAATTAGGGTTTTTAAAATTAGGGTTTTGGAATTAAGGTTTTTGGAATTAGGGTTTTTAAAATTAGGGTTTTGGAATTAGGGTTTTTGGAATTGACATACTGCCTAAAAAAACACAAATTTGGATTTGGAAAAATAAATTAAGGTTTTGAAAAATAATCAATATTTTGGAGTTTAATAATGAAATGGTTTAGGCTCTTTGATAAAAATAGTTTGAGGTTTTGAGTTTTAATGAAATATCTTACGGTTCTTGAAGTTAAAGTAAACAAGATAGATTTTAACAATTAATTGTTGACTATTGGATAGTTTTATGTTTTATGAAATATGCCAGTGGGATTGCGAATACCAATTGATCAATGTGATAATTAAAGCAAACAATTAAAGTTATTAAAACAAAACCAAAGCAAACGATTAAAGTTATTAAAATAAAAAAATAATTTACTGCATGTTCAAAGATCAAGGTACTGTGTGTTCAAAGTTACTGCATGCATACATGTTCTTATTAATCAAAGAAATGAAACTACTGTAAACATAAATAATTCGTGATTAAAGATCAAACCTCCACTCATTGGTTACTCCACAATTAACTTCTGGATGAACAATTAACAAAGACAGCACTACTGTCTTTGATGGATTGATTACCGATGAATGTTTGATGCTAATCTTTTCTGTTTGTTGCCGTCTCTTTGCTATCTTGTTAATGTTCCTTGCCATCCCCTCTTAATGTTCCCTTGTTCATCTCTTTTCCTAATGAATTCTAAAACTTTTTTACTTATAGACGACCCTCACTCAGAATCCTTAACCTAATATAAAACAGTCCTAAAACAAATTCTAGTTGAATTAGGAAACATATTGAACCCATGTCTACCTAGTTTCCCTAGTTCAACATGAGACCAACCTCATGTCAACCTTGGGCTATCCAAGTTGACATGAGGCATGCTCATGTCGATCTTAGGCTGCCAAGGTTGACATGAGGCATGTTCATGTCGACCTAGCCTCCCAAGGTCGACATGAAGCATGCTCATGTCGACCTAGCTTGCCCAAGTAGACATGAGGCATGCTCATGTCGATCTTGGGCTGCCAAGGTCGACATGAAGCATGCTAATGTCTCCAGGCTAGCCTCAATTAAATTATTCTAACCTTTTTTAACTTATGAACCAAAAAATTTTAATTTGGGCCAATTCCACTTGGTTTTAGGGTTTTATAATCAAATTTATGCCTCTTTAATCCGAACCGACTCCTTTAAAAATTATAAACTAGGTTTGAATATTTAAAGTCGGATCAAATTTATTTTGGCATCCTTTAATTAGGACCATATCAAATTAGGGTAAAACTTAAGGGTCTACAGTAAGCATACACAACTCAATGCTATAGAGCAATTCCCTCTTCTAGTAAAGTCATTCAAGTCATGATGGCTAGACACATTAATTTATGAACATCAAGCTAGATTCCTCATCGGTTGAGCACCAAAATGAACAAAGACCAACAAAAATTTTGATGAAAGTAATTTATTCAAACAACTTTAAATTTGAAAAAAACATGATTTTTCCAATTAAATTTTAAAGAAAGTAAAATTGAAAAGCAACATTCAAGCTAAGGAAAGTTTGTTCAGTTTAAGCTTCTTTTCCTTTCACATCTTCAATAGTTCCATCTTTAAAGGATGATAAAACAAAATATTCTTCTAATCCTTTTCCTACCATGAAGGTTGCCGGTGGAGGTACTCTTCCAAATTTAGGAAAAGGATTATTCTTTGTATTGGGCTTGTCCAGCTCGGGTAGCTTACCACTATCAATCAAATCTTGGATCTCATGCCTTAGATAAGCACATTTATCTATTTTGTGCTCTCGCATTTGATGAAATTGACAGAAGGCCTCGGCGTTGAAGTTTGGTGGCAGTGGATTATGTAACGGTCGAGGAGCTAACAGTTGTAACAACCCTTTCTTTTCCAGCTTGCTAAAAACCCATGATAGAGGTTTCCCCAATTCTGAGAATTGTCTTTTATTTCCTTAACCGGTCACATTAACATCAACTTCTTTTTGCATGCTTTGATTGCTAGGCTGATAATTTCCTTTCTCATTCCTTCTTATTGAAAAGCAAATTTTCTCCCTTTCCCATTCTTCAATTTATAGACCAGCTTGGAGAAGATCTTTGAAATCCCTTATAGGGGTGTGAGACATCCTTTCACGGAGATTGGGCAGGACGCTGTAGACCCTTAATTTTTGACCCAATCCAGTTCAATATGTTTTATTTAGTCTAAAATGATTTTTGTTGTCTAATTGGTCCAAAATAATTTTTATTAAATAATTTTTGCTTTAGTATCTAATTTTTATTAATAAAAAATAGAAATAAACAAATAAAAGTCAAAAAATAAAAATAAAAATCGGAGTCGGAGTCGGAGTCGGAAAAATCGCCGACGAAAAAATCGTCACGATTTCGCACGCAGAATTTTTCTGCCTGCGAAAAAGCTCAGCTATTTCGCACGCAGAAATTTTCTGCCTGCAAAATAGCTTACGGGCCCGCTCTGCGAGCGCTGCCGCAGCCAGCTGCGGCAGATTTTTTTGCCAGCGCAGTTTTTCCGCAACAGTTTTTTTCTCCAGCGCAAATTTTTCGACGCAAATTTTTCGAAACCTAATCCAATTAGGTTTTGATTTCTTTTTTTTTATTAATATTACTTACCTTAACTAATTAGGAATAAACAACCTCAAACAACTATAAATAAGGACCAAAGACAATTAAAAAAAGGGAGGCAAAAAATCCAAGAGTAGTTTGGAAAATTTGAAACCAAATCAAGGAAGGAAAAGAAGAAATTCAATTCAACTCTTTTCTGGAACAGCAGCAGCACGAATTAGAGGATTCAAAGGTAAAAAAGGCTTGTCTTTGGAGCTAGTTCATCCAAGAAGAATTATTTTTGGAGAAATCATCAAAAGAAGGTATGTCTTAATTAATTTTATTTAATAGTTTTTTTTTACGCAGTACCAAATTTATGAAATCAAAATTAAAAACCTTTGAACTTTAATTCAGTTTTTCTAAAGCCAAAAAACCTTATTTCGTTAGTTTATCTTCCAGAAGGCTTAAAATTGTTATTTTTTCTTCATAAAAATCTTAAAACTCTAATTGAACATATTTTTCAACAAAACTAATATGTAAATTCTGCTTCTTTTAAAATTTTAAAGTAGGTTCTATTTCCTTCAAAAAGTCTTCTAAAACATCTTTTCTAGTTATAAAAACTTTAATTCACTTGTTTAAATTCATAAAATTCAATAAAATATTAAATTGTCTTCCAAACCCTAAGATTAAAATTACCATCCGAGACCCTAAATTCCAAAATATCAAATCCAAATTCAACTTCCAAAACCTAAAATAATGAACCCTAATCCTTTTAAAACTTTAAACCCTAATTTTTATGAACCCTAATCCTTTTAAAACATTAAAAAACATAAAAACATAAAAACATAAATTTTACACAGTAGCTTAGAAACCCAATAACCAAAAATCACAAATCAAAGTATTTTAAAGTGTCTAAAACCCTAGTTTCATGATTTCACCATTCAAATATTAATTTAGTTAATCAAAGTTCCTTACCAACCTTTTAAAAACATAAAATCTTTAATTTATTTTAATTCTATAAAAAGTCACAGTAGCCATAATTGGACTTTTATTTGCTTTATTCAATTCCATACTTGATTATGCTTTGATTTATTTCTGATGCTTTAATTTATTTAATTTCAATACTTGATTTATTTAATTTATCATGGATGGATGTTTATTTTATATTTTGATTAATAGCTTTGATGAATGATTTATTTATGATGAATGATTATTTACTTTTATCAATTAATTTAGATTTCCAAAAGTTTTAAGAGGTATGTTTCCACTTGGTGGGTACCTCATTAGTTAAACATCATGTAATTTAATTTGCCTTTCTATTTTAGAACCTATGTAAAGGGCATGTTTCTACCTTTTGGTGGGTGTCCTATTTAGGCATGTGATGTAAGGACATGTTTCCATCCTTGGATGGGTGTCCATTTATTTGCTTTATTTGGACATTGCTTTGATTTTAATATATTGATGCTTTCTTTTAATTATTGTGTGTAATATGGATAATGTTATTATATTTAAGAATTTTATAATATTAAGACCTGTAAAGGAGGCCGGTTCCAATGAACCGGGCGCTGTGGGGGTGCTGGGTCATTTCTCACCTTCCCCACACGTACCCAACTTTCTGAACCCATTAAGGGGTTGGGGATTCCTTAGGAATCGAGCCATCCACCCCTTTTTTTTTCCCGGCCCGTCCGGGTGGAGACTCTATTTTCTCAAGACTTAGGTCCGTGTTCTCTAAGGCCCCGAGCCTAAACAGTGCCGAAGTCGCAAGAACCATTCCACCGGGAGTGGGGACAAAAATCCCCGCTCACAGTGGCTACTCCACTGGGGATAAGAGAAGTTGATTCCGTTGGTCTTTATATTATTCTATTCTTTCTTATAATGATATTATCCATTGCATCATCTTAGATTGCATCGTGTGCGTGAGTTAGGACGCCCGTGTTACCCGTTTTATGTTATGTAAGGGATACCATACTTTCACTCAAGGTATGGAGATCGAGCATGGCATAACCACTCATAGCCTCGTACCATTTGGTATATACTTGCTATGGGGGCCTAAGCCTTTTAACCCAAAGACTAAAGCTCATGTAATTGGCCTAGTTACTTTCCTTAGGTTTTACCCCAAATGCATGTTGTTTGACTATGGTTAGTTTATCTTAGTCTAAACCATGGCTTATTTGGTTTGTTCTTTTTCTAATATGACTTGAGTATATTGTAAGCTCAAAATAAATTTTTCTTTAAAATACAAAAAGACCAAAACTATTTTAAAATTTTTCAAGATGGTCTTTGGTCATAAGACTTTTCTAAAAAATAAATAAATAAATAAATAAATTCTTTGGCCCATGGCCCAAATACTAAGCCCAAAATCCATTTTTCTAAAATCTTTTACAATGGGCTTAGAAACAAAATTATTTTCACCCAACCATTTTTTACAAAGAGCTTGCAAAAATATTTAGATTAATTATGAAATACCAAAAATCAATTGTGGGCCTAGTTTACAATAAGAATAAATTAACCATGGGCTTGCTTTTTGGCATGAACCATTAGTTACTCTTTCCAAGTGAGAAATCTATTTATAATAAACCTCTTAATTTCGTTTTAATCCAACATAGCATAAAAGCTACTTTAGTTGGTTGATTGGATTAAAACCTAATTAGTGGGAATTATCATGGATTGATTTCCATTTTTGAAAATATAACTATTGGTTGAAACATCTGAGGGAATTATTCGAAAGCAAGATACCCCATGTTGGTATTTTGTTAACCATATACCTAGGAAAAAGGGGCTCGCCATTCGTGTGTGGATGTTATAAGGTTGGAAGGAACATCCTATTTATCCATATTTGTTGATTGTTTGTGCATACATGCATACATGAATACATTTGCATCTCATATCATTGATCCTCTCTGGCTCACAGCCCTGGATTACGATAGTTCTAAAGCTTACAACAATCCGACCTACGCCGGAGATGAAGTATCTAGCAACGACTCAATCACTTGCTCACCTAAAGCAATGGAGCCTGAACAAATTCAAAGGATGGTGGATGAAGCCCTTAATGCCAAGATGGAAGAAATTAAAGAGGCCCTAGCTGAGACCATAAAGAACCAATTGACTGCAATCTTAGAAAACCATGCTGAGGCATTTGCTAGCACTAAGAAACCAAAGGACAAAGGGAAGACCAAAGTAAGTGAAGTGGTTTTTGATGATGAAAAGGTGATCATTGATGATGATGATGATTGGGCTCAATACTACCAAGAGGTTCAAGAAAAGAAGAAAGAACCAAAGGTCGTTGAGAAGGCAACTATTGAAAAGACCGAGACTTCTGATATTGAAAAGATGATTGCTGATTTAGAAAAGAAATTTGAGAAGAAAATGAAGACTGAAGAGATGTCCGAGATTAACAAATTATTTGAGCTAGATGAAGAAGTTCCATACAAATTCAAGATGCCATCCTTTGCAAAGTACAATGGCACCGAAAATCCTCATCTCCATGTGAAGCAGTATATCACTGCCATGCAATCTGCCCGAGCTACTAAGGCTCAAACCCTAAGGTACTTTATGCTCTCATTGGATCCTGTTATCAAAAAATTGGTTCAATACCTTAACTTGAAGGCTTTGTGTGACAAAAACATTTTTTTAGTTTTTGAATTTTGATTTTGAAATCAAATGTTAGCTTTGCCAAATCAATGTCAATGTACCTCAGGACTTGATTTTTCCAAATTAACATATCTATAACATAACAACCCTAGTTACCGTACTAAACTCGGGAATCATTTCTATTTAAGCAAGAACTGTTGCACTTTTGATAGGCACATACACATTACTTGGCCAAAGGTCTCATTGAGTTTAAATATTGTCTATCTCATATTCATGCTTATTCAAACTATCTCCACTAATAGACTCTACCTATCAAGAGAGATCAATAGGTCTTTAATAGGCTTGAAATGGGGTCTATAAGGGACACGGGTTAAATGAAGGCCATTTGTATGTTGGAGTCATTGTGACACTATGGACAAACCCTTACACTACAAATTTCTTGTTTGAACTTTAGGCAGCTGGGAGCATTCATGTTAAACTCTAAATTCTTTCTATCTTCTTGTCATTAATCTGGATCTTGATTAGGACAATCTTTGCCCCCACAAAATGTTTGGTTCCCAAATTCGTTTCTTTTCTTCTTCACCCTTTTCTTTCTTTTTCTTTTTCTTACTCTTCCCTTTCTTTCAGCATTTTATCATTTTGTCCTTCTTCCTTGTAGGACTGTCAAGTACAGAACTTTCAGGAACTGAATAGTCTTTCTCCTTTTTTCACCAATTTTGACTGAATCTTTGGTTGGGTTGGACCAATTCAAGTCAAACCATTCTTATAAAGCAAATGGGAGCCTTTTGCTGCTTTAGGTAATAGAGAACTCAGTTGGCTTTTTGAACCGCCTTTTTATATTTTACCCTTTTTCTTTTTTCATTTTTTTTCATCTTCTTTTTTCTCTTTTTTTTTTCTTTTGTCCCTTTTTCTTTTTTCTTTTGTCCTTTTTGTGTGTGTGTTTTTTTTTGTCCTAGCTCCAAAAGAGTTGTCTTGTTTGTACCAACTTGGATTTCCAATAATAGATGAGTGGAGTGACATAAATCATCTTTAACATGGATAAATCATTTGTTACTCTGATGTTGTCTTGATATATTGGAGATATTAAGTGAACTTTGACTAACCTTATGGTATTAAAAACATCAACTACCCTTATGGTCTTGAGAATTTCAACTATCTTGTAACACCCCCATGCTCTGTATAAGTATTATACATATACCTAGTATACATACAATACGTATATAGAATATAGGAATATCACTTTTAGTTTTAAATTTCAATACCTTTAATCAAGTTCAAACAATATTACCTTAACTTGAATAACATTAACAAAATCATTATACTTTCAATTATATTAATCTGAATTACCAAAATTTCATTATTACATATAAATATTGTATTATGAACTATACATCATACTTAAATCATACATGTATGCATCACCTTCTAGTTGGTCTCAGAACACTCTTACCCTTCTCGTGGCATAACTGCTTGATTTCCCGATCAACCGCATAATCACCTGCGCGATCACACAACCGCGCTAAGCCCGAGAGCTTAGTAATACAATTAAATCATATACACATATAATAGAGAAAATCATATTTTCATTTTAACTTATTATGCCATATTTTTCTTTCCAGGTTTTTCTCTTTTTGGCTATACTTTTCATATATATATATATATATATACTTCTACTAGTGTTTTACCAATATACATAATCATACATTTTATTTCAGTAATTCACAATCCAATGACTTATCAAAGTCTTCATGAAACAATATCCACTATTTCCACATTCATATACATTTCACACATCATATATCATCATATACAATTTACACATCATAAATTCATCATTCCACATAGCTTCTCAAGCTATACTCATCTTCAATAATTCACTTATGTATTGTATGCATCTCATTCCATGATTATCATCATATATTTTAATCCATAGCTATCATCATGTATCTCATTATTCATTTATTTCATTATTCAGGAATCACATATATATACAAACACAAGCATAGGCCCAAAAACACTAATATGCCATTCTACTTTCAGAGTTAATGTTTTGGTTTAATTATCACATTTATCATTATCCCTACTAGGCTTCAAGGATTAAGGTTCAACCAAGCTTCAAGGGGAACAAAGCATGCTAAGTATCAACCCAACTTGGCTTCAAGAACCAATCCAACCTAGCTTCAAGGGTTGTAACATCTCAATTAGGCTTCAAGGATTAGACCCAACCAAGCTTCAAGGGGAGTAAAACATGTTAAACTTCAACCCAACTTGGCTTCAAGGATCAAATCCAACCTAACTTCAAGAGATTGTTACTATTAGGCATGCCACCAACAACAAAACTCTGAAAATGAATAACATATTAGACACACAATTCATTCATGATTTCATTATCAATTTCATTTCCAATTGAATCATCATAGCCAATCACAATGGCTTCATATATCATTTAGATCATCATAGCCAATCACAATGGCTTCATATATCATTTAGATCATCAATTAATATCATAGCATTTCATCTTTCAAATACACAATCATCTATCTCATATATTACACATTTCATATATCATCATTACCAATCACAAAAACATCACATTTCATTTAGTCTCACTTTACATTATAATACTTCATAATCAAGCACATTAAACATTCATCAAGAATGATCATCATTGATGTATATATATATATAATTTACCTTATTCTTAGATTTGGAATCCTCCACATACATTTGTTTCACATATATTTGAAATGTAGAAACCATAATGCCTTTAGAGAATCCAACAAGACAAGAATAATCAAGAATAAGAATCATTAACTAACAAATTTGAGGGACACGACCAACACCATTTGAGGGACACGGCCAAGCTTGTGGCCGTGTCTCTCAACCACAATTGACAGTAGTGAACACGAGCATGCAACACGGCCGTGTCTCTCAACACAATTTCAAGCAGTAGGTGACACGGTCAAGGGACACGGCTGAGCCAGTGGCCGTGTCTCACAACAAAAATCATACAATCACAGACACGGGCAAGGGACACGGCCGTGTCTCTCCACAAAAATCAGGCAGTAACAAACACGGGCAGAGGACACGGCTGAGACTGTGACCGTGTCTCTCCCAAAATCAATTCAACACATCCAATTTTCCTTGACTTGGCCGTGTCTCTCCTTATTTTTGGCCGTGTCACTCCTATATTTAAACCCCAAACCTTTACAAGTCTCCTTTGATTGCACCTAAACACTTCATACACATCATACTATCCTTCCAATGAATTTAATTAACATCACTAACACTTATTTCACATGCACATCCATATTTACATTACCAAAACACATCAACAACACATTTGATTCCTTAACACATTTACAAATGAATATGTGTTAAGTTTCAACATCATATTAATATATGAATTTAGATAGTTTACTTACCTTAAAAATCATTCTCAAATCTATTCAATTTACCTTCCAAGAGCTCTTCACCACTTTAACTAGAGCAATCCATTTCCTTCACAACCTAAATCAAATCAAATAATAAGATACTTAAATTCCAATGCACAGATTCAATTATCAAACTCATATATTTTATATTCTTAACTTCCTTAAACACAACATACATCACTCATATATCAATTACTCAAATCCCCAATTCATTAACACTAAACCCTTACTCAATAATCCCAACAATTCATCATCATCCTCACCAATAACCACATCAAATCCAAACTCAAACCATAGAAATCAATGCAAAGGAATGAATACTTACTTGATTATTTACCAAATCTTGAATAAAAATCTTCAATTCTCTCCAAAATCACCATCTCTCTCTCTCTCTCTCTCTCTCTCTCTCTCTCTCTCTCGACACACGAAGAAGAAGGAGCAGAAGAAGAAGAAAGAAAGTTCTCGTTCTTTCTTTCATTCTTATCATCTATATATATATAATAATAATAATAATAATAATAACAATAACAATAACAATACTTTAAATCTCCACCACATAATCTTTCTTTGACTTTCTTCTTCTCTTCTCTTTTTGTCCTTATTACTATCATTATTATTAATTAACTATACAAATATATATATATACAATTCACTTTTCCTACACCATATTATATCCCATGTATATGTAATGTATATGTATATGTCTTATATATTATCTTTATATTTCCCATATATACATATACATCAAATCCAAATACAACAACAATAACTCCAAAACTCTTAGGGTATATTCCGGGATATTACATATCTTCATGGTCTTGAGAACTTCAACTATCCTCATGACCTTGACTAATCATTGCTTTCTTTGACCTTCTTGCCTCTTCATCTTAGTGATCATAAGACTTGTCAAAAGTATAACAACAGCTCAGGATAGGTTATTGGGGTTTGATGTTTAATAGGGTGGGTAATAGTTGTTGGCTAACCAAACAATAACTATATCATTTCTCTCTTAAATATGTAGAGTTCAATTTTTCCTCAAAAGTTGTCAAAGCATGTTCTAAGACTTACTAGGACCTAGACAAAGGTAATTATGTAGGAGCCCTCTCTAAGTAAGTGTGAGCGGGGATTTTCGCCCCCACTTCCGATGGAATGGTTCTTGCAACTTTGCACTGTTTAGGCTCGGGGCCTTAGAGAACACGAAACTAAGTCCAGAGAAAATGGAGTCACCACCCGGAAGGGGCCGGGAAAAAGAAAGGGGTGGATGACTCGATTCCTAAGGAATCCCCAACCCCTTAATGGGTTCGAAAAGTTGGGTACGTGTAGAGAAGGTGAGAAATGGCCCAGCACCCCCACAACGCCCGGTTCATTAGAACCGGCCTCCTTTACAGGTCTTAATATTATAAAATTCTTAAATATAACAATATTATCCATATTACACACAATAATTAAAATAAAGCATCGTTATATTAAAAAAAATCAAAGCAATGTCCGAACAAAGAAAATACATGGACACCCATCCGAAGATGGAAACATGCCCATACATCACATGCCTAAATAAGACACCCACCGAAAGGTAGAAACATGTCCTTTACATTGGTCTAAAGGATAAAAGCAATTTAAATTACATAGAACTTGATTAATGAGGTACCCACAAAGTTGAAACATACCTCTTACAACATTTGGAAATCTAAATAAATTGATAAAATAAATAACCATTCACCATAAATAAATCATTCATCAAAGCTATTAATCAAAATTATGAAATAAACATCCATCCATGATAAATTAAATAAATCAAGCATTGAAATTAAATAAATCAACCATCAAAAAATATAATAAACTATATAATCAAATCTAAAATTAAATAAAGCAATAAATATGTAAAGAATTTAGGGTTTTAAAGAATTATCAATTGAATTTAGGGTTTCAAAATTTAGGGTTTTAGAAACTAAAGTTTTATAATTAGGGTTTTGAAATTAGGATTTTTAGGGTTTTTGAAACTAGGGTTTTGGAATTAGGGTTTTTTAAAACTAGGGTTTTGGATAGTTAGGGTTTTTAAATCTAGGGTTTTGGAATTAGGGTTTTTAAAACTAGGGTTTTGGAATTAGGGTTTTTGGAATTAGGGTTTTGGAATTAGGGTTTTTAGAAATAGGGTTTTTGGAATTAGGGTTTTTAAAATTAGGGTTTTGGAATTAGGGTTTTTGGAATTAGGGTTTTTAAAATTAGGGTTTTGGAATTAGGGTTTTTGGAATTGACATACTGCCTAAAAAAACACAAATTTGGATTTGGAAAAATAAATTAAGGTTTTGAAAAATAATCAATATTTTGGAGTTTAATAATGAAATGGTTTAGGCTCTTTGATAAAAATAGTTTGAGGTTTTGAGTTTTAATGAAATATCTTACGGTTCTTGAAGTTAAAGTAAACAAGATAGATTTTAACAATTAATTGTTGACTATTGGATAGTTTTATGTTTTATGAAATATGCCAGTGGGATTGCGAATACCAATTGATCAATGTGATAATTAAAGCAAACAATTAAAGTTATTAAAACAAAACCAAAGCAAACGATTAAAGTTATTAAAATAAAAAAATAATTTACTGCATGTTCAACGATCAAGGTACTGTGTGTTCAAAGTTACTGCATGCATACATGTTCTTATTAATCAAAGAAATGAAACTACTGTAAACATAAATAATTCGTGATTAAAGATCAAACCTCCACTCATTGGTTACTCCACAATTAACTTCTGGATGAACAATTAACAAAGACAGCACTACTGTCTTTGATGGATTGATTACCGATGAATGTTTGATGCTAATCTTTTCTGTTTGTTGCCGTCTCTTTGCTATCTTGTTAATGTTCCTTGCCGTCCCCTCTTAATGTTCCCTTGTTCATCTCTTTTCCTAATGAATTCTAAAACTTTTTTACTTATAGACGACCCTCACTCAGAATCCTTAACCTAATATAAAACAGTCCTAAAACAAATTCTAGTTGAATTAGGAAACATATTGAACCCATGTCTACCTAGTTGCCCTAGTTCAACATGAGACCAACCTCATGTCAACCTTGGGCTATCCAAGTCGACATGAGGCATGCTCATGTCGATCTTAGGCTGCCAAGGTTGACATGAGGATGTTCATGTCGACCTAGCCTCCCAAGGTCGACATGAAGCATGCTCATGTCGACCTAGCTTGCCCAAGTAGACATGAGGCATGCTCATGTCGATCTTGGGCTGCCAAGGTCGACATGAAGCATGCTAATGTCTCCAAGCTAGCCTCAATTAAATTATTCTAACCTTTTTTAACTTATGAACCAAAAAATTTTAATTTGGGCCAATTCCACTTGGTTTTAGGGTTTTATAATCAAATTTATGCCTCTTTAATCCGAACCGACTCCTTTAAAAATTATAAACTAGGTTTGAATATTTAAAGTCGGATCAAATTTATTTTGGCATCCTTTAATTAGGACCATATCAAATTAGGGTAAAACTTAAGGGTCTACAATAAGCATACACAACTCAATACTATAGAGCAATTCCCTCTTCTAGTAAAGTCATTCAAGTCATGATGGCTAGACACATTAATTTATGAACATCAAGCTAGATTCCTCATCAGTTGAGCACCAAAATGAACAAAGACCAACAAAAATTTTGATGAAAGTAATTTATTCAAACAACTTTAAATTTGAAAAAAACATGATTTTTCCAATTAAATTTTAAAGAAAGTAAAATTGAAAAGCAACATTCAAGCTAAGGAAAGTTTGTTCAGTTTAAGCTTCTTTTCCTTTCACATCTTCAATAGTTCCATCTTTAAAGGATGATAAAACAAAATATTCTTCTAATCCTTTTCCTACCATGAAGGTTGCCGGTGGAGGTACTCTTCCAAATTTAGGAAAAGGATTATTCTTTGTATTGGGCTTGTCCAGCTCGGGTAGCTTACCACTATCAATCAAATCTTGGATCTCATGCCTTAGATAAGCACATTTATCTATTTTGTGCTCTCGCATTTGATGAAATTGACAGAAGGCCTCGGCGTTGAAGTTTGGTGGCAGTGGATTATGTAACGGTCGAGGAGCTAACAGTTGTAACAACCCTTTCTTTTCCAGCTTGCTAAAAACCCAAGATAGAGGTTTCCCCAATTCTGAGAATTGTCTTTTATTTCCTTAACCGGTCACATTAACATCAACTTCTTTTTGCATGCTTTGATTGCTAGGCTGATAATTTCCTTTCTCATTCCTTCTTATTGAAAAGCAAATTTTCTCCCTTTCCCATTCTTCAATTTATAGACCAGCTTGGAGAAGATCTTTGAAATCCCTTATAGGGGTGTGAGACATCCTTTCACGGAGATTGGGCAGGACGCTGTAGACCCTTAATTTTTGACCCAATCCAGTTCAATATGTTTTATTTAGTCTAAAATGATTTTTGTTGTCTAATTGGTCCAAAATAATTTTTATTAAATAATTTTTGCTTTAGTATCTAATTTTTATTAATAAAAAATAGAAATAAACAAATAAAAGTCAAAAAATAAAAATAAAAATCGGAGTCGGAGTCGGAGTCGGAAAAATTGCCGACGAAAAAATCGTCACGATTTCGCACGCAGAATTTTTCTGCCTGCGAAAAAGCTCAGCTATTTCGCACGCAGAAATTTTCTGCCTGCAAAATAGCTTACGGGCCCGCTCTGCGAGCGCTGCCGCAGCCAGCTGCGGCAGATTTTTTTGCCAGCGCAGTTTTTCCGCAACAGTTTTTTTCTCCAGCGCAAATTTTTCGACGCAAATTTTTCGAAACCTAATCCAATTAGGTTTTGGTTTCTTTTTTTTTATTAATATTACTTACCTTAACTAATTAGGAATAAACAACCTCAAACAACTATAAATAAGGACCAAAGACAATTAAAAAAAGGGAGGCAAAAAATCCAAGAGTAGTTTGGAAAATTTGAAACCAAATCAAGGAAGGAAAAGAAGAAATTCAATTCAACTCTTTTCTGGAACAGCAGCAGCACGAATTAGAGGATTCAAAGGTAAAAAAGGCTTGTCTTTGGAGCTAGTTCATCCAAGAAGAATTATTTTTGGAGAAATCATCAAAAGAAGGTATGTCTTAATTAATTTTATTTAATAGTTTTTTTTTACGCAGTACCAAATTTATGAAATCAAAATTAAAAACCTTTGAACTTTAATTCAGTTTTTCTAAAGCCAAAAAACCTTATTTCGTTAGTTTATCTTCCAGAAGGCTTAAAATTGTTATTTTTTCTTCATAAAAATCTTAAAACTCTAATTGAACATATTTTTCAACAAAACTAATATGTAAATTCTGCTTCTTTTAAAATTTTAAAGTAGGTTCTATTTCCTTCAAAAAGTCTTCTAAAACATCTTTTCTAGTTATAAAAACTTTAATTCACTTGTTTAAATTCATAAAATTCAATAAAATATTAAATTGTCTTCCAAACCCTAAGATTAAAATTACCATCCGAGACCCTAAATTCCAAAATATCAAATCCAAATTCAACTTCCAAAACCTAAAATAATGAACCCTAATCCTTTTAAAACTTTAAACCCTAATTTTTATGAACCCTAATCCTTTTAAAACATTAAAAAACAGAAAAACATAAAAACATAAATTTTACACAGTAGCTTAGAAACCCAATAACAAAAAATCACAAATCAAAGTATTTTAAAGTGTCTAAAACCCTAGTTTCATGATTTCACCATTCAAATATTAATTTAGTTAATCAAAGTTCCTTACCAACCTTTTAAAAACATAAAATCTTTAATTTATTTTAATTCTATAAAAAGTCACAGTAGCCATAATTGGACTTTTATTTGCTTTATTCAATTCCATACTTGATTATGCTTTGATTTATTTCTGATGCTTTAATTTATTTAATTTCAATACTTGATTTATTTAATTTATCATGGATGGATGTTTATTTTATATTTTGATTAATAGCTTTGATGAATGATTTATTTATGATGAATGATTATTTACTTTTATCAATTAATTTAGATTTCCAAAAGTTTTAAGAGGTATGTTTCCACTTGGTGGGTACCTCATTAGTTAAACATCATGTAATTTAATTTGCCTTTCTATTTTAGAACCTATGTAAAGGGCATGTTTCTACCTTTTGGTGGGTGTCCTATTTAGGCATGTGATGTAAGGACATGTTTCCATCCTTGGATGGGTGTCCATTTATTTGCTTTGTTTGGACATTGCTTTGATTTTAATATATTGATGCTTTCTTTTAATTATTGTGTGTAATATGGATAATGTTATTATATTTAAGAATTTTATAATATTAAGACCTGTAAAGGAGGCCGGTTCCAATGAACCGGGCGCTGTGGGGGTGCTGGGTCATTTCTCACCTTCCCCACACGTACCCAACTTTCTGAACCCATTAAGGGGTTGGGGATTCCTTAGGAATCGAGCCATCCACCCCTTTCTTTTTCCCGGCCCGTCCGAGTGGAGACTCTATTTTCTCAAGACTTAGGTCCGTGTTCTCTAAGGCCCCGAGAATAAACAGTGCCGAAGTCGCAAGAACTATTCCACCGGGAGTGGGGACAAAAATCCCCGCTCACAGTGGCTACTCCACTGGGGATAAGAGAAGTTGATTCCGTTGGTCTTTATATTATTCTATTCTTTCTTATAATGATATTATCCATTGCATCATCTTAGATTGCATCGTGTTCGTGAGTTAGGACGCCCGTGTTACCCGTTTTATGTTATGTAAGGGATACCATACTTTCACTCAAGGTATGGAGATCGAGCATGGCATAACCACTCATAGCCTCGTACCATTTGGTATATACTTGCTATGGGGGCCTAAGCCTTTTAACCCAAAGACTAAAGCTCATGTAATTGGCCTAGTTACTTTCCTTAGGTTTTACCCCAAATGCATGTTGTTTGACTATGGTTAGTTTATCTTAGTCTAAACCATGGCTTATTTGGTTTGTTCTTTTTCTAATATGACTTGAGTATATTGTAAGCTCAAAATAAATTTTTCTTTAAAATACAAAAAGACCAAAACTATTTTCAAAATTTTTCAAGATGGTCTTTGGACATAAGACTTTTCTAAAAAATAAATAAATAAATAAATAAATTCTTTGGCCCATGGCCCAAATACTAAGCCCAAAATCCATTTTTCTAAAATCTTTTACAATGGGCTTAGAAACAAAATTATTTTCACCCAACCATTTTTTACAAAGAGCTTGCAAAAATATTTAGATTAATTATGAAATACCAAAAATCAATTGTGGGCCTAGTTTACAATAAGAATAAATTAACCATGGGCTTGCTTTTTGGCATGAACCATTAGTTACTCTTTCCAAGTGAGAAATCTATTTATAATAAACCTCTTAATTTCGTTTTAATCCAACATAGCATAAAAGCTACTTTAGTTGGTTGATTGGATTAAAACCTAATTAGTGGGAATTATCATGGATTGATTTCCATTTTTGAAAATATAACTATTGGTTGAAACATCTGAGGGAATTATTCGAAAGCAAGATACCCCATGTTGGTATTTTGTTAACCATATACCTAGGAAAAAGGGGCTCGCCATTCGTGTGTGGATGTTATAAGGTTGGAAGGAACGTCCTATTTATCCATATTTGTTGATTGTTTGTGCACACATGCATACATGAATACATTTGCATCTCATATCATTGATCCTCTCTGGCTCACAGCCCTGGATTACGATAGTTCTAAAGCTTACAACAATCCGACCTACGCCGGAGATGAAGTATCTAGCAACGACTCAATCACTTGCTCACCTAAAGCAATGGAGCCTGAACAAATTCAAAGGATGGTGGATGAAGCCCTTAATGCCAAGATGGAAGAAATTAAAGAGGCCCTAGCTGAGACCATAAAGAACCAATTGACTGCAATCTTAGAAAACCATGCTGAGGCATTTGCTAGCACTAAGAAACCAAAGGACAAAGGGAAGACCAATGTAAGTGAAGTGGTTTTTGATGATGAAAAGGTGATCATTGATGATGATGATGATTGGGCTCAATACTACCAAGAGGTTCAAGAAAAGAAGAAAGAACCAAAGGTCGTTGAGAAGGCAACTATTGAAAAGACCGAGAATTCTGATATTGAAAAGATGATTGCTGATTTAGAAAAGAAATTTGAGAAGAAAATGAAGACTGAAGAGATGTCCGAGATTAACAAATTATTTGAGCTAGATGAAGAAGTTCCATACAAATTCAAGATGCCATCCTTTGCAAAGTACAATGGCACCGAAAATCCTCATCTCCATGTGAAGCAGTATATCACTGCCATGCAATCTGCCCGAGCTACTAAGGCTCAAACCCTAAGGTACTTTATGCTCTCATTAGATCCTGTTATCAAAAAATTGGTTCAATACCTTAGATGATGGAACACAAAAGAGTTGGGATCTACTTTACAAAGCCTTCATCCAACAATATGGATATAATGTTGAGTTAGAAGTTACCTTAATGGAAGTTGAGTCCATTAGGCAAAGGCCAAATGAGAATTTTGTTGACTATGTGAAAAGATGGAGGAACAAGGCTGCTTTACTCAAGAAGAGGCCCGATGAATCCGATCAAATAAGGATGATTGTGAGAGGGGTGTTGCCTAATCTTCGTGAGAGGATGTCTCATACACTCTTCTATGATTTCAAAGACCTTCTCCAAGCTGGTTTGCAAATTGAAGAATGGGAAAGGGAGAAGAGCCGCTTTGCAACAAAAAGGAACGAGAAAGGGAGCTATCAACCCGGCAGCCAAAGCACACAAAAAGAAGTTGATGTTAATGTGACCGGTCAAGGGAATAAAAGATAATTCTCATATCTGGGGAAGCCTTTGTCTTGGGTCTTCGACAAGCTGCAAAAGAAAGGGTTGTTACAACCGTTAGCTCCTCGACCTTTACATAATCCATTGCCACCAAACTTCAACGCCGAGGCCTTCTGTCAATTTCATCAAATGCGAGGACATGAAACAGATAAATGTTCTCGTCTAAGGCATGAGATCCAAGACCTAATCAATAGTGGCAAGCTACCCGAGTCGGATAAGCCCAATACCAAGAACAACCCTTTGCCTAAATTTGGAAGAGTGCCTCCACCAGCAACCTTCATGGTGGGAAAAGGATTGGAAGAAGATTTTGTTTTATCATCCTTTCAAGATGGAAATATTGAAGTTGTTAAGGGAAAAGAAGCTTAAACTCAACGAACTTTCCTTAGCTTGAATATTGCTTTTTAATTTTACTTTCTTTAATATTAAATTGGAACAATCTTGTTTTTTTTTTTAATTTAAAGTTGCTTGAATAAATTACTTTCATCAAAAATTTTGTTGGTCTTTGTTCATTTTGATGCTCAACCAATGAGGAATCTAGCTTGATAATTCATGAATTAATATATTTATGCATCATGACTCGAATGACTTTACTAGGTGAGGGAATTACTCTATATAGCATTGAGTTGTGTATGCTTACTTAGAGAGGGCTCCTGCATAATTATCTTTGTCTAGGTCCTAGTCAGTCTTAGAACATGATTTGAAAAACTTTCGAGGCAAAATTGAACTCTACTTATTTAAGGGAGAAATGATCTAGGCATTGTTTGGTTAGCCAACAACTAGTATCCACCCAATTAAATATCAATCCCTAGTTATCCCTTTTAGCCTTCATAAAATTTTATCTTTCTTTTCATTGGCATATAACCCCAACAACCTGCCCTGAGCTGTTGTGATTCTTTTGACAAGTCTTATGATCACTAAGATGAATAGGCAAGAAGATCAAAGAAAGCAATGATTAGTCAAGATCATGAGGATAGTTGAAGTTTCAAGACCATGAAGATAGTTGAAGTTCTCAAGACCATAAGGGTAGTTGATGTTCTCAAGACCATAAGGGTAGTTGATGTTTTCAAGATCATAAGGGTATTTCAATTGTTCAAGACCATAAGGGTAGTTGAAGTTCACTTAATATCTCTAATATATCAAGACAACATTAGAGTAACAAATGATTTATCCCTATTAAAGAAGATTTATGTTACTCCACTCATCCATTATTGGAAGCCCAAGTTGGTATAAACAAGACAACTCTGTTTGAGTTAGAACCAAAAAAAGGAAAGAAAGAAAGAAAAAGAAAAAGAGAAAAAAAGAAGAAAGAAAATAAAAAAAGAGAAAAAAAAACAACAAGAAAAGAAAACCTAAAAAATGGTTCAAAAAGCCAACTGAGTTCTCTTTGACCTAAGACAACAAAAGGCTTCCATTTGGACGGTTTGACTTGAATTGGTCAAACCCAACTAAAGATCCAATAAAAATCAAAGGAAAAGGGAGAAAGACCATCCAGTTCTTGAAAGTTTTGTACTTGATAGTCCTACAAGAAAGAAGGACAAAATAGAGAACGAAGAAAGGGAAGAATAAGAAAAATAAAGAGGAAAGAAAAGGGAAAAGAAGAAAAGAAATGAATTTGGGTCTTAAACTTTTTGCAAGGGCAAAGACTATCCTAATCAAGATCCGGATTAATGCCAAGAAGATAGAAAGAATTTAGAGTCTAGCAAGATTGCTCCCAACTGCCTAAAGTTCAAACAAGAAATTTGTAGTGTGAAGGTTTGTCCATTGTGTCACACCAGCTCCAATCTCAAAATGGCCTTCATTTAAACCCGTGTCCCTCATAGACCCCATTTCAAGCCTATCAAAGACCTGTTGATCTCTATTGGTAGGTAGAGTCTATTAGTGGAGATAGTTTGGATAAGCATGCATATGAGATAGTCAATATTTAAACTCAAATGAGACCTTTGGCCAAGTAATGTGTATGTGCCTATCTGAAGTGCAACAATTCTGGCTTAAATAGAAATAATTCCCGAGTTTAGTATGGTAACTAGGGTTGTCATGTTATAGATATATTAATTTGGAAAATCAAGTCCTGAGGTACATTGGCAATAATTTGGCAAAGCCAACATTTATTTTCAAAATCAAAATTCAAAATTCAAAAAAAAAAAGAAAAAAAAGAGTGTTGTCATACAAAGCCTTCGAGCTAAGGGAATTCTGTTGAAATGATTATTGGCAAGGTCATGAAGAAGCTATCAACCGACATGCTGAAACATAGTTGGAAATGGATGCATCCCTGACTATGTTGCTCAGGGTCTCCACCACTCATGTTTTCAACATCTTGAAGATGAAAGCCACAAATGCAAAAGCTTTCGAGCATTCCCATGCAAGACTTGAACAAGTGTCAAAAGGAGTCAATGAGAACACTTCTGCTGATCACCTTAGTCTGTGAGTCAATAAAACCGCTGTAAGTATCATTCATGTATATCATGCATACACGAGCATGTCACATCGCACTTTCTTGTCTTGTGTTGTCTATTCCTTGTCAAAATGAACAGCAAGCAATCAAAACAAGATATCAAATTAGGGGGGCATAGAAAGCCCATTGCTTGAGAAAGCTCCAGTAATCTTGCAAAGAGAAGAAATGCGTGCTTATACGAAGAAAAAGACGGCAAAAACATCAATCAAAGCTTGCATGGATAAAATCTTTGGTTTGAGCCTACACAGGGGGCAAAGTTTCTCCTTTTCAATTTTTTTGAGTTTATATACCAAATATTTTTAAACTCATTTACAATTATTTTGCCACACGGTGGGCAAGGAGAGGATATAAGGTCCAATTAAAAATAGCTAAATCTTTGCAAAAAGGAAGAACAAAAGAGTGGAAAATTAGAACTCTCAAAAGAATGAAGATGTAAAAGACAAAAGACTAATCCAGCTAAAAGAGCTGAAGCCAGGGTAAAGACCCGACCTCCAATGGATAAAGACCCATGTTTCAAGGGTAAAGACCCAATCTCAAAGGATGAAGATCCATTTGCAAGGTTGAAGACCCGATCTCAAAGGATGAAGATCCATTTTTTTCAAGGATGAAAACCCGATGTCAAAAGATGAAGATTCATTTTCAAGGACGAAGACCCGATCTCAAAGGATGAAGATCCATTTTGAGGGTGAAAAACCACAATGCATAGAATAACCAGAGCAGTCAGATTTCTCAAAGGATAAGAGGTTAGTCAAACTCAATCTCGGGTCGAAGCACCCATTCTCGGGTCCAAGTGCCCAAATCAATTCAAGCTCGGGTCGAAGTACCCAAATCAATTCAAACTCGGGTCCAAGCACCCATTCTCGGGTCGAAGTACCCAAATCAATTCAAACTCGGGTCCAAGCACCCATTCTCGGGTCGAAGTACCCAAATCAATTCAAACTCGGGTCCAAGCACCCATTCTCGGGTCCAAGTACCCAAATCAATTCAAACTCGGGTCCAAGTACCCAATCTCGGGTCCAAGTACCCAAACCAATTCAAACTCGGGTCCAAGTACCCAATCTCGGGTCCAAGTACCCAATCTTGGATCTAAGTACCCAATCTCGGGTCCAAGTACCCAAATCAATTCAAGCTCGGGTCCAAGTACCCAATCTCGGGCCCAAGTATCCAAATCAAATCAATCTCGGGTCCAAGTACCCAATCCTGGGTCCAAGTACCCAAATTCCATCCAATCTTGGGTCCAAGTACCCAAATTGTAATATCCCAATGTGTGCCCTAGAAGTTTGGATAATATTGTTGTTTTAAATTGGATTGAATGTATATGTTAATTTGTAAGAGAAAAGCATATTAAAAGAAAGTGTATATGTTGTATATATGGTAGTATAAATAACATATACATAAGTCAAAGGAGTGGTCAAGAGAAGAAGATATTTGTTAGTGATGTGTGAAATGACTATAAAGGGGCAAGTAAGTGAAAAGAGAGTTAAAACAAATGGAAAAGGGTATTCTAGTATTTTTCCTTTTTGGAATGCATGGTGGAGATTTAAAGAGATGATAATTTGACTTTTCTTCATTTGTTTCTTCTTCTCTTTTTCTTATGGAGGCTGGCTACTCCTAGCAAGAGAGCAAGAATGATTTTTATTGTTCCAAATTCAAAATTTAAGGAAGAATCAAGGAATTAAATTGGAGATTTGTGAATTTCCTCAACTTTGGTAAGTACTTTCTCTTGATTTCCTTTGTTCTTTTGAAGTTGTGTTAGAAGTGAATTATGATTTGTTGGTAGTATGATTAGATGTGTTTGTGGTGTGTTTTTAAGTGTTGAAATTGATTGTAAGTTAAGAAGTTAAATTGTTGTTGATATTGGAAGTGTTGGAGTTGAGATTGTTTTAGGGTTTTGAAGTGATAAAGGGTGTTTAACTTGAGTTTGATCAAGTATTTTCATAGATCTTCATGTTGTTTGTGTTTGTTGGAGTTGTAAGCTTTGAAAATGGAAATTTGGCCGAAGGCAGTAGCCTTGTGGATGCCACGCCTGTGGCCTTGGTTGCCATGGCCGTGGCCATTTGTAGCCTTTTGAAGCCATGGCCGTGGAGGATGGGAGCATGAGTGGCAGAACCATTCCTTAACCCACGCCCGTGGGGGTTGAGGTAGCCACGGCCGTGGGCTCTTGTATGAAGTATTGGTTTGTAATATGTGTTATAAGGGTCTTAGATGAGGTTAATAAGTGATATATTGTATTGGAATTCATGTATTGTATCATTTTTGGATTAGGTTTTGAAAGAAAGTGAGTTGCCCTATTTTGGGAGGTGAAGAATCTTGGATAAGGGAAAGTGTTTAGAGTTGTGTGAATTGTGATGGAGGTAAGTACAAACCTTACATTGTTGCATACATTCATTTGATATGGCATTGTTTACATATATCGTTAATGTTATGTTTTGCACCATGTGAATCTTGTGCAATATAGTGTGCTATATGTGTAATGATGAATTGCTTTGATGTGAAATAAATATTATGGGTTACAATGAGATAAATGATATGATTGAATGATGATAGTCTTGATGTGATGAAAAGCCATGATTGTTGGCTATGATGATACAAATGAAATTGTTGAGGCATGATTGCCTATTGAATTATGGAATTATGGGATACAAATTGAGAAAGAGTATGATAAAAGATTAATGAAATAATTGTCTATTTAATATGTTATTCAGTTTCAGAGTTCTGGTTTTGGGTGGCATGCCTATGAAATTATGAAAGGTAACAGTCTTGCCGGGTTGAGGATCTCCTAAAGTTTGTTGAGTTATGGTCCAAGAGACTGGGTCTGTTACACTATGAGAATTGTGATTATGAGATATATGATTGGTAACAGTCTTGCTGGGTTGAGGATCTCCTCAAGTTTGTTGAGTTGATGGTCCAAGAGACTGGGTCTATTACACTATCCATGGATAGAGATATCTATATATGTTGCCTACGGGCTTGATTATTGTGATTATGAACCAAAGCAGTAACTCTGAATTCTGAATATCATATTAAATACTTGTTGGGCCCATAGGTGTCTATATTATATGGATGTTATGAATGATGTTGTAATGTTATGAGATAATGTAATGAAATGTTAGTATTACTTAAATGATGAAATGTAATATGTAAGATCTTTATTGTTTGAATGTATATCATTGATATTGATATAGCATAATGGCATTTTGGTTTGTACTACTAAGTTGTTGGCTCAGCGCGATTATGATTCATCGCGCAGGTGATAGAGGTGATAGAGTTGAGACGGAGGATTCCTTTAGACATAGTTGAGTTGTTTTGATTGTGAAGAGTTGGATTAAAGCTTAAAGATCAGAGAGTCAAGTTGCCAATCATGTATATATTTCATATTTTGTAATTTTTGAGGTTTAATGTATTTGTAATTATCAGTTTTGAATGTAACTTCCGTTGCGTATTAAAGAAATGTTTTTTTCTATCGTATTTTAAAATTTTCATTTAAACATGTGGTATTTCTTAAATTTTTTTTTTATCTTTACTTTAAATATGATTTGTGTATTTATAAAGTGTGCCATTTCTATATTCGGTATACGTATGATACGATCGTATAAGCATGCTTTGTACGTATACGGGATATAGGGGTGTTACACAAATCAAATTCAATCTTGGGTCCAAGTACCCAAAATCAATTCAATCTCGGGTCCAAGTACCCAATCTCGGGTCCAAGTACTCAATCTTGGGTCCAAGTACCTAAATCAAATCAATCTCGGGTCCAAGTACCCGATCTTGTGTCCAAGTACCCAATCTCGAGTCCAAATACCCAAATCAAATTCAATCAAGTACCCAAAATCAATTCAATCTCGGGTCCAAGTACCCAAATTTAATCAATCTCGGGTCCAAGTACCCAAAACAAATTTAATTCGCCATTTTAAAAATTAAGTCTTATTGCTTTTCATTCTCTTTCACTAAGGTTTCAGATCATTCAAGTAGGGGGCAAACTGTAGACCCTTAATTTTTGACCCAATCCGGTCCAATATATTTTATTTAGTCTAAAATGATTTTATTGTCTAATTGGTCCAAAATAATTTTGATTAAATAATTTTGGCTTTAGTATCTAATTTTTATTAATAAAAAATAAAAATAAACAAATAAAAGTCAAAAAATAAAAATCGGAGTCGGAAAAATCGGCGACGAAAAAATCGTCCGGCGGGCCCGTTGGCACGGGCCCACGAAATCACTGTGCTATTTCTTACGCAGAATTTTCTGCCTACGAAATAGCTTACGTGCCAGCTCCGGGCGCGCTGCCGCAGCCAGCTGAGGCAGATTTTTTTGCTAGCACAGTTTTTCCGCAACAGTTTTTTTTCGGCAGCGCAAATTTTCCGATGCAAATTTTTCGAAACCTAATCCAATTAGGTTTTGGTTTCTTTTTTATTTATTTATTAATATTACTTACCTTAACTAATTAGGAATAAACTACATCAAACCACTATAAATAAGGACCAAAGACAATTAAAAAAGGGGAGGCAAAAATCCAAGAGTAGTTTGGAAAATTTGAAACCAAATCAAGGAAGGAAAAGAAGAAATTCAATTCAACTCTTTTCTGGAACAGCAGTAGCATGATTTAGAGGATTCAAAGGCAAAAAAGGCTTGTCTTTGGAGCTAGTTCATCCAAGAATAATTGTTTTTGGAGAAATCATCAAAAGAAGGTATGTGTTAATTAATTTTCTTTAATTTTTTTTACACAGTACCAAATTTATGAAATCAAAATTAAAAACCTTTGAACTTTAATTTAGTTTTTCTAAAGCCAAAAAACCTTATTTCGTTAGTTTATCTTCCAGAAGGCTTAAAATTGTTATTTTTTCTTCATAAAAATCTTAAAACTCTAATTGAACATATTTTTCAACAAAACTAAGATGTAAATTCTGCTTCTTTTAAATTTTAAAGTAGGTTCTATTTCCTTCAAAAAGTCTTCTAAAACATCTTTTCTAGTTATAAAAACTTTAATTCACTTGTTTAAATTCATAAAATTCCATAAAATATTAAATTGTCTTCCAAACCCTAAGATTAAAATTACCATCCGAGACCCTAAATTCCAAAATATCAAATCCAAATTCAACTTCCAAAACCTAAAATAATGAACCCTAATCCTTTTAAAACTTTAACCCTAATCCTTTTAAAACATTAAAAAACATAAAAACATAAAAACATAAATTTTACACAGTAGCTTAGAAACCCAATAACCAAAAATCACAAATCAAAGTATTTCAAAGTGTCTAAAACCCTAGTTTCATGATTTCACCATTCAAATATTAATTTAGTTAATCAAAGTGCCTTACCAACCTTTTAAAAACATAAAATCTTTAATTTATTTTAATTCTATAAAAAGTCACAGTAGCCATAATTGAACTTTTATTTGCTTTATTCAATTCCATACTTGATTATGCTTTGATTTATTTCTTATGCTTTAATTTATTTAATTTCAATACTTGATTTATTTAATTTATCATGGATGGATGTTTATTTTATATTTTGATTAATAGCTTTGATGAATGATTTATTTATGATGAATGATTATTTACTTTTATCAATTAATTTAGATTTCCAAAAGTTTTAAGAGGTATGTTTCCACTTGGTGGGTACCTCATTAGTTAAACATCATGTAATTTAATTTGCCTTTCTATTTTCGAACCTATATAAAGGGCATGTTTCTACCTTTTGGTGGGTGTCCTATTTAGGCATGTGATGTAAGGACATGTTTCCATCCTTAGATGGGTGTCCATTTTTTTGTTTTGTTTGGACATTGCTTTGATTTTAATATATTGATGCTTTCTTTTAATTATTATATGTTATAGGGATAATGTTATTATATTTAAGAATTTTATAATATTAAGACTTGTAAAGGAGGCCGGTTCCAATGAACCGGGCATTGTGGGGGTGCTAGGCCATTTCTCACCTTCCCCACACGTACCCAACTTTTCGAACCCATTAGGGGGTCGGGGATTCCTTAGTAATTAAGTCATCCACCCCTTTCTATTTTCCAGGCCCGTCCGGGTGGATACTCCATTTTCTCTGGACTTAAGTCCGTGTTCTCTAAGGCCCCGAGCCTAAACAGTGCCGAAGTGGCAAGAAGCATTCCACCGGGAGTGGGAGCAAAAATCCCCGCTCACAGACGCCTCTCACGATCATTCTTATTTGATCAGGTTCATCGGGCCTTTTCTTGTGCAAAGTAGCCTTATTTCTCCACCTTTTCACATAGTCCAAAAAATTATCATTTGGCCTTTGTCTAATGGACTCTACTTCCATTAAGGTAACTTCCATCTCGACATTAAGGCCTTATATAGCAAATCCCAACTCTTTTGTTTTCCTTCATCTAAGGTATTGTATTAATTTTAGACAACAAGGTCCAATGAGAGCATAAAATACCTTAGAGTTTGAGCCTTAGTAGCTTGGGCAGACTGCATAGCAGTGATATACTGCTTCACATGGAGGTGAGGATTTTCGATTCCATCAAACTTCACAAAAGATGGCATCTTGAACTTGTACGGAACTTCTTCATCTAGGTCAAATAGTTTATCGATCTCAGACATTTCTTCGGTTTTCATCTTCTTCTCAAATTTCTTTTCCAAATCCGCAATCATCTTTTCAACATCAGACGTCTTTGTCTTTTCAATAGTTGCCTTCTCAACAATATTCAACTCCTTTTTTCTTGTCTTAAGCATCTTGGTAGTATTGAGCCCAATCATCATCGTCATCAATGATTAACTTTTCATCATCAAAAACCACTTCACCAACTTTAGTCTTCCCTTTGTCCTTTGGTTTCTTAGTGCTAGCAGATGCTTCGGCGTGATTTTCTAAAATTGCAGTCAATTTGTTCTTCATGGTCTCAGCTAGGGCCTCTTTTATTTCTTCCATTTTGGCATTGAGGGCTTCATCCACCATTCTTTGAATTTGTTCAGGATCCATTATTTTTGGTGAGCAAGTGATTGAGACATTGCTAGATTCTTCACTTCCGGCGTAGGCTGGATTGTCATAAGCTTTTGAACTGTCGTAATCTAGGGCTGTGAGCCAGAAAGGATTAATGATATGAGATGCAAATGCATGTATGCACAAACAATTAACAAACAAGGATAAATAAGGCGTTCCTTCCAACCTTATAACATCCATACATGAATGGCGAGTCTCTTTTCCAAGGTATATGGTTAACAAAATACCAACATGGGGTATCTTGTTTTTGAATAATTCCCTCTGACATTTCAACCAATAGTTATATTTTCAAAAATGGAAATCAATCCATGATAATTCCCATTAATTAGGTTTTAATCCATTCAACCAACTAAAGTAGCTTTTATGTTATATTGGATTAAAACTAAATTAAGAGGTTTATTATAAATAGATTTCTCACTTGAAAAAAGTAACTAATGATTCATGCCAAAAACAAGCCCATGATTAATTATTCTTAGTATAAATTAGGCTCACAATTGATTTTTGGTATTTCGTAATTAACCTAAATAATTTGCAAGCTCTTTGTAAGAAAAGGTTGGATAAAAGTACTTTTATTTCCAAGCCCATTGTAAAAAGATTTTAGAAAAAATGGATTTTGGGCTTTACACTTGAGTCATTAGCAAAAGAATTTTTGATTTGTTTTTAGAAAAGTTTTATGTCCAAAGACCATCTTGAAAAGTTTTGAAAATAGCTTTGGTCTTTTACATTGTAAAAATAAAATTATTTTGAGCTTACAATGTATTTAGGTCATATTAGAAAAAGAACAAACCAAATAAGCCATGATTTAAGCCAAGATAAATTAACCATAGTCAAACAACAAGCATTTAGGGTAAAACCTAAGGAAAGTAACTAGGCCAATTACATGAGCTTTAGTCTTTGGCTTAAAAGGCTTAGGTTCGCATAGCAAGTATATACCAAATGGTTGGAGGCTATGAGTGGTTATGCCATGATTGATCTCCATACCTTGAGTGAAAGTATGGTATCCCTTGCATAACACAACAAAGGTAACACGGGTGTCCTAACTCACGCACACAATGCAATCTAATATGATGCAATGGATAATATCATCATAAGAAAGAATAGAATAATATAAAGACCAACAGAATCAACTTCTCTTGTCCCCAGTGGCGTCGTCACTGTGAGCGGGGATTTTGGCCCCCACTCCCGGTGGAATGGTTCTTGCGACTTTTGCACTGTTTAGGCTCGGGGCCTTAGAGAACACGGACCTAAGTTCGGAGAAAATGGAGTCGCCACCCGGACGAGCTGGGAAAAAGAAAGGGGTGGATGATTCAATTCCTAAGGAATCCCCAACCCCCTAATGGGTTTGGAAAGTTGGGTACGTGTGGGAAGGTGAGAAATGGCCCATCACCCCCACAAGGCCCGGTTCATTGGAACCGACCTCCTTTACAGGTCTTAATATTATAGAATACTTAAGTATAACAATATTATCCATATTACATGCAACAATTGAAATAAAGTATCATTAAATTAAAATCAAAGAAATGTCCAAACAAAGCAAATAAATGGACACCCATCCGAGGATGGAAACATGTCCTTACATCATCCATGTCTAAACTAATAGGACACCCATCGAAAGGTAGAAACATGTCCTTTACATTGGTCCAAAATATAAAAGCAATTGAAATTACATGATATTTAACTAATGAGGTACCCACAAAGTGGAAACATACCTCTTACAACATTTGGAAAAAAAAATAAATCGATAAAAATAAATAACCATTCATAATAAATAAATCATTATCAAAGATATTAAACAACAATCAAAATATATAATAAGCATTCATCCATGATAAATTAAGTAAATCAAGCATTGAAATTAAATAAATCAAAGCATATAATGAACTACATAATTAAATCTAAAATTAAATAAATATATAATTTAGGGTTCGCATCTTAAAATAAGATTTTAGAATTACTAAATTAGGGCTTTGGGAAAAGGAAAGTTAAATACACGGACGCATAATACACAAATGAATATTGACCCCTTCGACGAGCCCATACGGCAGTCTCACTTCTAGGATTGTAGGTTTAGGTGTTGAAAATTAAGATTTTAGGGTTTAGAATTTAGAAAATAGGGTTTTGAAATTGGAAGAAACTAATGTTATTTTTAATAGAATAATGCTTACTGTGTGATTTCGGAAAGAAGGATTAATTAGGGTTAAAGCTTTTGATGCTTAAAAAATAAGGCTACTGACTTTTGGAATAGAGTTTAGGATTTTGGGAATTAATAAAATGATTTAGGGTTTTTGGTGTCTATGAAAATATATTTGGTTTTAAGATTTGTGAAAATAGTTTAGAGTTTTATAAAGTTTTTGGAAATAAGCAAAACGGTTCAAGATTTTTTGGAAACAGAAAAATAACGAATTAAGGCCTTTTGGACATAGAAGAAATAAATTTAGGGTTCTTAGGGTTTAGAAGAAACAGAAAAGTATTTTTAGGGTTCTTAAGGTTCTTTGAGACAGAAAGTATTTTTTTAGGGTTTTTATAAATAAAAGGATCAATTTAGGGTTTTAAATTTTTGAAGAAAAAAAATTAGGGTTCTTGAGTTTTAAAAGAAACAGAGGGAACGATTTAAGATTTTTTGAAAACAATGAAACGAATTAAGGTTTTTAAGGTATTTAGAAATAGAGGAAATCATTTAAGGTTTTTGGAAATGAAGTTAAAAATATTACAACTTCAAAGATCGAAGTTTTGATTGTATAATCTTATGAATCAAATAAAGAACGAAGCTACTGTATGAAATAAAAAGAAATTAAAGATTCAAACCTTCGTTCATTGGTTCCACCAAAAATTACTTCTTGGATGAACAAGGACAAAGGAAAGGTTGCTGCCTTTGATAGCTTGATTGCTTGCTTGCTTATTCTCTTCTAAAAAGTCCGATCAATTTGTAAAGTTCCACTTCAAAATCCAAGTCCCAATCCAAAGTACGATTCCTCTCCTTCTAAAAGTTCTCCCTGCCCTTTCTTTTCTGTTTTTTGGTCTTATTATAGGAAATTTTGATGATTAATTTTAAATGTTTAAGAAAACTATATTTAATTAGGAAAAGAAAACCAAAACCAATAGAATTTGATTTCGAAAAAAATTGCATCGAAAAAATTTTGCTGGCAAAAATTACGTCGGGCTGCGAGGGGCTAACAGCGCTGGCAAAAAATTGCGAGGGGCGAGCTACGGGCCATTTCGTCCACTGTTTTCAACGAGAAATTTTTTTGTCGCCGATTTTTATTTTTATTTTTATTTATTTGTTTATTATTATTTTTTTATTATAATAATTTTTAAAAATTATAAAAAATAAGTACTAAAACAAATATTATTTAATTAAGATAACACACAAATTATTTTGAACTAAATAAAATATATTGGACCGGACTGGGTCAAAAATTAAGGGTCTATAGTATTGTAATAATAATAATAATAATAATAATAATAATAATGATGATAATATTAATTACAATAATAATGATAACAATAATTATTTTTTACTTCTTTGCAGCATTTGACTTTTTTATTATTTATTATTATTTATTGTTTTTTTATAATCGTTATTATTTATTATCATTATTAATATTGTACACACAAAATTATTTCTTTTGCAATTTAGGAATCCTAAACCATCTCAGAATTACAAAACAAAGAGGAGTGCGGCTATCCAACAATTGCTTCAAAGTAAATTTCCTTTCCTCTCGCATCTCAGTCTCAAGTCATTACCCACTCCTTTTCAACTTTGGTATATTAGCCAATCTCTTATATAAACCCATTTTTTTTAATTTAATACTCATGCTAGAATTCCGACATAAGCTAAGAAATTCTCTATGAGTTTTATTACGGCAAAAATATCTTTTGACAAATTTGAGGTTTTCTTTTACTTCAAGAATTACAGAGTTTAATTTGAAGAAAATCAAAGGTTTCTTTAAAAATATGAAAGCCATTCACTGGGAACAAATATCTTGGTCTCAAATTAACAATTTGAAGTGGTTTCAAAATATTAAATTAGACCACTCTTTTCTACATGCCATTATTTCTTTTTGGGATACAAAATCTAGGACATTCAAGATAAATTACTTTGAGATATGTCCTATGGTCAAAGAATTTGAGGCCATCCTTGGATATCCAAATAATCAACTAATGGTGTTGCCCATATTGACTTCCAAAACTCATCAAAGGATGCAAATGTTGTTCCAACTTCAAAGCTCGAAGTTCTGGAGCTGACGAGAGGTGAGAAACTTTTTCTTAGTCCCTTGATTGACTTTTACACTTCCCATTTGGTTCTAACCAAGGCATGGGGTTGTATGTTTTGTCTCTGCTTACTTGGAAAATTCTTGCTTGTTTCTTCTGATGGTGACATTGATTCATGAGTTCAAGACATCGTGGACCAAATGGAATGAGGATTGTCGCTGATACCTATGATCTTCGCAGAGACTCTAGTTGGATTGGACCAATTCAAATCAGAATCATCAAGGAGATTTGCCAAAAGTCCCTTGCTGCTACAAGTAATTACCTAAACCACCCTTTCAGGTTTTCAATTTAGGCCTTTTATTTTTATTGCTCTAGTTTTTGCCTAGTTCACCCTTGTGAATTTTCAAAACTAGCGAGTTGTCCTAGTTTTTGCCTAAGCCACTCTTATGGATTTTCAACTTAGCAGATAATTTTTTTCTGTGTTATATTGGTTCTAATTCTTACCTAGACTGCCCTTATAGGTTTTCAAAACTAGCAAACCACCCTAATTTTTTCTTAGGCTACCTTACGGGTTTTCAACCTAACGGGCATCATTTCTTTTTAAATTTGTTTTCTTGGGCTTACATATTTGGCTTCAGGAATGCCTCTTCTTGCTCAACACTCCATCGATAAACTTTTTGATATATTTACCATGACATAATTCTACAAGGAAACTCCTCCATCCTGCTTCTTTATATGCTGACTGGATTGGCTAGATTCGCTCTTGAGTTGCAGCTAACATCTGTTGGTTGGTGCATTGGTGGAAGATCACTCATGTCACCATTCAGACATATCTGATGTATGTTCTACTTGCTGCTCTTCGTCAGGGGACTTGCTATGATCCTCATCGTCTTTGGAAACATGCCTCATCTGACTAAAGATTTCTTGGATCGACTGAAGCAAAGCTAGCCTGCATGCTACACTTATGGTCTACCATAGATTTTACATTTGATAATTCCTTAGAAGAAATAATGTTAGGATAAACAAATAATGAAAATAATAAAAGATGTTTCTTTTCCTTTTATAATCTGTCATCACTTTTTGCTATTGTGTTATTTATTTTACCATTTTTGGTCAAATAATGAAAATAGTGCACATAGAAAAATTTTAATATTATCTCTGTTTTATTAAATTGGGTAACAACCAAACATAGAGCCAGCATACATAAGATCACTCCTGTTGCTAACCAGCCCTTTTAGGTTTTCTAATAGACAATTTTCTCTCATTTAGCCCTAATTATTACCTAGCCTGCCCTTTTGGGTTTTTAAAACTAGCGGACTACTCTAACTTTTGACTAGGATACCTTTTTAGGGTTTTCAACCTAGCGAGTGCTCTTTTATTTATTCATAAAATCTCTTCAACTTGTCAATGTTCACTGGCTCACTAAAATCGTTCCCGTCCATGTCTGATATCTTGACTACACCCTTGTTCATGACTTGCTTTACTAGATACGGCCCTTCCTAACTAGGTCTGAATTTCCCTCTAGGATCAGGGACATTAGGGTTACACTGCTTCAACACTAAGTCAATGAATTTGAACTTCCTAATCTTAACCCTTCTATTATAGGCCCGAGCTATCTTTCTTTGGTAAAGCTAAAGATGATACAATGCTTTTAAACTCCTTGTGAGCGGGGATTTTCGCCCCCACTCCTAGTGGAATGGTTCTTGCGACTTCGGCACTGTTTAGGCTCTGGGCCTTAGAGAACACAGACCTAAGTCCGGAGAAAATAGAGTCACCACCCGGATGGGCCGGGAAAAAAAGAAAGGGGTGGATGACTCGATTCCTAAGGAATCCCCAACCCCCTAATGGGTTCAAAAAGTTGGGCACATGTGGGGAAGGTGAGAAATGGCCTAGCACCCCCACAACGCCCGGTTCATTGGAACTAGACTCCTTTACAGGTCTTAATATTATAAAATTCTTAAATACAACAACATTATCCATATTACACACAAAAATTAAAGAAAGCATCAATATATTAAAATCAAAGCAAGGTCGAAGCAAAACAAATAAATGGACACCCATCCAAAGATGGAAACATGTCCTTACATCACATGCCTAAATAGGACACCCACCGAAAGGTAGAAACATGCCCTTTACATAGGTTCTAAAATAGAAAAGCAAATTAAATTACATGATGTTTAATTAATGAAATACCCACCAAGTGGAAACATACCTTTTACAACTTTTGGAAATCTAAATAAATTGATAAAAGTAAATAACCATTCATAATAAATAAATCATTCATCAAAGGTATTAAACGTCAATAGAAAGTAAACATCCATCCATAATAAATTAAATAAACCAAGCATTAAACTTAAATAAATTAAAGCACATAAAATAAATCAAAGAATAATTAAATATGGAACTGAAAAAAAAAAATAAAAGTCCAATTATAGCTACTGTGACTTTTTATGGAATTAAAATAGATTAGGGTTTTATATTTTAAAAGGTTGCTAAGACTCTTTGATTAACTAAATTAATATTTGAATGGTGCAATCATGAAACTTAGGGTTTTAGACATGTTAAAATACTTTTGATTCATGGTTTTAAATGGTGATTTCAAGCTACTGTGTAAATTTAAAGTATTTGTATTTTTATGGTTTTTAATGTTTTAAAGGATTAGGGCTTAGAAAAAATTAAGGTTTAAGGTTTTAAAGGAGTTAGAGTTTAATATTTTAGGTTTAGAAGTTGAATTAGGGTTTAAGTGTTTTGGAATTAGGGTCTCGGGTGATGAATTTGAATTAGGATTTAGAAATCAATTTGATAATTTTATGAAGTTTTATGAATTTAAACAAACTGATTAAAGTTTTGATAAGTAGAAAAGATATTTTTTAAAGCCTTTTGAAAGAAACAGAACCTAATTTAAATTTTTGAAAGAAATAGAATCAAATATTAGTTTTGTTGAAAAATATGTTGAATTAAGGTTTTAAGATTTTGAAAATGTAAAAATAACAATTTAAGTTTTTTTGGAAAATAAAGTAACGTATTAGTGCTTTTAACTTTGGAAAAACTAAATTAAAGTTATAAGATCTTAACTTTTGAAAAACACAAAATCCAAGTTTTAGCTATTGTGAAAAAAAAAAAAGAAATTAGAATCTCATACCTCATTTTGTTGATTCTCCAAAAATAATTCTTCTTGGATGAACAAGAACAAAGATAATTGCTGCCTTTGAATTGCTTAAATCATGTCCCTGCTATTCCAGAAAAAAGAAATTGAATTGCTCCTTTTCCTCCCTTGATTTTGTTTCAAATTTTCCAAGCTTATGTTGGATTTTCGGCCCCCTCTAATTTAATTGCCTTTGGTCCTTATTTATAGTGGTTTGATGTGGTTTCTTCCTAATTAGTCAAGGCAAGTAACATTAATAAAAAAAAAAGAAACCGAAACCTAATTTAATTAGGTTTCGAAAAAATTGCGTCGGAAAAATTGCGCCGCTGAAAAAAATTACCGAAGGAAAAAATACTCTGGCGAAAAAAAATTGCCACAGAAAATTGTGGTAGTGGGCGGGCTGGGGCGTCGCCCACAGGAAATTCCTGCGGCGAAATGCCCACGGGCCCGAGCGACGATTTTTTCGTCGCCGATTTTTTCGACTCCGATTTTTATTTTTATTTTTTGACTTTTATTTGTTTATTTTTATTTTTTATTAATAAAAATTAGATACTAAAGAAAAAAATTATTTAACAAAAATTATTTTGGACCAATTAGAGAACAAAAATCATTTTGGACTAAATAAAACATATTGGACCGGATTGGGTCAAAAATTAAGGGTCTACAGTTTGCCCCCTGCTTGAAAAATCTGAAACTTTAGTGAAAGAGAGTGAAAGTAATAAGACTTAATTTTTGAGATGGTTGAGGTTTTGGGTTCTGGACCCATTTTGAGTTCTTGACTTAAGGATAAATTCTAGGTTCTAGACCTAAGGAAAATTTGGGTTCTGGACCCGGTTCGAGTTCTGGACTCAAGGACAAATTCTAGATTCTAGAGCTAAGTAAAATTTGGGTTGTGGACCAGTTCGAGTTCTGGACTCAAGGATAATTCTAGCTTCTCGACCTAAGGAAAATTTGGGTTCTGAACTCGGTTCGAGTTCTAGACTCAAGGATAATTCTAGGTTCTCGACCTAAGAAAAATTTGGGTTCTAGACCCGATTCGAGTTCTAGACTCAAGGATAATTCTATATTCTCGACCTAAGAAAAATTTGGGTTTTGGACCCGATTCGAATTATGGACTCAAGGATAATTCTAGGTTCTGGACCTAAAGAAAATTTGGGTTCTGGACCCGGTTTGAGTTCTGGACTCAAGGATGATTCTAGGTTCTGGACCTAAAGGAAAATTTGGGTTCTGGACCCGGTTCGAGTTCTGGACTCAAGGACAAATTCTAGATTCTAGAGGTAAGTAAAATTTAGGTTGTGGACCCGGTTCGAGTTCTGGACTCAAGGATAATTCTAGCTTCTCGACCTAAGGAAAATTTGGGTTCTGAACCCGGTTCGAGTTCTAGAGTCAAGGATAATTCTAGGTTCTCGACCTAAGAAAAATTTGGGTTCTGGACGGTTCGAGTTCTAGACTCAAGGGTAATTCTAGGTTCTCGACCTAAGGAAAATTTGGGTTTTGGACCCGGTTCGAATTCTGGACGCAAGGATGATTCTAGGTTCTGGACCTAAGGAAAATTTGGGTTCTGGACCCGGTTCGAGTTCTGGACTCAAGGATGATTCTAGGTTCTAGACCTAAAGAAAAATTTGGGTTCTGGACCCGGTTCGAGTTCTTGACTCAAGGATGATTCTATGTTCTGGACCTAAAGAAAAATTTGGGTTCTTGACCCGGTTCGAGTTCTGGACTCAATGGATGATTCTAGGTTCTGGACCTAAGGATAATTTAGGTTCTGGACCCGAGCTAATAATTTTTTATTTCAAAAAGTTTGGCTAATTGTTTGACATGTCTTCTTATTGCCCCCTGGGTGTAAAAATATTTATATACCTACAATTATTTGAATGATTAAAATGAATAAATGAATTTGCTATTTATTTACTGTGTAGTCACTGTTCATGCATTATTTACTATTCATAAATAGTAAATTTACTATTTGCAAATAGTATCAAATAGTATTTACTATTTAAAAAAGTAATTTTACTATTTACCAATAGTAATACTATTCATGAATAGTACATTTTACTATTTATCAATAGTAATACTATTCATAAACAGTAACATTTACTATTTATCAATAGTAATACTATTCATAAACAGTACATTAACTATTCATCAATAGTAATACTATTCATAAATAATAAAATCATGAATAGTAAATTTACTATTCATAAATAGTTTTGAATTTGTTTTCTTTTGCTTGTCGTTTCTCTATAAAAGGCCATCAATTCTTCATTTCATTTCACAATTTCAATTTAAATTTTTTAATTCTCTCAAATTTCTTTTCAATTTCAGCATATATTTTTCAAAAACAATGCATGCTTCAAGGTCGTGGACTCATTCTAATGCCGAGTTATTAGAGTTGATTCAGCATCATGACGACAGAAATCTAGATATACTAGCCGGGATGCCGCTCCATCGTAGTTCCAACCAAAAGAGCGAGGTAATTAGTCCTTTTATATATATATATTTATATATTTTTTATTTTATTATTTTCTCTTTTTTATTATTATTTTTGTTTTTTAGTTATTGTGAAAAAATAAATTAATTTAAATGGATAGAATAACACGTACTTACCTGGGTCTGTGTTAGCATGATCGTTGTATCGTTCGGGCCGGAGGGTGTATTTATAAAGCTCGACAATGGTATGATGTAATGCCTTCTCAGGTAAGGCGGATTATCCGAGATTGCGGCTTTGAGCAGTTCATCTTACAATTGCCACCCGAAGAATATTAGATAGACCGAAGCGTAGTCCAGGCGCTTGCAGAGCGATGGTTGGATACAACTCACACTTTTCACTTGCCCATTGGGGAGATGACACTTTTCACTGCCATAACCGGCCTTCGATATGATGGTGCTCCGGTTCCTCTGACCAATGAAATTTTAACATTTGAAGAAATTCAGGAATTAATTGGTATGGAACCGTCATATAAAGGGCCTTTTAAAAAAAATCGAGCCAATTCGTAGTTATTGGATTAACTACGAAGGTCAGATTGGCAGAAACAGGGCCGAACAGTATGCTCGAGGATTTTTGTTATATCTGCTCGGGTCGACCATCTTAGGCAGCGTTGAATCATCCATTCACTTGTCAGTGTTGAGTGCCCTTTCTTATCTCAGAATGGTACTATCTTCTGGCTGGGGTGAAGCTGGTCTCGCATGTCTTTACCATGGCCTTGATAAGCTTTGCCGAAACAATAATTCTTTTGTCAGCTTGATGGCGGTTGTCGAGGTATTCTTTCTTCCATCAATGTCTTTTCCACTCTTTTCTTGCATGAATATGATCTTTATTGTTATTGTAGATATGGGCATATGAACACAACCTCGTGAGGGTACCCGACATTTCCTGAGAGAGAATCGGGTATCCGAGATTAAATCACTGGTTGTCCGATAGTGTGGATGTTCCCGGCTCTCATCATGTGCATACTCATCGCTTTGTGTTGAGCCGCTTAACCTGGGGTCAGGTAAAATAACATTAGTATGCTTTAAATTTTATGTGAAAGTTTTACTTACCTTATGTTATCCTGCAGGTGAATTTGGCCTGGTGGAATCCAGAAGAGCGAGCAAATTGGTCTCCTTTGATGAGGGCTGCACTGTCTTTCCAACATTCTCTCTGAATTATTGCTGGCCCAGTATCTAGTGGCTGGTTTCTCAAGGAGAGAGTTTATGAATGGTTTCTCGGTCCAGAGCAGCGGAGGTTTCCAATTCAAATCCCGGAATACACTTTAAATATTATGTCAATGCTGGAGGATGCTGGTGGTTAGCCCGGTATGGTTATAATGCCAAGTCATTTCTCCATTTATAGGGTCCATTTTATACCCGTTTTATTCAAATGAGACTCTTGCACTTTGATGTATCTCCTGTCGGTGTGTGGGAGATTTCTGATGGAAATGAGGGTAGAGATGAGGAGGAGCATCACGGAGATGCAGGAGAGTCTGTTCCACATCTCGGGGCTAGTACTTCTCAGTAAAATTTTTGCCACTTTTCCCTTGCAACTGCTTTTCCTTTCTTTGATTCTTTAATGATTGTTGCAGGCTGTTGGCTCATTTGATCACGAGGTTGGATCTTCTTTCACTGCCCCTTCATTTGCTCATTCTAGCCTGCCAGATACGCCATCTCATCCGCAGGGTATTGATATGAACTACCTAGTACGTTCCTCATTTCATAATAGTTTATGCTATATGTATGCATGATTATGTATGCCCTTACCTTTTTCCTTCTTAGTTCACAGCGGATGCTCGAAGAACAAAATAAGAAACTTCAAGAAGAGTTGGCTGCAAGTCGTCAGCAGGCTTCTCATTTTGGATGTTTATATCATCAATCCGAACAAAATTTCCTAGACTTTCGATTTCAGGGAATGAGGGATCCCGGTGCTTCTTCATCGAGAGGCCCCCAGACTGATGAACATGAGATCCTTTCATCTGCTACTGGTGAAGACCATGACAAATCAGAACTCCAAGGCAATAAGGATTTTAGTGCTTCTGCTTCGGGTGATCCCGGGATGAGTAATTTGTCCCCACCTCTAACAGGCGATGATTTTTTCAAGTCTTTATTTGGTGACCCACCACCATCCTCTTAGTGATATGTAAATAATGTAAAACATTGTACAATAATGAAAAATATACAATTTTCCTCTTTACTGTAATCCTCTCTTTTTTTTTCTTTTTTTTTTTTGCGTATTTTTCCTTACTACCAATTTTTTTTTTATATAGTACATCATAATTAATATCCACTTCTTTTGTTAAACCAAATCCAAAGTGGAAAAAGAAATTGTGACCACTTCCTTTCCTTATGCCATATGGTCTTATCCTTTCCCATCATCTTTTCCATTTCACTTTTGGAAAAGGTTTATTTTCTTCTATATAAATCACCTTGTATGCCCCTTTTAGTACAAAAACTAAAATTCTTTTCCCTTTCAACGTGAAGACCCTTTTAATAATTTTGGTTCTCCTTTATTCATTAATCATGACCGAGCGCCATTTAAAGAAAATAAAAATTCTATTAAAGAATATGGATGCCATCCATTGGAAGCAAATTTCATGGTCAAAGCTTGATGTTTTAAAATGCTTTCAAAATGTCAAATTGGACCACTCCTTCTTACATGTCGTGGCTTCCTTGTGGGATACGGATTCTAAGGTATTTAGAATTAATGGCTTTGAAATATGTCCCTTGATTGAAGAATTTGAGGCCATCCTTGGACATCCCAATAATCAACAAATGGCGTTACCCACATTGATTTCCAAAACTCAACAGAAGATGCAGATGTTATTTCAAATTCCAAAACCCGAAGTTCTTCGGTTGATGAGAGGTGAAAAAATTCTACTTGCTCCTTTGATTGACTTTTGTTTTTCTCATTTGGCTCCTACTAAGGCATGGGGATGCATGCTTTGTCTTTGCTTGCTCGGCCAATTCTTGCTTGTTTCTTCTGACGGCGATATTGATCCACGAGTATTGGATATTATGGACCAAATGGAAGGAGGCTTGTTGCCGGTACCTGTGATTTTAGGCGAGACCTTAGTTGGATTAGACCGATTTAAATCAGGATCGTCAAAGAGACTGACTGGGAGTCCGTTGCTTCTCTAGGTAATTACCTAAACTGCCCTTTTGGGTTTTTAATTTAGGTTTTTTATTATTATTGCTCTAACTTTTGCCTAGTCCGCCCATGCGGGTTTTCAGAACTAGCGAGCTGTCCTAATTTTTGCCTAAGCTGCCCTTGCGGGTTTTCAACTTAGCGGACTTCTCTTTTTTTTTTTAACTTAATTCTTTCTTCATAGATTTGGCTTTAGGAGCGTCTTTGTTTGCTTGATACTCTCTCCATGGATTTTGCTAGATACCTGCCACGTCATCATTCTGCTAGGAAGCTACTCCATCCTGTTTCTTCATATGCTGACTGGGTTGGCTGGATCCACTCCGAAGTCAATATCCGTTGGTTGGTACCTTGGTGGAAGATTTCTCGTATCACCATGCAGACATACTTGATGTACGTTCCCCTTGCTGCTCTTCGTCAAGGTACATGCTATGATCCTCGCCGACTTGGGCGTCAGTATGGAGCTGAGCCTCGTGATTCTGACTTTGTTCCTGACTTAGACATGCCTTGCTTGACTGAAGCCTACTTGGATCGGTTAAGGCAAAGCTGGCCTGCACTTTACACTTATCGACTGCCATAGATTTTACATTTGTCAATTCGGAAAGTGTTTTGTTAGGATGAAAAATAACTAAAGTAATAAATGATGTTTCTTTTCCATTTATAATCTATCATCACCTTTTGCAATTATGATTATTATTTCATCCATATCTGGTCAAATACTTGTAACAGTGCACATAGAACAAATTTAATCATTAATTCTATTTTATTAAATTGGGGAACAACCAAACATAAAGCCAGCATACACAAGATCACTCCTGTTGCCAATTAGCCCTTTCAGGTTTTCTAATTGATGATTTTCTCTCATTTAGCCCTAATTGTTGCCTAGCTCACCCTTTCGGATTTTCGAAACTAGCGAACTGCTCTAACTTTTGCCTAGGCTGCCCTTTTTGGGTTTTCAACCTAGCGAGCTTCTTTTTTTTCTTTTTTTATCATACATAAAACTTCTTCAACCTGTCAATGTTTACTGGCTCACTAAATTCGTTCCCATCCATGTCTGATAACTTCACTACACCTTTGCTCATGACTTGTTTCACGACATATGGCCCTTCCCAGCTAGGTCTGAACTTTCCTCTTGGATCAGATACATTAGGCTTACATTGCTTCAACACCAAATCCCCAACTCTGAATTTTTTAACCTTTACCCTTCTATTGTAGGCCCGAGCTATCTTCTTTTGATACAGTTGGTGATGATACAACTCCTTTAATCTTCTCTCTTCTAATAGAGCTAATTGTGCGTATCTGCTCGCTGCCCATTCCGTTTCTGGCAGTTCAACTTCCAAGACTATTCTCAATGATTTGATCTCAATTTCAATTGGCAATACCGCTTCCATCCCATAAACCAAAGAGAATGGTGTCATTCTAGTAGGTGTTCGCACACTTGTTCTATATCCCCATAAAGCAAAGGGAAGCATTTTGGACCAGTCCCTGTAAGTCTTGGTCATCTTGGACATAATTTTCTTAATTATCTTGTTTGTTGCTTCCATGACACCATTAGCCTTTGTTCTATAAGGAGAGGACCGATGATGATGGATTTGGTACTTCGAGAATAAATCCTTAACTGCTCCTTGAAACTGTACCCCATTGTCTGATATCACACTGTGCGGGATCCTATATCTGCAGATGAGGTTCTTTTCGATAAACCTAGCCATTTGACTTGCACCCAGCTTGTTGAAGGATTCAGCTTCAAACCATTTTGAAAAATAATCAACTGCTACTATAATGAAATGGTGACCGTTTGAGGCTGTCGGATGTATCTCTCCTATAATGTTGATACCCCTGGTGGCAAATGGCCAGGGTGAAGACATTGAATGCAGTTCTTCAGGAGGCATGTGATTCAAGTTACCATACATCTGACATTGTTGGCACTTCTTGACAAACTCAATACAGTCTCTCTCCATGGTCAACTAATAGTAACCTTGTCGAATAATCTTCTTAACTAGGGCCAAACCACTCATGTGCGGACCGCAACTTCCCGCATGTATTTCTAACATAATGTGCTCCACTTCAAGCTTTCTTAAACATCTCAAATGCACCCCATCAAGCCATCTTCGATATAATTACCCATGGAAGGTTATGTATTGCAATGACCACCGCCTTATGGCTCTTCTCTCTTTCTTTGTTGCCCCCGGCGGGTATTCTCTTTCCTCCAAAAATTGTCTTATAGTATCATACCACGCATCATGGTCTGTATCAATTTCCATGATTGTCTCATATTCATAGCAAGGAGTTGATGAAACTGGTCAAGATTAAAGCCTTAAGGAATAGGCTAGCAGGATTTTCCCATACCGAAGCCAATGTGGCCAGGGCATCAGCCATCTGATTTTCTTCTCTTGACAGGTGTATAAACCTACACTCCTTAAAATTCTTCTTCATCATGGTCAAGTAATGGTGGTATGGTTTCAATTTTTCCTCTTTTAACTCCCACTCTCCATTTACTTGGGATACTACTAACAACAAATCACCATAAACTTTCACCTTATCCACCTTCATAATCATTAGGGTTTCCAAACCGAAAATACAAGCTTCATACTCCACCATATTATTGGTTGCCCTAAATTTCAACATTTTGGCTAAGGGGATGAGTTCCCCTTCCGGCGATTCTAGTATAACTCCCAAACCTGCTCCTTTCCTGTTTACTGCTCCATCAAAATACATTTTCCACCCTTGTACTTCAATTACTTCTAAATGTTCATCTGGAAATTCCAAGATTACCTCTTCACTTTCTGGTAATGGTTGTTGAGCCAGGAATTCTGCCACCGCTCTACCTTTGATTGTTTTCCTGGTTACATACTCAATCTCAAATTCTTCTAATATTATCAACCATCGACCATATTTCCCAATTAAAGAGGGTGTCTCCCTTAAGTACTTCATTGGATCCAACCTAGAAATTGCTTACACACTATATGATTGAAAGTAATGTCGCAACTTCTTAGAAGACCAAACCACTGCTATACATGTCTTTTCAATGATACTATACTTAATTTCATAAGGTAGGAGCTTTCTACTCAAATAGTAAACTGCATGCTCAATCCCTGATTCATCTGCTTGGGCTAGCATGGCTCCTATCGACTCTTCTTCTACTGCTAAGTATAGTAATAGAGGTTTGCCGGGTTTAGGTGGTTTCAAAATAGTTGGATTCAACAAATACTCTTTTATTCGGTCAATGGCCTTTTGACATTTTTCGCTCCATATGACCGGTTGATTCTTTCTAAGCAATTTGAGGATAGGCTCACAAATTGTTGTGAGCTTTGCTATAAATTTGCTAATGTACTGCAGTTTACCAATCAATCCCCAAACTTCTCTCTTCGCCTTTGGGGCTAGCATATCCCTAAATTTTTTGACTTTGTCAGGATCTATCTCAATACCATTCGGACCAATTACATGTCCCAATAATTTGCCTAAAGTAACACCGAATACACACTTCTTCAGGTTTAATCTTAGCTTATATTTCAAAGCTCTATCGAAGAATAATTATAAATTCTGGAAGTGTTGCTCCCTTGTATCCGACTTCACCATCATATCATCAATATATACTTCAACTTTCTTTGTGTATCATGTCATGAAATAGCGTGGTGGCCATCCTTTGGTAGGTTGCTCCAGCATTCTTTAAGCCGAACGGCATCATCCTATAACAGAATATACCCCATGTAGTAATGAAGGCAGTTTTGGCTTTATCCTCTTGGGCCATTAACACTTGATTGTATCCTAAAAATCCATCTACAAATGAGTGTAGAATGCTAGAGGCTGCACTATCAATGAGAACATCTATATGAGGTAAAGGAAAATCATCCTTAGGGGAAGCCTTGTTCAAATCACTATAGTCCACACAGACCCTTATTCTTTCATCTTTCTTTGGCACGGGTACTATGTTGGCTAGCCAATCTGGGTATTCTATAACCTCAAGGAACTTCACTTGTATTTGCTTAGTGACCTCTTCTTTAACCAATTCAGCCCACTCATGTCTTAATCGCCTAAGCTTTTGTTTGACAGGTTTAATGTGAGTGTAAGTAGGAATATGATGCTCGGCTATGTCTCGATCTATCCCCGGCATATCTTTATAAGACCAGGCAAATACTTTTTCATATTTTTTGAATATTTTTTCAAATCTCTCTCTCTCATCAAGAGTAAGGTCGGATGCTATGCTAATTTTTTAGGATTTTCAGTTGTTCCCAAATTTAATGATTGTGTGTTAACATAATTAATATTAAAGATGCTCATGTAACTGTTATTTGAATGTATGTAACCATCAGGAGAAACATCACACAAGTAAGCAAAATCAGACTTTATTGCATTCATTTTGGAAAAGAAAACATCATCATCCTCATACAAAGAAGACAAATTAAAATCAAAATCAAAATCATTGTTCTCAGAATCATAAAGTAGGTTGTCTTCAAACTTTTCTTCAACCAGGGCAGCAATCTCTTCCGGAGTCTTCTCGGATTTCAGGGCAGCTTCATTCTTCTCTTTTGGATTGATTCTTTGTTGGTTGACAAGGTGAGCTCTTTCTTCACTTGCTCCACTAGCTCAGCAATATCTGCAAAAATTTCAAAACATGGGATTAACTTACCCATGAACATGATTGGCTTAGGCCTTCCTTGGAGTGGTCCCATATCTGGAGCTTTCACAAAGATCTCTTCAAGTGGTGGGAAGCTCATCTTCTCATTCTTCTTTGGCTGGACATCATTGTCTTCATCATATCCTAACCCCTTCTTGGATGTTTGAGTTCTAAAATCTGGCAACTTTGTCAAACCGGCCTTTCCCTTTCCTAGACCAGCTCCGGGAAGGTAGTTCATGTTCTTCATCATATTCAAGACTTTGGAGTCCACTACTTCATCATCAGAAATTACAGCCACTTGAAAACCATTGAAAGGCCTCTCAACCATTAGAGCATTAACAATCTCATTATCTTCAGCTTCAATGACCACTGTCTCATTTCCATTGGGGAATTTGATCTTTTGATGAAGGGTGGAAGGAACTCCACCAAGAGGGTGAAACCATGGTCGCCCCAAGAGTAAGGCAAAGGTAACTGGTATGTCTAAAACAACAAATTCAACAATAGATTCAATTGGCCCAACCTTGACGGCCGCTTTGAAAGTCCCTTCGGCATGTCTCTTAGTGTTGTCATAAGCACGAATTGTCACCTCGGTTGGGTTTAGATCTCTTGTTGACATGGCTAGCTTTGGCAATATCTTAAGTGGACAAACATTTATGGCGGACCCATCATCGACCATTACACATGGAGTCCTCTTCCCCTTGACTTCTATTTTGATAAAGAGAGGGCGGATGTGGTCTCTCCCCTCCTCCAGTAAGTCCGCATCTGAAAAAGAAACTGCTCCCATATTAACTTCACTCTTTTCTTGGACTTCTTCACATTTCATTACTTCCCCAATTTTTATGAAGTTAATCAACTCCTCCAGTGTTGCGGAGGTAGAAATTGGCATGCTAGCTAAGGCTTTGGCTATAGTTTCTCGGTGCTTTTTAGAAGTAGCTAACAAGTCCCAAATGCTAACACTTGCTTGGGTTCTTTTCAATTGCTTGAGCATAGCATCATCTTCTTCTATTTCGACTTCCTTCCCCTTATTAGTTTCTATCTCCTTAGGTGGTAGCCTTGCGTAAGGCTTACCGAATCTAGTATTCATTACCTCATCTTCTTCGGGCTCGGACCAAGTCCACTTCTCCTTATTGGATACAATATCATCATCATCACTATCACTTGAATCCCAAAACCCGTTGACAACACAAATTGCTACTTCTCCACCCATCACAGCTTGTTCAACTTTGACAAATGCCTCTTCTTCTTTGGTTGCTTTTTCATCCACATCTTGAAAAGAAGACATGACAAAGTCCTCATGTAAACCTCCTCGAATCATGAAGGTCGCCGGTGGTGGTACCCTATTGAATTTTGGCAATGGGTTGTCTTTGGTGTTTGACTTGTTGGGCTCAGGTAGCTTCCCATTATCAATTAGATTTTGAATCTCATGTCTCAACCTTACACATCTATCCATATCATGCCCTTGCATTTGGTAAAATTGATAAAATGCTTTGGTGTCAAAGTTAGGTGGGAGAGGGTTAGGCAAAGGATGGGGATTTAAGGGTTGTAGCATTCCTTTTCTTTGAAGCTTGTTGAGAACCCAAGACATCGGTTTTCCCAATTTCAAAAATTGTCTCCTTGTTCCTTGGTTAGTAGCATTAACACCGATGGCCTACCAGGTTGATAGCTCCCTTTCTTGTTCCTTTTTGTTGCAAATCGGCTCATCTCCCTTTCCCATTCTTCAATTTGCAAACCAGCTTGGAGAAGGTCTTTGAAATCACGGATGAGTGTATGAGACATCCTCTCACGAAGACTGGGCAACACCCCTCTCACAATCATCCTTATTTGATCGGATTCATCGGGCCTCTTCTTGAGTAAAGCGGCCTTGTTTCTCCACCTTTTCACATAGTCCACAAAATTCTCATTTGGCCTTTGCCTAATGGCCTCCACTTCCATTAAGGTAACTTCTAACTCAACATTATATCCATATTATTGGATGAAGGCTTTGTAAAGTAGATTCCAACTCTTTTGTGTTCTATCATCTAAGGTATTGAACCAATTTTGGACAACAGGGTCCAATGAGAGTATAAAGTACCTTAGGGTTTGAGCCTTAGTAGCTTGGGCAGATTGCATGGCAGTGATATACTGCTTCACATGAAGATGAGGATTTCCGGTGCCATTGTACTTTGCAAAGGATGGCATCTTGAACTTGTATGGAACCTCTTCATCTTGTTCAAATAGTTTGTCGATCTCAGACATCTCTTCAATTTTCAGCTTCTTCTCAAATTTCTTTTCCAAATCAGCAATCATTTTTTCAACATCGGATGTCTCGGTCTTTTCAATAGTTGCCTTCTCAACAGCCTTCGGTTCTTTCTTCTTTTCTTAAACCTCTTGGTAGTATTGAGCCCAATCATCATCATCATCAATGATCACCTTTTCATCATCAAAAACCACTTCACTAACTTTGGTCTTCCCTTTGTCCTTTGGTTTCTTAGTGCTAGCAGATGCCTCGGCATGGTTTTCTAAGATTGCAGTCAATTGGTTCTTCATAGTCTCAGCTAGGGCCTCTTTGATTTCTTCCATCTTGGCATTGAGGGCCTGATCCACCATCCTTTGAATTTGTTCGGGCTCCATTGTTTTAGGTGGGCAAGTGATCGAGTCGTTGCTAGATACTTCGTCTCCGGCGTAGGTCAAATTGTTGTAAGCTTTAGAACTATCGTAATCTAGGGCTGTAAGCCAAAGAGGATCAATGATATGAGATGCAAATGTATGCATGTATGCACAAATGATCAACAAATAAGGATAAATAGGATGTTCCTTCCAACCTTATAACATCCACACACGAATGGCGAGTCCCTTTTCCTAGGTATATGGTTAACAAAATACCAACATGGGGTATCTTGTTTTCGAATAATTCCCTCAGACGTTTCAACCAATAGTTATATTTTTGAAAATGGAAATCAATCCATGATAATTCCCATTAATTAGGTTTTAATCCATTCAACCAACTAAAGTAGCTTTTATGCTATGTTGGATTAAAATGAAGTTAAGAGGTTTATTGCAAATAGATTTCTCACTTGAAAAGAGTAACTAATGGTTCATGCCAAAAACAAGCCCATGGTTAATTTATTCTTAATGTAAACTAGGCCCACAATTGATTTTTAGTATTTCATAATTGACCTAAATATTTTTGCAAGCTCTTTGCAAGAGAAGGTTGGGTGAAAATAGTTTTTGTTTCTAAGCCCATTGTAAAAGATTTTAGAAAAATGGATTTTTGGGCTTAGTATTTGGGCCATGGGCCAAAGAATTTGATTTATTTTTAGAAAAGTCTTATGTCCTAAGACCATCTTGAATAGTTTTGGTCTTTTGGATTTTAAAGAAAAATTTATTTTGAGTTTACAATATACTTAGGTCATAGAAAAAGAACAAACCAAATAAGTCATGATTTAGACTAAGATAAACTAAACATAGTCAAACAATATGCATTTGGGGTAAAACCTAAGGAAAGTAATTAGGCCAATTACATGAGCTTTAGTCTTTGGGTTAAAAGGCTTAGGTTCCCAAAGCAAGTATATACCAAATGGTATGAGGCTATGAGTGGTTATGCCATGCTCGATCTCCATACATTGAGTGAAAGTGTGGTATCCCTTACATAACATAACACGGGTAACACGGGCGTACACGATGCAATCAAATATGATGCAATGGATAATATCATTATAAGAAAGAATAGTATAATATAAAGACCAACGGAATCAACTTCTCTTATCCCCAGTGGAGTGGCCACTGTGAGCGGGGATTTTTGCCCCCACTCCCGGTGGAATGATTCTTGCGACTTCGGCACTGTTTAGACTCGGGGCCTTAGAGAACATGAACTTAAGTCCGGAGAAAATGGAGTCGCCACCCGGATGGGCCAAGAAAAAAGAGAGGGGTGGATGACTCGATTCCTAAGGAATCCCCAACCCCCTAATGGGTTCGGAAAGTTGGGTACGTGTGGGGAAGGTGAGAAATGGCCCAGCACCCCCACAACGCCCGGTTCATTGGAACCAGCCTCCTTTATAGGTCTTAATATTATAAAATTCTTAAATATAACAACATTATCCATATTACACATAAAAATTAAAAGAAAGCATCAATATATTAAAATCAAAGCAAGGTCCAAGCAAAACAAATAAATGGACACCCATCCAAAGATGGAAACATGTCCTTACATCACATGCCTAAATAGGACACCCACCGAAAGGTAGAAACATGCCCTTTACATAGGTTCTAAAATAGAAAAGCAAATTAAATTAAATGATGTTTAATTAATGAGGTACCCACCAAGTGGAAACATACCTCTTACAACTTTTGGAAATCTAAATAAATTGATAAAAGTAAATAACCATTCATAATAAATAAATCATTCATCAAAGGTATTAAACATCAATAGAAAGTAAACATCCATCCATGATAAATTAAATAAACCAAGCATTAAACTTAAATAAATCAAAGCACATAAAATAAATCAAAGCATAATTAAATATGGAATTGAAAAAAAACAAATAAAAGTCCAATTATAGCTACTGTGACTTTTTATGGAATTAAAATAGATTAGGGTTTTATGTTTTAAAAGGTTGGTAAGACTCTTTGATTAACTAAATTAATATTTGAATGGTGAAATAATGAAACTTAGGGTTTTAGACACTTTAAAATACTTTTGATTGATGGTTTTAAATGGTGATTTCAAGCTACTATGTAAATTTAAAGTATTTGTATTTTTATGGTTTTTAATGTTTTAAAGGATTAGGGCATAGAAAAAATTAAGGTTTAAGGTTTTAAAGGAGTTAGAGTTTAATATTTTAGGTTTAGAAGTTGAATTAGGGTTTTAGTGTTTTGGAATTAGGGTCTCGGGTGATGAATTTGAATTAGGATTTAGAAATCAATTTGATAATTTTATGAAGTTTTATGAATTTAAGCAACCAGATTAAAGTTTTGATAAGTGGAAAAGATATTTTTTTAAAGCCTTTTGAAAGAAACAGAACCTAATTTAAAGTTTTGAAAGAAATAGAATCAAATATTAGTTTTGTTGAAAAATATATTGAATTAAGGTTTTAAGATTTTGAAGAGGTAAAAATAACAATTTTAAGTCTTTTTGGAAAATAAAGTAACGTATTAGTGCTTTTAACTTTAGATAAACTAAATTAAAGTTCTAAGATCTTAAATTTTGAAAAACACAAAATCCTAGTTTTAGCTACTGTGAAATAAAAAGAAATTAGAATCTCATACCTCCTTTTGTTGATTCTCCAAAAATAATTCTTCTTGGATGAATAAGAATAAAGACAATTGCTGCCTTTGAATTGCTTAAATAGTGTCCCTGTTATTCCAGAAAAAAAGAAATTGAATTGCTCCTTTTCCTCCATTGATTTGGTTTCAAATTTTCCAAGCTTCTGTTGGATTTTCGGCCCCCTTTAATTTAATTGCCTTTGGTCCTTATTTATAGTGGTTTGATGTGGTTTCATCCTAATTAGTCAAGGCAAGTAATATTAATAAAAAAAGAAACCAAAACCTAATTGAATTAGGTTTTGAAAAATTTGCGTCGGAAAAATTGCGCTGCCGAGAAAAATTGCTGCAGGAAAAAATACGCTGGCGAAAAAAAACTGCCGCAGAAAATTGTGGCAGGCTATTTCGCTCACAGGAAAATCCTACGAGCGAAATAGAAAAGCTATTTCACCCGTAGATTTTTTCTGCGGGCGAAATAGCTTGGGCTATTTTGCCCGCAGGAAATTCCAGCGGGCGAAATGCCCACGGGCCTGCGCGATGATTTTTTCGTCGCCGATTTTTATTTTTATTTTTATTTTTTTCTTTTATTTGTTTATTTTTATTTTTATTAATAAAATATAGATACTAAAGCAAAAAACTATTTAACAAAAATTATTTTGGACCAATTAGACAACAAAATTCATTTTGGACTAAATAAAACATATTGGACCGGATTGGGTCAAAAATTAAGGGTCTACACTCCTCTCTTCTAGTAAAGCTAATTGTGTATATCTGCTCACTACCCATTCCATCTCAAGCAATTTAGCTTCAAGCATCACTCTTAACAACTTTATCTCTATCTTAATTGGCAACACTGCTTCCATCCCAAAAACCAAGGAAAATGGTGTCATTCCAGTAGGGGTACTCAAGCTTGTTTTGTATCCCTAGAAATCAATAGGAAGCATCTCCAACAAATCGCTGTATGTCTTAGTCATTTTGGACAGAATCTGCTTAATTGTCTTGTTTGTTGCTTCTACTGGACCATTAGCCTTTGGTCTATAAGGGGAGGATCGGTGATGATGGATTTGTACTTCGAGAATAAGTCCTAAACTACACCTTGAAACTGTACCCTATTGTTTGATATCACACTATCTGGGACCCCATATCTGCATATTAGATTCTTTTAGATAAACCTAGTGTGAGCGGGGATTTTCGTCCCCACTCCCGGTGGAATGGTTCTTGCAACTTTAGCACTGTTTAGGCTCAGGGCCTTAGAGAACACGAGCCTAAACCTGGAGAAAATGGAGTCGCCACCCGGACTAGCCGAGAAAAGAAAGGGGTGGATGACTCGATTCCTAAGGAATCCCTAACCCCCCTAATGGGTTCAAAAAGTTGGGTACGTGTGGGGAAGGTGAGAAATGGCCTAGCACCCCCACAATGCCCGGTTCATTGGAACCGGCCTCCTTTTCAGTTCTTAATATTATAAAATTCTTAAATATAATGATATTATCCACACTACATTTGATCATTAGAATAAATAAATACTTTTTAAAATCACAATAATGTCCAAACAAAACAAATAAATGGACACCCATCCAAGGATGGAAACATGTCCTTACATCATCCATATCTAAAACTAAATAGGACACCCACTGAAAGGTGGAAATGTGTCTTTTATATTAATTCCAAAATATGAAAATAATCTAAATTACATAAAGATTAAATAATGAGGTACCCAATCATAGAAACATACCTCTTATAATTTTTAATACCATAATAAAAATAATAAAGAAATCATCCATCCATGATAAACAAATCAAATATCGAAATTAAATAAATCAATCATCAAAACATATAATAAACTACATAATCAAATTTAAAATTAAATAAAGTAATAAATCTATACATTTTGGGTTTTAGAATTTTAATAACCAAATTAGGGTTTTTAAATAAAGGGAGTTAAACACAATGGCTTATAATACATAAATAAATATTGACCCCTTCGACGAGCCCATACGCCGGTCTCGATAGCCGGTTAGCGGGCAGGGGTCAAGGGGGCAGCGCCAAAGATTTTGAAAACTGGCTTTTAGGGTTGTAGATTTTGGTGTTAAAAATTAATATTTTAGGGTTTAAGATTTAGAAAATATTCAAAATTGTAAGAAACAAACTACTGTAAATCTTAAAAAAGTAGAATTGACTATGGTTTTGAGAAAATAAATTATTGTTTTATGGTTTTTGAAAAGTGTAATTAGGGTTTTAGATTTCAAAAATTATTTTTATGGGTATTAAGGTATTAGGATCTTGGAAAATAAATTTTTAGGATTTTAAATAAAGTCTATATGGTAAACAGAATAATTGATCAAATAACAAAAACATCGTCTATTGTATGTTTAAATAATTGATCAATTTGAATGATATAGCTACTATAAACATAAATAAGTCAATAGAAACTCAAACCTCCATTGTTGGTTACACCACAATTTGAATTCCGGTTGAACAATAACAAAGACAGAGTATGCTGCCTTTGATGGATTCCTTATTTCTTCCTGACTGCCTCTTACTTTTTTCAAGTCCAAGGTTCTGAAAAAATCTCGTCAATAAATGTGCCGTCCAAGGTTGCTAAGAAAAAGTCCCCAAAAAATCCATATACCAAAAGTCTGATCCTCCCTCTGGTAAAAGAATCCCAATAGTCTGATCCTCCCTTTGGCCAAAATATCCTAATCCCCCTTTTCTGTGTCTTTAATGTGGTATTTTTAAGAAAAAATAAAAACCGTTTAGGAAATAAAATTAAAAACCAAGTAAAATAGGGTGTCGAAAAAACTACGCTCGCAAAAATTGCAGCGGAGCGCTGCTGGCTGGGCGCGCGGGCCACGCTCATTTATGTCGCAATTTCAACTGCGAAAAAATTGGTCCGTAGCCAATTCGCCGTAAGAAAAACTTGTTGTGAATTGGCTTGAGGCCATTTTGCCACAGGTAAAACCTGCGGTGAATTAGAAAAAATTGGTCTGCAGCTAATTTGCCGTAAGAAAAACTTGTTGTGAATTGGCTTGAGGCCACTTCGCCACAGGTAAAACCTACGGTGAATTGGCTTGTGGCTAATTCGTCGCAGGTATTTCCTACGGTGAATTGGCCCAAGCCAATTTTGCTAGCGACAAAAAATTTCATCGCCGATTTGCCTGTCGCCGATTTTTATTTATATATTTTTATTGCTTTTTTTATATTTAATATTTAATATTTTTAATATTAAAAATAAATATTATAAGTAATAAATATTATTAAAATAACTAATAAATATTAAAATACCAAAAAAATTATTTTGGAATATTTAAAAATATCAGAATGGACTGGGTCAAAATTTAAGGGTCTACACCTAGCCATTTGCTTTGCCCCCAGTTGTTGAAAGATTCGGCTTCAACTCATTTTCAAAAATAATCCACTGCTACTACCGTTTGAAGCCGTCGGATGTATCTCTCCTATAATGTCAATCCGCCAAGTCACAAAGGGCATGGGTAAGGACATAGAGTGCAATTGTTCTAGAAGCATGTGATTCAAATTACCATACATCTGACATTGTTAGCACTTCCTCACAAACTCAATACAATCTTTCTCCATGGTCAACTAGTAGCAACCTTGTCGAATTATCTTATTAACTAGGGCTAAACCATTCATGTGTGGACCATAACTTCTCGCATGTATTTTAGACATGATGTGCTCAACTTTAAGCTTCCTTAAACATCTCAAGTGCACCCCATCAGGCCATCTTTTATATAACTCTCCATGAAAGATGATGTATTGTAAGGACCATCTCCTTATGGCTCTTCTCTCTTCCCTTGTTGTCCCCAATGGGTATTCCTTATTTTCCAAAAACCATCTTATGGTGTCATGCCATGCATCATGATCTACATCAATTTCCATGATTGTTTCATATTCGTATCAAGGAGTTGATGAACTAGTCAAAACCAAAGGCTTAAGAAATAAATTTATAGGATTTTCCCATACCGAAGCCAATGTGGCTAGGGCATCAACCATTTGGTTTTCTTCTCTTGGTAGGTGTATAAATCTACACTCCTTAAATTTTTCTTCATCATGAACAAGTAATGGTGGTATGGTTTTAACTTCTCTTCATTTAACTCCCACTCTCCATTTACTTGGGATACCACTAGCAATGAATCACTAAAGACTTGCACCTTATCCACCTTGATAATCATCAAGGTTTCCAAACCAAAAATGCATGCTTCGTACTCTACCATATTATTGGTTGCCCTGAACTTCAACTTCTTAGCTAAAGGGGTAAGTTCCCCTTTGGGTGATTCTAGTATGACTCCCAAGCCTACTCCTTTTCTATTTACTGCTCCATCAAAATACATCTTGCATCCTTGTACTTCTATAGCTTCTAAGTGCTCATCAGAAAATTCCAAAACTACCTCTTCACTATCCGACAATGGTTGTTGAGCCAAGAATTCTACTACTGCTCCACCTTTGATGGTTTTCTTGGTTACATACTCAATATGAAATTCTTCCAAAATTATCAACCATCGACCATATTTCTTGATCAAAGAGGGTGTCTCCCTGAAGTACTTCACTTGATCCAACCTAGAAATTGCTTGCACACTATAAGACTGAATGTAATGTCGCATCTTCTTAGAAGACCAAACCAGAACTATACATGTCTTTTAAATGGTACTATACATAATTTCATAAGGTAGGAGTTTTCTAATCAAATAGTAGACTGCGTGCTGAACCCCTGATCCATCTGCTTAGGCTAGCATTGTCCCTATTGACTCTTCCTCTACTGCTAAGTATAGTAATAAGGGTTTATCGGGCTTAGGTAGTTTCAAAATAGGTGGATTCATCAAATACTCTTTTATATACTCAAAGGCCCTTTGACACTCTTCATTCCACCTGATTGGCTGGTTCTTTTTAAGTAACTTAAAGATAGGTTCTCAAATTATGGTGAGATTTGCCATGAACCTACTAACATACTGTAACCTGCCAATGAACCCCCAAACTTCTATCTCCATCTTAGGGGCTGGCATATCCCTGATTACCTTAACCTAGTCAAAATGCCATTTGGACCAATCACGTGTCCCAACAACTTGCCTGAAGTAATACACATTTCTTTGGGTTTAGCCTTAACTTATACTTTACTGCTCTCTCAAAGAATAACTCTATGTTTTGTAAGTGTTGCTCCCTTGTATCTGACTTCACCATCATATCATCAACATAAACTTTGATTTCTTTGTGCATCATGTCATGAAACAAAGTGGTAGCCATCCTTTGGTAGGTTGCTCTGACATTCTTTAACCTAAACGGCATCACCCTATAATAAACTATACCCAACATAGTAATGAAAGCATTTTGGCTTTATCCTCTTGGGCCATTAATACTTGGTTGTATACAAAAAATTCATCTATGAACGAGTGTAGTACGCCAGATGCTACACTATCAATAAGGACATCTATATAGGGTAAAGGAAAATTATCCTAAGAGGAAGCCTTGTTCAAGTCTCTATATTCCACATAAACCCTAATTCTTCCATCTTTCTTCAGCACAGGCACTATGTTGGTTTGCCAATCCGGATAATCTATCACATCAAGGAACTTTACTATATTTGTTTAGTTACTTCTTCTTTAATCAATTTTGTCCATTTCGGACTTAACTATATAAGCTTTTGTTTGACAGGTTTCATGTAAGTATAAGTAGGAATCAAGTGCTTCGTTATGTCTCGATCTATACTAGGCATGTCCTCATATAACCAAGCAAAAACCTCTTCACATTTTTTAAATATTTTTTCTAATCTCTCTCTCTCATCAAGAGTGAGGTCGGATGCTATGCAAATGTTTTTAGGATTATTGATTATTCCCAAATTTAATGATTGCGTATCAACAGAGTTAATGTTAAAAATGCTCATGCAACCACTATTTGAATATATGCAACCATTAGGAGAAACATCACACAAGTAAGCAAAATTAGACTTTATTGCATTCAACTTGGAAAAGAAAACATCATCATCCTCATACAAAGCAGATAAATTAAAATCAAAATCAAAATCAAAATCATTATTCTTAAAATCATAAAGCAAGACATCTTCAAACTTCTCTCAACTAATGCAACAATTTCCTCTAGAGTCTTCTTGGCTTTTAGGATAGCTTCCTTCTTTCCTTCTGTATTAGGCTCCTTGTTAGCTAGCAGGGTGAGCTCCTTCTTCACTTATTCCACCAGTTCAACAACATTAGAAAAATCTCAAAACCCGGGGTCAATTTTCCCATGAACATGATTGGCTTGAGCTTTCCTTGGAGTGGGGGAGCTTTGACAAAGACCTCTTCAAGCGGTGGGAAACTCATCTTCTCATTCTTCTTTGGCTGAGCATTTCTGTTAGCTTCTTCATACCCCAACCCTTTCTTCGAAGTCTGAGTCTTAAATTCTGGAAGATTTGTCCTACCCTACTTACCCTTTTCAAGACCAACACTAGGCAGGTAGTTCATATTCTTCATCATATTCAGGACCTTGGAGTCTGCTACTTCATCATTAGAAATTGCAACTACTTGGAAGCCATTGAGAGGTCTCTCAATCATCATAGCATTTACCACTTCATTATCTTCAGCCTCAATGACCACTATTGCATTCCTGTTAGGGAATTTGATCTTTTGGTGCACTGTAGAAGGAACTCCACCAAGAGGATGAAACCAAGGCTATCCTAAGAGTAGTAAAAAATTGACAGGGATATCCAAAACCATTAACTCAACCATAGATTCAATTGGACCAACCTTCACAATAGCTTTACAAGTCCTTTCGGTATGCCTCTTAGTATTGTCATGAGCCTCTATTGAAATAGCTAGCTTTGGCAAGATCTTAGGTGGGCAGAAATTTATGGCAAACCCATCATCAACCATCACACATGGCGTCCTTTTTCCTTTGTCCTATACCTTGATAAAGAGAGGGCAGATGTGGTCTCTTCCCTCTTCTGGTAAATCAGCATCCAAAAATGATACCATTCCCTTATTAACTTCACTCCACTTTGGAATATCTTCACACTTCATCACCCCTTCAACTTTCATAAAATTAACCTACTCATCCGGTGTTATAGAAGTGGAAATTGGCATGCTAGCCAAAGCCTTGGCCATAATTTCACGGTGCTTCTTGGATGTGGCCAATAAATCCCAAATATTGACTCTTGCATGGGTCCTTTTCAATGGCTTAAGCACTGTGTCATCTTCTTCTTCTTTGTTTCCAGCTTCGGTTTCCTTACCCTTATTGACTTCTACTTCTTTTAGTGGTGGCCTTAGATAAGGCTTACCAGATTGGGTATTCATAATTTCATCTTCTTTGGGCTCGAACTAGGTCCACTCTTCCTTTTTGAGCTCAGAATCATCATCACTATTAGTTGAGTCACAAAATTAATTTACAACACAGATTGTTACTTCTTTACTAGCCATAACTTTTTCAATCTTGCTAAATACCACTTCTTCTTTAGTTATCTCTTCATCTACATTTTGAAAAGAGGACATGACAAAACTTTCATGCAAACCTCCTCCAATCATGAAATTTACAGGTTGTGGTACTCTATTGAACATTGGCAATGGATTATCCTTGGCGCTAGGCTTATTAGGATCGGGCAGCTTCTCACTATCAATCAAATTCTATATCTCATGCCTCAACCTTAAACACTTGTACGTCTCGTGCCCTTGCATTTGATGGAATTGGTAGAATGCCTTAGTATCAAAGTTAGGTGGAAGCGGATTAGGAAAGGGATGAGGTGTTAAGGGTTGTAATAATCCCTTCTTTTGTAGCTTATTGAGTACCCAAGACAGTAGGTTCCCCAATTCTAAAAACTACCTCCTTCCTCCTTGACCCATTGCATTAACATCAACTGCCTTTTGTGTGCTCTGTTTACTGGACTGATAGTTTCCTTTCTCATTTCTTCTTGCCAAAAAGCAGTTCTTCTCCCTTTCCCACTCTTCAATTTGCAAACCAGCTTGTAGAAGGTCTTTGAAATACTGGATGCATGTATGAGACATCCTTTCACGAAGACTAGGCAACACCCCTCTCACTAATCTGATCTGATTCGTCGGGCCTCCTCTTGAGCAATGCAGCCTTTTTCTTCTACCTTTTCACATAGTCCATAAAGTTCTTATTTGGCCTTTGTTTAATGCACTCAAATTCCATTAAATTGACCTCCAATTCAACATTATACCCATATTGTTGAATGAAGGCCTTGTATAGTAAATCCCAGCTCTTTTGAATATCATCCTCCAAGGTGTTGAACCAATTTTAGACAACAGGGTCCAATGAGGGCATGAAGTACCTAAGAGTTTGAGCCTTAGTAGCTCAAGCAGATTGCATAGCAGTGATGTACTGCTTCACATGGAGATTAGGATTTTCAGATCCATGAAACTTGGCAAAGGAGGGCATCTTGAGCTTGTACGAGACCTCTTCATCTAGCTCAAACAACTTCTCGACCTACGACATTTCTTCAGTTTTCAACTTCTTTTCAAATTTCTTTTCTAGATTAGCAATCATCTTCTCAACATCAGCAGATTCAACTTTCTTTTTTATAGTCCTCTTTTCTTTCTTGTCCTCTTATTGATCTTGGTAGTACTGTTCCCAATCGTCATCGTCCATAGCTTCTTTGCCTTCATCAAAGGCCACTTTGACTATCTTAGCTTTTCCTTTACCTTTTGGTTTCTTTATACTGGCAGATGACTCAGCAATGCTCCCCAAAAGTGCAGTCAGTTGGTTCCTCATAGTCTTAGCCAGGGCCTCCTTCAACTCTTCCATATGGTCGTCCACCATCCTTTGAATTTGTTCAAGATCCATTGATCTTGGTGAGAAGCTAATTGAATCGCTGCTGGATTTTACATCACTAGCACAGGTTGGGTTGCAATACACTTTTGAACTACTGCACTCCAGTTCTGTGAGCCTGAAAGGATCAATGATATGTTATGCAATGCATGTATGCATGTATGTACAAATAAAAAACAAACAAAGATAATTAGGACATTCCTTCCAACTTTATAACTTTCACACATGAATAGCGAGTCTTTTTTCCAAGGTATGTGGTCAATAAAATACCAACATGGGATATTTTGTTCTCAAAAAATTCCCTCGGACGATTTAACCAATAGTTGCATTTTTCAAACATGGAAATCAATTCATGATAATTTCCATTAGTTAGGCTTTAATCCATCCAATTAATTAAAATAGTTTTTATGCTATATTGGATTAAAACTAAATTAAGAGGTTTATTATAAATTTTCTCACTTGAAAAAGTAACTAATGATTCATGCAAAAAAACAAGCCCATGATTAATAGTTCTTAGCATAATCTAGGCTCACAATTGATTTTGGGTATTTTCATAATTGACCTAAATATTTGTAAGGTTTTTTATAAATGAAAAAATAATTTTGTTTCAAGGCCCTTGGGCCATAAGGTAGAAAAAGATTTTTTTTACCCATCTTGAAAGATTTGAAAATTTCAGATTTTGATCTTTTAAAGGAAAAAATTGTTTTAAGCTTACAATATAGATAGGCCATATTAGAAAAAGAACAAACCGAATAATTCATGATTTAAACCAAGATAAATTAAACATAGTCAATCAACAAGCATTTAGGGTAAAAACCTAATGAAAGTAACTAGGTCAATTACGTGAGCTTTAGTCTTTGGGTTGAAAAGTTTAGGTTCCCAAAGCAAGTATATAACTAAAGGTACAAGGCTATGAGTGGTTATGTCATGCTCGATCTCCATACCTTGAGTAGAAGTATAGTATCCCTTACATAACACAACACGGGTAACACGGACATATTAACTCACGCACACAATGCAATCTAAATGATGCAATGGACAATATCATAATAAAAAGAATAAAATAATATAAAGACCAACGGAATCAACTACTCTTATCTCCAGTGGAGTCACCACTGTGAGCAAGAGTTTTTGCCCTCATTCCCATGTGGAATGTTTCTTGCAACTTCGGTACTGTTAGGCTCAGGGCCTTAGAGAACACGGGCCTAAACTCAGAGAAAATGGAGTCGCCACCAGGATAAGTTGGGAAAAAGAAAGTGGTGTGGATGACTTGATTCCTAAGGAATCTCCAACCTCCTATTGGGTTCGAACAATTGGGTATGCGTGGGGAAGGTGAGAATGACCCAGCACTCCCACAGTGCCTGATTCATTGAAACTCGGCTCCTTTTCAAGTCTTAATATTTTAAAATTCTTAAATATAATGATATTATCCATACTACATGCAATCATGAATAACCACTTCATTAAAAATCATATCATGTTAAAAAAAATAAATGAATAGGCACCCATCCATGGATGGAAACATGCCTTTGCAATTGTCCATTGTCCAAAAGAAAATGAATAAAATAGGATATCCTCCAATTGGTGGAAACATATCCTTTACATTGATCCAAAATTTAAAATAAATCAAATTGCATGAAACTTAAAAATTGAGGTACCCAATCATGGAAACATACCTCTTACAATTTCTTGAGATTAAAAATAAATCAAAGCATTCAAACATTCACTATAAAATCGAATAAAAATGAATCATCCATTAAGACATATGATAATTCATGCATTCATACTTAAGTGAAATAATAGATATAAAAAATTAGGTTTTATACTTCAATTAGGGTTTTTTGAATGAAATTAGGGTTTAGAGGGTTTAGGTTTAAAAATTAAGATTTTAGGGTTTTAGATTTTAGAAAATAAGGTTTTGATTTAGAAAACTAATATTATTATTATTATTTAAAAAGATTTGGATACTGTCTAGATTGAAATATAATTTTTGCTACTGCAAAAACTAAACAAAACATAAATTAGGATTTAGGGTTTGAGTAAATTAGGGTTTGGAATTTTTAAGAAAATAATATGAGAATTTATGAAAATAGGATTGAAGTTTATGAAAATAAGATTAACGTTTTGATGTTGGAAGAAATAAGCTACTGCGGCAATATTTGTAAACTTAGTCTACTAGATTTGTTTTACATGAATAACCAACAACATCATCAAGAAAAGCTTCACATAAATTCATATGAACCAAAACTAAAAGATAAAACTTATTGTAATTAATATAAAATTAATCTAACCTACGAACAAAATTATCAAAGCATGTTATTCAGTATTTAAGACCATTTAAACATGTTATATTAGATTGGTTTAGAGTTTACCATCGTTTGTTGGCTCCACCACAATTACTCATTGAAATTCTGGTTGAGTGAGACTAAGACAATGTATTACTGTCTTTGTAAAGCTTTTCAAATTTTTTGATGTTTCTCTCTTGTTTCTACAGCTTTGTTATTTGTCGTTTCAAATGTTCAAGTCTCAGTCGAAAGTCTAGAAAAAGAAAACGTCCCATCATTTGTTTTTTATCCCATTATTTATAGGCAATTAAAAAAAACCTATTTGATTAAGAAAAAAATTAATGCTTCCAAATTAAATAAGGTTTTGGTGAAATTGGAATTGTTTTGGCGAAATTGGCCAATGGGCTGGCACACAAGCCTGTGGGCTGCAAGGACACTGGCATGTTGCTGGACGAGGGTGAGCATTGGGTGAGGGTGAGCGTTGGGCAAGGGCGAGGGACTTGTGAGCTGCGGGCCAATTTCATTGCAGGCGTGGCCTGAGATGAATTGGCCCACGCCACGCCAATCGCCAGCTACCGTGTGTCGCTCGTCGATTCATCTGATTTTTATTTTTTATTATTATATTTTTTATTAAAGATAAATATTATATTATAAATAAATATTTATAATTTTTTTATTTTATATATTATATTATGAAAATAAATAATAAATATAATATTATTAAAATAAATAATAAATAATACAAAATTTTTTTTATTTTGTTTTAAATCTTTAGATTTTACTTCTAATTAATATGGAACTAGGCTTGGTAAAAAAATAAGGGTCTACAGAATTGAGATGTTTGAGCTTACACCTTCTGATTAGATTGTGAGAGCTTATGATAATATAAAAAAGGAAGTTTCGGTGGTAGCCAAAACCAAAGTGAAATTGGCCCTACAGAATATGAAATCAATTTTCAAGTTCTAGATGCCCCAGCTTGTTTCAATTTTCTACTTGGAAGGCCTTGGATTCACCAAGCCAAAGTTATTCCATCCTTCCTCTACCATAAACTCAAGTTTCCATAGAAAGATATGGTGGTTACTATAAAAGGGGACCAGAGTGGAATGTCAGACCTCCCACCTCAAGTAACGATTTTGGATATTAAACTAGAAACTTCATCACTTTTGATGCAGTCCAGTTCATAGAAGAAGAGGCAGGTAAAGAACTTGTTCCCTTTGATTTTGATCCATACAGTAGCCCAACAGTTGCCGATATCCTTAAGCATATGAAATTTTTTTTTTGGATTGGGATTGGGTAAGAATGAAGAAGGAATTTTGCAGTTTTCAAACATGCACACGTTGGCCAAAGCCCTAAAACATGATAGAGAAAGCAATTGCCTAGAGCCATGCATCATAAAATGCAATCCTATTTAAGACATTATCCTTACCTTCTCTTCTTTCCCCAAGGGACCCATGGCCTAGCCTATCAATTCCCATGAAATGTAAGCCTTCATTGAGACAATCCTCAAGAGGCAAAAGAGTGTTTTAGAAGCATACTTGTTCATCAACAAATTGATTTCAACAAGATGCTAGTTGATTCGTTGAGTGCACAGCACAACTACATCATGACTGAAGTTCAAAACATGTTGCATGGGAAGCAGCCAGACATTGGTTCATCATCCACTCAGACTGTACCGGAAATTGATCATACCCATCAAGGAAACACAACTGAACTACCTAATATTCCACTAGCTGATTACCCCATGAATCCTTTTCAAAGGGGAGAGCACCATGAAACTCGTCTTCTCATGGAAAAGCTGAAAGCAATGGAGAAATGAATAAAAAACGTTAAACATAGAGAAAAGACATTAGACCTTATATCTCTGACTCTATAACCTAAAGCCCAATTACCACTCAAGTTCAAAATGCCTAAGATAGACAAGTTTGATGGGACAACTTGCTCTAAAGCACATCTTAAGATGTATGTGAGAGCCCTCAATCCCATGGGACTCAAAGATGAGTTCCTTGCTCAATTGTTATAGTGATCTCTTACTGGTATTGTTGTTAGGTGGTTCGGGGACCTAGACAAGAAGAAATGCTGAACATGGAAGGATATTTATAATGCCTTCTCCTTACCCCTATTTATAGAGTTTTGGCCTAAAAGGCAATCCAAATGGAGCAATGCCAAACATGCTCAATTACAAACAAAAAATTGGAGAATGTCATGCCAATCAGGTTCATTCTTTCTCGCATCCCTTGGTTCATGCCATTGCATTAATTTTAATTGCAAAATTGATCTGATGAGGAGGCAGTTATGAGCCCTTAATTTTCACCTAATTTAGACAATTAGGAAAATTAAAATTTAAAAAATATTTTGCATTAAAAATTATTGAAAAAAGTCATGGTGTAGCCCGTTCCAGCCAAGCATGGACAATTGTGACCATATGTGGCACTGCCCGTCCATGCTAGGTGTGGCCTAACCACTGCGCACATGGCTCAACTGTCCTTTTTGACTTTTATAAATAGGAGTCCTCCCCTCTTGTTAGGGGATCCCTATTATTAAAAAATAATTAAGATCTTCATTTTGTTTCATTTATTGGAATTTAGTTTCTATACTATAATTAATTAATTTCACTTAATCAACTAAGCAAGTGGAGTTACAAAGCGACAAGGCTCTTCAGCCTTTCATAAAAAAGAAATGATCACCCAAGGTATTATTTTCTTCATTACGCCGATTTTCATTAGGTAATTAGTTCACTAAAATTGGTTAATTTAAGCCCTTTGTAATCGAGGGCACGAACTACTTATAGCTGTGATTCCCATATAAAAGGGATATGTGGGCGCACTCTGAATATTACTCAAAGTGGCGAGCTCATACATAAATAAACACAACCAATTTTCTTTTATTTATTAAATCTTTTTGTTATTATTTCATTATCTTTCCTCCTTTTTCTTGAAATTTTGGGCTATATTATGAATTTGGTTAGTTTTGCAATGGTTCCCATTATCATTTTTATTTTTCCTTTTCAATTAATTAATTTGTTTGGGATTTTTGCTTTATCTTGTTCCTATAAGGGCTAGAGTCAAAGCTCCCCTAAAATTATTATTTTAGTTGAATGTAATAATTATTTTTTGTAATGCATTTTGTAGATGTCATGTTATAATATGTTTATGCATCACAATTGTGTCATTGATGATTAATTCTGGCATAAACTATAAAAATTGCACATTTCCAAATCATAAAGGTTAGAACCAATCAAAGAGAGAAAAATAATTTTTTTTTTATAAAGATTAGGTTTGTGTGAGAGGGGATTTTCTCCCCCACTCCCATATGGAATGGTTCTTGTGACTTTGGCACTGTTAGGCTCAGGGCCTTAGAGAACACGGGCCTAAACTCGGAGAAAATGGAGTTCCACCCAAACGGGCCAGGAAAAAGAAAAGGGTGGATGACTCAATTCTTAAGGAATCCCCAACCCCTTATTGAGTTTAAAAAGTTGGGCACGCATTGGGAAAGTGAGAATGACCCAACGCCCCCACAGCCCCCGGTTCATTGGAATCGGCCTCCTTTCATGTCTTAATATTATAAAATTCTTAATTATAATGATATTATCCATACTACATGCAATCATAAGAATAAATAATCACTTTATTAAAACCACAATGAGTTCAAGCAAAATAAATGAATAGACACCCATCGATCAATGAAAATATGCCTTTACAATTGTTCAATGTCCATAAGAAAATAAATAAAATAGGATACCCACGAATTGATGGAAACATATCCTTTACATTAATCGAAAACTTAAAATAAATTAAATTACATAAAACAAATGAAGTACCCACGATGTGGAAACATACCTCTTACAATTTATTGAGTAATTAATCAAATATATTAATAATCAAATATTTGAGCATTCATTATAAATCAAATAAAAATAAATCATCCATCAACATATACAATAAGCATGCATACAAACTTAAGTAAAGTAATAGATATATAAATGTAAGGTTTACATCTCAATTATAGTTTTTAAATAAAATTAGGGTTTAGAGGGTTTAGATTTAAAAACTTAGATTTTAGGGTCTAGAAAACTAACATTATATATAAATTTTTTGAAAGGGATTTAGCTACTGTGAAAATTAAAAAGTAGATAATTTAGGATTTAGGTTTTGTGAGAATTAGGGTTTTATAAAATTGAGGAAACATATTAGGGTTTAATTTCTGAATACTAAAGCTTTATAGTTTTTAGGGTTTAAGTGAATTAGGGTTTGGGAAATATTTTTGTTACTGTAAGAAGCTTTCAAATTATTTTAACAGTTGATTTTTAGCAAATATTTATATAGAATGGAACTACGAGATATTTAAATTAAATGATTATGCATTAAAAATTCAATCAGAATTACTTTGCATGAAGAACAAGCAATATCATCAAATCATTCTAAGCTTAAATGGATTTAATTTAGAAGGCATACCTTCATTGTTGATTGCACAAATAATTAAAGGTTGGTTTAAGACATTCGCTTGCACCGATTGCTTGTTGGTTGATTGAAATCAAGACAGTAGTGAGCCACTGCCTCAATAAGATTTTGTGTTTTTCCCTCTTTCTTTCGCTGCTATGATTTTTATTTTTCTTGTTTTTTTGTCTCTGTCGTTCCAAAGTCGAAAAGTCCAACTCCTCTTTCTGATCTTCAAATCCTTTATTTATAGGCAACTTATAAAACCTAGTCCTTATTTATTAAGGAAATATTTAAAACCATCAAAATTAAATTATGCTTTAGCAAAATCGCCATTGGGCACGGGCTACGAGCGCTAGCTATGAGCGGCTATGAGGGCCTGCGGGCGTGGGCTGTGAGCACTGTGGGCTTGGTTCATGCCTCCTATGATGAATTGGCTATGCCAATTCGCCCCAGACAAGGTCTGGGATTAATTGGCAGGGCCAATTCATCCCAAGCAAGATCCTATGGTGAATAATGAATTGGCTAAGCCAATTTTGGGTTGGACCAGATTGATTTGGGATTTTAAGACTGTATCAGACCCATTTTAGGGTTTTGAAATTAAACCAACCTTGAATTGGACTTTTAAAATTGGACTGGACTAGGTTTAATCTTCTTGAATCTATTTTGGCCTTTTAATTAGATCTAAATTTAATTTGGGCCAAAATTAAGGTTTTAAAGTTTACCCCTTGCTTAAAAGATCTGAGGCTTTAGTAGAAGAGAGTGAAAACCAACATGACTTTGCACTGATATTGCATGAGGATGTGTTCTCGACCCGAGTTTGATTTGGTTCCAGACCCAAAATGAGTTCTGGACTTGAAAAAGATTTGGGTTCTGGACCCAGAATGAGTTTTAGACTCGAAAAAGATTTGGGTTTTCGACGTATAATAAGTTGTGGACTCGAAAAAGATTTGGGTTCTAGACCCAGATTGGTTTTGAGATCTGGACCCGAGCTGGTTTAGGAGCCAGACCTGGATTGGTTTGGGGTTCTAGACCTGAATTGAGTTCTAGACTCGAAAAAAGTTATTTGGGTTCTGGACCCAAAGTTGGATTGGTTAATTTGGGTACTTAGAACCATGACTGAATTGGATTTTGGTACATAGACCCGAGATTGAATTTGATTTGGGCACTTAGACCTGAGACTAAATTTGATTTGGATACTTGGACTAGAGATTGGGTACTTACACCTGAGAATGAATTTGATTGACCTTCTGCTAGATTGAGAGTTCTGGCTTTCTTTTAGCCAATTAATTATAGCTGTAATATCCCAAAGAATACCCTAAAAGTTTTGGAATTATTGTTGTATTTGGATTTAATGTATATGTTTAATGGAAAGAGAAAAGAAGATAATTAATTCATTAAAAGGAAATATATAAGAGATATACATATAGCAACATATACATCACATATACATGATGTATATATTGGTGTAAGAAAAGTAAGTAAGTAGTAATAATAATAATAATAATAATAGTAATAATAATAATAATAATGACAAGATGAAAAGAAGAAAAGAAAGTCAAAGGGAAGAGTAAATCTTGTGGTGGAGAATTTTTAGAGTTGTTTAATTATATTATTATATATATATATATATATAAGATAAGCTTAAAACGGAAAAGAGAGGATTTTCTTTATTTCCTTCTTCTTCTTCTTGAACGAGGGAGAGAGAGAGAGAGAGAGAGAGAGAGAGAGAGATGTGATTTTGTTGGCATACACACCAAATTATCAAAGGCTTTAAGAGAATTGAAGGTGGATATTGAAGATTTGGCAAAGAATTCAAGTAAGTGTTCATTTCTTTGTGTTGATTTCTATTGATTGTGTTTATATTTGATATGGTTAGTGTGTGAAGATGATGATAATGAAAGATTGAAGTATATATATATATATATGTTGAATTGGTATTTAGATGATGATAATATGGTTATTTGTGAGGATGATGATGGATTGTTGAAATTGTTTAGTAAGGATTTAATATAAATGAGTTGGAGAAATTGAGTAATTGATATATGGATGATGTATATAATGATTATTATTATGATATGTTGAAGATATATAAATGTTAAATTAATAGGTGATTTATGTGTATATAAACCAAGATGTTGATTAAGGGTGTTGTAGTATGGATTTTGAAATGTTTGTGTTTTCATGGATGAGAGTTCGGAATGAATAATTTTTGATTGACACGGCCAGTGACACGGCCATGTCGTTGGGCGTGTCAACGGTACTGAGTTTGACGTTTGTGACACGACCATTAACACGACCGTGTTACTGAGCGTGTCATAGCTACTGAGAGATAAAGTAATTGACACGGCCATGAACACTCCCATGTTGTTGGGCGTGTCAATTTTTCTGTAAGGCAGAATGAGTGACATGTCCAGTGACACGCCCGTGTTACTGAGCGTGTCAAAGCTTCTGTGTTGTTGGTTTAAGGCACGATTAAGGACAAGCTCTTGTTGTTGAGCGTGTCATGTGTAAAGTTTGCCCTAGTTGGTTCGTATCTATATTATCTCATGTGTATCTTTGAGTGAGTGCGTATGATCACTTTTTGATTAGGTTTTGAAGAGATTGGGTTGCCCTAATCCAAGTGTTGGAGGATTCTTAGAAGAGTAGTTTATATTGGTGTGAGTTTCTCTTGAGGTAAGTATAAACTTACATGGTTGCATTCATTTACATGATTTTGAGACTTAACACATTTGGCTATAAATGTGTTAAGTAATCTACTATATTGTTATTACTATTTAACTAATGTTATGATTTGTATAATGTGAAAGATATGATGATCATTCAAAAAGGTATGTGCAATGCAATTGGTTATGATGAATACTTTAATGATGAATTGCTTTAATGTGAATTGTGATATGATGAGATGTGATGCCATTGTGGTTAGCTATAATGATTCAAATGAAATAAGTGAGGCATGTTTGCCTAGATGATGATGAATTTAAAATGTGTGTCCAATTCAATTGGTTATGTATACTCTATTGATGAGATGTGAAGCCATTGTTGTTGGCTATAATAATGCCAATGAGATGATTCAGGCATTGATTCCTAAATGATGATAAGAAAATGATAATGAAATTGATAATGAAATAATGAATGAATTGTGTGTCTAATATGTTATTCCATTTTTAGAGTTTTGTTGTTGGAGGCATGCCTAATAGTAACAATCTCTTGAAGCTAGGTTGGGCTTGATCCTTGAAGTCAAGTTGGGTTGAAGTTTAGCATGCTTAACTCCCCTTAAAGCTTGTTTGGGTCTAGTCCTTGAAGCCTAGTTGAGATGTTACAACCCTTGAAGCTAGGTTGGGTTTGGTTCTTGAAGCCAAGTTGGGTTGATACTTAGCATGCTTTGTTCCCCTTGAAGCTTGGTTGAGCCTAATCCTCGAAGCCTAGTTGGGATAATGATAATGTAAATGTGATAATTGAACCAAAACATTAACTCTGAAAGTTGAATGGCATATTAGTGTCTTTTGGGCCCATGCTTGTCTTTGTTTCAATGTGATTTAAGAATGGTGAACCAATTGAATAAAGTAATGAAATGTAATGTTATGATGTATGTTATGATTACAATACATAAGTAAATTATTGAAAAGAAATATGACCTGAGAAGCTATGTTGAAAGATGAGAATCTGAAAGTGTAATATGACATGTAATATGTTTATGGATGTGGACATTGTGAGTATTATTTTATGAATGTTCTAATAAGTTATGGAATTGTGTTTTGTGTTAATGATATATGTGTATATGTATATAATTACGAGATTAGTAGAAATATATGAAAAGTGTAATTGAAATGGGAAAACATGATAAGAAAATAATGATACATAAATTTAATATATGAGTATGATTTTCTGTAATGTATGTTTATAATAATTATTTGTACTACTAAGCTTTCGAGCTTAGCGCGGTTGTGTAAATCGCGCAGGTGAGTAGGTGGTTGATCTGAAGTCAAATTGTTATGCCACGAGAAGGGTAAGAGTATTTCGAGACCAACTAGAAGGTGGTGCATACATGTACAATTTAATTATGTTGCATTTTGATAAAAATATATTCATATGTATAAATGAATTTTGGTAAAGACAAGCTCATTATATATATGTAATATCATCAAAAGTATAATGAGTTTATAAATGTTCTTTAAATTAAATGTATTATTGTTTGGAACTAAAGTAAATGTTTTAATCTGAACTGAAAAGTGACATTCTTATACTTTATATACGTACTGCATGTATACAAGGTGTATGTATAGTACTTATATAGAGTATGGGGGTGTTATAATTATTTTGGTATCAGAGCTTAGGTTTGAGATTCTCGGCCTAAGCAGATTTAAAACGAAAAGAGGAAAAAAATTTAAAAGAAAAAAATGAAATTGTGATACATGCATATGCATTAACACCTAGGTTGGTCTCGGATGTGGTATTATGTGATTTGTAGTATATCTGAATTATATGAGATGGATGATAGTGTGTGAATGGGGTTTTGCATAAAAAAAAATTAGAAAAACAAATGATATGGGGAAATTTGTATAAGTTTAATTGATAAACTAAAGAATGGGAGTTTACTTAAGTAAAGCAAATTTCAAAATTTTTGGTTAGTAAAGTGTGCTTGTGAAATAGATTATAAAGAAATGAATAGGAGAATAATGTTGGAAATGAGTTAAAAATATATATATATATATATATATTAAGATTTAATTAAGTACTCTTTTCTCTAAAATTTGGATCTCTTTATTATTTGGATTGCTAGAAAGAGAAAATATTGTTTGATTGTTAAAAAAGGATAGATATAATATTAAATTGAAGAAAGTATGGTGGACTATTAAGTGAGTTGATCGGTATAGACAAAGTGTGACAATTTAAGGTTTGGGTATGCAAAGTTAAGTTTTTTTTAAAGCAAGGGATGATGTTGGTTAACGTAAGGAGATATAATGGTGTTATTTGTATGGTTGTTTTAATGCCAGCATTGTGATTTTAATGTTAGAAATGTGATATGCTTAAGTGTTGTTAAAGCTCATGTTAATGGTGGTAATATATGAAATTTGGATTTTTGAAATGAGCTTTAATAATTGTGAAAATGATATGTCTTGATGTTACATGATGGTATATGTATAAAATGTTTTTAAAGTTAATATTAAGAAAACGAGATTAGTAAATTGAAATTTAGGTAAATTAGTAAGTTGAGAGTTCAGAGTTTTAATGGAATTTTGATGAGGATTATTTAGATATTGACAGTTTAATATATATTAAGCATATGAGCTGAATGAATATTATTGCATAAGAAATTACTATGAATTGGGTAATGTGATTGATAATACAAAATTTTATTTTGAGATAAAGAGAAAATGACTAAACAAGTGAAAAAGAGTTACCTTAAGTAATTGGGCTAGACATGATGAAAATGGATATGAAGGGTATACTAAATGCTTTTAAAAAACAAGTGTGAGAGAGATGTCACATTAGAAATGTGACTACGACTTATGTGAAGTGTTATTATGGTTAGAGTGTATATATTTGTTGAGTTGATTAATAACTTAAGTCATGTTAAAAGAATGAGAATGATAATGTTCAATGAAAAGTAATAAACATTAAATTTGTATAGATTATATGCAAAAGAGAAATTAAATAAAATTTCATGATTATGTGTATACATGTATAGGATATGTGAGATGAGTTTTTCGATATGAATGTAATTGTATTATGTAAGAAATGTGGAAAGTAAGTCACATTATGAATGTGACCTATGAATGTGTATGTGATAGGAAAAAAAATGTTATTGTATGTTTATTATTTTATACAATTACATGTTTAGTGGTATTGAGAATGATATTGCATGTATTAGCGGACCTAAGAGAGATTAGGTCTTGACCCGCGCAGAGCTAGACTATGTGACGAAATTGAGAGTGAGAATGGGCTCGAGTAATACTGGATCATGAAATTTTTATTGTAATCACTGAACTTGATGATCATATAATATTTTGAGTCCCAAAGTATTTACATGTGGAAAGGTTCTATGTATATGTGTATAATAAGAGATTGTAAGGAAAAAAGGGAAGTATAATGTATGAAAATTTTTAGAAGAGATAGATTAGAAATGGAGTAACAAATGGAAATTGTGTAAAATTTGCATATGATCAAATATGTATACGTAAGAGATATTTATGGTAATATTGTTGAAACATGAGTTAGGCTAATGATGATCATATAATCGAGTGTAAATTGTTTTGAAACGGAGTTGAAATGTGTTAACTCTTGGTGTAGTAAAAGTTTAGAGAATGAATATGTAATCCTTGCGATACAAACTTAGCATTGTAATTGGAAATGTTGGAAACAAAATAAAAGAGGGACAGTATTGATTTATAATCCACAGGCGTGACCATTAATCTCCTATGGCCATATGATTTGTTTAGTATATTTGGCCTGTTAGTTTTGTTATCCACAGATTTGGGTCTGAGATGACATGACCGTAGTATAGTTTTGGTGAGATTGATAATTATGTTTCTAGAAACATGGTCAAGAGTTATGATTGGTAAGTTGTACCTTATCATTTTATGTTAGAAATTTGTTTATAATTATAGAAAGTATGGAAGAAAAGAGAACTGTGAAAATGTTTTGAGTTATGGATAATGTGATAGAAAGGTAATTATTGTAAAAATAGTAATGGTATGAAATGTGAGGAGATGTTAAATGGGAGAAATTACAAAATGTGATTGAAAGATATACTGAATATGTTTATGATATAAAGTGATTTATGATATAAAGTGAATAAGTGGATGGACTTAAGGTTTAAGTGAGTGAACTATGGGTAATAAATATGGTATGAAATAATCATGAGAATTTTGTGGAAATTGTACTAAGATAATAGAAAATAAACTATGTGTATATTGAAAGACAAATTGAAGTGATTTGTTATTAATAATCATAATTTCAAAAAAGCTGAAAAATGGATCCGAAGAGATTAGAATTTGAATATAAGTTTGACCTAATGGAATTAGGTCATATATATTGCGAAATATAATGATAAGTTTAAATAAGTTAATTGTTGGTTTGAATCAAACAAGATTGAAACGTAGGTATATTGTGACAGATAGATCAATTGATTCAGATTTCGCTAAGAATGTGAATTATTGTTGAGATTTAATATGTATAGTCGTATTAAGAGTATAAGATATAAGTGATAATGTATATGATGTAATATTCTGATATATGAATGGACATGAATGAATTGAGCTATATCAGTTGTAAATGATGATAAAAGGGAAAAGGTTGATTACTTGTAAAGTAAGTTTAAAGGCATTGTATTAATATTTATGTTAAGTGAGAAGCATGTTAAAGAAGGAATTAAATGTATGAAAAATAAGAATATTGTTATAAATTAAGATTTGATAAATGTATATTCTGAAAGTGATTGTAGTGATGGGATAATCAATATTAAGATATAAATCAATGATTTTTAAGGTTAAAGTTAAGAGAGTATTTATAAAGGGATGAAGTGATAAAATATCTTGAATGTAATAGATGGACGAAGTATATGAATATTATAAGATGATCTGATTCTTGTATAAAGATAAATTAATTGGGAATGTAATGAGTTATTTTGAATGCTTGGTTAAGAAAGTAATAAGATATATAATGATGAGTTATGAAGTTTAGAGAAGATGATTGACTCTAAGGGGGAGAGTAGAAGTTATGTAATTTGATGACATAATAACTTAATAATATGATTAACTTCATATGAAGGTTAAGATGGTATTTTCTTAAGAATGGATTGTTACTGTACTGGATAATTTCGAGGACGAAATTATTTAAGGGGGAGAGAATTATAATATCCCAAAGAATACCCTAAAAGTTTTGGAATTATTATTGTATCTGGATTTAATGTATATGTTTAATGGAAAGAGAAAAGAAGATAATTAATTCATTAAAAGGAAATATATAAGAGATATACATATAGCAACATATACATCACATATACATGATGTATATATTGGTGTAAGAAAAGTAAGTAAATAGTAATAATAATAATAATAATAATAATAATAATAATAATAATAATAATAATAATAATAATAATAATGACAAGAGAAAAAGAAGAAAAGAAAGTCAAAGGGAAGAGTAAATCTTGTGGTGGAGAATTTTTAGAGTTGTTTAATTATATTATTATTATATATATATATAAGATAAGCTTAAAAGGGAAAAGAGAGGATTTTCTTTATTTCCTTCTTCTTCTTCTTGAACGAGAGAGAGAGAGAGAGAGAGAGAGAGAGAGAGATGTAATTTTGTTGGCATACACATCAAATTATCAAAGGCTTTAAGAGAATTGAAGGTGGATATTGAAGATTTGGCAAAGAATTCAAGTAAGTGTTCATTTCTTTGTGTTGATTTCTATTGATTGTGTTTATATTTGATTAGTGTGTGAAGATGATGATAATGAAAGATTGAAGTATATATATATATGTTGAATTGGTATTTAGATGATGATAATATGGTTATTTGTGAGGATGATGATGGATTGTTGAAATTGTTTAGTAAGGGTTTAATATAAATGAGTTGGAGAAATTGAGTAATTGATATATGGATGATGTATATAATGATTATTATTATGATATGTTGAAGATATATAAATGTTAAATTAATAGGTGATTTATGTGTATATAAACCAAGATGTTGATTAAGGGTGTTGTAGTATGGATTTTGGAATGTTTGTGTTTTCATGGATGAGAGTTCGAAATGTATAATTTTTGCCTGACACGGCCAGTGACATGGCCATGTCGTTGGGCGTGTCAACGGTACTGAGTTTGATGTTTGTGACACAACCATTAACATGACCGTGTTACTGAGCGTGTCATAGCTACTAGGAGATAAAGTAATTGACAAGGCCATGAACACTCCCGTGTTGTTGGGAGTGTCAATGTTTCTGTAAGGCAGAATGAGTGACACGTCCAGTGACACGCCCGTGTTACTGAGTGTGTCAAAGCTTCTGTGTTGTTGGTTTAAGGCACGATTAAGGACACGCTCGTGTTTTTGAGCGTGTCATGTGTAAAGTTTGCCCTAGTTGGTTCGTATCTATATTATCTCATGTGTATCTCTGAGTGAGTGCGTATGATCACTTTTTGATTAGGTTTTGAAGAGATTGGGTTGCCCTAATCCAAGTGTTGGAGGATTCTTAGAAGAGGAGTTTAGATTGGTGTGAGTTTCTCTTGAGGTAAGTATAAACTTACATGGTTGCATTCATTTACATGATTTTGAGACTTAACACATTTGGCTATAAATGTGTTAAGTAATCTACTATATTGTTACTACTATTTGACTAATGTTATGATTTGTATAATGTGAAAGATATGATGATCATTCAAAAAGGTATGTGCAATGCAATTGGTTATGATGAATACTTTAATGATGAATTGCTTTAATGTGAATTGTGATATGATGAGATGTGATGCCATTGTGGTTGGCTATAATGATTCAAATGAAATAAGTGAGGCATGTTTGCCTAGATGATGATGAATTTAAAATGTGTGTCCAATGTAATTGGTTATGTATACTCTATTGATGAGATGTGAAGCCATTGTTGTTGGCTATAATGATGCAAATGAGATTATTGAGGCATGGATGCCTAAATGATGATAAGAAAATGAGAATGAAATTGATAATGAAATAATTAATGAATTGTGTGTCTAATATGTTATTCCATTTTCAGAGTTTTGTTGTTGGTGGCATGCCTAATAGTAACAATCTCTTGAAGCTAGGTTGGGCTTGATCCTTGAAATCAAGTTGGGTTGAAGTTTAGCATGCTTAACTCCCCTTGAAGCTTGATTGGGTCTAGTCCTTGAAGCCTAGTTGAGATGTTACAGCCCTTGAAGCTAGGTTGGGTTTGGTTCTTGAAGCCAAGTTGGGTTGATACTTAGCATGCTTTGTTCCCCTTGAAGCTTGGTTGAGCCTAATCCTTGAAGCCTAGTTGGGATAATGATAATGATAAATGTGATAATTGAACCAAAACATTAACTCTGAAAGTTGAATGGCATATTAGTATCTTTTGAGCCCATGCTTGTCTTTGTTTCAATGTGATTTATGAATGGTGAACCAATTGAATAAAGCAATGAAATGTAATGTTATGAAGTATGTTATGATTACAATACATAAGTAAATTATTGAAAAGAAATATGGCCAGAGAAGCTATGTTGAAAGATGAGAATCTGAAAGTGTAATATGACATGTAATATGTATATGGATGTGGACATTGTGAGTATTATTTTATGAATGTTCTAATAAGTTATGGAATTGTGGTTTGTGTTAATGATATATGTGTATATGTATATAATTACGAGATTAGTAGAAATATATGAAAAGTGTAATTGAAATGGGAAAACATGATAAGAAAATAATGATACATAAATTTAATATATGAGTATGATTTTCTGTAATGTATGTTTATAATAATTATTTGTACTACTAAGCTTTCGAGCTTAGCCCGGTTGTTTAAATAGCGCAGGTGAGTAGGTGGTTGATCTGAAGTCAAATCGTTATGCCACGAGAAGGGTAATGTAATATCCCAAAATATGCCCTAGAAGTTTTGATATAATTGTTATTTTAATTGAATTTAATGTATATGTGTTTTTGGAAAGAGAAAGGAAGTGAAGAGAGAGTTTATATATTGTATATATGGAAATATATACAACATATATACAAGTCAAATGGATGGTCAACTAAAGAAGATATTTATGTATTTGTGTTCTAATAATTAATTAGAAGGAAATTTAAAATGAGTGGAAGAGATTAAATGGAATATTTTATTGGTTAAATGCTTGGAGGAGAGGGTTTTGAGGAGATGATTTGACTTTTGCTTTCTATCTTTTCTTCTTTCTTTCTTTCTCTTGTCGTGGCCATTTTCCTTTCTTTCCTTTTCTTCCCTTTTGGTCGGCTAGCAAAGAGTCATGAGAGCAATAGAGAGATTTGATCTTCTAACTCAAGATTGAAGGAAGTTTTCAAGTGATCAAGTTGGAAATTTAAGAGTTTCTTCATCCTTGGTAAGTTTCCTCATGATTCCTTGATTTTCTTTTAAGATGTGTTTGAGTTTGTTGGTTGATTGTTGATGGTATGTGATTATGTTTGATTAAGATGTGTTTAAGAGTGTTTGGTTCAAGTGATTTTGGATTTTGGGGTTGGATTGAAGGAAAGAGTAAGTTGTTGGAAGTGAATGTATTGTGGTTGTGTTTTGGGTTTGTGGTGATGATTTTGATTTGTGTTGTTTTTAGTTGTTTTGGTGTTTTTGCTTGTTTGTTATGGTTCTTGGGGTAGGTTGAGCTAAGTTTGTTTGAAGTGGATTTTGGTGAAAGGAAGTGATTTGTTGGTTGTGTTGTTGTTGTTGCCGGAATCTGGGTTTTTGGCGTGACACGCCCATGAGCACGGCCAAGTCTTTGGGCGTGTCGATGGTTCTGTGTTCTTGGATGGGTGACACGAGCAGTGACACACCCATGTCACTGAGCGTGTCACAGCTTCTGTGTAGTTGTAGTATTGACACGTCCAGTGACACACCCATGTCATTGAGCGTGTCATAGCTACTGTGTTGGTAAGGAATTGACATGGCCACGAACACGCCCATGTTGTTGGACGTGTCAATGTTTTTGTGAGACAATATGTATTACACGTTCAGTGACACGCCTGTGGTTTTGAGCATGTCAAAGCTTCTGTGTTGTGAGTTTAGGGCACGGTCAGGGACACGCCCGTGTTGGTGAGCGTGTCATGTTTAGGGTTTGCCCTAGTTGGTTCTTAGTCTTATTATCTCATGTGTATTATTCCTTTTGGATTAGGTTGTGAAGAGTTTGAGTTGCCCTAATCCAAATATTGAAGGATTTTTGGAAGAGTAAGGTTGTAGATTGGTGGGAGTTGTTTCTAAGGTAAGTATAAGCTACATTATTGCATACATTCATATGATGTTGATACTTATTAATAATGTTATGTTTGATATAATAAGATGTGAAACTAATGTGATGGGTTATAATAATGTTCAATGAAATTAATGATGCTAATGAGATGATTGAGGCATGGTTGCCTATTTTGATTATGAGATATGAAGCCATGGTTGTTGGCTATAATGATGAGAATGAAATGAGAAATGAATTGAGAAAGAAATGTATAAAGATATAAATGAAAAGATTTTGTGTCTAATATGTTAATTCAATTTTCAGAGTTCTGGGTTTGGCAGCATGCCTATAAAGTACTGGATAGGTGAAAAGACCGGGTCGTAAGCCGATTCCACTTGAATAATATGAAATGTGAATTAAAGTAACAGTCTAGCTAGGTTGAGGATTTCCTCGGGTTTATCCGGGTTGAGGACCAAGAGACTGGGTCTGTTACAGGTAACAGTCTAGCTGGGTTGAGGATCTCCTCGAGTTTAGCGGGCTGAGGTCCAAGAGACTGGGTCTGTTACCCTATCCATGGATAGAGATATATATATATTGCCTAAGGGCTTGATAATTGTGATTATAGACCAAAGCAGTAACTCTGAACTTTGAATAACATATTAGTGTCTTATGGGCCCAAGTCTGTCTTTGTTTTCATTGTGATCTATGAATGATGAAATAAATATTAATGAGATTCTTGAGAATTATTTATATGTTTGAGATTATGACATTTGCATTTCATTAAAGTATAATATTATTATAGTTTGTACCACTAAGCCGTTGGCTTAGCGCGATTGTGATTCATCGCGCAGGTGACAGGGAAGAACCGAAGAGTTCCTCTAGACCTAGTAGAGTCTAGATTTTGAGGCATTGAAAGTGGAGCTTAAAGATCAAAGACATACTGCCACACATGTATATGCTTTATGTTTTGTAAAACTTGAGTTTTAATGTATAAGTATTTGTAAATATTTGTTATATTTTTCGCTGCTTTTAAATAAACACTTTATGATTTGTGTTTATAGTTTCTTTTAAATGTTTTAAATTTGTTCATGTTTTTAAAAAGGGATGAGTCATCTGTTTAGTAAATAGTGGCAACTCTTTATTCAGTATACGTATATTATGATCGTATTAGCATGCTGTGTACGGGGTGTTATAATTATTTTTGTATCAGAGCCTAGGTTTGAGATTCTCAACCTAGGTCAACTGTAAGAAAAAGGAAATTTTGAGTTTTGAAATATGGTTTTTAAATAAGATACATGTTTTGGTATGGCAGTCTTTGATCTTGATAAGGTATATTCTGCTGTGTTTGCAGATATAGGTAGTAATGGAGTCCCATTCACGTCATACTGTAGAAGGAAGTGCTGAGAGTGTAGCTCCAGGAGAGAGTAGAGAGGGAGCTAGGGTTGAGAGAGTTAGTGAGGCACCTGTCTCTATGCCAGAGAGATCAGCTGCAGATGAGGCTCCGCCGGGTTGGTTAAGACATATGGTGGAATTATTTAGACAAGCTCCAGTGCAGCCACCACCACCACCACAGCCTCAGGTACCGGTAAGACATTATGACAAGTTGAGAAAATATGGGGCTGAAGATTTCTTAGGCACTACCGATCCTGCAGTGAATGAGCAGTGGTTGGATAAGGTGCAGAGGATATTCATTCAGTTGCAAGCCACTTCAGATGAGAAATTTGACTATGCCAGATCCCTCCTACAGAAAGATGCCTATGACTGGTGGAAGACGGTTCCTCATGCAATGGATGATCCACCTACATTATCATATGGGGATTTTCTGAGGGAGTTTGAGCAGAAATATACTCTGAGGGAGTATAAAGATCTTAAGAAGATGGAATTTTTGAATTTAAGGCAAGACAATCAGACGGTAACAGAATATGAGATTGAGTACATCCGGTTGAGTCGTTATGCTGGGGGAATTATCTCAGATGAAATAGACCGGTGCAGAAGGTTTGAGGATGGATTGAGGCCCTCTATTCTGTGCATCATGGCTAGCTCTCGGTACCAGGATTTCTCTCAGCTTTTTGCAGCAGCTAGAAGTGTTGAGAGAGTGCAAAGCATTGCAACAGCTGCTTCTAAGGAGGAGACTAGGGTAGGAAGACCCCAGTTTGAGGCAGGGTCTTCATCTGTGAAGAGGGGTAGAGGAAGTTTTGTTCCGAGGATCAGTAGGAGTCAGAGATAGCCAGGTAGGTCAGTGCAGTATCAGAGACAGAGACCGAGACCTACAGCTTCTGTAGCCAGTGCTCCGACTCCATTAATTCAGAGGTCTACTCCACCTACATGTGAGATTTGTGGTAGAAACCATGTGGGTGTTTGCTGGAATATTGGTAGATCCGCTGTGTGTTTCAGGTGTGGATTGCCTGACCATTTCATTAGGGAGTGTCCTGAGATGCAGGAGCATAGACAGGCTGAGTCTGCAGCCTCTCGACCCAGTGTCATCAGAGGTGGTCGAGGGGGCAGAGGTTGCAGTAGGGGGGTCGACCCGGGTATAGTCAGAGAGGATGATCATCACCCGGAGGCAGTAGGCCAGATGAAGCCGGATCTTCTCAGAGAGTGTATGTGATGCAAAGGCAGCCAGATGCTTCAGCAGCTATAGTGGGTACATTCTCTTTATTTGGCATTTCAGTACTTGCTTTAATTGATCCAGGATCTACTCATTCATACATAAGTGCATCCATATTGCCTGTGTCTGAATTACATTCAGAGTCCTTAGGATTTGATGTCTTGGTGACAAATCCTTTAGGACATAGTGTTGTTGTGAGTAAGGTTCATCGTGATATTGCAGTGGTAGTGCAAGGAGAGGAGTTTCTTGGGGATTTAATTGAATTGCCTTTTAAGGAGTATGATTTAATCTTAGGCATGGATTGGTTGTCTAAGCATGGAGCTGTGGTAGATTGTCAAAAGAAGTGTGTTACCTTGCGAACCGATAAAGGTAGAATTGTGATGGTGTCTAGTGAGCAAAGACAACTTGCATCCTTGTTTGTTTCAGCTGTAACAGCTAGAAAATTTATTAGAAAAGGGTGTGATGCTTATCTTGCTCATGTTGTGGATACCCAAGTAGTGGGTTCTCAACTTGATAGTATACCCACGGTTGCAGATTTTCCAGATGTGTTTCCTGAGGAGTTGCCAGGGTTACCCCCTTAGAGAGAAGTTGAGTTTGGTATCGAGTTGTTGCCTGTTACCACTCCCATCTCTATTACTCCTTATAGAATGGCACCTGCTGAATTGAGAGAGTTGAAGGTGCAGTTGCAGGAGTTGTTGGATAAAGGGTTTATTCACCCTAGTGTTTCTCCTTGGGGAGCCCCTGTTTTGTTTGTGAAGAAGAAGGATGGTACTATGAGATTGTGCATCGATTATAGGCAATTGAACAAAGTGACAATCAAGAATAAGTATCCTTTGCCTAGGATTGATGATCTCTTTGATCAATTGAAGGGAGCAGCAGTGTTTTCCAAGATTGATTTGAGATCAGGGTACCACCAGTTGAGGGTTAGAGCTGAAGATGTTCCTAAGAAAGCTTTTCGTACAAGGTATGGGCATTATGAGTTTTTGATGATGCCTTTTGGGTTGACGAATGCACCTGCAGCTTTTATGGATTTGATGAATAGGGTGTTTAGGCCCTATCTAGATCAGTTTGTTGTGATCTTCATTGATGATATTTTGGTGTATTCATGTAATGAAGAGGAACATGACAAGCATTTACGGATTGTATTGCAGATTTTGAGAGAAAGGCAGTTGTATGCTAAGCTGTCAAAGAGTGAGTTTTGGCTTGATCAAGTGACTTTTCTTGGTCATATAGTTTCAGCAGATGGTATTAGAGTTGACCAAGTAAAGTTGAAGCTATTTTGAATTGGAGTCCACCAAAGTTAGTGACTGAAGTTAGAAGTTTTTTGGGTTTGGCAGGCTATTATCGACGCTTTGTGAAAGGTTTTTCTTTAATAGCTACTCCACTCACCAGATTACTTCGAAAAGGAGTTAGATTTGTGTGGACAAATCAGTGTCAAGCTAGTTTTGAGCAATTGAAAGAGATGTTGACTCAATCGCCTGTTCTTACTTTACCCGTAGAAGATAAACCATATGTGATTTATAGTGATGCTTCACATAATGGTTTAGGATGTGTTTTGATGCAAGAAGGTAAAGTGGTAGCTTATGCTTCTCGGCAGTTGAAGCCACATGAGCTTAATTATCCGACGCATGATTTGGAGTTGGCAGCTATAGTGTTTGCTTTGAAGATTTGGCGACACTATTTGTATGGGGAGAAGTGTTTTATCTATACAGATCATAAGAGTTTAAAATATTTGGGAGTTCAAAGAGAGCTTAATCTTCGGCAGAGACGTTGGTTGGAGTTGATTAAAGACTACGATTGTTTGATTGATTATCATCCGGGTAAGGCGAATGTTGTTGCTGATGCTTTGAGTCGGAAGTCTTTGGCAAGTTTGTCGGTTTATTCACTCTCGTTGCTTGTTGAATTGAGAGCATTGCATGCTAGTTTTGAATCATGCGATGATGGTGCACTGTTGGCTCAATTGCAGTTGAGGCCAGTGTTGTTGGATCAGATTAAAGAGGCTCAATTGGCTGATGAGAAAATTTAGAAGATTGTTTCAGATTGCCAACATGGAGAAAATGGAGATTTCCATGTGAGAAATGATGGTAGCCTTTGGTTTAAAGATAGGTTGTGTATTCCTGATGATGCTAGCTTGAGAAAGTTTATTTTGGAGGAAGCACACCACTCAGTTTTTGCTATGCATCCGGGAAGTACAAAGATGTACCATGATTTGAAACAGCATTATTGGTGGTCTGGTATGAAGAGAGACAAAACAGAATTTGTATCCAAGTGTCTCACGTGTCAGAGGGTGAAAGCTGAGCATCAAGTTCCAACAGGGTTGCTTCAACCTTTAAAAGTGTCTGAATGGAAATGGGAGAGAGTGACAATGGATTTTGTATCTGGTTTGCCTTTGACTCAGAAGAAGCATAATGCTATCTGGGTGATTGTTGATCGGTTGTCAAAGACAGCTCATTTTCTTCCAATTAGAATGGACTATTCTCTTGAAAGACTGGTTGAGCTGTATATTAATGAGATAGTGAAGTTGCATGGAGTCCCGATTTCTTTAGTGTCTGATCGAGATCCCCGGTTCACTTCAAGGTTTTGGAAGAGTTTGCATGGTGCTTTGGGTTCTCGATTACACTTTAGTACTGCTTTTCATCCACAGACAGATGGGCAGTCAGAGAGAGTGATACAAATTATTGAGGATATGTTGAGAAGCTGTGTCATTGATTTCTCTGGAAGTTGGGACAGATTTTTGCCACTTGTGGAATTTGCTTACAACAACAGTCATCAATCCAGTATTGGTATGGCACCATTTGAGGCATTGTATGGTAGAAGATGTAGAACGCCTTTATGTTGGAATGAACTTGGAGAAAGCAAATTAATTGGTCCTGATTTGGTTAAAGAGACTAAAGAGAAAGTGAAGATAATTCGAGATCGGTTAAAAGCAGCTTCAGACCGATAGAAATCTTATTCAGATTTGAAGAGGGGAGACATAGAGTTTAATATTGGAGATAAAGTATTTTTGAAAGTGTCTCCTTGGAAAAAGATTTTAAGATTTAGTCGTAAAGGAAAACTGAGTCCTCATTTTATTGGACCTTACGAGGTATTGGAAAGAGTTGGACCAGTTGCGTATAGAATTGCTTTGCAGCCTGAGTTGGATAGAATCCATAATGTCTTCCATTTTTCTATGTTGAGGAGGTACAGATCAGACCCATCTCATGTTTTACCAGTTGAATCTATTGAGGTGAGTCCGGATTTAACATTTAAAGAAGAACTAATTGCTATTTTGGCACATGAAGTGAAAGAGTTGAGAAATAAGAGAGTGCCATTGGTGAAAGTTCTTTGGAAGAATCATGATAGAGAAGAGGCAACTTGGGAGAGTGAGCAAGCAATGCGAGACCAGTATCCTCAACTGTTTCAGACTTGATATCAGGTAATTTCAAGGACGAAATTTCTTTTTAGAAGGGGAGAATTGTAATATCCCAAAATATGCCCTAGAAGTTTTGATATAATTGTTATTTTAATTGAATTTAATGTATTTGTGTTTTTGGAAAGAGAAAGGAAGTGAAGAGAGAGTTTATATATTGTATATATGGAAATATATACAACATATATACAAGTCAAATGGATGGTCAACTAAAGAAGATATTTATGTATTTGTGTTTTAATAATTAATTAGAAGGAAATTTAAAATGAGTGGAAGAGATTAAATGGAATATTTTATTGGTTAAATGCTTGGAGGAGAGGGTTTTGAGGAGATGATTTGACTTTTGCTTTCTATCTTTTCTTCTTTCTTTCTTTCTCTTGCCGTGGCCATTTTCCTTTCTTTCCTTTTCTTCCCTTTTGGCCGGCTAGCAAAGAATCAAGAGAGCAATAGAGAGATTTGAGCTTCTAACTCAAGATTGAAGGAAGTTTTCAAGTGATCAAGTTGGAAATTTAAGAGTTTCTTCATCCTTGGTAAGTTTCCTCATGATTCCTTGATTTTCTTTTAAGATGTGTTTGAGTTTGTTGGTTGATTGTTGATGGTATGTGATTATGTTTGATTAAGATGTGTTTAAGAGTGTTTGGTTCAAGTGATTTTGGATTTTGGGGTTGGATTGAAGGAAAGAGTAAGTTGTTGGAAGTGAATGTATTGTGGTTGTGTTTTGGGTTTGTGGTGATGATTTTGATTTGTGTTGGATGTATGTTTTTAGTTGTTTTGGTGTTTTTGCATGTTTGTTATGGTTCTTGGGGTATGTTGAGCTAAGTTTGTTTGAAGTGGATTTTGGTGAAAGGAAGTGATTTGTTGGTTGTGTTGTTGTTGTTGCCGGAATCTGGGTTTTTGGCCTGACACGCCCATGAGCACGACCAAGTCTTTGGGCGTGTCGATGGTTCTGTGTTCTTGGATGGGTGACACTGAGCGTGTCACGCCCATGTCACTGAGCGTGTCACAGCTTCTGTGTAGTTGTAGTATTGACACGTCCAGTGACACGCCCATGTCACTGAGCGTGTCATAGCTACTGTGTTGGTAAGGAATTGACACGGCCATGAACACGCCCATGTTGTTGGACGTGTGAATGTTTTTGTGAGACAATATGTATTACACGTTCAGTGACACGCCCGTGGTTTTGAGCGTGTCAAAGCTTCTGTGTTGTGAGTTTAGGGCACGGTCAGGGACACGCCCGTGTTGGTGAGCGTGTCATGTTTAGGGTTTGTCCTAGTTGGTTCTTAGTCTTATTATCTCATGTGTATTATTCGTTTTGGATTAGGTTGTGAAGAGTTTGAGTTGCCCTAATCCAAATATTGAAGGATTTTTGGAAGAGTAAGGTTGTAGATTGGTGGGAGTTGTTTCTAAGGTAAGTACAAGCTACATTATTGCATACATTCATATGATGTTGATACTTATTAATAATGTTATGTTTGATATAATAAGATGTGAAACTAATGTGATGGGTTATAATAATGTTCAATGCAATTAATGATGCTAATGAGATGATTGAGGCATGGTTGCCTATTTTGATTATGAGATAAGAAGCCATGGTTGTTGGCTATAATGATGAGAACGAAATGAGAAATGAATTGAGAAAGAAATGTATAAAGATATAAATGAAAAGATTTTGTGTCTAATATGTTAATTCAATTTTCAGAGTTCTGGGTTTGGCAGCATGCCTATAAAGTACTGGATAGGTGAAAAGACCGGGTCGTAAGCCGATTCCAGTTGAATAATATGAAATGTGAATTAAAGTAACAGTCTAGCCGGGTTGAGGATTTCCTCGGGTTTATCCGGGTTGAGGTCCAAGTGACTAGGTCTGTTACAGGTAACAGTCTAGACGGGTTGAGGATCACCTCGAGTTTAGCGGGTTGAGGTCCAAGATACTAGGTCTGTTACCCTATCCATGGATAGAGATTTATATATATTGCCTAAGGGCTTGATAATTGTGATTATAGACCAAAGCAGTAACTCTGAACTTTGAATAACATATTAGTGTCTTATGGGCCCAAGTCTGTCTTTGTTTTCATTGTGATCTATGAATGATGAAATAAATATTAATGAGATTCTTGAGAATTATTTATATGTTTGAGATTATGACATTTGCATTTCATTAAAGTATAATATTATTATAGTTTGTACCACTAAGCCGTTGGCTTAGCGCGATTGTGATTCATCGCGCAGGTGACAGGGAAGAACCAAAGAGTTCCTCTAGACCTAGTAGAGTCTAGATTTTGAGGCGTTGAAAGTGGAGCTTAAAGATCAAAGACATACTGCCACACATGTATATGTTTTATGTTTTGTAAATTTTGAGTTTTAATGTATAAGTATTTGTAAATATTTGTTATCTGCTTTTAAATAAACACTTTATGATTTGTGTTTATAGTTTCTTTTAAATGTTTTAAATTTGTTCATGTTTTTAAAAAGGGACGAGTCATCTGTTTAGTAAATAGTGGTAACTCTTTATTCAATATACGTATATTACGATCGTATTAGCATGTTGTGTACGTATACTGGGTATAGGGGTGTTACAAGTAAGAGTATTTCGAGACCATCTAGAAGGTGGTGCATACATGTACAATTTACTTATGTTGTATTTTGATAAAAATATATTCATATGTATAAATGAATTTTGGTAAAGACAAGCTCATTATATATATGTAATATCATCAAAAGTATAATGAGTTTATAAATGTTATTTAAATTAAATGTATTATTGTTTGGAACTAAAGTAAATGTTTTAATCTGAATTGAAAAGTGACATTTTTATACTTTATATACGTACTGCATGCATACAAGGTGTATGTATAGTACTTATATAGAGTATGGGGGTGTTACAATAGCTCTTCTAGCTGATTGATCTTCTATCATAGCTTTCTTCTAGCCACTTGCTCCATTCTTCAATGGACTGACTCCAGCTCTTCTAGCTAGACTGACCTTCTATCATCTGGAAATTTAGGCTTTCTTTTAGTCGGTTGTTCCATTCTTCAACAGATTATGGGTCTTCACCCTCAAAATGGATCTTGGTCCTTAGACCTCGAATATTCATCCTTGGACATTGGGTCTTCACCATTCATAATGGATCTTCATCCTTGGAGAATGGGTCTTCACCATTCAAAATGGATCTTCATCCTTGGACACCGGGTCTACACCCTTTAAAATGTATCTTTATCCTTGGACATCAGGTCTTCACCATTCAAAATGGATCTTCATCCTTGGACACCGGGTCTTCACCCTTCAAAATGGATCTACACCCTTAGACATCCGGTCTTCACCCTTTAAAATGGATCTTCATCCTTGGATATCGGGCCTTCACCCTTTAAAATGGATCTTAAACCTTAGACATCAGGTCTTCACCCTTCAAAATGGATCTTCATCCTTTGAGATTGAGACTTCACCCTTCAAAATGGATCTTCATCTTTAGAGATCGGGTCTTCACCCTAAAAAAATGGATCTTTATCCTTGGAGTTCTATCCTATATTGGCTGGACTGATCATTTTTTCTTTTGCATCTTCATTATTTTGAGAGATCTAATTTTCTTCTTGTTGCATTCTTTTTGTTCTTCCTTTTGCAAAAAATTTAGGTATTTTTTAGCTAGCCTTCATATCCTCTCTTTGCCCCCTGCATGGCAAAATATTTGAAAGTGTGTCTGAAAATGTCTTGTACATGCATAAACTGAATAAAATGAAAGGAGAAACTTTACCCCTTGTGTAGGCTTAAACTAAATATTTTTTCATGCAGGCTTTGATTGATGTTTGTGTATTGTCTAGTTCCTTGAATAAGCATGCATCTCCATTTTTGCTAATTGACTGGATCTTTCTCAAGCAATGGGGCTTTCATGCCCCCTAATTCCATATTTGCTTCATATTTTCTTCATAGAGTATCTGATGTTCACTTTGACAAAGAATAGGAATACAACACAAAAAATGAAGTGTGATATGCTTATGCATTCATGATATGCATGAATGATACTTACAGTTGTTCCATCGACTCACAGACCGAGGTGATTAGCTAAAGTTTCTCATTGGTTCCTTCCATATGCTCATTTAGGCCTTGCATTGGAATGACAGAAGGCTTTGCATTTATGGCTTTTATCTTCAAGATATTAAAAACATGAGTAGTGGAGGCCCCAAGAAGCAGAATACATCCATTTCAAATTATGATTTAGCAAGGCAGTTGGTAACTTCTTCATAACCTTGAAAATAATCCTTTATTTTTACCAATGTGTACTTTGAGTTTTGACGGTGCAACATACTTCCCTTAACTTGAAGACTTTGTATGCCAAAAACACACATTTTTAAAAAAAAAAATCTTAAAATCATATTTTGGCTTTGTCAAATTAGTGTCATTGTACCTCAGGAATCGATTTTTCAAATTAACATATCTATAACATGACAATCCTAGTTAATATACTAAACTCAGGAATAATTTCTATTAGAGTAAGAACTATTACACTTCATATGGGCATATACACATTACTTGGCCAAAGGTCTCATCGAGTTTAAATATTGTCTATCTCACATGCATGCTTATTCAAACTATCTCCACTAATAGACTCTACCTATCAAGAGAGATCAAAAGGTCTTTAATGGGCTTGAAACGAGGTCTATTAGGGACATGGTTTAAGTTAAAGCCATTTTGAAATTATTACTTATGTGACACGACTGACAAACCTTCACACCAAATTCTTCTGTTGGAGACATAGGTAGCTAGGAGCAATCTTGCTAAACTCCAATTTCCTTTTTATCTCTTTGGAAGAAATATAGAATTGATTAAAACGACCTTCATCTATTCTTTCTGCTTTTGCACAAACTCAGGACCAATTTTTTTTTCATTTTTTTTCATTTTGTCTTTCTTTGTTTTTTTTTTGTTGCATTTTTTCTTTTGGGTCCAACTCCAAGAAGATTATTTTGTTTGCACCATTTTATGTTTCTGACTATGGATGAGTCAAGTAGAGTGAGTTTGCTTCAACAAGGATAAATCATTTGTTGCCATGATGTCATCTTAATAAATTGGAGTTATTAGGTCTAGCATCAGGTGAACTTTAACTACCCTTATGGTCTTGAGAGCATCAACTATCCTTATGGCATTGACTATTGTAGACCCTTAATTTTTGACCCAGTCTGGTCCAATATTTTTTATATAGTCCAAAATAATTTTTATGCTATTTTAATTAATTAATATTTATTTTAGTATTTAGTATTTATAATTTTTACTAAAAATAAAAATGGTAAAGTTAAATAAAAAAATATAAAATATAAAAAATAAAAAATAAAAAATCGGAGACGGAAAAATCGGCGATGAATTTTTTTGTCGCCGAAAATTGGCTTTGCCAGGCCAATTCACCTGCAGGAATTTCCTGCGGGCGAAATGGCCCGAAGGAATTTCCTGCGGCGAATTTGCCAGCCACCCCAGCGCCCGCAGTCTCTCGCAGTTTTCGCCAGCTTAATTTTTCCAACGCAGTTTTTTTTCGAAACTAAATTCTATTTGGTTTTGGTTTCTTTTCCTAATTGGTTTTAATTTCCTTAAACAATTAGAAGTAGGCTTATGATTTTTCCTATAAATACCACATTAAAACACAGACTTTGAATGGAAAATTTATTTTACTGAGCTAAACTTTGGGACTTTGATCGATCAAAAATTGGACTTATGACTAAGGAAAAAAGATAGAAAACCCTAGCAAGAGATTAGCGACAAGAGGCAATCATCAATCCATTAAAGGCAACAACATTACCTTTGTTATTGTTCATCCAGAAATCAATTTTTGGTGGAACCAATGAACGGAGGTTTGAATCTCTATTTTCTTTATTTATTTCTTTACAGTAGCTTCATCATTCAAATTAGATTAATTGTTTCATCTTACAATTTGATCAAAAACTTCAAAACTTCAAAAACTTCAAAAACCCTAATTAATTCTTCTTTCAAAAATCACACAGTAAACATTATACTTCTAAAAATAATATTAGTTTCTTCCAATCTCAAAACCCTATTTTCTAAATCTTAAACACTAAAATCTTAATTTTCAACACCAAAACCTACAATCCTAAAAGCCAGTTTTCAAAATCTTCGGGCCGCGCCCCCTTGACCCCCACCCGCTAACCGGCTTGCGGGACCGCCGAATGGGCTCAGGTCAATATTTATTTGTGTATTATAAGTCTTTATGTTTAACTTCCTTTGTTATGATTATTCAAAATACAGTAGCTTTATTCAGAATACAAACCTAAACCCTAAATTCTTAAAGCATCAAAACTTTATGATAAATTCAACAACACCCTAAACCCTAATACATTGAACTTAAAACCTCAAAATCTTATGACAAATAAGTCTAAACCCTAAAGCCATAATCCAATAAAACTAAAATCATAATCCAGTAAATATGAATTATAAACCTAATATCTTAAGATCCCAAAACTCTAATTTCATGATGTTAATCCTAAACCCTAATTTGATTAACCAAAACCCTTACTACTTTCTTAAATTTATAAAACCCTAATCCATTTCAATTTTCCAAAATCTTTACAGTAGCCTAAATAATAATAATAATAATTCCAAAATCCCCAAAACCCTAAATCTTAATTAAAGATCTCTAAATTGAGACATAAACCTAAATATGTACCTTTATTGCTTTATTTAATTTTAGATTTGATTATGTAGTTTATTATCTGGTTTGATGGTTGATTTATTTAATTTCAATGCTTAATTTATTTAATTTATCATGGATGGATGGATAATTTCTTTATTATTTTGATTATTATTTGTTTATTTTGGTATTAAAATTGTAAGTGGTATGTTCCATTAGTGGGTTCCTCATTAGTTAAATATCATGTAATTTAAATTGCTTTTATATTTTGGACCAATGTAAAGGACATGTTTCTTCCTTTCGGTAGGTGTCCTATTTAGTTTAGACATGGATGATGTAAGGACATGTTTCCATCCTCGGATGGGTGTCCATTTATTTGCTTTTTTGGACATTGTTTTGATTTTAATATAATGATGCTTTATTTTAATTGTTGCATGTAGTATGGATAATATTGTTTTATTTAAGAATTTTATAATATTAAGACCTGCAAAGGAGGCCGGTTCCAATGAATAGGGCATTGTGGGGGGTGCTAGGTCATTTCTCACCTTCCCTACACATACCCAACTTTTCTAACCCATTCGGGGGTTGGGGATTCCTTAGGAATCGAGTCATCCACCTCTTTCTTTTTCTAGGTCCGTCCGGGTGGCGACTCCATTTTTCTCCGGGCTTAGGTCTGTGTTCTTTAAGGCCCCGAGCCTAAATAGTGTCGAAGTCGCAAGAACCATTCCACCGGGAGTGGGGGCAAAAATCCCCGCTCATAGAGGCGACTCCATTGGGGATAAGAGAAGTTGATTCTGTTGGTCTTTATATTATTCTATTCTTTCTTATAATGATATTATCCATTGCATCATATTAGATTGCATTGTGTGCGTAAGTTAGGATGCCCGTGTTATCCATGTTGTGTTATATAAGGGATACCATACTTTCAATCAAGGTATGGAGATCGAGCATGGCATAACCACTCATAGCCTCGTACCATTTGGTATATACTTGCTATGGGAACCTAAGCCTTTTTTACCTAAAGACTAAAGCTCATGTAATTGGCCTAGTTACTTTCCTTAGGTTTTATCCCAAATGCTTATTGTTTGACTATGGTTAATTTATCTTAGCTTAAATCATGGCTTATTTGGTTTGTTCTTTTTCTATTATGACCTAATTACATTGTGAGCTCAAATAAATTTTTCTTCTAAATCCAAAAGATCAAAGCAATTTTCAAAACTTTTCAAGATGATCTTTGGACATAAAACTTTTCTAAAAACAAATCAAAAATTTTTTTGCTCATAACCTAAATACTAAGCCCAAAATCCATTTTTTTCTAAAATCTTTTCACAATGGGCTTTGAAACAAAATTATTTTCATCCAACCTTTTCTTACAAAGAGCTTGCAAATTATTTAGGTCAATTATGAAATATCAAAAATCAATTGTGAGCCTAGTTTATACTAAGAAAAATTAATCATGAGTTTGTTTTTGGCATGAATCATTAGTTTCTTTTCCAAGCGAGAAATCTATTTATAATAAACCTCTTAATTTAGTTTTAATCCAATATAGCATAACAGCTACTTTAGTTGGTTGAATGGATTAAAACCTAATTAATGGGAATTATCATGAAATGATTTTCATTTTTGAAAATATAACCATTGGTTACAACGTCCGAGGGAAATATTCAAAAATAAGATGCCCCATGTTGGTATTTTGTTAACCATATACCTAGGAAAAGAGACTTGCCATTCGTGTGTGGACGTAATAAGGCTGGAAGGGAGGTTCTACTTATCTTTGTCTATTGTTTGTGCATACATGCATACATACATTTTCATCTCATATCATTGATCCTTTATGGCTCACAGCCCTGGATTATGACAGTTCAAAAGCTTACGACAATCCGACCTATGACGAAGATGAAGAATCTAGCAACGACTCAATCTCTTTTTCAACAAAAGCAATGGATCCCGAACAAATTCAAAGAATGGTGGATGATGCCCTTAATGCCAAGATGGAAGAAATAAAAGAGACCTTAGCTAAGACCATGAAAAACCAATTGGCAGCGATTTTAGGAAATCATGTCGAAGCATCTGCTAGCACTAAGAAGCCAAAGGACAAAGGGAAGACTAAAGTTGGTGAAGTGGTTTTTGATGATGAAAAGGTGATCATTGATGATATTGATGATTGGGCTCAATATTTCCATGATCATCCTCAAGACAAGAAGAAAGAACCAAAGATTGTTGAAAGATTAGCTATGGAGAAAACTGAAGCTTCTGATGTTGAAAAGATGATTATAGATTTGGAAAAGAAATTTGAGAAGAAGTTGAAAACCGAAGAAATGTCTGAAGTTGAGAAATTATTTGAGCTAGATGAAGAAGTGCCATACAAATTCAAGATGCCATCCTTTGCAAAGTTTGATGGGACTAGAAACCCTCGTCTCCATGTGAAGGAGTACATCACTGCCATGTAATCTGCCCGAGCCACTAAAGCTCAAACTCTAAGATATTTCATGCTCTCATTGGACCCTGTTGTCCAAAATTGGTTCAACACCTTGGAGGAAAGTACTCAAAAAGATTGGGACATGTTATACAAGGCTTTTATTCAGCAATATGGATACAATGTCGAGATGGAAATTACCTTAATGGAAGTGGAGTCAATTAGACAAAGGCCAAATGAAAATTTTGTGGTCTATGTGAAAAGATGGAGAAATAAGACTGCTTTACTCAAGAAAAGGCCCGATGAATCTGATCAAATAAGGATGATTGTGAGAGGGGTGTTGCCTAGTCTTCATGAAAGGATGTCTCATACACTCATCCATGATTTCAAAGATCTACTCCAAGTTGGTCTACAAATTGAAGAATGGGAAAGGGAGAAGAACCGCTTTTCGGCAAGAAGGAATGAGAAAGGAAACTATCAGTCTTCTAATCAAAGCATGCAAAAGGAAGTTAATGTTAATACAATTTGTCAATCAAATAGAAGACATTTTTCAGATCTAGGGAAGCCTTTGTCTTGAGTCTTCAACAAGCTACAAAAGAAGGGACTATTACAGCCATTAGCCCCCCGACCTTTTCCGAATCCTTTACCCCCAAAATTTGGTACTAAAGCCTTTTGTGAGTTTCATCAGACACAAGGACATGAGATAGACAAATGCTTGAGACTAAAACATGAGATCCAAAAATTGATTGACAGTGGTACGCTACCCGAGCCGGATAAGCCCAATACCAAAAGCAATTCTTTGCCAAAATTCAACAGAGTGCCACCACCAGCAACCTTCATGGTAGGAAAAGGATTGGAAGAAGATTTTATTTTATCATCCTTTCAAGATGGGGATATTGAAGATGTGAAAGGAAAAGAAGCTTAACTCAACAAACTTTCCTTAGCTTGAATGTTGCTTTTCAAATTTTGCTTTATTATTTAATTAGAACAATCGTGTTTTTCAATTTTAAATTTGTTTGAATAAATTACTTTTATTAAAATTTTGCTGGTCTTTGTTCATTTTGGTGCTCAACCGATGAGGAATCTAGCTTGATATTCATAAATTAATGTGTCTAGGCATCATGACTTGAATGACTTTACTAGGGGAGGGAATTACTCTATAGCATTGAGTTGTGTGTGCTTACTTAGAGAGGGCTCCTACATGATTACCTTTGTCTAGGTCCTAGTCAGTCTTAGAACATGCTTTGACAAACTTTCGAGGCGAAATTGAACTGTGCTTATTTAAGGTAGAGATTATCTAGGCATTTTTTGGATAGACAATAACTTGTATCCACCCTATTAAATATCAATCCCTAGTTGTCCCTTTGAGCCTTCATAAAATTTTAGTTTTCTTTTCATTGGCATATAATCCCAACAACCAACCCTGAGCTATTGTGATACATTTGACAAGTCTTATGATCACTAATGTGAAGAGGGAAGAAGATCAAAGAAAGGAATGTATAGCCAAGACTAGAAGGATAGTTGAAGTTCTCAAAACCATAAAGGTAGTTGAAGTTCACCTAATATCTCCAATCTTTCAAGATAACATCAAAGTAACAAATGATTTATCCCTATTAAAGGAGATTTATACCATTCCACTCATCCATTATTGGAAAACCAAGTTGGTACAAACAAGGCAACTCTGTTTGAGCTAGAACCAAAAAACAAAAAAAAAAAGAAAAAGAAAAGAAAAAAAAAGAAAAAAAATAGGAAAAAAGGAGGGAAAAAAAGGAAAGAAAAAAAGAACCTAAAAAGGCGATTCAGAAAGCCAATTGAGTTCTCTTTTACCTAAAGTAGCAAAAGGCTTCCATTTGGTTTATAAGGACATTTTGACTTGAATTGGTCCAACCCATCCAAAGATTCAATCAAAATTGGAGAAAAAAGGAGAAAGACTATCCAATTCTTGAAAGTTCTATATTTGACAGTCCTACAAGGAAGAAGGACAAAATGATAAAGTGCTCAAACAAAGAGAAGAGTAAGAAAAATAAAAAGAAAGAAAAGGGAGAAGAAGAAAAGAAACAAATTTGGGTACCAAACATTTTGCAAAGGCAAAGACAATCGTAATCAAGATCTAGGTTAATGCCAAGATGATAGAAGGAATTTGGAGTCTAGCAAGATTGCTCCCAGCTGTCTAAAGTTCCAACAAGAAATTTGTAGTGTGAGGGTTTGTCCATTATGTCACATCAGCTCCTATCTCAAAATGGCCTTCATTTAACCCATGTCCCTTATAGACCCCATTTCAAGCCTATCAAAGACCTGTTGATCTCTCTTGGTAGGTAGAGTCTATTAGTGGAGATAGTTTGAATAAGCATGCATATGAGATATATAATATTTAAACTCAATGAGATCTTTGGCCAAGTAATGTGTATGTGCCTATCCGAAGTGCAACAATTCTTGCTTAAATAGAAATGATTCCCGAGTTTAGTACGGTAACTAGTGTTGTCATATTATAGATATGTTAAATTGAAAAATCAAGTCCCGAGGTACATTGACATTGATTTAGAAAATCCAACATTTGATTTCAAAATCAAAATTCAAAAAAAAATGTTTTTCTCACATGAAGCCTTCAAGTTAAGAGAAGTTTGTTGCACCATCAAAACTAGGACACATTGGGCAATCGAAATTATTACTGGCAAGGTCATGAAGAAGCTACCGATTGATATACTGAATCATAATTTGAAATGGATGTATCTATGCAATTTGGGGCCTCCATATTCATGTTTTCAACATCTTGAAGATAAAAGTCATAAATGTGAAGCATTCTTTTATTCCAATGCAAGACCTGAATGTGCATCTAAAAGGAACCAATGAGAACACTTCTGCTGATCACCTCGGTCTATGATGGAATCATTTTAAGTATTATTTATACATATCATGCATACATGAGCGTATCACATCTCACTTTCTTGTCTTGTATTGTCCAATCTTTGTCAAAGTGAACAGCAAACACTCTATGAAGTAAAGAATCAAAATAAGATATCAAATCAGGGGGGCATGGAAAGCCCATTGCTTGAGAAAGCTCCAGTAATTTTGCAAAGAGAAGAAATGCGTGCTTGTGCGAAGAACTAGGCAATAAAAGCTTCAATCAAGGCTTGCATGGAAAAATTCTTTGGTTTGAGCCTACACAGGGGGCAAAGTTTCTCCTTTTCAATTTTTTGAGTTTATATACCAAACATTTTTTAATTGACTTGCAAATATTTTGCCATGCAGGGGGGCAAGGAGAGGATATGAAGGGTAGCTAAAAAGGGCTGAATTTTTTGCAAAAGTGCAAAGGAATAACAAAAAAGAATTAAATAAAAAGAAAATTAGAATTCTCAAAAGAATGAAGATGCAAAAGAAAAAAGATCAGTTCAGCTAAAAGAGTTGAAGCCAGGGTAAAGACCCGACCTCTAATGGTTAAAGATCCATGTTTCAAGGGTGAAGACCCGACCTCCAGTGGATAAAGATCTATGATTCAAGGGTAAAGACCTGACCTCCAATGGATAAAGATCTATGTTTCAAGGGTAAAGACCTGATTTCCAATGGAAAAAGATCAATGTTTCAAGGGTAAAGACCTGACCTCCAGTGGATAAAGATCCATGTTTCAAGGGTAAAGACTCGAAATCCAAAGGATGAAGATCAATTTTCAAGGGTAAAGACCCTATGTCCAAAGGATGAAGATCCATTTTCAAGGGTGAAGACCTGATCTCAAAGGATGAAGATCCATTTTCAAGGTTGAAGACCTGATCTCAAAGGATGAAGATCCTTTTTAAAGGGTGAAGACCCGATCTCCAAGGATGAAGATCCATTTACAAGGGTGAAGACCCGATCTCTAAGGATGAAAATCTATTTTTAAAAGTGAAGATCTGATGCTAAGGATGAAGATCCAAGGTCCAACGATGAAGATCCATTTTGATGGTGAAGAACCACAATGCATAGAACAGTCGGAGTAGTTAGACTTCTCAACTGATAAAAGGTTAGTCAAACTCAGTCTCGGGTCCAAGCACCCAAATTCAATTCAATCTTGGGGCCAAGTACCCAATCTCGGGTCCAAGTACCCAAATCAAATTTAAATCTCAGGTCCAAGTACCCAATCTCGGGTCCAAGTACCCAAATCAAATTCAATCTCGGGTCCAAGTACCCAAATCAAATTCAATCTCGGGTCCAAGTGCCCAATCTCAGGTCCAAGTACCCAAATTAAGTTCAATCTCGGGACCAAGCACCTAATCTCGGGTCCAAGTACCCAAATCAAATTCAATCTCGGGGCCAAGTACCCAAATTCAATCCAGTCTCGAATCTAAGTACCCAAATCAAGTTCAATCTCGGGTCCAAGTACCTCAATCAAGTCCAAGTACCCATCCTCATGCAAAATCAGTCAAAAATCATATTGCTTTTCACTCTCTTTTGCCATAGTCTCAGATCGTTCAAGCAGGGCGCAAACTGTAGACCCTTAATTTTGACCCAGTCTGGTCCAATATTTTTTATAATGTCCAAAATAATTTTTATGGTATTTTAATTAATTAATATTTATTTTATTATTTATTATTTATAATTTTTACTATAAATAAAAATGGTAAAGTTAAAAAAAATAAAAAAATAAAAAAATAAAATATAAAAAATAAAAAAATTGGCCTGGCCAGGCCAATTCGTCCGGAGGAATTTCCTGCTGCGAATTGGCCAGCTGCCCTAGCGCCCGCCCGCAATTGCTCGCAATTTTTGCTAGCGCAATTTTTCCAATGTAGTTTTTCCAAAACCAATTTCTATTTGGTTTTGGTTTCTTTTCCTAATTTGTTTTTATTTCCTCAAACAATTAGAAGTAGACTTATGATTTTTCCTATAAATACCACTTTAAAACACAGACTTTGGGAGGAAAATTTGTTTTACCAAGCTAAACTTTAGGACTTTATCGATTGAAAATTGGACTTCTGACTGAGAAAAAAAGGCAAAAAAACCTAGCAAGAGAGATTAGCAACAAGAGGCAATAATCAATCCATTAAAGGCAACATCATTGCCTTTGTTATTGTTCATCCATAAATAAATTTTTCGTGGAACCAATGAACGGAGGTTTGAATCTCTATTTTCTTTATTTATTTTTTTACAGTAGCTTCATCATTGAAATTGGATTAATTGTTTCATCATACAATTTAATCAAAAACTTCAAAACTTCAAAAACCTCAAAAACCTAATTAATTCTTCTTTCCAAAATCACACAGTAAGCATTATACTTTTAAAAATAACATTAGTTTCTTCCAATCTCGAAACCCTATTTTCTAAATCTTAAACCCTAAAATCTTAATTTTCAACACCAAACCTACAATCCTAAAAGCAAGTTTTAAAAATCTTTGGGGCACGCCCCTTTGACCCCCGCCCGCTAACTGACTAGCGGGACTGCCGTATGGACTCGGGTCAATATTTATTTGTGTATTATAAGTCTTTATGTTTAACTTCCTTTTGTTATGATTATTCAAAATACAGTAGCTTTATTCAAAATACAAACCTAAACCCTAAATTCTTAAATCATCAAAACTTTATGATAAATTCAACAACACCCTAAACCCTAATCCATTGAACATAAAACCTCAGAATCTTATGACAAATAATTCTAAACCCTAAAGCCATAATCCAATAAAACTAAAATCACAATCCAATAAATATGAATAATAAACCTAATATCTTAAGATCCCAAAACTCTAATTTCATGATGTTAATCCTAAACCGTAATTTGATTAACCAAAACCCTTACTACTTTCTTAAATTTATAAAACCCTAATCCATTTCAACTTTCCAAAATCTTTACAGTAGTGTAACACCCCCATATCCAATGCACACACACTACAACCACAACAATGTAGCATAAGTGCACCAAACATAGGGATGCTACGGTTTTCTTAACATTCAAAACACTTTAAACTTGATACAATACCCTTATCATTATACATTATAGAAAAGTAGATCATTTACTTATAAAACAAAACATATTAGTTATATATATATACATTTAAATATTACACAGCGGAAGTTATAAAATATGTACATATTTACATATTAAACATTTCTTTACAAAATATAAAGAAGTATACATGATTGGCAAGTCTGCTCTGATCTTTAAGCTCCCAAAATGGATTCTTCAAGGTCTACTCTCACTTGGTCTTGATGAACTCTCGGGTTCAACTCTATCAACTCTATTACCTGCGCGATTAAACACTATCGCGCTAAGCCAACGGCTTAGTAAGATAATCATGCTAATGATATGACTTAGTGCAATGCAATGTCATTTCTCAATCCATATTATACATGTAACATCATATATGCAAAACTAACAACATACTTTCACATTACATATCACATTTCAATATCTTTTCATATACCTCATTAGTATTCATTTAACCATTCATAATCAACACTAAACAAAGACAAGCATGGGCCCAAGACACACTAATATGCCATTCAATTTTCAGAGTTAATGCTTTGGTTTTGTTATCACATTTATCAATATCATATACCCAACTAGGCTTCAAGGATTAAGTTCAACCAAGCTTCAAGGGGAGCAAAGCATGCTAAGCTTCTACCCAACTTGGCTTCAAGAACTAACCCAACCTAGCTTCAAGGGTGGTAACATCTCAATTAGGCTTCAAGGATTCAATCCAACCTAACTTCAAGAGATTATTACACTTATTAGGCATGCCACCAACAACCAACTCTGAAAATGGAATAACACATTAGCCACACAATTCATTTATTATTCAATTATCATTTTCATTCTCAATTCTCAACAACATTTAGGCAAACATGCCTTATTTCTTTCAATTGCATCATCATAGCCAAACACAATGGCATTGTCTCATATCATGTCTTATTTGAATTATCATTGCATCTTTGATATACATTTCAATTTCAATGTATATTACTCATGAAACACATTACCATTCACAATGCATAACATAACATTGTTCAATCTCAACAATGCAATTAGGGCAAAGAACAATTGATATGATTCATAGTTTTAGGACCTTACACATGCATTTGATTATATCATTCATTGATTCAAGTGTGTTTAAAGTGTTTAGGGTTAGGTTTAGGGACCAACCTACCCTTGGAGAACCAAAACAATGCAATTAGAACAAACAATAAAAACCCCAACCCACACAATTGAGGGACACGGGCAGCCACTTGAGGGACACGGCCAAGCTTGTGGCCGTGTCACTCAACCCAATTGGACAGTAAGCAACACGTGCAAGGGACACGGCCAAGCTTGTGGCCGTGTCTCTTAAACCAAAACTCACAGTAGCTAACACGGCTTGGGAACACGGCCATGTCACCCAAAAACTAATCCAACACGCCCAAAATCCCTTGGCTTGGCCGTGTCACACATTGCTTTTGGCCGTGTCTCCCAAAACACAAACCCTAATATGCACAACTCTCCTCCAAATTGCACTCAAACTCATCAAACACCATATAACATGTTTCAAATGAATGGAATCAATGTTCTAAACACAAATTCTACATGTTTATCACAATAATCACCTCACAAAACATTAATATTACATTAAACACAAACCCTAAAATCCTCATCCTTTTCCATCTTTCAAACTCAACATCCACCACTTCCAACAACAATACCTATTTAAACTCTTAACTTAAAACCAATTCAACACTTGAAAACACAACACAAACACATCTCAAACACACCAAATCACAAAATCAACAAACTCTAATTCACTTTAACACCACTTCAAAATAAGTAAAGAAAACAAAAGAATACTTACCAAATAATGAAATTTCTTGAAATTCCAACTTGTTTACTTGAAATCTCCTTCAACCTTTGAGCTAAGAACATCAAAATCTTCCTTTGCTCTCTTGTTTTCCTTTGCCTTTGGTGAGCCGGCCAACATCAAGAAGAAGAAGAGAAGATGATGAAGAAATCACAAAGTCAAACACTCATTAAATACCCATCCAAAAGAAAATTACTATAATACCCTCATACACATCTTAATTCCCTTTATAATTTCTTGCCCACTTTGGTAATTTCACATGCCCTAAAAAAAATCTCCTCTTGCATTGACCAACCCTTTTGACCAATGTATATGTTATATATATCATCATATACACAACATATAAACTTGTCTCTAAACCCTATTTCTTCCCAAAACACATATACATATACTTTTCTTTTCTCAATTTAAACCAACAACAACAACAACAACAACAACAACCTACAAAACTTCTAGGGCATGCATAGGGATATTACAAGTAGCCTAAATAATAATAATAATAATAATTCCAAAATTCCCAAAACCCTAAATCTTAATTAAAGAACTCTAAATTGAGACATAAACCTAAATTTGTATCTTTATTGCTTTATTTAATTTTAGATTTGATTATGTAGTTTATTATCTGCTTTGATGGTTGATTTATTTAATTTCAATGCTTGATTTATTTAATTTATCATGGATGGATGGATAATTTCTTTATTATTATGATTATTATTTGTTTATTTTGGTATTAAAATTGTAAGAGGTATGTTTCCATTAGTGGTTACCGCATTAGTTAAATATCACGTAATTTAAATTGCTTTTATATTTTGGATGAATGTAAAGGACATGTTTCTACCTTTCGGTAGGTGTCTTATTTAGTTTAGACATGAATGATGTAAGGACATGTTTCTATCCTCGGATGGGTGTCCATTTATTTGCTTTGTTTTGACATTATTTTTATTTTAATATAATGATGCTTTATTTTAATTGTTGCATGTAGTATGAATAATATTGTTATATTTAAGAATTTTATAATATTAAGGCCTGCAAAGGAGGCTGGTTCCAATGAAAGGGGCGTTGTGGGGGTGCTGGGCCATTTCTCACCTTCCCCACACGTACCCAACTTTTCGAACCCATTAGGGGGTTGGAGATTCCTTAGGAATCGAGTCATCCACCTCTTTCTTTTTCTTGGCTCGTCCGGGTGGTGACTTCATTTTTCTCTGGGCTTAGGTCTGTGTTCTTTAAGGCCTCGAGCCTAAATAGTGCTGAAGTCACAAGAACCATTTCACCTGGAGTGGGGGCAAAAATCCTCACTCACAACTATTCATTGCTTCCTTTGATCTTCTTGCCTCTTCACCTTAGTGATCATTAGATTTATTATAGAAGTTATAACAGCTCAGGGTATGTTTTTGGATTTACTAGTCAATGAAGAGTAAGCTAAAATTTATGAAGGCATAAAAGGATAACTAAGGATTGATATTTAATTGGGTGGATATAAGTTGTTGGCTTACCAAGCAATGCCTATATTATCTCTCCCTCAGAAATAAGCAGAGTTTAATTTCATCTCGAAAGTTCATCAAAGCATTTTTTAAGATTGACTTGGATCAAGACAAAGGTAATTATGCAAGAGCCCTCTCTAAGTAAGCATACACAACTTAATGCTATAGAACAACTCCCTCACTTAGTAAAGTCATTTAGATCATGGTGCATAGATACACTAATTTATGAATATCAAGCTTGATTCGTCATTAGCTGAGCATCAAAATGAACAAAGACAAAATTAAATTTAATAAAAGTAATTTATTCAAACAAACATAATTGTTCTAGAAAGTATCAAAGAAAACAAATAAGCTATGAGAAGTTTGTTGAGTTGGAGTTGAAATATGCTTCATTTATTTAGACATGTGAAGGGCAAGGATTTTTTTCATTATCAAGGATCATTGTTTCATCATCCATAATTTGTCCAAGCTTGCTTATTAGCACATCCTCTTTAGCAGCTTCTCCATCCATATAATGACAAGATGACAAGATAAAACTTTCATCCAATCCTCCCTCCTTCATGAAGGTTGCAAGTGGTGGCACCATTCCAAATTTAGATCGAGGATTATTCTTAGTGTTGGGCTTACCAGGCTCAGGTAGCTTTCCACTGTCAATCAAATCTTGAATCTCATGCCTTAATCGAACACATTTATCTATCTCGTGCCCTTGCACTTGATGGAATTGACAAAAGACCTTAGCATCAAAATTTGATTGTAGAGGCTTGTGTAGAGGTTGAAGTGCCAATGGTTATAGCAAATCCATCTTCATTAGATTCTCTAACATCTTTGACAAAGGTTCCCAAGTATGAAAATTTATGCTTCTTTGTTAGTTCAGTAGTTGCAGTTTTCTCAACACCTCTTCTTTCCCTTTGACATTGCCCACAGGGGTGGTAGCCATCCTTATTTCTCAACTTGGACAACACATGGTTTGACTAGTCTTGTAGGATTGACCCCTCATTTTTCATTTGATCTCTATCAGTGGACCTGTTCCTTGTTAATGTCGCCTTTCCCTTCTTTTTTATGTCAATGGGACATGCCTTATTAGCATTGCTGGTGATCCCCAAAATTTCAATCAGCTGGGTCTTCATAATCTCAGCCAATTGATCCCGTAGCTCGACCATCCTAGCTTTGACAACATCATCGACTATATCCCTCAGCTGGTTTGAATCCATCCTCCCAATGAAGCACTTGAATCAAAATAACTGTTATAGGTGGCATTGTCGTATGCTTTCTGAATTGTTGTACTATAGGCTTGTGAGCCATAAAGGATCAATGCCATGTAATGCAATGTTTATATGCATGTATGCATGAATGCACAAGTAATAGACAAAGAAAGATAATTAGGACGTCCCTTCCAACCTTATAACTTCCACACACGAATGGTGAGTCCCTTTTCCTAGGTATATGGTCAGCAAAATACCAACATGAGATATTCTATTTTTGAGCAATTCACTCGGACGATTTTAACCAATAGTTATATTTTCAAACATGGAAATCAGTTCATGATAATACTAGTTAATTAGGCTTTAATCCATCCAATCAATCAAAATAGCTTTTATGCTATATTGGATTAAAACTAAATTAAGAGGTTTATTATAAATATATTTCTTATTTGAAAAAGTAACTAGTGATTCATGCCAAAAACAACCCCATGATTAATAGTTCTTAGTATAAGCTAGGCTCATAATTGATTTTTGGTATTCCATAATTGACCTAAATATTTGTAAGCTCTTTTGTAATCTTTAGATGAAGCGAAAGATAATTTTGTTTCAAAGCCTTTGGGCGTTTAAATTTGGGCCATAGGGTTGAAAAAGATTTTTGACCCATCTTGAAAGGTTTTCATGTGTTCTTTCCTTGAGAGAGTTGACTTTGCTTTCTTTGTTTCTTCTTTCCTTCTTCCTTCTTCGTGGCTCATTTTCTTTCCTTTTCTTTTCTTTTGGCCGGCACTCCATAGCAAGAGAGCAAGAGAGAGTTTTGATCTTCCAAACTCAAGATTGAAGGAAGTTTTCAAGTGATCAAGTTGGAAATTTAAGAGTTTCTTCATCCTTGGTAAGTTTTCCACTTGATTCTTTGATTTTCTTTGAGTTTGTGAGTTGAGGTTGTGGTTGATATGTGTTTGTTTGATTGTGGTGTATTTAAGAGTGTTTGGTTCAATTGATTTTGGATTTGGGGTTGGATTGAAGGAAAGAGTAAGTTTGTTGGAAGAGAAAGTGTTGTGGTTGTGTTTTGGGTTTGTGGTGATGATTATGATTTATGTTTGATGTATGTTTTGAGTTATTTTGGTGTTTTTGCAAGTTTGTTATGGTTTTTGGGTGTGTTTAATTAAGTTTGTTTGAAGTGGGAAATGGTGGAAGTAAGTGGTTAATTGGATGTAGTGTTGATGTTGTCGGAATCTATATTTTTGGCCTGACACGCCCATTAGCACGGCCAGGTCTTTAGGCATTTCAATGGTTCTATTTTCTGGATGGGTGACATGAGCAGTGACATGCCCATGTCACTGAGCGTGTCATAGCTACTGTGTGGGTGAAGGATTGACATGGCCATGAACACGCCCGTGTTGTTGGACGTGTCAATGTTTCTGTGAGATAGAATGTATTGCACGTTCAGTGACACGCCCGTGGTTCTAAGCATGTCAAAGCTTCTGTGTTGTGGAGTTAGGGCACGGTCAGGGACACGCCCGTGTTGTTGAGCGTGTCCTGTATAGAGTTTGCCCTAGTTGGTTCTTATTCATATTATCTCATGTGTATTATTCCTTTTGAATTAGGTTGTGAAGAAGTTGAGTTGCTCTTGAGGTAAGTACAAACATACATGGTTGCATTCATTTACATGGTTTTGAGACTTAACACATTTGGTTATAAATGTGTTAAGTAATCTACTATATTGTTATTACTATTTGATTAATGTTATGATTTGTATGATGTGAAAGATATGACGATCATTCAAAAGGTATGTGCAATGCAATTGGTTATGATGAATTGCTTTAATGTGAATTGTGATATGATGAGATGTGAGATAATTGATGCATAATGTGAATTGTTGGCTATAATGATGCAAATGAGATAATTGAGGCATGGTTGCCTAAATGATTATGAGCAAATGAGAATGAAATGGATAATAAAATAATGAATGAATTGTGTGTCTAATGTGTTATTCCACTTTCAGAGTTTTGTTGTTTGTGGCATGCCTAATGGTAACAATCTCTTGAAGCTAGGTTGGATTTGATCCTTGAAGCGAAGTTGGGTTGAAGTTTAGCATGCTTAACTCCCCTTGAAGCTTGGTTGGGTCTAGTCCTTGAAGCCTAGTTGAGATGTTACAACCCTTGAAGCTAGGTTGGGTTTGGTTCTTGAAGCCAAGTTGGGTTGATACTTAGCATGCTTTGTTCCCCTTGAAGCATGGTTGAACCTAATCCTTGAAGCCTAGTTGGGATAATGATAATGATAAATGTGATAATTGAAAAAAAACATTAACTCTGAAAGTTGAATGGCATATTAGTGTCTTTTGGGCCCATGCTTGTCTTTATTTAAATGTGATTCATGAATGGTGAAACAAATGAATGATGAGATTAAATGTAAGACTTTGAAATATGATATTCTTATGTATTGTTATTATATATGAATGTGTGATATTAATATTACATTAAAACATATTGTTATTCTGGTTTGTACCACTAAGCCGTTGGCTTAGCGCAATGGTGGTTCATCGCGCAGGTGACAGGGTAGAGCCAGAGAGTTCATCTAGACCGAGTCGAGTCTAGATTTTGAAGTGTTGAATGTGAGATTAAAGATCAAAGACTGACTGCCAAACATGTATAAACTTTATGTTTTGTAACATTTGATTTTGATGTTTATGCATTTGTAAATACCTCTACATTTTCCGCTGCGTATTGAATGAACGTTTTACTTACTGTGTTTTATGATATAACTTAAATGTTTTAAGTTTGCTCATATTATTGTATAATGGAAGGAATGGTTTGTTTAGTAAACCGTAGCATTCCTATATTCAGTATACGTATATTACGCATATGGTGGTATATAGTGTGCGTATACGGGATATAGGGGTGTTACAATTGTTTTGGTATCAGAGCCTAGGTTTGAGATTCTCAACCTAGGTCAATTGTAAGAAAAAGAAAATTTTGATTTTTAAAATATGGTTTTTAAATAAGATACATGTTTTGGTATTGGCAGTCTCTGATCTTTAATGAGGTATATTCTGCTGTGTTTGCAGACATAGGTAGTGATGGCGTCTCAGTCACGTCAGTCCGTAGAAGGTAGTGCTGAGAGTGTAGCTCCTGAAGAGGGTAGAGATAGAGTTAGGGTTGAGAGAGCTAGTGAGGCACCTGCTCTTGTGCCAGAGAGATCAGATGCTGATGAGGTTCCGCCAGTGTGGCTAAGACATGTGGTAGAATTGATGAGGCAAGCTCCAGTGCAGCCGCCACCGCCACCAAAGCCTCACGTGCCAGTGAGACATTATGATAAATTGAGAAAGTATGGGGTTGAGGATTTCTTGGGCACTACAGATCCTGCAGTAGCTGAACAGTGGTTGGATAGAGTTCAGAGGCTATTCATCCAACTGCAAGCTACTTCTGAAGAGAAATTTGATTATGCTAGATCTCTTCTTCAGAAAGATGCTTATGATTGGTGGAAGACGGTTCCTCATGCCATGGATGATCCACCTACATTGTCTTATGGTGATTTTCTGAGGGAGTTTGAGCTGAAATATACTCCGAGGGAGTATAAAGATGTTAAGAAGATGGAATTTCTGAATCTGAGACAAGATAACTGGACTGTGATAGAGTATGAGGTAGAGTTTATCCGATTGAGTCACTATGCCGGGGGGATTATTTCTGATGAAATTGACCGGTGTAGGAGGTTTGAGGAGGGATTGAGGCCCTCTATTATGTGTATTGTTACTGGATCTAGGTATCTAGATTTTTCTCAATTGGTTACAGCAGCTAGAAGTGTTGAGAGAGCACAATCTATTGCAACAGCTGCTACTGAAGAGGAGACCAGAGTTAGGAGATCCCAGTTTGAGGCAGGATCTTCATCTATGAAGAGAGGTCGAGGAAGTTTTGTTCCGAGAGTCAGTAGGAGCTTGAGGCAGTCTGGTAGGTCGGTTCAGTATCAAAGGCAGAGATCGAGACCTACAGTTTCTGTAGCTAGTGCTCCGATTCTAGTGGTTCAGAGATCCATTCAACCTATATGTGTTCATTCCCATGGGGGTGCTTGTTGGAAGACGGGTGGATCGGGAGTATGCTTTAGAAGTGGGTCACCAGCTCATTTTATTAAAGATTGCCCTGAGCTATAGGAGGATAGACAGATTGATACTGCAGCTTCTCGACCTAGTTTTAGCAGAGGTGGTCGAGGGGGCAGAGGTTTCAGTAGAGGTGGTCGACCTTGGATCAGTCAGAGAGGGGGATATACATCCGGAGGCAGTAGGCCAGATGAGACTGGATCTTCTCAGAGAGTGTATGTGATGCAGAGGCAGCCAAATGCTTCAGCGGTTATTGCAGGTACATTTTCTTTATTTGGTATTTCAGTTCTTGCATTGATTGATCCAGGATCTACTCATTCAAACATAAGTGCATCTATCTTGCCTGTGTCTGAATTGCATTTAGAGTCCTTAGGATTTGATGTTTTGGTGACAAATCCTTTAGGACATAGTGTTGTGGTGAGTAAGGTGCACCGAGATAGTTCAGTTGTGGTGCAAGGTGAGGAATTTTTGGGTGATTTGATTGAAATGCCTTTTAAGGAGTTGATTTGATCTTAGGCATGGATTGGTTGTCTAAGCATGGAGCTGTGGTAGATTGTCAAAAGAAGTGTGTTACTTTGAGAACCGGTGATGGTAGAAGTGTGATGGTGTCTAGTGAGCAGAGACAACTTGCATCCTTGTTTGTATCAGCTGTTGCAGCTAGAAAGTTGATTAGAAAAGGGTGTGATGCTTATCTTGCTCATGTTGTGGATACCAGAGTAATGAGTTCTCAACTAGATAGTATACCCACAGTTGCTGAATGCCCAGATGTTTTTCCTAAGGAGTTGCCAGGGTTACCCCCTGAGAGAGAGGTTGAGTTTGGTATCGATTTGTTGCCTGGTACCACTCCCATCTCTATTACTCCTTATCGAATGGCACCTGCTGAGTTGAGAGAGTTGAAGATGCAGTTGCAGGAGTTGTTAGATAAAGGATTTATTCGCCCTAGTGTTTCTCCGTGGGGAGCTCCTATTTTGTTTGTGAAGAAGAAAGATGGTACTTTGAGATTGTGCATTGATTATAGGAAATTGAACAAAGTGACTATCAAGAATAAGTATCCTTTGCCTCGGATTGATGATCTCTTTGATCAGTTGAAGGGAGCAGCAGTGTTTTCCAAGATTGATTTGAGATCAGGGTACCATCAATTGAGGGTTACAGCTGAAGATGTTCCTAAGACAGCTTTTCGCACAAGGTATGGGCATTATGAGTTTTTAGTGATGCCTTTTGGGTTGACGAATGCACCTGCAACATTTATGGATTTGATGAATATGGTGTTTACGCCCTATCTAGATCAGTTTGTGGTAGTTTTCATTGATGATATTTTGGTGTATTCGCGTAATAAAGAGGATCATGACAAGTGTAACGACCCTCCCCAACCAGGTCGGTATCCCAAGGTCAGTTGCCCAGCCCACTGGGTCCGCATGGTCCGCAGGAGGCAAGCGATCGCTACAGTACTGGACAGCCCTCGCGGCCCACCCAGCAGGATTTGTTAATTTGGCTTAATTCCTTGGAATTAAGTCGCCTCCCTGGATCGAACCCCTGACCTCCCACTTAAGAGAGCCAGCGAGAACCATCCAGTACCATTTCTGCTAGTAGAGTAAAATTAATTAAAAATCATACAAGTCACAGCCTTTACTAATCCTAAAACAGAAACAATTTCACTAAACACCAATCTTACTCTTCCATCACCCACACCAACCCAACTTCTCATCTATCAAGAAAAATCAATACTTACAATCATACCATAAGCAACTTAATCATACCACTTCAAAAGAATTGAAGAAATTAGAGAAAAGATCTTACCTTAGTTAAAAACTTCTTAAATCAACACTTGAACACTTAATCTTTCTTCAATTTAAGCTTGAAATCATCAAAACCATCACTTGTCTCTTTCTTTCTCTTTGGCTATGGAGGGCCGGCCATCAACAAGAAGAAGAAGAAGAAATGATGAAGAAAGCACAAGTCAAACCTTCTTTAAATATCCACCATGTGATTTTATCCAAGCAATTACCAAAGTGCCCTTATTCACATAATTATCTTTTTGTCTTATATGTGCCCAATTAAGTAATTTACCAATCTCAAATAAATATCTTCTCTTGCATTGACCAAGCCTTTTGACCACTTTATATGTCATATATATTAACATATACAGAACATATAAATTTGTCTCTAAACCCTATTTCTTCCCAAAATACATATACATATACTTTCTCTTCTCAATTTCTTTTCTCTTACAATTTAACACATATATTCAATCCAATATATAACAATAACAACAACAACAATATGCAAAACTTCTAGGGCATAAATGAGGATATTACAATTCTCCCCCTCTAAAAAGAAATTTCGTTCTCGAAATTACCTGATATCAACTCTGAAACAACTGCGGATACTGTTCTCGCATGGATTGTTCACTTTCCCAAGTTGCTTCTTCTTTTCCATGATTTTTCCACAAAATCTTCACCAATGGCACTCTCTTGTTTCTTAACTCTTTCACTTCCCGTGCCAAGATAGCAACTGGTTCCTCTTCAAATGTCAAGTCTGGGCTCACTTCAATAGATTCAAATGGCAACACATGAGATGGATCCGACCTATATCTCCTCAACATAGAAACATGGAATACATTATGAATACGATCCAACTCAGGTGGCAAAGCAAGTCGATACGCCACTGGCCCAACTCTTTCTAACACTTCATACGGCCCAATGAAACGAGGACTCAATTTTCCTTTCCGACCGAACCTCAAAATCTTCTTCCAAGGAGACACTTTCAAAAATACCTTATCTCCAACATCAAACTCTATATCTCTCCTCTTCAGATCTGCATAAGACTTCTGTCGGTCTGAAGCTGCTTTTAACCTGCCTCGAATCAACTTTACTTTTTCCTCAGTTTCTTGAATCAAATCAGGTCCAATCAACTTATTATCTCCAAGCTCATTCCAACAAAGAGGTGTCCTACACCGTCTGCCATACAATGCTTCAAACGGTGCCATACCAATGCTGGATTGGTGACTGTTGTTGTAAGCAAACTCCACAAGAGGTAAAAACCTATCCCAACTTCTAGAGAAATCGATGACACAGCTTCTCAACATGTCCTCAATAATCTGTATCACCCTCTCTGACTGTCCATCCGTCTGTGGATGAAAAGCAGTACTGAAGTGTAGTCGAGAACCCAAAGCACTATGCAAACTCTTCCAAAATCTTGAAGTAAACCGGGGATCTCGATCAGACACTAAAGAAGTTGGAACACCATGCAATTTCACAATCTCATGGATATACAGCTCAGCCAATCTCTCCAAAGAGTAATCCATTCGAACCGGAAGGAAATGAGTTGTCTTAGTCAATCTATCCACAATCACCCATATAGCATCATGCTTCTTTTGTGTCAATGGCAAACTAGACACAAAATCCATTGTCACTCTTTCCCACTTCCATTCTGGCACTAACAATGGTTGAAGCAACCCGGTTGGAACTTGATGCTCTGCTTTAACCTTCTGACAAGTGAGACATTTCGACACAAAATCTGCAATGTCTCTCTTCAAACCAATCCACCAATAATGCTGTCTCAAATCATGATACATCTTCGTATTACCCGGATGCATAGCAAACATTGACTGATGAGCTTCTTCCAAAATGACCCTTTTCAAATCAGCATCATCGGGTACACACAATCGGTTCTTAAACCAGAGACTCCCATCGCTCTTCACAATAAAATCTCTACCCTTTCCACTCTGACAATCTGAAACAATCTTCTGTATCTTCTTATCAGCCAACTGAGCCTCTCTGATCTGATCCAATAAAACTGGTTTCAAATTCAATTGTGCCAACAATGCACCATCAACACAAGGTACAAAACTGGCATGCAATGCTCTCAACTCAACAAGCAACGAGAGCGAGTAAACTGTTAAACCAGCTAAAGACTTCCGACTCAAGGCATCAGCAACAACATTTGCTTTACCTGGATGATAGTCAATCAAGAAATCGTAGTCTTTAATCAATTCTAACCATCTCCTCTGACGAAGATTGAGTTCTTTCTGGACACCCAAATACTTCAAACTCTTGTGATCAGTGTAGATGAAACATTTCTCCCCAAACAGATAATGGCGCCAAATCTTCAATGCAAAAACAATGGCAGCCAATTCCAAATCATGGGTCGGATAGTTAAGCTCATGCGGTTTCAACTGTCGAGATGCATAAGCTATAACTTTCCCTTCCTGCATCAATACACACCCCAAACCTCTATGTGAAGCATCACTGTAGATCACATAAGGTTTACCTTCAACAGGTAAAGTAAGAACAGGCGCTTGAGTTAACAATTCTCTCAACTGCTCAAAACTCGCCTGACACTGATCCAAATAGGGCCTAAACACCCTATTCATCAAATCCATGAAAGCTGCAGGTGCATTTGTCAGACCAAAAGGCATAACTAAAAATTCATAATGCCCATACCTGGTCCGAAAGGCGGTCTTAGGAACATCTTCAGCTTTGACTCTCAACTGATGATACCCAGATCTCAAATCAATTTTGGAGAACACTGACGCTCCCTTCAACTGATCAAAGAGATCATCGATTCTAGGCAAAGGATATTTATTTTTAATAGTCACCTTATTCAATTGCCTATAATCGATACACAACCTCATAGTACCATCTTTCTTTTTCACAAATAGAACAGGAGCTCCCCAAGGAGAAACACTGGGGCGAATAAATCCTTTGTCCAACAACTCCTGTAATTGCATTTTCAACTCCCTCAATTCTGCTGGTGCCATTCTATAAGGAGTAATAGAGATAGGAGTGGTACCAGGCAACAATTCAATACCGAACTCCACCTCTCTCTCAGGAGGCAATCCTGGCAACTCCTCTGGAAACACATCTGGGAACTCTGCAACTGTGGCAATGCTATCAATGGGAGAACTTCTTACTCTAGTATCTACCACATGAGCAAGATAGGCTTCACATCCCTTTCTAATCAACCTCCTGGCTGCAACAGCTGAAACAAATAAGGAGGCTAGCTGTTCCTGCTCATTAGATACTATCACCTCTCTACCATCAACAGTTTTCAAAGAAACAATTTTCTTCTTACAATCTACCACAGCTCCATGTCGAGATAGCCAATCCATACCTAAGATCACATCAAATTCCTTAAATGGCATCTCAATCAAATCCCCTAAGAACTCCTCACCCTGCACCACTACTGCACTATCTCTATGCACCTTACTCACAACCACACTATGCCCTAACGGATTTGTCACCAACACATCAAATCCTAGGGACTCAGCATGCAAATTAGAGGCAGGCAAAACAGATACACTAACATATGAATGCGTGGAACCCGGATCAATCAAAGCAAGTACTGGAGTATTAAATAAAGAAAAAGTACCAGCTATGACTGCCGATGTATCTGGCTGCCTCTGCATAACATACATCCTCTGGGAAGATCCAACCTCCTCTGGTCTACCCTCCCTGGATGTAGCACCTCCTCTAGAACTGAATCCTGGTCTACCTCCCCGGCTGGCACCTCTGCCTCCTCTGCCTCCCCTCACACTAGCTCGAGAAGCAGCAGAATCCACTGGCATCAGCTCCTGCCTCTCAGGACAGTCTCTCACAAAGTGGTCAGGTGATCCACACCTGAAGCATACAGCTGATCTACTGTACCTCCAACAAACGCCGCCATGTCTTCCACCACACTGGTCACACACAGGTAAGGTGGATCTCTGAATTCCATGAGTAGGAGCACTCGCTACCGAAGCTGCAGGTCTAAATCTCTGCCTCTGGAACTGCACTGACCTACACGCTGGTCTCTGGCTCCTACTACTCCGAGGAACAAAACTTCCTCTACCCCTCTTTGCAGAAGAAGACCCTGCCTCAAACTGGGGCCTCCTAACCCTAACCTCTTCCTCTGAAGCAGCTGCAATAACTTGAGCTCGCTCTACACTTCGAGCTGCTGCCACAAGCTGTGAGAAATCCTGATATCTGGATCCAGCCACTAAGCACATGATCGAGGGCCTCAATCCCTCCTCAAATCGCCGACATCTATCAATCTCATCAGCAATGATGCCCCCAGCATACTGGCTCAGTCGAATAAACTCAACCTCATACTCAGTTACGGTTCGATGATCTTGCTTCAAATCTAGAAACTCTCTTTTCTTCCCATCTTTATACTCCCTAGGAGTATACTTCAACTCAAATTCCCTCAGAAAATCAGTGTAAGACAGTGTTGGAGGATCATCCATAGAATGGGGCACTATCTTCCACCAGTCGTAGGCATCCTTCTGTAGCAAAGATCTTGCATAGTCAAACTTCTCCTCTGAAGTGGCTTGCAACTGCACAAATACCCTCTGAACTCTATCAAGCCACTGTTCTGCTACAGCCGGATCAACTGTACCAAAGAAATCCTCTGCTCCATATTTCCTTAGCTTATCATAGTGCCTTACTGGTACTGAAGGCTGAGGGGGTGGTGGCGGTGGCTGTGGTTGCACAGGTGCTTGTCTCATAGCTTCCATCATAGGCCTAAACCAGGCTGGCGGAACCTCCTCCCTAGCTGGTCTACCCGACACCGAAACAGGTGCCTCCTCAACACTATCAACTCTAGCTCCCTCAGCAGGAGCAATACTCTCGGCACTACCCTCAATCGACTGACGTGAGTGAGAATCCATCACAACCTAACACTGCAAATACAGCAGATTATATCTTATTAAAGATCAGAGACTGCCAATCTCAAACGTATATGTTATTCAAAACCACTTTTTAAGTAAAAATATTCTTTTTATTACATTTTACCTAGGTTGAGAATCTCAAACCTAGGCTCTGATACCAAAACAATTGTAACACACCTTCCCAACCTACATATGTAAGCTGAGTAGAGGCGCCACACTAACCTAATGTTGCTACCAATTTTACTTAGTCAAATTTTAGTTTCGATTTTTACAAAATTTTTGCCATAGTTTCGCCTAAAAATTGAGTCCCAAGTGTCGACAAAACCGGTTTTTTTATTATTTTTAAAAACATTTTACACAAACCAATGCAAACAAAATCATTCTCAGTACACTCCCAATAAATCCCCCTTGTAACCTCAACTACAACCTGCAAAAAGGATTTACACTTCTAGTACAACATAAAATAAAGGTTTTGTGACAACCCCCATATTTAAATATTACACAGCGGAAGTTATAAAATATTTACATATTTACAAATTCATATACATCAAAACTCAAGTTTTACAACACATAAAATTTATACATGATTGGCAAGTCTGCTCTGATCTTTAAGCTCTCAAAATGGATTCTTCAAGGTCTACTCTCACTAGGTCTTGATGAACTCTCGGGTTCAACTCTATCCACTCTACTACCTGCGCGATTAAACACTATCGCGCTAAGCCAACGGCTTAGTAAGATAAAACATGCTAACGGTATGCTTTAATGAAATGCAATGCCACATATGTTATTGATAAGTTCAACATCATAAATATAAAGTTAACCACACAATTATGCATTTCACAAATCATAGTCATATGAGCATACCACATTTCAACATCTTTTCACATTCAACATTAATCAATCATACTCCATAACCAACATCTCATTTCATTAAACTCATAACATTATTTAGGACATTCATATAACCTTGACACCTATGGGCCCAACAAGTATTTAATACGATATTCAGAGTTCAGAGTTACTGCTTTGGTTCATAGTCACAATTCTCATAGTGTAACAGACCCAGTCTCTTAGACCATCAACTCAACACATTTGACGAGATCCTCAACCCGGCAAGACTATTACAAATCATATATTTCATATTCACAATTCTCATAGTGTAACAGACCCAGTCTCTTGGACCATCAACTCAACACATTTGAGGAGATCCTCAACCCGGCAAGACTGTTACCTTTCATCATTTCTTAGGCATGCCACCCAAATCCAGAACTCTGAAACTGAATAACATATTAAACAAACAATTCATTTATTATATACTTACCATTTTCATTCTCAAATTCTCATCACATTTAGGCAAACATGCCTTCTTTCTTTCAATATCATCATCATAGCCAATCACAATGGCATTGTCTCATATCATGTCTTATTTGAATTATCATTTCAATTTCAATGTATATCATTCATGAAACACATAACCATTCACAATGCATAACATAACATTGCTCAATCTCAACAATGCAATTAGGGCAAAGAACAATTGATATGATTCATATAAATAATACATTCTGGTTTTAGACTCCATTTTATCCTTATTTTGAAAAATTGTATAAAATAATCTACTTGACTAAAAATTCTAAAATTTTTACAGAATTTAGTTTTGTATCTTAAAATCATCCCTTTAAAATTTCAGATCAAACTGAACACAAAATCTTGGTCAAATAGTTCACCTAACCAGACTGCCCCAATTGCCCTGCATCCTGGCAGCAGTTCTGAACTTTGTGAATTCCATAAATCAAATTCAATCAACGTGGTTCCAAATTATTTTTCTCAAATACTAGACTCACTAAGCAACAACATATCCAAAATTCAATTGAATATGATTTTTCTACATTTTATTAAAAATCACGAAATATAGCTGTCCCAGTAAGGTACCTGCTGGAACAGGTCTAATGAAAATAATCTTTCTAAACTCATAACCATTCCAAAATCGAATCAACATATTTTTCAGTCATTCTAAACTCATAGAGGCACAACATATCAAAAATTCACTTCAAGAACATTTTTCTAAAATTAATTAAAAATCATACAAGTCACAGCCTTTACTAATCCTAAAACAGAAACAATTTCACTAAACACCAATCTTACTCTTCCATCACCCACACCAACCCAACTTCTCATCTATCAAGAAAAATCAATACTTACAATCATACCATAAGCAACTTAATCATACCACTTCAAAAGAATTGAAGAAATTAGAGAAAAGATCTTACCTTAGTTAAAAACTTCTTAAATCAACACTTGAACACTTAATCTTTCTTCAATTTAAGCTTGAAATCATCAAAACCATCACTTGTCTCTTTCTTTCTCTTTGGCTATGGAGGGCCGGCCATCAACAAGAAGAAGAAGAAGAAATGATGAAGAAAACACAAGTCAAACCTTCTTTAAATATCCACCATGTGATTTTATCCAAGCAATTACCAAAGTGCCCTTATTCACATAATTATCTTTTTGTCTTATATGTGCCCAATTAAGTAATTTACCAATCTCAAATAAATATCTTCTCTTGCATTGACCAAGCCTTTTGACCACTTTATATGTCATATATATTAACATATACAGAACATATAAATTTGTCTCTAAACCCTATTTCTTCCCAAAATACATATACATATACTTTCTCTTCTCAATTTCTTTTCTCTTACAATTTAACACATATATTCAATCCAATATATAACAATAACAACAACAACAATATGCAAAACTTCTAGGGCATAAATGAGGATATTACAACAAGCATTTGCGGATTGTATTGCAGACTTTGAGAGAGAAGCAATTATATGCTAAGCTATCGAAGTGTGAGTTTTTGCTTGATCAAGTGACTTTTCTCGGTCATATAGTTTCAGCAGATGGTATAAGAGTTGATCCGAGTAAAGTTGAGGCTATTTTGAATTGGAGTCCACCGAAGTCAGTGACTAAAGTTAGAAGTTTTCTAGGTTTGGCAGGTTATTATCGACGCTTTGTGAATGGTTTTTCTTTGATAGCTACTCCACTCACCAGATTACTTCGAAAGGGAATTAGATTTGTGTGGACAGATCAGTGTCAAGCTAGTTTTGAGCAGTTGAAGGAGATGTTAACTCAAGCTCCTATTCTTACTTTGCCTGTGGAAGATAAACCATATGTGATTTACAGTGATGCTTCACATAATGGTTTAGGTTGTGTTTTGATGCAGGAAGGTAAAGTCATAGCTTATGCTTCTCGGCAGTTAAAGCATCATGAGCTTAATTATCCGACGCATGATTTAGAATTGGCAGCTATAGTTTTTGCATTGAAGATTTGGCGACACTACTTGTGTGGAGAGAAGTGTTTTATTTATACAAATTATAAAAGTTTGAAATATTTGGGTGTTCAGAAGGAGCGAATGTTGATTGATTATCATCCTGGTAAGGCGAATGTTGTTGCGGATGCCTTGAGTCGAAAGTCTTTAGCAGGTTTGACTGCTTATTCACTCTCGTTGCTTGTTGAGTTGAGAGCGTTGCATGCTAGTTTTGAATCATGTGATGATGGTGCATTGTTGGCTCAGTTGCATTTGAGACCGGTGTTGTTGGATCAGATTAAAGAGGCTCAATTGGCTGATGAGAAAATTCAGAAGATTGTTTCAAATTGTCAAAATGGGGAGAGCCAAGATTTCCATGTGAGAAGTGATTGTAGCCTTTGTTTTAAGGATAGATTGTGTGTTCCTGATGATGCAAAATTGAGAAAGATTATTTTAGAGGAAGCACACCAATCGGTTTTTGCTATGCACCCTGATAGTACAAAGATGTATCATGATTTGAAGCAACATTATTGGTGGTCAGGTATGAAGAGGGACATAATGGAGTTTGTATCCAAGTGTCTCACTTGTCAGAGGTTGAAAGCTGAGCATCAAGTTCCAACAGGGTTGCTTCAACCTTTATCAGTACCTGAATGGAAATGGGAGAGAGTGACAATGGATTTTGTGACTAGTTTGCCATTGACTCAGAAGAAGCATGATGCTATCTGGGTGATTGTTGATCGGTTGATGAAGACAGCTCATTTTCTTCCAGTTAGAATGGATTTTTCTCTTGAAAAGTTGGCTGAGCTATATATCAGTGAAATAGTTAAGTTGCATGGTGTTCCAATTTCTTTGGTGTCTGATCGAGATCCTAGGTTTACTTCAAGGTTTTAGAAAAGTTTACATGGTGCTTTGGGTTCTCGATTGCATTTTAGCACTTCTTTTCATCCGCAGACAGATGGATAGTCAGAGAGAGTGATACAAATTATAGAGGATATGTTGAGAAGTTGTGTCATTGATTTCTCTGGAAGTTGGGACAGATTTTTGCCACTTGTGGAATTTGCTTACAACAACAGTTATCAGTCTAGTATGAAAATGGCACCATTTGAGGCTTTGTATGGAAGAAGATGTAGGATGCCTCTGTGTTGGAATGAAGTTGGAGAAGGCAAAATCGTTGGTCCTGATTTGATTAAAGAAGCAAAAGAGAAAGTGAAGATAATTCGGGATCGATTGAAAGTAGCTTCAGATTGGCAGAAATCTTATTCAGATTTGAAAAGGAGAGACATAGAGTTCAATGTTGGAAATAAAGTATTTTTGAAAGTATCTCCTTGGAAAAAGATTTTGAGATTTGGTCAAAGAGGGAAGCTAAGTCCTCGTTTTATTGGACCTTATGAAGTATTGGAGAGAGTTGGGCCAGTTGCTTATCGACTTGCTTTGCCGCCTGAATTGGATAGAATCCATAATGTCTTCCATGTTTCTATGCTGAGGAGGTACAGATCAGACCCATCTCATGTTCTGCCAGTTGAATCTATAGATGTGAGTTCGGATCTAACTATTGAAGAAGAACCAATTGCTATTTTGGCACATTGACGCGGACCCTTAGCAACGATGGCAGCAAACCCAACGTATAACAATGGTAGAGAACTCCTTGAAACTTGATAATCACCTCCTAAGGAACCCAACGCCTATAAAGAGACGGGAACTCACTATGATTGAAGGATTTAGTTGGTAAGAAGAAGGAAAATGCCACAACTCTTGTTGATAAGTAAACCTAATTCTTGATGCAAAGAAAGAATTAAAGAATCCACTCTAATCTCTCTCACACGAAAATTCACGAGAAGAACAAGTAGAAGAATTCGAAAATTTTTATTATATGTTGTATATCAAATTCGGCCTAATAGTGCCATTAAATAAGGGTTACAAAATTCCTAATTGCATATGGAAAATTAAGACTAAAACATTCCTAATTGAATAAGGAAAACATTCCTAATTGCATAAGGAAAACATTCCTAATTGCATTAAGGAAAAACATTCATAATTGCATAAGGAAAACATTCCTAATTGCATAAGGAAAAACATAAAGTAATCCTAATCCACTAAGGAAAATATAAAGTATGGAAACAAAATCCTAATCCACTAAGGAAAATATAAAGTATGGAAACAAAATCCTATTTTTAAGCCTTCCATAATGATATAAAACGTGGCCCATTAAACAGAATTAATAATATTTAAGCAGTGGGTCCATCCAGCTATTCTCACAGGGCTTCAGAAATCTCACAGGTACGTGTGAAACTGGCTGCACTCCAAGCTTTTCTTCCAATCACTTCCATCTTCTTACTAAGGCCTTAAATTACTTCCCAAGGCTTTATATGAATCCCCATGGACCTTTCTTGCACTTTGGACCTCTTTAGCTAGCCTTTAGCTTCCATTTTCACACTAAGCATCATAATCAACTTTGGTGTGCCTTCTTCAAGCTCTATCTCCATCTTCTTGAATGATAATTCTTGAAGCTCTTTGGAAATCTCTTCTTGAATATGCAAAGCCATACTAGCTTGATATCTCTTTGCCTTGCTCCTAGTGATTGGTCCACTTGCTATCTTCAAGGGATCCTTTCGTGCATCATTCTCCCCCTCTTCAAAAATATTTGTCCTCAAATCTGCATCATCAAAAGGAGAAAGATCACTTACATTGAAAGTAGTACTAATATTATACGTACCTGGTAAGTCGATCTTGTAAGCATTGTCATTAATCTTCTCCAGCACTTGGAATGGGCCATCTCCTCTAGCTTGCAACTTGTTCTTCCTTTGGTTAGGAAACCTCTCTTTTCGAAAATGCACCCAAACCCAATCTCCTACTTGAAACTTCATCTCACGTCTCCCTCTATTTGCAGAATCAGCATATCTCTTATTCCTTTTCTCAATATTCACCCTTGCTTTCTCATGCATCTCTTTCACCAATTTCGCTTTCTTCTCACCATCTAAACTAACAAGCTCATGAGAAGGTAAAGAAACAATATCCAAAATTGTTAGTGGGTTAAAACCATAAACAAGCTCAAAAGGTGAATATCCTGTAGAAGAATGAATAGCACGATTATAAGCAAACTCAATAAATGGCAAACAATCTTCCCAAGAACTCAAATTTTTACCCACTAAAGCTCTCAACATGGTACCTAAAGTTCTGTTTACTACTTCTGTTTGTCCATCCATTTGAGGATGACAAGTGGTGCAAAATAACAACTTGGTACCTAACTTTCCCCAAAGCACACGCCAAAAGTGAGACAAAAACTTGGTGTCTCTATCAGAAACTATGGATTTTGGTATCCCATGAATTCGAACCACCTCCCTAAAGAAGAGTTCGGCCACTAGACTAGCATCATCACTCTTATGACATGGAATAAAGTGTGCCATCTTACTAAACCTATCAACAACCACAAATATGCTATCTCTCCCCCTCTTAGTCCTTGGTAATCCTAAAACAAAGTCCATACTAATGTCCATCCAAGGAGAACTAGGAACGGGTAATGGCATATACAAACCATGAGGCATAGACTTAGACTTAGCTTGCCTACAAGCCAAACAAGCCTTACAAATCTGAATTACATCCCTTTTCATATTCGGCCAATAAAAGTGTTCATTTAGCATGTCTAAAGTCTTATCAACTCCAAAATGCCCCATCAAACCCCCACAATGTGATTCTAATACTAGCAAATCTCTCATAGAACATCTAGGCATGCATAATTTCGAACCCTTAAATAAAAACCCATCATGTCTATAGAAAGAATTAAAAGCACCATGCTCACAAGCATCATAAACATTGCCAAAATCAGAATCACCAACATATAAGTCCTTTATACATTCAAATCCAAGCAATTTAGTACTCAAAACATTAAGTAAAGCGTACCTCCTTGAAAGTGCATCTGCCACTACATTGTCTTTACCTTAGTTGTATTTGATCACATAAGGAAACTTCTCAATCTTCATAACCCATTTTGCATGTCTTTATTCAACTTGCCTTGCCCTCGCAAATGCTTCAATGATTCATGGTCTGAATGGATCACGAATTCCTTGGGCAGCAAATAATGCTCCCATACTTCCAATGCTCTCACCAAAGCATATAGCTCCTTGTCATAAGTTGAATAATTCAGCTTTGCTCCATTAAGCTTTTCACTAAAGTATGCAATGGGCTTCTTCTCTTGCATCAAAACAGCTCCAATACCTACACCAGAAGCATCACATTCAATTTCAAAAGTAGAATCAAAGTTAGGTAAAGCTAAAACGGGTGTAGTAGAAAGCTTCTCTTTCAAAGCATCAAATGCTTCTTCTTGCTCCTTGCCCCAAACGAACCCCACTTCTTTCTTGATTATGCTAGTCAAGGGGGCTGCCAATGTAGAGAAATTAGGGACAAATCTCCTATAGAAGCTTGCCAATCCGTGAAAACTCCTCACTTCTATCACACTTGAAGGATTCGGCCACTCTTGGATAGCTTTCACCTTCTCTTGATCAACTTCAATTCCCTGCATACTTACAACAAAACCAAGAAAAACAACCCTATCTAGACAAAAAGAACACTTCTTAAGTTTAGCATAAAGGTTTTGCTCCCTAAGGATTTCAAGCACTTTCCTAACATGTTCAACATGTTCTTCCTCATTTTTGCTATAAATCAGAATATCATCAAAGTAAACTACCACAAACTTACCTAAATAAGCTCTCAAAACATGGTTCATTAATCTCATGAAAGTACTAGGGGCATTAGATAAACCAAAAGGCATAACTAACCATTCATACAAACCATATTTCGTTTTGAAGGCAGTCTTCCATTCATCTCCAGGCTTCATGCGAATTTGATGATAACCACTCATAAGATCAATCTTTGTGAAATATTTCGCCCCATGCAATTCGTCCAACATGTCATCAAGTCTAGGAATGGGATGTCTATACTTCACAGTAATCTTGTTCACAACCCTACAATCAACACACATCCTCCAAGAACCATCTTTCTTGGGTACTAATAAGACTGGAACGGCACAAGGACTAAGGCTCTCGCGAACTAAGCCTTTCTCCAAAAGCTCTTCAACTTGTCTTTGCATCTCTTTTGTCTCCATAGGATTGCTCCTATATGCTGGCCGGTTTGGAATTGTAGAACCGGGTATGAAGTCAATTTGATGTTCAATCCCTCTTAATGGTGGCAAACCACTAGGAAGGTCTTCAGGAAACACATCCTTAAAATCGTGCAACAAAGACACAAAACTAGAAGGTAAAGAATCAAGAGATTCTTCATTGTCAGCAAGTAACAATTCTTTATACATAATAATGAGTATAGGCTGCCCTATATCTATCTCTCTTGCTCTTGCATAAAAAGTATGTTTTGCTTTTTCTCCTTTCTTATTTTCTCTCACCAATGGGCCATTTATTTGTTTGCTTACTTTCTTTTGACTCTCGGCCTCTTTTCCCTTTCTGCACTCACTCACTTTATTATTTTCTCTTTCCCTACCCTTAAAATTACCCTTGGGTGTTGAAGAAACATCATTGACCGAATTTGAACCCCCTTGGTTCATGTTGGCCGAAACTTCTTTCTCCCTCTCTAGCATCCTCTTCTGATCTTCATACACCTCTTGAGGTGATAATGGTGCTAGAACAACTTTCTTTCCCTCATAAGTAAAGGTATACTTATTAGAAAAGCTATCATGTTGTGCCCTTCTATCATGCTGCCATGGTCTTCCTAATAGCAAATGTTCAGCTTGCATTGGCACTACATCACACAAAACCTCATCTTTATACCACCCAATGGAGAATGGTACCTTGACTTGCTTCAACACTTTTATTTCCCCAGCATCATTGAACCATTGCAACTTGTAAGGATTGGGATGTTTAAAACAAGTTAACCCCAATTTATCCACCATTGTAGTAATAGCAGCATTGGTACAACTTCCACCATCAATGATAAGTGTACAAACCTTACCATTCACCAAACACCTAGAGTGGAAAAGATTCTCCCTTTGATCCAAGCCTTCTTCCTTGACTTGAATATTCAAGGCTCTTCTAGTACCAAGCATCTCTCCGTGTTCAGCATTAAATACTTGATTCTCCCAAGCCTCTTCATCATATTCAGTCCTATCACCACATTCGGCCTCCTCTTCTTCTTCATGTTCAAATTCTGATTCAATTTCCCCTTCATGGGTAGCAATCATCACCCTCTTATTCGGACATTGAGAAGCAATGTGTCCACTTCCCAAACACTTGTACCATTTAATTTCCCTACTTGGAATAGGTCTAGAAGGTGTTTCCTTGGCTGTTTTTACATCCCCATCATTCGGCTTCTTGAAGTTAGGATTGTAGGAAGAATTCTTTTGGAAAGAACCCTTGTAATCCCCTTTATAGGAATCTCCATTCGAACTTGAACCCTTGAAGTTTGAAAATTTTCCACTAGCTTTAGAGTAGCCAATTTTTGAAATAGCTTTATTCTTCAATCTTCTCTCTATCTTCATGGCCTTTTGAACTAACTCTTCCATTGTGTTGAATTCATACATCTCCAATTCATTGGCTATGTTCAAATTCAATCCCCCAAGAAATCGTGACATCTTCTTGTCTTCATCTTCATTAATATTTGCCCTAGCCATGATCATCTCCATCGCTTTGTGGTACTCTTCCACACTTCTTCCACCTTGAACTAGTCTTGCTAGTCGATTGTACAAATCCCGAATGTAGTGAGACGGTACAAATCAGCTTCTCATTAGTTCTTTCAAGGTTGACCATTCAGGAATAGGCCTCATACCTTTCCCTCTTCTATTAGCTTTCAATTGATCCCACCAAAAGGTAGCATACCCTTTGAACTCTACGGCTGCCAAAACTGATTTCTTCTCTTCGGTGTAGTTATGGCATTCAAAAATCTGCTCAACTTTCCTCTCCCATTCTATGAACTCTTCTGCATTGTTCTTCCCTTCAAAGGAAGGAATCTTCATCTTGATGGAAGTAAGGTCACCATCAGTGGTAGGTTGATTTCCACCTCCATCTTCATCTTCTACCCTTTTGGCTGCTTCTAGGGCTTCAAGATTTCCTTGCCCTTCTCTCCTAAGCACTCTTCTAGCTCGCATTATGGGATTTGGATGTGCGGCTGGCTGCCCTTGTTGCACTTGCTGAATTTGTTGTGCTTGCCGTGCTGCATTCTCTTGCAATCTAGTATCCATCATCTCCATTCGACCAAGCATTGCTGCCAAAGTCTCATTAAGCCTAGCCAAGCTTTCGGCCATAGCTCCTTCTTTGCTAGTCTCTTCTCCTTTTCCAACCATGTTAACAAACAAACAAACTCAAAGAAACAATATTAGTAATAATCAAAATTCACTCAAGTGTTTAGAATTACCTCACTTTTCTTGTCTTCCTTGATTGCACTTCAGAACCAAGCTCACCAACCAATAATTGTCAAGTCGGTCAAGAAACTAGAACCTAAATCCTAGAACTAGATAGAAAACAAGACAAGTATCCAGAGGCAATGCAAGGTAATTTGCACTACTCGATATAGAACCAAGTATCGACACAAGCAAATGATACTTAGCAATGTAATGGAATTAAAATCTAGATAAAGAAATCAGAAACAATGAAGACAATAAATAAGACAAATTTGGATATAATGAATCAAAAACAACCCACACTTGGCAAGCTGCTTTATGGACCTAATCAATTCTACCCAAAACGCTAGCTTCTAGACTCTAATTCCCACCTATAACACTCAAATAACATGAATATTAAGGTCTGATTTTCGAATTCCAGAAGCCCCTCAAAAGGTGAAATTTTTCGCCCAAAAAATTTTATTACTTCTCACCCACCTAGATCTGATCCTTAGCACCCAAATAGCAAGAATATCAAACAATTTTTTTTTGCTTCCTCTCACTATCCCCTTGATTTGGGACTTAATTTACTCCCAAGTGCTTTTCAAAATCTGGACTTAATTCGCAGCCCCAGATTCACTCAAAATCAAATTGAAATCAAACTTGAACAAAAACTCTAGCTTTTGCTTTCTTTCAAGAACCCTAATCTTGGTTTCGAATCCAATTCAGATGCAAGGCTTAGGTTTCGAAATTCAATCAGACTCCTTTTCCTAGGTTTTGAATTACTCTTTGAACAATCTTTAGACTTTTTGAATTTTGATATATGACTCTTTTTCGAAAATTAAAGACTAGACTCTCTAAGAACCCTAAATCGCAGAAATTTAAAAGACCTAAATTAACAAACCCAAGAAAGACAAAGTAGATAAAAATTACCTTGTAGCAAGGCTCTGATACCAAATGACGCGGACCCTTAGCAAGGATGGCAGCAAACCCAACGTATAACAATGGTAGAGAACTCCTTGAAACTTGATAATCACCTCCTAAGGAACCCAACGCCTATAAAGAGATGCGAACTCACTATGATTGAAGGATTTAGTTGGTAAGAAGAAGGAAAACGCCACAACTCTTGTTGATAAGTAAACCTAATTCTTGATGTAAAGAAAGAATTAAAGAATCCACTCTAATCTCTCTCACACAAAAATTCACAAGAAGAACTTGTAGAAGAATTCGAAAATTTTTATTAAATGTTGTATATCAAATTCGGCCTAATATTGCCCTTAAATAAGGGTTACAAAATTCCTAATTGCATATGGAAAATTAAGACTAAAACATTCCTAATTGAATAAGGAAAACATTCCTAATTGCATAAGGAAAACATTCCTAATTGCATTAAGGAAAAACATTCCTAATTGCATAAGGAAAACATTCCTAATTGCATAAGGAAAAACATAAAGTAATCCTAATCCACTAAGGAAAATATAAAGTATGGAAACAAAATCCTATTTTAAGCCTTCCATAATGATATAAAACGTGGCCCATTAAACATAATTAATAATCTTTAAGCAGTGGGTCCATCCAGCTATTCTCACAGGGCTTCAGAAATCTCACAGGTACATGTGAAACTGGCTGCACTCCAAGTTCTTCTTCCAATCACTTCCATCATCTTACTAAGGCCTTAAATTACTTCCCAAGGCTTTATATGAATCCCCATGGACCTTTCTTGCACGTTGGACCTCTTTAGCTAGCCTTTAGCTTCCATTTTCACACTAAGCATCATAATCAGCTTTGGTGTGCCTTCTTCAAGCTCTATCTCCATCTTCTTGAATGATAATTCTTGAAGCTCTTTGGAAATCTCTTCTTGAATATGCAAAGCCATACTAGCTTGATATCTCTTTGCCTTGCTCCTAGTGATTGGTCCACTTGCTATCTTCAAGGGATCCTTTCTTGCATCACACATGAAGTGAAAGAGTTGAGACATAAGAAAGTGCCACTTGTGAAAGTTCTTTGGAAGAATCATGCAAAGGAAGAACAACTTGGGAGAGTGAGCAAGCGATGTGTGATCAATATCCTCAATTGTTTCAGACTTAAGATCGGGTAATTTCGAGGACGAAATTTCTTTTTAAAGGGGGAGAATTGTAATATCCCAAAGTATACCCTAAAAGTTTTGGAATAATTATTGTTGTATTTGGATTAAGTGTATTTATTTTAGTGGTAAGAGAAGAGGTTTTGAGGAGAGTGTATATGTTGTATATATTGAGATATATACAACATATACAAGTCAAAAGAAGTGAAAAGTCAAAGAAAGAGTTAATTTTTATTAAGAAATTATAAAGGAATTAATTAATTTGAATAAGAGTGAGTGGAAGTGGATGGAGATATTTTGGATTATTTTATTGTATATTGCTTGGTGGAGAGGGTTTTGAGGAAGAGAGTTGTTGAGAGAGTTGACTTTGCTTTCTTTGTTTTCTTCTTTCCTTCTTTCTTCTTCGTGGCTCATTTTCTTTATTTTTCTTTTCTTTTGGTCGGCACTCCATAGCAAGAGAGCAAGAGAGAGTTTTGATCTTCCAAACTCAAGATTGAAGGAAGTTTTCAAATGATCAAGTTGGAAATTTAAGAGTTTCTTCATCCTTGGTAAGTTCTCCACTTGATTCTTTGATTTTCTTTGAGTTTGTGAGTTGAGGTTGTGGTTGATATGTGTTTGTTTGATTGTGGTGTATTTAAGAGTGTTTGGTTCAATTGATTTTGGATTTTGGGGTTGGATTGAAGGAAAGAGTAAGTTTTTTGGAAGAGAAAGTGTTGTGGTTGTGTTTTGGGTTTGTGGTGATGATTATGATTTATGTTTGATGTATGTTTTGAGTTGTGTTGGTGTTTTTGCAAGTTTGTTATGGTTTTTGGGTGTGTTTAATTAAGTTTGTTTGAAGTGGGAAATGGTGCAAGTAAGTGGTTAATTGGATGTAGTGTTGATGTTGCCGGAATCTGTATTTTTGGCCTGACACTCCCATTAGCACGACCAAGACTTTGGGCATGTCAATGGTTCTGTTTTCTGGATGGGTGACACAAGCAATGACACACCCATGTCACTGAGCGTGTCATAGCTACTGTGTGGGTGAAGGATTGACACGGCCATGAACACGCCCGTGTTGTTGGACATGTCAATGTTTCTGTGAGACAGAATGTATTGCACGTTCAGTGACACGCCCGTGGTTCTGAGCGTGTCAAAGCTTCTATGTGGTGGAGTTAGGGCACGGTCAGGGACACGCCCGTGTTGTTGAGCGTGTCATGTGTAGAGTTTGCCCTAGTTGGTTCTTATTCATATTATCTCATGTGTATTATTCCTTTTGAATTAGGTTGTGAAGAAGTTGAGTTGCTCTTGAGGTAAGTACAAACTTACATGGTTGCATTCATTTACATGGTTTTGAGACTTAACACATTTGGTTATAAATGTGTTAAGTAATCTACTATATTGTTATTACTATTTGATTAATGTTATGATTTGTATAATGTGAAAGATATGATGATCATTCAAAAGGTATGTGCAATGCAATTGGTTATGATGAATTGCTTTAATGTGAATTGTGATATGATGAGATGTGAAGCCATTGTTGTTGGCTATAATGATGCAAATGAGATAATTGAGGCATGGTTGCCTAAATGATTATGAGCAAATGAGAATGAAATGGATAATGAAATAATGAATGAATTGTGTGTCTAATGTGTTATTCCACTTTCAGAGTTTTCTTATTGGTGGCATGCCTAATGGTAACAATCTCTTGAAGCTAGGTTGGATTTGATCCTTGAAGCCAAGTTGGGTAGAAATTTAGCATGCTTAACTCCCCTTGAAGCTTGGTTGGGTCTAGTCCTTGAAGCCTAGTTGAGATGTTACAACCCTTGAAGCTAGGTTGGGCTTGTTCTTGAAGCCAAGTTGGGTTGATACTTAGCATGCTTTGTTCCCCTTGAAGCTTGGTTGAACCTAATCCTTGAAGCCTAGTTGGGATAATGATAATGATAAATGTGATAGTTGAACCAAAACATTAACTCTGAAAGTTGAATGGCATATTAGTGTCTTTTGGGCCCATGCTTGTCTTTGTTTAAATGTGATTCATGAATGGTGAAACAAATGAATGATGAGATTAAATGTAAGACTTTGAAATATGATATTCTTATGTATTGTTATTATATATGAATGTGTGATATTAATATTACATTAAAACATATTGTTATTCTGGTTTGTACCACTAAGCCGTTGGCTTAGCGCGATTGTGGTTCATCGCGCAGGTGACAGGGTAGAGCCAGAGAGTTCATCTAGACCGAGTCGAGTCTAGATTTTGAAGTGTTGATTGTGAGCTTAAAGATCAAATACTGACTGCTAAACATGTATAAACTTTATGTTTTGTAAAATTTGATTTTGATGTTTATGTATTTATAAATACCTCTACATTTTCCGCTACGTATTGAATGAACGTTTTACTTACTGTGTTTTATGATATAACTTAAATGTTTTAAGTTTGCTCATATTATTGTATAATGGAAGGAATGGTTTGTTTAGTAAACCGTAGCATTCCTATATTCAGTATACGTATATTACGGATATGGTGGTATGTAGTGTGCGTATACGGGATATATGGGTGTTACACAATATCATAATAAGAAAGAATAAAATTATATAAAGACCAACGAAATCAACTTTTCTCATCCCCAATGGAGTCATCAATATGAGCCGGAATTTTTGCCCCCACTCCATGTGGAATGGTTCTTGCGACTTCGGCACTGTTAGGCTCAGGACCTTAGAGAACACGGGCCTAAACCCAGAGAAAATGGAGTGCCACCCAGATGGGCTGGGAAAAAGAAAGGGGTGAATAACTTGATTCCTAAGGAATCTCTAACCCCCTATTGGGTTTTGAAAGTTGGGTACTCGTGGGGAAGGTGAGAATGACAAAGCACCCCCACAGCGCCTGGTTCATTGGAACCTGTAATATGCCAAAATTTTTAAATTTTTAATTTTTGAAAATTAAATAAATGATTTAAAAAATATTTAAGTGACAAAGTAAAGTGTGTATATGATATATATATGTAGATATAAATAACATATACAAGTCAATATTTTAAATTGGTCAAAGGTTATTTTAAATTATTGAAATGTAAATTGTATAGTTAGTGGAAGATAATTTTTGATGTTAATTAAGTAATAATATATTTTAGTTGGTAGATAATTAAAGTGAAAAATTATGTGGTTAAAAGTGTAGTGGTTGGATAGAGATGAGTATGGATCATCTTCTTCTTCTTCTTTCTCCATGGAAGGCCAGTTTTCTCCATTAGAGGGAAGGACGAATTTGTCTCTTCCAAGCTCAAGTAATTGAGGGATTTCAAGTGTACAAGTTGGAGATTTGGGGATTTCCTCCATATTTGGTAAGTTTCCAACTTGCTTCCTTGATTTTCCATGAATGTTTTTATATGTGTGAATTGGATTTTTGGTGTAGTCTGTTTAATGGTTGGTATTGGTATGTATTAAGTTGTTTTGAGTAGTTAACTATGATTTTAAGGTTGGATTGAAGAAATGGTTAAGTTTGGTGAAGAGAGTAAGAGTTTTGGGTTATGTAACTTTTGAGTTGTGAAGTCATGGTTTAAATTGTGTATTTTGCTTTTAATTGAGTTGTTTTGATGCATATACATGTATTTTATAGTAAAATGATGGACTTGGTTGAGTTTGAATAGAGTTGGAAAGGGAAAAGAAAGATAACTTTGGATGTGACATTTACGTGTTGATATCAAGAATTTGGCCTGACACGCCCAGTGACACGACCATGTCTTTGGGCATGTCGATGGTTCTATTTTTAGTATTGGTAACACATGAAGTGACACGCCCATGTCACTGAGTGTAACACAACTTTTGTAATGTTATAGTATTGACACTTGTAGTGACACGCCCATGCCACTAAGCGGTTCACAGCTACTGTGATGTAGGAGTTTTGGTACGGGAAGGGACACGCCTATGTCTCTGGACATGTCTTATCTGCTATAATGCAGAGCTAAGGACGTGGTCATTGACACACCCATGTCACTGAGCGTGTCAAAGCTACTGTGTTGTGGTTTTAGGGCATAGTCATTGACACCCCCATGTTGTTGAGCGTGTCATTTGTAGATTTTACCATAGATAGTTCTTTTCCTTATTTTCCTGTGTGTTGCTTATCCTTGGGTTGAGAGGTTATATATATGCCTTTAAGTGTGTTACTAAGTGATTATTTATAATAACATTTGGTTTAGGCTTTGAGGAGACTTGAGTTGCCCAATCCAAGTGTTGAAGGATATCATGGAAGAGAAGGTTGGAAGTGGTGTTTAAGCTTGTTTTGTTGCTTTTAGAGGTAAGTACAAACTTTGAATAATTGATAATATTTGCATGACATTTGCACTTAACACATTTTGGTTGGAAAATGTGTTAAGTTACTTACTACATTGTTTATGCATGAGTAATATGCTATGACTTGTATATTGTCATAAATGCATTATATGTAATGTGAAAAGCCATTGTTAATGGTTAAATTGAATGAAATGTGAACTATGTGCAAAATATGATAATGACCCAAAAGGTTTGGGTAATGTGGTTTGTTGTGTATACATTAAAGATATTATGTAAAGCCATTGGTGATGGCTATATTGTATAAAATGAGATACATTATGATTATATGATAATGTTGATATAAATGAGATAAATGAGGCAATTTGTCTAGCTTGATCATGAGAAAATGATAAAGAGAATGATAATGGAAATATGAAATAATTGTATGTTATTCAATTTTTAGAGTTTTGTGTTTGGCGGCATGCCTATGATGTAGCGGTCCCTTGAAGTTGGGTTGGGCTTAGCTCTTGAAGCCTAGTTGGGATATTACATAGGAGGTTATCCCCATTGTGATATGATCTGCCTTCGGGGCTAACTTTTAAGCAATTACTTGATTTTCCTTCGGGGCTAGACACATGGTGTCAACTTGGACCAAAATAGTAACTCTGGGATTTGAATAACATATTAGATCCTTTGGGCCCATGCTTATGTTTGTTTTTATGTGAATTATGAATGTTCATATGCATTGTGCACTGGCATTGCATTTGAACTTTATTGTTATTAAAGTTTGTAATGCTAGGCTTTTGGCTTAGCGTGATTTTGATTCATCGCGCAGGTGACAGGATAGATCCAGTTGAGCTGGAGAGTTTGTCTAGACCTTGCTGGGTCTAGGTTTGAGATCTTGAGTGCAGAGTTGATTGTTGGACATCAAGATCAGAGACAAACTGTCAGCATATACATATTTTATATTTTTGTACATTTTGACTTCATGTATGTTATATTATATTTTGATGTATATATATATCGTAAACTATTAAGAATGTTTTAGTTAAAAATTTTATAATGAATGCATGTATGTGTTTTAGCAAGTAATATTTTATTTCTTATTTAAATTATATCAGTTAAATTATTTAAGTTTATACATATTCGAAAAGTAAGATTTTTATTAAAATGGGTTATGGAATTCTTGTACCGTATATACGTATATTACATATGTTGAGTTATGTATTGTATGCATATAGGGTATAAGGGTGTTATATAATCGGCCTCCTTTTCAGGTCTTAACATTATAAAATTCTTAATTATAATGATATTATCCATACTACATGCAATCATAAGAATAAATAATCACTTTGTTAAAAACACAATTAGTTGAAACAAAATAAATGAATAGGCACCCATCCATTGATGGAAATATGCCTTTACAATTATTCAATGTCCAAAAGAAAACAAATAAAATGGGATACCCACTAATTGGTGGAAACATATCCTTTACATTGATCCAAATCTTAAAATAAATTAAATAAAATAAAACAAATGAGATACCTATAATGTGGAAACATATACCTCTTACAATTTCTTGAGTAATTAATCAAATAAATCAATAGGCAAATATTTGAGCATTCATTAGAAAATCAAATAAAAATAAATCATCCATCAGCATGTAAAATAAGCATGCATACAAACTTAAGTAAAGCAATATATATATAAATGTAGGGTTTACATCTCAATTAGTGTTTTTTAAATAAAATTAGGGTTTAGAGGGTTTAGATTTAAAAAATAAGATTTTATGGCTAGAAAACTAAACATTATATATATATTTTGAAAGGGATTTAGCTACTGTGAAAATAAAAAAAAAACTAGATAAATTAGGATTTAAGTTTTGTGGAAATTAGGGTTTTAGAAAATTGAGAGAACATATTAGGGTTTGATTTCTGAAAACTGGAGCTTTATAGTTTTTAGGGTTTAAGTGAATTAGGGTTTAGGAAATATTTTAGTTACTGTAAGTTGCTTTCAAATTATTTTAACAGTTGATTTTTTAGCAAATATTTATATAGAATGGAGCTAGTGGATATTTATATTAAATGATCATGCATTAAAAAATCAATAAAAATTAATTTGTATGAAGAACAAGAAATATCATCAAATCATGCTAAGTTTATTAAGGAAATATTTAAAACCTTTCGAATTAAATTAGGTTTTGGCAAAATTGCCTGTGGGCGAGGGCTGCGAAGGCCATGAGCACGGACTGCGAGCACTGGCTGCAAGGGGCTGCAAGATTGCTAGCATTTTGGGCTTGGTTAATGTCTCCCGTGGTGAATTGGCTATGCCAATTTGCCCCAGGCAAGATCTGGGACGAATTGGCAAGGCCAATTTGCCCCTAACAAGGACCTGGGATGAATTGGCAATTCATCCAAGGCCAATTCATCCCAAGCAAGAGCCTATGACGAATAATGAATCGGCTAAGCCAAATTTTTTTGGACTTGATTGATTTGGGATTTTAAAACTGTATCGGACCCATTTTAATCTTTTGAAATTAAAGCAACCTTGAATAGGGCTTTTAAAATTGGACCAAACTAGGTTGAATCTTCTTGAATCTATTTTGGCCTTTTAATTATATCTAATTTTAATTCAGGTCAAAATTACAGGTCCACAGTTTGAAAACTTAGCCCAGGACCCATCGTGATTGGTTTCAGGCTAATGTCCTTTTGGTTAAAAATTAATCTAACTTAATGGAGCCAAGTAAATGAGTTTTTTCTTAACTTTTCCCAAACAAAATAAATTAAGGTGGTGAATCTCCAATTTGCACTTTTCAAAATAAAAAGGCACTCCCTCTTTTTCATAACAAAAGGAGAGTAAATTATTTTCTCATAAATGGAAAATACCATTTTCTTTAAACCCTTGCTTACAGAACTAACGAAAAACCATATGCAGCGGTAACGTATGAGACCAAATTGTAGACCCTTAAATTTGGATTGGTTTAAATTTAAAAGGTTTATGTTGGTCCATTATTAATTTAGATTTCTTGAACTTAGTTTTAGAATTAAATTGGATGTTATATCAAAATTGCAAAAATATTGGCTGAAAATTTAATTATTTTGGACCGGTTTGAGTCGAAATTAATGGCTTTGGTCCAGTTGGTTCTTCCAAATTGATATGGGTACTACCCATATTGATTTGGGAGGGCCAAATCGATATGGGTACTGCCCATATCTATTTGTGAGCTTGCCAAATTGATATGGGCAAGTGCCTCATATCGATTTTGGCAAGCCAAAACAATATGAGGCAATTTCATATTGATTTGCCTAGCCCAAATCAATATGAGTCAATTTCATATCGATTTGGTTGACCAAATCGATATGGAATCTGCCTCATATCGATTTGGCTATACCAAATAGATATGAGGTGCACTCCATGTCGACTTTGGCCTTTAATCCGAGTCCTAAACACAATTGTATCTGCTATTAGACTTCCTAATTAACTTATGAGAGTCGGATTAGATTTAGGGTCAAGGTATGTTTTCCTATAAATATGTGATTAACACAAATAGAGAAGGAGGAACGGGGGATTAATAGATTGGAAGTAAAAGAGAGAGAGAATATCTTAATAAGGGGGAGCAATTAATAATTGGCAAGGAGGTAGTAACCAAAGCAATTAATAAGCACACAGAATTTAAACCAATAGCAATTAAAGAGATAGTAACCATAGTCTAAAGTTTGCCTCATTCCCACCAAAGAAAAGATTGATCTAGGTTGTAGCAATGATTGGATTCATCCATCTAATTTGGAGGAACCAATTAAACGAAGGTTTGATTCCTATGATTAATTAATTTAAATTTACAGCAGCTATTTTGTCATAGTTTTATCCAACAAGATATTTTAATGTTTGATTCCTCTGTTTGTTTCACCTAAAAATACTTAAGTTGTTGTTATAGTCATTATTGAAACCACACTTGAACTTTGATCACCATAAGCCCCAAACCCTAATTTCAAAATCAGAATCTAAAAAACCAAGGTTTCAAACCTTAAAATCTGAATCCTAAAATGCTAAACCTACTCCCCAATCCAAAAACCCTATAACTCTAATGTTATTTTCTAAAGTCCTAAAACCCTAGTTTGATTTCAAATACCCATAAAATCACAGTTTTTCATTTAAACGCTAAAATTATTTTTATAAAAATTCTAAACCCTAATTTTTTCAAGAAACCCTAATTCAAGATGTAAACCTCAATTTATATTTTTACAGCTTTATTTAAAGTTTTAGATTTAATTGTGTAGTTTATTATATGTTTTGATGATTGATTTGTTTAATTTCATTATTTTGTTTATTTAATTTATCATGGATGAATATTTTTTTCAATTATTATTTGTTTATTAAAATTGTAAGAGGTATGTTTCAATGATTGGGTACCTTATTAATTAATTTTCATATAATTTAAATTGTTTTTATATTTTGGGATTAATGTAAGGACACGTTTCCACCTTTTGGTGGGTGTCCTATTTAGTTTTAGATATTAGACAATGTAAGGATACATTTCCATCCTCGGATGGGTGTCCATTTATATATTTTGTTTGAACATTGCTTTGATTTTAATATAACGATGCTTTATTTTAATTGTTGCATGTAGTATGGATAATATCATTATATTTAAGAATTTTATAATACTAAAACCTAAAAAGGAGGCCGGTTCCAATGAACTGGGCATTGTGGGGGGTGTTGGGCTATTTCTCACCTTCCCCAGATGTACCAAACTTTTAAAACCCAATAGGGGTTGGGGGTTCCTTAGGAATTGAGTCATCCACCCCTTTCTTTTTTCCGACCCGTCCGGGTGGCGACTCCATTTTATTCGGGTTTAGGCCCATGTTCTCTAAGGCCCTAATCCTAACAGTGCCAAAGTTGCAAGAACCATTTCACCGAGAGTGGGGGCAAAAATCCCCGATCACAATGGAACTCTGCTGGGGATAGGAGAAGTTGATTCCGTTGGCCTTTTCATTATTCTATTCTTTCTTATTATGATATTATTGCATCATTTAGATTGCATTGTGTGCATGAGTAAGGATGCCCGTGTTACCCGTATTGTGTTATGTAAGGGATATCATACTTTCACTCAAGGTATGGAGATCAAGCATGGCATAGCCACTCATAGCCTTGTACCTTTTGGTATATACTTGCTATGGGAACCTAAGCCTTTCAACCTAAAGACTAAAACTCATGTAATTGGCCTAGTTAATTTCCTTAGGTTTTTACCCCAAATGCTTGTTGTTTGACTATGGTTAATTTATTTTGGTTTAAATCATGGCTTATTTGGTTTGTTCTTTTTCTAATATGACTAAGAACATTGTAAGCTCAAAATAAATTTTTTAAAGTCTAAAAGACCAAAGCTATTTTTAAAACTTTTCAAGATGGTCTTTTGACATAAAACTTTCCTAAAAACAAGTCAAAAATTCTTTTCTCATGACCCAAATACAAAGTCAAAAATCCATTTTTTAAAATCTTTTTACAATTGGCTTAGAAACAAAATTTTTTTCACAGCCTTTTCAAAAGAGCTTACGAATATTTAGGTTAATAATGGAAATACCAAAAATCAATTGTGAGCCTAGTTTATACTGTGAATTATTAATCATGGGCTTATTTTTGGCATGAATCATTAGTTACTTTTTCAAGTGAGAAAATTATTTATAATAAACCTCTTAATTTAGTTTTAATCCAATATAGCATAAAAGTTGCTTTAGTTGATTGGATGGATTAAAACCTAATTAAAGAGAATTATCATGAGTCTATTTCCATGTTCAAAAATATAACTATTGATTGAATCGTCTGAGGGAATTATTCAAAAACAAGATACCCCATGTTGGTATTTTGTTAACCATATACCTAGGAAAAGAGACTCGCCATCTATGTGTGGAAGTTATAAGGTTGGAAGGGACGTTGTAGACCCTTAATTTTTGACCCATTCAAATCCGATAGCCCAAAATAATTTTTATTATATTTTACTTATTTTAATAATATTTTAATTACTAATAATATTTAATAGTTATTTTTAATAAAAATAAAAAATATAAAAAAAATACAAAAATAAAAATGGAAAAAATAAAAAATCGGACTGATCTGCGAGCGTCGCGCAGCAGCCCATTTCTCCGCAGAAATTATCTGTGGCGAATTGGGCAATCCAAAATTTGCCGCAGATGGGAATCTGGGGCTAATTGGGCACTGCCCAATTCGCTGCAGCCAGTTCTTGCACGAATTGGCCCACTGCGCCCGTTTTTGCCACGCAGCCCATGGGCTCGACAGCCAGCGCGCTACCGATTTTTTGACCAAACCTTATTTTATCCAGTTTTCTAATTTTTCCTAAACAATTGGTATTTCCTTATTAAAATAGGATTATGACTCTTTATTTTCCTATAAATACCACATTAAAATAAGAGCAAAGAAAGGAGGACGGAAGAAAGGAGGAAAAAACCATAGAAAAGAAAAACGGACAGAACACAAAAGAGACCTTAAAGAAGAAGGAGAGAAAACCCTAGAAAAAGAATGGAGAAATCCTAAGGATTGGACTGAATCTTTCCAAGGAAAACTAAGAGGAGAGAACATTAACATGGGAGAATTAACAGGAACAAGGGTTGGCAATTGAAATTAATAGAGGATTAAGCCACAAAGCAAAAGAGACAGCAACAATGAGAGAAGAACAACAGTAGCTTTTTGGAGAACGAAGGAAACAACAAATATCAAGACAACCAAAGAAGAAGGCAGAGTACATACTGTCTTCACATTGTTCATCCAGAAATCAATTTGGAGGAACCAACGAATGGAGGTTTGATCCTTAATCATCAATTACTCATGATCACAGCAGCTTCATTTCTTTGATAAATAAAAACATGCATGCAGTAACTTTGTCTTGGAACGCACAGTACCTTGATCTTTGAATATGCAATAAATTGATTTTTGTTTCAATAACTTTAATCATTTGCTTTAATTGACACATGGATCAGTTGATATTCATAACCCCACTTGCATGTTTCATAAAAAACATATAACTATCCAGTAGCTGTCGAGGATTTAAATTAATTGTTAGAATCTATTTTGTTTACTTCATGAATCATGAATTATTTTATTAAAACTCAAAACCTCAAACTATTTTTATCCAAAAGCCTAAACTATTTCATTATTAAACTCCAAAATATTGATTATTTCTCCAAAACCTTAATTTATCTCTCCAAATCAAAAATCATGTTTCAGTAAGTTAAACCCGTAACCCTTTCCCCAAATTATTCTACCTAAAGCCACTAAAAAAACCCTAACTATCCAAAACCCTAGTTTCCAAAACCCTAATTCCTAAACTCTAATTCAAAAACCCTAGTTTCAAAAACCCTAACTATCCAAAACCCTAGTTTCAAAAACCCTAACTATCCAAAACCCTAATTCCAAAACCCTAATTTCGAAACCCTAGTTTTAAAAACCCTAATTCCAAAACCCTAGTTTCCAAAACCCTAGTTTTAAAAACCCTAAAAATCCTAATTTAAAAACCCTAATTACAAAACTTTAGTTTCTAAAACCCTAAGTTCCGAAACCCTAAATTCAATTGATAATTCTTTAAAACCCTAATTTTATATATTTATTGCTTTATTTAATTTTATATTTGATTATATAGTTTATTATATTTTTTGATGGTTGATTTATTTAATTTGTCATGGATGGATATTTTCTTTATTATTATGATTATTATTTATTTGTTTTGGTATTAAAATTATAAGAGGCATGTTTCCACTTTGTGGGTACCTCATTAGTTAAATTTTATGTAATTTAAATCGCTTTTATATTTTGGACCAATGTAAAGGACATGTTTTCACCTTTTGGTGGGTGTTCTACTTAGTTTAGACATGAACGATGTAAGGACATGTTTCCATCTTCGGATGGGTGTCCATTTATTTTATTTGTTTGCACATTGCTTTTATTTTAATATAATGATGCTTTATTTCAATTGTTGCGTGTAATATGGATAATATTGTTATACTTGAGAATTTTATAATATTAAGACCTGCAAAGGAGGGCGGTTCCAATGAACTGGGCGTTGTGGGGGGTGTTGGGCCATTTCTCACCTTCCCCACACGTACCCATCTTTTCGAACGCATTAGGGGGTTGGGGGTTCCTTAGGAATTGAGTCATCTACCCCTTTCTTTTTCCCAGCCCGTCTGGGTGGCAACTCCATTTTTCTCCAGACCTAGGTCCGTATTCTCTAAGTCCCTGAGCCTAAACAGTGCCGAAGTCGCAAGAACCATTCCATCGGGAGTGGGGGTAAAAATCCCCGCTCACAGTGGTGACTCCTCTGGGATAAGAGAAGTTGATTCCATTGGTCTTTATGTTATTCTATTCTTTCTTATTATGATATTATCCATTGCATCATATTAGATTTGCAACTTGTGCGTGAGTTAGGACGCCCGTGTTACCCGTGTTGTGTTATGTAAGGGATACCATACTTTCACTCAAGGTATGGAGATCGAGCATTGCATAACTACTCATAGCCTCGTACCATTTGGTATATACTTGCTATGGAAACCTAAGCCTTTTAACCCAAAGACTAAAGCTCATGTAATTGGCCTAGTTACTTTCCTTAGGATTTTAACGCAAATGCATGTTGTTTGACTATGGTAAATTTATCTTAGCTTAAATCATAGCTTATTTGGTTTGTTCTTTTTCTAATATAACCTACGTATATTGTAAGCTCAAAATAAATTTTTCTTTAATGTCCAAAAGACCAAAGCTATTTTCAAAATGTTTTAAAATGGTCTTTGGACATAAAACTTTTCTAAAAAACAAATCAAAAAATACCTTTTTCATGACCCAAATACAAAGCCCAAAATCCATTTTTTTAAAAATCTTTTTACAATGGGCTTAAAAACAAAATTGTTTTTATCCAACCTTTTCATACATAGAGCTTGCAAATTATTTAGGTCAATTATGAAATAACAAAAATCAATTGTGAGCCTAGTTTATAATAAGAGTTATTAATAATGGACTTGTTTTTAGCATGAATCATTAGTTACTTTTTTCAAGTGAGAAATCTATTTATAATAAACCTCTTAATTTAGTTTTAATCCAATATAGTATAAAAGCTACTATTAGTTGGTTGAATGGATTAAAAACTAATTAATGGGAATTATCATAAATTGATTTCCATTTTTAAATATAACTATTGGTTGAAACATCAGAGGAAATTATTCAAAAACAAGATACCCCATATTGGTATTTTGTTAACCATATACCTAGGAAAAGAGACTCGCCATTCGTGTGTAGATGTTATAAGGTTGGAAGGGATGCTCTACTTATCTTTGTTGATTGTGTTGTTCATACATGCATAAATGCATACATTTGCATCTCATATCATTGATCCTCTCTCTCTCACAGCCCTGGATTACGATAGTTTAACAGCTTACGATAATCCGACTTTCGCCGAAGATGAAGAATCTAGCAACAACTCAATCACTTGCTCACCAAAAGCAATGGAGCCCAAACAAATTCAAAGAATGGTGGATGATGCCCTCAATGCCAAGATGGAAGAAATAAAAGAGGCCATAGCTGAGACCATAAAGAATCAACTAGCTGCAATTTTAGGAAACAATGTCGAAGCATCTACTAGCACCAAGAAAGACAAGGGGAAGGCTAAAGTTGATGAAGTGGCTTTGATGATGATGAGGTGATCATTGATGATGATAATTGGGCTCAATGCTTCCAAGATCCTCAAGACAAAAAAGAGCCGAAGGTTGTTGAGAAGACAACTGTTGAAAAGACCATCCAGTTCCTGAAAGTTTTATACTTGACAGTCCTACAAGGAAGAAGGACAATCACGTTAAGCCAAGAGCTTAGTGGTACAAACTTTGATTCAATATAGATTAATACGATGCTAATGCACAACACATGTGAATATAACAACTCATTACATTATATCTCAATATATTAATCATTTGCATCACATTTCATAATTCACATTAAAGCAAAGACAAGCATGGGCCAAAAAAGGATCTAATATGCTATTCAAATTTCAGATTTACTGCTTTGGTCCATAATGACACCTTATGTCTAGCCCCGTAGGCAATATATATCCATAGATAATCCAACTAGATATGAGATTATGACCCGATTTTTTCACTCAATCTAGCTTCAAGGATTTGTTTTTGAGGCTTACGACCCGGTCTTTTCACCCCAAAAACATCACATTTATCAGCTGGGCCCGGCTTATGACCTGGTCTTTTAACCTGCCCAGCAATTCATAGGCATGCCGCCAAACCCAGAACTCTAAAAATTAAATAACATACTAGGCACACAATTTATTCATTTATCTCATTATCAAATACTTTCATAATTCCGTTCTTATTTTCTCATGATCAAATTAGACACATTGCCTTAATATATCATCCTTTTTCTCACTTTTCTCATTCTTCTCTTTTATATCAATATCAATTTGTTACATTATGTTTTCACATATCTTATCACATTATTCCATATTTCTTTTCATATATAACACATTACTCAATTGCTTTGATACATCAACTTAATTCACATTATGCATATCATAACATATAACTCATTCATTAACAATATATAAAGTAACTTAACACATTTTCCAACCAAATGTGTTAAGTCCCAATGTCATGTAAATGTATGCAATCATTCACAGTTTGTACTTACCTCTAAAATTAACAACACCACTCTATTAACCTCCTCTTCAAGATGTCCCTCAATCTTTGGATAGGGTAACTCAATTCTCTTCAAAACCTAATCCAAAGGCGATTATAAATGCTCACTTAGTGATTCACATAAGAAATAAGAAAAAGAACCATCTAGGGCAAACTATACACTTGACACGCTAAACAGCACGAGCGTGTTCATGGACGTGCCCTAAACCCACAACACAAAAGCTTTGAAACTCTTAGTGACATGGGCATGTCACTGGTTGTGTCAATCCTCCTCCACCACAGTGGCTATGACACCCTGAGTTACATGGGCTTGTCACTGGACGTGTCAATCCTCCAACAACACAGTAGCTATGACACGCTCAGTGACATGGGCGTGTCACTAGACTTGTCAATACTACTGCACAGAAGCTGTGACAACCTCAGTGACATGGGCGTGTCACTGATCGTGTCACCCACACTGAAAACAGAACCAACGACATGCCCAAAGACATGGCCGTGCTACTGGGCGTGTCAAGACAAAAACCTGAAGTCGACACCAAAAATGGCACATCCAACAAATATCTTTCTTTACCCTTTTCAACTCCAAACAAACTTAACCAAAACCATCAATATACCACAATAAACTTGCATAACATCAAAACAACTCAATTACATGCATCAAAACACAATCACAATCATATTTCACAACTTAAAACTTACACAATCCACAACTCTTCTTTTCTTCACCAAACTTAACCCTTTTCTCTTCAATCAAAGTTAACAAGACAAAACACTTCAAACATACCAAAACAACCATAAACCCATCTACATAAACAATCCAACAAACTCATAAACACACTCTCTTCTCAAAAGAAATCAAAGAAACAATTTGGAACTTACCAAATGTGAAGAAAAATCCTTAAAACTCCAACTTGATCTCTTGAAATCCTTCAATTGCTTGAGTTAGGAAGAACAAAATCTCTCTATTGATAAAGATGGTGGTGGCCAGCCCAAAGAAGAAAGAAGAAGATGAAGAATAAAGTTAACCACAAACTTCTCTTTTAACCAACACCTTTTCCCCAAATCACTCTCCACCAAGCTTTAATTAATATTATATTAATCCTAATTATGTCATCTTCCACTATCCTTAATTTAATTACTATTTAATAAAAGTATCTCTTGACCATATTAAGACATTAATTTGTATATATTGTATATATCTTCATATAAACAACATATACACATCTTCCTTCCTCTTATCTTTTTACTTAATTAAAGATATACTTTAAATCATTTAACTCAATTTCAACAATTAGCATTTCTAAAATTTTATGGTATTATTTGGGATATTACAATTCTCCCCCTCTACAAATAAATTTTGTCCTCGAAATTTCCTATTCTCAAGTCTGGAATAACTGGGGATACTGATCTCGCATCACTTGCTCACTCTCTCAAGTTGCCTCTTCCTTAGCATAATTCTTCCAAAGAACCTTCACAAGTGTCACTTTCTTATTTCTCAACTCTTTCACTTCATGTGCCAAAATAGCCATTGGTTCTTCTTCAAAAGTCAGATCTGGACTTACCTCAATGGATTCTACTGATAAAATATTAGATGGGTCTGACCTATACCTCTGTAACATAGAAACATGGAAGATATTGTGAATTCAATCCAAATCAGGTGGCAAAGCAAGTCTATAGGCCACTGGTCTAACTCTCTCAGTACCTCATAAGGTCTAATAAAATGAGGACTCAACTTCTCTTTACGGCAAAATCTCAAAATTTTCTTCCAAGGAGACACTTTCAAAAATACTTTATCTCCAACACTAAACTCTATGTCTCTCCTCTTCAAATCTAAGTAGGATTTCTATCGATTTGAAGCTGCTTTCAACCGATCTCAAATTATCTTCAATTTCTCTTCTGTTTCTTTAATAAAATAGGGACCAACAAACTTACCTTCTCCAACCTCACTCCAACATAGAGGCATCCTGCATCTTCTACCATACAATGCCTCATAAGGTGCCATTTTAATACTAAATTGATGACTGTTATTATAGGCAAATTCAATCAGTGGTAAGAACTTGTCCCAACTCCCAGAGAAATCAATGATACAACTTCTCAACATATCCTCTAAAATCTGTATCACTCTCTCTAACTGCCCATCTGTCAGAGGATGGAATGCAGTGCTAAAATGCAACCGAGAACCCAAAGCATCAAGTAAACTCTTCAAAAATCTCGAAGTGAACCGGGGATATCGATCAGATACTAAAGAAATTGGTACTCCATGCAATCTTACTATCTCTCTGATATACAGCTCAACTAACTTCTCAAGAGAATAGTCCATCTGAACTAGAAGAAAATGAGCTGTCTTCGTCAACCGATCAACAATCACCCAGATGGCATCATGCTTCTTCTGAGTTAAAGGTAAACTAGTCATAAAATCCATCGTTACACACTCCTATTTCCACTATGGCACTGATAAAGGTTGGAGCAACCCCAAAGGAACTTGGTGCTCGGCCTTTACTCTCTGACAAGTGAGACATTTGGATACGAACTCCGCTATGTCTTTCTTCATACCTGACCACCAATAATATTGCTTCAAATCATGATACATCTTAGTATTCCCAGGGTGCATAGAAAAAGTCGACTGATGTGATTCCTCCAAAATAGTCTTTTTCAATCTTACATCATCAGGAACACACAATCTATCTTTGTACCAAAAACTGCCATCACTCCTCACAAGAAAATCTCGGCTCTCCCCTTTTTGGCAATTCAAAACAATTTTTTAGATTTTCTTATCTGCCAAGTGAGCCTCTCTAATAAGATCCAACAAGACTAGCCTCAACTGCAACTGAGCTAACAAAGCACCATCATCACACGATTCAAATCTAGCATGCAACGCTCTCAACTTCACAAGAAAAGAGAGGGAATAAGCATTCAAACCTGCCAAAGACTTCCGACTCAGGGTATCAGCAATAACATTTGCCTTGCCAGGATGATAATCAATCAAACAATCATAATCTTTAATCAACTCTAACCATCATCTTTGCCGAAGATTCAATTCTCTCTAAACCCCCAAATACTTCAAACTCTTGTGATCCGTATAAATGAAACACTTCTTCCCATAAAGGTAATGTCGCCAAATCTTCAAAGCAAAAACTATGGCTGCCATTTTCAAATCATACGTCAGGTAATTAAACTCATGTGGCTTCAACTGCCGTAAAGCATAAGCTATGACTCTACCCTCCTGCATCAAAACACATCCTAAACCACTATGTGAAGGATCACTGTAAATCACATATGGTTTATCTAGACTTAAAAATAATTTGGGTTCTGGACCCGAGGTAAGTTCTAGACTTAATTTGGGTTCTGGACCCAAAGTAAGTCCTATAGTTAAAAAATAATTTAGCTTTTGGACCCTAGATAAGTTCTGGACTTAAAAATAATTTGGGTTCTGGTAAGTTCTAGACTTAAAAATAATTTGGGTTCTGGACCCGAGGTAAGTTCTAGAAAAAATTTAGCTTCCTCACTACCTCTTACTTCTTCAAGGTTTTCTTTTGACCGAAAAAATTCAAAAGTCCCAAGTCCGGTTAAAAATTTTAGTTCCAGAATTTCCCCTTTTTTCTGTGTTTTAATGTGGTATTTATAGGAAAAATAAAAAACCTTCTTCTAATTATCTCAGGAAATAATAACCATTTACGAAAAGAAAAAAAATAGAATTGGGTTTCGGAAAAAACTGCGCTGGCAAAAATTACACTAGCAAAAATAACACTGGCAAAAATTGTTGAGGGCTACGGGCGGACCAGCTATGAGAATATTCGAGAACTGCGTGTGAGCTACAAGCGCAGGCCAGCCAATTCACAGCAGGAATTTCCTGCGGTGAATTGGCTTGTGGCCAATTCGCCACAGTTTTTTCCTTCGGCGAAGAAAATTTTTCATTGCTGATTCTTCTGTCGTCAATTTTTATTTATTTATATATTTATCTTTCTTTACTGTTACCTTTTTTATTTTTATTAAAAATAAATATTATAAGTAATGAATATTAAAATAAATATTATCTAATTAAAATACTACAAAAATTATTTTGGACTATTTTTTAAAAAAAATATTGGATTGGACTGGGTCAAAAATTAAGGGTCTACAGCAGTCTCAACTCTCCTCATTTGATCTGTACATCAGAAAACAATTATAACATGCTAAGAAAATCTTAGTGGTCCTTATGTATTCTCAATATGCAAGAAAAAAAAATTAAAGAAAAGAGATCTATACATTAAATAATTTAGAAACAATGAAATGTATTACTTTCGAAATGTTAATTAAAGAAATTAATAAATTCATTGAAAATTGAAATACTAAACATAATTAATTTTAGAATTGAGTAATTCATCGATAACTATATAACATATTATTTTTAATATAGTTAATTACTTTAATTATGCACATACACACTGAACTCAGATTCTAGTTTTGGATAACGGGTCACTGTTGGCAATTTAATGCCCACTATATAAAATTTTGGCCAATAGCCCACTATTGCATGAATGTCCATTGAGTATGATAACATAGAGTGTCTATTGATGGCACAGAGTGCCCACTATTACTTTGGATATCCTCCCTTTGGCTAGCCATTCAATCTCAAGCTATATCTAAAATCAGTATGTTTTGGGCAATTCATTGGTTTTTAACTAACATTAAATTATGTATAGCACTATAATGAAACAATTCTTTTGTCAACACTTAGTATCACACATATTTATCATATATTCAAAATAATTTTATCACACTTTTTGTTAGGGTTAATTTCACATATTCTTTACAACTTAAGACATTATAGTCATTTAAAAAGACAAGAAAAAGAGCCATTTTGGGCAAATTTCTGCAAGTGACATGCCCAGTCACATGGGCGTGTCATTGACCATGTCATAAGCTCATTCTCACAAACGTTTTGACACGTCCAAGAACATGAGTGTGTCTCTGGTAGTTCCATTTAAGTTGCATTACAATAGCTAAGACACGCCCATTGACACGGGCGTGTCACTGGCCATGTCATTTAACTTGCATTACAGTAGCTACGACATGCCCATTGACATGGGTGTGTCACTGGCCATGTCATTTAAGTTGCATTACAGTAGCTACGGCATGCCCATTGACAAGGGCGTGTCATTGGCCGTGTCATGTAATATCCCAAAATTTACCTTAAAAGTTTTGGAGTTATTATTGTATTTGGACTCAATGTATTTGTTTAATTGGAAAGAGGATAGAAGTGAAGAGAGTGTATATGATATATATATATGGAAATGTGTAGAACATATACTTCACATATGCATAAAGTATATATTGGTGTTGGAAAGGTGAATATATATAATCAATAATAATAATAAAAGAAAGAAGGAAAGAAAGTCAAAAGGAGTAAGAAGATATTTTGGATATAATAATAATAATAATAATAATATTATTATTATTATTATTATTATTATTATTATATATAAGAGATAAGAACAAAGAAAGAAGAAATTCTTTCTTTCTTTCTTCTTCTTCTTCTTCTTCGTGTACGAGAGAGAGAGAGAGAGAGAGAGAGAGTTATGTGATTTTGTGTTTTATATACCAAATTTCTTAAGGATTTCAAGAGGATTGAAGATAGAGATGAAGAATTGACAAAGGATTCAAGTAAGTAATTATTTCTTTAAATTGATTTTCATTGTTTGAGTTGGGTTTGGTATGGTTGATGTGTGATGATGATGATATTGAAAGATTGAAGTATATATGTGTGTTAATTTGGTAATTGGATGATGATAATATGATTATTTGTGAAGTTGATGATGAATTGTTGAATAAGGGTTTAGTTTGGTGAATTTGGGGATTTGATAAATTGGTATATGAGTGATGTTTATAATGATGATTGGTGTGTGTTTTGAGTGTTGTTGATGTTTTGGTAAGTTTGTTATGGTTATTGGGTGTGTTTGATGAAGATTGTTTGAAGTGAGTAATGATAAAAAGATGGGTATTGTTGGATGTTGTTGTGTGTTGATCGGAATCTGGGTTTTTAGTCGGACACGCCCAGAGACACGGCCAGTTTGTTAGGCGTGTCGTTGGTTCTGTTTTCTGGAGTTGGTAGCACGAGCAGTGACACGCCCGTGTTATTGAGCGTGTCATAGCTACTGTGAGTTTGGAGAATTGACACGGCCATGAGCACGCTCATGTTGATTGGACGTGTTGATGTTTTTGAGATACAGAATGTATTACACGCCCAGTGACATGCCCGTGGTTATGAGCGTGTCAATGTTTCTGTGTTGTGGAGTTAGGGCACGATCAGGAACACGCCCGTGTTGGTGAGCGTGTCATGTGTAGAGTTTGCCCTAGTTGATTCTTATTTATGTTATCTCATGTGTATCTCTAAGTAAGTGTGTATGCTCACTTTTGGATTAGGTTTTAAGAGATTGAATTGCCCCTAATCCAAGTATTGAAAGATTCATGGAAGAGAAGTTTAGATGGGTGTGAAATTCTTTGGAGGTAAGTACTAAATCTTATTTGATTATATTATTGATAAATATATATTAATAATGTATAGGCTATGAAATATGAAAGATATGAATGTATAATAAAATATATGAAATGTGAAAGCATTCAATGTATATATGTGTTATGAATGGTGAAAGGTGTGAGGATAGGATAATGAAATTGATTGTGTATACTTGAATGATGAATGGTTATGTATATGTATATATATATATATATAAAAGATAAAGTATGAAATGTATTTGATATGGAATATGAAAGATGTGATATTGTGATGAAATATGAAATGTGAAAGAGATGTGATATTGTGATGAAAAATGAGTTGTGAATTGAGATATGATGATGTATGAAGCCATTGTTATTGGCTATAATATTGAAAATGGGATAAATGAGGCATGTTTGCCTAATTGATGCCATTGTGGTTGGCTATGATGATGTAAATGATGATTGAGGCATGTTTGCCTAATTGATGCCATTGTGGTTGGCTATGATGATGTAAATGATGATTGAGGCATGTTTGCCTAAATGATGATGAGAATGAGAAAGAAATTGATAAATGTATTGTGTGGCTAATGTGTTATTCCATTTTCAGAGTTTGTTGTTGGTGGCATGCCTAATAAGTGTAACAATCTCTTGAAGTTAGGTTGGATTGAATCCTTGAAGCCTAATTGAGATGTTACCACCCTTGAAGCTAGGTTGGATTGGTTCTTGAAGCCAAGTTGGGTTGATGCTTAGCATGCTTTGCTCCCCTTGAAGCTTGGTTGAATCAAATCCTTGAAGCCTAGTTGGGTAAATGATAATGATAAATGTGATAATTGAACCAAAGCATTACTCTGAAAATTGAATGGCATATTAGTATTGTTTGGGCCCGAGTCTGTCTTTGTTGTCAATATGATATACAAATGTTGAAATAAATGAGTAATGAGATCTATGGATGACTTTGTTGGCAATGTGACTCATGATTGTGAATTGTGAACAAAATAATGCTATGAAGTATGTTGTGTAATGTGAATATTGACATACTAATTATGAGTATTAATGATGGATTGCAGATAATGAGTCGATTGAATGATATAATGATTGCCTTTCTTGAAAATGTGATTCATGAAGGATGGATTATGGATAATGAACTAAATGAATGAGATAATGAAATAGAATGTTATGAATTATGATATGGTAGTATCATATAAATGAATTATTAGAAAAAGAAACTATGTTGAAATATGTTATTGTGAAATACAATATGACATATAATGTGTATATGAGGTAAAAGTGGTAAATATCATGTTAATGATTGTTCTACTAAGTTATGGAATTATGTTGATTGTAATGTTATATATGTATATGTCCGTAATGTATGAGATTAATAGGAATATATGAAGAATGCATTGAAAAAGGGGAAAACAGAATAAGAAAACATGATGCTAAAAATATGAGGTATGTTTATCTTGTAATGTACATTCTAGTATTTATTTGTACTACTAAGCTTTTGAGCTTAGTGCGGTTATATTAATCGCGCAGGTAAATAGGTGATGGATCTGGAGTTTAACCACTATATCGAAGAGGGCAAGTGTAGTTCGAGACCAACTAGAAGGTGGTGCATGCATGTACAAGTTAATTATTTTTCATTTTCATAAGAACGTATTCATATGTAAAAATGAATCTTTGAAAGAGACAATGTAACTTATATACATATGTATTATCATCAAAAGGAGAATGATTTTGTAAATACTTTCATATGATTAAATGTATTGTTGTTTTAGAATTAAAGTAAAGATTTTTAAATGGTAACTAAAAATGACATTCTTATACTCTATATACGTATTGTATGTGTACTCGGTATATGTACAGTACTTATATAGGATATGAGGGTGTTACATGTCATTTATCTTTTACCACAGTAGCTATGACACAGCCAATGGCACGGGCGTGTTACTGGTCATGTCTTCAATGTTGAAACACAGCATCGTTGACACACCCAGTGACATGGCTGTGTCACTGATGGTGTCAAGCAAAACTTTGTATTTTGAACACTTATCAACTTAAATTCCCTATATCCAAATATATGATATCAATGGATCAAAACTAGTTTTTTTTAAAATAGAAAGAGCATATATCAAATATTTTTCAGTAAAAACTCATCAAGACAACTAAATAAATCATTTTAAACAATAAATTCATAGAAATTCAAATAGTTGTAAATAAAAAATACATAAGCACATACCTCTTTAAACTCTTCTTTTTCTCTAATAACTTGTTGATAATCTCAACTTTTCCAGCTTAATCTTCTAAAAACTTATAACTAGATATTATTTTCTCTTAGGTTTTGATCAAAGTCTTGGAAGGAAGGAAGAAAGAAGGATTTTTGATGGTGAAGATGGTGATGAAGGTGGAAAGAAGAAAGAAGAAGAAAGAAAGAGAAGTTTCTACATAAATACACCTGTCCATACACCTGTATATATACATACATGGCTTAATCTACTATGGCCAATCTCATCTTAGTTACGGTGTACCCTCTTTCTTATGCCGGTGATGAAGAATCCAGCAGCGACTAAATCTCCTTTTCACCAAAAGCAATGGAGCTCAAACAAATTCAAAGAATAGTGGATGATGCCCTCAATGCTAAAATGGAAGAATTAAAGGGGGCCCTAGCTGAGATCATGAAGAATCAAATGGCTAAAATGTTTGGGAACACTGCGGAAGCATCTGTAAGCACCAAGAAAGACAAAGGGAAGGCTAAGGTTGGTGAAGTGGCTTTTGATGATGACAAGGTAGTCATTGATGATGATGATGACTAGGCTCAATACTTTCAAGATCCCCAAGACAAGAAGAAGGAGCCAAAGGTTGTTGAAAGATCAGCCGTGGAGAAAACTGAAAATTCAGATGTTGAGAAGTTGATTGCTGACCTGGAAAAGAAGTTTGAAAAGAAGTTGAAAACTAAAGAAATGTCTGAGGTTGGCAAATTGTTTGAGCTAGATGAAGAGGTTTTGTACAAGTTCAAGATGCCATTCTTTGCCAAGTTAGATGGAATCAGAAATCCTCACCTCCATGTGAAGCAGTATATCACTGCTATGCAATCTGTCGGAGCTACTAAGGCTCAAACCCTAAGGTACTTCATGCTCTCATTGGATCCCATTATCAAAAATTGGTTAATACCTTAGGTGATGGGACACAAAAGAGTTGGGATCTGCTATACAATTCCTTCATCTAACAATATCGATACAATGTTGAATTTGAAGTTACTCTAATGGAGGTGGAGTCCATTAGACAAAGGTCGAATGAGAACTTCATAGATTATATGAAGAGAAGGAGGAATAAGGCTGCATTGCTCAAGAGAAGGCTTGATGAATCCGATCAAATTAGAATGACTATGAGAGGAGTATTACCTAGCCTTCATGAAAGGATGTCTCATACACTCATTCCGGATTTCAAGGACCTTTTGCAAGCTGGTCTACAAATTGAAGAGTGGGAAAGAGAGAAGAACCACTTTTCAATAAGAAGGAACGAGAAAGGAAACTACTAGTCTGGTAGCCAAAGCATCCAAAAGGTAGTTAGTGTTAATGCTACTGGCCAAGGAGGAAGAAGGCAATTTTCAGAATTGGAGAATCCGCTATCTTGGGTCCTCAATAAATTACAAAAGAATGGATTATTACAACCCTTAAATCCTCGTCCTTTGCCTAACCATCCCCCACCTAATTTGAACACTAAGGCATTTTGTCAATTCCATCAAATGCAAGGGCACGACACGGATATACCTGTGAGGTTGAGGCATGAGATCAAGAATTTAATTAATAGTGGGAAGTTGCCCGAGCCCAACAAGCCAAACGCCAAAGACAATCCACTGCCAAGGTTCAATAGAGTACCACCACTGGCAACCTTCATGATTAGAGGAGGTGTGCATGAAAGTTTTGTCATGTCATCTTTCCAAGATGTGGATGGAGAAGCAACCAAATAAGAAGTGGTATTTGGCAAAGTTGAACAAAATCTGGTTGGAAAAGAAGTAGCAATCTGTGTTGTGAATGAGTTTTGGGATTCAAGCGATAGTGATGATGATCTTGGACCCAAGAAGGAGGAATGGTCCTGGTCCGAGCATGAAGAAGATGAAGTGATGGACACTAGATCTTGTAAGACTTATGCAAGGCCACCACCAAAGGAAGTAGAGGTTAATAAAGGAAAGGAAGCTGAAGTTAGGAATAAAGAAGAGGAAGATGACACTGTGCTTAAGCAATTAAAGAGAACCTAAGCAAGCATCAGTATTTAGGACTTATTGGCCACTTCCAAGAAGCACCTTATGTAGACCCTTAATTTTTGACCCAGTCTAGTCCAATATTTTTTATATAGTCCAAAATAATTTTTATGGTATTTTAATTAAATAATAATTATTTTAGTATTTATTATTTATAATTGTTAATAAAAATTAAAAAAAGAAATATTAATAAAGTTAAAAATATATAATAAATAAATAAATAAAAATCAACGATGAAAAAATCGACGACAAAACATTTCGTCACCTAAAGTGAATCGACTTGGCCAATTTCCCGCAGGAAATTCCTGCGGTGTATGGGCTCGAGTCAATATTTATTTGTGTATTGTAAGTATTTATGTTTAATTTCCTTTATTATGATTATTCAAAATACAGTAGCTTTATTCAAAATATAAACCCTAAACCCTAATTTATTCAAGCCATAAATCTTAATTAATTCTATTTTCAAATCTTCACAGTAGCTTCTTCTTTCTATATAATAGTGTTAGTTTTCTTAGAAACCATAAAACCCTAATTTAAAACCATGACCCCTAAACCCTAATATCTTAAGGTTCCAAAATCCTAATTTCATGATGTTAGCCCTAAACCCTAATTTGATTAACCAAAAAACTTATTACTTTCTTAAAATTATAAAACCAAATCCATTCCTTTTTTTTAAAAATTCTCACAGTAGCCTAAATAATAATAATAATTCCAAAACCCAAGAAACCCTAAATGTTAATTAAAGAACTCTAAATTGAGACATAAACCTAAATTTGTATCTTTATTTGCTTTATTTAATTTTAGATTTGATTATGTAGTTTATTATATGTTTTGATGGTTGATTTATTTAATTTCAATGCTTGATTTATTTAATTTATCATGGATGGATATTTTCTTTATTATTATGATTATTATTTATTTGTTTTAGTATTAAAATTGTGAGAGGTATGTTTCCACTTTGTGGGTACCTCATTAATTAATTTTCATGTAATTTAAATTGCTTTTATATTTTGGACTAATGTAAAGGACATGTTTCCACCTTTTGGTGCATATCTTATTTATTTTAGACATGAACGATGTAAGGAAATGTTTCCATCCTCGGAAGGGTGTCCATTTATTTGCTTTGTTTGGACCTTACTTTGATTTTAATATAATGATGCTTTATTTTAATTGTTGCATGTAGTATGGATAATATTGTTATATTTAAGAATTTTATAATATTAAGACCTACAAAGGAGGCCAGTTTTAATGAACCGGGCATTGTGGGGGTGCTGGGCCATTTCTCACCTTCCTCATACGTACCCAACTTTCTGAACCCATTAGGGGGTTGGGGATTCCTTAGAAATTGAGTCATCCACCTCTTTCTTTTTCCCGGGCCGTCCAGGTGGTGACTCCATTTTCTCCGGGCTTAGTCCCGTGTTCTCTAAGATCTCGAGCCTAAACAGCGCCGAAGTCTCAAGAACAATTCCACCGGGAGTGGGGGCAAAAATTCCTGTCACACCATGAAACTATGGCCAAAGCCTTGGCTAGAATGCCAATTTCCACCTCTAAAACACCGAAGGAGCTGGTTAACTTCATGAAAGTTGAAGGAGTGATGAAGTGTGAAGATATTCAAAAGAAGGGTGAAGCTGACATAGGAATGGTATCTTTATTAGATGCGGATTTACCGAAAGAGGGGAGAGATCACATTCGCCTTCTCTTTATCAAAGTAGAAATCAAAGGAAAAAGGACCCCATGTGTAATGGTTGATGATGGGTCCACCATAAATGTTTACCAACTTAAAATTTTGCCAAAGCTAGCTATGTTAACAAGGGATCTAAGCCCAACCAAGGTAACCATTAGGGCTTATGATAATACCAAGAGGCACGCCGAAGGGACATTCAAAGCTGTTGTGAAGGTTGGTCGAATTGAATCTATTGTTGAATTTGTGGTTTTGGACATACTTGTTACTTTTCCTCTACTTTTGGGACAACCATGGTTTTATCCTCTTAGTAGAGTTCCTTCCACCCTTCATCAAAAGATCATGTTTCCTAACAAAGAAGAGATGGTGGTCACCGAGGCCGAAGAAAATGAGGTGGTCAATGCTCTAATCATTGAGAGACCTTTCAATGGTTTTCAAGTAGTTGCAATTTCTAATAGTGAAGTAGTGGACTCCAAGGTCTTGAACATGATGAAGAACATGAGCTACCTTCCTGTTGCCGGTCTTGGAATGGGCAAGGTCGGTGTGACAAAGTTTCCAGATTTCAAGACTCAAACTTCCAAGAAAGGGTTAGGGTGTGAAGAAGCTAGCAAAGATGTTCATCCAAAGAAGAATGAGAAGATGAGCTTCCCACCACTTGAAGAGATCTTTGTCAAAGCTCCGGGCATGGGACCACTCCAATGAAAGCCCGAGCCAATCATGTTCATGGGAAGTTGATTTTGGGTTTTGAAATTTTTGCGGATGTTGCCAAGTTAGTGGAACAAATGAAGAAAGAGCTCACCCTACCAACCAACAAGGAGCCCAATTCGAAAGGGGAGAAGGAAGCTATCTTGAAAGCTGAGAAGACTCCAGAAGAGGTTGTTGCCCTGGTTGAAGAGAAGTTTGAAGATGTTCTGCTTTATGACCTTGAGAATAATGATTTTGATTTTAATTTGTTTACTTTGTATGAGGATGATGATATTTTATTTTACAAAATGAATGCAATAAGTTTGATTTCTCTTACCTATGTGATGTTTCTCCTCATGGTTGCATACGTTCAAATAATGGTTACATGAACATCTTTAATATTAACTCTGTCGATACACAATCATTAAATTTGGGAATAACCAAAAATTCTAAAAATATTAGCATAACATCCAACCTTAATCCTGATGAGAGAGAGATTTGAAAAAATATTCAAAAAATATGAAGAAGTATTTTCTTATTATTATGAGGATATGCCTGGAATAGATCGAGATATAGTTGAACATCTGATTCCTACTTACACCCATATGAAACCTGTCAAACAAAAGTATAGGCGGTTAAGACTAGAATGGGCTGAATTGGTTAAAGAAGAGGTCACTAAAAGAATACAAGTAAAGATCCTTGAAGTGATAGATTATCCAGATTGGCTAGCCAACATAGTACCAATGCAAAGAAAGATGGAAGAATTAGGGTTTGTATCGACTATAAAGATTTAAACAAAACTTCCTCTAAAGATGATTTTTCTTTACCCCATATAGATGTCCTAATTGATAGTGTAGCCTCTAGCGTGCTACACTCATTTGCAGATTGGTTTTTTTGGATACAACCAAGTGTTAATGGCCCAAAAGGATAAAGCTAAAATTTCCTTCATTACTACATGGGGTATATTTTGTTACTAGGTAATGTCGTTTGGGTTAAAGAATGCTAGAGCAACCTATCAACGGATGGCCACCACATTATTTCATGATATGATGCATAAAGAAGTCAAAGTGTATGTTGATGATATGATCATGAAGTCGGATACAAGGGTACAACACTGCCAAACTTAGAATTATTCTTCGAGAGAGCAATGAAGTATAAGCTAAGGTTAAACCCGAAGAAATGTGTGTTTGGGGTTACCTCTGGCAAGTTGTTGGGACATGTGATTTGTCCAAATGGTATTGAGATTAATCATAACAAGGTTAAGGTGATTGGGGATATGCCAATCCCTAAGACGGAGAGAGAAGTTGGGTTTATTGGTAGATTACAATTCATTAGCAGGTTTATAGCAAAGCTCACCACAATCTGTGAACCTATCTTCAAATTGCTTAAAAAGAATCAGCCAGTCATGTGGAATGAAGAGTGTCAAAAGGCCTTTGAGCGCATAAAAGAGTATCTGCTAAATCCACTCATTTTGAAACCACCTAAAACTGGTAAACCCTTGTTACTATACTTAGCAGTAGAAGAAGAATCAATAGGAGCCATGCTAGCCCAAGCAGATGAGTCGGGGTTAAACACGCAGTCTATTATTTGAGTAGAAAGCTCTTACAATATGAAATTAAGTATTGTATCATTGAAAAGATCTGTATAGCTATGGTTTGGTCATCTAAGAAGTTGTGGTATTACTTTCAATCTTATAGTCTGCAAGCAATTTTCAGGTTGGATCCGGTAAAGTACTTAAGGGAGACACCCTCTTTGATTGGGAAGTATGGGCAACGGTTGATAATATTGGAAGAACTTGAGATTGAGTATATAACCAGGAAAATAATCAAAGGTAGAACGTTGGCAGAATTCGTCGCCTAACAACCATTACTAGATAGCGAAGAGGTAATCTTGGAATTTCTCGATGAACATTTAGAGGCCATAGAAGTACAAGGATGGAAAATGTATTTTGACGGAGCAGTGAATAGGAAAGGAGCAAGTTTAGGAGTCATACTAGAATCACCCAAAGGAGAACTTATCCCTTTATCCAAGAAGTTGAAGTTCAGGGCGACCAATAACATGGTGGAGTATGAAGCATGTATCTTTGGTTTGAAAACCTTTATGATTATAAAGGTGGATAAGGTGCAAGTCTTTGGCAATTTATTGCTAGTAGTATCCTAAGTAAATAGAGAGTGGGAGTTAAAAGAAGTGAAGTTAAAACCATACCAGCATTACTTGACCATGATGAAAAAGAACTTTAAGGAGTGCAGGTTTGTACACCTACCAAAAGAAGAAAACCAGATGGCTGATGCCCTAGCCACATTGGCTTCGGTATGGAAAAATCCTGTCAACTTATTCCTTAAGCCTCTAATTTTAACCAGTTCATAAACTCCTTGCTGTGAATATGAGAAAATTATGGAAAGTGATACAGACCATGATGCGTGGTATGACACTAGAAGACGATTTTTGGAGGAGAAAGAATACCCGTTGGGGGAAACAAAGAAAGAAAGAAGAGCCATAAGATGATGGTCCTTACAATGCATCACCTTTTATGGAGAGTTATATTGAAGATGGCCTAATAGGGTGCACTTGAGATGCTTGAGGAATCCTGAAGTGGAGCATATCATGTCGAAAATACACATAGAAAGTTGCAGTCCACACATGAGTGGTTTAGCCCTAGTTAAGAAGACAATTCGACAAGGTTACTACTAGTTGACCATGAAGAGAGATTGTATTGAGTTTGTCAAGAAGTGCTAGCAATGTTAGATGTATGGTAATTTGAATCAGATGCCTCTGAAGAATTGCATTCTATATCTTCACCCTGGCCCTTCGCAACTTGGGGGATTGACATTATAGGAGAGATACACCCGACGGCTTCAAATGGTCACTGTTTTATTGTAGTAGCAGTAGATTATTTTTCAAAATGGGTCGAAGCTGAATCTTTCAACAAACTGGTGGCAAGGCAAATGACTAGATTTATTGAAAGGAATCTCATCTGCAGGTATGGGGTCCCACACAGTGTGATATCAGACAATGGGGTACAGTTTCAAGGTGCAGTTAAGGACTTATTCTCAAAGTACCAAATCCATCATCACTGATCCTCCCCTTATAGATTGAAGGCTAATGGTGCAATAGAAGCAACAAATAATACAATTAAGCATATCCTGTCCAAGATGACCAAGACATATAGGGATTGGTCAGAGATGCTTCCTTTTGCTTTGTAGGGATACAGAACAAGTGTATGAATGCTGACTGGAATGACATCATTCTCTTTGGTTTATGGGATGGAGGCAGTGTTGCCAATTGAAATTGAGATTAAGTCATTAAGAGTGGTCTTAGAAGCTAAACTACCTGAGACATAGTGGGTAGTGAGCAGGTACACATAGTTAGCTTTACTAGAAGAGAGGAGGTTAAAAGCACTATATCATCATCAATCGTATCAAAGGAAGATAGCCAAAGTCTATAATAGAAGGGTTAAGATCAGAAAGCTCAGAGTCGGTGACTTAGTGTTAAAGCAATGTAAGCCTAATATATCTGATCCAAGTTGGAAATTTTGCCTAGTTGGGAAGGACCATATGTTGTGAAACAAGTCATGAACAAGGGTGCAGTCAAGTTATCAGACATGTATAGGAATGAGTTTAGTGAGCTAGTGAATATTGAGAGGTTGAAGAGGTTTTTTGCATAAAAAAGAGCTCGCTAATTTGAAAATCGAAAAGGGTAGCCTAGGCAAAAGTTAGAGCAGTCCACTAGTTTTGAAAACCCAAAAGGGCGGGCTAGGCAACAATTAGGGCTAGGTAAGAGAAAATTGTCAATTAAAAAACTCGAAAGGGCTAGTTGGAGACATGAGTGATCTTGTGTATGCCGGATTTATGTTTGGTTATTCCCCAATTTAATAAAACAGAATTAATATTAAAATTATTTTATATGCACTATTTTAGTATTTGACCAAATATGGATAAAACAAATAAACACAATAGTGAAAAATGATGACAAATTATAAAAGAAAAGATACATCTCTTATTATTGTTTTCATTATTTTTATATCCTAACAATAATCTTTCTAAAGAAAATGACAAATACAAGATTTATGGCAAACGATAAGTGTATCATGGAGGCCAGCTTTGCCTTAGCTGATCCAAGTAGGCTTTAGTCAAACAAGGCATGTCCAATTCAGGAGTAAACTCGAAACCTCGAGTCTTAGCTCCATATTGACGGTCAAGCCGGCAAGGATCATAGCAAGTACCTGGATGAAGAATAGCGAGAGGAACATGCAACAAATATGTCAAAATGGTGATACGAGAAATCTTCCACCATGGTACTAACCAACGGATGTTGACTGCAGCACATGAGTGGATCCAATCAACCCAGTCGGCATATGAAGAAGTAGGGTGGAGTAGTTTCTTAGCAGAGTGATGTCGCGGCAGATATCTAGCAAAATCCATAGATGGGGTGTCAAGCAAGAAGAGACGCCCCTGAAACCAAATTTGTAAGCACAAAAAAAAAGAAAAAAAGAGGCCCGTTAGGTCAAAAATCTGCAAGGACGGCTTAAGCAAAAATTAGGGCAGTTCGCTAGTTTCAAAAACCCACAAGGGCAAACTAGGGAAAAATTAGTGCGATAAAAAAAGCATAAATTGAAAACCCAAAAGAGTAGTTTAGGTAATTACCTAAAGGAGCAATGGACTTCCGGCCAATGTCCTTGACAATCCTATTTTATGTTGGTCCAGTCCAACTAAAGTCTCAGCTAAGATCATGGGTATCAGAGACAAGCCACCTTCCATTTGGCCCATGATATCCAATACTCATGGATCGATATCACCATCACAAGAAACAAGCAAAAATTTGCCAAGCAACATAGACAAAGCATACATTCCCATGCCTTGGTAGGAGCCAAATGAGAAATACAAAAGTCAATTAACGGACCAAGCATAATTTTCTCACCTCTCGTCAACTGTAGGACTTCGGGCTTTGAAAGTTGAAACAACATTTGCATCTTTTGTTGAGTTCAGGAAATCAATATCGGCAATGCCATTGGTTGATTACTTGGATATCCAAGGATGGCCTCAAACTCTTTTATCATGGGACATGTCTCAAAGATATTTATCTTAAATGTCCTAGAATTCACATTCCAAAAGAATTGTCCAATTTAATATTTTGAAAACACTTCAAAGTATTGATTATAGACCAATATATTTGTTCCCAAAGAATGGCTTTCATATTTTTAGATAAATCTTATATTTTCTTTAAATTGAGTTCTATCATTGTTGATAATTGAAGGAAAATTAAAATTGTTAAAAGGAATTTTTATGCTGAAATTGAAAATTTGTGGAAAATTTCCTGGCTTCTATATGGGATCATAGCATGGAAAGAGGATTTATATAGGGTTATTGGCTATACCAAAGTTTACAAGGAATGGCTTGAGATCGAGAAGCGCAAGGATAGGAAATCAACAATGAAATGGTTTTGAGTTGCTGCTTTGCCTTCGGTTTTGTGAATCAATGCTACTGTGGAATTCTGTATTATGAGAGGAAGGAACAATGATTGTACCATAGAAATAATAATGATAATAACAACACAAAAAAAATTTTAAAGTCATAAGTTGCAATAAAAGTGAAAATTATAATAATAATAATAATAATAATAATTATTATTATTATTATTATTATTATTATTATTACGAATAATATAATATTTTCTAACTAAGAAGGAGGTGGTAGATCATAATTGTAATATCCCAAAGTATGCCCTAAAAGTTTTGGTATTATTGTTGTATTTGGATTTAATGTATATGTTTAATGGAAAGAGAAAAGAAGTAAAGAGAGATGTGTATATGTTGTATATGTAGAGATATATACAACATATACAAGTCAAACTATTATATGGTCAAAAGAAGAAACAATTGATTTTAATTAGTTAGTGGAAAATGGAAAATTAATTAGTGGAAGAGAATATTTTAAATTATTTTAAATTATTTTTGCTTGGTGGAGGTTTAAAGAGGTGAAGTATTTGACTTTGTCTCTTGTTATTCTTTCTTCCTATTCTTTTCTTTTCTTTCTTGGCTGGCCATCAAAGAAGCAAGAGAGAAAGAGAGCTTTGTTTTCCAAGCTCACGATTGAAGGATAAAACAAGTGATCAAGTTGGAAATTTGAGAAATTTCATTAACTTTGGTAAGTTTCCTTTTGATTCTCTTATTTTATTTTAGGTTGTGTTTGAGTTTGGTGTTACATTATTAAGAGCATGAGTATGTTTGATTGTGGTGTGTTTGAGAGTGTTGAGTTTAATTGATTGTGATTTTGGAGTTGAATGGAAGAGTAAGAGTTGTGTTTATGTTATGGTTTTGAATTGGTAATTGATGTATGTTGTGAGTTTGAGCAATTATTATTGTATATCTTCAAGATGTTTGTGTTTAATGAATTTAAAGTGTAGAATGCATGTGTTTAATTGGAAATAGAAGCATTTTGGATGCCACGACCGTGGCCCTTGGATGCCACGACCTGGGGTGTTGGGCAAATTGGACAGGTTCGTTTGCTAACCCACGACCGTGGGGGGTTGTGAGGCCACGACCGTGGGGTTGTGAGGCCACGACCGTGGGGTCCTAAATAGTGTGTTGGCTTGTAATTTGTGATCTATGGGTCTAGTATGAGACAAATAGGTGAATAAGTGTATTGGAATGCATGTGTATTTGTAATTAAGTGTGTATTGTTCCTTTTGGATTAGGTTGTGAAGAGGTTGAATTGCCCTAACCTAAGTGTTGAGAATTCTTGGAAGAGGAAGTGTATAGATTGGTGTGACTTACTCTTGAGGTAAGTACAAACTTACATGGTTTTATACATTTACATGATTTTGAGACTTAACACATTTGGTTGTAAAATGTGTTAAGTAATCTATTATATTGTTGACACATTTGATTAATGCTATGAATTACATAATGTGAAAGATATGATGATCATTCAAAATGTATGTGTAATGCAATTGGTTATGATGAATACTTTAATGATGAATTGCTTTAATGTGAATTGAGATATGATAAGATGTGAAGCCATTGTGGTTGCCTATAATGATTCAAATGAAATAAGTGGGGCATGTTTGCCTAGATGATGATGTCCAATGCAATTGGTTATGTATACTCTATTGATGAGATGTGAAGCCATTGTGGTTGGCTATAATGATGCAAATGAGATAATTGAGGCTTGGTTGCCTAAATGATGATGAGAAAATGAGAATGAAATTGATAATGAAATAATCAATGAATTGTGTGTCTAATATGTTATTCCATTTTTAGAGTTTTGTTGTTGGTGGCATGCCTAATGGTAATAATCTCTTGAAGCTAGGTTGGATTTGATTCTTGAAGCCAAGTTGGGTTGAAGTTTAGCATGCTTAACTACCCTTGAAGCTTGATTGGGTCTAGTCCTTGAAGCCTAGTTGAGATGTTACAACCCTTGAAGCTAGGTTGGGTTTGGTTCTTGAAGCCACGTTGGGTTGATACTTAGCATGCTTTGTTCCCCTTGAAGCTTGGTTGAGCCTAATCCTTGAAGCCTAGTTGGGATAATGATAATGATAAATGTGATAATTGAACCAAAACATTAACTCTGAAAGTTGAATGGCATATTAGTGTCTTTTAGGCCCATGCTTGTCTTTGTTTAAATGTGAGTCATGAATGGTGAAACAAATGAATAATGAGATTTAATGGAAGACTTTGAAATGTGATATTCTTATGTATTGTTTATGATATATAAATGTGTGACATTAGCATTCCATTTATGAATGTTGTCTTTATTGTTGAAATGTGTGACATTGGCATTGCATTAAAGCATATTGTTGTTGTGGTTTGTACCACTAAGCCATTGGCTTAGCGCGATTGTGATTCATCGCGCAGGTGACAGGGTAGAACCCGAGAGTTCACCTAGACCGAGTCGAGTCTAGGCTTTGAAGTGTTGATAGTGGGCCTAAAGATCAAAGACTGACTGCCAAACATGTATAAACTTTATAATTTGTAAAATTTGATTTTGATGTTTATGTATTTGTAAATACCTCTACATTTTTCGCTGCATATTGAATGAACGTTTTACTTATTGTGTTTTATGATATAACTTAAATTTTTTAAGTTTGCTCATATTATTGCATAAAGGAAAGAATGGTTTGTTTAGTAAACCGTAGCATTCCTATATTCACTATACATATATTACAGATATGGTGGTATGTAGTGTGCATATACGGGTATAGGGGTGTTACAATTGTTTTGGTATCGAGCCTAGGTTTGAGATTCTCAACCTAGGTAAATTGTAAGAAAAAGAAAATTTTGATTTTAAAATGTGATTTTTGAATAAGATACATGTTTTGGTATTGGCAGTCTCTGATGAGGTATATTCTGGTGTGTTTGCAGATATAGGTAGTGATGGCGTCTCAGTCACGTCAGTCCATAGAAGGTAGTGCTGAGAGTGTAGCTCCTGAAGAGGGTAGAGATGGAGCTAGGGTTGATAGAACTGGAGAGGCCCCTGCTCCTGTGCCAGGGAGATCAGCTGCTGATGAGGTTCCGCAGGGTTGGTTACGGCATGTGGTAGAATTATTGAGGCGAGCTCCAGTGCAGCCGTCACCACCACCACAGCCTCAAGTGCCGGTGAGACATTATGATAAATTGAGGAAGTATGGGGCTGAGGATTTTCTTGGTACTACAGATCCTGTAGTAGCTTAGCAGTGGTTGGATAGAGTGCAGAGGGTGTTTATTCAGTTGCAAGCCACTCCTGAAGAGAAATTTGATTATGCTAGATCTCTTCTGCAGAAAGATGCTTATGATTGGTGGAAGACGGTTCCTCATGCCATGGATGATCCACCAACGTTGTCTTATAGTGATTTTCTGAGGGACTTTGAATTGAAATATACTCCGAGGGAGTATAAGGATGTCAAGAAGATGGAATTTTTGAATTTGAGACAAGATAACCGGACTGTGACAGAGTATGAGGTAGAGTTCATCCGGTTGAGTCACTATGTCGGTGGGATTATTTCCAGTGTAGAAGATTTGAGGAGGGATTGAGGCCCTCTATTATGTGTATTGTTGCTGGTTCTCGGTGCCAGGATTTTTATCAATTGGTTGCAGCAGCAAGAAGTGTTTAGAGAGCACAGGGTATTGCAACAGCTGCTACTGAGGAGGAGACCAGAGTTAGGAGATCCCAGTTTGAGGCAGGGTCTTCATCTATGAAGAGAGGCCGAGGAAGTTTTATTCCGAGAATTAGTAGGAGCCAGAGGCAGTCAGGTAGGTTAGTTCAGTATCAGAGGCAGAGATCGAGACTTACAGTTTCTGTAGTGAGTGCTCTGACTCCAGTGGTTCAGAGATCCATTCCACCTATATGTGTTCATTGTGGTAGGACCCATGGGGGTACTTGTTAGAAGATGGGTGGATTGGGAGTATGCTTTAGATGTGGGTCACCAGCTCATTTTATTAAAGATTGCCCTGAGATGCAGGAGGATAGACAAACTAATACTGCAGCTTCTCGACCTAGTTTCAGTAGAGGTGGTCGAGGGGACAGAGGTTTCAGTAGAGGTGGTCGACCTGGGATCGGTCAGAGAGGAGGATCTACATCTGGAGGCAGTAGGCCAGATGAGGCTGGGTCTTCTCGAGGACGAAATTTCTTTTTAGAGGGGGAGAATTGTAATATCCCAAAGTATGCCTTAAAAGTTTTGGTATTATTTGTTGTATTTGGATTTAATGTATATGTTTAATGGAAAGAGAAAAGAAGTAAAGAGAGATGTGTATATGTTGTATATATAGAGATATATACAACATATACAAGTCAAACTATTATATGGTAAAAAGAAGAAATAATTGATTTTAATTAATTAGTGGAAAATGGAAAATTAATTAGTGGAAGAGGATATTTTAAATTATTTTAATATTATTTTTTCTTGGTGGAGGTTTAAAGAGGTGAAGTATTTGACTTTGTCTCTTGTTATTCTTTCTTCCTATTCTTTTCTTTTCCTTCTTGGCCGGCCATCAAAGAAGCAAGAGAGAAAGAGAGTTTTGTTTTCCAAGCTCAAGATTGAAGGATAAAACAAGGGATCAAGTTGGAAAAATTTGAGAAATTTCATTAACTTTGGTAAGTTTCCTTTTGATTCTCTTATTTTATTTTAAGTTGTGTTTGAGTTTGGTGTTGGATTATTAAGAGCATGAGTATGTTTGATTGTGGTGTGTTTGAGAGTGTTGAGTTTAATTGATTGTGATTTTGGAGTTGAATGGAAGAGTAAGAGTTGTGTTTATGTTATGGTTTTGAATTGGTAATTGATGTATGTTGTTAGTTTGAGCAATTATTATTGTAGATCTTCAAGATGTTTGTGTTTAATGAAGTTTAAAGTATAGAATGCATGAGTTTAATTGGAAATAGAAGCATTTTGGATGCCACGACCGTGGCCCTTGGATGCCATGACCGTGGGGTGTTGGGAAAATTGGACAGGTTCGTTTGCTAACCCACGACCATGGGGGGTTGTGAGGCCACGACCGTGGGGTTGTGAGGCCACGACCGTGGGGTCCTAAATAGTGTGTTGGCTTGTAATTTGTGATCTATCGGTCTAGTATGAGACTAATAGGTGAATAAGTGTATTGGAATGCATGGGTATTTGTAATTAAGTGTGTATTGTTCCTTTTGGATTAGGTTGTAAAGAGGTTGAATTGCCCTAACCTAAGTGTTGAGAATTCTTGGAAGAGGAAGTGTATAGATTGGTGTGACTTACTCTTGAGGTAAGTACAAACTTACATGGTTTTATACATTTACATGATTTTGAGACTTAACACATTTGGTTGTAAATGTGTTAAGTAATCTATTATATTGTTGATACATTTGATTAATGCTATGAATTACATAATGTGAAAGATATGATGATCATTCAAAATGTATGTGTAATGCAATTGGTTATGATGAATACTTTAATGATGAATTGCTTTAATGTGAATTGAGATATGATAAGATGTGAAGCCATTGTGGTTGCCTATAATGATTCAAATGAAATAAGTGGGGCATGTTTGCCTAGATGATGATGTCCAATGCAATTGGTTATGTATACTCTATTGATGAGATGTGAAGCCATTGTGGTTGGCTATAATGATGCAAATGAGATAATTGAGGCTTGGTTGCCTAAATGATGATGAGAAAATGAGAATGAAATTGATAATGAAATAATGAATGAATTGTGTGTCTAATATGTTATTCCATTTTTAGAGTTTTGTTGTTGGTGGCATGCCTAATGGTAACAATCTCTTGAAGCTAGGTTGGATTTGATCCTTGAAGCCAAGTTGGGTTGATGTTTAGCATGCTTAACTCCCCTTGAAGCTTGGTTGGGTCTAGTCCTTAAAGCCTAGTTGAGATGTTACAACCCTTGAAGCTAGGTTGGGTTTGGTTCTTGAAGCCATGTTGGGTTGATACTTAGCATGCTTTGTTCCCCTTGAAGCTTGGTTGAGCCTAATCCTTGAAGCCTAGTTGGGATAATGATAATGATAAATGTGATAATTGAACCAAAACATTAACTCTGAATGTTGAATGGCATATTAGTGTCTTTTGGGCCCATGCTTGTCTTTGTTTAAATGTGAGTCATGAATGGTGAAACAAATGAATAATGAGATTTAATGGAAGACTTTGAAATGTGATATTCTTATGTATTGTTTATGATATATAAATGTGTGACATTAGCATTCCATTTATGAATGTTGTCTTTATTGTTGAAATGTGTGACATTGGAATTGCATTAAAGCATATTGTTGTGTTGGTTTGTACAACTAAGCCGTTGGCTTAGCGCGATTGTGATTCATCGCGCAGGTGACAGGGTAGAACCCGAGAGTTCATCTAGACTGAGTTGAGTCTAGACTTTGAAGTGTTGATAGTGGGCTTAAAGATCAAAGACTGACTGCCAAACATGTATAAACTTTATAATTTGTAAAATTTAATTTTGATGTTTATGTATTTGTAAATACCTCTACATTTTCCGCTGCGTATTGAATGAACGTTTTACTTATTGTGTTTTATGATATAACTTAAATGTTTTAAGTTTGCTCATATTATTGCATAAAGGAATGAATGGTTTGTTTAGTAAACCGTAGCGTTCCTATATTCAGTATACGTATATTACAGGTATGGTGGTATGTAGTGTGCGTATACGGGGTATAGGGGTGTTACAATAATCAAATAAAGCCCTGAAAAAGTCATCGCCTGTTGGAGAAGGAGGCATATCATCTATCCCCTGTCCACCTGAAGAAGGAGCACCTGAACCTCTATTACCCTAGAATTCAGATCTGTAACAGTCCTCATCTGAAGTAGATGAAGGAATCTCATAGTCATTAGTTTGGAGCTCCCTAGAAGATGAAGCACCAGGATCCCTCATTCCCTAGAACCGAAAGTCTCGAAAGTCTTGCTCTAACTAATGATACAACTTTTCAAAATGGGCAATCTGTTGGCGATTAGCACCTAACTCTTCTTGCAGTTTCTTATTTTCTTCCTCAAGCATCCGCTGTGAGTCGGAAAGAAAAGGGTAAGAGCATACATAATCATGCATACATGTAGCATAAATCATCATGGACCAAAATAACCTACCAGGTAACTCATATCAACGCCCTGCGAATGAGATGGCATCTCTGGTTGATAAGAATGAGCAAATGGAGGACCAGCAGAGAAAGGTCTAGCCTCATGACCAAATGAGCCAGTAGCATGCAATAATCATTAAAATAGTCAAAACAAGTTAAGAAAGACGTAATTGCAATGGTAAAATGGTAAAAGTTTACTTGAGAGGTGCTAGCACCGGGATAATGGATGGACCCTCCTCCCTCTCCGTGATACTCCTCTTCATCACTATCCTCCTCTTCCTCAGAAATTTCCTGGACACCAACATGAGATACTTCAAAGTTCAAGAGCCCTACTAGAATAAACTGGGTATATGATGCACCCGATTGAAAGACAATGGTTTCAACATCATAACCATGCCGAGCTAACCACTATGCATTCTCTGAAATTGATGCTATATTTAAAGTATACTCTGGGAAATCCATCGAGATCCTCCGTCGCTCGGGACCAAGGAACCACTTATACACCCTCTCCCCATGAAACAAGCCACTAAACACAAGGCCAGCAATGACTCGATGGGTAAGCTGAGAAGGCAGTGCAACATTCATGGAAGAAGTCCAGTTCATCCTCTCTTCTGTGTTCCACCAAGCTAGATTGACCTACAAGATGATAGAACACATGTGTGCTTTTTACATAAATTTTAAAGTATACTAATATTATTTTACCTGGCCCCAGGTTAAGCAACTCAAGAGATAGCGCTGGGTGTGCACATGGTGAGAGCTAGGAACTGCTACACGATCTGACAATAAAAAATTCAACCTTGGATACCAACTCTCTCTCTAAAAATGTCAAGCACTCTCACAAGATTATGCTCTTATGCCCATACCTGCAACAACAATGAAAATAAAATTCATACAAGTATAAGAATTTAATTGATAATAGTGGAAGAAGAGTGCCTCGACAACCACCATGAAACCAATGAAAGACTTTTTATTCCTTCAAATCTAGTCTAGTCCATGGTATAGACAGGCAAGGCCAGCTTCACCCCAGTCGCAAAGTGGTACCATACTCATATCAGTAAGGGCCCTCAAAACCGACAGAATGATGGCAAATTTGGTGCTGCATAAAATGGTCGATCTAAGCAAATACAGTAAAAATCCTCGAGCATATTGTTTCATTGTTTCTCTATGAACTCTTCCATCATAGCTCATCCAATAACTCTGAATAAGCTCAATTTTTATCTTGAAAGGCCCTTTTAATGACGATTCCATACCGATTAACTATTGAATTTCTTCGTGTGTCAGAATATCATTGGTAAGAGGGATCGAAAGGCCATAGTACTGGATACCAGTTATGGCTGTATAATTGACTAGGCCAATGATCATCTCTCCTACATGTATGTGAAAAGTATGGGTCATGTCCATCCACCACTTCGACAATGCCTGAACTACATTCATATCTATCGGACACTCCTCATATGGTAATTACAAGATGAAGCTTTCAAAACCGCACTCTCCGACAATCCATTTTATCTATGAGGGTGCTCCGTCACACCATTGTGGGCTTTATAGATACACCCTCTACCCCAGACAACATAGCGATCACTCTAACATGAAGCCAGATAAGTCAACATAAGGTAAGTATATCATCATACCATTACTACTGATTCATAGCCTAAAATTACTCAATATATTCTATTTTAATTTATTCTTTCCAAATTGTTAGTACTATTAAAAAAACTAATAATAAAATAAAACAATAAAATGAAATAAAATAATGAATACATATTTGTACTATTAAAATATTAAGTTGCAATGCTACCTTAGTTTTTTGACTTGAACTGCGATGAAGCTACATCCTAGCTAGTAGACTTATAGTACAATTTTCATATCGTCGAATAAATTCTATCAACTCAGCATTGGATCGAGGCCCTGATCTTGAAGCATGCATCCTTTTCATTTGCTAATCAACTCTCTGCTCAACTCTCTCCTTACTATGAAAATATATAAATATTTTGTGAATAAATGTATGTGTGCATGAGTATTGAAGAAATGAACCGTTTATATAGGCAAAGTGCAAAGGAAAAAAAAACAAAAGGGAAAAGGGAAAAATATTACTTCCCGTGAAAAAAAAAAAGTCAATATCACTATTGATAAATAGTGAATGAATAGTTAGTGAATAGTGAATAAATAGTAAATTCAAATATTCAATTCAATTATTCAGATATTTGCGTATCTAAAAATATTTTTGTACCTTTAAAATATTTTTCTACGCAGGGGGAAAAATGATATAGGTATGGTAAAAAATAGCTAAAGTTTTTGCAAATTTCTTTAATATCATACTGACTATAATCATTTTTTGCCGATAATCCAAATTATTTTTTAGTCCAAAACTCACCTCGGGTCTAGAATCAAAATTATTTTTTATTCCAAAACTCACCCCAGGTCCAGAACAAAATTATTTTTGAGTCCAAAAATCACCTCGAGTCTAGAATCCAAATTATTTTTAAGTCCAGAACTTACCTCGGGTCCAAAACCCAAATTATTTTTCAGTCTAGAACTTACCCCGGGTCAAGAATCCAAATTATTTTTAAGTCCAAAACTTACCTCGGGTCAAAAATTTAAATTATTTTTAAGTCCAGAACTTACCTCGGGTCCAGAACCCAAATTATTTTTTAAGTCCAGAACTTACCTCGGGTCCAGAATTCAAATTATTTTTTAGCCCAAAATTCACTCCCGGTCCAGAATTCAAATTATTTTTTAAGTCCAGAATTTACCTTGGGTCCAGAATCCAAATTATTTTTTAGTCCAAAACTCACCCCGGGTCTAGAACCTAAATTATTTTTGAATCTAGAACTCACCTTGGGTCCAGAACTCAAATTATTTTTTAGTTTTGAACTCAAACCAACCTTGGATATGGAGTCCAGTCTGGTTCTAAGCCCAATAAAAAATCATATTACTTTTCACTCTCTTTTGCTGTAGTCTTAGATCGCTCAAGCTTGGGGCAATCTGTAGACCCATAATTTTTTATCCAGTTCAGTACAAAAATTTTAAAATAGTCCAAAATAATTTTTGTGTTATATATTATTTATTTTAATATTTAATATTTATTTTGATTTGTTTTACTTGTTATTTAATATTTATTTATATTATTTATTTTATTCATTATTTATTTATTTTATTCATTTTTTATTTTTTATTATTAATTTTAATATAATATTTATTTTACTTTTCATATATTATTTATTTATTTTTAAAATATATATAAATAAAAAAATAAAAAATAAAAAATCGACTACGGCAGAATCGGCGACGAAAGTCACTAGCGATGAATTTTGCCCGTGCCTAGCCCGTAATTTTTCCCCCAGCTCGCCTAATGCCAGTCTCGCCCGGGCCCACGCACAGTTTTTGCCAAAACCTTATTTTACTTGGTTTTTTTTATTTTATTTCCAAAACAGTTTTTAATTTCCTTAACATGCTAGGTTTTTTTTTATTTTAATTGCCTATAAATACCACATTAAAAACACACACAAAAGAAAGAAGAGGAGGAGGGGAATCGATTCAAGAATTATTTGGACTTTTTAGCAACTGATTCAAGGACTAGAGGAAACAAGCAACAATAAAAGCAATAAGAAGTGATCAAGGCAGCAAGCAATCTTCTGCCTTGGTGTTAAGCTCAGCCAAGAATTTCTCCAACAATTTTGGTGGAGCCTTCAAACGCAGGTATGTGTATTTAAATTTTGATTTTAACTCTCATCCAGTAGCAATTTATACATCAAAATTGATACTTGCAATTGGATAGTTGTTTTTAAAATTTTAAAATTCACAACAATTAACTTAAGAGCTTTAATCTATTTAATTCAAACCCTAATCACTCTTTAAAACCTAATATCAAGTTCTACTAAAAAAAAACTCAAATTTCGTTCCCTTAAAATAAAAAACTCTAATTAGTTCATTTTTCACTTAATTATTACAGTAGCTTAAGCTTTTATTAGATAATAATAATTACATTTTTCCAAATTATCACAGTAGCCTATTCTTTCCAAATACTTAACTTTTAAAACCTATTTGCATACAACTTTCGAAACCCTAAATCCAAAACATCCATTTTTTAGATTTAACCCTAACTTATTCCAAACCTAATAATTAATTCAAACATTCAGTAGCCATATGATTTCTTTTATATTAAATATTTCTCAATTGACTAATCCGGTAATTAAAAAACCCTAATTGTTAAACATAAAACCCATGAAATCCTAATTTTATTCAAGAGACCCTAATTGATGCATAAACCCTAAATTTATATACTTACTGTTTTATTTAAGTTAGATGAATGTTTATTATATATTTTGATTGATCTTTCAAATTCTTGATGAATAATTTACTTGTGATGAATGGTTGGTTATTTTTATTGATTTGCTTTGGTTGCAAAACATTGTGAGATGTATGTTTCCGTGTTTTGGGTACCTCATATTGCGAGCATCATGTAATTTAGTTTATTTTAAAGTTTTTGGATCAATGTAAAGGACATGTTTCCACCTTTCGATGGGTGTCCTCTTTAGTTCTAGATATTAGATGATGTAAGGACATGTTTCCATCCTCAGATGGGTGCCCGTTTTGTTTTGTTTAGACATTATTATGATTTTAATAAAGTAATTATTTATTCTTATGATCGCATTTAGTATGGATAATATCATTATATTTAAGAATTTTATAATATTAAGAGCTGCAAAGGAGGCCGGTTCCAATGAACTGGGCATTTTGGGGGTGTTGGGCCATTTCTCACCTTCCCCACACGTACCCAACTTTCTGATTCCATTAGGGGTTGGGGATTCCTTAGAAATTGAGTCATCCACTCCTTTCTTTTTCTTGGCCCATCCGGGTGGCGGCTCTATTTTCTCTGGGCTTAGGCCTGTGTTCTCTAAGTCCCCGAGCCTAATAGTGCCGAAGTCATAAGAACCATTCCACTGGGAGTGGGGGCAAAAATCCTTGCTTACAGATACCATACTTTCACTTAAGGTATAGAGATTGAGCATGACATAACCATGAAGTAGCCTCGTACCTTTTGGTATATAATTGCTATGGGAACCTAAGCTTCTCAACCCAAGACTTAAGCTCATATAATTGACCTAGTTATTTTCCTTAGGTTTTTACCTCAAATGCTTGTTATTTGACTATGACTAATTTATGTTGGTTTAAACCATGGCTTATTTGGTTTGTTCTTTTTCTATTATGATCTAATTACATTGTGAGCTCAAAAAAAATTTTTTTTTCTCTAAATCCAAAAGACCAAAACTATTTTTTAAAATTTTCAAAATGGACTTTGAACATAAAACTTTTCTAAAAACAAATCAAAAAATTCTTTTCTCGTGACCCAAATACAAAGCCCAAAATTCATTTTTTTCTGAAATCTTTTTACAATGGGCTTGGAAATAAAATTATTTTCACAACCTTTTGAAAGAGCTTACGAATATTTTGGTCAATTATGGAAATACCAAAAATCAATTGTGAGCCTATTTTATACTAAGAATTATTAATCATGGGCTTGTTTGTGGCATGAATCATTAATTACTTTTTCAAGTGAGAAATCTATTTATAATAAACCTCTTAATTTAGTTTTAATCCAATATAGCATAAAAACTACTTTAGTTGATTGGATGGATTAAAGCTTAATTAATGGGAATTATCATGAACTGATTTTCATGTTTAAAAATATAACTATTGGTTAAAACATCTGAGGGAATTATTCAAAAATAAGATATCCCATGTTCATATTTTGTTAACCATATACCTAGGAAAATAGACTAGCCATTCGTGTGTGGAAGTTATAAGGTTCGAAGGAACATCCTAATTATCTTTGTTTGTTTGTTATTTGTGCATACATGCATACATACATTTGCATCTCATATCATTAATCCTCTCTGGCTCACTGCCCTGGATTACAGCAGTTCAAAAGCCTACAACAATCTGACATACGCCGAATAAGAAGAATCCAACAGCAATTCAATTACTTTCTCACCAAAAGCAATGGAGCCCGAACAAATTCAAAGAATGGTGGACGATGCCCTCAATACTAAAATGGAAGAACTAAAGGAGGCCCTGGCCAAGACCATGAAGAACCAATTGGTTGCAATTTTAGGAATTAATGCTGAAGCATCTCCTAGCACCAAGAAGCCAAAGGACAATGGGAAGGCTAAGGTTGGTGAAGTGGCTTTTAATGATGAGAAGGTAGTCATCGATGATGATGACGACTGGGCTTAATACTTCTAAGTTCCTCAAGATAAGAAGAAGGAGCCGAAGGTTGTTGAAAGATCAGCTGTGGAGAAAAATGAAACTTCAGATGTTGAGAAGATGATTGCTGACCTGGAAAAGAAGTTTGAAAAGAAGCTGGAAACTGAAGAAATGTTCGAGGTTGACAAATTGTTTGAACTAGATGAAGAAGTTCCATACAAGTTCAAGAAACCATCCTTTGCAAAGTTTGATGGAACCGAAAATCCTCACCTCCATGTGAAGTAGTATATCACTGCTATGCAATCTGCCCGAGCTAGTAAGGCTTAAACCCTAAGGTACTTCATGCTCTCTTTGGATCCCATTATCCAAAATTGGTTCAATACCCTAGATGATGGCACTCAAAAGAGTTGGGATCTGCTATACAAGGCCTTCATCCAACAATATGGATACAATGTTTAATTTGAAGTTACTCTAATGGAAGTGGAGTCCATTAGACAAAGGCTAAATGAGAACAACGTGGAATATGTGAAGAGGTGGAGGAATAAGGCTGCATTGCTCAAGAGAAGGCCTGATGAATCCGATCAAATTAGAATGATTGTGAGAGGGGTGTTACCTAGCCTTCGTGAAAGGATGTCTCATACACTCATTCAGTATTTCAAGGACCTTTTGCAAGCTAGTCTTCAAATTGAAGAGTGAGAAAGAGAGAAGAACCGCTTTTTAGCGAGAAGGAACGAGAAGGGAAAATATATGGTAACCAAGGCATACAGAAATTAGTAGATGTTAATGACACTGGCCAAGGAGGAAGAAGGCATTTTTCAGAATTGGGGAAGCCGCTGTCTTGGGTCCTCAATAAGCTACAAAAGAAGAAATTATTAAAACCCCTAAATCCTCATCCTTTGCAAGGGCACGGCATGGATAAATGTTTGAGGTCGAGGCATGAGATCCAAAATTTGATTGATAATGGGAAGCAACCCGAGCCTAACAAGCGAAACACTAAAGACAATCCATTGCCAAGGTTTAATAGGGCACCACTATCAGCGACCTTCATGATTGGAGGAGGTTTGCATGAAAGTTTTGTTATGTCTTCTTTCCAAGATGTGGATGGAGAAGCAACCAAAGAAGAAGTGTTGTTTAGCAAAATTGAACAAGCTGTGGATGGAAAAGAAGTATCGATTTGTGTTGTGAATAAATTTTGGGATTCAAGCGATAATGATGATGATCGTGAACCTAGGAAGGAAGAATGGACCTGGTCTGAACCTAAAGAAGATGAAGTGATGAACACTAGGTCTAGTAAACCTTATGCAAGGCCACCACCCAAGGAAGTAGAAGCTAATAAAGGAAAGGAAGTTGAAGTTGGGAACAAAGAAGAAGAAAATGACACTGTTCTTAAGCAGTTGAAGAGGACCCAAGCAAGTGTCAGTATTTGAGACTTATTGGCCACTTCTAATAAGCATCGTAAAACTATGGCTAAGCCCTTGGCTAGCATGCCAATTTCCACCTCTATAACACTGGAGGAGCTAGTTAACTTCATGAAAGCTAAAGGAGTAATGAAGTGCAAAGAGATTCAAAAGAAGAGTGAAGTTGATGGTATCATTCTTGGATGTGAATTTACCGAAAGAGGGGAGAGATCGCATCCGCCCTCTCTTTATCAACGTAGAAGTCAAAGGAAAAAGGACCCCATGTGTGATGGTTGATGATGGGTCCTCCATAAATGTTTGCCCACTTAAAATTTTGTCAAAACTAGCTATGTCAATAAGGGATCTAAGCCTAACCGAGGTAACCATTAGGGCTTATGAAAATTCAAAAAGGCACACCGAAGGGACATTCAAAGCTGTTATGATGGTTGATCCAATTGAATCTATGGTTGAATTTGTGGTTTTGGACATACTGATTACTTTTGCTCTACTTTTGGGACGACCATGGTTTTATCCTCTTGGTGGAGTTCCTTCCACCCTTCGTCAAAAGATCAAGTTTCCTAATGGAGATGAGACGATGGTCATCAAGGCCGAAGATAATGAGCAGGTCAATGCTCTAATGATTGAGAGGCCTCTCAATGGTTTATAAGTAGCTGAAATTTTTGATGATGAAGTAGTGGACTCCAAGGTCTTGAACATGATGAAGAACATGAGCTACCTTCCTGGTGCTGGTCATGGAAAAGGCAAGGCCGGTGTGACAAAGCTTCCAGATTTCAAGACTCAAACTTCCAAGAAAGGGTTATGGTATGAAGAAGCCAGCAAAGATGTTCAGCCAAAGAAGAATGAGAAGATGAGCTTCCCACCACTTGAAGAGATCTTTGTCAAAGCTCTAGACATGGGACCACTTCAAGGGAAGCCTGAGCTAATCATGTTCATGGGAAAGTTAATCCCGAGTATTGAAATTTTTGCTGATGTTGCTGAGCTAGTGGAACAAGTGAAGAAAGAGCTCACCCTGCTAGCCGACAAGAAGCCCAATCCAGAAGGGGAGAAGGAAGTTGTCCTGAAAGCCGAGAAGACTCCAGAGGAGATTGCTGCCCTAGTTGAAGAGAAGTTTGAAGATGTTCTGCTTTATGATTTTGAGAAAAATGATTTTGATTTTGATTTTAATTTATGCAGTTTGTATGAGGATGATGATGTTTTCTTTTCTGAAATGAATGCAATAAAGTCTAATTTTGCTTACTCATTTGATGTTTCTCTTAGTTGTTGCATATATTCAAATAGTGGTTACATGAGCATCTTTAATATTAACTCTATTAATACACAATCATTAAATTTGGGAACAACCAAAAATCCTAAAAACATTAGCATAACATCTGACTTTACTCCTGATGAGAGAGAGAGAGGTTTGAAAAAATATTTTAAAAATATGAAGAGTCTATTGCTTGGTCTTATAAGGATATGCTTGGAATAGATTGAGACATAGCCGAACATCTGATTCCTACTTACACTCACATGAAAACTGTCAAACAAAAGCTTAGACGGTTAAGACTGAAAAAAGCTGAATTGGTTAAAGAAGAGGTCACTAAACAAATACAAGTATAGTTCCTTGAAGTGATAGATTATCCAGATTGGCTAGCCAACATAGTACCCATGCCAAAGAAAGATAGAAGAATTAGGGTCTGTGTGGACTATAGAGGCTTGAACAAGGCTTTCCCTAAAGATGATTTTCCTTTAAAGATGATTTTCTTTGATCCCATATAGATGACCTTATTGATAGTGCAACTTCTAGCATGCTATACTCATTTGTAGATGGATTTTTTGGATAAAACCAAGTGTTAATGGCCCAAGAGGATAAAGCTAAAACTGCCTTCATTACTACGTGGGGTATATTTTGTTATAGGGTGATGCAGTTTGGGTTAAAGAATACTGGAGCAATATACCAAAGGATGGCCACCACTTTGTTTCATGATATAATGCATAAAGAAGTCAAAGTGCATGCTGATGATATGATGGTGAAGTAGGATAGAAGGGAACAACACTTCAAAAATTTAGAATTATTCTTCGAGAGTGCAGTGAAGTATAAGCCAGTCAAGTGAAATGAAGAGTGTCAAAAGGCCTTTAAGTGCATAAAGAAGCGTCTGCTAAATCTACCTATTTTAAAACCACCTAAACCCGGCTATACTTAGCAGTAGAAGAAGAGTCAATAGGAGCCATTCTAGCCCAAGCAGATAAGCCGGGGGTTGAGCTCACAGTCTACTATTTGAGTAGATGATGGCGAATTTATGCTAATGCTGTGATACCGCAAGTGCACGGGTCGCTCAAGTAATAAAATAGTGAGTAAGTTATCATTCCACCGGGGACAAGGTCAAATATTAGTGTAAATTTCAATTGTTGTTTAGCGAATCAATAGTTTGTGTGATGATTAAAATAAAAGACGAATTACTTAATAAACTAAAGTGAAGAAAAATTGAATATTATGCAACAAAAGTTGATGATGAAAATACTATCCAGATATTGAATCCCCCTAGCCATAAAAAGCAATTATGAATATCAATTCAATTAAATCAAATAATAGAGCTAAATTGTCATTCCCCTAAATTAGATTAAAACCTCTCTCAAGTGAATTAATCCCTAATCACTAAGTAGAATTCTAGGAATCTCTTCTCAAGCATAATTAAATAGATCATGCAATAAGAACAAGGAACTTTAAACCAAAAGGTCTTGTCAGTCTATCTCTAGCACTCCAATCAACCCTTAATCCTAATGAACATTTTGTTCATTTCAAGCTTTCTCAAGTCAATAATATAAAAATTGCAACCAATCAATAAGCATGCTATTATCAATTGGAAATAAGAAATCAAGAATCAAAAGGATAAAATAACTCAATCAAATGATTTAATTTAATAAGAATTATTCAATCAATACAATAAAGCTAGGGTTCATCAATATCTAGATAGATAAAATGTTTAGATCATGTTCATAACCAGAAAACCAAAATAGAGGAAATAAGTAAAAGAATTCAAACAATCCATATTGAATGATTTGTGTTTCTTCACTTCAATCCTCGAATCTTTGATTAAATCTCGCATGAATCAGATTTTCACCTTCACTCTTGGCTACCAAAAACTCTATTTTTCTCAGGAAGTCAGCTCTAAAAATAAAACTGCTTCCTAATTTGCTCTTTAGCTTAGATTTTATATCCTAGATATTTTTGCCTGACACGCCCATGGACATGCTCGTGTTTGTGGGCGTGTCGACGGTGTTGTTTTGAACTTTAATGACATGGGCAGTGACACACCCATGTCCTTGGGAGTGTTGTTGCTACTGCAATGTTGAGTTAGAGACACGGTCAGGGACACGCCCATGTCATTGGGTGTGTCAAAGCTTCTATAAGTCAGGAGTAATTACACATTCAGTGACACGCCCATGTCTCTGGGAGTGTCGAAGCTTCTGTAAAGTAGTTGAATAGCACGACCACTAACATGCCCATGTCACTGGGTGTGTCACTTGAAGAATTTGCCCAAAATAATCTTCTTCCCTTATCTTTCATCCATGATTCCGGCCAAAATAACCTTAAGGTCCCAATGTGTCAAAAGTTCCTAGAATCAACCCTAATAAACACTTGAACAAACAAATTAAACTAAATTTGACAATAAATATAATAAGAAATAGGGACAAAAATATCATCAATTATACACTTATCAAATTCCCCCACACTTGAGTTTTTGCTTGTCCTCAAGCAAACCAAATCACTATAATAGGCAGAAATGACTCTATATCCAAAGAAAACAAAAGTTTTTACAACACTTGAATTAGAAAACCCAACATTCTCAACCAAAAACTAAATCTCATACATGATAGCCAAATTAAGAAGTTTCAAAACTAAAATCTAACAAATCTAAAATAAAAAAATTCAGAGTTAAAAGATTGAGCATAACCAAGAACTCAAAAGTTATGAACGAAGTAAGAAAGTGTAAGCTTTCTCTTAAGTTCTTTGACCCCTTCATAAAATGCATTCCGTGAAACATTAATTTTTTTTTCAAAAGGAGCCCGACATGTTTGAACTGATACTAACTTTTTGATGCAAAGGTAAACATTTGTGATGCCGACCCCCGGTTACTCAATTAGAATCACCATTCAAATGGCTACTAGCACTATTCATGATTCCAACTCATTTGTTTCAATTCAAGAGTTAAAATCAGCGGAACAGGGATAAATTTTCAAAGCTCCTAAAAAGTTATTTTAATTTATTTAATTAATTTTTTTATAAAGTGGTGAGGAACTTAAGATAATAAAGATGTCATACTAAGTTTGACTCAAGTATCTAAAGAATTGGGATATGCTAAAAAATGTAACTAAGGTTTTAAACTTTTGATGTACAACTCTCATAAATTAACTACCTAATTCAGACTACCACATTTAGTCTTTAGGAATCAATTAAGAAAACTGAGTCAACATCAACAAGAAATTGTCGTTTGTTAAATTAATCATTATTTTAATAAAAAGAGGATCCATTTCACTTCATGTTATATTAGCGATCTAGTTTACTTGAATCCAAAAAGAAAATCAAAGAAACTAAATGAGGCAAATGCAACAAATGGTAAAAAAAATGAAAACAAAAGCTCAATCTATAAAATATGCCTCTCCTCCACACATAAGACCCACATTGTCCCCAATGTGTGTAAAATAATAAAAAGAACAAATGAGAGAGAACTGCCCTGACATGTTCTTAATCAACATATATGAATAGGGTTCCAAAAGCGTTGCGATGTGGAAAAAGCTACGTGACAAAAAACTGACATGCAAAATGGTGAAGATTCATTTATATATATAAAAAAATAGAAAGAAATAAAAACAAAAATAAAATAAAAACAAAGAAAAGGAAAAAAGAAGAAAAGAAAAAAAAAACAAAAACAAAAGTACGAACTGGTGAAAAGTACAATCAACCATACTCAAGGTGATACGAAAGGGTCTTGAGTTCAAAGTTGGGTGGATCCATCATAGATGGTGTTGGCCCCTGTTCTTTTGACATTTCAATGGTTTCATATGCCAGACTCTTAAATGATTTGTCTGCTCAACTAGGCTCACAAAATCCATTTTTTCTAAAATCTTTTTTACAATGGGCTTAGAAACAAAATTATTTTCATCCAAAAGAGCTTGCAAATTATTTAGGTCAATTACAAAATACCAAAAATCAATTGTGAGCCTAGTTTATACTAAGAATAATTAATCATGGGCTTGTTTTTGGCATGAATCATTAGTTACTTTTTCAAGTGAGAAATCTATTTATAATAAACCTCTTAATTTAGTTTTAATCCAATATAGCATAAAAGCTACTTTAGTTGGTTGAATGAATTAAAACCTAATTAATGGGAATTATCATGAACTGATTTCCATTTTTTAAAATATAACTATTGGTTGAAATGTCCGAGAAAATTATTTGAAAAACAAGATACCCCATGTTGGTATTTTGCTAACCATATTACCTAGGAAAAGAGACTCGCCATTCATGTGTGGAAGTTATAGGGTTGGAAGGAACGTCTTAATTATATTTCTATGTTTATTATTAGTGCATACATGCATACATTTGCATCTCATATCATTGATCCTCTCTGGCTCACAGCCCTGGATTATGACAGTTCAAAAGCTTACGACAATCCGACCAACGTCGGAGACGAAGAATCTAGTAGCAACTCAATCACTTGCTCACCAAAAGCAATGGAGCCTGAAAAAATTCAAAGAATGGTGGACTACGCCCTCAATGCCAAGATGGAAGAAATAAAAGAGGCCCTGGCTGAGACCATGAAGAACCAATTGGCTGAGATTTTAGAAAATCATGTTGAAACATCTGCTAGAACTAAGAAGCCAAAGGACAAGGGGAAGGCTAAAGTTGGTGAAGTGGTTTTTGATGATGATAAGGTGATCATTGATGGTGATGATGATTGGGCTCAATACTTCCAAGATCCTCAAGACAAGAAGAAAGAACTGAAGATTATTGAAAGATCATCTATGGAGAAAAATGAAACTTCTAATGTTGAAAAGATGATTGCGGATTTGGAAAAGAAATTTGAGAAGAAGCTGAAAACCGAAGAAATGTCTGATGTTAACAAATTATTTGAGCTAGACGAAGAAGTTCCATACACATTCAAGATGCCATCTTTTGCAAAGTTTGATGGAATCGAAAATCCTCACCTCCATGTGAAGCAGTATATCACTGCTATGAAGTCTGCCCGAGCTACTAAGGCTCAAACTCTAAGGTACTTTATGTTCTCATTAGATCCTGTTATCCAAAATTGGTTCAATACCTTAGAAGAAGGAACACAAAAGAGTTGGGATCTGCTATACAAGGCCTTCATCCAACAATATGGATACAACATTGAGATGAAAGTTACCTTAATGAAAGTTGAATCCATTCGACGAAGGCCAAATGCAAATTTTGTGGACTATGTGAAAAGATGGAGAAATAAGGCTGCTTTGCTCAAGAAGAGGCTTGATGAATCTGATCAAATAAGAATGATTATGAGAGGGGGTGTTGCCTAGTCTTCTTGAAAGGATGTCTCATACTGTAATATCCCAATGTGTGCCCTAGAAGTTTGGATATAATTGTTATTTGTTTGAATTATGTGTATATGTTATGTTGATAAGAAAAGAAATAGAAAAGAGAATGTTTAGGTATTGTTTTAAAAAGGAAAGTAATGTGTAGAGAGAAAGTGTATATGTTGGGTATATGGTAATATATATAACATATATGTTGGTCAAAATGAGGAGTCAAGGGAAGAAGATATTTTATTTGTGATATGTGAAATTACTTAAATGGGCATATAAGTGAAAGAAGCTAAGTTAAATGGATGAGGGCATTTAGGTAATTGCTTGGTTAGAATTGCTTGGTGGAGATTTAAAGAAGAAAAGAAGTTTGACTTGTTTTCATTTTTTCTTTTCTTCTCATGTGTGTGGCCGGCTACCAAAGGAAAGAGAGAGCAAGAGAGGTGTTCTAAATTCTATAATCAAATTGAAGGAAGAATTAAAGGATTAAGTTGGAGATTTGTGGAATTTCCTCAATTTTGGCAAGCACTCTCTTGTTTTCCTTTGTTATTTTGAAGTTGTGTTTGAGGTGAGTTATGATTTGTTGATATTATGATTTGGTGTGTTTGAGATGTGTTTATAAGTGTTGAAATTGAGTGTAAGTTAAAAAGATTGAATTGGTGTTGGTTTTGGTTTGAAGATGGTAAGTTAAGTGGATGTTGATATTGAAAGAATAAGAGTGATGTTGATTTTAGGGTTTTGAAATGGTAGGTGATTAAATGTATTGTTAATGTGAATATTGTGATGAATATGTAAAATAAGTGTTAATGACATTGATTATATCCATTTGAATGAGGTTATGTTGTGCATAATGTGTTTTAATTCAATAAAAAGAGACTTGGCCATGTTTAGGGTTTTCATTCATGAGAGACACGGCCAAACTAAAGAAGAGACAAGAGCAAGACTAAAGATTTTTGGGAGACACGGCCAAGTTTAAGGAAATTTGGCCGTGTTGGATCAATTTTGGAGAGACACGGCCACTGGCTTGGCCGTGTCCCTTGACTGTGTCTGCCACTGCCTATTTTGGTTGAGAGACACGGCCAAGCTAGGGGAGTCTTGGCCGTGTTGGAGCTTTTGGTTGAGAGACACGGCCACAAGCTTGGCCGTGTCCCTTGAGTGTGTTAGCTACTGTGATTGTTCCTTGCTCTTCTTGCATTGTTTTGATTCTTCAAAGGTCTTCTTGCACCTAAACATAAAAATAAACACTCTAAACACACTTAAAACAAAAATGATCCAAACAAATGTATGTGGAAGATTCTAAATCTATGAATAATGTAAATTGTTAGGTATATATCAATGATGAAATATGAAATGTGAATTGAGATAATTGAGGCATGTATGCCTATATGATGATGCCTATATGATGATGTGTAATGAATTGATTATGGTAAATTTGAATATTGAGATGTGAAGCCATTGTAATTGGCCATGATGATTCAAATGTGATATGAAGCCATTGTGATTGGCTATGATACTTCAATTGAGATATGTGAGGCATGTTTGCCTAAATGATGATGAGAATTGAAAATGATATTGATGAGAAAATAATCAATGAATTGTGTGGCTAATGTGTTATTCTATTTTCAGAGTTTGTTGTTGGTGGCATGCCTAATAATAGTAACAATCTCTTGAAGTTAGGTTGGATTTGATCCTTGAAGCCTAATTGAGATGTTACAACCCTTGAAGCTAGGTTGGGTTGGTTCTTGAAGCCAAGTTGGGTTGATACTTAGCATGCTTTGTTCCCCTTAAAGCTTGGTTGAACCTAAATCCTTGAAGCCTAGTTGGGATAATGATAAATGTGATAATTTAACCAAAACACTAACTCTGAAAGTTGAATGGCATATTAGTGTTCTTGGGCCCATGCTTGTCTTTGTATTTAATGTGATTCTTGAATGGTGAAATTAATGGAATTATGAAGATATAATATGAATGTTGTTATGACATTGATCAAAGTACGATGTGGAATTGTGATATTCTTTTAAATGATGTATGAGATTAATTGTGATATTATATCATGTTAAAACATAATGTTAGTATACTTTGTACTACTAAGCCGTTGGCTTAGCGCGATAGTGTTGATAGCGCAGGTGACAGAGTTGAACCCGAGAGTTCCTCAAGACCGAGTGAGAGTAGACATTGAAGAGTTTATTTTGGGACTTAAAGATCAGAGAAAAGCTGCCAATCATGTATAACTTCTTTATATTTTGTAAAGTATTGTTTATAATGTGAATATATGTATATTTGTAAATATGGATTTAAATGTTTTCATATATGTAACTATTTTATAAATTCCGCTGCGTATTAAGTAAATGTATTTATATCTATTTTGTTTTATATTACAAGTTAATTACTTATTTTCTATAATGTATAATGATAAAGATTATGGTATCTTTTAAAATGATTTGATGGTTAAAGAAAACCGTAGCATCCCTATGTTCAGTGCACGTATATTACATTGTGGTGTTTGTAGTGTGCTTGTACCGGATGTGGGGGTGTTACAGATAAGGGCATGGACTGTATTTAAAAATGGCCTACCAAGGATAAGCGAAACATCGGCATCCTCATCTACATCAGTGACAACAAAATCATTGGGGAAAATGAAATCCTTGACTTTTACCAACACATCCTCTATAATGCCATGAGGGTGAATTACTGACTTATCAGCAAGTTGAATGGGCATGAGTGTTGGTTTAGGTTCTCTGACACCTAACTCTTTAAACATCTTGTAGGGCATAACACTTATGCTAGCCCCCAAGTTAGCCAATGCACTTTGAACTTCAAGATTACCTATCAAACATGGAATAGTAAAACTACCAGGATCTTTTAATTTCTTAGGCAATCTCTTCTACAAAATTACTGAACTCTTTTCTGACAATTGCACCAAAGATATTTCCTCAAATTTCCTTTTATTAGAAAGGATATCTTTCAAAAATTTAGCATATTTGGGCATCTACGATAAAGCTTCAGTAAATTGAATATTAATGTGCAGTTGTTTAAAGAGTTCAAGGAACTTACTAAACTGAGCATCTATCTTGTCCTTGTTCAACCTTGCTGTATATGGCACTCGAGGTCGGTATTCCTTCACTACTAGACTGGGTTCTTGAGGTTGATTTTCATTCTCATTTCCCATTGCAGCCTTCTCTCCCAAAGCGACAATAGAGTTATCTTCTTCTTCTTTTTGTGTCTTAACCTCTTTTGCTTGTGACTCAGCTTCTTTTTCAATCACACCACCCTTAATTTTGTTTTCACTCCTTAGAGTAATTGCCTTCAGATGCTCCTTCGGTTTTGCCTTAGTATCGCTAGGTAAACTCCCTTGTGGTCGTTCACTGAGTAACTTGGCAATTTGTCCCACCTGATTTTCCAAATTATGAATGGAGGCTTGCTAATTTCTAAAGGTAGTTTCTGTTGATTGAAATCTAGTTTCCAAAGCTGCTATAAACTTCTCCATCATTTCCTCAAAATTTCTCTTTCTTAAAGGGGCAACTTGTTGATGTTGAGGCTGCTAAAATCCAGGGGGAGGCCTTAGATTATTCTGATTATTCCAGGAGAAATTAGGATGATTTCTCCACCCTGGATTATATGTGCTGCTGTAGGGGTTATTTTGTTGTTGCCTAGGCTTGTTTCCAAGATAATCCACCTGCTCTTGTCTAGCAAACATATTGCCATTTTGGCAATCTTGAATTTGATGTCCACCCCCACACCATTCATAAGACATCAATTTTGTAACACCCCTATACCTTGTATACGTACACAGCATGCTAGTACGATCGTAATATACGTATACTGAATATAGGTATGCCACTGTTTATAAAACATACAGATAATCCCTTTTCAATAATATGAATAAATTTAAAATATTTAAAGGAATTTATAAAACACAATAGACAAAATGTTTATTAAAAACGCAGCGGAAAATATAACAAATATTTACAATTACATATACATCAAAATTCAAGTTTTACAAAACATAAAATGTATATACATGTTTGGCAATATGTCTTTGATCTTTAAGCTCCACTATCAACACCTCAAGATCTAGACTCTACTCGGCCTAGAGGAACTCTCCGGTTCTTCCTTGTCACCTGCGCGATAAATCATAATCGCACTAAGCCAACGTATTAGTGGTACAAACTATAATAATATTATGTTTTGATGCAATGCCAATGTCACACAATCAATTCCATACACCATTCAAAAGAATGTTATACTTCAACATCTTACTTTGCTTAATGTCATATCAAACATTCATTCTCAATAAGATACTTATGCATTATAATCAATCTCATTATTCATTGGTTTTACCATTCAAGAATCACATTGAAAACAAAGACAAGCATGGGCCCAAAGACACTAATATGCCATTCAACTTTCAGAGTTAATGTTTTGGTTTAATTATCACATTTATCATTATCATTATCCCAACTAGGCTTCAAGGATTTAGGTTCAACCAAGCTTCAAGGGGAACAAAGAATGCTAAGTATCAACCCAACTTGGCTTCAAGAACCAAACCCAACCTAGCTTCAAGGGTTGTAACATCTCAATTAGGCTTCAAGGACTAGACCCAACCAAGCTTCAAGGGGAGTTAAGCATGCTAAACTTCAATCCAACTTGGCTTCAAGGATTTAGTCCAACCTAACTTCAAGAGATTGTTACTGTAGGCATGACACCAACAATAAAACTCTAAAAATGGAATAACACGTTACACACACAATTCATTCATTATTTCATTATCACTTAGGCAACCATGCCTCAATCATCTCATTGGCATCATTATCATTTTTGCCAACAATCATGGCTCCATATCTCATCAAGAGAATATACATATATATATCATCAATTGCATTGAACATTATCTAGGTAAACATGTCTCAATTATATCATTTACATCATTATAACCAATTACATTGGTTTCACATCTCATTATGTCTCACTTCACATTAAATCAATTCATCATTTAGATGTACATAGTCAATGACATTAACACACATTTTAGATGCTCATCAATAATTCCCATTATACCAAACATAACATTATTCATAAGCATCAACAATGCATTAGATTTCCTAACACATTTACAATCAAATAGATGTTAAGTCTCAACATCATATGAATATATGCAATAATGTAGTTTGTACTTACCTCAAGAACACTCACACTACTCTATACTCTTCCTCTTCCCACACTTCTTCACAACTTGAATTAGGGCAAATTATCTTCTTCTAGACCTAATCCAAAAATGATAAAATATATCAATTCCAATGCAAATATTAACTTAATAACCTCTTACTAGACCCTTAAATCACAAATTACAATTCAACACCACTAACTAGGGCCCACGGCCGTGGCCATCCCAACCCCCACGGGCGTGGGTTAGAAAACAATTCTGCCCCAAATTGTTCAACACCCCTACGGCCATGGCATCTAAGGGCCACGGGCGTGGCATCCAAGATGCTACTGCCTCCAACCAAAATCATGTGTTCTAAACTTCTAACTTCATAAAACACAAACAACTTGAAGATCAACAAAAATAATTAACCAAACTCAACATCTACAACAATCACCAACTCAAAACCCTAATACAAACTCAACTCAAACACTTCCAATACCAATACCAACTTAACTTCTTATCTTAAAATCAATTTCAACACTTATAAACACACCACAACAACCCTAATCATACTATCAACAACAATTCATCCACCTCAAACACAACTTCAAAAAGAACAAAGGAAATCAAGAGAAAACTTACCAAAGTTGATGAAACTTCACAAATTTCCAACTTAATCACTTGAATCTTCCTTCAATTTTGAGTTTGGAACAAGCAAAACTCACTCTTGCTCTCTTGATTTGGATGGCCGGCCAATAAAGGAAAAGAAAAGAAGAAAAAAAAATGAAGATGAAGCAAAGTCAAACTTCCCTTCTCTTTGAACCTCCACCAAGCAATCTAAAAAGAAAATTACTTAAATACCCTCTTCTATTTATTTTAACTCCCTTTCACTTACTTTCCTTTTTAGTAATTTCATAAATAACAAAATAAATATCTTCTTCCTTTGACCATCACATTTGACTTGTATATATGTTGTATATATTTCCATATACACAACATATACACTCTCTTTTAAATTTCTTTTCTCTTCCAAATATAAGATATACATTCAATCCAATTACAACAATAATATCAAAACTTTTAGGGCATACTTTGGGATATTACAATTCTTCCCCTCTAAAAAGAAATTTCGTCCTCGAAATTACCTGATATCAAGTTTGAAACAGTTGAGGATATTGATCTTGCATTGCTTGCTCACTCTCCCAAGTTGCCTCTTCTCTACCATGATTCTTCCAAAGAACCTTCACCAGTGGCACTTTCTTATGTCTCAACTCTTTCACTTCATGTGCCAAAATAGCAACTGGTTCATCTTCAAATGTCAGATCCGAACTCACCTCAATAAATTCAACTGGCAAGATATGAGATAGATCTGATCTGTACCTCCGCAACATATAAACATCGAATACATTATGGATTCTATCTAACTCAGGTGGCAAGGCAAGACGATAAGCAACTGGCTCAACTCTTTCTAAAACTTCATAGTCCAATGAAACGAGGACTCAGCTTCCCTCTTCGACCAAATCTCAATATTTTTTTCCAGGGAGACACTTTCAAAAAGACTTTATCTCCAACATCAAACTCTATATCTCTCCTCTTCAAATCTGAGTAAGACTTTTGCCGATCGGAAGCTGCTTTCAACCGATCTCGAATTATCTTCACTTTCTCTTCAGTTTCTTTAACCAAATCATGACCAATTAACTTGCCTTCTCCAATTTCATTCCAGCATAAAGGCATTCTACATCTTTTACCATACAATGCCTCAAATGGTGCCATACCAATACTGGATTGATGACTGTTGTTGTAAGCAAATTCCACAAGTGGCAAAAATCTGTCCCAACTTCTAGAGAAATCAATGACACAGCTTCTTAACATATCCTCAATAATCTGTATCACTCTCTCTGACTGCCCATCTGTCTGTGGATGAAAAGCAGTACTAAAGTGCAATCGAGAACCCAAAGCCCCATGTAAACTCTTCCAAAACCTCGAAGTAAACCGGGGATCTCGATAAGACACTAAAGAATTTGGGACTCCATGCAACTTTACTATTTCACATATATATAGCTCAGCCAATCTTTCAAGAGAATAATCCATTCTAACTTGAAGAAAATGAGCTGTCTTCGTCAATCGATCAACAATCACCCAAATAGAGTCATGCTTCTTCTGAGTCAATGGCAAACCAGACACAAAATCCATTGTTACTCTCTCCCATTTCTATTCAGGCACTGTTAAAGGTTGAAGCAACCCTGTTAGAACTTGATGCTCAGCTTTCACCCTCTGACAAGTGAGACATTTGGACACAAATTCCGCTATGTCTTTCTTCATACCAGACCACCAGTAGTGCTGTTTCAAATCATGGTACATCTTAGTACTACCCGGATGCATAGCAAAAACCAATTGGTGTGCTTCTTCTAAAATAATCTTTCTCAAACTATCACCATCAGGAACACACAACCTATCCTTGAACCAAAGACTACCATCATTTTTCCCATAGAAATCTCGGCTCACCCCATTTCGGCAATCTAATACAATCTTTTGAATTTTCTCATCCGCCAATTGAGCCTCCTTTATCTGATCCAACAATACTGGTCTCAACTGCAGCTGAGCCAATAATGCACCATCATCACATACTTCAAAACTAGCATGCAACGCTCTCAACTCAACAAGCAACGAGAGTGAATAAACAGCCAAACCTGCCAAAGATTTCCGACTCAAGGCATCAGCAAATACATTCGCCTTACCAGGATGATAATCAATCAAACAGTCGTAGTCTTTAATCAATTCTAACCATCGCCTTTGCCAAAGATTCAGCTCCTTCTGAACACCCAAATATTTCAAACTTTTATGATCCGTAAAGATAAAAAATTTCTCCCCATACAAGTAATGTCGCCAAATCTTCAAAGCAAACACTATAGCTGCCAACTCCAAATCATGAGTCGGATAATTAAGCTCGTGCGGCTTCAACTGCCGAGAAGCATAAGCTATGACTTTACCCTCTTGCATCAAAACACATCCTAAACCATTATGTGAAGCATCACTATAAATCACATATGGTTTATCTTCCACGGGTAAAGTAAGAATAGGTGCTTGAGTCAACATTTCTTTCAACTGCTCAAAGCTAGCTTGACACTGATCTGTCCACACAAATCTAACTCCCTTCCGAAGCAATCTGGTGAGTGGAGTAGCTATCAAAGATAAACCTTTCACAAACCATCGGTAATAGCTTGCAAAACCCAGAAAACTTCTAACTTCAGTTACAAACTTTGGTGGACTCCAATTTAAAATAGCTTCAACTTTACTTGGATCGACTCTTATACTATCTGCTGAAACTATATGACCCAGAAAAGTAACTTGGTCAAGCCAAAATTCACACTTCGACAGCTTAGCATACAACTTCTTCTCTCTTAAGATCTGTAATACAATCCGTAGATGCTTGTCATGCTCCTCCTTATTACGTGAATACACCAAAATATCATCAATGAAAACCACCACAAACTGATCCAGATAGGGCCTAAACACCCTATTCATCAAATCCATGAAAGCTGCAGGTACATTTGTCAATCCAAAAGGCATCACCAAGAACTCATAATACCCATATCTTGTGCGGAAGGCTGTCTTAGGAACATCTTCAGCTGTAACCCTCAACTGATGGTACCCTGATCTCAAATCAATTTTTGAAAACACTGCTGCTCCCTTCAATTGATCAAAGAGATCATCAATTCTAGGCAAAGGATACTTATTCTTGATAGTTACTTTGTTCAATTACCTATAATCAATGCATAACCTCAAAGTACCATCCTTCTTCTTCACAAACAGCACAGGAGCTCCCCACGGTGAAACACTAGGGCGAATAAACCCTTTATCCAATAACTCCTGTAACTACACCTTCAACTCTCTCAGTTTAGCTGGTGCCATTCGATAAGAAGTGATAGAGATGGGAGTGGTACCAGGAAACAAATCAATACCAAACTCAACCTCTCTCTCTCAGGGGGTAATCCTGGCAACTCCTCAGGAAACACATCCGAAAAATCTGCAACTATGGTTATATTATTAAGTTGAGAACCCATTGCTCTAATATCCACCACATGAGCAAGATAAGCATCACACCCTTTTCTAATCAACTTTCTAGCTGTTACAGCTGATACAAACAAGGATGCAAGTTGTCTCTGCTCGCTAGATACCATCACACTCCTACCATCATTGGTTCTCAAGGTGACACTGTAATATCCCAATGTATGCCCTAGAAGTTTTGATATAATTGTTGTTTTATTTGAATTAAAATGTATATGTGTAATTGGAAAGAGAAAAGAATTTAAAAGAGAGTGTATATGTTGTATATATGGAAATATATATAACATATACACAAGTCAAATGGATGGTCAAAGGAAGAAGATATTTATTGTGTTAATTATGAAATTACTAAAAAGGGCATGTAAGTGAAAGGAAATTAAAACAAATAAGAAGAGGCTATTTAAGTAAATTTTCTTTTTGGAATGCTTGGTGGAGGTTTAAAGAGAAGAGAAATTTTACTTTGCTTCTTTTGTCTCTTTCATTTTCTTCTTTTCTTTTGGGTGGCCAGGCATCACCAAGACAAGAGAGAAAGAGGTTGTTTTGAGTGCTAAGTTTCAAATTGAAGGAAGATTCAAGTGATTGAGTTGGAAAATTTTGAAGATTCATCAATTTTGGTAAGTTCTCTCTTGATTTCTCTTGTTTATTTGAAGTTGTGTAAAAGTTTGACTGTTGATGTTTGAAAAGAGGGTTGTGATGATTGTAGTATGTTGGAGTATGTTTGATTTAATTGATTGTGGTTTTGGTTTGAAGATAATAAGTTAAGTTGATGTTGGTATGGAAAAAGTAAGAGTGATGTTGGTTTTAGGGTTTTGAAGTTGTAAATGATGTTTACCTTGAGTTTGATCAATTAATTTCATAGAACTTCATGTTGTTTGAGTTTTTTGGAGTTGTAAGCCTAGAACATGTGAAATTGGTCCAAAACAGTAGCATTTTGGATGCCACGCCCGTGGCCCTTGGTTGCCATGGCCGTGGCCATTTGTAGCCATGGCCGTGGAGGTTTGGAGCAAGGGAGGCAAAACCATTCTTTAACCCACGCCCGTGGGGGTTGGGATGGCCACGGCCATGGGCTCTAATGTGTGGTGTTGAGTTATAATTTGTGATCTAAAGTTCTAAAATGAGGTTATTAAGTGATAAATTGTATTGGAATTCATGAATTGAATCATTGTTGGACTAGGTTTTGGAAGAAGGTGATTTGCCCTAATTTAAGAAGTGAAGAATTCTTGGAAAAAGGAAGTGTATAGATTTGTATAAGTGGTGCTTAAGGTAAGTACAAACTACATTATTACATACATTCATATGATGTTGAGACTTAACATACATTTGATTGTAAATGTGTTAAGAAACCTAATGTATTGTTGATACTTATTAATAATGTTATGTTGGATATAATGTGAACATTGATGATGCATATGAATAATGATATGTTGTGCACAATATGGATTATGTGAAATGTATGTTGAAGATTATAAATCTATGAATAAGGTAAATTTCTATGTTCATATATATCAATGATGATCATTCTTATTGGATGTTCAATGTAATTGATTATGAGTACTTAAATGATGAATTGAGACATAATGAGATTATTAAAGAATGTTTGTCTATATGAAATATGGAATATGAGATGTGAGGCCATGGTTGTTGGCTATGATAATGCAAATGAGAAAATGGAGGCAAGATTTCCTATTTGATTATGAGAATGAAATGAATTGAGAAAGAAATGTACAAAGATATAAATAAATGAAAAGATTGTGTGTCTAATGTGTTATTGAACCTTCAGAGTTCTAGGTTTGGCGGCATGCCTACAAAGTTCTGGATAGGTGAAAAGACCGGGTCGTAAGCCGATTCCAGTTGATAAATGTAAAATGTGAATTATAGTAACAGTCTTGCCGAGTTGAGGTCCAAGAGACTGGGTCTGTTACAGGTAACAGTCTTGCCGGGTTGAGGATCTCCTCGAGTTTAGCGAGTTGAGGTCCAAGAGACTGAGTCTGTTACACTATCCATGGATAGAGATATATATATATATGTTGCCTACGGGCTTGATGATTGTGATTATGGACCAAAGTAGTAACTCTGAACTTTGAATAACATATTAGTTTCTTTTTGGGCCCTTTGCTTGTCTTTGTTTTCCATGTGATTTATAAATGATGAAATAAATAAATATTGAGATCTATGCTTGTTTTGAGTTCAATATATCCTATAATTGATGACATAAATGTTTTATACAATGAAAGGTAATGTCATGAAATATGAGATTCTTGAGATCACTTGTTTGTTGGAAAGTATGACATTGGCATTTCATTATAGCATGATATCATTGTAGTTTGTACCACTAAGCCATTGGCTTAGCGCGATTGTGGTTTATCGCGCAGGTGACAAGGAAGAACCGGAGAGTTCCTCTAGGCCGAGTAGAGTTTAGATTTGAGGTGTTGATAGTGAAGCTTAATGATCAAGGAAATACTGCCAAACATGTATTTATTTTATGTTTTATAAAACTTGAATTTTGATGTATATATATATTTGTAAATATTTGATGTATTTTCCGCTGCTTTTAAGTAAACATTTTATCTTTTTTCTGTTATAATTTCTTTTAAATGATTTAAATTTGTTCATGTATTGGAAAGTGATGAGTCATTTGTTTAGTAATCCGTGGCATTTCTATATTCAGTATACGTATATTACGATCGTTATAGCATGCTATGTACGTATACGGGGTATAGAGGTGTTACAATTGTTTTGGTATCAGAGCCTAGGTTTGAGATTCTCAACCTAGGTGAATTGTAAGAAAAAGAATATATTGATTTTAAAAGTTGATTTTTGAGTAAAATACATGTTTTGGTATGGCAGTCTTTGATCTTTAATGAGGAAGATTCTGCTGTGTTTTGCAGATATAGGTAGAGATGACATCTCATTCACGACAGTCTGTTGAGGGTAGTGCGAAAAGTGTAGCTTCTGAAGAGAGTAGAGATGGAGCTAGGATTGAGAGGGTTAGTGAGACACCTGTTTCTGTGCCAGAGAGATCAACTGCTGAGGAGGCTCCTCCGAGATGTTTAGGACATGTGGTAGAACTGTTGAGGGGAGCTCCAGTGCAGCCACCACTACCACCACAGCCTCAAGTGCCGGTAAGACATTATGACAAGTTGAGAAAATATGGGGCTGAAGATTTCTTAGGCACTACCGATCCTGCAGTGGCTGAGCAGTGGTTGGATAAGGTACAGAGGATATTCATTCAGTTGCAAGCCACTTCGGATGAGAAGTTTGACTATGCCAGATCCCTCCTGCAGAAAGATGCCTATGACTGGGGGAAGATGGTCCCACATGCTATGGATGATCCACCTACATTATCATATGGGGATTTTCTGAGGGAGTTTGAGCAGAAATATACTACGAGGGAGTATAAAGATCTTAAGAAGATGGAATTTTTGAATTTAAGGCAAGACAATCGGACGGTGACAGAATATGAGATTGAGTACATCTGGTTGAGTTGTTATGCTGGGGGAATTATCTCTGATGAAATAGACCGGTGCAGAAGGTTTGAGGAGGGATTGAGGCCCTCTATCATATGTATTGTGGCTGGTTCTAGATACCAGGATTTCTCTCAGCTTGTTGCAGCAGCTAGAAGTATTGAGAGAGCGCAAAGCATTGCAGCAGCTGCTTCTGAGGAGGAGACCAGGGTAAGGAGATCCCAGTTTGAGGCAGGGTCTTCATCTGTGAAGAGGGGTAGAGGAAGTTTTGTTTCGAGGATCAGTAGGTGTCAGAGACAGCCAAGTAGGTCAGTACAGTATCAGAGACAGAGACCGAGACCTACAACTTTTGTAACCAGTGCCCCGACTCCCGTGATGCAGAGGTCTACTCCACCTATATGTGATCAGTGTGGTGGAAGACATGGGGGTGTTTGTTGGAAGTATAGTAGATCAGCTGTGTGCTTCAGGTGTGGATCACCTGACCATTTCATTAGGGAGTGTCCTGAGATGCAGGAGCACAGGCAGGCTGAGTCTACAGCCTCTCGACCCAGTGTCAGCAGGGGTGTCGAGGAGGCAGAGGGTTCAGTAGGGGTGGTCGATCCGGGTATAGTCAGAGAGGAGGATCATCATCCGGAGGCAGTAGGCCGGATCTTCTCAGAGGGTATATGTGATGCAGAGGCAGCCAGATGCTTCAGCAGTTATAACGGGTACATTTTCTTTATTTGGCATTTCAGTACTTGCTTTAATTGATCCAGGATCTACTCATTCATACATAAGTGCATCCATATTGCCTGTGTCTGAATTGCATTCAGAATCCTTAGGATTTGATGTTTTGGTGACAAATCCTTTAGGACATAGTGTGGTTGTTAGTAAGGTGCACCGTGATAGTGCAGTTGTGGTACAAGGTGAGGAGTTTCTTGGTGATCTGATTGAAATGCCTTTTAAAGAATATGATTTGATCTTAGGCATGGATTGGCTGTCTAAACATGAAGTTGTGGTAGATTGTCAAAAGAAGTGTGTCACCTTGAGAACCAGTGATGGTAGGGATGTGATAGTATCTAGTGAGCAGAGACAACTTGCATCCTTGTTTGTATCAGCTGTAACAGCTAGAAGGTTGATTAGAAAAGGATGTGAAGCTTATCTTGCTTATGTTGTGGATACTAGGGTAATAGGTTCTCAACTTGATAAAATATCCACAGTTGCAGATTTTCCAGATGTGTTTCCTGAGGAGTTGCCAGGGTTACCCCCTGAGAGAGAGGTTGAGTTTGGTATCGAATTGTTGCCTGGTACCACTCCCATATCTATCACTCCTTATCGAATGGCACCAGCTGAATTGAGAGAGTTGAAGGTGCAGTTACAGGAGTTGTTGGATAAAGGGTTTATTCGCCCTAGTGTTTCTCCTTGGGGAGCTCCTGTGTTGTTTGTGAAGAAGAAGGATGGTACTATGAGATTATGCATTGATTATAGGCAATTGAACAAAGTGACTATCAAGAATAAATATCCTTTGCCTAGATTTGATGATCTCTTTGATCAATTGAAGGGAGCAGCAGTGTTTTCCAAGATTGATTTGAGATCAAGGTACCATCAATTGAGGGTTAGAGCTAAAGATGTTTCTAAGACAGCTTTTCGCACCAGGTATGGGCATTATGAGTTTTTAGTGATGCCTTTTGGGTTGACGAATGCACCTGCAGTTTTCATGGATTTGATGAATAGGGTGTTTAGGCCCTATCTGGATCAATTTGTGGTGGTTTTCATCGATGATATCTTAGTGTATTCGCGTAATGAAGAGGAGCATGACAAGCATTTGCGAATTGTATTACAGGTCTTGAGAGAGAAGCAGTTGTATGCTAAGCTGTCGAAGTGTGAATTTTGGCTTGACCAAGTTACTTTTCTGGGTCATATAGTTTCAGCGGATGGTATAAGAGTTGATCCAAATAAAGTTGAAGTTATTTTGAATTGGAGTCCACCAAAGTCTGTAACTGAAGTTAGAAGTTTTCTGGGTTTGGCAGGTTATTACCGGCGGTTTGTGAAAGGCTTCTCTTTGATAGCTACTCCACTCACCAGATTGCTTCGAAAGGGAGTTAGATTTGTGTGGACGGATCAGTGTCAAGCTAGCTTTGAGCAGTTGAAAGAAATGTTGACTCAAGCACCTGTTCTTACTTTACCCGTGGAAGATAAACCATATGTGATTTACAGTGATGCTTCACATAATGGTTTAGGATGTGTTTTGATGCAAGAGGGTAAAGTCATAGCTTATGCTTCTCGGCAGTTAAAGCCGCATGAGCTTAATTATCTGACTCATGATTTGGAGTTGGCAGCTATAGTTTTTGCTTTAAAGATTTGGCGACACTACTTATATGGGGAGAAATGTTTTATCTATACAGATCATAAAAGTTTGAAATATTTGGATGTTCAGAAGGAGCTGAATCTTTGGCAAAGGCGATGGTTAGAACTGATTAAAGACTACGACTGCTTGATTGATTACCATCCTGGTAAGGCGAATGTAGTTGCTGATGCTTTGAGTCGAAAATCTTTAGCAGGTTTGGCTGTTTATTCGCTCTCGTTGCTTGTTGAGTTGAGAGCATTGCATGCTAGTTTTGAAGTATGTGATGATGGTGCATTATTGGCCCAGCTACAGTTGAGACCAGTATTGTTGGATAAGATAAAGGAGGCTCAATTGACGGATGAGAAAATTCAGAAGATTGTATTGGATTGCAGAAATGGGGAGAGCCAAAATTTTCATGTAAAGAGTGATGGTAGTCTTTGGTTCAAGGATAGGTTGTGTGTTTCTGATGATGATAGTTTGAGAAAGATCATTTTGGAAGAAGTACACCAATCGGTTTTTGCTATGCATCCGGGAAGTATAAAGATGTACCATGATTTGAAACAGCACTATTGGTGGTCTGGTATGAAGAGAGACATAGCGGAATTTGTGTCCAAATGTCTCACATGTCAGAGGGTAAAAGCTGAGCATCAAGTTCCAACAGGGTTGCTTCAACCTTTAACAGTGCCTGAATGGAAATGGGAGAGAGTGACAATGGATTTTGTGTCTGGATTGCCACTGACACAGAGGAAGCATGATGCGATCTGGGTGATTGTTGATAGATTGACAAAGACAGCTCATTTTCTTCCAGTTAAAATGGATTATTCTCTTGAAAAGTTGGCTGAGTTGTATATTAAGGAGATAGTGAAGTTGCATGGAGTCCCTACTTCTTTAGTGTCTGATCGAGATCCCTGGTTTACTTCGAGGTTTTGGAAAAGTTTGAATAGTGCATTGGGTTCTCGATTACACTTTAGTACTGCTTTTCATCCACAGACAAATGGGCAGTCAGAGAGAGTGATACAGATTATTGAGGATATGTTGAGAAGTTGTGTCATTGAATTCTCTGGAAGTTGGGACAGATTTTTGCCACTTGTGGAGTTTGCTTACAACAACAATCATCAATCTAGTATTGGTATGGCACCATATGAGGCATTGTATGGTAGAAAATGTAGAACGCCTTTATGTTGGAATGAAATTGGAGAGGGCAAGTTAATTGGTCCTGATTTGGTGAAAGAGACTGAAGAGAAAGTAAAGATAATTCGGGATCAGTTAAAAGCAGCTTCAGACCGACAGAAATCTTATTCAGATTTGAAAAGAAGAGACATAGAATTTGATGTTGGAAATAAAGTATTTTTGAAAGTGTCTCCTTGGAAGAAGATTTTGAGATTTGGTCGGAGAGGGAAACTGAGTCCTCGTTTCATTGGACCATATGAAGTTCTAGAAAGAGTTGGGCCAGTTGCTTATCGTCTTGCCTTGCCACCTGAGTTAGATAGAATCCATAATGTATTCCATGTTTCTATGTTGCGGAGGTATAGATCGGATCCATATCATATCTTGCCAGTTGAATTCATTGAAGTGAATTCGGATCTGACATTTGAAGAAGAATCAGTTGCTATTTTGGCACATGAAGTGAAAGAGTTAAGGAATAAGTGAGTGCCATTGGTGAAGGTTCTATGGAAGAATCATGGGAGAGAAGAGGCAACTTGGGAGAGCGAGCAAGTAATGCGAGATCAGTATCCTCAACTGTTTCAGACATAATATCAGGTAATTTCGAGGACGAAATTTCTTTTTAGAGGGGGAGAATTGTAATATCCCAATGTATGCCCTAGAAGTTTTGATATAATTGTTGTTTTATTTGAATTAAAATGAACATGTGTAATTGGAAAGAGAAAAGAATTTAAAAGAGAGTGTATATGTTGTATATATGGAAATATATATAACATATACACAAGTCAAATGGATGGTTAAAGGAAGAAGATATTTATTGTGTTAATTATGAAATTACTAAAAAGGGCATGTAAGTGAAAGGAAATTAAAACAAATAAGAAAAGGGTATTTAAGTAATTTTCTTTTTGGAATGCTTGGTGGAGGTTTAAAGAGAAGAGAAATTTGACTTTGCTTCTTTTGTCTCTTTCATTTTCTTCTTTTCTTTTGGGTGGCCGGGCATCACCAAGACAAGAGAGCAAGAGGTTGTTTTGAGTTCTAAGTTTCAAATTGAAGGAAGATTCAAGTGATTGCGTTGGAAAATTTTGAAGATTCATCAATTTTGGTAAGTTCTCTCTTGATTTCTCTTGTTTATTTGAAGTTGTGTAAAAGTTTGACTATTGATGTTTGAAAAGAGGGTTGTGATGATTGTAGTATGTTGGAGTATGTTTGATTTAATTTATTGTGGTTTTGGTTTGAAGATAATAAGTTAAGTTGATGTTGGTATGGAAAAAGTAAGAGTGATGTTGGTTTTAGGGTTTTGAAGTTGTAAATGATGTTTACCTTGAGTTTGATCAATTATTTTCATAGATCTTCATGTTGTTTGTATTTGTTGGAGTTGTAAGCCTAGAATATGTGAAATTGGTCCGAAACAGTAGCATTTTGGATGCCACGCCCGTGGCCCTTGGTTGCCATGGCCGTGGCCATTTGTAGCCATGGCCGTGGAGGTTTAGAGCAAGGGAGGCAAAACCATTCTTTAACCCACGCCCGTGGGGGTTGGGATGGCCACGGCCGTGGGCTCTAATGTGTGGTGTTGAGTTATAATTTGTGATCAAAGGTCTAAAATGAGGTTATTAAGTGATAAATTGTATTGGAATTCATGAATTGAATCATTGTTGGACTAGGTTTTGGAAGAAGGTGATTTGCCCAAATTTAAGAAGTGAAGAATTCTTGGAAAAAGGAAGTGTATAGATTTGTATAAGTGGTGCTTAAGGTAAGTACAAACTACATTATTGCATACATTCATATGATGTTGAGACTTAACATACATTTGATTGTAAATGTGTTAAGAAACCTAATGTATTGTTGATACTTATTAATAATGTTATGTTGGATATAATGTGAACATTGATGATGCATATGAATAATGATATGTTGTGCACAATGTGGATTATGTGAAATGTATGTTGAAGATTATAAATCTATGAATAAGGTAAATTTCTATGTTCATATATATCAATGATGATCATTCTTATTGGATGTTCAATGTAATTGATTGTGAGTACTTAAATGATGAATTGAGACATAATGAGATTATTAAAGAATGTTTGTCTATATGAAATATGGAATATGAGATGTGAGGCCATGGTTGTTGGCTATGATAATGCAAATGAGAAAATGGAGGCAAGATTGCCTATTTGATTGTGAGAATGAAATGAATTGAGAAAGAAATGTACAAAGATATAAATAAATGAAAAGATTGTGTGTCTAATGTGTTATTGAACCTTCAGAGTTCTGGGTTTGGCGGCATGCCTATAAAGTACTGGATAGGTGAAAAGACCGGGTCGTAAGCCGATTCGAGTTGATAAATGTAAAATATGAATTATAGTAACAGTCTTGCCGGATTGAGGATCTCCTTGGTTTATCCGGGTTAAGGTCCAAGAGATTGGGTCTGTTACAGGTAACAGTCTTGCTGGGTTGAGGATCTCCTCGAGTTTAGCGAGTTGAGGTCCAAGAGACTGGGTCTGTTACACTATCCATGGATAGAGATATATATATATGTTGCCTACGGGCTTGATGATTGTGATTATGGACCAAAACAGTAACTCTGAACTTTGAATATCATATTAGTTTCTTTTTGGGCCCTTTGCTTGTATTTGTTTTCCATGTGATTTATAAATGATGAAATAAATAAATATTGAGATCTATGCTTGTTTTGAGTTCAATATATCCTATAATTGATGACACAAATGTTTTATACAATGAAAGGTAATGTCATGAAATATGAGATTCTTGAGAATCACTTGTTTGTTGGAAAGTATGACATTGCCATTTCATTATAGCATGATATCATTGTAGTTTGTACCACTAAGCCGTTGGCTTAGCGCGATTGTGGTTTATTGCGTAGGTGATAAGGAAGAACCGGAGAGTTCCTCTAGGCCGAGTAGAGTTTAGATTTGAGGTGTTGATACTGGAGCTTAAAGATCAAGGAAATACTGCCAAACATGTATTTATTTTATGTTTTGTAAAACTTGAATTTTGATGTATATATATATTTGTAAATATTTGATGTATTTTCCGCTGCTTTTAAGTAAACATTTCATCTTTTGTCTGTTATAATTTCTTTTAAATGATTTAAATTTTTTCATGTATTGGAAAGTGATGAGTCATTTGTTTAGCAATCTGTGGCATTTCTATATTCAGTATACGTATATTACGATCGTTATAGCATGCTATGTACGTATACGGGGTATAGAGGTGTTACAGACACACTTCTTTTGACAATCTACCACAGCTCCATGCTTAGACAACCAATCCATGACTAAGATCAAATCATATTCTTTAAAAGGCATTTCAATTAAATCACCAAGAAACCCCTCACCTTGCACCACAACAGCACTATCACAATGCACCCTACTCACCACAATACTATGTCCTAAAGGATTTGTCACTAAGACATCAAATCCTAAGGACTCTGAATGCAATTCAGACACAGGCAAGATAGATGCACTAATATATGAATGAGTAGATCCTGGATCAATCAAAGCAAGTACTGAAATGCCGAATAAAGAAAAATTACCCGCTATAACTGCTGAAGCATCTGGCTGCCTCTGCATCACATATACTCTCTGAGAAGATCCGACCTCATCTGGCCTACTGCCTCTGGATGAAGATCCTCCTCTCGGACTAAACCCGGGTCTACCACCTCTACTAAAACCTCTGCCCCCTCGACCACCTCTGCTAACACTGGGTCGAGAAACTGCAATATCAGTCTGTCTATCATCCTGCATCTCGGGGCAATCTTTAATAAAATGATCTGGTGACCCACACCTAAAGCATACTCTGGATACACCAGTCTTCCAACAACCACCCCCATGGGTCCTACCATAGTAAACACATACAGGTGGAGTAGACCTTTGCATCACAGGAGTCGGGGCACTCGCTACAGAGACTGTCGGTCTCAGCCTCTGCCTCTGATACTGCACTGATCTGCCTAACTGCCTCTGACTCCTACTGATCCTCGGAACAAAACTTCCTCTACCCCTCTTCACAGATGAAGACCCTGCCTCAAACTGGGGTCTCCTTACTCTAGTCTCCTCCTCAGAAGCAGCTGCTGCAATGCTCTGCGCTCTCTCAACACTTCTAGCTGCTGCAACAAGCTGAGAGAAATCCTAGTACAGTGAACCAGCCACAATGCACATGATAGAGGGCCTCAATCCCTCCTCAAATCTTCTGCACCGATCTATTTCATCAGAGATAATTCCCCTGGCATAATGACTCAACCGATGTACTCAATCTCATATTCTGTCACCGTCCGGTTGTCTTTCCTCAAATTCAAGAATTCCATCTTCTTAATATCTTTATACTCCCTCGGAGTATATTTATGCTCGAACTCCCTCAGAAAATCACTATAAGATAGTGTAGGTGGATCATTCATGGCATGAGGAACCGTCTTCCACCAGTCATAAGCATCTTTCTGTAGGAGGGATCTGGCATAGTCAAATTTCTCATCTGAAGTAGCTTGCAACTGGATGAATATCCTCTGCACTTTATCCAACCACTGCTCAGCCACTGCAGGATCAGTAGTGTCCAAGAAATCCTCAGCCCCAAATTTCCTCAACTTATCATAATGTCTTACTGGCACCTGAGGCTGTGGTGGTGGTGGCTGCACTGAAGCTGGCCTCAATAGTTCTATCACATGCCTTAACCAACCCGGCGGAGCCTCCTCCGCAGCTGATCTCTCTGGCACAAAAATAGGTGCCTCACTTACTCTATCAACTCTAGCTCCATCTCTACTCTCTCCTGGAGCTACACTCTCAGCACTTCCTTCTACAGTCTAACGTGAATGGGACTCCATTACTACCTATATCTGCAAACACAGCAAAATATTCCTCATTAAAGATCAAAGACTGCCATACCAAAACATGTATTTTACCCAAAAACCCACTTTTAAAATCAAAATATTCTTTTTCTTACAATTGACCTAGGTTGAGAATCTCAATCCTAGGCTCTGATACCAAAACATTTGTAACACCCCTATACCTCGTATACGTACACAACATGCTAGTACGATCGTAATATACGTATACTGAATATAGGTATGCCACTGTTTATAAAACATACAGATAATCCCTTTTCAATAATATGAATAAATTTAAAACATTTAAAGGAATTTATAAAACACAATAGACAAAATGTTTATTAAAAACGCAGCGGAAAATATAACAAATATTTACAATTACATATACATAAAAATTCAAGTTTTACAAAACATAAAATGTATATACATGTTTGGCAATATGTATTTGATCTTTAAGCTCCACTATCAACACCTCAAGATCTAGACTCTACTCGGCCTAGATGAACTCTCCGGTTCTTCACTAAACAACTTGAATTAGGGCAAATTATCTTCTTCTAGACCTAATCCAAAAATGATAAAATATATCAATTCCAATGCAAATATTAACTTAATAACCTCTTACTAGACCCTTAAATCACAAATTACAATTCAACACCACTAACTAGGGCCCACGGCCGTGGCCATCCCAACCCCCACGGGCATGGGTTAGAAAACAATTCTGCCCCAAATTGTTCAACACCCCCACGGCCATGGCATCTAAGGGCCACGGGCGTGGCATCCAAGATGCTACTGCCTCCAACCAAAATCATGTGTTCTAAACTTCTAACTTCATAAAACACAAACAACTTGAAGATCAACAAAAATAATTAACCAAACTCAACATCTACAACAATCACCAACTCAAAACCCTAATACAAACTCAACTCAAACACTTCCAATACCAATACCAACTTAACTTCTTATTTTAATATCAATTTCAACACTTATAAACACACCACAACAACCCTAATCATACTATCAACAACAATTCATCCACCTCAAACACAACTTCAAAAAGAACAAAGGAAATCAAGAGAAAACTTACCAAAGTTGATGAAACTTCACAAATTTCTAACTTAATCACTTGAATCTTCCTTCGATTTTGAGTTTGGAACAAGCAAAACTCACTCTTGCTCTCTTGCTTTGGATGGCCGGCCAGCAAAGGAAAAGAAAAGAAGAAAAAGAAAAATGAAGATGAAGCAAAGTCAAACTTCCCTTCTCTTTAAACCTCCACCAAGCAATCTAAAAAGAAAATTACTTAAATACCCTCTTCTATTTATTTTAACTCCCTCTCACTTACTTTCCTTTTTAGTAATTTCATAAATAACAAAATAAATATCATCTTCCTTTGACCATCACATTTGACTTGTATATATGTTGTATATGTTTCCATATACACAACATATACACTCTCTTTTAAATTTCTTTTCTTTTCCAAATTTAACATATACATTCAATCCAATTACAACAATAATATCAAAACTTCTAGGGCATACTTTGGGATATTACAACTTGCATTGATTTCCCCGAATATGAAGCTAAAGAATCAATCTTTTTAATCATTGATTCAAACTGTGCTGTCAAAGCAACCACGAGATCCAATTGATGTGCACCAGTGACCCTTAATTTTCATTGTTCCCTTGGGGTTTGCCACTGATAATTTGTAAGGGCCATATCTTTAATCAAATCCCTTGCTTGTTCAGGTGTCTTATTATTTATGGTACCTTCGCCGGCTACATTGATGGACTGCTTACTTGCATAATTTAATCCATTATAGAAAGTTTGAATATGTAGCCACTGCGGAAGCCCATGATGAGGACACCTTCTCAATAAATATTTGAACCTTTCCCAAGCATCATAAAGAGTTTCACCATCTAGCTGGAGAAAAGATGAAATATCATTCCTCAACTTGGCAGTCTTGGATGGTGGAAAATATTTCTCTAAGAATTTTTCTACCAACTGACCGCATGTGGTGAAAGTGTTTGGGGGGAAAGATTTCAGCATTTCTTCGGTCGATCTCTAAATGCGAATGGGAACAACCTTAGCCTAATTGCATCTTTAGAGACATTATGTATCTTGAATGTGTCACATATTTCTAGAAAATTCTCAATATGTGCATTAGGATCTTCATCTTGGAACCCATCAAACTGACAAGTCCGCTGCACCATTTGAATTACATTTGTTTTTATCTCAAATTTGTTTACAGCAACTATCGGTCTTTGTATGCTCGAATCGACCCCATTAAGAGTGGGCCTAGCAAATTCCTATAATGTCCTTGGCTCATTTCCTGCCATCACTTCCAGTTCTTCTTCTGAGCTGAGATCTTCAAAGTTTGGTTCCATTTCTGCACAAAACTGCTTCCCCTTCTTCCCTTCACTTTCTCCTCAATGTTCTCTCAAGCTCTTGATCTAATTCAAGTAACTGGGAAGAGCTAGCTCAGGTCATAAATGGGAAGAAGTACCTAGAATGACAATCAACAAGCAAGAACTAATGTTAAAACAAATAACATAAAAATTAAATCAACTATCTTGATTATATTAATAATATTGAAATCCATTGTCCCCGGCAATGGCGCCGAAAATTTGATGGCAAATTTATGCTATTGCAGTGATACCACAAGTGCACGGGTCACTCAAGTAACAAAATAGTTAGTAAGTTATCATTCCATAGGGGACAAGGCCAAATATTATTGCAAATTTTAACTATTGTTTAGTGAATCAATAGTTTGTGTGATGATTAAAATGAAAGACGAATTGCTTAATAAACTAAAGTGAAGAAAAATTGAATATTGTGCAACAAAAGTTGATGATGAAAATACTATCCAGATATTGAATCCCCCTAGCCATATCAATTCAATTAAATCAAATAATAGAGTTGAATTGGCATTCCCCTAAATCAGAATAAAACATCTCTCAAATGATCTAATCCCTAATCACTAAGTAGAATGCTAGGAATCTCTTCTCAAGCATAATTAAATAGATCTTGCAGTAAGAACATGGAACTTTAAACCAAAGGGTCTTGTAAGTCTATTTCTAGCACTCCAATCAACCCTCAATCCTAATGAGCATTCTATTCATATCAAGCTTTCTCAAGTCAATAATATGAAAATTGCAACCAATTAATAAGCATGCTATTATCAATTGGAAATAAGAAATTGAGAATCAAAAGGATAAAACAACTGAATCAAATGATTTAATTTAATAAGAATTATTCAATCCATACAATAAAGCTAGGGTTCATCAATATCTAGATAGATAAAATGTTTAGCTCATGTTCATAGCTAGAAAACCAAAACAAAGGAAATAAGTAAAAGAATTCAAACAATCCATAATGAACGATTTGTGTTTCTTCACTTCAATCCTCAAATCTTGGATTAAATATCGCATGAATCGGATCTTTACCTTCACTCTTGGCTGCCAAAAATTCTATTTTTCTCAGGAAGTTGGCTCTGAAAATAAAATTGCTTCCTAATTCGCTCTTTAGCTTAGATTTATAGCCCAGACATTTTTGCCTGACACGCCCTGTCTGTGGGCATGTCAACGGTGTTGTTTCGTACTTTAATGACATGGGTAGTGAAACACCCATGTCCTTGTGCGTGTTGTTGCTACTACAATGTTGAGATAGGGACACGGTCAGGGACATGCCCGTGTCATTGGGCGTGTCACAACTTCTGTAAGTCAGGAGTAATGGCACATTGAGTCACACGCCCATGTCTCTGGGCATGTCAAAGCTTCTATAAAGTAGTTGAATGACACGGCCACTGACATGCCCATGTCATTGGGTGTGTCACTTGAAGAATTTGCCCAAAATAGCTTTTTCCCTTGTCTTTCATCCTTGATTCCGGCCTAAATAACCTTAAGGTCCCAATGTGTCAAAAGTTTCTGGAATCAACCCTGATATACACTTGAATAAACAAATTAAACTCAATTTGATAATAAATATATTAAGAAATAGGGATAAAAATATCATTAATTATACACTTATTTGTAGAAAGTTTCAACCTTGTTAAATTAAGTATAGTATCATTGAAAAGACCTGTATAGATATGGTTTGGTCTTCTAAGAAGTTGCGACATTACTTTCAATCTTATAGTGTTCAAGCAATTTCTAGGTTGGATCCGGTGAAGTACCTAAGGGAGACACCTTCGTTGATCAGGAAGTATGGACAATGGTTGATAATATTGGAACAATTTGAGATTGAGTATATAACCAGGAAAATAATCAAAGGTAGAGCGATGGCAGAATTCCTTTCCCAACAACCATTACCGGATAGTGAAGAGGTACTCTTGGAATTTCCTGATGAACATTTAGAGGCCATAGAAGTACAAAGATGGAAAATGTATTTCAATGGAGCAGTGAATAGGAAAGGAGTAGGTTTGGGAGTCATAATAGAAAGGCCCAAAGGGGAGCTTATCCCTTTAGCTAAGAAGTTAAAGTTCAGTTTGACCAAAAATATGGTGGAGCATGAAGCATGTATTTTTGGTTTGGAAATCCTAATGATTATGAAGGTGGATAAGGTACAAGTATTATGTGATTTATTGCTTGTAGTATCCCAAGTAAATGGAGAGTGGGAGTTAAAAGAAGGGAGCTAAAACATACCGCCATTACTTAACCATGATGAATAAGAATTTTAATAAGTGCAGGTTTATACACCTACCTAGAGAAGAAAACCAGATGGCTGATGCCCTAGCCACATTGGCTTCATTATGTGAAAATCCTGTTAACTTATTTCTTAAGCCTCTGGTTTTTACCAGTTCATCAACTCCTTGCTATGAATATGAGACAATAATGGAAACTGATGCAGACCATGATGCGTGGTATGACACCATAAGGTGATTTTTGGAGGATAAGGAATACCCATTGGGGACAACAAGGGAAGAGAAAAGAGCCATAAGGCGATGGTCCTTACAATACATCACCTTTCATGGAGAGTTATATCAAAGATGGCCTAATGGGGTGCACTTGAGGTGCTTGAGGAAGCCTGAAGTTGAGCACATCATGTCAAAAATACACACGGGAAGTTATGGTCCACACATGAGTGGTTTAGTCCTAGTTAAGAAGATAATTTTACAAGGTTACTACTGGTTGACCATGGAGAGAGATTGAATTAAGTTTGTGAAGAAATGCCAGCAATGTCAGATGTGTGTTAATCTGAATCACATGCCTCCTAAAGAATTGCATTCTATGTCTTCACCCTGGCCCTTTGGAACTTGGAGGATTGAAATCATAGGAGAGATGCATCCAACGGCTTCAAATGGTCTGTGAGCAGGGATTTTTTCCCCCACTCCAGGTGGAATGGTTCTTGCGACTTCGACACTGTTTAGGCTCGGGGCCATAGAGAACACGGGCCAAGCCTAGAGAAAATGGAGTTGCCACCCGAATGGGCTGAGAAGAAGAAAGGGGTGGATGACTCAATTCCTAAGAAATTCCCAACCCCTTAATGGGTTCGGAATGTTGGGCACGTGTGGGGAAGGTGCGAAATAGTCCAACACCCCCACAACGCCCGGTTCATTGGAACCGGCCTCCTTTGCAGGTCTTAATATTATAAAATTCTTAAGTATAACAATATTATCCATATTACATGCAACAATTAAAATAAAAGCATCATTATATTAAAATCAAAGTAATGTCCAAACAAAACAAATAAATGGACATCCATCCGAGGATGGAAACATGTCCTTACATCTCCCGTGTCAAAAACTAAATGGGACATCCGCTGAAAGGTGGAAATGTATCCTTTACATTGGTCCAAAAACTTTAAAATAATTTAAATTACATAATATTTAACTAATGAGGTACCCACAAAGTGGAAACATACCTCTTACAATTTTAGAACTAAGGCAAATAAAAGAATATTCGAATATCTAATTATAAATAAAAGAAAACCATTCATAAAATAAAATAAACCATTCATCATTAGTATATAACAAATCACATAATCAAATAAATAAATAAAATTAGAATTCAATCTATTAAATAAGCAAAGTTAAGGTTTAAGATTTAGGATTTAAGAAATTAGGGTTTTGGGATTTAAAGTTTTAGAGTTTTTGGTTTTATTTATGGCTTTAGGCTACTGGGGGTACTAGATGTTGTTTTTATGATTTCTAAATTTTAGTTTTGAAGAATTAAGGTTTTGGCATTTAGAATTAGTATTTTAAAGAATTAGGGTTCGGGAAAAAGGATTTACGATTTTTGTCAAAACATGATTATTATAAAACTCTAAGACTATTTTAACATGGATTTTTGATAAATACTTATATATAATATAACTACTAGACGTTTAAAACATTATTTGAATAATCTAATACTATAGTGATTTAATGGAATAGGCTACTGTGATGATAATAAATAATAACTGATTAAGGTTTTAACTAAATAAGTTAGGGTTTAATTTAAATTAGAATTAAGGTTTCTAAGAAAACTATCACTATCATATTCAATTTTGAAAGAGGTGGCTACTGTGAAGATTTTGGAAAATTGATTTGATTAGGGTTTTTAAGAAAACAAATTACTATAGTTTTTAGAAAAGTGTAATTAGGTTTTGTGATTTCAAAAATATGTGTTATGGGTATTAAGGCATTAGGGTTTTGGAAAAACTCTTTTTAGGGTTTTTAAATAAAGTTTGGATAATAAGCATAATCATTGATCAAGTAACAAAAATATGCATGCTTGAATAATTTATCAAATTGTATAATAAAGTTACTGTGAATATAAGCAAAGAAATAGAGATTCAAACCTCCATTGTTGGTTCCACCGCAATCTTTGAATTCTGGTTGAACAATAATAAAGATAGTGTAGGCTGTCGTTGATGGATTGGTGTTGCTTCCTCACTACCTCTTACTTCTTCAAGGTTTTCTTTTTGCGAAAAGAATTCAAGAGTCCCAAATCCGGTTAAAAATTTCAGTTCTAAAATCTCTTCCTTCTTTTTAAAAGATCAAAGTCCATTTCTGTGTGTTTTAATGTGGTATTTGTAGGAAAAATAAAAAAAAACCTACTTCTAATTGTCTAAGGAAATAAAAACCATTTAGGAAAAGAAATAAAAAACCAAATAGAATTGGGTTTCAGAAAAAACTACGCTGAAAAAATTGAGTTGGCAAAAATTACTGCGGGCTACGGGCGAGCCAGCTAGGAGAATTGTACACGAGCTGCGGAGAATTCTAAACTTTGGCAATTTTTCAACAAGGAGATTTTTAGCAAAAGACAACAATCAAGGCAACCAACAAGTGGTGATTGTCTTGGTGAATAGCTACTCCAAAATTTTCATCTAACAATTTTGGTGGAGCCTTCAAACATAGGTATGTTTATTTAACTTGGTTCATCAAAAATCATCTTCATCCATTAGTCATTGGTCAATTAAAATTGATGAATTATAACTTTCAAAACTCATGTAATAATCTAATAATTATGAAAATCCACTAACAAAGTTTTTTTATTTATTTTGAAGACACAATAGCCATCACTTAACCTTTTTAAAAGAAACTTTTTTTAAAAAAATTTTATTACAGTAAATATTTTGTTAATTCCACAACCTTAACTCAATTTTCATAAAAATCAAAACCATAATTCACTTAAAATTGTAAAATCCTAATTAAATCAAATTTTCAAAATCTTCACAGTAGCCATTCTCCTTTCAAAAAATAAATATAATAGTGTTAGTTTTCTTAGAAATCCAAAAACTAGTTTAATTCAAACCCTAATCTATTTTGTTAAAACCCTAATCAATTCTTTTTCTTTATTTAATCATCATAGTAGCTTATTCTTTTCAAATGTCTAAGTTTTAATCTTATTTTCATAAGTTTTTACCTTATCCTAAATTCTAGTTGTAATCACACAGTAGCATAATTCATTTAAAAAAACATAACAATAATATTAGTTCTCTAAAATTCCAAAACCCTAGCTTTTAAATATAAACTCCAAAACTCTAGCTTTTAAATATAAACTCCAAAACCCTAAATGTTATTTCAGAAATCCTAAGTTGATACATAAACCTAAACTTGCATCTTTATTTACTTCATTATTAAAGGAATATTTATTATATATTTTGATTAGTGATTTATTTATACCTTCGATTTATGTCTTTAATGAATGATTTATTTATGATGAATGGTTGATTGGATATTTTTATTGATTTGCTTTGGTTTCAAAACATTGTAAGAGGTATGTTTCCATGTTTTAGGTACCTCATGTATTTAGCATCATGTAATTTAATTTATGTTCTAGTTTTGGGATTAATGTAAAGGACATGTTTCTACCTTTTGGTGGGTGTCCTATTTAGTTTTAGACATTGGACGATGTAAGGACATGTTTCCATCCTTGGATGGGTGCCCATTTGTTTGTTTTGTTTGGACATTGTCATGATTTTTAATAAAGTATTTATTTATTCTATTGATCGCATGTAGTATGGATAATATTGTATTAATTAAGAATTTTATAATATTAAAACCTGAAAAGGAGGCCGGTTCTAATGAACCAGGTGTTGTGGGGGTGCTGGGTCATTCTCACCTTCTCCACACGTACCCAACTTTTCGAACCCATTAGGGGGTTAGGGATTCCTTAGGAATCGAGTCATCCACCCCTTTCTTTTTCCCGGCCCGTCTGGGTGGCTACTCTATTTTCTCCGGGCTTAGACCCATGTTCTCTAAGGCCCTAAGCCTAACAGTGCCGAAGTCACAAGAACCATTCCACATGGGAGTGGGGGCAACAATTCCCGCTCACACTAAATAAAATAGGACATCTATTATTTGGTGGAAACATTACCTTTATATTAATCTAAAATTCAAAATAAACTAAATTATATTGAAACTTGATTCATTAGGTACCCACGTAGTGGAAACATACCCCTTATATCATTGGAGCTAAACTAAGTAAACAAAAGAAATCCAACCATTCATCACAAAAGTAAATCATTCATCATAAAACAAAATAAAATAAGTCATACATCAAAACAAGCAATAAGTGAACATATATTAATAATCGAGACTTTATTTAAATATCATGTTAAATGATAAATGTACAAACTAGGGTTCTAACATATGAGTTAGGGTTTCTTAAAGTTTAGATTATTAAATTAGGCTTTAAGGTTTATATCATGCGATTGGTGTTTCTTACATGCAATTTAGGTTTGAAACATATAAACTAGGGTTTTGGAAAAGTAATCAAGGTTTTAGGGTTTACAAAATAAGGTTAGGATTTTGATTTTACAAACTAGGTTTTTAGATTACTTTTAGGAATTAATTAAAAAACATTAGAATGTATATAAAAAACATCAAACCTAACATCATTCAACATTCAATATTCAATTTTTAAAAGAAGGAATATGGCCACCAATATTAAATATGACAGAGAAGCACATTAGTGGATGTTTTTAGAAGTGCAAAAACAAAATAAAACAATGAAACAAAATAAAGGGATTACTGTAAATTATTTTACAAAAAAAAGTTAAATAAAGGATTGCAAACCTTCGTTGTTAGCTACACTGATGTTCTTATGTTGATACCATCTTTATACTTGCACCATGGCTAAATCTCAGTTGAATGGGATGAAGACAGTCAGTCACTGCCTTCTTGGTTTGATAGTTTGATATTTTATTTTTTTGTTTGCTGAACTGCTCAAGCTTACTACCGCTTCATTTGCTCTCTGTGTGTTCTCCTCTATGTTTATTCTCTTTTTTTTTGTACTTTCATTCCTCTATTTATAAGAAAGAATTTACGTCAGCACAACTTTAAATTCATCCTCGTTTCCTGATTAAGCACAACTTTAAAATAATTTGATTTTTCATAATTAAGTTGATTTTAAAATAATTTTAAAATGATTTGAATTTTAGATAAACTGTGTCCATGTTGAACTCAAATCCACTGAATTTAAGTTGGACTAGGGTTCATATCGAACTGGGACATCCTTAGTTTAATATGGACCTCTAGATCGATATGGACACGTCCATATCGAACTGGGGATGTCTTGTAACATCCTTATACCCTATATACGTATAATACATATTTCTAGCATATGTAAAATATGCATATACGATACAAAAATGTTACTGACCGGTTTAATAAAAAAAATTTCACATTTCCAATTTAAAATTTCAAATTCTAAATATATAAAATTAAATAGCATATAAATATTCTTTACTTGTTATAAGAACCCAAAATAAATATTATATATAAAAATCTCTGGAAAAAATTCGCCAAAGTTTTGTCTGTAATTTGGACATCCTAAAATTTACCAAAACATAACCTACAAAAAGAAAACACTCCCAATAATTTCAATCACCATCTTAACCATACTCCTCAATTTCACCAAGTTTCTCAAACATTTATATATAGATATATATAATTTAAAACATCTTTACTCTCTCATTTCAAATACATTGACCCAAACATTCTTTATAATATACAATACATAAAATCCAAAACATAATATATTATGCATAATACTCAAAATGTACAATAACATAAAAATATATACATGTTGTTGACAATGTTTCAAATCTCGATAATAACTCAACAAGCTCAACAACAAGTCTAGACCCAACCTAGTCTAGAAAAACTCTCTGGCTCAGCTGAGTCTACCCTGTTACTTGCGCGATCGAAACAATCATGCTAAGCTAAAGCCTAGTGGTACAAACTTTGATAATAACAATAAAACTCGATGTAATGCCAATGCACAATGCATATAGATGTCACATCATTCCACTTTCGTATATTTTTCAAATATTTCATAATCACAACTCATAACATTATATTACTCAATTGTATCACAATTCATAATTCACATTAAAGCAAAGACAAGCATGGGCCCAAAAGGATCTAATATGCTATTCAAATTTTAGAGTTACTGCTTTTGTCCATAATGACACCGTGTGTCTAACCCCGCAGGCAATATATCCATGGATAATCCAACTAGATCTAAGCTTACGACCCAGCCTTTTCACTCAGTCTAGCTTCAAGGATTTGTTTTTGAGGCTTACGACCTAGTCTTTTCACCCCCAAAAATATCATATTTATCAGCTGGACCTATCTTATGACATGGTCTTTTCAACAGCCCAGCTTTTAGCCTGTAGGCAATCATAGGCATGCCACCAAACACAGAACTCTAAAATTTAAAAAACATACAAGACACACAATTTATTCTTTTTTCTTATTTTTAATCTCTTTCTCATTTTCACATTTTCAATCTAGGCACATTGCCTTATTTTCACATTTTTTTCTCACTTTTCACATCTTTCTCATTTTTCTCACTTTTCTCACTTTTCTCATTTTTTTCAATATCAATTTATTTCATTATACCACATATCTCATTTTTTCATTCACAACACATTACCCAATTACTTTGGGTATTTCCACATAATATGCATATTTCACACTTTACTCAATTTAGCCATTATCAATGGCTTTTTACAATGCATTTAAACACATGTATGACATTACAAATGTCATAACACATTATTCATACACAATCAATGTACCAAGTAGCTTAACACATTTTCCAACCAAAATGTGTTAAGCCCAAATGTCATGCAAATATAAACAATATATTCAAAGTTTGTACATACCTCCACTAGCAACCCAAAGCAAGCTTAAAACAACCTTCAATCCTATCTTTCCAACTTGACCTTCACCACTTGGATGAAGCAAATCAACCTCCCTCAATGCCTAAACCAAATGTGATAGCAAATAATCATTTAGTATCACATTTAATGGCATTTCCAACAATAAACCATAACTAAACATCGCTCCTACAAATTTCCAAAAATTTAGCCTTTCCTTACTTTAACATTAGAATTCGATCTACTATAATTAAATTAGTGTTTTAAGTTTGTTTATATTATTAAAAATATATTTTAATACATTTAAATCATTTACATTGTAAAAATACACTCTTATACACAAAATCTCAAAAATGACATAACCTTTCCCCATTTAAGGTTTTCCATTCCAACACAATCCATTACACATTTGAAGCTTATTTTCATCACTTTTAACACTAAACAACATGCTTAAATAAATAAAATCACACAATTCAACAACTTTGGAAAATGACTTTTCCAAAATCCTAAATCTCCACTTCCATTCTCAAACTCTTAGCCAAACACAACCAAATCCAATATTTGACTTTAAAATACTTGTTTATGAATCAAAACAATACATTTAGAAACCAATTTGCACAATTAAAGCTCATGTTTTCAAAACCCCAAAAATCCATAACCCTAAATTCTCTCTCTTCACCATTCTTTATCCAAACTCCATCATCTCTTCAATCTAACTATAAAATCATTGTTAACTACCCAAAATAACATCATACACTCCAATTCCAACAATTATAACATGCTACTTAAAAATCCAAGTTCTTACATAATTCACTCTTCCATGGAATTCAAAGAAAAGAGTTGGAAACTTACTAAATTTTCTAAAAATCACCCAAAATCCACTTTCAATACTTGAAATCCTTCAATTTATGGAGTATGGAAGAATCAAATTCTTACTCCAAGCTCCCATGGAAAATCGGCCTAAAGGAAGAAGAAAAACAAGAAGAAGAAGACTTTTTAAATTTTCTTTTCTTTTTCATCTTTTTTTAAACCATAATTTAATAATTAATTATTTAATTAATTATTTATTTATTAATTAAAATTCCTAATTTTTCTCTTGCATTCAAAAATAATTTATTTTTGAATTATTTTATTAATTTTAAATTCTAAAAATTTATTTACAAAAATGCCATTGGACTTTGACTTTTCTTTTAAAAAGTATTGACTTTTATATGTTATGTATATTTTGCATATATATCACATATATATTCTACTTTTTCATTTAAAATCCCTTCATTTTTTATTTAAAACTATTAATTTAATTTATCCTATTAAATTATAATTTATTTTATCAAAATTTTCAAATATTAGACCGAAATCATTTTGGACTTGAAAATGATTTGGGTTCTAGACCCAGATTAGTTTGGGTTCTGGACCCGATTTGAGTTCTAAACTAAAAAATGATATGTGTTCTAAACCTAGATTGTTTTGGGTTCTAGACCTTGATTGAGTTCTAGAATAAAAAATGATTTGGGCTGTGGAATAAAAAATAATTTGAGTTATGGACCCGAGGTGAGTTCTGGACTCAAAAATAATTTTGGTCCTTGACTTGAGGTATCTGCAAAAGATAATTGTAGTTCATAAGATTTCTACAAAAAAATTTACAAAAAATATAGCTATTTTTTACCATATATGGGTGCCTATATACTCTTGCCCCTGCATGGAAAAAATATTTAATGAGTATAGAAAATATCTTTTACAGGTTTGATGGCATATGTTGAGGTATGAGTTCATCCTCCTCTCTCTCTCTCTCTAATTTAAAAAAAAAATTTGACCATGACAGGTGTGGGACTATGAGCATAATCTCGTGAGAGCACTAAGCATTTTTAGGAGACGTGTGGGATACCCGAGATTGAGTTTCTACTTGTTGACTCATAGAGAAGTGCCTAGCGGTCATCATGTGCATACCCGAAGTTATTAGTTGAGCCGTTTGACCTGGGATCAGGTAAAAGACCAAATTAGTAATATCATGAAAATAAAAAAAAAAGTGATTTACCGATGTGCTGATTTATAGGTGAATGTTACTTTGTAGAGAGTGAATGAAAGGGAAAATTGGACTACTGCCATGATTAATGCATTGCCCCTGCAAAATTCTCATCAAATAATCGCTGGGCCGATTTAAAAAAAAAATTGCTTCTAGGTGAGAGGGTACAAAACTAGTTTCTTGGCCCTAATAGAGGCAAGTGCCAGCCAATGTTCAAACATTTGTGTTGACTTGCAATTCTATGCCTAAGAGCTTCTGGAGTTATGCTCGGAATGTATTTGATGTTGATTTATTGTTGCTTTGATTGGACTTGTCATATAATTAGTTCATACAGTATCAATTTTTGCACTTCGATGTCTCCCCTGATGGTGTTGAACATTTGGATGAATAAGAGGGGGAAGAGGGAGAAGGAGAAGAGGAAGGAGATGAAGACATGGATGAGGAAGGTAATGAGAATGAGGATGAAGATGAGGAGAATGATGTTGGTGAGGGGGATAATGAGGGTGAAGAAGAAGATGAGGATGAGGAACATGATGACATAGGGGATCTTGCCGCCCATGATGATACCATGGTTTCCTCTTTTTGAAGTTAATCAGACATATTTTTTTTATTGACTTGCATGTGACTAACTTCAATGAATTTTTTATAGGCGACTGAAGCTTCATGATGAAGCTGGTCCAAATAGTACAGCTCCACCTCAACCATTTCCTTATGTTGAGCCATCTTCTGGGCCTCAGGAGTTGATTTGAGCTATCTGGTTTGCAACCCCTATTTCATATTCATATATGCTGAATGTATGCATGAAAATGAATGAATCTAATTTACCCTATTCTAGCTCACAACAAATGCTTGAGGAGCATAATCAAAAATTGAGGAGCAATTGGCTGCCAATCATTGGTATGCTAATCATCTTGAACAAAATTTTTGGAATTCAGATTTCAAGGCTATAGGGACCTTGGTGCATCTTCATCAAGGAGGCCCTGGACCTATAACCATGATGTGCTTCCTTCCATCTAAGGCACTGACTATGATAGGGCTGATTTGTAGGATAGTCAGAATTTGAATGCTTCTTCTTCAGGGGGAAGCTAGATAGACAATATGCCTCCACCACTGACAGATGATGAGGAATAACTTATATACATGTATATATATTAAAATAAGATATGTTGACTTTTCTACCTTTTTTTAACTTAATTTTGAAATCAAATGTTGGCTTCGTCAAATCAGTGTTTATATACCTAAGGGCTTAGTCTTTTAAATTAACATATCTATAGAATCATAACCCTAGTTACCGTACTAAACTCTAGAATTAATTTTGTTTAAATATGAACTATTGTACTTCAGATAGGCATATACATATTACTTAGGCCAAAAGGTATCATTGAGTTTATATAATGTCTATCTCATATGTTTGCTTATTCAAACAACCTCCACTAATAAATTCTACTTACCAAAAGGAGATCAATAGGTCTTTAATAGGCTTGAAATGGTGTCTACAAGGAACACGGGTTAGATGAAGGCCATTTGCAAATTGGTGTTGATGTAATACTATTAACAAATCTTCACACCATAAACTTTCCATTGGAGCCACAAGCAACTAAGAGCAATCTTAAACTTTAGACATTTTAAACTATGGATCATTATTGTCTTGCTTCATGAAAAGGTAGAGTTCAATTTCCTTATAACTTCTTGAGAGAAATCTAGATCCAATTTGGATGATCTTCATCTTTTGGTTTTGTACAAACTCAGGACCCATTTTTTTTGTTGCGTTATAGCTCTAAGAAAGTCACCTTGTTTGTGCTATCGTATGTCTCTGAATATGAGGTAGCATGAACTTGTCTTAATGAGGATGGATCATTTTGTTGCCCTGATGCCACCTTCAAGATGAAATAGATCTAAGAAATTAGGCCTAGTTTGGATAAAATTTTAACTGTCCTTATGGTCTTGACTAAGCTTCCTTTTCCTTGATCTTCTTATCCCTTCACCTCAGTGTTTATCAAAGTTGTCATAAATGTTACATCAACATAGGGTAGATCAGGCTTACAAGCCAATAAAAAGCAAGCTAAAATCTAATAATGAAGGCTCAATAGGACAAACTATGGATTGATGTTAATAAGGTGGATTTCAGTTGTTAGCTTATCAAACAATGCCTTGATCTTCTCTTTTAAATAAATAGAGTTTAATTTCACCTTGAATGTTTGTCAAAGCATGTTCTAAGACCAGCTAAACTCTAGACACGGGTAATTATGTAGGTGCCCTCTATAAGTAAGCATTCATAGTTTCATTCTATAGATCAATTCCCTCACATAGTAAAGTCATTTGGATCATGATGCATAGATACACTATTTTATGAATATCAAGGTAGACTCATCATTGGTTGAACACCAAAATGTCAAAAACCAACAAATTATAATTGCAACAAAAGGAATTTTTTTAAACCATCTTAATTTGAAAGACATAATTGTTCCAAATAAGTACTAATGAAATCAAAATAAAATGAGCAACACTTTCAAGCTAAGGGAGGTGTGTTGAATGAAATTTCTCCTTACTTCACATCTTCACTATTCCCATCTTGAAAGGAGGATAAGATAGAATCTTCCTCCAATCCTCCTCCTATCAGGAAGGTTGCTGGTGGTGTCACTCTGTTGAACCTAGGCAAAGGATTGTCTTTTGTGCTGGGCTTATCAGGTTCAGGTAACTTTCCACTATCAATTAAATTCTGGATCTCATGCCTCAACCTAACATATTTGTCTATCTCGTGCCCTTGCATTTGATGGAATTGACAAAATGCCTTAGCATCAAAGTTAGGTGGAAGAGGATTAGGCAAAGGGCGACGAGTCAATGGTTGTAATAATCCCTTCTTTTGCAGCTTATTAAGAATCCAAGACAGTGGCTTCCCCAATTCTGAAATTGCCTTATTTGTCCTTGACCAGTTGTGATAATATCAACTGCCTTTTGCATGCTTTGAGTACTAGACCGGTAGTTCCCTTTCTCATTCCTCCATGCCAAAAAATGGTTCTTCTCCCTTTTCCACTCTTCAATTTGTATACCAGCTTGTAGAAGATCTTTGAAATCTCGGATGAGTATATAAGACATCCTTTCACGAAGACTAGGCAACACCCCTCTTACATTCATTCTAATCCGATTTGATTCATCAGGTCTCTTCTCGAGCAACGTGACCTTGTTCCTCCACCTTTTCACACAGTCAACGAAGTTCTCATTTGATTTCTACCTAATGGACTCAACTTCCATCAAAGTAACCTCCAACTCAGCATTATACCAATATTGTTTGATGAAGGCTTTGTATAGTAAATCCCAGCTCTTTTGAGTACCATCCTCTAAGGTGTTGAACCAATTTTGGACAACATGGTCCAATGAGACCATGAAGTACCTCAGAGTTTGAGCCTTAGTATCATGGGCATAATGCATAATAGTGATGTATTGCTTTACATAGAGATGAGGATTCCCAGTTCCATTGAACTTGGCAAAGGAGGGCATCTTGAACTTGTACAGGACCTCTTCATCTTGTTCAAACAACTTGTCGACCTCCGACATTTCATCAGTTTTTAGCTTCTTTTCAAACTTATTCTCTAAATTCACAATCATCTTCTCAACATCCTGAAGTGCAAGTCTTTTCCACGACTGATCTTTCAAAAATCTTCGGCTCCTTCTTCTTATCTTAAGGATCTTGAAAATATTGAGCCCAGTCATCATCATCGTCAATGACTACTTTGTCATCATCAAAGGAAATTTCACCAACCTTAGCCTTCCCTTTGTCCTTTGGTTTCTTAGTGATGGTAGATAACTCTGCAATGTTCCCAAAAAGTACAGTGAGTTGGCTCTTTATAGTCTCAGCTAGGGCCTCCTTTAGTTCATCCATCTTGCCATTAAGGGTGTTGTCCACCATCCTTTGAATCTGTTCGGTATCCATTGTTCTTGGTGAGAAGCTAATTAAGTTACTGCTGGATTATACTTCACTGTCATTGGTTGGGTTGTCGTATGCTCTTGAACTACTGTACTCTAGGTCTATAAGCCAAAAAGTACCAATGACATGTTATGTAATATGTGTATGCATGTATGCATAAACAACAAGCAACCAAAGATAATTAGGATGTTCCTTCCAGCCTTATAACTTCCACATACGAATGGCGAGTCTCTTTTCCTAGGTATATGTTAAACAAAATATCAACAGGGGATATTTTATTTTTGAATTATTCCCCTGAATGATTTCAACCAATAGTTATATTATCCAACATGGAAGTCAGTCAATGATAATTCCCATTAATTAGGCTTTAATCCATTGAATCTCAACTAGAATAGCTTTTATGCTATATTGGATTAAAATTAAATTAAGAGGTTTAACAAAAATAAATTTCCCATTTGAAAATATAACTAATGATTAATGTCAAAAATAAGCACATGATTAATAATTCTTAGCATAAACTAGGCTCACAATTTATTTTTGGTATTCCATAATTGACATGAATGATTTGTAAGCTCTTTTTAAGAAAATAATAATTTTATTTCAAAGCCGATGGGCTTTTAAGTCTGAGCCATATGGTTGAAAAAGATTTTTGACCTATCTTGAGAAGACTATCTTAAAGATTTTGAAAATTTGAGATTTGGTCTTTTGGATTTTAAAGGAAAAAAATTGTTTTGAGCTTACAACATGATTTAGTCATATTAGAAAAAGAACAAACCAAATAAGCCATGGCTTAAACCAAGATTAATTAATCTTAGTCAAACAACAATCATTTGGGGTAAAAAACTAAGGAAAATAACTTGGCCAATTACATGAGCTTTTGTCTTTGGGTTGGAAATTTTAGGTTTCCATAGCAAGTATATACCAAATGGTACAAGGCTATGAGTGGTTATATCATACTCGATCTCCATGCCTTGATTGAAATTATGGTATCCCTTACATAACACAACATAGGTTATACATGTGTCCTAACTCGCGCACACAATGCAATCTAAATGATGCAATTGGTGTTTCTTAGATGCAATTTAGGTTTGAAACATATAAACTAGGGTTCTGGAAAAATAATCAAGGTTTTAGGGTTTACAAAATAAGGCTGGGATTTTAATTTTACAAACTAGATTTTTAGATTACTTTCAGGAATTAATGAAAAATATCAAAATGTATATAAAAAAATCAAACCTAACATCAATCAACATTCAATATTCAATATTTGAAAGAAGGATTATGGCCACCTATATTCAATATGAAAGAGAAGCATGATTAGTGGATGTTTTTAGAAGTGCAAAAACAAAATAAACCAATGAAAGAAAATAAAGGGATTGCTCTAAATTTTTTTAAAAGAGTTAAATGAAGTATTGCAAACCTTCATTGTTGGTTACACTAATGTTTTTATGTTGATACAATCTTAATGCTTGCACCATGGCTAAATCTCAGTTGAATGGGATGAAGCCAGTCGGTCACTGCCTTCTTGGTTTGATGGTTTGATATTCTATTTTTGTGTTTACTAAACTGCTCAAGTTTATTGCTTGCTTTGTTTGCTCTCTATGTGTTCTCCTCTCTCTATGTTCTCTTTTTACTTTTGATGTTCTTTCATTCCTCTATTTATAAGAAAGATTTTAGGTCATTCTCTTAAATCCATCCTCATTTCCTAAATAAGTACAGCTTTAAAATAATTAGAGTTTTCCTGATTAAGTACTTAGGCCATCTTTAATTAGGACCAAACTATCTTAGCGCCAAAATCAAGGGTCTACAATGCTAAACCTAAAAAAGTGTGTTTAGGGTTACCTCAAGTAAGATGTTGGGACACATAATTATTCCAATCGGCATTGAGATTGAACCTAAAAAGGTGTAAACATTTAAATTTAGGTTTGTTTAAATTTAAGAAGCTTATCTTGGTCTGTTATAATTTTAAAGAGCCTAAACCTAATTTTAAAGCTTGAAATTAAATTGGTCCAACTCATAGAATCCCAAAATAAATTTGTGAAACATATTCGGTTCGAAAATTAAATAATATTGAATTGGTTTGAGTTGGGATGTGTCTAAGTTATCATGAGCATAGCTCATGTTAATTTGGATGCCCAAATTGACATTAGCCATGGTTGATGTCAAATTGGGATATCCAAATCAACATGAGGTGGCTCTATATTGATTTGGACACTCTGAATTGACATGAATCCTAATTCAAAAAGAACTTAGCCGACAGTTTTAATTTCCTAATCAAGTTGTCCTTTGGAGAACCCTCGGATTAGCATATTAGGGTTTGAGGTTAAACTATTATTTGCCAATAAATTGAAAATTAAAAAGCAGAGAGAGGGGATTTTTATCAATTAGCAACATAGGAACAATGCACATAGAGAAGAAGCAATAACATAAGGCAACATCATTGAGCTCGGATCTTCAAGGTACCAGCCAATACTTTCCTTGATCCAGGCTTTCAAAAGACACAAGCTTTGTTCAACATATCACACTGGGTGGAACCAAGAAATGCATGTCTGAATTCTTAAATTTAATTAGTTTTAATATAAAATGATGTCTTCATACCATAACTCAATCAAATAAAAGTAAATTAAAATTGATTATTTATAGTTTAAGTTCATTAAGTAGGTAACAATTTTAGTTCAATATAGTTCAAATCTTTGTTACATAATTTAATTTGTTTAAAACATTATTTTATATATCTTAAGTACTAGTCTATCGGTTAACATTAGGTTGCATGTTTAACGTGTGTAATATCCAGAACCCTAACTCCCAAATCAAAACTGTAAAACCCTAATTTTCTTAAAATCCAATTTTTAAAACAAAAACCCTAATTTCAAAAATTAAACTCCATAAACCCTAATTATCATTTATAATCCTTAATTTCCAAATTAAAACCCTAAGAACCCAAGTTTTCAAATCAAAACCCTAAAAACTATCTATAAGCCCTAATATAGTATGTAAACCCTAAATTTGTATATTTTATACTTTATTTAAGATTAAAATTTAGATTTGATTATTTTATGTCTGTGATGAATGATTTATTGATGTTTTATTTATTATGGATAATTTGTTCTATTTTTTTTTATGGTGAATGTTTGAATTACTTGTTTTTATTTGGTCAATTATTAAACTTCAAGGAATGTAAGAGGTATGTTCCCACTTCGTGGGTACCTCACATATTAAGTTCAATGTAATTTTATTTATTTCAAGTTTTAGGATTAATTTAAAGGCCATGTTTCCACCAAATGGTGGGTGTCCTATTTTGGTTAGTTTTGGACATTGGACATTATCGTAAGGGCATGTTTCCATCATGTATGAATGCCCATTTTTATTTGTTTGTTTGTTTGGAACTTCTTTCATTTTAATACAATGAATGTTTATTTATTTTAAATTGCATGTAGTATGGATGATATTTAAATAAGTTAAAGAATTTAATTATATTTAGACCTGAAAAGGAGGCCGGTTCCAATGAACTAAGTGTTATGGGGGTGCTGGGTCATTCTTACCTTCCCCATGTGTACCCAACTTTTTGAACTCAATAGAGTGTTGGGGATTCCATAGGAATCGAGTCATCAACCCCTTTCTAACTTCCCAGCATGTCCGAGTGGCGAATCCATTTTCTTTTAGTTTAGGCCTGTGTTCTTCAAAGGCCTGAGACTAACAGTGTCAAAGTTGCAAGAACCACTCTCAGTGGGGGTGAAAATCCCCGCTCGCAGTGGCGACTCCACTAGGGACAAGAGAAGTTGATTTCATTTGTCTTTATATTATTATATGTTTTCTTATTATGATATTGTCCATTGCATCATTTAGATTGCATTGTGTGCGTGAGTTAGGATGCCTGTGTAAATCGTGTTGTGTTATGTAAGGGATACCATAATTTCACTCAAGCTATGGAGATCGAGCATGGCATAACCACTCATACCCTTGTACCTTTTGGTATATACTTGTTATGAGAACCTAAAGTTTTTAACCCAACGACTAAAGCTCATATAATTGGCCTAGTTACTTTTCTTAGGTTTTTACCCAAATGCATGTTGACTATGATTGATATATCTTGGTTTGACCCATAGCCTATTTGGTTTGTTCTTTTTCTAATATGCCAAAATTATATTGTAAGTTCAAAATAATTTTTATTCCTTTAAGCCCTAAAGACCAAAACAAATTTTTCAAGATGATCTTTGGACATAAAACTTTTCTAAAATGGGCCAAAGATTATTTTCTACTTCATAGCCCAAATACAAAGCCCAAAATTCATTTTTAAATAAAATCTTTTTAAAATGGGCTTTGAAACAAATTATTTTTTACTTCTTTCAAATTATAACTTTTCTTATCCTTTTTTTAAATGGGCTTAAAACTATTTAGGTCAATTATGGAATGCCAAAATTTAATTGTGGGCCTAGCTTTACACCAAGAATTGTTAATCATGGGCTTGTTTATGGCATAAATAATTAGTTATTTTTTTCCAAATAAGAAATCTATTTATGATAAACCCCTTAATTTTGTTTTAATCCATAATATAGCAAAAAGATATTTTTTTAGTTGATCCAATGGATTAATGCTTAATGATTGAGAATTATCATGGACTGACTTTTATGTTTGAGAATGCAACTAGAAGTTAAATCGTTCGGGTGAATTTTTTGAAAACAAGATGTCCTATGTTGATATTTGTTGACCATATATCAAGAGAAAGAGACTCGCCATTCATGTGTGGAAGTTATAAGGTTAGAATGAATGTCCTAATGATTTTTGTTTATTTATTACTCGTGCATCCATGCATACATACACACATGCATTGCATTACATGGCTGTGAGCAAGGATTTTCGCCCCGACTCCTGGTGAAATGGTTCTTGCGACTTCGATAGTGTTTAGGCTAGGGGCCTTAGAGAATATGGGCCTAAGCTTGGAGAAAATGGAGTCGCCACCCGGACAGGCCGGGAAAAAGAAAGGGGTATGTAGACCCTTAATTTTTAACCTAGTCCGATCCAATATATTTTATATAGTCTAAAATAATTTTTGTGTTAATTTAATTAAATAGTATTTATTTTTTATAAGTTTTAATAAAATAAAAATAAAAATAAATAATAGATAAATAAAAATAAAAATCGACGACGAAAAATTCGGCGACGAAAGCGAAATGGCCTAGCAGCCTTGTTGCGCTCAAATTAACTCTACCACAAAGCGTCACTCGCAAGTATACGAGGTAGCTGTAGCAAAGGTGATTGCCCCAAGGTCGTTCTCTCAAGGAAGCTAAAGTGGTTAATTGCTTATCAGAATATGTTTAACAAGTAATAAAGAGATTTATAAATTGCTAAATAATGAAGAAGATTGATTAAAGTTTAAAACAATAAAAGTAAATTGAGCTGTGTTTTGATTCACTTGATAGAATGGTCTAGGGTTTGCACTTCTCTACTACTTATATGTATGAACTGCTATTCCTCTTAACTAATTCAATTTCAAAGATTAAATCTCAAACAACTCAACTAATCAAGTCAAGGAAATAAGCTCTCGCATTCAAACCTCTTTCAACTAATCTTGTTATAAGTGAAATAATCTTTTTAATAGGTTATATCTCTAATTCACCTAAGTCCCTAATTGAATTGTTCAAGTATTAAACTTCATCTCTCGATCCATCATCTAATACCTTAAAACACATAATTGGTGATCAATCAATTATATATTAACAATGTTTCATTCAATCAAGGCTAAAGAAATTATTAGCTAAGAGAAAAACCAATTCATACAATCATAGCAGATCCATACAAACCCTAGACTAGATCAAATTAGTTCATAATGCAATTAAACATATTCATCTTATTAATGTTCAAAGAAATCAAAATAGACATGATAATATCCATTCAATGAAAATAAAGAGAATAAGTTCAAGAACAAAACCAAGTTACAAACTCCTTGAAGCTTTTGAAGAATCTCTTGTTCAATCTTGCAAGAAGGATGTCTTGATGGCTAGAACAATTTAATCTAAACTAGTTTTTAATCCAAAGTGAAATAAAAATCAAGAAAACAAATGTTAAATCCCTCTCTTTGCTCTCTGACGGCTCCAAAATCTGTTCTCAATCGTCCACACCCTTAAACCTAACTTTTTCTTTTCTTTTTATACGAAACGTATGCTTTAAAATCCGGTGCGCGTTTGGTTCATGAGGGACACGGCCAAGGGACATGGCCGTGTCCCTTGCATGTGTCACCTACTGCTTGCCTTTTCCTTCTTTTCTTCTTGGATTGAGAGACACGGCCATGACTTGAAGAGGACACGGCCATGTTGGTCATTTTGGAGGGACACGGCCAAGGGACATGGCCGTGTCCCTTGCATGTGTCTTCTACTGTAATATTGTAGTCTTCTTTTGCTTTGGAACAAAATGAGACACGGCCAAGTTGGAGTGACTTGGCCGTGTCTGGGCTTCATTGGAGGGACACGGCCACTGACTTGGCCGTGTCCCTTGCTTGTGTCGTCTACTGTGACTTGCTCTTCCTTTTTAGCTTGGTATGGGACACGGCCAGTGACTTGGCCGTGTCCTCTGCCTGTGTCAGCTACTGCCCCTTTTTGTCTTCATTTTGGTTCCTTGGCTTTTTTAACCTAAAACAAAATTTGAACAAACTTTAAACAATAATTAAATAAACAATAACCAACAAAACATAAACACACGCTAAAAACTAGGACAAAAATGACAAAAACACTGAAATAAACTAAAACTACCACAATTAATGAAAACACTAAACAAACCGATAAAAACTAACAAAAAACCTAAATAAAACAATAATTATCATAATAAACAAACTACAAATCTATGACAAAAACTAACAAAACAACTACCCCACCCTTACAACTTTGCTTGTCCTCAAGCAAATTCACATGGCATAAATTAAGAACTCAAACAACCTTAACTATAATTCCAACATATAAGATGAAATCCTTCAAGACATCAGACATAAATAATTGCAATATCCTTCAATCAAGATTTTCTTAACTCATTCATTAATCCAGACATACAAATCTTATCTCTCATCTAAGTGTTTCACTCGATTTCAAAGGTTAATCACTCAAACCACTCATGACTGCATACTACCATAAACTTGCTTAATTATCCAATCTCTCTCATAGATTTTCTCAAGAAATAATCCGAAGGTCTTTCATTTGGATGTAATGGGTCTAAGGTAAGGTGTGAGAGAAGACATTTAAGTTGGAGCATCAAGAAATGGAGTATCTAAATTAGACAATACTCTTGCTAAGAAATTCATAACTCCCTCAAATGGCATACTCACAATCCATTGATAATCTTTCATACTTGCATAAAAATACATGAGTCAACATTCCTCTTTTGATAACCAATGCTAGAAACATTCCTCTATTGATAACCAATGCTAGAACATATATGAATTTTGTATATATATATAACTTTTTTTTTATTTCTATCATTTTTTTAATATATATACAAAATATAGACTTGCATGGAACATCTAGCATAAAATGTAGAGGAAAAGAATAATCAACTCTTAATCAAATACAATGTGCAAAGTATGCATTTCAGCCCTCAAATAGCAGTACCATTTTTTTTTCTTTTTTTTTTACTTGCTTACCCCACACTTTGAAACAAACCACCCTATTGTCATATCATAAAACTCCATTCCTTAATGCAGGTATGACGATAATAAGAGAAAGTTGAGCTGTGAATTGTGTTGATCAAACAAGAAAAGGTCAAAGGCTCAACTTGGCTCACTAAGGAATTCAATATTAAGGGAGGTCTTTTTAAGCTAAAGGGTTAACCTAATTTGCCTTCATCATTTTAAAACTTGAAATTAAATCATAATGTGAGTTCAATTAGCATGCAAAAGCAAACTCTAGAGATGCAAAATCATGAAGGTGCATACTTAAGAAAAGAAAATCAATCATTTAATCTATAAGGCTCAAAACTCACAAAGGTGGGTTCTTGAAGATTAATATGTCATGAACCGCAGAATGTGAAAATTGATCCTGAATGAATTCAAATGCTAATCTCTATGCTGATATTAAAGTCTCAACTATAATGCTAGAATCACATAAAAGATCACTAAATTTTTAACAATTATATCATGCACAACAAAAACAATAAACAAAACAAGAGAAACAAAACAAAAATTAAAGAAAAGCCAAAGATTACCCCACACTTTAGAATTTCCATTGTCCTCAATGGAAAACAAGAATAATAAAGAAAAAGAGTTTAAGGACAACCTGTTTTCCATCGCACCTTGGTGAGGCAAAACTCTATCTTTCAAACACAGATGTGCAAAAACAAAATGCAAGAGAGCTTTAGGGTTTCTATTTATTTAAACTAAACATAAAATCAAAATTGCAAAATATAAAATTATAACTACGAAAAAGGAAATTCAAACTAATGGGTTGCCTCCCATTTAGCGCTTCTTTAATGTCATAAAGCTGGACATCATGCAAGGTCTAGGGATCATGGATCAAAGTGCTGTCAATGATCCTCAATTCCTGAAATCCTTCTTTATATGGTTTAACTCTATGTCTATTTGCTTTAAAAGTCTTTTTGGTTCTAGAGTTTAACAATTCAATGGCACCAGAAGGACATACCTTAGTTACCTCAAAAGGACCACTCCATCTAGATTTGGGTTTACCTGGAAACAGACGGAGTCGAGAATTAAAAAGTAAAACTTTCATACCTGGACTCAATGTCTGTCTCACAATAACTCTGTCATGAATTTCTTCTGTGCGATCCTTGTAAATCCTCAAGCTCTCAAATGCTTTTGGGTTAGGGTACCCTCGGGTCTCCTTCACTGATTTAGCCTCCTCTTCTAAATTCAGTGTCAGCTCCAATTTATCTGGGGAACCTGTCTGCAAGAAAGCATCTGAAACAACTGCTTCAACACAATCAATTAAAGAACATTCCTCATATAAAGCAGTTGTAGGAATGGGAGAAGTATTAAAAATAGAAAATTCCACAGTTTGTCCCAAAACAGTCATTGATAATTTTCCATTTTTAACATCTATCAAAGTGTTGGTAGTCGCCATAAAAGGCCTACCCAGCAGAATGGTGTGTGCAGATGGTGAAGAATTACCTACTTCCATGTCAAGAACAATGAAATCCACAGGTACTATCAAACCACCAACTTTAACTAACACATCTTCTATAACCCCTTTCGGGAATCTAAAAGACCTATCAGCTAATTGCAACACCATTTTTGTTGGTTTAAGCTCCCATAGTTCTAATTCTTTAAACACAGAGTAAGGCATTAAATTCACACTAGCACCTAGATCACACATGCCCTCAGTTCCTTTCCCATTCCCCACAGAAATTTGAATTATAAAGCTTCCAGGATCCTTTAGTTTGGGAGGTAGTTTATGCTGCAGAACAACACTAGCTACCTCGGAAACTATCACCTTTTCATTCATCTCATACCTCTTTTTCTTGGTGATTAGGTCCTTGAAAAATTTGGCATAAGTCGGCATGTTCTTTATCACCTCAAGTAATGGTAAGTTAATACTTACCTTAGACAGCATGTTGAAGATGTTAGAAAATTGCTTATCTGGTTTATCATCCTTCAACCTACTGGGGAATGGTACAAGTGGCCGATATGGATTGCTTGCTTTATGTAGATCTGCTATAGGGGACTTCTCCACTGATCTTTCTCCAGCACCTTTGTTCTTTGGTTCTCCTTCCTCCTTGTTCTCTTTGTTACCTGCATTCACAGAATCATTTTCAACATTATTATAAATTTCCTTACCACTTCTAAGAACAGTCACTGATTGTGCCTGCTCAGTTTGACTTGGGAACTTCCCCTTTTGTTGAATCTTCATCTGTTGTGCAAGTAGTCCAACTTGTGTCTCCACCTTCTTAAAAGATGCTTCTAGTGAATCTAGTCTCTTGTTGGTCACCTCTTGATTTTTAGCACTGACTTGGATAAAAGCTTGTAAACTTTCCTCCAAGCTCTCTATCCTAGACTTCCCTTGACTTGAGGATTGACCCTGCTCTTGGTTCTTTCTTTGGAGAAAATGAAAAGGCTGCTGAGAATTATTTGTTCCCCAAGAAAAATTTGGGTGATTCTTCCAACCAGGGTTGTATGAATTTGAATAAGGATCATTCCTGTCCCTTGGTTGAAATCCTCCCATAGCATTGACTTGCTCAGCTTCATTCCCATATGATTCATATGCAGAGGGACAAATGTTTGCTCCATGCCCGACAGTTCCACAGATTCCACAGGCTTCTTGAGTAGATGAAGAAATATTGTTCTTCATGTTCAGCATCTGCACTTGCCTTGTTAACTCAGCTATCTGATTTACCATATCACTATTGGCTTCCAATTGGTTCACCCCTTTGCTTCTTCCTCTTACACTCTTCTGTTGAGAATTAGCTCCCAACATCTCAAAGATATCATAAGTCTCATCAGCTGTCTTTTCTCCCATGGCTCCCTCAGCTGCATTATCAACAGTGTTCTGAAATTGCTGAGTGAGACCATCATAGAAAAACTGATTAAGGAGTTGAAGTGGGTAGTGATGGTGTGGACACTGGATCAGTAACATTTTGAATCTGTCCCAAGCCTCATGAAATGGCTCTCCTTCAAATTGAGAGAATGTAGCAATCTTTCCTCTCAACTCAGCTGTCTTCTGGTGTGAATAGAACTTGCCCATAAATTTGTTATAAACTTGCTCCCAAGTTGTCAGTGAATTCTCAGGAAACATCATGAGCCAGCTCTTTGCCCTGTCCTTCAAAGTATAAGGGAAACATCGCATCCTCAACTGATCTTCTGTAAGTCCTCCCAAAGGAAAAATGTTGAGGGTGGAGTAGAAGTCCCTAATAAAATTCAAAGGATCTTCATTTGGAACTCCATAGAATGATGGCAGCATGTTATAGTGAATATTCTTCAACTCATAGTTCCTTGCTGCATCTGTCAGTCTTATGCAAGAAGTGGAAGTCCCAATGACAGGTCTAGCAAAATCTCTCATGGTTCTTTGTCTTTCTTCAGCCATTTTAGATTTTTCAGATTCTGACTCAAAATCCGAAATGTCTTCCTCTGAAGTATCAAATCCTGTGAAAAGCTCAAACTCCTCTCTGCTCCTTTTTATTCTCTGAATTTCTGGAATGAATGGATGCAGTTCTCCTTCAAGTGATCTCCTGCCTTGCATAAACAAAAATTTCTAGAAAAAGAAATATCAAAAGCAAAAGACAAATAAAATAAAAATGAAAAGCAATGAAAATAATCTGAAATGTGATTTTTTTTATTTTTTTATTTTTTTTTTATTTTTTTAAAAGAAAAATAAACAATTACACCAATTAGCCTCCCTGGCAGCGGCGCCAAAAACTTGTTGCGCTCAAATTAACTCTACCACAAAGCGTCACTCGCAAGTATACGAGGTAGCTGTAGCAAAGGTGATCGCCCCAAGGTCGTTCTCTCAAGGAAGCTAAAGTGGTTAATTGCTTATCAGAATATGTTTAACAAGTAATAAAGAGATTTATAAATTGCTAAATAATGAAGAAGATTGATTAAAGTTTAAAACAATAAAAGTAAATTGAGCTGTGTTTTGATTCACTTGATAGAATGGTCTAGGGTTTGCACTTCTCTACTACTTATATGTATGAACGGTTATTCCTCTTAACTAATTCAATTTCAAAGATTAAATCTCAAACAACTCAACTAATCAAGTCAAGGAAATAAGCTCTCGCATTCAAACCTCTTTCAACTAATCTTGTTATAAGTGAAATAATCTTTTTAATAGGTTATATCTCTAATTCACCTAAGTCCCTAATTGAATTGTTCAAGTATTAAACTTCATCTCTCGATCCATCATCTAATACCTTAAAACACATAATTGGTGATCAATCAATTATATATTAACAATGTTTCATTCAATCAAGGCTAAAGAAATTATTAGCTAAGAGAAAAACCAATTCATACAATCATAGCAGATCCATACAAACCCTAGACTAGATCAAATTAGTTCATAATGCAATTAAACATATTCATCTTATTAATGTTCAAAGAAATCAAAATAGACATGATAATATCCATTCAATGAAAATAAAGAGAATAAGTTCAAGAACAAAACCAAGTTACAAACTCCTTGAAGCTTTTGAAGAATCTCTTGTTCAATCTTGCAAGAAGGATGTATTGATGGCTAGAACAATTTAATCTAAACTAGTTTTTAATCCAAAGTGAAATAAAAATCAAGAAAACAAATGTTAAATCCCTCTCTTTGCTCTCTGACGGCTCCAAAATCTGTTCTCAATCGTCCACACCCTTAAACCTAACTTTTTCTTTTCTTTTTATGCGAAACGTACGCTTTAAAATCCGGTGCGCGTTTGGTTCATGAGGGACACGACCAAGGGACATGGCCGTGTCCCTTGCATGTGTCACCTACTGCTTGCCTTTTCCTTCTTTTCTTCTTGGATTGAGAGACACGGCCATGACTTGAAGAGGACACGGCCATGTTGGTCATTTTGGAGGGACACGGCCAAGGGACATGGCCGTGTCCCTTGCATGTGTCTTCTACTGTAATATTGTAGTCTTCTTTTGCTTTGGAACAAAATGAGACACGGCCAAGTTGGAGTGACTTGGCCGTGTCTGGGCTTCATTGGAGGGACACGGCCAGTGACTTGGCCGTGTCCTCTGCCTGTGTCAGCTACTGCCCATTTTTGTCTTCATTTTGGTTCCTTGGCTTTTTTAACCTAAAACAAAATTTGAACAAACTTTAAACAAGAATTAAATAAACAATAACCAACAAAACATAAACACACGCTAAAAACTAGGAAAAAAATGACAAAAACACTGAAATAAACTAAAACTACCACAATTAATGAAAACACTAAACAAACCGATAAAAACTAACAAAAAACCTAAATAAAACAATAATTATCATAATAAACAAACTACAAATCTATGACAAAAACTAACAAAACAATCCTCCCAGTGCCCCAATTCTCGCTCGCAAGCTCGCAGCCCGTCCCAGTTTTCGCCAGCGAGATTTTTCTAATGAAATTTTTTCCAAAACTAAATTCTATTTGGCTTCGGTTTTCTTTTCCTAGTTAATTATAGTTTCCTTAAACAATTGGAATTAATCTTCTAAATTTCCTATAAATAACACTAAAAAAACACAGAAAAGGGAAGGGACTTGGAGAAACATTTGGAGAAAAAAAGAAAACTTTGAAAGATCGGATAGTGGAACTTCATATTTGAAAGGAGCAATAAGAAAGCAATTCAGAATTTATCAAAGGCAGCAACCTTGCCTTTGTCCTTGTTCATCCAATAAGCAATTTTTGGTTGAACTAACGAACGAAGGTTTGAATCTCTAATCTCTTTTTGTTTTATTTTCTTACAGTAGCTTCAATCACTGAAAATTAATAAATTGTTTCTTTTGATTTCAAAAACCTTAGAACCCTAATTTATTTCTTCTAAACCTTAGAACCTTAAATCGTTTCTTCTATTTTCAAAAACACTAAAAATTACTTTTTTGTTTCTTCTAAACCTTAAGAACCCTAACCTATTTCTTCAAAACCTTAAAACCCTAAATTGTTCCTTCTATTTCCAAAAACCTTAAAAAATACTCTTTTATTTCCAAAAACCTTAAATCATTTTTCCTATTTTCAAAAGCTCTTAAAAACCCTAAACTGTTTTCTTCTAATTCTTTTCCAAAACCTTAAAATGTTTTGTTAAATACCCAAACTCTAAACACTAAAAACCCTAATTCCCTTAAAACTAATACATAAACCCTAGTTTTCTAAACCCTAATCCTTAAAACCTTAAAACCATATAAACCTAAACATTCAAACTCAATACAGTAAATCCAAAATAACAATCTAGTAATCAAGATCTATAAACCTAATGTTTTAATATCCTAAAACCCTAATTTCATAATGTTACCCCCAAACACTAATTTGATTCATGAAACCCTAATCCATTTTAATTCTCTTAAAACTTACAGTAGCCTAAATAAATGATAATAATAATACAAAAATCCCAAAACCCTAAATATTAATTAAAGAATTTTAAATAGAAATAGTAACCCTAATTTGTATCTTTACTTACTTTATTTTTTAGATTTAATTATGTAGTCTATTATATGCTTTGGTGGTTGATTTGTTTAATTTCAATGCTTGATTTATTTAATTTATCATGGTTGGATGTTTATTTTATATTTTGATTAATATCTTTGATGAATGATTTATTTATGATGAATGGTTATTTACTTCTATCGATTTATTTTGATTTCCAAATGTTGTAAGAGGTATGTTTCCACTTTGTGGATACCTCATTAATTAATTTCTATTTAATTTATGTTGCTTTTATATTTTGGACCAATGTAAAGGACATGTTTTCTACCTTTTGGTGGGTGTCCTATTAGTTTAGACATGGATGATGTAAGGACATGTTTCCATTCTCGGATGGGTGTCCATTTATTTGCTTTGCTTGGACATTGCTTTGATTTTAATATAACGATGCTTTATTTCAATTGCTTCATGTAATATGAATAATATTGTTATATTTAAGAATTTTATAATATTAAGACCTGTAAAGGAGGCCGATTCCAATGACCCGTGCATTGTGGGGGTGCTGGCCATTTCTCACCTTCCCCACACGTACCCAACTTTCTGAACCCATTAGAGGGTTGGGGATTTTAGGAATCGAGTCATCCACCCCTTTCTTTTTCCTGGCCTGTCCGGGTGGCGACTGTTTAGATCATTTTTGTACTTGTTTTTAGTATGATTTTTATGTGCTTTTAGTTAATGTTTTGATTAATTTTTGTTTTAAGTGTGTTTAAAGTGTTGTTTTTAGGTTTAGGTGCAAAAACACCCTTGGAAGATCAAAACAGTGCATTAAAAGCATGAACCAAGTAAGACATGGCCAAGCCAAATCAAGCTTGGTCGTGTCCCTCAAAGAATGTAGAGGGCAGAGCATGACACGGCCATGAGACACGGCCAAGCCTCTGGCCATGTCTCATCCAAGGAGCAAAACCAAAGAAACCAAGAAAAGAAGAGCAAAAATGAAGAAGCAGGAAGAGACACACTCAGTGACACGGTGAAGCCACTGGCCGTGTCATATGACACGGCCAGCAAGCTTGGTCGTGTCCCATTTGAGCTAAAGAAGGAGAAAAAGAAGCAAAATAGAAGAAGACACACTCAGTGACACGGCCAAGCCACTGGCCGTGTCACATGACAAGGCCAGCAAGCTTGGCCGTGTCCCATTTCTTGTCAACAAGACTTGAAGCAAGCAAAGAAGGAAAGAAAAGAAGCAGAAGCAAACACACCCGTATGACACGGCCAAGCCAGTGGCCATGTCACATGACACGGCCACAAGCTTGGCCGTGTCCCAAAGGAAAACAAGAGACACGGCCAAGCCACTCTTGGCTTGGCCGTGTCACACTAAAAAAATTTGAATTCTTTCACACGAAGTGGGGGACAAAGTGGGGAACAAAGCCTTTTGCTTGCCAAAAGAAATATTAAATAAATAAATAGTGGGGAACAAAGTTAAATGGTGTGAGTTGGAAGGCATGGGTGTATTTTGAATTAATTAAAAAGAGAAGAAGAGGGAAATTTGGGAGGAGTCTGGGTTTTCTTGGAATCAAATTTCTGCTACACATTTGGGAGAGGGAGAGAGTGACACTCTCCCTTAGCCCTTCACCTCCATCTCCATTTCCATCCTCTCCACCTTCTCTATCTTCCATTGATAAGATCTTTGAGGTTCTTTGGGATAAATTGGGTAAACAAGCTCTTGAAGGTTGAAGAAGCTTCATTGAAAGGATTGGTGACTTGAGAAAGCTCCATTCAATCTTCCAAAGGCAAAATCAATTGAAGAGTTGGTGACTTGAGAATGCTCCATCCTAAGGTTTGGTGACTTGAGAAAGCTCCATTCCATATTGCAAGGGGAATCAACCATTGAAGAGGTCTTGAGTTCTTCATCAAATACATCAAGTGGAGCTAGGAGGAAGACTAGCAATCCTACTCTTGGCATCTTCACAAGGGGTTTTTCTATTCTCTCTTTTAATTCTTTCTTATTGTTGTTGTTGTATTAAGAGATTGATATTGCAATGGACAATTTGTATTTGTTTTATATTGAGTTGAATGAATGTGTTAAATTGATGATGTTGAGCTAAATACCCATGCCTAGGGTTTGTAGTATATTGGATTGAATGTCTTGATTTGATATTTCCATTGATGTTCATTGTTGATTGGTTGACTGTATTGTATTAAATACTAGGTTGATAGATTAGCTACCTATTAATCTTTGAATATTGGATGACAGACCGAGAGGTGAAATCCGATATCGAAACTATATAATCGACCACCCTATGAATGAATTAGAAATATAAGTTTTGGGTTTATTAATTTGGTAATGTAAAAGAATTGGTCATTGTTAATTCATGAATGTGAGAACTAATGGATTGGTAATTGATTAATTAACCTTAAGGAACAAATTAATTACAAGGTTATGTTAATGGATAATTGAGAATTGAGCTTTGATTGAATGGACCTATGACTCTAGGCACCTTCCCAAGAATCGATTTGATCTTGTACAACTTTCATACATCAACCCTACACTCCTTAATCTTAGGTTTAAATTATTCTTTTACATTCCAACACAACAAACTCTCGCTTTTAAATAATTTGTCAATCAAGCTATTACGAACCACACCTTGGGGAAACGACCTTGGGGCGATCACCTTTGCTACAACTTCCTGGTATACTTGCGAGTGACGCTTTGTAGTAGTACTTAATTCGAGCGCAATAAGTTTTTGGCACCGCTGCCGGGGAGGGTTGTCGTAGTAGTAATAGTTTGATTTTTTTATTTAATTATTAGTTCGTTTTCTTTTAATTGTTTGTTTGTTTTGTTTGAATTTTTTTTATTTGTTTTCTTTAAGTTGATAAGTGCCTTTTACAAAGATGCAGTTTTCAAGGCACAGAGGAGTTTATGATAGGAACAATGATTCTGAAATGGCATGGCAATTAGCAGAATTGACGAATCAACTTAAGGTGCTAAATGCAAGAGGAAGAGCACCTATGCCACTCCAAGAGATATGTGCAGCATGTGGCAATGTAGGCCATAGTGAAAACACGTGTTCAATGGGTTTTGGACGATACCAAGAATGGCAAGAGGAAGAATATGACTACCAAGGTTTCCAGCAAGTGGGTAGAAATGACACATATTCCAATCCTTATAATCCCAGTTGGGGAAGCCAACCAAATTTTTCTTGGGAAAATCAGCAGCACATTCCACCTCCAAATTTTTTTCAACCTTACCAAAGAGACTCTTACTCTCAAGAGCAATATTCAAATCAAAATTACCTTAAGACACCCACATTTGAAGATAGTTTGAATGCCTTCATTCAAACTAGCGCACAAAATCAAGATAAACTTAAGGAACCCACTTTGGAAGATAGTTTGAATGCCTTCATTCAAATTAGCTCACAAAACCACGATCAATTCGAGAAATCCACAGTGGAAGATGATTTGAATGCTTACCTTCAAATTAGCACACAAAATCAGGAAGGGAGTAATGAGAGGTTTGATTCTTTGGAGGAATCATTGAAGAGGATGGAAATGCAAGTTGATCAACTGGCACATCAACTCCAAGCACACCAAGAAGAGGAATTTTCTAGCCAATTAGAGCAAAATGAGGTAATCACAAATTTAAGGAGTGAACAGATAATATATAACAATTTTTGTGATTCCTTTGATACAGGAACAAATCAAGAAGAAGATGGCGAGGAGATAAAACCAAACATAGAGGAGTTAATTCAATCAAAGGAGGAGGAGAATTTGGACTCATCAACTTCATCACATTCGTATGAACCTCCGAATCCTTTGCCACCAATTCCATTCCCAGCTAGGCTAAAAGAAGAGGAGCAAGGTAAGCAACTTTCTAACATCTATGATATGCACTCCCAAGGAGAAAGTGGAAATACGCTTGAGATGGGTATGTCTGTAGAAGAAGAACATGAAATGCCCAATTTAGAACTTGAGGAGTGTAAGCTAGTTTTAGATGCTGAGGTTGTTGAGAGGGGACTTAACATTGTTAAAGTGGATGAAGAAGTGATTCAACCAAACTTGGTTGAACTTAAAGAGTTCCCAAAAATCATCTCCTCTACTCTTGGTAGTGAAGAAGAGCATACAATGGATAGAACCATGCTGCACAATGAAATAGGATTTTACAACTTTCCTATAGCAATGGAGGATCACCTCGAGATGACCTTAACATATCCCTTTGAGACATGTTCTCTTCAAGGAATACTATTTAGGGGTTGCCATACATCGGGTACATTTCAAAGTAACATGTTATTCATCCTCTCAGTCATGGGCTCCAATTGCATTATGGGTGGGAGGAGCCCTACACATCGTATATAGGAATGATGGAAATCATGTTTCATCTAAACCCCCCCTGCTCACATTGAGGACAATGTGAATCTTTAAGTGTGGGGTGCATTATGTGTTTTGTGTTTTTACTTTTAACTTGTTTTTTGTTTAAGTTTTAGTTAATGTTTTTAATGTTTTTCTTTGAATAAATGAGTTTTGAAAAGTTCAATTGTTATAAATTGTTGATTGATGACCTTTGAATTTTTGAAGCATGAATTGGAGAATTGAGTAGAATTGGTGCTTATTGTCAATTTTGTTGGTTTTTCCTTGCATTGCCTTTAACCTAGTGAGAAATTGAGCCATCAACTTATTATTCTTTTTGTGGGTGAACATCTTTGATTGATGATTTGCTAGAACTTGCTTTGACATACATTTTAAGATTACATAAAAATTTCAATTTGGCATCAAAATGATTAAGGCAATTAGGTGAACCCACTTTGGCTTAAAAAGACCAACCCTATATTCAACCTTAGTTACCCAATTTTGAGCCTATTTTAGTTTTCCTTTCCTTTCTTTTTCACAACACCATTAGCTTGAACCTTGTTGTGTTAACTCTTACCCTTTCATTAGGTCAAGAGCATTTTAAGAGCATTTATGACCGAGTGTTGTGTTGAATTAAGTGTGGGGTTAAATTTAGTAGGTTTAAGATTGTAAAGTAAAATTAAAAAAATTAAAAAAATTAAAAAGAAAAAGAGAAAATATATATATATAATAATAATAAAAATAATTGTTATTCTTGTTGAAAGGGTTGGAATGTATCATTACAAGATTTAATAAGTGAGTTCCCTTGAAAAGCTCTTTAACGTCAAGGGGTAGATGAGCGGAAGGTATTTCGGGATTGATGGGTTATGTATATGATCGGGTACTTAATTCTTAAAGTGCTCTTGAACTTAATGATTAAGCTCACATTTCCTAAATGTCATGCCTTTACCTTAGCCCCATTACAACCCAATAAAAACCTTTTGATTGATGCTTGATTGTTATTTTGTGGTGGAGATTTGATTGATAAGCAAGCTTATGGTAATAATCTTTCATTGATTGTTATGAGTGTAAACACCACCATGATCAAACACATGTAAGAGTTAGTGAGGGAGTGACAACATTGGTTATGCATGGAAAACCACTTAATTGCATTGGTGTCGATTTTGTTTGATTCGATATTGATTGTGGATTTAGGGATAGGGAAGACTTGATGCATTTTATAACTCTTGAACTTAACAAAATTTATCTTGTTAGTGTGTTTTGATTTTAGCCTTGCTTGGGGACAAGCAAGGAATCTAAGTGTGGGGTATTTGTTTAGATCATTTTTGTACTTGTTTTTAGTATGATTTTTATGTGTTTTTAGTTAATGTTTTGATTGATTTTTGTTTTAAGTGTGTTTAAAGTGTTGTTTTTAGGTTTAGGTAGAAAAACACACTTGGAAGATCAAAACAGTGCAGTAAAAGCATGAACCAATCAAGACATAGCCAAGCCAAATCAAGCTTGGCCATGTCCCTCAAAGAATGAAGAGGGCAGAGCATGACACGGCCATGAGACACGGCCAAGCCTCTGGCCGTGTCTCATCCAAGCAGCAAAATCAAAGAAACTAAGAAAAGAAGAGCAAAAATGAAGAAGCAGGAAGAGACACACTCAGTGACACGGCCAAGCCACTGGCCGTGTCACATGACACGGCCAGCAAGCTTGGCTGTGTCCCATTTGAGCCAAAGAAAAGGAGAAAAAGAAGCAAAATAGAAGAAGACACACTCAGTGACATGGCCAAGCCACTGGCCGTGTCCCATTTCATGCCAACAAGACTTGGAACAAGCAAAGAAGGAAAGAAAAGAAGCAGAAGCAAACAAACCCATATGACACGGCCAAACCAGTGGCCGTGTCACATGACACGGCCACAAGCTTGGCTGTGTCACCCCTTGAGACCAAAAGAAAAGAAAGAAAAAGAAAGAAAGAAAAAGCTCAGTGAAGGACGCGGCCAGATGGCTTGGCCGTGTCCCAAAGGAAAATAAGAGACACGGCCAAGCCACTATTGGCTTGGCCGTGTTCACTAAAAAAATTTGAATTCTTTCACACGAAGTGGGGGCCAAAGTGGGGAACAAAGCCTTTTGCTTGCCAAAAGAAATATTAAACAAATAAATAGTGGGGAACAAAGTGAAATGGTGTGAGTAGGAAGGCATGGGTGTATTTTGAATGAATTAAAAAGAGAAGAAGAGGGAAATTTGGGAGGAGTCTGGGTTTTCTTGGAATCAAATTTCTGCTACACATTTGGGAGAGGGAGAGAGTAACACTCTCCCTTAGCCCTTCACCTCCATCTCCATTTCCATCCTCTCCACCTTCTCTATCTTCCATTGATAATATCTTTGAGGTTCTTTGGGATAAATTGGGTAAACAAGCTCTTAAAGGTTGAAGAAGCTTCATTGAAAGGATTGGCGACTTGAGAAAGCTCCATTCCATCTTCCAAAGGCAAAATCAATTGAAGAGTTGGTGACTTGAGAAAGTTCCATCCCAAGGTTTGGTGACTTGAGAAAGCTCCATTCCATATTGCAAGGGGAATCAACCATTGAAGAGGGCTTGAGTTCTTCATCAAATACATCAAGTGGAGCTAGGAGGAAGACTAACAATCCTACTCTTGGCATCTTCACAAGGGGTTTTTCTATTCTCTCTTTTAATTCTTTCTTATTGTTGTTGTTGTATTAAGAGATTGATATTGCAATGGACAATTTGTATTTGTTTTATATTGAGTTGAATGAATGTGTTAAATTGATGATGTTGAGCTAAATACCCATACCTAGGTTTTGTAGTATATTTGATTGAATCTCTTGATTTGATATTTCCATTGATGTTCCTTGTTGATTGGTTGATTGTATTGTATTAAATGCTAGGTTGATAGATTAGCTACCTATTAATCTTTGAATATTGGATGACGGACCGAGAGGTGAAATCCGATATTGGAACTATATAATCGACCACCCTATGAATGAATTAGAAATATAAGTTCTAGGGTTCATTAATTTGGTAATGTAAAAGAATTGGTCATTATTAATTCATGAATGTGAGAACTAATGGATTGGTAATTGATTAATTAACCTTAAGGAACAAATTAATTACAAGGTTATGTTAATGGATAATTGAGAATTGAGCTTTGATTGAATGGACCTATGACTCTAGGCACCTTCCCAAGAATCGATTTGATCTTGTACAACTTTCATACATCAACCCTACACTCCTTAATCTTAGGTTTAAATTGTTCTTTTGCATTCCAACACAGCAAACTCTCGCTTTTAAATAATTTGTCAATCAAGCTATTACGAACCACACCTTCTTGGGGAAATAACCTTGGGGCGATCACCTTTGCTACAGCTACCTCGTATACTTGCAAGTGACGCTTTGTAGTAGTACTTAATTTGAAACAGCGACTCCATTTTCTCTGGACTTAGGTCCATGTTCTCTAAAGCCCCGAGCCTAAACAGTGCCGAAGTCGCAAGAACCATTCCACCGGGAGTGGGGGCAAAAATTCCTGCTCACAGGGTGGATGACTCAATTCCTAAGGAATTCCCATCCCCTTAATAGGTTCAAAAAGTTGGGTACGTGTGGGAAAGGTGACAAATGGCCTAGCACTCCCACAATGCCTGGTTCATTGGAACTGGCCTCTTTTGCAGGTCTTAATATTATAGAATTCTTAAATATAATAATATTATCCATACTACATGCAACAATTAAAATAAAGCATCATTATATTAGAATCAAAGCAATGTCCAAACAAAATAAATAAATGGACACCCATCCGAGGATGGAAACATGTCCTTACATTGTCCATGTCTAAAACTAAATAAGACACCCACCTAAAGGTGGAAACATGTCTTTTACATTGGTCCAAAATATAAAAGCAATTTAAATTACATGATGCTTAATATATCCAACATATGGAAACACACCTCTTACTAGGTTTTGAAATCAAAACAAATTAATAAAAGTAAACAAACATTCATCATAAATAAATCATTCATCAAAGACATCAAACATCAATCAAAATGTATAATAAACATTCATCTAATTTGTATAAAATAGTAAATATATAATTGTAGGATTCATGCATCAATTAGGGTTTCTTGGGTTTTATGTTTAACAATTAAAGTTTTGCATATACTAGTTTAATTAGTTGAGAAATATTTTAAAGAAATATCATGGCTACTAGATGTTTGAATATAAAGATTAGATTTGAAATAAATTAGGGTTTGAATCTAAAGAATGGATGTTTTAGATTTAGGGTTTCGGAAGTTGTATGAAAATAATATTAAAATTTAGGGTTTAAATAAATAAGATTGAAAATCATGAAAATTGTTTTTTAGGTTAAGTATTTGAAAAAAATAAGCTACTGTGATTTTAGAAAAATAGATTTGGTTAGGGTTTTAAGAAAACAAATTATTGTGGTTTTAGAACAATGTAATTTAGGATTGTAGATTTTAAAAATATGTGTTACAGGTATTAAGTCATTAGGGTTTTGAAGAAATATTTTTAGGGTTTTAAATAAAGTTTGGATAGTTAGCAGAATAATTGATCAAATTATATGATGAAGCTACTGTAACCATAAACAAAGAAATAAATATTCAAACCTTCGTTCTTGGTTCCACCACAATCTTTGAATTCTGGTTGAACAATAATAAAGACAGTGTAGGCTGCCTTTGATGGAGTGTTATTGCTTGCTCACTGCCTCTTGCTCCTTCAAGCTTGAGATTGGCCAAAAAAATCCAAAAATCCAAAGTCAGATAAAAAATTTCAGCTTTTAATTTTGTGTCTTTAATGTGGTATTTATAAGAAAAAATCATAAACCTAATCCCAATTGGCTAAAAAAATAAAAACCTTTTAGGAAATAAAATTAAAAACCAAGTAGAATAGGGTTTTGACAAAACCGGGTGCGGGATGGGCGTGCAAAAGTGCGCTAGCAAAAAAAATTACTGTGGGAACTGGGGGCGAGCCAGCCTTTTCCTGGTGCAAATTGGCTTGTGGCTAGTTCGTCGCCAGCAACAAAAATTTTTTGTCACCGATTCTACCGTCGCTGATTTCTATTTATTTATTTTTTATTCTTTGTTATTATTACCTTTTTTTCATTTTTTATTAAAAATAAATATTATAAGTAATAAATATTAAAATAAATATTATTTAATTAAAACACCACAAAATTATTTTAGACTGTTTGTAAATCTCAGATCGGACTGGGTAAAAAACTAAGGGCTATAGTTTGCCCCCTGCTTGAGCGATCTGAGACTACAACAAAAGAGAGCGAAAAGCAATGTGATTTTTTACTGGATTTAGAGCCATACTGGACTCGTACTCAAGGTTGGTTTGAGCTATGTACTCAAAAATAATTTGGGTTCTGGACCCAAGGTGAATTTAAGATTTGGGTTTTGGACCCGAGGTAAGCTCTGGACTTAAAACTAATTTGGGTTCTGGACCCGAGGTAAGTTCTAGACTTAATTTGGGTTCTGGACATAATTTTGGTTTTGAACCCGAGGTAAGTTCTAGACTTAAAAATAATTTGGGTTCTACAGACAAGGTAAGTTTTGGACTTAATTTAGTTTTTAGACCCGAGGTAAGTTCTGGACTTAAAAATAATTTGGATTCTGGACCCGAGGTAAATTTAGTATTTGGGTTCTGGACCCAAGGTGAATTTAGGATTTGGGTTCTGGACCCGAGGTAAGTTCTGGACTTAAAAATAATTTGGGTTCTCACCTGTGGTGAATTTAGGATTTGGGTTCTGGACCCAAGGTGAATTTAGGATTTGCCTTCTGGATCCGAGGTAAGTTCTGGACTTAAAAATAATTTGGGTTCTAGACTCGAGGTGAATTTAGGATTTGGGTTTTGACCAAAGGTGAATATAGGATTTGGGTTCTGGACCCAAGGTGAATTTAGGATTTGGGTTCTGGACCCAAGGTAAGTTCTGGACTTAAAAATAATTCTGTTATCTGCAAAAAATAATTGTAGTTTGTAGGATACTATTGAAATTTGCAAAAAATTTAGCTATTTTTTACCATACCTATATCTTAGCTATTTTTTACCATGTGTAATATACCAATGTATGCCCTAGAAGTTTTAATACAATTGTTGTTTGATTTGAATTAATGTATATATGTTTTTGCAAAGGAAATGATTGTGTTAATGGAATGTATATGTTGTATATATGATAATATATATAACATATACATTAGTCAAAAGGGATGGTCAATGGAAGAGGATATTTATGTGTGATATGTGAAATTACTTTAATGGGCATATAAGTGACAAAGGTTAAGTTAAATGGATGAGGGCATTTAGGTAATTGCTTTGTTAGAATTGCTTGGTGGAGATTTAAAGAAGAAGAGAAGTTTGACTTGTGTTTATTTTCTTTTCTTCTCATTTGTGTGCCGGCTATCCAAGAAAAGAGAGAGCAAGAGAGGTGTTCTAAATGCTAGAATCAAATTGAAGGAAGAATCAAAGGATTAAGTTGGAGATTTGTGAAATTTCTTCATTTAAGGTAAGTACTCTCTTGTTTTCCTTTGTTATTTTGAAGTGTTGTTTGAGGTGATTTATGAATTGTTGATTGTATGAATAGGTGTGTTTGAGATGTGTTTATAAGTGTTAAAATTGATTATAAGTTAAAAGGTTGAATTGGTGTTGGTTTTGGTTTGAAGATGGTAAGTTAAGGGTGATGTTTGGTTTTAGGGTTTTGAAGTGGTAAGTGATTGATTGTATGGTTAATATAGTGTTAATGTGAATATTGTGATGAATATGTAAAATATGTGTTAATAACATTGATTATATCCATTTGAATGAGGTTAAGTTGTGTATAATGTGTTCTTGATTCAATTAGAAGAGTTTTGGCTATGTTTAGGGTTTATTCATGAGAGACACGGCCAAACCTAAGAAGAGACACGGCCAAAACTAAATATTTTTGGGAGACACGGCCAAGTCCCTTGCCCATGTTTGTTTCTGTTGCTTTTGGTTGAGAGACACGGCCATAAGCTTGGCCGTGTCCCTTGAGTGTGTTGGCCACTGTGATTTTTCCTTGCTCTTCTTACATGATTGAGATTGAACTTACATTTGATAATGCATGTGATACTATATGAACAAGGTTATGTATTATGTGCATGATGAATCTTATGAATGGTAATGAGTTATGTAAATAATGTACTTTGAAATGTTATACCAATAATGCTATATGTATAATATGAATTGAGATATGAAATGATATGAAGCCATTGTGATTGGCTATGATGAATCATTTGAAAGAAATAAGGCATGTTTGCCTAATTGATTATGAGAATGGAGAATGGAATTGATTATGAGATAATAAATGAATTGTGTGTCTAATATGTTATTCATTTTCAGAGTTTTGTTGTTGGTGGCATGCCTAATGGTAACAATCTCTTGAAGTTAGGTTGGATTTTATCCTTAAAGCCTAATTGAGATGTTACAACCCTTGAAGCTAGGTTGGGTTGGTTCTTGAAGCCAAGTTGGGTTGATACTTAGCATGCTTTGTTCCCCTTGAAGCTTGGTTGAACCTAATCCTTGAAGCCTAGTTGGGTATATGATAATGATAAATGTGATAACAAAACCAAAGTGTTAACTCTGAAAATTGAATGGCATATTAGAGTGTTTTGGGCCCATGCTTGTCTTTGTATATAATGTGATTCTTGAATGGTAAAATCAATGGAACTATGAAGATGTAATATGAATATTGTTATGACATTGAACATAGTATGATGTGGTAATGTGATGTGCTTCTATGTGTGTGGTTTATGAAATATAAAGGTGTGATGTTAGCTTTTCACTTATGATGTTAACTTTATAATTTAGATGTGTAACATTGCATTGCCTTAAAGTATAGTGTTGGTATATTTTGTACTACTAAGCCGATGGCTTAGCGCGATAGTGTTTGATCGCGCAGGTGACAGAGTTGAACCTGAGAGTTCTTCAAGACCGAGTGAGAGTAGACATTGAAGAGTTCATTTTGGGACTTAAAGATCAGAGAAGAGCTGTCAATCATGTATATATTCTATGTTTTGTAAACTTTGATTTATAACATATTTGTAATAACTTCCGCTGTGAATTGATAAACATTTTTATATATGGTGTCTTTTGGATTTCTTTAAAATGTTTGAGATTGATTTCATTTATTTACAAAGATATTTGTTGTGGCATTTACTATATTCAGTATACGTATATTACGATCGTTTAAGCATGCTTGGTACGTATACGGGATATAGGGGTGTTACACCATGCCTATATCTTCTTGCCCTCTGCGTATAAAAATATTTTAAAAGTGTAAAAATTTTTACATACACGCAAATATCTGTATAATTGAATTGAATAATTGAGTTTACTAATTATTCACTGTGTAGTCACTATTTATATACTATTCACTAAATATTCATTTACTATTTATCAACAGTAATATTTACTTTTTTTTCTTTTTCATGAGAATATTGTTTTTCACTTATTTATTTTTGTCTTTTCCTTTGCAATTTTCTATATAAACGTTTCATTCCTTCATTTCATTCTCACATCATTTCTAAAACTTTCATCTTCATTTCCTTTTTCTTTTCCTTTGCAATTTGTCTTTATAAACTACTAAAGTTTTGTTTCTTCAATACTCATCCACACTTACATATTCTCATAATTAAAGTAAAGAGTTTAGCAGAGAGTTAAGGAAAAAATGTATGCTTCGAGATCAGGACCCTAATCCAATGCTGATTTATTGGAATTTATCCGACGACATGAAAATGGAACTGTAAGTCTGCTAGCCGAGATGCAGCTTCAACACAGTTCAAGTAAAAAAACTAAGGTAACAATGCAATTTGATATTTTAACAGCACAAATATGTATTTATTATGCTTTTTTGTTTTTATTTTGTGTTTGTTTTTATTTTGTATTTTTTCTTTAAGATTTAGGAAAAATAAATTAATTAGAGGACTATGTTTAAGAATTTAATAAACAACTAAATAGATAGACAAAAAAAGAACATAACGAATAAATTTAGTCTATAAATATGTGGTATTGGTATGATGATATACTTACCTTGTGTTAAACTTACCTGGCTCCATGTTAGCGTGATTGTTGTGTTATTCGAGGCGAAGGATGTGTCTATAAAGCCCGACAATGGTATGATGTGGCACCCTCTCGGGTAAGGCAGATTATCCGAGATTGCGATTTTGAAAGCTTTATCTTGCAATTACCATCCGAGGAGTGTCCGATAGACAGGAGTGTAGTTCAAGCATTATCGGAGAGGTCGATGAACACGACCCATACTTTTCACCTACCTATAGGAGAGATGACCATTGGCCCAGTTGATTATAGAGCCATAATTGGTAACCGGTACTATGGCCTTCCTATCCCTCTTACCAATGATATTCTGTCATTCGAAGAAGTCCAACAGTTAATCAGTATAGAACCATCATTAAAAGGGCCTATCAAGATAAAAATTGAGTTGATTTGGTGTTATTGGATGAACTACAAAGGACGGGTTTGTAGGAAAACAACCGAATTGATCAAATTGTATGGTGAAGCTACTGTTAATATAAACAAAGAAATAGAGATTCAAACCTTCGTTGTTGGTTCCACCACAATTTTTGAATGCTGGTTGAACAATAATAAAGACAGTGTAGGCTGCCTTTGATGGAGTTTTGTTGCTTGCTCACTGCCTCTTGCTCCTTCAAGCTTGAGATTGGCGAAAAAATCCAAAAGTCCAAAGTCCAATAAAAAATTTTAGCTTTTTAATTCTGTGTCTTTAATGTGGTATTTATAAGAAAAAATCATAAACCTAATCCTAATTGGCTAAAAAAATAAAAAATCTTTTAGGAAATAAAATTAAAAACTAAGTAGAATAGGGTTTTGGCAAAAGCGCGTATGTACTGGGCATGCGAAAGTGCACTGGCGAAAAAAATTGCTGCTGGTGCTGGGCGCGGGCTAGCCAGTCCGCAGGAAAATCTTGCAGCGAATTGGCTTGTGGCCAATTTGTCGCCAAAGATGAAAAATTTTCATCGCCGATTCTTCTGTCATCAATTTTCATTTATTTATTTTTTATCCTTTTTTATTGTTACCTTTTTTTTAATTGTTATTAAAAATAAATATTATAAGTAATAAATATTAAAAAAATATTATTTAATTAAAACACCACAAAAATTATTTTAGACTATTTATAAATTTCAGATCGAACTAGGTCAAAAATTAAGGGTTTACAATGGCATTGATCCTTTCTTGCTCACAAACCTGGAATACAGCAGTTTAAGAGCTTATGACAATTCGACCTGCTCTAGTGACATAGAATTCAGTAACGACTCAGTCACCTTCTCACCAAAAGCAATGGAACCTGAACAGATTTAGAAGATGGTGAATGATACAATCAGCTCCAAGATGGAAGAACTGAAGGATGCCCTAGCTGAGACCATGAAAAGCTAGCTAGTTGCACTACTGGGGAACACTGTTAAAGCATCTGCTAGTACTAAGAAGTAGAAAGAGAAGGGAAAAGCCAAGGTTGGTGAAGTGGCTATGGATCATGTCAAGGTACTGATGGATGATGATGATTGGGCTCAGTATTTCAGAGATTATCCAGATAAGAAAAAAGAAGCAAAGTCCATGGAGAAGGTAACCGTGGAAAATACAAAAACATCGGATATGGAAAAAATGATTGTTGATTTAGAAAAGAAGTTTGAAAATAAGATGAAAGTTGATGAGGCATCACAAGTAGACAAACTATTTGAACAACATGAGGAAGTTCCTTACAAGTTCAAGATGCCTTCCTTTGCTAAGTTCAATGGAACTGGCAATTCTCATCTACATGTTAAGCAGCACATCACTGCTATGCAGTCTACTAGAGCTACCAAGACTCAAACACTGAGGTACTTCATGCTCTCATTGGATCCTGTTGTGCAAAACTAGTTCAACACCTTAGAGGAAAGTACTCAAAAGAACTGGGATATGTTCTACAAAGCCTTTATCCATCAGTATGGGTATAATGCAAAATTTGAAGTTACTTTGATAGAGGTAGAGTCAATCAGGCAAAAATAGAATGAGAATTTTGTTGACTACGTGAAGAAGTGGGGGAATAAGGCTGCACTATTTAAGAAAAGGCCAGATGAGTCTGATCATATTAGGATGATAGTAAGGGGTGTGCTCTCTAATCTTTGTGAATGGATGTCTCAAACTCTTATCAGAGATTTCAAAGATCTTCTTCAAGCTGGCTTTTAAATAGAAGAATGGGAAAGAGAGAATAACAATTTTTATATAAAAAGGAATTATCAGTCTGGTAATCAAAGTATACATAAGGAAGTTGACGTTAATGCAACTAGTCAAGGAAATAGAAGTCAATTTTCAGAGTTGGGAAAACATGTATCTTGGGTTTTCAATAAGTTACAAAAAAGGGGTTATTACAGCCATTAGCTCCTCAACTGCTATATGGTCCTATACCATTAAACCTTGATTCTAAGGCCTTATGTCAATTCCATCAAATGCAAGGGCATGAGACAGATAAATGTGCTCAATAAAGGCACGAGATCTAAGATTTGATTGACAGTGGAAAGTTTTCAGAGCCCAATAAACCCAACACCAAGAATAATCCATTGCTTAAATTTGGAAGAGTGCCACCACCAGTGACCTTCATGATAGGGGAATGATTGAAGGAAAGTTTTATTTATCATGTTTTCCAAAGTAAATGGAGGAACTGCTAAAGAGGAGGTACTACCAAGCAAGTTTGAACCAACTACAATTGATGAGGTAATGACTATCATTGATGATGGGAAAGTCCTTACCCCTGCCATGCCTAAGTAGATGAAGCATTTTTCATGTCTAACTCACCAAACTTCTCTTAGCTTGTTTGGTTTTTGATTCATTTTCTTTGTAACACCCCGATACTCTATATAAGTACCATACATATACCTAGTATACATACAGTAAGTATATAAAGTATAAGGATGTCACTTTTCGATACTTTTTAAAACCTGTAACAGAGTTCAAACCATAATACGTTAATTTAAATAACATTTACAAAATCATTATCTTTATCAAAACTTCATTTATACATATAAATATTCTCTCGTCAAAAATACATCATAATTAAAAATCATACATGTATGCATTACCCTCTAGTTGGTCTCGACAAACTCTTACTCTTCTCTTGACATAACGAAAGACTTTATATCTTCCACCAAGTTACCTACGCGATTACACATCCGCGCTAAGCCCGAGAGCTTAGTAGTACAAATATAAATATAAACATAAATTATAAAAATACTAACATATAATGAAATAGCAATTCCATGTACCATTAGTTTCTTATAATGTTTTTCCTTTTGAATTGCACCTTTTATATATCTCAACTAATTTCATATATTATATACATATATACATAATATTATCACCAATTCCAACCCATCATTAATATTCACAATCAATATATTTCATTACTCATTGGTTTCACAATTTATCATTAATACCCACAATCAATATGTCAATACACATACATTATATATCATACCAATCGTGAATCACATTTCCAATGAAGACAATCCTTATCACCAAACACCATCCATCATTAATACCCACAATCAATATGTCAATACACATACATTATCATACTTCATAACATTATTTTATTCACCATTCACTAATTATAAATCACATTTCCAATAAAAGCAACCATAGATCTCATTTCTCATTTATTTCAACATTTATATATCACATTGACAACAAAGACAGACTCGAGCCCAACAGACACTAATATACCATTCCATTTTCCTTATTATAGCCAACAATCATGGCGTCATATACGAACTTTTCCCCAACCAGGTCGGTTGCCCACTGGGCCTTAGGTCACTACCAATCCCCTGGGTCCGCAGGAGGCAGATAAGCACGTATAAGACTATTAGTAACGAACCTTCCCCCAACCAGGTCGGTAGTCCAAGATCGGTTACCCAAACTCTGGGTCCGCATGGTTCCGCAGGAGGCAGATAGGAACGTATAAGACTATCAATAATGTACCTTCCCCCAACCAGGTCGGTAGTCCAAGATCGGTTGCCCACACTCAGGGTCCGCAGGAGGCAGATAGGTACGTAATACTGACTGTACTGAACCTTCCCCCAACCAGGTCGGTAGTCCAAGATCGGTTGCCCACTCATTGAGTCCGCATGGTTCCGCAGGAGGCAGACAGGTTCGCTCATTTACATCTTTCAACATTACTTTCTTAATTCATTTCCATCATTATCAAATAGGCAAACATGCCTCAACAATCTCATTTGTATAATCATAGCCATTCACAATGGCTTCACATCACATTGTATCTCAAATCACCTTTCACATTTCATCATTGATATATGCAATATCAATTACATTAACTAAACAAACATATCATTATTCAATCATACCATCTAGGCATGCTACAATCATATCATTCACATCATTATAATTCAGAACATTAGTTTCCCACCTCTTTATGTCTCAATTCACATTATACACTTCCATACATAATCCCTTTCATTGCACATATATCTTAAATTCATTGTCATATAAACCATATGTCCATTTATTTCATTTTGATCATCATTATCAATTATGATAACATCGCATTTCATCATTTCTCAAGACACATTAACAACATTCATTATTAAAGCATTTATCATAACAAATTGCATTGCACATACCTTTTTGGATGATCCTCGTCTCTTTCACACTCCAGAACTACTCCCATCAAGTTATGCATAATCAATTACCTTATCATATCCTTCACCTTTTACATATAGCATCATTGATGTAACATTACGAGATACATTATTCATATAACACATTACCATTTCACAAGATTCACAATGTATAAAACATAGCATTGGTCATATAGTAATCATTGTCATCAAATGAATGTTCAATCTCAACAATGCAAGAAGAGCAAAGGAACAATAACAGTAGCTAACACCCTCAAGGGACACGGCCAAGCTTGTGGCCGTGTCTCTCAACACCAGTTCAAACCGAGGCAGACACGGGCAAGGGACACGGCCGTGTCCCACAACACAAAAGACGCAGTGGCAAACACAGTCAAGGGACACGGCCAAGCCAGTGGCCGTGTCTCTCCAAAAATCATCCAACACGGCCAAATTTCTATAGACTTGGCCGTGTCTCCCAAAAATATCTAGTCTTGGCCGTGTCTCTTCCTTAGTTTGGCCGTGTCTCTCATAGTTGAATGATTTCAAACAAGGCCAAAATCATGTACTCTATGCACTTCAACCTCATTAAACCCATACACACATCAACTATTCAATTTTCCAACTCATATATACAAATCTTTACTAACCAAATTCAATAATCCATCATCATCCTCACAAATAACCATTTTAATCTATACATATCTTTCAATCTTTCTCTATTATCATCTTAACATACTAACTACATCACATATCAACACAATCAATGGAAATCAATTCAAAGAAATGAATACTTACCTGAATATTTTGCCAAATCTTCATCTCCATCTTCAATCCTTTTAAAACCCTTAAGAAATTTGATCTCAAAATCACTAAAATCACATCTCTCTCTCTCTCTCTCTCTCTCTTTCTCATCCACGAAGAAGAAGAAGAAGAAGAAGACAATTATCTCTTCTCTTCCTCTTCTCACGTTAACCACTTATATATATATAATTATTATTATTATTATTTCTAAAAAACCTCCACCACACATTTCTTCTCTTTGACCACTCTTTTGACTTATGTATATTTTATTTATACTACCATATATACAACATATACACTTCCTTTTAAAATTCTTTTCTCTTTCAAATTAGCATATACCTTCAATCCAATTACAACAACAATATTTCTTCCAAAACTTTTAGGGCGTATTTTAGGATATTACAATCTTTCCTTAATGTTTTCTAGAACAATTATGTTTTTAAAATTAAGATTGTTTGAATAAATTACTTTCATTCAATTTTTGATGGTATTTGTTCATTTTGGTGTTCAACCAATGACGAATCTAGCTTGATTTTTATAAATTAGTGTATCTATGCATCATGATTTGAATGACTTTACTAGGTAAGGGAATTATTCTATAATATTGAGATGTGTATGCTTACTTAGAGAGGGATCCTGCATAATTACCAGTGTCTGGATGCTAGTCGGTCTTAGAACATGTTTTGACAAACTTTGGAGGTGAAATTGAACTCTGCTTATTTAAGAGAGAGATGATCTAGGCATTGTTTGGTGAGCCAATAACTAGTATCCACCTTGTTAATATCAATCTCTAGTTTGTCCCTTTGAGCCTTCTTGAGATTTGAGCTTGCTTTTCATTGGCTTGGTAACCCCAATGACCTATCCTGAGCTATTGTGACACTTTTGTGTGAGCGAGAATTTTTGCCCCCAATCCCGGTGGAATGGTTTTTACGATTTTGGCACTATTAGGCTCGAAGCCTTAGAGAACATGAGCCTAAGCCCGGAGAAAATGGAGTCGCCACTCGGACTGGCCAAAAAAAATAAGTGGTGGATGACTCAATTCCTAAGGAATCCCCAAACCCTTAATGGTTCAGAAAGTTGGGTACATGTGGAGAAGGTGAGAAATGGTCCAGCACCCCCACAACGCCCTGTTCATTGGAACTAGCCTCCTTTTCAGGTCTTAATATTATAAAATTCTTAAATATAAAGATATTATCCATACTACATGCAATAATTAAAATAAAAGCATCATTATATTAAAATCAAAGCAATGTTGAAACAAAATAATAAATGGACATCCATCTGAGGATGAAAATGTGTCCTTACATCGTCGAATGTCTAAAACTAAATAGAACACCCACAAAAAAGTGGAAACATGTCCTTTACATTAATCTCAAAATATAAAAATAATTTAAATTACATGTAAATTAATTAATGAGGTACCCAATCATGGAAACATACCTCTTATAATTTTAAGTAAACAAACAATAATCAACAAAATAATCATCCATGATAAATTAAATAAACCAAATATCAAAATTAAATAAATCAACCATCAAGACAAATAATAAACTACATAATCAAATCTAAAATTAAATAAAGCAATAAATATATAATTTAGGTTTACATCTTGAATTAGGGTTTTTTTAATCAAAATTAGGGTTTTGAATTCTTATGAAAAAGGATTAGTGTTTATGAAAATAGGATTAAATGGAATTAGGGTTTAACTAAATTGTATTTTAGGTTGGATTCAAAGAGGTTGAATTAAATCAAGTAGTTTAAATTTTATAATAACTCTGAACCAAACTTTATTTGTTGCTGGACTAAATAACTATAATATAGTATTATTGGAATTAAATCAACAATCTTCATGTGAGCGGGGATTTTCGCCCCTACTCTCAGTGGAATGGTTCTTGCAACTTTGGCATTATTTAGGCTCAAGGCCTTAGAAAACACGGGCCTAAGCCTGGAGAAAATAGAGTCGCCACCCGGACGGGCCGAGAAAAAAGAAAGGGGTGGATGACTCGATTCCTAAGGAATCCACAACCCTTTAATAGGTTCGGAAAGTTGGGTTTGTGTGGGGAAGGTAAGAAATGGCTCAGCACCCCTACAATACCCGGTTCATTGGAACTGGCCTCCTTTATAGGTCTTAATGTTATAAAATTCTTAAATATAATGATATTATTCATACTACATGCAATAATTAAAATAAAACATTGTTATATTAAAATCAAAAGAATGTTCAAACAAAATAAATAAATGGATACCCATCCGAAGATGGAAACGTGTCCTTACATAGTCCATGTCTAAAACTAAATGGGACACCAACCGAAAGGTGGAAACATGTCCTTTACATTAATACCAAAATATAAAAGCAATTTAAATTACATGAAAATTAATTAATGAGGTACCTAATAATGGAAACATACCTCTTATAATTTTAATACTGTGATAAACTAATAATAATAATAATAATACTAAAAATATCCATCCATGATAAATTAAATAAATCAAGTATTGAAATTACATAAATCAAAACATATAATAAACTACATAATCAAATCTAAAATTTAGTAAAGCAAATAAAGATACAAATTTAGGTTTATCTCTCAATTTAGGGTTTTTTAATTAACATTTAGGGTTTTGAGATTTTAGAATTATTATTATTATTATTTAGGCTACTGTGAGGGTTTTTGGAAAAATAAAATTGATTAGGGTTTTATAATTTTAAGAAAGTAATAAGGTTTTTGGTTAATCAAATTAGGGTTTAAGGCTAACATCATGAATTTAGGGTTTTGGATCCTTAAGATATTAGGGTTTAGGGCTCACGGTTTTAAATTAGGGTTATGGTTTTTAAGAAAACTAACACTATCATATTTATTTTTGAAAGAAGAGGCTACTGTGAAGATTTTGAAAATTTGATTTTATTAGGGTTTGGAACTAAAATCATGAAATAGGTAGGGTTTTTAAGTATGAAATATGGCTTACGGCTATTAAGGTTTACTGTATTGATTAGGGTTTGAGAAAATAGACTATTGTTTTGAGTTATTTAAAATAAATGTGATTGAGATTTACTGCATGAAATCATATTTTGATAAATAAACTACTATGATCACTGTATATTTGTATATAGATTAAGAGTCCAAAGAATGAACTTTAAACGAAGAAAGTTTGATAGATGAAACAATAATAAGTTGTCTCAATATAAATTTAAATGAATAAAGTTAGAAAGACACACCTCTGTTCATTGGCTCCACCAAAATAGTTTGAACGAAATTCTGGATTAGCTTTGATAAAGACAATGATTACGCTGCCTTTGTATTTATTGGTTGAATTGAGAACTAGACAGTGAGCTAAGCCACTGCCTTGTTGATTGCTTTTCTGCTTGATATTTTAGATTCGTTGCCTTCTGTTATGTGTTGCTGTTTTGAATTTCTTCTTGCTTGCTAGGGTTTGTTGAAAGCCCCAAAAGTTTCCAACTCTCCTAGGAAAATAAAAGTCCAAAGTTTCTTCCAATAATTGCCGTCCTTTAAAGTTTTTCCCTCTTTTCTTCCCCGTCCTTAGGGTTTTCTCTGCTCCCTTCTGTCTCTAGGATTTTTTGTCTTTTTCTTTAGGGTTTTCTGTCTCCCCTCCTTTTTTTCTTGTGTTTTAATGTGGTATTTATAAGAAAAAATAAAGACATAATCCAATTTTAATAAGGAAATAATAACTATTTAGGTAAAATTATAAAACCGTGTAAAACAAGGTTTGGTCAAAAAATTGGCAGGGCGTAGGCTGCTGGGCCTGCGAGCTGCGCTGTCAAAAATTGCTGTGGGCTACTAGCTTGGGCAAGTGAGCTGGGCAAGCCAGTTCATTGCAGAACTGGGCAAGCCCAGCTGCGGGGAAATGCCCTGCCGCGCGTTGCTCGCTGATTCGTTCAATTTTTATTTTTTTCATTTTTTATTTTTATTAAAAATAACTATTAAATATTATAAGTAATTAAATATTATTAAAATAATTAAAATACCATAAAAAATTATTTTGTCCTATCAAATTGGACTTGGTAAAAAATTAAGGGTCTACAGTTTGCCCCCTGCTTGAATGATCTGAAACTTTCAGTAGAAGAGAGTGAAAAGCAACATGACTTTCAGCAAATTTTGGAAGAGGATGGATACTTGGATTTGATTTAGGTACTTGGACCTGAGATTGGATACTTGGACCCGTGACTGGATTGGGTACTTGGACTCGAGACAAGAGTTGGATGCTAAATCCAAAATTGGATTTGGATACTCGATCCTAAACTGGATTTGGATGCTCTATCCTAAACTGGATTTGGATAGTCGATCCTAAATTGGATTTGGATGCTCGATCCTAAATTAAATTTGGATACTCGATCCTAAACTAGATTTGGATGCTCGATTCTAAACTGGATTCGAATGCTCGATCATAAACTGGATTCGGATGCTCGATCCTAAACTAGATTTGGATACTCGATCCTAAACTGGATTTTTGGTTTAGGTTCTCAACCCGACATTGGATTTTGGGTTTGGGTTCTTGACCCGAAACTGGATTTTGGGTGCTCGACATGAAATTGGATTTTGGGTGCTCGACCCGAGATGAGTTCGGGACTCATAAAGTGATTTGGGTTCTGGACCCGATGGTGAATTCTGGACTTAAAAGTGATTTGGGTTCTGGACCCGGTGGTGAGTTTTTGACTCAAAAAGTGATTTGGGTTCTGGACCTGGTAGTGAGTTATGGACTCAAAAAGTGATTTGGATTATGGACCTGGTGGTGAGTTTTGTACTCAGAAGTAATTTGGGTTCTGGACTCGGCGGTGAGTTCTGGACTCAAAAGTGATTGGGGTTCTGGACTCGATGGTGAGTTATGGACTCAAAAAGTGATTTAGGTTCTTGACCCGGTACTGAATTTGATTTTGGTACTTGGACCCGAGACTGGATACTTGGATCCAAGACTGAATTTGATTCGAATACTTAGACTCGAGTTTGGGTACTTGGACCCAAGAGTAGATTTGATTTGGGTACTTGGACCCGAGACTGGGTACTTGGACCCATGAGTGAGTACTTTAGATTGAGTTTGATTTGGGCACTTGGTCCCGAGATTAGGTACTTGGACCTGAGATTGGGTACTTGGACTCGAGATTGAATTGGATTTGTGTTCTTGGACCTGAGATACCTATATACTCTTGCCCCCTATGTAGGCTTAAACCCATAATTTTTTCTATGCAGCTTTGGTTGATGTTTGTCATATTTGGCTCTTCACACAAGCTTGTATTTCTTCATTCACAAAATGACTGGAGCTTCCTCAAGCAATGGGGCCTTCCATGCCCCCTGATTCCATTCCTACTTCATGTTTGCTTCATGGAGTATTGTTGCTTACTTTTGACAAACAAAAATGCAGTGTGATATGCTCATGTATGCATGATGTGTATGAGTAATACTTATAGTGGTTTCATTGACTCACAGACCAAGGTGATCAGCTAAAGTGTTCTCAATAGTTCCTTTCAGATGCTCATTCAAGTCTTGCATTGGAATGACAGAAAGCTTTGCATTTATGGCTTTTATCTTCAAGATATTGAGAACATGAGTGGTGGAGACCCCAAGCTGCAGAGTCAGGGATACATCCATTTCAAACAATGTTTGCAGCATATCAGTTGGTAGCTTCTTCATGACCTTGCCAATAAATATTTTCTTTGCTCAATTTGTTCTTTGAGGTTCGATAGTTCAACATACTCCCCTTAACTTAATTTTTTTTTTGAATTTTCAATTTTGAATTTTGATTTTGAAATCAAATGTTTGGCTTTGCCAAATTAATGCCAATTTACCTTAGGACTTGATTTTTCAAATTAACATATCTATAACATGACAATCCTAGTTACTGTACTAAACTCAGGAATCATTTCTATTTAAGCAAGAAATGTTGCACTTCAGATAGGCACATACACATTACTTGGTCAAATGTCTTATTGAGTTTGAATATTGTCTATATCATATGCATGCTTATCCAAACTATCTCCACTAATAGACTATACCTACCAAGAGAGATCAACAGGTCTTTGATAGGCTTGAAATGGGGTCTATAAGGGACACGTGCTAAGTGAAAGCCATTTTGAGATTAGAGCTGATGTAACACAATGGACAAACCTTCACACTACAAAATGCTCGTTGGAACTTTAGACAGTTGGGAGCATGAAAAGATAGAGCTTTGAACATTCTTCTTTCTCCTTGATGTTATCCTGAATCTTGATTGGGATAATCTTTGCCTTCACAAAATAGTTTGGTACCCATATTCATTTCTTTCTTTTTTCTTCTTTTCTTTATCTTTCTTTTTCTTACTCCTTCTTTCCTTTGAGCATTTTATTATTTTATCCTTCTTCCCTGTAGGAATGTCAAGTATAGGACTTTCAAGAACTGGATGAATTTTCTCCTTTTTCTCTGATTTTGATTGAATCTTTGGTTGGGTTGGATCAATTCAAGGCAAACTGTCCTTATAAACTAAATGGAAGCCTGTTTCTGCTTTAGGTAAAAAAGAACTCAGTTGGCTTTCTGAAGAGTTTTGGGTTTTATCTTTTTTTTCTTTTTCTCTTTTTTCTTTTCTTTTTTTTTCTTTTCTTTTTTTTTCTTTCTTTTCTTTTTCTTCTTTTTTTTTGTTCTAGCTCTAAAAGAGTTGTCTTGTTTGTACCAACTTGGGTTTCCAATAATTGATGAGTGGAGTGACATAAATCTTCTTTAATAGGGATAAATCTTTTGTTACTCTGATGTTATCTTGATAGATTAGAGATAGTAGGTGAACTTCAACTACCCTTATGGTCTTGATAACATCAACTATCCTTATAGTTTTTGCTATGCATTCCTCTCTTTAATCTTCTTGCCTCTTCGCATTAGTGATCATAAGACTTGTCAAAAGTGTAACAACAGCTCAGAGTAGGTCATTGGGCTTATAACTCAGTGAAAAGAAAGTTAAAATTCTATGAAGGCTCAAAGGGACAACTAGGGATTGATATTTAATTAGGTGGATACTAGTTGTTAGCTAACCAAACAATGCCTATATCATCTCTCCCTTAAAATAAGCAAAATTCAATTTTGCTTCAAAAGTTTGTCAAAGCATGTTCTAAGACTGATTAGGACATAGACAAAGGTAATTATGTAGTAGCCCTCTCTAATTAAGCATACATAACTTAATGCTATAGAGCAATTCCTTTATCTAGTAAAGTCATTCAAATTATGATGCCTAGATACATTAATTTATGAATATCAAGCTAGATTCGTCATTGGTTAAGCACTAAAATGAAAAAAGACCAACAAAAATTTTGATGAAAGTAATTTATTCAAACAATCTTAATTTAAAAAATATATATATATTTGTTTGCATAAAACACCAAATAAAGAAAATAAAACAAAAAACAAACAAGCCAAGGGAAGTTTGTTCAATTAAGCTTCTTCTTCTTTCGCATCTTCAATATTCTCATCTTGAAAGGAGGATAAGACAAGATCTTCCTCCAATCCTCCTCCTACCATGAAAGTTGTTGGTGGTGGCACTCTGTTGAACCTAGGCAGAGGATTACTTTTGGTATTGGGCTTATCCGACTCAGGCAACTTTCCATTATCAATTAAATTCTGGATCTCATGCCTCAACTTCATACAGTTGTCCATTTCGTGTCCAGGCCTTTGATGGAATTGGAAAAATGCATTAGTATCAAAGTTAGGTTGAAGAGGATTAGGCAAAGGATGAGGAGCCAAGGGTTATAACAATCCCTTCTTTTATAGCTTATTGAGAACCCAAGACAGTGACTTCTCTAATTTTGAAAACTGCCTCATTCATCCTTGACTAGTGGCATTAACATCAACTTTATTTTGCGTGCTTCGATTGCCCAACTGGTAGTTCCCTTTCTCATTCCTTCTTACTAAAAAGCGATTCTTCTCCCTTTCCCATTCTTTAATTCGTAGACCAGCTTCAAGAAGATCATTGAAATCCCTTATAAGGGTGTGAGACATCCTTTCACGGAGATTGGGCAGGACACCTCTCACGATCATCCTTATTTGATCAGATTCATTGGGCCTTTACCTGAGGAATGCAGCCTTATTCCTCTACCTTTTCACATAGTTCACAAAATTCTCATTTGGCCTTTGTCTAATGGACTCAACTTCCATTAAGGTAATTTCCATCTTGACATTGTATCCATATTGTTGGATAAAGGCCTTGTATAGCAGATCTTAACTCTTTTGGGCGCCATCATCTAAGGTATTGAATAAATTTTGGATAATAGGATCCAATGAGAGCATGAAGTACCTTAGAGTTTGAGCCTTAGTAGCTCAGGCAGACTACAAAGCAGTGATAGACTGCTTCACATGGAGGTGAGGATTTTCGGTTTCATCAAACTTTGCAAAGGATGGCATATTGAACTTGTATGAAACTTCTTCGTTTAGCTCAAATAATTTGTCAACTTTAGACATTTCTTAAGTTTTCAGCTTCTTTTGAAACTTCTTTTCTAGGTGATTAGCTAAAGTGTTCTCATTGACTCTTTCTAGATGCCTGTTCAGATCTTGCATTGGAATGACAAAGGCTTTGTATTTATGGCTTTTATCTTCAAGATGTCAAGGACATGACTGGTGGAGGCCCAAGCATCAGAGATACATCCATTTCATACTAGGATTCAGCATGCCAGCTGGTAACTTCTTCATAACCTTGTAAATAATCATTTACTTTGCCCAATGTGACTTTCGAGATTCGACGGTTCAACATACTTCCCTTAATTTGAAGGCTTTGTATGAAAAAAACACAATTTTTTTTTTTGAATTTGAAATAAAATGTTGGCTTTGCCAAATCAATATCAATTTACCTTAGGACTCAATTTTAAAATTTAACATATCTTAAACATGACAACCCTAGCTACCGTACTAAACTTGAGAATCTTTTCTATTTAAGCAAGAGTTCTTAAACATGTTACTTGGTCGAAGGTCTAATTGAGTTTGAATATTGTCTATCTCATATGCATGCTTATTCAAACTATCTCCACTAATATACTCTACCTACCAAGAGAGATCAATAGGTCTTTGATAGGCTTGAAATATGGTCTATAAGGGACATGGGTTAAATGAAAACCATTTTGAGATCGGAGACAATGTAACACTGTTGACAAACCTTCACTCTATGATTTTCTGTTGGAGCCATAGGTAGTTGGAAACATAAAAAGATATAGCTTTGAAAATTCTTCTTTCTTTTCGACGTTAATCTGGATCTTGATTAGGACAGTCATTGCCTTTACAAAAAGTTTGGTACCCACATTCCATCATTTCATCTTTTCCTTTGTAGGATTCTCAAGTATAGGAATTTCAAAAAGCAGATGATCTTTCTCTTTTTTCTTTGATTTTGATTGAATCTTTGGTGGGTGTTGGACCAATTCAAGTCAAACTATCCTTATAAACCAAATGGAAGCCTTTTGTTGCTTTAGGTAAAAGAGAACTCGGTTGGCTTTCTGAACCATTTTGGGTTTTATTTTCTTTTTATTTCTTTTTCTTTTTCTTTCTTCTTTCTTTTTTTTCCTTTTTTTTTCTCTTTTTTCTTTTGTTTTTTTTTCTCTTTTTTTGGTCATACCTCCAAAAGAGTTGTCTTGTTTGTACCAACTTGTATTTCTGGTAATGGAAGAGTGGAGTGGTATTAATCTTCTTCAGTTCTGACTTTATCTGAGATATTTGGTCTAATTCAGGTGAACTTCAACTACCCTTATGGTGTTGAGAACTTCAACTATCCTTTTGGTCTTGACTATTTATTCCTTTCTTTTTAATCATCTTGTATCTTCACCTTAGTGATCATAAGACTTGTCAAAAGTGTAACAACAGCTCAGGGTGGGTCATCAGGCTTATAAGTCAATAAAGAGAAAGTTGAAATCTTATGAAGGCTCAAAAGGGACAACTAGGGATTGATATTTAATTGGGTGGATACTAGTTCTTGGTTCAACAAAAAATGCCTAGATCATCTATCCCTTAAATAAGCAGAGTTCAATTTTTCCTCGAAAATTGGTCAGAGCATGTTCTAAGACTGAGTAGGACCTAAACAAAGGTAATTATGTAGGAGCCCTCTCTAAGTAAGCATACACAACTCAATGCTATAGAAAATTTCCCTCACCTAATAAAGTCATTCAAATCATGATGCATAGATATATTAATTTATTATCATCAAGCTAGATTCGTCATCAATTGAGCACCAAAATGAATAAAGACCATGAAAAATTTGATGAAAATAATTTATTCAAACAAACATAATTTGAAAAACATAATTGTTCAAAATAAGTACTAAAGAAAGTGAAATAAAATAAAAAGAGCAACACTTCAAGCTAAGGGAGGTTTGTTGAGTTGGAGTTAATGATACTTCATTTATTTCGACAAATTAAGGGCAAGGATTTTTCCATCATCAAGGATCACTGCTTCATCATTCACAGTTAGTCCAAGCTTGCTTAGTAGCACATCCTCTTTAGCAGCTTCTCTATCCATATCATGACAAGATGACAAGATAAAACTCTTCATGAAGGTTGCAAGCGGTGGCGCCCTTCCAAATTTAGGAAGAGAATTATTCTTAGTGTTGGGCTTATCAAACTCAGGAAGCTTTCCATTGTCAATCAAATCTTGGATCTCATGCCTTAATCAAACACATTTATCTATCATGTGCCCTTGAGTATGATGAAATTGACAAAAAACTTTGGTATCAAATTTTGAAGGCAGAGGATTCGAAAAGGGTTGAGGAGATAATGGTTGTAGCAAATCCATCTTCATTAGATTCTTCAACATTTTTGACAAAGGTTCCCCCACGTCTGAAAATTTATGCTTCTTTATTGGTTCAGTTGATGCATTTTTCTCAACACCTCTTCTTTTCCTTTGTTTTTTCTCATCGGGGTGACAGCCATCCTTATTTCTCCAGTTAGACGGCACATGGTTTGACTGGTCTTGTAGAATAGGGATTGATCCCTCATTTTTCATTTGATCTCTATCAGTAGACATGTTCCCTGTTAATGTTGCCTTTTCCTTCTTTTTTACGTCAATGGGAGATGCCTTATTAGCATTGTTGACGATCTCCAGAATCTGAATCAACTGAGTCCTCATAATTTCAACCAACAGTCTCATAGCTTGGCCATCCTAGCTTTGAAAAATTCATCAATTATATATATCCCTTAGATGGTTTGCATCCATCCTTCCAATGAAGTACTTGAATCAAAATCAATGTTGTAGGTGGTATCGTTGTATGCTCTTGAATTGTCGTACTCTGGGTTTGTGAGCCAGAAAGGATCAATGATATGTTATGCAATGCGTGTATGCATGTATACACAAACAACAAACAAAGATAGGTAGAACGTCCCTTCCAACCTTATAACTTCTACACATGGATGGCGAGTCTCTTATTTTCGAATAATTCCCTCGAATGTTTCAACCAATAGTTACATTTTTAAACATGGAAATCAATTTATGATAATTCACATTAATTAGGCTTTAATCCATCCAATCAACTAAAGCAGTTTTATGCTATATTGGATTAAAAATAAATTAAGAGGTTTATTATAAATAGATTTCTCACTTTAAAAAAAGTAACTACTGATTCATGCCAAAACAAGCCCATGGTTAATAATTCTTTGTATAAACTAGGCTCACAATGATTTTTGGTATTTCCATAATTGACCTAAATAATTTGTAAGCTTTTTTAAAGGTTGGATGAAATGCAAACATGGTTTTGTAAAAAGATTTTAGATAAAAAAATGGATTTTTGATTTTGTTTTTGAGTCATAAGAAAAGAATTTTTGACTTGTTTTTGGAAAAGTTTTTTCCAAAGACCATTTTAAAAATTTTGAAAATAGTTTTGGTCTTTTAGATCTTAAAGGAGAAGAATTATTTTTGACCTTACAATATAGGTAGGTCATATTAGAAAAAGAACAAACCAAGTAAGCCATGGTTTAAATCAAGATACATCAATCATAGTCAAACAACAAGCATTTGAGGTTAAACCTAAGGAAAATAACTAGGCCAATTACATGAGCTTTAGTCTTTAGGTTGAAAAGGCTTAGGTTCCCAAAGCAAGTATATACCAGAAGGTACAAGGCTATGAGTCATTATGCCATGCTCAATATCCATACCCTGAGTGAAAGTATGGTATCACTTACATAACACAACACGGGTATCACGGGCGTCCTAACTCGCGCACACAATGCAATCTAATATGATGCAATGAATAGTATCATGATAAGAAAGAATAGAATAACATAAAGACCAACGAAATCAACTTCTCTTATCCCCAATGGAGTCGCCACTGTGAGCAGGGATTTTTATCCCTACTCCCAATGGAATGGTTCTTGCGACTACGGTACTGTTAGGCTCGGGGCCTTAGAGAACACGAGCCTAAGCCCTAAGAAAATGGAGTCGCCACCCGGACGGGCTGGGAAAAAGAAAGGGGTGGATGACTCAATTCCTAAGGAATCCCCAACCCTTTAATGGGTTCTAAAAGTTGGATACATGTGGGGAGGGTGAGAAATGGCCCAGCACCCCCACAATGCCCGGTTCATTGGAATCGGCCTCCTTTTCAGGTCTTAATATTATAAAATTCTTAAATATAATGATATTATCCATACTACGTGCAATAATTAAAATAAAGCATCAATATATTAAAATCAAAGCAATGTTGAAACAAAATAAATAAATAGACACCCATCCGAGGATGGAAAAGTGTCCTTACATCATCCAATGTCTAAAACTAAATAGGACACCCACCAAAAGGTGAAAACTTGCCCTTTACATTAATCTCAAAATATAAAAATAATTTAAATTACATGAAAATTAATTAATGAGGTACCCAATCATGGAAACATACCTCTTACAATTTTAATAAACAAATAATAATTGAAAAAAATATTCATCCATGATAAATTAAATAGATCAAACATTGAAATTAAATAAATCAATCATCAAAACATATAATAAACTACATATTCAAATCTAAAATTAAATAAAGTAATAATTATATAAATTTTGGTTTACATCTTGATTTAGGATTTTTTTAATCAAAATTAGGGTTTGGAATTCTTATGAAAAATGATTAGGGTTTATGAAAATATGATTAAATAGAATTAGGGTTTAACTAAATTGTATTTTAGGTTGGATTCAAAGAGGTTGAATTAAAACAAGTTGTTTAAATTTTATAATAACTCACAACTAAACTTTATTTACTACTAGACTAAATAACTATATTATAATATTATTAGAATTAAGTTAACAATCTTCATGCTACTGGATTAAAGCAATTGTAAAATATTATAAACTTAAATGAAGTAAACAAAGAATAGCACACCTTCGTTTGTTGGCTCTGCCGAATTTAAAGAGTTTGAATCAAGCTTTTATTTGATCTTTGCTACTGCCTGAATCAATTTATTTCTTCGGTTGAAGTTTGGCAATTTGCAATTGCCTTAACAAAGCCTTTATCACGATTGCTGACTTTTTTTGTTTTAATTATCACTTCTCATCTCTGTTGTTCCTTTCTTAGTCTCTATCTATGTTGCTCTTTTTTTTATAATTAGGGTTTTATAAAACTGCCACTGTCTCTTTTTCTTCACTGCCAAATTGTTAATCCAAATTCCTTCTGATCTATTCCTTTTTCTTTTGCCAATCTGTGTTAATCACGCATTTTTCGGGAAACTGTAACACCCCTATACCCCATACGCACACTACATTCAAACACATACTCAATCCACAACACTTTCTTTCCTTCACCAAACTTAGCCTTTCCCCCAAACCAACCCCAAAATCAAAATTAATAAGACAACACAATCTCAAGCACATCAAAATTAACCATACACATATCAACAACAACCATACACCAAACTCAATTCACAAACTCAAAAGAAAACCAAAGAATCAAGTTGGAAACTTACCAAAAGTGATGAAAACCCTTAGAATTCCAACTTGATCACTTGAAACACCCTTCAAACTTGAGTTAAAGAACAACAAAACTCCCTTTCCTTCTAGCTATGGTGATGGCTGGCCAAGGAGAAGAGAGAAGAAGATGAAAAATGAAAGTCAACCACTCACAACCTCTCTTGACCGCACAATTCTCTCTTTTAATATCCACCAAGCAATTATAATAATAAAATAATAATAAATATCATCATCCACTTAATTTAATTTCCATTTTCAATTAATCCAAATATAATTAAATATCTCATTTGACCAACTAATTAGTTGACTTGTATATGTTGCATATATCTCTATATATACAACATATACACACTTCTCTTTTCCTCTCATACCACTTAATCATAAATAATACTTTATATCATTTAATCCAATTTCAACAATAATCATTCCAAAAATTTTAGGGTATAGTTTGGGATATTACAATTCTCCCCCTCTATAAATAAATTTCATCCTCAAAATTACCTGATCTTAAATCTGAAACAGCTGGGGATACTGGTCTCGCATCACTTGCACACTCTCCCAAGTTGCCTCTTCCTTAGCATGATTCTTCCAAAGAACCTTTACAAGTGGCACTTTCTTATTTCTCAACTCTTTTACTTCATATGCCAAAAATAGCCATTGGTTCTTCTTCATAAGTCTGATCCGGACTCACCTCAATAGATTCAACGGACAGAACATGAGATGGGTCTGATATGTACCTCCGCATCATAAAGACATGAAAAATGTTATGAATTAAATCCAGTTCAGGCGGCAAAGCAAGTCGATAAGCAACTGGTCCAACTCTCTGTAATACCTCATAAGGTCCAATAAAACGAGGACTCAACTTCCCTTTGCGGCCAAATCTCAAAATTCTCTTCCAATGAGACACTTTCAAAAATACTTTATCTCCAACACAAAACTCTATGTCTCTCCTCTTCAAATTTGAATAAGATTTCTGTCGGTCTGAAGCCGCTTTCAACTGATCCCGAATTATCTTCACTTTCTCTTCCATTTCTTTAATCAAATCGGGACCAACCAACTTGCCTTCTCCAACTTCATCCCAACATAGAGGCGTCCTGCATCTTCTACCATACAATTCCTCACAAGGTGCCATTTTAATACTAGATTGATGACTGTTGTTGTAAGCAAATTCCATCAATGGCAAAAATCTTTCCCAACTCCCGAAGAAATCAATGACACAGCTTATCAACGTATCCTCTAAAATCTGTATTACTCTCTCTGACTGTCCATCTGTCTGAGGATGGAAAGCAGTGCTAAAATGCAATCGAGAACCCAAAGCAGTATGCAAACTCTTCCAAAACCTCGAAGTGAACTGGGAATCTCGATCAGACACCAAAGAAATTGGGACTCCATGCAACTTCACTATCTCACTGATATACAGCTCAGCCAACTTCTCTAGAGAATAATCCAATCTAACTATAAGAAAATGAGCTGTCTTTATCAACCGATTAACAATCACCCAAATGGCATCATGCTTCTTCTAAGGTAAAGGCAAACCAGTCACAAAATCCATTGTTACATGTTCCCTTTTCCATTCTGGCACTGATAACGGTTGGAGCAATCTTGTAGGAACTTGGTGCTCAACTTTCACTCTCTGACAATTGAGACATTTAGATACAAATTCTACTATGTCCCTCTTCATACCTGACCACCAATAATGTTGCTTCAAATTATGATACATCTTAGTACTCCCAGGGTGCATAGCAAAAACCGAATGATGTGCTTCCTCTAAAATTATCTTTCTTAATCTTGCATCATTAGGAACACATAATCTATCCTTGTACCAAAGGCTACCATCATCTCTCAAAAGAAAATCTCGGCTCTCCCCCTTTTGGCAATCCGACACAACTTTCTGAATTTTCTCATCAGCCAACTGATCCTCTTTAATCTGATCCAAGAACGCCGGTCTCAATTGCAACTGAGCTAACAAAGCACCATCATCACATGATTCAAAACTAACATGCAACACTCTCAACTCAACAAGCAACGAGAGCGAATAAGCAGTCAAACCTGCTAAAGATTTCCGACTCAAAGCATCTGCAACAACATTTGCCTTACCAGGATGATAATCAATCAAACATTCATAGTCTTTAATTAACTCTAACCACTGTCTCTGCCGAAGATTCAACTCTCTCTGAACCCCCAAGTATTTCAAACTCTTGTGATCTGTATAGATGAAACACTTCTCCCCATACAAGTAGTGTCGCCAAATCTTCAAAGCAAACACTATGGCTGCTAACTCCAAATCATGCGCCGGATAATTAAGTTCATATGGCTTCAACTGCTGAGAAGCATAAGCGATGACTCTACCCTCCTGCATCAAAACCTAACCTAAACCATTATGTAAAGCGTCACTGTAAATCACATATGGTTTATCTTCCACAGGCAAGGTAAGAACAGGAGCTTGAGTCAACATCTCTTTCAACTACTCAAATCTAGCTTGACACTGATCTGTCCACACAAATCTAACTCCGTTCTGAAGTAATCTGGTGAGTGGAGTAGCTATCAAAGAAAAACCTTTCACAAACCATCGATAATAGCCTGCCAAACCCAGAAAACTTCTAACTTTAGTCACTGTCTTCGATGGACTCCAATTCAAAATGGCCTCAACTTTACTCGGATCAACTCTAATACCATCTGCTGAAACCACATGACTGAGAAAAGTCACTTGATCAAGCCAAAACTCACACTTAGACAACTTAGCATACAACTATTTTTCTCTCAAAGTCTGCAATACAATTCGCAAATGCTTGTCATGATCCTCCTCATTATGCGAGTACACCAAAATATCATCGATAAAGACTACCACAAATTGGTATAAATAGGGTCTAAACACCCTATTCATCAAATCCATAAAAGCTGCTGGTGCATTCATTAATCCAAAAGGCATCACCAAAAACTCATAATGCCCATACCTTGTGCAGAAAGCTGTCTTAGATACATCTTCAGCTCTGACTCTCAACTGATGGTGTCTTGATCTCAGATCAATCTTGGAAAACACTGCTGCTCCCTTCAATTGATCGAAGAGATCATCTATCCTAGGCAAAGGATACTTATTCTTGATAGTCACCTTATTCAACTGTCTATAATCGATGCACAATCTCAAAGTACCATCCATCTTCTTTACAAACAAAACAGGTGCTCCCCACGGAGACACACTAGGGTGAACAAACCCTTTATCTAACAACTCCTGCAACTGCACCTTGAACTCTCTCAACTCAGTAGGTGCCATTCGATAGGGAGTAATAGAGATGGGAGTGGTACAAGGCAACAAATCAATACCAAACTCAACCTCTCTCTCAGGAGGTAACCCTGGCAACTCCTCAGGAAACACATATGGGAATTCAACAACTGTGGGTATACTATCAAGTTGAGAACTAACTACTCTGGTATCTACAACATGAGCAAGATAAGCATCACACCCTTTTAGAATCTACTTCTTAGTTGCAACAGCTGAAACAAACAAGGATGCAATATTTCTCAGCTCACTAGATGCCATCACACTTCTACCATCACTGGTTCTCAGGGTAACACACTTCTTTTGACAGTCTACCACAACCCCATGCTTAGACAACCAGTCCATGCCTAAAATCAGATCATACTCCTTAAAAGGCATTTCAATCAAATCACCAAGAAATTCCTCATCTTGCACCACAACTAAACTATCTCGGTGCACCTTGCTAACTACTACTGGTGCATCGCGCCTAGTGCTATAGCAATACAGCAAGTGCACGGGTCGCCCAAGTAATATAGTAATGAGTGAGTTATCATTCCACTGGGGAAAAGGCCAAGTACTAGTGCAAACCTTAACCGTTGTTTAGGAAATTAATAGTTGTGTGATGCTTTGTAATTAAAAACAACTAATTTAATAACTGAAAGTAAAGGGAAATTAAATGTTGTGCAAAAAGGATTGATAATAATAATACTATCCAGATATTAAATTCCCCTAGCCTCAATGATATTTATGAACAATCAATTCAGTTAAATCATTCAATAGATTTGAGTTGGCATTCCTCTAAATTATACTAAAACCTCTCTCGAGTGAATTAATCCCTAATCACTAATTAGAGTGCCGAAATCTCTTCTCAAACACAATTAAATAGATCTTGCATTAAGAACAAGGAACTATAAACCAAAGGATCTTGTAAGTCTATCTCTAGCACTCCAATCAATCCTCAACCCTTATGAGTATTCAATTCATATCAAGCTTTCTCAAGTCAATAATATGAAAATGGTAACCAATCAATAAGCATGCTATTATCAATTGGAAATAAATCATTAAGCATCATAAGAATAAAACAACTCAATCAAATGATTCAACTAAATATAATTATTCAATCCATGCAAATAAGCTAGGGTTCATCAATATCTAGATAGAGAAGGAATTAGTTCATATTCAAAACCAGAAAAATAGAACAAGAGAAATGAGTAAAAGAAACCAAACAATCCATGGCGAATAATTTGTATTTCTTCACTTCGATCCTTAATTCTTGGTTTAGGTCTTGTATAGGATGTATCTCCTTCTTCAAACTCAACTCAAGACTCTCCTCTTTGCTCCAGCAGTTGGTTCCTTCTCCTTTGTTACAGTCTCCACGTCCAAGCTCTTAAAAAATTCCAAGAACTTCTCCTTTTAACTCTCTTCAAAGCTCTCAGCCCATACCTTCCAGCTCATAACCCATACCTTCCAACTCACACCACTCTCCCTTGTTTCCCACATTTCCTTTGTTTTATCTTTCTTTTCCTCAAATTAGGTAAGCTTTTCTTTTGTTTAATATTACTTTTGACAAAAGCTAGTCTTTGTTCCCCCACTTGTCTGCAAAAGAAATTCAATTATTCAAAGTTGCCCTAGGTGACACGGCCAAGCTTGCTGGCCGTGTCTCTCACTTTGCTTGGGACACGGCCAAGCTTGCTGACCATGTCTCCTTCTGCCCTTTCTTTCCTTGTTTTCTTCTAGGTGACACGGCCAAGCTCCTGGCCATGTCATGTGACACGACCAGTGGCTTGGCCGTGTCATGTGGGCGTGTCACCTTCTGCTTCTAGCTTCGTCAAATTGCTTTCTTTGTTTCCAAGGGTGACACGGCCACTGGCTTGGGCGTGTCACCTGGGTGTGTCAGCTAGTGCCTTCATTTCTTTCCTTTCTTGCTTGGTTCTTTGATTTTTGCTCTTTGGGTGAGACACGGCCAGTGACTTGGGTGTGTCACCTGGCCATGTCAGCTACTGCCTTGAAGTTTCTTTGAGGGACACGGCCAAGCTTGCTTTGGCTTGGCCATGTCTTGCTTGCTTCATGCTTTTTCTTCATTGTTTTGATCATCCAAGGGAGTTTTTGCACTTTGACCTAAAATAAACACTTAAAACAAACTTTAAACCAAAATGAAATGAAACATTAACTAAAAACACATAGAAATCATACTAAAAACAAGTATAAAAAATGATCTTATCAAATACCTCACACTTAATTCCTTGCTTGTCCCCAAGCAAGGTTAAAATCAAAACAAACTAAACACAAAAATTTTGTCAAGTTCAAAAGATATAAAAATGCATCAAGACTTCCCTATCCTTAAATCCGCAATCAATATCAAATCGAACAAAATCGATACCAATGCAATTAAGTGGCTTTCCATACATAACCTATGTTGTCACTCCCTCACCAACTCTTAAAATGTGCTTAATCAAGGTGGTGTTTACACTCATAACAATCAATGAAAGATTATCGCCATAGGCTTGCTTATCTATCAAATCTCCACCACTTAATTACAATTAAGCATCAATCAAAAGGTCTTTTATTGGGTTGTAATGGGGATAAGGTAGAGGCATGGCATTTAGGAAATGTGAGCTTAATCATTAAGTTCAAGAGCACTTCAAGAATGAAGTAACCGATCATATAAATATAACCCAACGATCCCAAAACACCTTTCTCTGATCTACCCCTTGACATTTAAAGAACTTTTCGAGGGAACTCACTTATTGTATCTTGTAACATATTCAAAACCTTTTACCAAGAACAACAATTATTCTTATTATTATTCTTCTTTTGATTTGATTTTTTTATTTTGTTTTGCAATCTCAACCCTACTAAATTTAACCCCACACTTAATTCAACACAACACTTGGTCATAAATGCTCTTAAAATGCTCTTAACCTAATGAAAGGGTAAGAGTTAAAACAGCAAGGTTGAAGCTAATGATGTTGTGAAAAGGAAAGAAAAGGAAAAATGAAATAGGTTTAAAATTGGCTAACTAAGGTTAAAAATAGGGTTGGTCTTTTTAAGCCAAAGTGGGTTCACCTAATTGCCTTAATCATCTTGATTCCTAATTGAAATTTTTATGTAATCTTAAAATGTATGTCAAAGCAAGTTCTAGCAAGTTATCAATCAAAGATGTCCACACACAAAAATAATAATAAGTTGATGGCTCAATTTCTCACTAGGTTTAAGGTAGTGCAAGGAAAAACAAACAAAATTGACTATAAGCACCAATTCTACTCAATTCTCAAGTTCATGCTTTAAAAATTCAAAGGTCATCAGTCAACAATTTATAACAATTAAGCTTTCCAAAATTCATTTATTCAAAGAAAACATGAAAAACATTAACTAAACTAACATAAAAAATAAATTAAAATTAAAAACACAAAATGCAATTAAAAATGAAAACACAAAACACAAAATGCACTCCAAACTTAAAATTTCACATTGTCCCCAATGTGAGCATGCATAAACTAAAGGAGAGTTTAGATGAAACCCCACCTTTTTTTTTTCACAAACCAAAAATACAAGAATTAAAGACATAAAATTTAAAGAACGAATAAAATGGTGGGTTGCCTCCCACCCAGCACTTCTTTAACATCGTATTAGTTGGATGTTCAGGGCAGATGTCCCTAGTCTTGGAGGTGTAAAACCTCCGTTAGGTCCTGTATTTCCCTTCTAAAATAAAATTTGAGCCTGTGCCCATTGACTTTAAAATCTCCTTTTTCCGGGTGGGTTATTTCAACCACTCCGTAGCGAAAAACTTCCTTGACAGTAAAAGGACCAGACCATCGAGATTTCAACTTACCTGGAAAGAGTCAAAGCCTTGAATTGTATAGTAATACCTTATCTCCCGCTTGAAACTCTTTCCATTCCTTAATGTGAGCATCATGCCATCTCTTGGTACGTTTCTTATACATTTTCGCATTGTCATAAGCTTGCAATCTCCACTCGTCTAACTCGCTTACCTGTAATTTTTGCCTTTCACCTGCACAAGCTAGATCAAGGTTAATTTGTTTTATGGCCCAATATACATTATGCTCTATTCCAATAGGTAAATGGCAAGCTTTTCCATATACCAACCTAAATGGTGTAGTGCCCAATGGAGTTTTGAATGCAGTCCTAAAAGCCCATAGAGCATTGTCCAATTTCTCGGACCAATCCTTTCGGGATCGTTCTACAGTTTTTTCCAAAATTATTTTAATCTCCCTATTCGTGTTCTCAACTTGGCCACTAGTTTGGGGATGATAGGGAGTAGCAAACCTATGTGTAACTCCTAATCTTTTGAAAACTTTCGCAAGCTGAAAGTTACAAAAGTGAGTACTCCTATCACTTTTAATTGCTTTTGGTGTACCAAATCGAGAAAACAACTTCTTCAAAAATTTCACCACAACCCTAGCATCATTGGTTGCCAAGGCTTGGGCTTCAGGCCATTTAGATACATAGTCTATTGCTACAAGAATATATTTTTTACCAAATGAATTTGGAAAGGGTCCCATAAAATCAATCCCCCATACATCAAAAATTTCACGAACTAAAATCCCATTTTGGGGCGTTTCATCACGAGATGAAATATTTCCAGTTCTTTGGCAACGATCACAATGATTTACAAATTCATAGCTATCTCTAAATAGAGTGGGCCAATAAAATCCTAATTCTAGTACCTTTTGAGCAGTCCTATTGGCTCCCATATGACCACCAGCTGGTCCAGCATGGCATTGACTAAGAATGTTCATTGTTTCGGGCCATGCCACACATCGTCAGATCATGTGATCCTTACATAATCTAAACAAAAAGGGATCCTCCCAAAAATAATATTTTAAATCAGAAAAGAATTTCTTCTTTGCTTGATAAGTTAAGTCCTTAGGAAGTTCCAAAATAGCTAAATAGTTAGCAAAATCTGCAAACCAAGGTGTTTCAAAATTTAAGTTGCTTACCTCACTTACCATGGCGTACAGCTGCTCATCGGGGAAGTGATCATCAATGTCCCCTTCTTCAAACCTCTCCAAGGTTGGATTCTCCAAGCGAGAAAGATGATCTGCTGTAAGATTTTCAGCTCCCTTCTTGTCTTGAATCGTCAAGTCAAATTCCTGCAACAACAAAACCCAACGGATTAGCCTAGGCTTTGCATCAATTTTTGCAAATAAATACCTTAAAGTTGAATGGTCTGTATAAACAATCACTTTTGACAAGATTAGGTATGATCTAAACTTGTCAAAAGTAAAAACCACAGCTAGCAGCTCTTTCTCTGTAGTTGTGTAATTTGCTTGAGCTGTGTTCAAGGTCTTGCTTGCATAGTAGATAGGCTGAAAGTATTTCTCCTTGCATTGACCCAAGACTGCTCCCACTGCAAAGTCAATTGCATCGCACATTAGTTCAAATGGCAGATTCTAATTAGGAGCTACCAGGATTGGATCATGGGTCAATTTCTCCTTGAGGGTTGTGAATGCTCTCAGATATTCCTCATTAAAAACAAAATCCACATCCTTCTCAAGGAGTCTTGTCAATGGACGGGCTATCTTAGAAAAATCTCGAATGAACCTTCGATAAAAACCCGCATGTCCTAGAAAACTTTTGATGGCCTTCGCAGATGTGGGTGGTGGTAACTTCTCAGTGGTATCTACCTTAGCCCGATCCACCTCAATGCCCTTGTTTGAAATTTTGTGTCCCAACACAATTCCCTCTTGAACCATGAAATGACACGTTTCCCAATTAAGCACTAGATTGGTTTCCTTTCATCTCATCAAGATTCTTTCAAGGTTTTCCAAACATCTTTCAAATGAGCTGCCATAGACTGAGAAATCATCCATAAATGCCTCCATAATATCCTCTATAAGCTCATCAAAGATTGCTACCATGCACCTTTGGAAAGTCGCAGGTGCATTACACAACCCGAATGGCATTCTTCGATATGCGAATGTCCCATATGGGCAGGTGAATGTAGTTTTCTCTTGGTCTTCCGAGGTGATAGGAATTTGGAAATAGCCTGAAAGACCATCCAAAAAATAGTAATACTCATGCCCGGATAACCTCTCCAACATCTGATCAATGAAGGGTAAAGGAAAATGGTCTTTCCTAGTTGCATCATTCAATTTCCTATAGTCTATGCAAACCCTCCAACCGGTAACTGTTCTTGTTGGAATCAGCTCATCATTTTCATTAGGGACCACCGTCACCCCTCCTTTCTTTGGTACTAACTAGACTGGGCTCACCCAAGAACTATCCAAGATCGGAAATATAATCCCTGCATCAAGTAGTTTTATCACTTTAGCCTTCACTACATCTTTCATCTTTGGGTTTAGTCTCCTTTGTGGTTGCACTACCAGCTTGAATTCGTCCTCCATCAGTATCTTGTGAGTGCAATAGGATGGAATGATACCCTTGATGTCTGTTATCTTCCAAGCTATCACTTTCTTAGGTTTTTGTAACAATTGGATAAGTTTTTCTTTCTGCTCAGAAGATAGGTGGGAACTCAGAATTATTGGAAATTTCTTCTTCTCTGCCAGAAATCCATACTCAAGGTGAGCTAGAAGAGGTTTCAATTCCAAGTTGGGTGGATCAATCACCGATGGTTTTGGCTTCTCTTCCTTTGGCATGTCAATAGTCTCATATGCCCTGCATTTGAACGAATTGCTTGCTTCAAGAAAAGCAAGCTGCTCCATTGCTTCTTGACCCTCAACATTTTCCTGCAATAAACACAACTCAAGGGGATCCTTGGAAACAATGTTAGTTACACAATTTACGGTCTCATGCTCAACACATCATTGCATGATTCCGCTTCATCAAGTGAAAGTGAATGTTTCATGGCATCATGTATCCTAAAAATAACTTTCTCATCACCCACTCTCAAAGTTAATGTGTCATCATCAACATCGATAAGGGCACGGGCTGTATTTAAAAATGGCCTACCAAGAATAAGTGAAACATCCACATCCTCATCAATATCAATGACAACAAAATCATTGGGGAAAATGAAATCCCCAACTTTTACCATCACATCTTCTATAATGCCACGAGGGTGGACTACTGACTTATCAGCAAATTGATGGTCATGAGTGTTGGTTTAGGTTTACCAATGCCTAACTCTTTGAAAATTTTATAGGGCATAACACTTATGCTAGCCCCCAAATCAGCTAATGCACTCTTGACCTCAATGTTACCTATTAAACATGGAATGGTAAAACTACATGGGTCTTTTAACTTCTTAGGTAACCTCCTTTGCAAAATTGCTGAACTCTTTTCAGATAACTACACTAAAGACACTTCCTCAAGTTTTCTTTTGTTAGAAAGGATATCTTTCAAAAATTTAGCATATTTAGGCATCTGTGACAAAGCTTCAGCAAATGGAATATTAATGTGCAATTGTTTAAAAAGTTCAAGAAACTTACCGAATTGAGCATCAATCTTGTCCTTGTTCAACCTTGCCAGATAAGGTACTCATGGTCGGTATTCCTTCAATATGGGATGCCTTTCTTGCGGCTGCTTCTCTCTCTCTCACTTTTTAGTGCAGCTTTCTCTCCCGAAGTGACAGGAGGATTGTTGTCTTTTTCTTTTTCTTGTACTTCAGCCCTTTTCTCTGCCACTTCTCCTCTTTTCTCATACATTACCCTTGATCTCTTTTCCACTCCTTAGTGTAATTGCCTTAAGCTGCTCTTTAGGATTCGCCTCAGTGTTGCTAGGCAAACTTCCTTGTGGTCTCTCACTGAGCAGCTTGGCAATTTGCCCCACCTGATTCTCCAAATTATGAATAGAGGCTTGCTGATTTCTTAGGGTGGTTTCAGTTGATTGGAGCTGTAACACCCCCATATCCAATGCACACACACTACAACCACAACAATGTAGCATAAGTGCACCAAACATAGGGATGCTACGGTTCTCTTAACATTCAAAACACTTTAAAACTTGATACAATACCCTTATCGTTATACATTATAGAAAAGTAGATCATTTACTTATAAAACAAAACATATTAGATATATATATATATTTAAATATTACACAGCGGAAGTTATAAAATATTTACATATTTGTATATTAAACATTTCTTTACAAAATATAAAGAAGTATACATGATTGGCAAGTTTGCTCTGATCTTTAAGCTCCTAAAATGAATTCTTCAAGGTCTACTCTCACTTGGTCTTGATGAACTCTCGGGTTCAACTCTATCAACTCTATTACCTGCGCGATTAAACACTATCGCGCTAAGCCAACAGCTTAGTAAGATAAAACATGCAATGGATATGCTTTAATGCAATACAATGTCAATTCTAATTCATATCATATATGTAACAACATAGATGCAAAGCTAACAACATCCCTTTACATTTTATAACCAACATACATATATGCATATCACATTTCAACATCATTGCATATACTTCATTATTTAATCATTTAATCATCCATAAACAACAATAAACAAATCATGACTCTCATTAAACAAAGACAAGCATTGGGCCCAAGATACACTAATATGCCATTCAATTTTCAGAGTTAATGCTTTGGTTTGCTATCACATTTATCAATATCATATACCCAACTAGGCTTCAAGGATTAAGTTCAACCAAGCTTCAAGGGGAGTAAAGCATGCTAAGCTTCAACCCAACTTGGCTTCAAGAACTAACCCAACCTAGCTTCAAGGGTGGTAACATCTCAATTAGGTTTCAAGGATTCAATCCAACCTAACTTCAAGAGATTGTTACACTTATTAGGCATGCCACCAACAACAAACTCTGAAAATGGAATAACACATTAGCCACACAATTCATTTAGATTTCATTCTCAATTCTCATTATCATTTAGGCAAACATGCCTCATTTATCTCCATTGAATCACCTTAGCCAATAACAATGGCTTCACATTTCATTTCACAATATAACACTTCATTATTCAAGTGTATATTTATCTCATCCATGATCACATTATATCTCACATAGCATCATTCATGAATATCAACATTTCATTCCACATTACTCATGAAACACATTATCATTCACAATGCATAACATAACATTGCTCAATCTCAACAATGCAAGAACAATTTATATTATTCATAGCTTTAGGATCATCCACAAGTGTTTGATTAAGTCATTCCTTGGGTTAAGTATGTTTATGTTTAGGTTTAGAGACCAAACTACCTTTGAAGAATCCAAACCATGCAAAAAAGAGAACCAAGAAATCAAACAATATCCAACTCATTTGAGGGACACGCCCAGCCCACTTGAGGAACACGGCCGTGTCTTTAAAAATAAAAGAGGCAGTAGCCAACACAAATAAACGACACGGGCGTGTCTCTTCATGACTTCTGGCCGTGTCACCCATGCACATAACCTTAACTAAAACCAACACTTTCTCAATTGCACTCAAACACAATATTCATCATATAACATGTTTCAAATGAACATAATCAATGTTCTAAACACATATTCACCACAAGAATTACTTCACAACACATTAATATAACAATTAAACACACATCATCTCAAAACACTAAAATCACCATCCCTCTCCACCTTTCAAAATCAACATTTACCACTTCCAACAACTACACCTATTTAAACTATTAACTTAAAACCAATTTAACACTTGAGAACAAATCATAAACACATCTCATCATCAAATCATCAAACCCTAATTAACTTCCCATACCACTTCAAAAGAATGAAAGAAATCAAAGGGAAGATCTTACCTTAGTTAAAAACTTCTTGAATCAACACTTGAACACTTAATCTTCCTTCAATTTTGAACTCAACTCATCAAGAACCTCTCTTCACCTCTTGCTTCCCTTTGTCTATGGAGGAGCCGACCACTTCATGAAAGAAAGAAGAAAATGATGAAGAAACAAAGTCAAATTTTGCTTTTAATCTCCACCAAGTAATCTTATCCAAGCAATTACCAAATTGCCCTTAACCATATAACTAACCTTTTGTCTTATATAAGCCCACATATGTAATTACACACTTAACACAAAAATATCTCTCTTCCTTTGACTCTTCCTTTGACCCATTTATATGTTATATATATCATCATATACACAACATATACCATTCTCTCTAAACCCTATTTTCTTTCCAAAACACATATACACAAGCATTCTCCTCCCAATTTCTTTTCTTAACACATCATATACATTCAATCCAATTTATAACAATAACAACAACAACAATATAACCAAGACTTCTAGGGCATACATGAGGATATTACAATTCTCCCCCTCTAAAAAGAAATTTCGTCCTCGAAATTACCTGATATCAAATCTGAAACAATTGTGGATATTGCTCTCGCATGGTTTGTTCACTTTCCCAAGTTGCCTTTTCCTTTCCATGATTCTTCCATAAAATTTTCACCAATGGCACTCTTTTGTTTCTTAACTCTTTCACATCACGTGCCAAGATAGCAACTGGTTCCTCTTCAAACATCAAATCAGGATTTACTTCAATTGACTCAATCGGCAACACATGAGATGGATCCGACCTGTACCTCCTCAACATAGAAACATGAAATACGTTATGAATACGATCCAACTCAGGTGGCAAAGCAAGCCGATAAGCAACTGGCCCAACTCTTTCCAAAACTTCATACGGTCCAATGAAACGAGGACTCAATTTTCCTTTCTGACCGAACCTCAAAATCTTCTTCCAAGGAGATACTTTCAAAAATACCTTATCTCCCACAACAAACTCTATATCTCTCCTCTTTAGATCTGCATAAGATTTCTGTCGGTCTGAAGCTGCTTTCAATCTGCCTCGAATCAGCTTTACTTTTTCTTCAGTTTCTTGAATCAAATCAGGCCCAATTAACTTACCTTCCCCAACTTCACTCCAACAAAGAGGTGTCCTACACCGTCTGCCATACAATGCTTCAAATGGTGCCATACCAATGCTGGATTGGTGACTGTTGTTGTATGCAAACTCCACAAGTGGTAAAAACCTATCCCAACTTCCAGAGAAATCGATGACACAGCTTCTCAACATGTCCTCGAGAATCTATATCACCCTCTCTGACTGTCCATCTGTCTGTGGATGAAAAGCAGTGCTGAAGTGCAGTCGAGAACCCAAAGCACTATGCAAACTCTTCCAAAATCTTGAAGTAAACCTGGGATCTCGATCAGACACTAAAGAAGTTGGAACACCATGCAACTTCACAATCTCATGGATATACAGCTCAGCTAACCTCTCCAAAGAGTAATCCATCTGCACCGGAAGGAAATGAGCTGTCTTAGTCAATCTATCCACAATCACCCATATGGCATCATGTTTCCTTTGTGTCAATGGCAACCCAGACACAAAGTCCATTGTCACTCTTTCCCACTTCCATTCTGGCACTGACAACGGTTGAAGCAATCCGGTTGGAACTTGATGCTCTGCTTTAACCTTCTGACAAGTGAGACATTTTGATACAAACTCAGCAATGTCTCTCTTCAACCCCATCCACCAATAATGCTGTCTCAAATCATGATACATCTTCGTATTACCCGGATGAGCTTCTTCCAATATGACCCTTTTCAAATCAGCATCATCCGGCACACACAATCGACTCTTAAACCAGAGACTCCCATCACTCTTCACAATAAAATCTCTACCCTTTCCACTCTGACAATCCGAAACAATCTTCTGTATCTTCTTATCGGCCAACTGAGCTTCTTTGATTTGATCTAACAAAACCGGCTTCAATTGCAACTGTGCTAACAATGCACCATCATCACAAGGTACAAAACTAGCACACAATGCTCTCAACTCAACAAGCAACGAGAGCGAGAAAACAGTCAAACCTGCTAAAGACTTCCGACTCAAGGCATCAGCAACAACATTTGCTTTACCTGGATGATAATCAATCAAGCAGTCGTAGTTTTTAATCAATTCTAACCATCTCCTTTGACGAAGATTGAGTTCTTTCTGGACACCCAAATACTTCAAACTCTTGTGATCAGTGTAGATGAAACATTTCTCCCCAAACAAATAATGGCGCCAAATCTTCAATGCAAACACAATGGCAGCCAATTCCAAATCATGGGTCGGATAGTTAAGCTCATGCGGTTTCAACTGTCGAGATGCATAAGCTATAACTTTCCCTTCCTGCATCAATACACACCCCAAACCTCTATGTGAAGCATCACTGTAGATCACATATGGTTTGCCTTCAACAGGTAAAGTAAGAACAGGTGCCTGAGTCAACATATCTCTCAACTGCTCAAAGCTCGCCTGACACTGATCTGTCCACAAAAACCTCATTCCCTTACGAAGCAATCTGGTGAGTGGAGTAGCTATCAAAGAAAACCCTTTCACAAACCTCCGGTAATAGCCTGCCAAACCCAGAAAACTTCTAATCTCTGTCACAGACTTGGGTGGACTCCAATTCAATATAGCTTCAACTTTACTCGGATCAACTCTAATGCCTTCTGCAGAAACAATATGTCCGAGAAAAGCTACTTGATCCAACCAAAACTCACACTTCGACAATTTGGCAAATAACTGCTTCTCTCTCAAAATCTGCAATACAATCCGCAGATGCAAATCATGTTCCTCTTCATTCCTTGAATACACTAGAATATCATCGATGAAGACCACTACAAACTGATCCAGATAGGGCCTAAACACCCTATTCATCAAATCCATAAAAGCTGCAGGTGCATTCATCAGACCAAAAGGCATAACTAAAAATTCATAATGCCCATACCTGGTCAGAAAGGCGGTTTTAGGAACATCTTCAGCTTTAACTCTCAATTGATGGTACCCAGATCTCAAATCAATTTTAGAAAACACAGCTGCACCCTTCAATTGATCGAAGAGATCATCGATTCTAGGCAAAGGATATTTATTTTTAATAGTCACCTTGTTCAATTGCCTATAATCGATACACAACCTCATAGTACCATCTTTCTTTTTCACAAATAGCACAGGAGCTCCCCAAGGAGAAACACTGGGGCGAATGAATCCTTTGTCCAACAACTCCTGTAATTGCACTTTCAACTCCCTTAATTCTGCTGGTGCCATTCTATAAGGAGTAATAGAGATAGGAGTGGTACCAGGCAACAATTCAATACCGAACTCCACCTCTCTCTCAGGAGGTAATCCTGGCAACTCCTCTGGAAAAACATCAGGGAACTCTGCAACTGTGGCAATACTATCAATGGAAGAGCCCTTCACTCTAGTATCCACCACATGAGCAAGATAGGCTTCACACCCCTTTCTAATCAATCTCCTAGCTGCAACAGCTGAAACAAATAAGGAGGCTAGTTGTTCCTGCTCATTAGATACTATCACCTCTCTACCATCACCCGTTCTCAAAGAAACAATTTTCTTTTTACAATCCACCACAGCTCCATGTCGAGATAGCCAATCCATACCTAAGATCACATCAAAATCCTTAAATGGCATCTCAATCAAGTCTCCAAGGAACTCCTCACCTTGCACCCTCACTGCACTATCTCGGTGCACCTTACTCACAACCACACTATGCCCTAACGGATTTGTCACCAACACATCAAATCCTAGGGACTCAGCATGCACATCAAATACAGGCAATACAGATGCACTAACATATGAATGTGTGGAACCCGGATCAATCAAAGCAAGTACAGAAAAACCAAATAAGGAAAAAGTACCAGCAATGACTGCCGAAGCATCTGGCTGCCTCTGCATAACATACATCCTCTGGGAAGAACCAACCTCCTCTGGTCTACTCTCCCTGGATGTAGCACCTCCTCTAACACTGAACCCAGATCTGCCTCCCCGGCTGCTACCTCTGCCTACTCGACCTCCCCTCACACTAGGTCGAGAAGCTGCAGTATCAACTGACATCTGCTCTTGCCTCTCAGGACAATCTCTCACAAAGTGATCTGGCGATCCACATCTGAAACAAACCCCTGCTACACCAGTCTTCCAGCAAGGACCACCATGTGGCCTACCACAATGGATGCAGATGGGTAAGGTGGATCTCTGAACCATAGGGGTCGGAGCACTCGCCACTGAAGCTGCAGGTCTAAATCTCTGCCTCTGTAACTGCACTGACCTACCAGCTGACCTCTGACTCCTACTAACTCTAGGAACAAAGCTTCCTTTACCTCTCTTAACAGAAGAAGACCCTGCCTCGAACTGGGGCCTTCTAACCCTAACCTCTTCTTCTGAAGCAACCGCAATACCCTGAGCTCGCTCTACACTTCGAGCTGCTGCCACAAGCTGTGAGAAATCCTGATATCTGGATCCAGCCACTAAGCACATAATCGAGGGCCTCAATCCCTCCTCAAATCGCCGACATCTATCAATCTCATCAGCAATGATACCCCCAGCATACTGACTCAATCTAATAAACTCAACCTCATACTCAGTTACAGTCTTGCTGTCTTGCTTCAGACTCAAAAACTCCATCTTTTTCATGTCTTTATACTCCCTAGGAGTATATTTCAACTCGAATTCTCTCAGAAAATCAGTGTAAGACAGTGTTGGAGGATCATCCATAGAATGGGGCACCGTCTTCCACCAATCGTAGGCATCCTTCTGTAGCAAAGATCTTGCATAATCAAACTTTTCCTCTGAGGTGGCTTGCAACTGAACAAATACCCTCTGAACTCTATCAAGCCACTGTTCTGCTACAGCCGGATCAACTGTACCAAAGAAATCCTCTGCTCCATATTTCCTTAGCTTATCATAGTGCCTCACTGGTACTGAAGGCTGAGGGGGTGGTGGCACTGGTTGCACTGGTGCTTGTCTCATAACTTCCATCATATGCCTAAACCAGGCTGGCGGAACCTCCTCACCAACTGGTCTACCCGACACCGAAGCAAGTGCCTCCTCAACACTATCAACCCTAGCTCCCTCATCAGGAGCAACGCTCTCCTCACTACCCTCAACCGACTGGCGTGAGTGAGAATCCATCACAACCTAAGTCTGCAAACACAACATACTACATCTTATTAAAGATCAGAGGTTGCCAATCCCAAACATGTATATTATTCAAAAACCACTTTTAAAATCAAAATAATCTTTTTCTTACATTTTACCTAGGTTGAGAATCTCAAACCTAGGCTCTGATACCAAAACAATTGTAACACCCCCATATCCAATGCACACACACTACAACCACAACAATGTAGCATAAGTGCACCAAACATAGGGATGCTACGGTTCTCTTAACATTCAAAACACTTTAAAACTTGATACAATACCCTTATCATTATACATTATAGAAAAGTAGATCATTTACTTATAAAACAAAACATATTAGATATATATATATATTTAAATTTTACACAGCGGAAGTTATAAAATATTTACATATTTGTATATTAAACATTTCTTTACAAAATATAAAGAAGTATACATGATTGGCAAGTTTGCTCTGATCTTTAAGCTCCTAAAATGAATTCTTCAAGGTCTACTCTCACTTGGTCTTGATGAACTCTCGGGTTCAACTCTATCAACTCTATTACCTGCGCGATTAAACACTATCGCGCTAAGCCAACGGCTTAGTAAGATAAAACATGCAATGGATATGCTTTAATGCAATACAATGTCAATTCTAATTCATATCATATATGTAACAACATAGATGCAAAGCTAACAACATCCCTTTACATTTTATAACCAACATACATATATGCATATCACATTTCAACATCATTGCATATACTTCATTATTTAATCATTTAATCATCCATAAACAACAATAAACAAATCATGACTCTCATTAAACAAAGACAAGCATTGGGCCCAAGATACACTAATATGCCATTCAATTTTCAGAGTTAATGCTTTGGTTTGCTATCACATTTATCAATATCATATACCCAACTAGGCTTCAAGGATTAAGTTCAACCAAGCTTCAAGGGGAGCAAAGCATGCTAAGCTTCAACCCAACTTGGCTTCAAGAACTAACCCAACCTAGCTTCAAGGGTGGTAACATCTCAATTAGGCTTCAAGGATTCAATCCAACCTAACTTCAAGAGATTGTTACACTTATTAGGCATGCCACCAACAACAAACTCTGAAAATGGAATAACACATTAGCCACACAATTCATTTAGATTTCATTCTCAATTCTCATTATCATTTAGGCAAACATGCCTCATTTATCTCCATTGAATCACCTTAGCCAATAACAATGGCTTCACATTTCATTTCACAATATAACACTTCATTATTCAAGTGTATATTTATCTCATCCATGATCACATTATATCTCACATAGCATCATTCATGAATATCAACATTTCATTCCACATTACTCATGAAACACATTATCATTCACAATGCATAACATAACATTGCTCAATCTCAACAATGCAAGAACAATTTATATTATTCATAGCTTTAGGATCATCCACAAGTGTTTGATTAAGTCATTCCTTGGGTTAAGTATGTTTATGTTTAGGTTTAGAGACCGAACTACCTTTGAAGAATCCAAACCATGCAAAAAAGAGAACCAAGAAATCAAACAATATCTAACTCATTTGAGGGACACGCCCAGCCCACTTGAGGAACACGGCCGTGTCTTTAAAAATAAAAGAGGCAGTAGCCAACACAAATAAACGACATAGGCGTGTCTCTTCATGGCTTCTGGCCGTGTCACCCATGCACATAACCTTAACTAAAACCAACACTTTCTCAATTGCACTCAAACACAATATTCATCATATAACATGTTTCAAATGAAAATAATCAATGTTCTAAACACATATTCACCACAAGAATTACTTCACAACACATTAATATAACAATTAAACACACATCATCTCAAAACACTAAAATCACCATCCCTCTCCACCTTTCAAAACCAACATTTACCACTTCCAACAACTACACCTATTTAAACTATTAACTTAAAACCAATTTAACACTTGAGAACAAATCATAAACACATCTCATCATCAAATCATCAAACCCTAATTAACTTCCCATACCACTTCAAAAGAATGAAAGAAATCAAAGGGAAGATCTTACCTTAGTTAAAAACTTCTTGAATCAACACTTGAACACTTAATCTTCCTTCAATTTTGAACTCAACTCATCAAGAACCTCTCTTCACCTCTTGCTTCCCTTTGTCTATGGAGGAGCCGGCCACTTCATGAAAGAAAGAAGAAAATGATGAAGAAACAAAGTCAAATTTTGCTTTTAATCTCCACCAAGTAATCTTATCCAAGCAATTACCAAATTGCCCTTAACCATATAACTAACCTTTTGTCTTATATAAGCCCACATATGTAATTACACACTTAACACAAAAATATCTCTCTTCTTTTGACTCTTCCTTTGACCCATTTATATGTTATATATATCATCATATACACAACATATACCATTATCTCTAAACCCTATTTTCTTTCCAAAACACATATACACAAGCATTCTCCTCCCAATTTGTTTTCTTAACACATCATATACATTCAATCCAATTTATAACAATAACAACAACAACAATATAACCAAGACTTCTAGGGCATACATGAGGATATTACAGGAGCCTAGTCTCAGAAGCTGCTATAAATTTCTCCATCATGTCCTCCAAACTACTCTTTCTTGGAAGGGCAGCTTGTTGATGTTGGGGCTGCTGGAATCCAGGGGGAGGTCTTGGATTATTTTGATTATTCCATGAGAAATTTGGATGATTTCTCCACCCCGGATTGTATGTGTTGCTGTAGGGGTTATTCTGTTGTTGCCTTGGCATATTTCCCACATAATCTACTTGCTCTTGCCTAGCAAACATCTTTCCACTTTGGCAATCTTGACTTTGATGTCCACCCCCACACCATTCACAAGACATCACTTGCATTACTTTCCCAGAAGAAGAGGCCAAAGAATCAAATTTTTTATTCAATGCTTCCAATTGGGCTGTCAAAGCCACCACAGGATCTAATTGGTGTGAACCCATGACTTTCAGCTTTCCTTGCTCCCTTGGGGCTTGCCACTGATAATTGGTGATAGCCATGTCTTCAATTAAATCCCTTGCTTGCTCAGGTGTCTTGTTGTTTATGGTACCACCAGCTGCTGCATTAATGGATTGCTTACTTACGTAATTTAACCCATTGTAAAATGTTTGAATTTGAAGCCATAGTGGAAGTCCATGATGAGGACACCTTCTCAACAAATCTTTAAATCTTTCCCAGGCATCATAAAGGGTCTCACCATCTTGCTGCAGAAAGGATGAGATATCATTCCTCAACTTAGCAGTTTTGGATGGTGGGAAGTATTTCTCTAGGAATTTCTCTGCCAACTGACCCCATGTGGTGAAGGTTCTTGGAGGAAAAGATTTCAGCCACTTCTTTGGTCTATCTCTAAGGGAAAATGGGAACAACCTTAGCCTAATTGCATCATCTGAGACATTATTTATCTTGAATGTGTCACATATCTCCGAAAAATTCTCAATATGTGCATTAGGATCTTCATCAGGAAACCCATCGAATTGACAAGTCTGCTGCACCATTTGAATTACATTTGCTTTTATTTTGAAGTTGTTTGCAGCAACTGTCGGCCTCCGGATACTAGATTCAGCCCCATTTAGATTGGGCTTAACAAACTCTTGCATTGTTCTCTGTCCAGCTCCTTCCATCACTTCAAATACTTCTTCTTGTTCTATTTCCAGATTTATTTCTATTTCTGCGTCTTCCAAAACTACCTTCCCTTCTTCCTTTTGCTTCCTCCTCAACGTTCTCTCTAGCTCTGGGTCTAACTCAAACAGTTGGGATGAGATACCTCTGGTCATAAATGGGAGGGAATACCTAAAATGATGGTGAATAAGCAAGAACCAATGTTAAAACAAATAAAAATAAAACTAAATCAACAGTCTAAATTATATTACTAATATTGAAACAGTTGTCCCCGGCAGCGGCGCCAAAAACTTGGTGCATCGCGCCTAGTGCTATAGTGTAACACCCCTATATCCCGTATAGGTACCAAGCATGCTTAAACGATCGTAATATACGTATACTGAATATAGTAAATGCCACAGTTTAAAAAGAAAACACAACAAATATCTTTGTAAATAAATGAAACCGAACTCAACATTTAAAAGAAATCCAAAAGATACCATATATAAAAATGTTTATCAATTCACAGCGGAAGTTATTACAAATATGTTATAAATCAAAGTTTACAAAACATAGAATATATATACATGATTGGCAGCTCTTCTCTGATCTTTAAGTCCCAAAAGAAATTCCTCAATGTCTAGTCTCACTTGGTCTCGAGGAGCTCTCAGGTTCAACTCTGTCACCTGCGAGATCAAACACTATCGCACTAAGCCATCGGCTTAGTAGTACAAAAATACCAACATTATACTTTAAGGCAATGTAATGTTACACATCTAAATCATAAAGTTAACATCATAAGTGAAAAACTAACATCACACCTTTATATTTCATAAACCATACACATAGAAGCACATCACATTACCATATCACACTACATTCAATGTCATAACAATATTCATATTACATCTTCATAGTTCCATTGATTTTACCATTCAAGAATCACATTATATACAAAGACAAGCATGGGCCCAAAACACTCTAATATGCCATTCAATTTTCAGAGTTAATGCTTTGGTTTTATTATCACATTTATCATTATCATAAACCCAAGTAGGCTTCAAGGATTAGGTTCAACCAAGCTTCAAGGGGAACAAAGCATGCTAAGTATCAACCCAACTTGGCTTCAAGAACCAACCCAACCTAGCTTCAAGGGTTGTAACATCTCAATTAGGCTTCAAGGATCAAATCCAACCTAACTTCAAGAGAATGTTACCAATAGGCATGCCACCAATAACAAAACTCTGAAAATGAATAACACATTAGACACACAATTCACTTATTATTTCATTCACAATTCTCATCATCAATTAGGCAAACATGCCTTATGTTCTTTCAATGGAATCATCATAGCCAATCACAATGGCTTCATATCATTTCATATCTCCATTCATATTATACATATAGCATCATTGGTATAACATTTCAAAGTACATTATTCATATAACACATTACCATTCACAAGATTCACAATGCATAATACACAACCTTGTTCATATAATATCATATGCATTATCAAATGTAAGTTCAATCTTAACCATGTAAGAAGAGCAAGGAAAAATCACAGTAGCCAACACACTCAAGGGACACGGCCAAGCTTGTGGCCGTGTCTCTCAACCAAAAGCAATAGAAGCAAACATGGGCAAGGGACACGGCCGTGTCTTCTCCAAAATTTATCCAACACAGCCAAATTTCCTAAGACTTGGCCGTGTCTCTCAAAAATCCTTAGTTTGGCCGTGTCTCTTCCTTGGTTTGGCCGTGTCTCTCATGAATAAAACCCTAAACATAACCAAAACTCCTTTGATTGAATTAAGAACACCTTATACACAACATGACCTCATTCAAATGAATATAATCAATGTCATTAACACTTAATTTACATATTCATCACAATATACACACTAACAATACATCAACAATACATTTGATCACTTACCACTTCCAAAACCCTAAAACCAAACATCACTCTTAACTTACCATCTTCAAACCAAAACCAACACCAATTCAACCTTTTAACTTACAATCAATTTAACACTTATAAACACATCTTAAACACACTTATTCATAAAATCAACAATTCATAAATCACCTCAAACACCACTTCAAAATAACAAAGGAAAACAAGAGAGTACTTACCTAAATTGAAGAAATTTCACAAATCTCCAACTTAATCCTTTGATTCTTCCTTCAAATTGAATTTGAATTAAACAAATCTCACTCTTGCTCCCTTCCTTTGAAATGGCAGGCCAACATATGGGAAAGAGAAGAAGAAATGAAGAAAAAATCAAATTATCATCTCTTTAAATCTCCACCATGCATTCCAAAAAGGAAAATTACTTAAATGCCCTTTTCTATTTGTTCACATATCCTTTAAAACTCTTGCCCTCTTTAGTAATTTCACACATCCCAAATTAAAATATCTTCTTCCCTTGACTCTCCATTTGACCAACATATATGTTATATATATTAACATATATACAACATATACATTCCATTAACACAATCATTTCCTTTGCAAAAACATATGTACATTAAATTCAAATCAAACAACAATTGTATTAAAACTTCTAGGGCATACATTGGGATATTACATATAGCAATACCGCAAGTGCACGGGTCGCCCAAGTAATATAGTAATGAGTGAGTTATCATTCCACTGGAGATAAGGCCATGTACTAGTGCTAACCTTAACCGTTGTTTAGCAAATTAATAGTTGTGTGATGCTTTGTAATTAAAAACAACTAATTTAATAACTGAAAGTAAAGGGAAATTAAATGTTGTGCAAAAAGGATTGATAATAATAATACTATCCAGATATTAAATTCCCCTAGCCTCAATGATATTTATGAACAATCAATTCAGTTAAATCATTCAATAGATTTGAGTTGGCATTCCTCTAAATTATACTAAAACCTCTCTCGAGTGGATTAATCCCTAATCACTAATTAGAGTGCCGAAATCTCTTCTCAAACACAATTAAATAGATCTTGCATTAAGAACAAGGAACTATAAACCAAAGGATCTTGTAAGTCTATCTCTAGCACTCCAATCAATCCTCAACCCTTATGAGTATTCAATTCATATCAAGCTTTCTCAAGTCAATAATATGAAAATGGTAACCAATCAATAAGCATGCTATTATCAATTGGAAATAAATCATTAAGCATCATAAGAATAAAACAACTCAATCAAATGATTCAACTAAATATAATTATTCAATCCATGCAAATAAGCTAGGGTTCATCAATATCTAGATAGAGAAGGAATTAGTTCATGTTCAAAACCAGAAAAATAGAACAAGAGAAATGAGTAAAAGAAACCAAACAATCCATGGCGAATAATTTGTATTTCTTCACTTCGATCCTTAATTCTTGGTTTAGGTCTTGTATAAGATGTATCTCCTTCTTCAAACTCAACTCAAGACTCTCCTCTTTGCTCCAGCAGTTGGTTCCTTCTCCTTTGTTACAGTCTCCACGTCCAAGCTCTTAAAAACTTCCAAGAACTTCTCCTTTTAACTCTCTTCAAAGCTCTTAGCCCATACCTTCCAGCTCATAACCCATACCTTCCAACTCACACCACTCTCCCTTTTTTCCCACATTTCCTTTGTTTTATCTTTCTTTTCCTCAAATTAGGTAACCTTTTCTTTTGTTTAATATTAATTTTGATAAAAGCTAATCTTTGTTCCCCCACTTGTCTGCAAAAGAAATTCAATTATTCAAAGTTGCTCTAGGTGACACGGCCAAGCTTGCTGGCCGTGTCTCTCACTTTGCTTGGGACACGGCCAAGCTTGCTGACCATGTCTCCTTCTGCCCTTTCTTTCCTTGTTTTCTTCTAGGTGACACGGCCAAGCTCCTGGCCGTGTCATGTGACATGGCCAGTGGCTTGGCCGTGTCTTGTGGGTGTGTCACCTTCTGCTTCTAGCTTAGTCAAATTGCTTTCTTTGTTTCCAAGGGTGACAAGGCCAAGCTTGTGGCCATGTCATGTGACACGGCCACTGGCTTGGGCGTGTCACCTGGGTGTGTCAGCTACTGCCTTCATTTCTTTCCTTTCTTGCTTGGTTCTTTGATTTTTGCTCTTTGGGTGAGACACGGCTAGTGACTTGGGCGTGTCACCTCGCCGTGTCAGCTACTGCCTTGAAGTTTCTTTGAGGGACACGGCCAAGCTTGCTTTGGCTTGGCCATGTCTTGCTTGCTTCATGCTTTTTCTTCATTTTTTTGATCATCCAAGGGAGTTTTTGCACTTTGACCTAAAACAAACACTTAAAACAAACTTTAAACTAAAATCAAATGAAACATTAACTAAAAACATATAGAAATCTTACTAAAATCAAGTATAAAAATGATCTTATCAACTACACTATGCCCTAAAGGATTTGTCACCAAGACATCAAATCCTAGGGATTCTGAATGCAATTCAGTCATAGACAAGATAGATGCACTTATATATGAATGCGTAGATCCTGGATCAATCAAAGCAAGAACTGAAATGCCAAATAAAGAAAATGTACCCGCAATAACTGCTGAAGCATCCGGCTGCCTCTGCATCACATACCCTCGCTGAGATGGTCCAGCCTCATCTGGTCTACTGTCTCCGGATGTAAAGCCTTCTCTCTAACTAATCTCGGGTCGACCAACTCTACTAAAACCTCTACCCCTCAACCTCCTCTGCTGACACTAGGTCGAGAAGCTACAGTATCAGTCTGTCTATCTTCCAGAAGCTTAGGGAAATCTTTGATGAAATGATTCGGTAACCCACATCTAAAACATACTCCCCATCCACCCGTCTTCCATCAAACACCCCCATGTGCCCTACCACAATGAACACATGTAGGTGGAACAGACCTCTGAACCACTGGAGTCGTAGCACTAGCTACAGAAACTGTTGGTCTTGGTCTTTGCCTCTGATACTGAACTGACCTACCAGACTGCCTCTGGCTCCTACTGACTCTCAGAACAAAACTTCCTCTACCTCTCTTCATAGATGAAGACCCTACCTCAAACTGGGGTCTCCTAACTCTAGTCTCCTCCTCAGTAGTAGCTGCTTGGTGTGTGCGAGCCTAATGCTATAGCAATACCGCAAGTGCACGAGTCGCCCAAGTAATAAAGTAGTGAGTGAGTTATCGTTCCACTGAGGACAAGGTCACGTACTAGTTCAAATCTTAACCGTTGTTTAGCAAATTAATAGTTTTGTGATGTTCTATAATTAAAGATAATTAAATTAAATAACTGAAAGTAAAGGGAAATTAAATGTTGTGCAAAAAGAATTAATGATAATAATACTATCCAGATATTGAATCCCCCTAGCCACAATTATATTTATGAAATTCAATTAAATTAAATCACATAATAGAGTTGAGTTGGCATTCCTCTAACTTAGACTAAAACCTCTCTCGAGTGAATTAATCCCTAATCACTAAGTAGAGTGCCGGAATCTCTTCTCAAACATAATTAAATAGATCTTGCATTAACAACAAGGAACTATAAACCAAAGGATCTTGTAAGTCTATCTCCAGCACTCCAATCAATCCTCAACCCTTATGAGTATTCAATTCATATCAAGGTTTCTCAAGTCAATAATATGAAAATTGCAACCAATCAATAAGCATGATATAATCAATTAGAAATAAATCATTAAGCATCATAAGAATAAAACAACTCAATAAAATGATTCTATTAAATGAGATTATTCAATCCATACAAAAAAGCTAGGGTTCATCAATATCTAGATAGAGAATGAATTAGTTCATGTTTAATACTCTTAATACAACAACAACAACAACAACAACAACATTAAAATAAATAAAAGGAGAAAATAGAAAAACCCCTTTCAATGTAGCTTCTTCAATCTTCAGGAGCTTGCCAATGGAAGATGGAGATGGTTAAGAGGATAAAACTAGAGGATGAAGATGAAGAGTCAAGGAGAGTGTCACTCCCTCCTTGCCAAAACCGTGTATGCCCAAGCCTCCTCCTCTCAAACCTCTCTTCTCTGTCTCTGGTCTCTATCTCCTGCAAAAACCTCCTCCAGAACTCTCTCAAGAACTCCTTCTTCTTCTCTTTTTATTTCCCTCCAAAGCTCAAGCCATGCCTTCCAACTCACACCCCATACCTTCCAACTCACACCACTCTCCCTTGTTCCCCACATTCTCTTTGTTTAGTATTTCTTTTGGCAAGCACAATGTCTTGTTCCCCACTTTGTCTCCCAACTCGTGCAAGAGAAGCCAAAATTCCATAGGTGACATGGCCAAGCCATGAGTGGCTTGGCCGTGTCTCTCATCTTTCTTTGGAACACGGCCAAGCTAGCTGGCCATTTCCATCACTGCCTCTCTTCCTTTCTTTCTTTTCTCTTTGTTTTCATGGGGTTACACGGCCAAGCTCCTGGCCGTGTCACTTGGGTGTGTCACCTTCTGCTTGCCATTTGTTCAATTCTTTTCTTTGTTTCCAGGGGTGACATGGCCAAGCTCCTAGCCGTGTCATGTGACACAGCCACTGGCTTGGCCGTGTCATGTGATGGTGTCAGCTTCTGCTTCTTTTCTTTCATTCTTTGCTTGGTTTCTTTGGCTTAGGATGGGACACGGCCACTGGCTTGGGCGTGTCACCTGCCAGTGTCAGCTTCTGTCGTGCACTTCTTTTGAGTGACAAGGCCAAGCTTGCTTTGGCTTGGCCATGTCTTGCTTGATTCATGCTCTTTCTTCATTATTTTGATGATCCAAGGGAGTTTTTCTACTTTAACCTAAAACAAACACTAACAAACTTTAAACAAAAATAAAATGAAACATTAACTAAAAACACATAGAAATCATACTAAAATCAAGTATAAAAATGCTCTTATCATTGCTGCAATACCCTGTGCTCTCTCAACACTTCTACAGGCTACAACCAACTGAGAAAAATCTTAGTACCGGGAACCAGCAACAATGCACATAATAGAGGGCCTCAATCCCTCCTCAAATCTCCTGCACCGGTCAATCTCATATGAAATAATCCCACCAACATAATGACTCAACCGGATATACTCAATCTCATACTCTGTCACTGTCCGGTTATCTTGTCTCAGATTCAGAAACTCCATCTTCTTCGCATCCTTATACTCCCTCAGAGTATACTTTTGCTCAAACTCCCGCAGAAAATCACCATAAGTCAGGGTCGGTGGATCATCCATAGCATGCGGAACCATCTTCCACCAATCATATGCATCTCTCTGCAGAAGGGATCTAGCATAATCAAATTTCTCTTTAGAAGTAGCCTGCAGCTGAATGAATACTCTCTGAACTCTATCCAACCACTGCTCAGCTGCTACAAGATCTCTTATACCAAAGAAATCTTCAGCTCTGAACTTCCTCAATTTATCATACTGCCTCATCGGTACTTGTGTCTGTGGTTGCAGTGGCAGCTGCACGTGCCGTAACCAAACCGGTGGAATCTCATCAGCAACTGGTGTCTCTGGTACAGGAGCAGGTGCCTCTCCAACTCTCTCAACCCTACCTCCATCTCTACCCTCCTCATGAGCTACAATCTCAGCACTACCCTCTATAGCTTGATGTGACTGAGACGCCATCACCACCTATATCTGCAAACACAGTAGAATATACCTCATCAAAGATCAGAAACTGCCAGTGCCAAAGCATGTATGTTATTCAAAAACCATATTTTAAAATCAAAATTTTCTTTTTCTTACAATTCACCTAGGTTGAGAACCTCAAACCTAGGCTCTGATACCAAAACAATTCCCATATACGCACACTACATTCAACCACATCTGTAATATACATATACCGAATATAGGAATGTCACGGTCTATTTTAAAATAAACCAATCTTTTAATTTAGCAATATAAGAAAGAGTTAAAACATTTAACTTATATTTTAAAACATAAAAAATAAAATATTTGTTTATTAAGTAGTGAAAAATGTAGCAGCATATACATACATATATATATACATCAAAATCAATATTTACAAAATATATAGAGTTTATACATACTTGGCAGTTTCTCTTTGATCTTGAAGTCCAAAAATCAACTCTTCACAAGCCTAGACTTGACTCGGTCTAGCTAAACACTCCGGTTCAACCGGATCTACCCTGTCACCTGCGAGATGAACCACAATCGCGCTAAGCCTTATGCTTAGTGATACAAACTATGATGACAATATGCTTTAATGTAATGCCAATGTCATACATTCAAACATTATAAACAATACACAAGGATATCATATTTCATAACATTACATTATATTATTCAAATGTTTCATCATTCATAATTCACATTTAAGCAAAGACAATCATGGGCCCAAAAGAAACTAATATGCCATTCAAATTCCAAAGTTAATGTTTTGGTCCAATAATCACATTTATCAAGCCGTAGGTGAATAATTATCACAATGAGAAAATCTCATATGTAATATCCCAACTAGGCTTCAAGGACTAGGCCCAACCAAGCTTCAAGGGGAGCTAAGCATCAACCTAACTTGGCTTCAAGGACCAAGCCCAACCCAGCTTCAAGGGATTGTTACTTTTAGGCATGCCACCAATAACAAAACTTTGAAAATTGAATAACACATTAGGCACACAATTCTTTTATTATTTCATTATCAATTCCATTCTCATTTTCTCATAACCCTCTTGGCAAACATGCCCCAATTATTTTATTTGCATTATTATAGCCAACAACAATGGCTTCACATCTCATCATTAGGGTAAACATAACCAATTACATTGTACATATATTTTGAATGATCATTATATCTTTCACATTATGCAAATCATTGCATTAATCAATTGTATCAACAATGTAATAGATTACTTAACACATTTATAATCAAATGTGTTAAGTCCCAAAGTCATTTAAATGTATGCAATCATGTAGGGTTTGTACTTACATCAAGAGCAACTCACACCAATCTAACCACTTCCTCTTCCAAGAATCCTTCAACACTTGGATTAGGGCAACTCAATCTCTTCAAAACCTAATCCAAAGGTGATGATACACACTCACTTAGAGATACACATAAGATAATATGGATAAGAACCAACTAGGGCAAACTCTACACATGACACGCTCAACAACACGGGCATGTCCCTGATCGTGCCCTAAACTCACAACACAGAAGCTTTGACACGCTCAGTGACATGGGCATGTCACTGGCCATGTCAATCTTCCCTTAACACAGTAGCTATGACACACTCAGTGACATGGGCGTGTCACTGGACGTGTCAATCCAAAAACATCACAGTAACTATGACACGCTCAGTGATATGGGCGTGTCACTGGCCGTGTCAATACTACTCCAACATAGAAGCTGTGACACGCTCAGTGACATGGGCGTGTCACTGAGCATGTCACCCATCCAAAAAATAGAACCATTGACACGCCTAAAGACTTGGCCGTGCTCATGGGAGTGTAAGGCCAAAAATCCTAATTCCGACACCAACAACACCACATCCAACAAATATCATACTTTACCCTTTTCCACTCTGAACAATCTTACCCAAAACCATCAATTAACCATACTAGACTTCCATAGATGCCAAAACAATTCAATACATACATCAAAACACAAATCACAACTCAACACTGGCACAATCCACAAGACTTGCTTTCCTTCACCAAACATAACCTTTCTTCCAAGCCAAACCCAAATTCAAAGTTAATAAGACAGCACAATCTCAAACACATCAAAATTAACCATACACATATCAACAACAACCATACACGAAGCTCAATTCACAAACTCAAAAGAAAACCAAAGAATCAAGTTGGAAACTTACCAAAAGTGATGAAAACCCTTAGAATTCCAACTTGATCACTTAAAACACCCTTCAATCTTGAGCTAAAGAACAACAAAACTCCCTTTCCTTCTAGCTATGGTGATGGCCGGCAAAAGAGAAGAGAGAAGAAGATGAAAAATGAAAGTCAACCACTCACAACCTCTCTTAACCGCACAATTCTCTCTTAATATCATCATCCACTTAATTTAATTTCCATTTTCAATTAATCCAAATATAATTAAATATCTCATTTGACCAACTAATTAGTTGACTTGTATATGTTGTATATATCTCTATATATACAACATATACCACTTCTCTTTTCCTCTCATACCACTTAATCATAAATATATACTTGATATCATTTAATCCAATTTCAACAATAATCATTCCAAAAATTTTAGGGCATAGTTTGGGATATTACATAAACCAACACATTAACCAAAACCTAATCCAACTCTAATAAGTTAATTAGGAAGTTAAATGGCTAGTGCAATTGTGTTTAGGACACGGATTAAAGGCCAAAATCGACATGGATTATACCTCGTATCAATTTGGGATATCTAAATCTATATGAGGCAGATTCCATATAGATTTGGCTATCGATTTGGTCTAGCCAAATCGATATGAAATTGTCTCATATTGATTTGGACTAGCCAAATCGAAATGAAATTGCCTCATATCGATTTAGCTTGCCAAAATCGATACTAAATTGATATGAGGCATTTGCCCATATTGATTTGGCAAGCTCAAACCGATATGGGCAGCATCCATATCAATTTGGCCCTCCCAAATCAATATGGACAGTACCCATATCAATCTGGGAAGACCAACTCGACCAAAATCATTAATTTTGACTCAAACTGGTCCAAAATAATTAAATTTTTAGCCAATATTTTTGCAATTTTGATATAACTTCCAATTTAATTCTAAAATTAGGTTTAAGAAATCTAAATTCATAATGGACAAACATAAACCTTTTAAATTTAAACCGGTCCAAATTTAAGGGTTTACATTATGGCAAGTCTGATGTTCACTAAGGAACAAAAGGGAAAGAAGATCAAAGAGAAGGATATATAGTCAAGACTATAAAGATAGTTGAAGGACACCTGAATTAGACCTAATATCACAAACTTTTTGAGATAAAGTAAGGGCATCAAAGGATTCATCCTCACTGAAGAAGAATTATGCCACTCCACTCACCCATTATCATAAACAAAAGTTGGTACAAATAAAACAACTCTCTTAGAGCTAGGACCTAAAAAATGAAAAAAAAAAAGAAGAAGAAAAAATGAAGAAAAGAAAAAGAAAAAGATAAAAACTCAAAAAGGCAGTTCAGAAAGCCAACGAAGTTATTTTTTACTTAAAGCAGCAGAAGACTTCCACTAATTTACAAGGACAAATTGACTTGAATTGGTCCAATTCAACCAAAGATTCAAATAAAATCAGTGAATTAGGGGAATTACCATCTTTCATTCTATCTAACATAGCTCTAGCACTACAAAAAAAAAAAAACGCTATCTGCAACGGACAGAATCCGTCGCAGATCGGTCGCAGATCTAGATTTGCGACCGATCTGCGACGGATACGATCCGTTAATAAAAAAGGCGTCGCAAATTTCAATTTGTGACGGGCCGTCGCAGATTTGCGACCGATTTGCTACCACTAGGCGGTTGCAAATTTGCCGCTTAAATTTTCGCGGGCAAACAGTAACCGTCGCAAATCCGTCGCAGAAACCGTCGCAGATTGTCGTTGTAGATTTTCCTTCACAGATTTCGTCGCAAAACTCGTCTCAAATCCGTCACAAAAGCCGTCGCAGATTGTTCTGGAGTATACATGCCGTGGTGTTTTCCGTCGCAGATGCCGTCGCAGATGTTCTGGAGTATATATGCCGTGGTAATTTCCGTCGCAAATTCCGTCGCAGATCCGTCTCAGAAAACCATCGCAGATTGGCGTTGTAGATTTTCCATCGCAGATTTCGTCGCAAAACTCGTCGCAAATCCATCATAAAAGTCGTCGCAGATGTTCTGGTGTATACATGCCGTGGTGTTTTCCGTCGCAAATTCCGTCGCAAATTTCGTCGCAGATGCCGTCGCAGATGTTCTGGGTATATATGTCGTGGTAATTTCCGTCGCAAATTCCGTCGCAGATGCAATGAATTTACAATTTTTGTGTCATTATATGGATTTTTAATATAAAATACACACCTGTAGTAATAATATTTACAATTTAATTACATAAATCTAAATTTATATCAATTTTCATTTATATAAAATGCAATAGTTAGTTAAACTAACATAATTCAAAAGTCATTACAATATATAAGTTTTAAAAATTTCAAAGTATTAAACAAAAAACACTGTCAAAAGTAAAAACTAAGCCGAAGGCATACACTAGTCATCATCTGGATGTTCTGCTGTTACTTGATCTTCTGCTGGTGGGGTTGGTTCTGTTGGAGCCCATCTAGGAGGTTCAGTTGGCCGTCCTAGTAACATATTCTGTATCCAAGTCTGGTTCTCAACCAAAAATCGAGTCATATCTGCAATTTTGGTCTCTAATTTGCTCTCTATATGACTGACTTTATTGCTTATCTCATCACGTATCTCAGTTAACATATTTTCATTCACTTGTTGAGATGTACTTCCACTGCCCTTAGAGATGTGAGAAATCGCTAAATTTCCCAATCCATATAATCTGGCCTTCTTTGTTCCTCCTGCCGCTTCAACAAATAAATCATCATCATCCTTAGTACAAGATTGAACTTCCTCTCCATTTGCCTCTTCTGTAGACTGTGATGCTTTCAATTTCTGAAAGCTTTCCTAAAAAAGAAAATCAAAACAACGTTAGAGTCAAAAGAATCCAGTAACCAATACACATAATTCACAAGCAATATTCATAAAAAAGCATGTTAACAAACCAAGCATGTTAAAAGTATGTTCTTAATAAAAAAATATAGTACTAATAAAAAAACACTTGCTGCACCAACGTTTCTAGAATTACAGCAGAAACAATCTTTTTTTGTTACAATCAAATTACTCTTATTCACAGCAGAAACAATCTTGTAAGCGCAATAGAATTACAGATATATTATGCCAAAATAGATGTCCTCAGAATATTGTATAATAACTGCCTAAAACATTTCAATACTACCCAATCCTTGTTTTTCTTTTCACCTAAACTAGAAGAAATTCAATTACTATTCATCCAATGGCTGTAGATCTGTAAAGACAATGGAAAAAAAGAAGGCTTAGATGGGATAACCTGATGAATAATTAATTGGAAAAAAATTAAATAGAATTAGTGATTCTGAAGCGCAAATGCAGATGCGACTGCAGTGCTTCCCAAAGCAATTGGACTTTGCAGAGTTGAGGAATTGAGGGAAGAACAAGTAAACAATTAATAACATAATTAGATTTGTATCATATAACAAGATTATGAGAAAAGGAAAAGACAAGAAGTTGATTAGTTGCTTGCTTATTCTTTCTTGTTGAGTATTCTAGCTATATATATATATATATTTTTTCTATAAATTATTTAATAATTTTGCATAATTTAATTATTTATCAATAATGGAAACTTATTGGAGAAGAAATAGTGATATATTAAGTGATAAAAAAAGAAAACAAAAAAAAAGAAGCATGATTCTTCAATTGTATATATTCATATATTCTAGATGAGTCAAAAGTGGATTCCAAGATTTTGGACGACTGGTAGGAAGAATGATCAAGTCAATAATTATTGCGTAATATGACTTCTAAGCTAATTAAAGGGCAGAATCAGCAAAGAAAACGATGCCTTGTATAGCTTTTAAAATATAGGAAATTTCGCTGCACATAAACAAGAATGCAGGCTCCAATTAACGAAGAGAATTCCTATGAATTGAATTACCTTAATTTTTTTTATCAGAAAAGAAGAAATATCATTAATGAATTACCTTAATTAGAGATATATCACATTGTCACATAGTATTACTTCTTTTTTTATATTCAAATATGAAAACAATTGCATTTGTGATTTGCTAATAAGATATCCAAACGAAACATGTTCTAATCTTTGGTGCTATAATCATATAGTTGCGTAAGTTTTTCTTCTCTGCTAATCTGGGTATGCATGGTTGAATTTCTATCCTTAATTCTTAATTAATTCTAAGTAACATAATTTATTAATTTCGTTTAACATTATTATCAAGCTAAAAAGGGGGACCGAACGTTATAATATAAAAAACAACGCAAAGGTCTCAAAAAATCTAAGATAAACTAGCAAAGTTGTTAGAGGTTGTCTTTGCAGGAAAGAAAAGACTCATCTAGGACACTGTCTGCAATGTCCTTTGATGTAGACCTCTCCTTTTTTCACTTCTTCTGAGAAGAATAGTAAACGGGGTCCTCAACTGGGGCATCTATTGATTGTGAAACTTCAACACAGAAAGATTAAGAATTTTACTATTTTTTCTTGCAAAAAATAAGAAGATGATTCAGAGAATAATGGAGTTTGTATTCAATTAGGGTAATGGAAATGCAAGCCAATTTGTACATATGTAAAATTAACATGCAAACTATACAAATGTATATGAATTTTATTTTTTACACACAAAGCAGTAATTTTACTACTATTTATCTCGTAATATAAAATTTTTTTAAAATATTTTTTCCCTAAATATTATATTAAAAAGAGGAAATCGATTCTAAATTTCTTGCTTAAAGAAGATATATTTATTACTAAACTATATCTCGACATACTCTTTTAAATGTTATTTAATTGATTTATAATATAACAAGTTAGAATTAAAATTCAAATATTAACTATTATTTTTTGATCTGTATAAGAAAGAAACCTACACATGTCAATACCATTAACAATAGCAAATGCAAGAAAATATCAAAATAAATAAAGTGACAAGAAGCTTAATGTTTGTCCATGTGAAGACATACCTAATAAATAGTTTTCTTTAATAAAATATGTTCAATTCTCTTTCTCGGCAAGCAAATTTTCTTCACTTATATATATATATATATATTATACATGTGATCCAAATTATTGGGTTTTCTTTCTTTCTAAATTTTTCATTGTTAATGTTTTTACAACTTGTTAATGTTTTTACAACTATGAAATCAAATTGCCTATATTAATTGAAATCAACACATTTGAAAGAGGGTGTATACATTCTGCAATACCAAGTAAACCACACACCATATCAATCATATTTTCAACAAAAACATTATAAACTCATCCATAAAATAATGTAAATACAATATATTAACTTACATGAACAAGTTCCGATCTCTTATCTATAAACTTCCCCCGATCTTTTTTACTTGTATGGCTATGCTTGAATAATTCATAGTTTCCAGGAAACTTTCCCCCATTTGCTGCAGCCTGTTTAAATCAATATGAAACACAAACATATGATGAAAAAAATAGTCAATTTATTTAACAAAATAAGATGTAGATTTCATACCAAATCCTTCGCATGCTCTTTCATCGATTTCGACCCACAAGTGTGAGTAGATGGCCCTGTTCCTGGTCCAGCAGGCTCAGACAGTCTGTTCTTAGACTGTTGCTCTGATAATTTTATTGCATCCTCCATTTCCCAAGCTCTTCTCCACTCTTCTACAAATTCGGAAGGCACGGGACAGTTCACTAATCTGTTATGTCTCACATTGTAAATGAAAGTACTGTATGTCCTTGCTGCTTTGCTTTCCCAAGCTTTTCTCATCAAGCCATCTTCAGATGACTTCCAAGTAAATAATTTCTGCAAAGTAAGTAAAAATTCTTAAATATGCTAGCCATTACCATTATTAAAGATTATGAACAAACAAATAAAAATGAATATTAGATAAACATTAACCTTAAACTCTCCAAAGTATAAGTCCTTTGATTGTCGAGACAGTTTTGCCCAAGAGGATCTTGTTTTATCAGGATACCGTTGAAAAGCTTCTGTGCATGCATGTGATATGCCCCATAAATCAGGATTAAATCTGAAACAACTTAAGATTATTAATAAAGTGCCAAAATAGTGACTAAATAGGCTAAAATTAGTAAATTACCCATCAGCCTTTGACCAACTAATTATTATTCGCCCATCAGCATCACGGGCTGGTTCTTGGGATCGAGAGCCTCTACTTATAACGTCATTGTTAACATTAGGTTGAGGTTCATGTTCACTAGAATTAGGAGATGAAGCTGATATTTGGGGATTTTCTATTCCTAATCCGTGCATGTTATCCAGTGAGGGAGTAGAAGAGGGTGGTGTTATAGGATTAGAAGATTCAGATATTCTTCTCCTAGATGTTGGAGTTCCATCTGTGTTAGGATTTGAAGATTCAGAGGTTCTTCTCCCAGATGTTGGAGTTGCTTCTGAACTTGGAGTTACAGCCGCTGGAATTGCAGGTGTGGGTTGAGTAGGTGCTATGGCTGTTGTTGTGGGTTGGGTAAGTGCAATGGCTGTTGGTGTGGGTTGGATAGGTACCATGGCTGTTAGTGTGGGTTGGGTAGGTATCATGGATGCTGGAACTGTACGTGTGGATCGTCCTCTTCCCACTGGTGGTTGAATAATATTGCGACTTTTCCCTCTAGCCATATCTGCAAGAACCCATAAAACATAAGATTAAATATAGAGAAAAAGATTATCAATATTATTATAGCCTATAGAGATGCTACAGATAAAAATTTTAGGGAGAAATAACAGAACAAATTAGGTACCTAACTCATACGGACAACAAAACAGAACAAATCCAGCAATAATGGCAGCAAGATTAACACAATACACAGTGTTTCTCGCCGATCATATCCCATGCGGACCAAACCCACTTCACAATTGATTTCCAAGGTTGCTCTTGCATCAGATTTTGTTTTAAGAAAAGATACCCAAGTAAATCTTGAAAAAGCATCAATTATAGTGAGAAAATAGTTGTTGCCAGAGACAGAAACTGTTGTGGGACCCTAGATATCTAAGTGTACAAGTTCAAAAGCCTTGATTGAAGTAGAAAACACTGGTAGGAAACATAGTTCTTTTCTGCTTGGAAAAATGACAGATATCACAAACATATGATTTTGAAAAATGAATCTCAGGATATAAATCTTACAAACTTATTTACATAAGAATGAGAATAAATTTCAGGCTTATTTGCAACAGCAAAGTTATTCTGAAAGTGATAAAAGTCCATTACTGATTTAAGCTGCACCAATCTTCCTCTTCATAGATGCATCCTGAATAATACATGAATCAGCAGTAAAAAGAACTGAAATCTGATCAGTAGCCATCTTACTAACTGAAATCATATTGTAGGCAAATGATGGAACACACAAGACATTTTAAAGTAGGATATCGGAATTTAATCTAATAGATCCAACATGAGTAACTTGAACTTGATTTCCACTTGTAAGCAAAACAAAAGAATCTACAGTAGGCTTGCAGTTGATCAAGAGAGACTTATCACAAATGATATGTTCTGATTCATACATTGATTCACAATTAAAATATAATTTCATCTGCATATTTTTTGGTTTGAAATTTTTTTTCTCTAAATCATAATTTCACCATTGTATATAAATATAAATATAAATGTATATATAAATTTATCAGTGCATGTTGTATACTTACATTATCTATAATCAGATTTTATATTTACCAAAAAAATAAAAATTGTAAAAATTAATATCAAAATCCAGTCAACTTACACTATATTTTTATAATTGTTAATATAGTTTTTGCAGTATGTGCACATGTGATTTTCTAATGGCTTAATACATAAATTCATATTTATATTTATAATAAAAAATCTATTAACACTTTATACTATGTGAGTTCCTACCACACACCTTTACAGTCAAAAAATAAACCAAATAAACATTTGAATCAGCTAGAGAAAGCACGTATAAGAAGCGTCATTATATGCGCGTTAAGTGTTCTTTTCCCATTTTAGATAGCTTTGTTCTTTCCCAAATCAAGCTATATTTGTGGGATAACCATATGAAAAATAGCCCTGTTTCACAATTAGTAGTTGTTTGGCATCGAACAATGTATTTAATTAGCAAAATACCATTATAGGATAACATTTTTTCAAAAACTTAATCCAAACGTGGCCTAATCCTAAAATAACTTGACCAAATTCAGTCCAAGTAAACATCAAAACAAGGAAAAAGAACCAAATACTAGTCATTCGTCTTCATCATTATTCATCATCTCATCCTCCGAAGAATAATAATGAAAGTCTTCATCATTCCCTTCCTCCAAATTATAGCATCTATGTTGACACACACAACAAATCATTTTAGAAATTGTGAATGCAACGGCAGTAGGGGAAAAAAGATTCTAACATACTGTGATATGATATATACATACCTTATCCTGCTGGGTGACAAATTCCCAATCATCAACAAGTTGCTTCTTCAGTGTTGATGGAATTTGGATCTTAACAAGCTTCTCAACAGAAAAATTATCATTCTAGCAAAATAATAATAATAATAATAATAATTGTAATGTTTGGAATCAAGAAATACATTTAACTGCAGAAGGGAAAATTTCATTTGTGTTTTATTCTTTTTTTTTTTACCATTTTTTGTGGTTGATCTCATATATTTGATTGTGAATAAAAAAAATTAGGTCTATCTAAAACAAGTGAAAATCCAGGAGAAACAAGATATAAATAATTGCATGGGAAATGCAGTGCATCCAACATATAGATCAAAATGAAGCATAGCATGTTGAAGCACTAAATGAAAAAATAAAACAAACCTCAATTCCTGAGTCACTCTTACGCTTCTTCCCTTTTGCCACTACAAAAAAATAAATATATATGCTATAAACACAAAACTCTGTTGTCTTTGCTAAGACATTATTGACAATAAGCACTGAAAAAATGTAAATTCTGAATATGTCCGTAAGCTCTGTTTGTAATGAAAGATTTTAATGAAAATCCTTGCAAATAACAGATGTATCTGTGAGATATACATGGCCCCGTAGGTTGGGCTATCAAAAAATTATGGGCCAAATGAGAATTGATCAACTCATGGTATGATAAATTAAGATTAAAAATTTGCCTTTTGGAGGGTAAAAGAATTTGCCTTCTGGAGGATGTTCAAATCCAGAATCTACAATGGCTCGAAGAAGCTCTGGCTTCAACAGGAAGTCTCTGAATCCTGAACTGTGAATTCCAACAGCCCCTGGCATTGTTCAAAAAATAAACCAATATCAACACAAGAAACATTTTAATTGCAAAATGAAAATAAGAGGAATTTCCCCAGTGCAGAGGAAAAACCAGAAACTGAATATGCTACAAGAGTTTTATCAAGAATTACAAAAGCCAGAAACAAAGATCTAAGAAAACATTAAGGCTATACATAATCAAAACAAATTAAAAATGAGAAACCCAGATCAAATTTCTAATACAAAGTGAAAAATGATTTACAAAGAGGTTAATTCATACCAATTACATCACCAACTTGGAAAGTTTTAGTAGCTGCCCACTGTTTTAGTCAATATTACCAATGGTGGTCCAACCAGCAGAATCGCCAACCTTGTAAACAACAGTATCGAACACCTGAGACATTAATGACATTATTAATAGCGTTAGCAGAACCAGAGCTCTCTTCACCAATTCCATGGCTACCAAACACTGAATGGAGGAGTTAATTTGGGGTCTGAGAACTGGAGGAGTAATAGCCAAGGTTGATTCGAAATGGAGATTTGTACTGCTAATAAAGAGTCAGATTCGAAATGGAGATGGTGTGTGGAGGACATACCAGCAGGCTGAGATGAAGTTGGAGGTGCCGATGACGGCGGTGACCTCTCTGTGAAGGCGAGAGGAGGCTGAGATGAAGATGGCGAGCTGCGATGGTGGGCGGAGATGAAGATGATGGCTCACTGCAGAGAGGAGAAGTGAGGGAGCGACGCAAATGGGAGAGTGAGGATTCTGAGATTAGGTTAGGCAGTAAAAGCTTTCATACATTAACCCTTCGAAAATATATCAAAAATTCAATTTTCTTTGTAAACTTTAAAAATATCATTTTTTCAAATATTTATTTAATTTATTAAAAAATATATTTTATTTTTAAATAGACATAGATTATATATTTAGTATATCAAGTGCATTTCCAAAAACAATATTGTTTTAAAAAAAATATAAATTGTGTTATACAATATAGTTTCTTAAAAAAATCAGAATTATCTATATTTATATTTATTTTATTTTGAAGTTAAATTAAAATATATTTTAATTATTTATATGATGATAAATAGTAGACCGTAAATTAGTATAATAAAATATAATTTTATACTATTAATATGTTATACTATTAATTTTACTATTTTAATTTACAAAACACAATTCATTATATTATTAGTACTATTAATACTGTTTATTGCTTAATAACTAATAAGTATTTATTATAACCACTAAATACGTAGATCACTTAATAAAAATATCATTTTAATTTAATAAAATAATTCGTAAATTTGAATTACGAATATGATTCTATCATACTCCACTTTAAGATAATGAATTGCACAAAAAAAAATTAAATACTAATTTAAAATTTTATATTAGTGATAATAACAAGTAAATTTAATTTGTCATTATAAATTATTAAATTAATATCAATGTAATATATAAAATATTTAAATGAAGCTATACAAATAAATCGAATTGTTGAAATCAAAATATGCTTTAAAATAATTAAACATATATACTCAAATATATCATTCATGCTATACGATAAATGCAGAGAAATGAGATAAAATAAAATGCCTATAACGAAATTATATAAAAAACAAAAATTAGTATTTTTTTATATAAAATAAGTCTTCTAACTTATTTCAAATAATTATAATTTCTTTTTTGGGCTCCCACTAAAAATTTCCTTTTAGATTTACGACCAAAATTTTTTACGGCTATTTTTTGTCGCAAATTTGCTACAGATTTGCCATCGATTTGCGACGGATACATATATATAGTCAAATTCTATTTTCGTCGCAAATCCGTAGCAAATGGGTAGCAAATTTGCAACGAATCTGCGACCAATCTGCGACGGCACAAATTTTCAACGAAAATTCTCGGAGGGAATAATCCCGCCAACTTTTGCGACGGAAATCTGCGACGGAATGATTTTTGTCGCAGATCTGCGACGGATTTGCAAAGGATTTGCGACCAATTGCTCAAAATTCCTCTGACTTGTCCTTCCGTCGCAAATCCGTCGCAGATCCGTAGCAAATTTGCGACGGAAACGTGTCCGTCGCAGATTTTCGTCGCAAATGCCGAATATTTTTTTAGTATTCCGTCGCAAATTCGTCGCAGATCCGTAGCAAATTTGCGACGAAAAACATGTCCGTCGCAGATCCGTAGCAAATTTACGATGGAAAACATGTCCGTCGCAGATTTCCGTAGCAATATTCAGAATATTTTTATAGTGAAATTTGCGACGGCAATAGATGGTAGCAGATCTCCGTTGCAAATTGGTTTTTTTTAGTGTTTTCTCTCTCGCGCCAAGTTTCCGCGCCAACTTTTGCGATGATTATTTGCGACGGAATGATTTTCGTCGCAGATATTTCTCAAAATTCCTCTGACTCGTCCTTTCGTCGCAAATCCGTCGCAGATCCGTAGCAAATTTTCCACGAAAAACATGTCCGTCGCAGATTTCCGTCGCAAAATTCCAAATATTTTTATAGTGAAATTTGCGACGGCAATAGATGGTAGCAGATCTCCGTTGCAAATTGGTTTTTTTTAGTGTTTTCTCTCTCGCGCCAAGTTTCCGCGCCAACTTTTGCGACGATTATTTGCGACGGAATGATTTTCGTCGCAGATCTGCGACGGATTTGCAACGGATTTGCGACCAATTTCTCAAAATTCCTCTGACTTGTCCTTCCGTCGCAAATCTGTCGCAGATCCGTAGCAAATTTGCGACAGAAACATGTCTGTCGCAGATTTCCGTCGCAAATGCCAAATATTTTTGTAGTGTAGGTCTGCAATCTTGAAAGTCTTAGACTTGATATTCAAAAATAGAAAGGATGGAATGAAAGAGTAAGAAAATGGATGGTCTAAAGATCAAGATAGTACTTATTGGATCTAGATTTCTACCAAGAAGATGGAAGGACATTCAAGCTTTATATTTTCATGAAGTTAGAAGATAAAAGTGATGACCATATGGTGAAAATGAAACCTCTAACTGTAGACAATTCCAATAAGAAGATTCTAGTATGAAGGTTTGTCAGCACTGTTACATCAGCTCCTTTTCAAACCCGTGTCCCTTATAGACCCCATTTCAAGCCTATTAAAGACTTGTTTATCTCTCTTAGCAGGCAGAGTCTATTAGTGGAGATAGTTTGAAGAAGCACGCATATGAGATAGACAATATTTAAACTCAACAAGACTGTGAGCTGGGATTTTCGCCCCCACTCCCGGTGGAATGGTTCTTGCGATGTCAGCACTGTTTAGGCTTGTGGGCATAGAGAACACGGACCTAAGTCCGGAGAAAAAGAAAGGGGTGGATGACTCAATTCCTAAGGAATCCCTAACCCCTTAATTGGTTTGGAAAGTTGGGTACGTGTGGGGAAGGTGAGAAATAGCCCAGCACCCCCACAACACCCGGTTCATTAGAACCGGCCTCCTTTACAGGTCTTAATATTGTAGACTTCTTAAGAATAACAATATTATCCATATTACACGCAACAATTGAAATAAAGCATCGTTATATTAAAATCAAAGTAATGTCCAAGCAAAGAAAATAAATGGACACCCATCCGAGGATGAAAATATGTCCTTACATCGTTCATGTCTAAACTAAATAGGACACCCACCAAAAGGTAGAAACATGCCCTTTACATAGGTCCAAAATATAAAAAGCAATTTAAATTACATAGAACTTGATTAATGAGGTACCCACAAAGTGGAAACATACCTCTTACAACATTTGAAAATTAAAATAAATCGACAGAAATAAATAACCATTCATCATAAATAAATCATTCATCAAAGATATTAAACATCAATCAAAATAGAAAATAAACATCCATCACGAAAAATTAAATAAATCAAGCATTGAATAAATAAATCAAAGCATATAATAAACTACATAATCAAATCTAAAAGTAAATAAAGCAATAAATATATAATTTAGGGATCGCATCTTAAAATAGGATTTTAGAATTTTAGTTACTAAATTAGGGCTTTGATAAAAGGAAAGTTAAATACGCAGACTCATAAATAGGTTTGGTAACAGATTGTTATTTTGGTTTTACTCTATTGGATTTGAATGTTTAGGTTTATAAGGTTTTAAGGATTAGGTTTATGGTTTAGGAAAATGAGGGTTTTGGTTTTGGTTTTGGTTTTGAGGGAATTAGGGTTTTTAGTGTTTTGGAAAATATGTTTGGTTTTAGGACTGAAGAAAATAATTTAGAGTTTTTGTAAAGTTTTTGGAAATAAGCAAAACGATTTAAGGTTTTTAGAAACAGAAAAGTATTTTTTAGGGTTTTTAGAAATAAAAGGATCAATTTAGGGTTTTGAAGTTTTGAAGAAACAGGTTGAATGATTTAAGTTTTTTTGGAAAATAAAGAAACGAATTAAGATTTTTAAGGTATTTAGAAATAGAGGAAATCGCTTTAGGTTTTTGGAAACGAAGATCAAGTTATTACATCTTCAAAGATTGAAGTTTTGAGTGTTTAATCTTATGAATCAAATAAAGAATGAAGCTACTGTAAGAAATAAAAAGAAATTAAGAATTCAAACCTTTGTTCATTGGTTCCACCAAAAATTGCTTATTGGATGAACAAGGACAAAGGCAAGGTTGCTGCCTTTGATAGCTTGATTGCTTGCTTGCCCCTTCTCTTCTAAAAAGTCCGATTAATTTGTAAAGTTCCAATTCAAAATCCAAGTCTCGGTCCAAAGTCTGATTCCTTCCCCATTTTTTCCTCCCTTTTTTGTGTTATTTTGGTCTTATTTATATGAAATTTCCATGATTAATCTTAATTGTTTATGAAATTCAATATTAATTAGGAAAAGAAACCAAAACCAAATAGAATTGGATTCGAAAAAACTTGCATCGGAAAAATTTTGCTGGCAAAAAAAACTGCTACGAAAAAATTTTGCTGGTGAGAAAAACTGCTGCGGAAGCTACAAGCGAAAACTGGCGAGCGGGCGCTACAGGCCATTTCGTCCAACCTTTTCGCCAACAAAATTTTTCGTCGTCGATTTTTCCATCGCCGATTTTTATTTATTTGTTTATTATTATTATTTGTTTATTTGTTTATTTGTTTATTTATTTTTATTCACTTCACCATTTTTAACTAAAATAAAGATTAAAATACCACAAAAATTATTTTGGACTATAAAAAATAACGAATCGGACTGGGTCAAAAATTAAGGGTCTACAAAGACCTTTGACCAAGTAATGTGTTTGTGCTTATCTATAATTTAATAGTTCTTTCTTAAATGGAAATGATTCCCAAGTTTAGTGCGGCAACTGGAGTTGTCATGTTATAGATATGTTGATTCAAAAACGTCAAGTCTTGAGATACAATGACACTGATTTGACAAAGCTAAAATATGATTCTAAGATTAAAACATGTTTTTATCATACAAAGCCTTCAAGTTTAGAGAAGTATGTTATATTATTAAACCTAAGAGGATATATTGGGAAAAAGTGGGATCACTTATGCGTTCATGTCATGAAGGAGTTGGCAACCAAATGTGTTGAAATGGATATCTCTTGTGTCTTTAACAATGTTGGTTGGCCCCTACTACTCAAGATTTCATCTTGGAAGATAAAAGCAGATGTGAAGGCTTCTGTTGTTTTAATGCAAGACCTAAACAAGTGCTTCGGCCTACCATCTCAGTCTGTGAGTCAATGGAACCACTATAAGTATTATTCATGCATATATGAGCATATCACACTGCATTTTTTATCTTGAATTGTCTATTCTTTGCCAAAGTAAACAACAGATACACTATGAAGCAAATATGAAGGAGATATGAAATTATGAGGCATGGAAGGCTCATTGTTTAAGGAAGATCTAGTCACTTTACAAAAATGGAGATGCGTGCTTGTGCAAAGAACTAAACAAAATGCAAACATCAATTAAAGCTTATATGGGAACAAAATCATTGGTTTGAGCCTATATAGGGGGAAAAGCTTCTCTTTTCAATTTTTGAGTTTATGTATGTATAAAGCATTTTTGGACTTACTTTTAATATTTTTCCACGTAAGGGGAAAAGAGAGGATATGAGAACTAGCTAAAAATTAGCTAATTTTTTTGCCAAAGGAAGAATAATTTAATTTCATACTGTAACTCTATCCAGTAAAAATAAATTAAAATTGATTATTTATAGTTTAAGTTCAGCCAGAAGGTAACAATTTTAGTTCAATATGGTTCAGATCTTTGTTACATAATTTAATTTGTATAAAACATAATTTTATATATCTTAAGTCCTAGTCTATTGGTTAACATTAAGTTGCATGTTTAACATGTGTAATATCTAAAACCCTAACTCCCAAATCAAAACTATAAAAACCTAATTTTCTTAAAACCCTAATTTCCAAATTTAAACCCCATAAACCCTAATTATCATTTATAAATCTTAATTTCTAAATTAAAACCCTAAGAACCGAAGTTTTCAAATCAAAACACTAAAAACCATATATTAAATCCCTAATTTAGTATGTAAACCCTAAATTTGTATATTTGTTGCTTTATTTAAGATTAAAATTTAGATTTGATTATTTTACGTGTGTGATGAATTATTTTTTGATGTCCTATTTTGGTTAGTTTTGAACATTGAACATTATTGTAAGGGCATGTTTCCATCATGTATGGATGCCCATTTTTATTTGTATGTTTGTTTGGACCTTCTTTCATTTTAATACAATGAATATTTATTTATTTTAAATTTCATGTAGTATTGATGATATTTTAATAAGTTAAAAAATTTAATAATATTTAGACTGGAAAAGGAGGCCGGTTCAATTGAACCTGGGGTTATAGGGGTGCTGGGTCATTCTCACCTTCCCCATGCGTACCTGAATTTTTGAATCCAATAAGGGATTGAAGATTCCTTAGGAATCAAATCATCAACCCCTTTCTATATTCTCGGCCCTTTCGAGTGGCGACTTCATTTTCTCCTTGTAGACCCTTCATTTTCTCTATGTAGATCAAATCTAAAGGTTTAAACAAGTTTTAAATAATTTTAAGTATAAAATGATCTGATATAATATTTAAATCCCAAGAAAAGTTGGTCCAAGCCCAAATTTTGTCAAATTGGAATGCCTGATTCTCCACAGGCCCATGGCTAGGGAGAATTGGCATGGCCAATTCACCACACGCCACTAATCCGGCCATTGGTTTATGAATTTCCTAATTGAGATTTGATTTTGTCTTAACCATATTAGGGTTTTGTTTTAAACTGGATTTACCTATAAATAATGAGATTTTAATAGGAAAGGGAGGGGAGGAGAAAACCAGCAACATTGTGTGATTAGCGACCATTAGTAACTAACATGATGCAACCATGAATTAGTAATTAAGAAGGATTATCAAAATAGAGAAAGCAACCATCAAACACAGAATACTATCAAATTTATAAATCAAGATAGAGGCTATTGTCTTCATTTTTGCTTGGGCAGGATTTTAATTTGGTGTAGGTAGCAGCTTGGATCATCTTACTTAATTTGGTGGAGCCTTCAACGCAGGTCTTATCTTATAAACTTAACTTGTTTTAACATACAGTAGCTATGTTCTTTTCCTTTAAACATTTTGATTGTTTTTTTACTGTTATTTTAATCCAATAGTTTAATTACTAAAACCCAAGTTACATATTTTATTAAACCAAACCTTAATTTTTTTTATCTCATCTAGTAGCTTACTTTATATTTATTCATTTCAATTCCACAGTAGTTTCAGGTTCAATTTAAATGATTTGTTTAATTATCAAAACCCTAAATTAGATCACCCAAAACCACTTTTACATAATCATAAAATATAAAAACCCTAACATTTAATGAAATCCCAGTATGTAAAACCCTAAATATACAGAAATCAAAAACCCTAACCACAATAACCAGTAACCTAATTTAAACCATTTATATAACCAATAACCAGTAAAATTTATTTAAACTGTTTACCTTTCGGGCATTGCCCCTTTGAAACCTGCCCGTTAACCGGCTAGTAGGATTGCCGTAGACGCGACCCTCGTCGTCATGCCCTATATTTGATGAATGGGTTAAAGTTAAGATCTATTTGTAAGTTGTAATTTTTATAATGAACTTTAATTCGATTAGTTTAGCCTTGACGTACAATTATTTATGCAATAATTGGCTATTTGTTTGATTACTTGCTTTACAATGGATGATTGTTAAGTATTTATTGATTATAGTTTTAATAGACTTGAAAAAGGAATATTTCCACCTGTGGGTGCCTTATTTGTTTAATTCATTTATTTTATGTAGTTTAATTAATTTAAAGACTTTGGGATAATTGTAAGGGACATGTTTCCACCAATTCGTGGGTGTCTTATTTTATTTACTATTGTCTTAGACATTTGACATTATTGTAAGGGCATGTTTCCAATTTGTACGGGTGCTGGGTCATTCTCACCTTCCCCATACATACCTAACTTTATGAATCCAATAGGGGGTTAGGGATTCATTAGGAATGGAGTCATCCACCCCTTTTTATTTTCTAGGCCTGTCCAGGTGGTGACTCCATTTTCTCCGAGTTTAGGCCCGTGTTCTCTAAGGCCCTGAGCCTAACAGTGCCGAAGTCGCAAGAACCATTCCATATGGGAGTGGGGTGAAAATCCCCGCTCACAGTGGTGACTCCACTGGAGATAAGAGAAGTTGATTTTGTTGATCTTTATATTATTTTATTCTTTCTTATTATGATATTATCCATTGTATCACTTAGATTGCATTGTATGCGAGAGTTAGGACGCCCGTGTAACCCATATTGTGTTATATAAGGGATACAATACTTTCACTCAAGGGATGGAGATCAAGCATGGAATAAACACTCATAGCCTTGTACCTTTTGATATATACTTTCTATAGGAGCCTAAAGCTTTTAAACCCAAAGACTAAATCTCATGTAATTGGCATAGCTACTTTCCTTAGGTTTTTGCTTTTTGTTTGAATATAATTAATGTAACTTGGTTTGAACTATGGATTATTTGGTTTGTTCTTTTTCTACTATGACCTACCTATGTTGTAAGCTCAAAATAATTTTTATTCTTTTAATCTAAAAGACCAAAAATGTTTTTAAACTCTTTTTTTAAGAAGGTATTTGGACATGAAAACCTTTTAAGATAGGTAAAAAATATTTTACCTCTTGGCCTAAATACTAAGCCCAAAATTCATTTTTAAACAAACCTTTTTACAATGGGCTTTGAAACAAAATTAATTTTGACTTCTTCTAAAATTACAACTTTTGCTCAAATGTTCTTACACCTATTTAGGTCAATTATGGAATACCAAAAAGCAATTGTGGGCAATGTTTATACCAAGAATTGTTCATCATGGGCTTGTTTGTGGCATGAATCAATAATTATTTTTGCAAATAGGAAATCTATTTATGATAAACCCTTTAATTTAGTTTTAATCCACCATATAACATTAAATATATCTTTAGTTTATTCAATGGATTAAAGCCTAATTATTGGAAATTATCATGAACTGACTTTTATGTTTGAAAATACAAATTTTGATTAAAATCATCTGTGTGAATTTTTTGGAAACAAGATATGGTGAATTTTTCAAAAATAAGATATCCCATATTGGTATTTTTCATTCAACTAGTGTAGCTGCTCAGTAATTTTGTATATACACAAGTTTGTCGTCGGGTGCAGGTTTTCCAGCTCTCTTTGCATTGACTTTGCTAATTCATTCACATCAACTATTGTCTGACCGCTGGCACCGTTGCCTGCGACCAGAAGAAATAGAAATTTTATTTTATTAGAACATATCAATAATTTTGCTTATGCTTCTCATCACATGCGAATATGATAAATAAAAAGTATATCGTGAACTGCTAAATCATATGGATACATAGTACGTTAATATCTACAATAAATATAAAAAGGTACCTGATACAGTGTATTTTTTTATCATTTGCGAACAAAAAAATAAATTAACCAAAAAATTGTTTATAATACCTCCATACAAGGGATGTTCCCATCTGGGGGAACTGTTTGGGTGCTACATGACAAGATACTCTATACGTCAGATAAAGAATTATACATAGTTTATTTTATAGCATTTAAGTAAATTGGTAGTTGATACTCTATTTATCACTTTTCCAATTCTACATGACAAGATACTCTATTTATCACTTTTCCATTTCAGTATTTATCCCTACTGTAAATTCGTAGTTGATCTAATTTTCTTAAGTAAAAACTCAAATTACTACACCCATTATCTTATTAAAGAGAAAAAGTATTATAAAGTATTATAAACAATTGCACAAGGCTAGCGGAAATTAAGCCGGAAACCCTACTTTCAACGACTGCGGAAATTAAGCCTCGTAAAAGAAAAGAAATGCACATGCAAACATAAATAGAAATAAAAATAGCTCAGATCTAGCAAAAACCTTCATTCTGGTCGGTCTCGTTGAACTCCTACTCCAAAGCCCGATCAATCATACCAGCGAAGCAATTCAAATAGATCAAACTACTAGACATACAAATCAATTTAGTAAAAAAAAATAGTCAATTTTTCATCATATGGCGCTTTTCGTTCAAGTACACTAGAGAGGGTTTTATCAAGTCCCTCTCCAATTATCTCCTGCAATTTGTGCTTTAATGTAAGTACAGGATAGCTCGTTTAGACTCGAATTATACAGGTGCAGAAGCTTAGAAACTGTAAACTCATAAAAATAGACAGAATAAACGTTCAAATGTAATGAGATGGCATAAAGAAATTGAACAAAATAAACTAAATTTTTCTTTTTCTTTTTTTCTTTTCTGCTTTACTCAACATTACTTATCGCTCACAACATTATCATAAAGCTGTGATTACAAACGAAGTCCTCGAATGATCTTCAACACGCTTAGATATTACAATCGAGGCTGCCGCTGTCTTCTTCAGCCAAATGTCGCAATTAGGAAAGCTTTGTAAATACTCATGAACTTGGCAACAAAAGCTGCAAAATGAATCAACACAGCATCGTCAAAGATTCACTCATGTCAGTTTGCAAATGCAGAACATTCAACTTCTCAATTATATGGTAAATTACACAAATGAAGAAAAAGTAGAGCTATAAATAGCATGTTCTCCACACCTAAGACAACATCATGGAACCAACATCACAAGTGACAACAATTTCTAGGGGCTCTTTTTACTTCTAATTTTCTGCAAAACTAGATGGAAGTTGTCATACTCAAAATTTACAAATCAACTTAATTTCGCCAAAGAATCTTATTGTCGCATGTTCCTAAACTCCTCAAACAACATACAATGAAGTCTGAGAACATAATCAAAATTATATGAACTTACATAATATGCTGCCCAATGAGCGACCTCATGCTTTAATTCCTCATCCAATTTCTTCAATAATTCATAAAGCAGCCTCTGAGGTAGGACCAAAAACAATGTTCAATATTAAAAGTGCAAATGGAAGATGAAGAAAACTAAATTAAAAGGGACCTTTACCTTCAAAATAATCTCCGGAGGAATACAATTAATTAGCAGTTCATAAAATTTTCCCCGAACCTGAAAAAGCCTAACCACATGGAGCACTTGCTAGATCAGAAAGTTTGAATACAGATGTAGAAAGGTTAAAATTATTATTTTTCCTATCAGACATTAAAAGATATCAGATGGATAAGAACCATACTTCTTAGGACTCTGCTCCCTCATTATGTCAGCAGCTACTTCAGAAACATATTCCTCCCAATCCATGGGAGGTATTGCTTGATTACTTGTAAAAGGATACCTAAAGCGAAGGGCAGCACAGGGGAAGGAAACCATAATAAGAACCCATGAAAAAAACAATATTTAGGCTTAATAACAGTAGGATATTATGTGAAGCAAAATTATATTTCATCTCTCTCCAAGTGTAAAATTTTTATACAGCTTTCCTAGATATGTATTAAAGCATTTCCACACTCGCTGCTTGATTCTGTATCATTCTCTACTGAAATTGTAACACCAACTTCAGCTGGCCGAATTACTCGATCATAGAGAACATATCTTGCTTGCAGTAGACAGCAATTATGAATCAGAGACTGGACAATCCAATTTAATAGCAATTCAAATCTATTAAGAGCATTTGCATCCACAGAAAAGGCATTGCAGAGTCATCACATGCAATAACTGGCAGTCTTAACATGCTTTGTAAAAAATGGAAAACAAGAAAAATATCACATTGCACCTGCAGAAATAATTCCAAATGCAATAACAGAAATGATCATCTCGTACAATAACAATTTCAGCTAAATGGGCAAATATAAGATGGTCATTCCCCCGTCCTATCCTCAATAGATCTCAAGTTAAAATGCTTTAATTTTGAAGACAAACCACCATATGTTTTTAATTTGTAAATATACAGAGATAGCTATAAACATTTCATATGAAATAATTACGCTGTCAAATAATACCTTCAGAACAGCTGCAACTGTGCCTGGAGGCTTAGAAGCATCTGGTAATTGGAATATTGCATTATGTTTATGTGGATCAAATGGCTCATTCAATGGATCAAATTTTTCTACTCCAAACTTCCTAGGTACCTGAAATCCAAAACCATAAAGTTGTTTAAGCAATAAAGTAAACAGATCTCTCATTAAAAGTACTCCTAAAAGAAAAACATACACAATCAGAACACTTTACGGGTGGGTGATGGTTGGATAAGTAATAAGTGATCTTTACCTCTGCAAGCTGTTTCTCAGTCATTTCAACTCCTTCCATAAGTGTCTTAAGGAGTGGCACTGCTCCAGCAGTGTCAGTAGATGCATCAATTTTTGAATAACTGTCTTTGACAACTGAAGAAGCTCTTCCCAAATTGTCTGCAACATCTAGTAGGCTCTTGGCAAAATTCTACAGCACATTCATACAAATTTGCAGAGTAAATTTCCGGAAAAAAAAAACAATAACCAAATAACTTCTGCAAAGAATCCACATATAAACACAACCAAGCAGTAATTGGAGAGATTAATAGTTGTTAAGAAACCTGTATGGCAAACTTTTTAGAGTTCTCTGATTCTCGTTTTGTCCTTTCCATGACATTCTCCATTTCTGCATAAGTACGGAGAACTTTATCTTGCATTTTTTCAATCTCTTTGTGCTTTAATTTTAGAAGCTCTTCCTTTTCAGCCACAAGCTTCACCAAATCATCCATTGATAATTCATCCTACACCTCTGAATCTGAATCAGAAAATGCAATTCGTTTAGCACCACTTCTCCTTCTTTTGGAAGACTCAGCCATGGTTGGTTGAGAGACCGAGTTAAAACCTGATTCTTTGGTCTTTCCAGAATCCAAATATTCTGTCTTACCAGAAGGCTTTGCATCAGCATTTGTGGAGGTACCGCTATTCTCCGCAGTGTTCCCCTGATCCTTTTCACCAGTCTCAGGGGATGCTGATGAAGTAAATCCAAATTGTTGAAAGGGAAAGGAACTCAAGGCTGAATGACGAAATAAAGACACCAGGCTTGGAGCATACTGGAATAATAGCAGAAACATAAGTTTGATCTAAAAATTTTAAATCACAGAAAGCTAACAGAAATAGCCTAAAGCAATTGCGAGCGACATTTAAATCACAGGGAGAGAAAAAAGAAAGAGACCTGTTCGTTGACGTAATTTTCGAGATCTGGAAGGATATCTTGATTGTAAGGATTGACGGCTACGAGTTGCTCGACAGTGTAGGCGACTTGTTGCTGTTGTGCCCGCTTTTGAGACTCTCTCTTCCTTCCCATTTTTTGTGCTTTTGCTTCTAATGAATTCAACTCTTTTGCTAATCGATCTCACTCTTTTGCTGCAACAGATAACTACACTTGAATGCTTCAAACTCGCTAAGGTTTTTAGGGTAATGCGTTAAAGACGAAACACCTCTAAAAGACATATATGCTGCGATGGTGGGCGGAGACGAAGATGGTTGGTTACTGCAGAGAGGAGAAGAGAGGGAGCGGCGCAAATAGGAGACAGTGAGGATTCTGAGATTGGGTTAGGGCAGTACAACATTTGATACATGTGACCTCCGAAAATACCCAAAAAAATAAAAATATTCATTTTTAAAGCAAAAAAATTTAATTTTCTTTGTTAATTTTAAAAATATCATTTTTTCAAATATATATTTAATATATTAAAAATATACTTTATTTTTAAATAGATATAGATTATATATTTAGTATATCAAGTGCATATAAAAAAATAATATTTTTTTTAAAAAATAAAAATTGTGTTATACAATATAGTTTCTTTAAAAAATAAGAATTATCTATATTTATATTTATTTTATTTTGAAGTTAAATTAAAAAATATTTTAACTATATATATGATGATAAATATTAGACAGTAAATTAGTATAATAAAATATAATTTTATACTATTAATAGGTTATACTATTAATTTTACTATTTTAATTTACAAAACACAATTCATTATATTAGTAGTACTATTAGTACTGTTTATTGCTTAATAACTAATAAGTATTTATTATAACCACTAAATACGTAGATCACTTAATAAAAATACCATTTTAATTTAATAAAATATCTTAAATTTGAATTACGAATATGATTTTATCATACTCCACTTTAAGATAATGAATTGCACAAAAAAAATTAAATACTAATTTAAAATTTTATATTAGTGATAATAACTAAAATTTAATTTGTGATTATAAATTATTAAATTAATATCAGTGTAATATATAAAATATTTAAATGAAGCTATACAAATAAATCGATTTGTTGAAATCAAAATATGCTTTAAAATAATTAACAGATACTCAAATATATCATTCATGCTATATGATAAATGCAGGGAAATGAGATAAAATAAAATGCCTATAACGAAATTATGTAAAAAATAAAAATTAGTATTTTTTTTATATAAAATAAGTCTTCTAACTTATTTTAAATAATTGTAATTTCTTTTTTGGGCTCCCGCTAAAAATTTCCTTTCAGTTTTACGACGAAAATTTGTGACGGCTATTTTCTGTCGTAAATTTTCTACAGATTTGCCACCGCTTTGCGACGGATATATATATATATAGTCAAATTTTATTTTCGTCGCAAATCCGTAGCAAATGGGTAGCAAATTTGCAATGAATCTGTGACCAATCTGAGACGGTAAAAATTTTCCACAAAAATCTTTGGCGGGAGTAATCCTCGCCAACTTTAGCGACGAAACTTTGTGACGAACAATAATCCGTCGCATATTTATTACGGATTTGCAACCGATTTGCGACGGCTTTCTCAAAATTCCTTCAACTTGTTATTCTGTCGCAAATGCGTTGCAGATCCGTCGCAAATTTGTGACAAAAATTATCCGTTGCAGATTTTCGTCACAAATGACGAATATTTTTGTGGTGAAATTTGCGACGGTAATAGACGGTAGCAGATTTCCGTTGCAAGTTGCTTTTTTTAGTATTTTCTACAACCAATCTATGATGAAAAAAATTTTCACCAAAAATTATATGCGAGTCTCTCTCTCGCCAAGTATCCGCGCCAACTTTTGCGACGATTATTTACGACGGAATGATTTTCGTCGCAGATTTACTACGGATTTTCAACCGATTTGCGACCAATTTCTCAAAATTCCTCTAACTTGTCCTTCCGTCGCAAATCTGTCGTAGATCCATAGCAAATTTGCGACGGAAACAAGTCCTTCGCAGATATCCGTCGCAAATTTTTATAGTGTTAACAAGTTGTTAAGGAAGTGGATGTAGGATTGAGGTAATTCAAACTGCTATAAACTCCTTGTGTTTATTCTTCTCTAATCTACTCTGTCTTACTTTGTTCCATCTTAAATTTTCAATTTACTATCAAATCTTTAAATGTAACACCCCGATACTCTATATAAGTACTATACATATACATCGTATACATACAGTAGGTATATAAAGTATAAGGATGTCACTAGTTATCACAAATTTAAAATCTTTACTTTCATTCCAAAATCATATCATTATATTGAAATATATAAATGTACTTTCAAAAATCAATATCTTTTTGATAATAATATATATATATATAAATTACATTGTCTCTTCAATAGGTTCATTTATACATATAAATACATTCTTGTGAAAATACAATATAATTAACTGTTACATGCATGCACCACCATCTAGTTGGTCTCGAACTATACTTGCTCTCTTCGTGACATATGACTTAACTCCAGCTCCATCACCCATTTACCTGCGCGATTAACATAACCGCGCTAAGCTCGAAAGCTTAGTAGAACAAGTAAACATTAAAATATGCAATACAAAGGATACATACCTCATATGTTTAGCCTCACGTTTTATCATTTTCTTACTCTGTTTTCTTCTTTTATATATGCATTCTTCATATATTCCTATTAATCTCATATGTGATTTACATATACATATATATAACATAACCATCAAACATAGTTCAATAAATTGATAGAACCTTCATATAATGATACTTACCAATTTCATTTCATACATATCATATATATCGTTTTATACTTCATAATTGCATATTTCATATAACTTCACAAACCACATCTCCTTTCAATAATTCATTTATGTTATATAATCATATCACAACATTACATCTACTTATCATGTCATACTTCATAATATCACATCTCATTTATTTAATTCATTATCCATTATTCACCATTCATAAATCATATTTAAACAAACACAAGCATGGGCCCAAAGACACTAATATGCCATTCAACTTTCAGAGTTAATGTTTTTGTTTATATATCACATTTATCATTATCATTATCCCAACTAGGCTTCAAGGATTATGTTCAACCAAGCTTCAAGGGGAACAAAGCATGCTAAGTATCAACCCAACTTGGCTTCAAGAACAAAACCCAACCTAGCTTCAAGGGTTGTAACATCTCAATTAGGCTTCAAGGACTAGACCCAACCAAGCTTCAAGGGGAGTAAAACATGTTAAACTTCAACACAACTTGGCTTCAAGGATCAAATCCAACCTAACTTCAAGAGATTGTTACTAATAGGCATGCCACCAACAACAAAACTCTGAAAATGAATAACATATTAGACACACAATTCATTCATTATTTCATTATCAAGTTCATTCTCATTCTTATCATCATTTAGGCAAACATGCCTCAATCATCATTTACATCATCATAGCCAATCACAATGGCTTCATTCATCATCATTCTTTCAAATCTTTATAGCCAATCACAATGGCTTCATTCATCATCATTTCTCAATCCACATTTCATATTTCACCCTTAACACATATATAATCATTCATCATATCATTTGCATCATGCAAATCATATCATTCATTTTCCATATCACATACATTTCATACTTCATCTTATATATATATATATATATACATATATACATATACATAACCATTCATCATTCAAGTATACACAATCAATTGCATTATCCTATCCTCACACCTTTCACCTTTCATAACACATATATACATTGGATGCTTTCACATTTCACATATTTGATTATACCCTCATATCTTTTGTATTTCATAACATATACATTATTTATATACATATTTATCAATTATATAATAGATTACTTAATACATTTATCATCAAATGTACTAATGTTCCAAGTCATATAAATATATATATGCAAATAAGGTTTTGTACTTACCTTCAAAGAAACTCACACCCACTTAGACTTCTCTTCCTTAGATTCTTCAATATTTGGATTAGGGCCATTCAATCTCTTAAAAACCTAATCCAAAAGTGATCATACACATGAGATAATATAAATAAGAATCAACTAGAGCAAACTCAACACATGACACGCTCACCCACACAGGCGTGTTCCTGATCGTGCCCTAACTCCCCAATACAGAAACATTGACACGCTCATAACCACGGGCGTGTCACTGGGCGTGTAATACCTTATGTATCTCAAACATATTGACACGTCCCACAACATGAACGTGTTCATGGCCGTGTCAATTCTCCAAACTCACAGTAGCTATGACACGCTCAATAACACGGGCGTGTTACTGGTCGTGGCAATTCTACTGTCACACAGAACTTGTGACACGCTCAGTGACATGGGCGTGTCACTGCTCGTGTTACAAACCCCAAAAACAGAACCAACGACACGCCTAACAATCTGGCCGTGACCATGGGCGTGTCAGGCTAAAAACCCAGATTCCGATCAACACAAAACAACATCTAACAAAACACTTCTTTTAGCCATCATCCACTCCAAACAATCTTCACCAAACACACCCAAAACCATAACAAACTTACAAAAACACCAACAACACTTAAAACACACACCAATCATCATTATAAACATCATCCATGTATTAATTAATCAAATCCCCAAATTCATTAAACTAAACCCTTACTCAACAATTCATCATCATCCATATCAATTAATCATATTATCGCCATCAAATTACCAATTCAACACACACACACATAACTTACCAACAATCATCAATCACCAAACCCAATCAAATATCCACACAACTCAAAGAAACAAGAGAATCAAGAAGAAACTTACTTAAATATCTTGTCAAATCCTCATCTCCATCTTCAATCCTCTAAAAATCCTTAAGAATTTGGTGTATAAATCATCTCTCTCTCTCTCTCTCTCTCTCTCTCTCTCTCTCGTCCAAGAAGAAGAACCTCTCTCTCTCTCTCTCGTACACGAAGAAGAAGAAGAAGAAGAAGAAGAAGAAAGAATCTTCTTTTCTTTGTTCTTATCCCCAATATATATATATATAATAATAATTACTAAAATATCCTTCACCAAAACTTTCTTTCTTTATAATCAAATACCCTTTTTAGTAATGTCACAATCCACAAAATAAATATCTTCTTTTCTTGACTTTCCATTTGACCAACATATATGTTATATATATTGCCATATACACTAAATATACATTCTCTCCACACATTGCTTTCTTTTCAAACAACACATAAACATTCTCTCTTAAATTTTCTTGTCTTATCAACTTAACATATATACATTCAATCCCCTTATAACAATAATATCACAACTTCTAAGGCACAGGTTGGGATATTACAATTCTCTCCCCCTTAAATAATTTCGTCCTCGAAATTACTCAGTATAATAACACTCCATTCTTAACAATACACCATTTTAAATCTTCATATGACATTAATTGTATTCTTATATTCTGATTTCATCAAATCACATAGTTTGCACTCTCCCCCTTAGAGTCAATTATATTATTCAATTCCATAACTTGTCATGATATAAACCTTTATATCTTATTACACTTTTATCCAATATTCAAAATAACTCATTATTTTCTCAAATACCTTATCTATATACAAAAATTCCATCATCTTACAATATATTTTTGTTACATTCCATTATGACATTCAAAATATTTTATCACTTCATCTCTTTATAACTATTCTCTTAACTTTAACCTTAAAGATCATTGACTTATATCTTAATATTGATTATCCCATCATTACAATCATCCTTAAAACAAACATTTATCAAACCTTCATTGATAATAATATTCTTATTTCTCATACACTTCATTCCTTCTTTAGTATTTTCTCACTTAACATCAATACTAACACAAAACTTTTGAACTTACCTTACAGGAAATCAACTTTTTCCCCTTTTCTCATCATTATAATTAATATAATTCAATTGATTCATGTCCGTTCATCGATCCGAATATTACATTGTATACATCATTATCTATCTCTTATACCTTTTGTATAACTATTCATATTAAATCTCAATAATAATTCACAATTATAGCAAAAATCTAGATCAATTGATCTATTCTCCACAATATACTAACATCTCAATCTTGTTTGATTCAAATCAATAATTAACTTATTTAAATTTATCATGAATAACAATCCACTTCAACTTATCTTTCAATATACACATAATTTACCTTTCATTATCTCAAAACAATTCCCATCAAAATTTCATAATTATCTCATACCATACTTATTACTCATAGTTTACTCACTTAAAATTTTAAACTCATCCACTTATTTTCTTTATACCATAAACATATTCAATATAGCTTTCAATCACCTTCTGCAATTTCTTCCATTATTATCTCCTCACCTTTCATACCATTACTACACTTACAATAATTACCTTTTTCTCATATTATTTATAACTTAAAGTATTTCCCCAATTCTCTTTCCTTTCTTTTCTTTTCCAAAATTTTAACTAAATTGTTAACACAAAAATTATAAAAATACAATTCACCCATCATAACCTTTAGCCACGATTCTAGAACATAATTATCAATCTTATCAAAGCTGTATAATAACCACATTTTCTTAGTTCCAATTCTATGGATAACCAAACTATCTGGCCAACTCAATATACAATTCATATGGCCAAAGGAGATTAATGGTTACATCTAAAACTTATACATCAATACTGTGATTGTATCACAATTATCACATATTCATTCTCCAAACGTTTTCCATATTAAAAGTTAACACATTTCAACTCTATCTCAAAACAATTTACTCTTAATTATTTAATCATCATTAGCTCATCTTATATACAACAATATTATCTTTTTCCAAAAACTTCATACCTTATACTTTCTTTTTCCCTTACAATCTCTTATAATACACATATACATACAACCTTTTCTCACACAATTACCTTGAGTCCATAACATTTATGATAACTCAATTCAATTATTTCCATAACAATATTACTATCCACTATATCCCAAATCAATCCTCATTTCCATAACAATTTCACTATCCAACAATTCTCAAGTTTATTCTCGTTTTTCATTTCATCCCATAATCTTTGCGTCAATTAAGGCCTAATCTCTCTTAGGTCCACTACTACACACAATGTCATTTCCCATATCATCAAACATGCAATTGTATAACACATCCATAGATCACATTCATAATGTGATTTACTTTCCACATTTCTTACATTTTACAATTACATTCATATCAAAAAGCTCCTTCCACACTTTCTATACATGTATACATATAATCATACAATTTTATTTAATTCCTCTTTTACATATTTTCAACACAATTTAACATTTATTATTTCTCATTAAACAACCTCATTCTTATTCCTTTTTGACATAACGTAAATTATTTTTTTAACTCAACACACACACATATATATATATATTCTAACCATGATAATACTTCACAAAATCTTAATCACATTACTAAGATGATATCTCTCTCACATTTATTTACCTTTCAACATATATATAGTACTCATATATTTATACATATGTACATTACATCCAATCATATACACATTGAGTCCAATAACCTCTATACACTTTCCAAGTCTTGTTATCACAAATCTCAATTTCTTGAACCAACATTGATTCATCCACTTCTCACTATCAATCTTATCACATGACCTAACTTTGTACAAGTTTGTCAATGCAAGCGTAATCATTCTCATATTCTATAATACTCATTCCTCATAGTTCATAGATTTAACTTACATTAAACTATCGATGTTTAAATAACCTTTATCCAAGTTCCATTAACATTATAAACTCTCAACTTACTATTTTATTCAAACTTCCATTTACTCATCTTATTTTCTTAGTATCAACTTAAGAAAAACATCTTATATATATATACATTACAAAACAACCTCAAGGTATATTCTTTCACAATTAATAAAGCTCATTCAAACAAATTCAAATGTTACATCTTACCACCATTAACATGAGCTTTAACAACACTCAAGCATATCACATTTCTAACATTAAAACCACAATGTTTGCATTTAAAACAACAATGCAAACAACACCATTATATCTTCTTATTTAACCAACATCATCTCTTTTCCTTTTTTTAAAAAAAAACTTTAACTTTACATATTTCAACCTTAAATGATCAAACTTTGTCTATACCCATCAACTCATTCAATATACCACCATATTCTCTTTATTTAGCAACATATCTATTCATATCACCCATCCAACATTATTTCCTCTTTCTAGAAATCCAAACATAAGATTTATTAGAAAGATATTCAAGTTGTAGAGGAAATATTACATACTTTAATCTTGATTTAATTATTAACTCATTCTCAACTTTATTCTTCTAATCATTTCTTTTACATCTCAAGCATATCAATAATCAAAAATTTTACTTGAATAAATTCCCATTCTTGAATTTAACAATTAAACTCATATACATTTTCCCACATTATTCTTTCTTTAATTCCATTCATGTAAAACTTCATTCACACATTATTATCAATCTCATACAATTCAAATACACTTCAATTCACATAATACCACATTTGAGACCAACCTAGGTGTTAATGCATATGCATGTATCAAAAATTTCATTCTTTTCATTCTTCATTTATCATCATTTTTTTTAAACTTTTCTTTTTATTTCTCTTTAAGCTTTTCAAAATTTTCTCTTTTTAATTTTACTTAGGCCGAGAATCTCGAACCTAAGCTCTGATACCAAAATAATTGTAACACCCCGATACTCTATATAAGTACTATACATATACATCGTATACATACAGTAGGTATATAAAGTATAAGGATGTCACTAGTTATCACAAATTTAAAATCTTTACTTTCATTCCAAAATCATATCATTATATTGAAATATATAAACGTACTTTCAAAAATCAATATCTTTTTGATAATAATATATATATATATATAAATTACATTGTCTCTTCAATAGGTTCATTTATACATATAAATACATTCTTGTGAAAATACAATATAATTAACTGTTACATGCATGCACCACCATCTAGTTGGTCTCGAACTATACTTGCTCTCTTCGTGACATATGACTTAACTCCAGCTCCATCACCCATTTACCTGCGCGATTAACATAACCGCGCTAAGCTCGAAAGCTTAGTAGAACAAGTAAACATTAAAATATGCAATACAAAGGATACATACCTCATATGTTTAGCCTCACATTTTATCATTTTCTTACTCTGTTTTCTTCTTTTATATATGCATTCTTCATATATTCCTATTAATCTCATATGTGATTTACATATACATATATATAACATAACCATCAAACATAGTTCAATAAATTAATAGAACCTTCATATAATGATACTTACCAATTTCATTTCATACATATCATATATATCGTTTTATACTTCATAATTGCATATTTCATATAACTTCACAAACCACATCTCCTTTCAATAATTCATTTATGTTATATAATCATATCACAACATTACATCTACTTATCATGTCATACTTCATAATATCACATCTCATTTATTTAATTCATTATCCATTATTCACCATTCATAAATCATATTTAAACAAACACAAGCATGGGCCCAAAGACACTAATATGCCATTCAACTTTCAGAGTTAATGTTTTGGTTTATATATCACATTTATCATTATCATTATCCCAACTAGGCTTCAAGGATTATGTTCAACCAAGCTTCAAGGGGAACAAAGCATGCTAAGTATCAACCCAACTTGGCTTCAAGAACAAAACCCAACCTAGCTTCAAGGGTTGTAACATCTCAATTAGGCTTCAAGGACTAGACCCAACCAAGCTTCAAGGGGAGTAAAACATGTTAAACTTCAACCCAACTTGGCTTCAAGGATCAAATCCAACCTAACTTCAAGAGATTGTTACTAATAGGCATGCCACCAACAACAAAACTCTGAAAATGAATAATATATTAGACACACAATTCATTCATTATTTCATTATCAAGTTCATTCTCATTCTTATCATCATTTAGGCAAACATGCCTCAATCATCATTTACATCATCATAGCCAATCACAATGGCTTCATTCATCATCATTCTTTCAAATCTTTATAGCCAATCACAATGGCTTCATTCATCATCATTTCTCAATCCACATTTCATATTTCACCCTTAACACATATATAATCATTCATCATATCATTTGCATCATGCAAATCATATCATTCATTTTCCATATCACATACATTTCATACTTCATCTTATATATATATATATATACATATATACATATACATAACCATTCATCATTCAAGTATACACAATCAATTGCATTATCCTATCCTCACACCTTTCACCTTTCATAACACATATATACATTGGATGCTTTCACATTTCACATATTTGATTATACCCTCATATCTTTTGTATTTCATAACATATACATTATTTATATACATATTTATCAATTATATAATTGATTACTTAATACATTTATCATCAAATGTACTAATGTTCCAAGTCATATAAATATATATATGCAAATAAGGTTTTGTACTTACCTTCAAAGAAACTCACACCCACTTAGACTTCTCTTCCTTAGATTCTTCAATATTTGGATTAGGGCCATTCAATCTCTTAAAAACCTAATCCAAAAGTGATCATACACATGAGATAATATAAATAAGAATCAACTAGAGCAAACTCAACACATGACACGCTCACCCACACGGGCGTGTTCCTGATCGTGCCCTAACTCCCCAATACAGAAACATTGACACGCTCATAACCACGGGCGTGTCACTGGGCGTGTAATACCTTATGTATCTCAAACATATTGACACGTCCCACAACATGAACGTGTTCATGGCCGTGTCAATTCTCCAAACTCACAGTAGCTATGACACGCTCAATAACACGGGCGTGTTACTGGTCGTGGCAATTCTACTGTCACACAGAACTTGTGACACGCTCAGTGACATGGGCGTGTCACTGCTCGTGTTACAAACCCCAAAAACAGAACCAACGACACGCCTAACAATCTGGCCGTGACCATGGGCGTGTCAGGCTAAAAATTCATTAAACTAAACCCTTACTCAACAATTCATCATCATCCATATGAATTAATCATATTATCACCATCAAATTACCAATTCAACACACACACACATAACTTACCAACAATCATCAATCACCAAACCCAATCAAATATCCACACAACTCAAAGAAACAAGAGAATCAAGAAGAAACTTACTTAAATATCTTGTCAAATCCTCATCTCCATCTTCAATCCTCTAAAAATCCTTAAGAATTTGGTGTATAAATCATCTCTCTCTCTCTCTCTCTCTCTCTCTCTCGTCCAAGAAGAAGAACCTCTCTCTCTCTCTCGTACACAAAGATGAAGAAGAAGAAGAAGAAGAAGAAAGAATCTTCTTTTCTTTGTTCTTATCCCCAAAATATATATATATAATAATAATAATAATTACTAAAATATCCTTCACCAAAACTTTCTTTCTTTATAATCAAATACCCTTTTTAGTAATTTCACAATCCACAAAATAAATATCTTCTTTTCTTGACTTTCCATTTGACCAACATATATGTTATATATATTGCCATATACACTAAATATACATTCTCTCCACACATTGCTTTCTTTTCAAACATCACATAAACATTCTCTCTTAAATTTTCTTGTCTTATCAACTTAACATATATACATTCAATCCCCTTATAACAATAATATCACAACTTCTAAGGCACAGTTTGGGATATTACATTAAATTAGCCAATTCACCCCCCTCTTGGTTGCCATCTTGGGACAACAATATTCATGAAAGAGTCAGACAAAAAAAGGGAAAGCAAGTGTGGACAATTTATTCACATTTACCTGATAAGTGCCTATTTTGGCATCACCGTGGGATTGAGAAGTAGTCCTCTCTCTCCTCCTCACCGCCATCATCATCATCATCTTCTTCTTCTTCTTCTTCTTTTTCTTCTTCTTCCCATTCTTATTCTTCTTCTTTTTCTTCTTTAGGAATCCCTCTAACACCAACAGTAGATACATGGAAATTTAGAAGCCAATCCTGGATAAATTGGACATATGATGCAGCAGGTGGAAACAGCAAAGCTTCTACATCATACCCATTCCAAGCACATCTCCAGGAGTCCTCTGGCCTTGACATATTGTTTAAGGTGTTGTTTGGAATGTTTGCAGGTACCCTCCACTAGTCAGGACCAAGGAACCAATTGAATACTTATTTGCTAAGGAGCCAGCCATAGGAAACTATCCCATCAATCATTCAATTAAAAGTTTGCAAGGGTAGTGTCGCATTCATAGACGGAGTCGAGTTGGCCCGCTCGTCAACCTTCCACCAAGCAATATCCACCTGCAAAATTATACAAGAGGTAAGTTAACTATTGACAAATTTTAATGATAATGATATTTTTCTTTCTACCTTATCCCAAGTCAGATGACTCAAATGATAATAGTGGGAGTGCACATGGTGAGTGTCGGGCACTGTTACCCTACCCGACAAAAAAAAATTTAGCCTTAGGTATCTACCCTTTGTTTGGAAATACCAGGTATCCTCATAAGGTCAGGTTCATATGCCCAAAACTACAAAGACAATGAAGGTCATATTCATACAAGTCCTTTATAGAATGGCGCAAGATCTAGATCAGCAAGGGCCCACAGCACTAGTAGATGAATGGAAGACTTTGTACTATACAAGATGGTAGTCCTATTAAATATAACAAGAGCCTTCTAGCATACCGTTTGACCATTTCCCCATGAACCGGTTGGGCATAATTCATCCAATACTCACAAGTTGGTTCATATTTTTATCTTTAATGGTTCTTTTAATGAAGGTTCTATGCCTATTAGTTGTCAAATTTCATTGTGTGTTAAGATGTTATTAGTAAAAGGGGCTGAGATCCCATGACATCGAATGCCCATTATTATAAAAAAGTCAATCGGTTTGATCATCATCTCCCCCTCCGGCAAATGAAAAGTGTGGGTGGTGTCTATCCACCATTCTGAAACGGCCTGGATAACTATTCTGTCAATCTAGAATCCTCGCGATGGCAATTGCAGAATGAAATTTTCAAAACCACACTCTCGGATCATCTGTTTCAGTCTAGAAGACACTTGATTATACCATTGGCAATTTTTATAGATACACCCCACCATGAATGACATAATTGTAACTTTGTCAAAAAATAGGTAAGTCAATGCAAGGTAAGTAAGTAAGTTATAAAAATTTATTTTTAGCACTTTAATAATTTTTTTGCATTAACTCTAGTATTTTTGCTTTAAATAATTTATTTTAATTTTTCCTGCTAAAAAAAGAAGAAAAATTTTTACATGAATTTATATCAAGTCTGTTCATTTTCTAATAAATTTTTACTAAATAGGTCCTAGAAATTTATTTTATAGCACATTAATATCATGCATAATTATTTTTCTATTTAGAAATACAGTTGTACTAAAAGTTATGTGCTACTAACTAATTAAATAGCTGCAAAATAATGCTTACATCAGTCTTTTCGCCTGCACTGTGATGAACCTGCATCCTATCTAAAAGAGAGACCATTCTAGAAGAATGTTTCATCTGCTCCATTTGCAAGACTCCAGTCTTTAAATGAAATTGGAAGCATAAAATGAAGCAGCTAAAGAACAAAGAATTTTGAATAAAAATGAAATGGTGAAGGAATGGCTAAATTGTTGCTATTTAATAGGGAAAAGTAATCCAATTTTTTTTAAAAAAAGTAAAGTGTAGTGACAAAAAAGAAAAGCAAAGGAAAAACATAAACAAATAAGAAAAGAAAAGAAAGTTATCTAATACCTTTGGCCATTATTGACTACAATGAGCAAATTTCTGAATAATGCAACTGATCTCAAACTCATGAGAAGATAAGATATTCATCAGAATTACAGAGTTACATACACACAATAAATTGATATTTATTATGGGTCAAAATTTATGCATGTAAAAAAATATTTTTTACTAGTAAGAATATTTTTCCACGTAGGGGCAAGAGTATATAGGGGAAGATACCCAGCACAACATGCAGTTAAAAAATAGCCAAAATTCTGTTGACTTTTGACATTAATTTCTTGCATATATAGTGGGTCCGTAACCCAAATCAACTCAGATATGTGGGTCTAGAACCCAAACCAGCTCAAATATATTAGTCTAAAACCCAAGTCAACTCAGATATGTTGGTGTAGACTCTTAATTTTTTACCAAGTCCAGTTTAATATTTTAAAACAAGTATAAAATAAGTTTTGTGGTATTTATTATTTATTTTAATATTTATTATTTATTTTAATAATATAATACAATATAATATAATATTTTATTTATTATTTATATTATTTATTTTATTTGTTATTTATTTTTAATAATATAAATAATTATATAATATTGATTTTTAAAATATATATAATAATAAAAAAAATTGGAAAGACCAATCAATGAGCGGCCCACTGCAAGCTAGTTTGCCGCAACCGTGGCCTGTGGTGAATTGTGCAGTGCCTAATAAATCCTCGCAGCACTTGCACGCCCTATCCTCACAGGCCTGCAGCAATCCTCGCAATTGGCCCAGGTGCTCCTCGCAACGCCCTAGAGTGCAGGTCCCAACTGCCCTAGCTCCCCAGCACGTAGGTCCAATGCCCAGCAGCCATTGCCCGTGGGCAATTTCTGCCCAAACCTTATTTTACTCTGTTTTGAATTTTTTTCCTTAACAATCTATTATTTCCTTAACCAATTAGTTTTAGGTTTTAATTTTTCCTATAGATAACACATTAAAACACAGAAACGGGACGACACAATTATTCAAGAATTATTGAATGATTTTTTTTTCTTTTCTTTTCTTCGTGCAGAAACATAGGCAATAACAAACATTGAGGACTTTGGCTTTTGGCTGAGAATTAAGATTTTTAAGAGAATTAAACACAGAGGGGATTTATTTTTCTTTCGGCTGAGATGATTGGGACAACAACAATTAAAAAGAAAAGAGAGCAACAGACTTTAGATTGAGGCTGAGAACGGAGCAATGATTTAATTTTAAATTATTATCAAATAGGGACGGAATATATGAAATACAATCAAGGTAGTAGCAAACTTTCACTGTCTTGATTTCCTTCCATCCAAGACGAACAAATTTGTTGCAAGCAAATACTTTGCATCAATGTTTAATTATTGGTGGAGTCAACAAACAAAGGTACGTCTAAAATTTAAATTTATTCAAATAAATCATATTAAGTTTTGGCGATTATTCATATCTTTCATGCAAAGCTAATATTATAGTTAATAATATTATTTTTATAAAAATCCCAAACCTTATTTTCTAAATCTTAAACCCTAAAATCTTAATTTTCAAGGGCAAAACCTACAACCTTAAAAGCTAGTTTTCAAAATTTTTAGGGGCGCTGCCCCTTGACCCCACCCGATAACCGGTGTATGGGCTCATTGAAGGGGTCAATATTTATTTGCGTATTATAAGTCTTTATGTTTAACTTCATTTATTTTAAAACCCTAATTTAATTATTAAAATTTTAAAACCTTAATTTAATATGTAAACCCTAAACTTATACATTTATTGCTTTATTTAGTTTTGGATTTGATTATGTAGTTTATTATATGTTTTGATGATTGATTATTTTTATTTCAATGTTTGATTTGTTTAATTTATCATGGATGAATATTTTCTTTATTATTATTTGTTTACTAAAATTGTAAGATCCATGTTTCCATGATTGGGTACCTCATTAATTAATTTTCATGTAATTTAAATTATTTTCATATTTTGGGATTAATGTGAATGATACGTTTCCACCTTTTTGGTGGTGTTCTTTTTAGTTTTAAACATTGGACGATGTAAGGACATATTTTCATCCTCGGATGGGTGTTCATATATTTATTTTATTTGAAAATTACTATGATTTTTAATAAAGTATTTGTCTATTCTTATGATTGATTGTAGTATGGATAATATTGTTGTATTTAAGAATTTTATAATATTAATACCTGAAAAGGAGGCCGGTTCTAATGAGCCGAGCACTGTGGGTGTACTAGGCCATTTCTCACCTTCCCTATGCATATCAAACTTTCTGAACCCATTAGGGGGTTGGGGATTCCTTAAGGAATCGAGTCATCCACCCCCTTCTATTTTTTCGGACTAGTCCAGGTGGCGACTATATTTTCTCAGGTTTAGACATGTGTTCTCTATGGCCCCAAGCCTAACAGTGTCAAAGTCGCAAGAACCATTTCACATGGGAGTGGAGGCAAAAATCCCTGCTCACAGTGGGTCCATACCTAAACCAATTCATGGGTCCATAACTCAAATTAGTTCAAACTAATTCATGGGTCCAGAACCCAAACCAATTCATAGGTCCAGAATCCAAACCAATTCATAGGTCTAGAACCTAAACCAATTCACAGGTCTAGAACTCAAACTAGTTTAAATTAATTAATGGGTCCATAACCCTTACAATTCACAAGGCCAAAACCCAAAACCAATTCAAACCAATTCATGGGTTTAGAACACAAACCATGATGTTTCAGGTTCAAAACCCAACCTATAAAAGTAACTCAGATTTGTTAAGACATCCATGTTTTCTGAACTAGATTGGAGTATCCAGCTCAAAACCCATCAAAAAAAATTATTTTTCAATTTATGAATAAATTCAATACAATTCAAGTAGGGGGTAAGACTGTAGACCCTTAATTTTGGCCCAGTTCGAATTCGATTCTAATTAAAAAGACTATATCAAGTTTGGATTCAATAGAAAGGCAAGAATTAAATCAATTCAATTTTTTTAAAGTTTGAATTAAGTTTGGTCCAATGATAAAATTAAAGTTTAGTCGATTCTTAAAATACAGACCAACTCGATTCAGTTTGACATGCCAAATTTGAAATGAGCTATGCTCATAATGAATTAGACATGCCAAATTCGATATGAGCACAAGGTCATATTGAATTGACTAGGCCAAATTTGACATGAGTCCAAAATTCCTGCTTAATTCAGTTTTCATGGAAATTTAGGTATCCTAGTTGGGTTTAAACTCGAAGTCATTCAAATTAGTGAGCCAAAAAGTTGGTCAAAATGTTGCTTATCAATACAAAGCTACAATCAACAAAAAGGTATCAATAATCAATAAGAAAGATAGAAGTTGTCGTGAGCAATTAACATATATAATTAACAACCATGAGCCACAAAAGAAAATAGAGAGACACATAAGTAGTAGCCATTAAAAGCAATATTTTAGAAACATAACTGAGAGAAATAGCCAAATAGTATGAGAGTTAACAAACAATCTTTGGATTGTTTGAATAGTGGTCATGATTATAAATTAAACACCTAATAGAAAGAAAGGCAGAAAGCTAAATAAGGAGAATCAGTGAGCTTGGTTCAATAGACACCTTGGTGCAGCCAACAATGCATGTTTTATTATTTCATGAGTTGCTTTGAATTAATCATCCTCATTGTTAGTTGTTAATTGTTTGGATTTTGATTGCCCTAAAATTGTAACACCCGAGACCAATTCATCTAAATCAATTATTTTCTAGCTTTGTGAACTTATTATTGTATTAGGAGACATTAATTCAAAACCCTAATCCATGATTTGAACCCTAACTCATATGATCAAACCCTAAATCATGTAATTAAACTTTAGTTTGCCTATTAAGCCTAATATTGCATGATTAACCCCATGTTAAAGATTGGAACTTTAATTTTGCTATTAAAACCCTAATATTAGGTGTAATCCCTAATCTTGTAACCCTAAACACTAATTGCACAATGAGGCCTTAACTTGATATTCAAAACCCTAGTTTTAAATCTAAAATCCCAAGTTCATTCCAAAACCCTAGTTTTAGGTCAGAAAACCCTAAAATGTAGGTTAATCCTAGTTTTTAGGACTTAAACCTAAATTAGATACCAAACCATAATTTTATTGAAGTTTAAATTTTAGGATTATTTTAGTGATTACTTAGTGATTATTTGTATGTTTAAATAAGTTGTTTCTTATGAATGGTTAAATTGTATTTTCTTCATATTGTATAGATTTTGAGGAAAATGTAAAAGGCATATTTCAACTTATGGGTATATTATTTATTAAGTTTATATAATTAATTTATATTTTTGGATTATTGTAAATGACATGTTTCTACGTTTTGTGGGCTTCCTATTTTATCTTTTTTTATGGACTTATAGATGGTTGTAAGGGCATGTTTCCATCTTATATGGATGCCCATTTTGTTTGGTTGTTTAATTTATAAGGTAATGAATTTTATTTTTTTAATTTCATGTAACATGAATAATATTATAATAATGTAAGAATTTAATTATGAGCGGGGATTTTTGCCCCTACTCCCAGTGGAATAGTTCTTACAACTTCAGTACTGTTAGGCTCAGGTCCTTAGAGAATGCGGTCCTAAATCGGGAGAATAGGAGTAGCTTTCTAGATGATCGGGAAGATAGAAAGGGGTGGATGACTTGATTCCTAAGGAATCCCAAACCCCCTATTGGGTTAGGAAAGTTGGGTATGCATGGGAAAGGTGAGAATGATCCAACACCCCTATAACACCTGGTTCATTGGAACCGACCTCCTTTTCAAGTTTAAATATTATGAAATTCCTATTTGGTTATGATATTATCCATATTACATGCAATTAAAATAAATGAACATCCATCATATTATATATCATACAAATAATTAAAAATAGGTACCCATGCAAGATGGAAATATGCCCTTATAACCATTCAAATGTCCAAAAAAATAAATAAAGGAGGACACCAACCAATTGGTGGAAACATGTCCCTTACAACATCCCAAAATCCTTATAATTAAAATACATAGTTAAAATAAGGCACCCATGAAGTGAAAATATGCCTTTTGCATCTTCAATAAAAATCAAAATAACAAATAATCATAACTTAATAGTTCATGACAAACAATAAAATTACATGGTCCATCGTAAACGAATAACAATAAACCAACTAATTAAAATTAGAGTTGCACAATTAAAATAAGGTTAGATTTCCAAACTAGGGTTTTTACTTATCAAATTAGAGGTTTCAAATGAAATTAGGGTTATAGGGTTTTAGTTTGAAAGTTAGGGTTTTGGTTTGAGAATTGGGGTTTTACGGTTTTAATTTTGGAATTAAGGTTTTGATTTGGAAATTACGGTCTTAGGGTTGTAGAATGTAAATTAGGGTTTTAGGGATTTAATTGGTCAAATTAGTTTTTCGTTTGGAAAATAGAATTTTAGGGATTTAATTGTTCGAATTATGATTTTTATTAGATATAGGGGTTTTAACCTAAATTAGGGTTCAATATGTAATTCTTGTGTTTTTCAAGCTAACCTCGGGATTGACCCTAAAATTAAAATCCAAAATGCAAGATTGTGGTTTAAAAATACTAATTAAGATTAAAACATGCAAAGTTAGGGTTTATAATATAGGACCATCCCAATTTAATATGGTAGTCCCACATCAAATTGGGGCATTTTAATTTGATAGGGGCTGTCTCAAATAAATTGGGGGGGGGGGAGGTCCTATATCGAATTGAGCCTTCCCTAATTTGATATGGAACCCTAATTCGACATGGAAACTGATTTGGTGGACTACATACTGAATTAGGGCAATCCTAATTCAATATGGAACTTATGGATTTTGATTCCATGTCGGATTAAAAGAATTTGAGTCTGACATGCTCACGATTTAGGTAGAATTAAAATCAATATAATTTGATATGCCTCAGGAATCCATTTTTAAAATGGGAAGTTTTAAAAAGTTTAACCTGAGATACTCTTTTATAAATATAGGTTTTGAAAGAGAAGAGAAGAGGACACCCTCCAGCACGATTGAAGTATCACATAGCAACTAAACGATAATCAAACAGAAAATGAAAAGTGATCTAATACAAAGAAAGTATCATCAAACAAGATAGTAGCTTACTATCCTGACTTCATTCAACCAAGAAGTACGAGGTTGGTGCAAGTAAAAGAGTTGTATCAACATTCAATTTTGGTGGAATCTACAAATGGAGGTGTGTTTTTCTAACTTAATTCACTTAAATTTGCAGTAAGTTAACCTATTATTATTTCATCCATCAAATTGTCTTGGTTTTAAGTTCATTCTTTTAATTTTAATTTATACACAAATACACAGTAAGTATAGTTGCTGCTTTTTATATTTGTATACCCAATAACTCATTTCATTAAATCACCATAGCACTAGAATTATTTAGACAATGTTTTAAATGTCCAGTAGCCATATTACATATAGGTTTTTATGAAAAATCCATATTAAAGTAGTTTTAGAGTCTTTTTTTTATATAAACCCTATTTTGTGCTCTTAAAGACCAATAACCCCAAAGCATGTCTTCTCTAATTTACAAAACCATAATCTATGTCCCAACTTCCAAAAATCATAAATAAGTCTTCTAAATAGTCAACAAACCTAAAACCCTAAAATCCAAAAATAGTCAGTAAACCTAATTCAAAACCCTAATCCCAACCCTAATTTCAAAAATCCAACCTAAACCCTAAAAATCCCAATTTTATCTAAAAACCCTAATTCTCAAATTAAAACCCTAAAAACCCTAATCTTGTTTTCAAAACTCCAAAAATCTCAATTTTTATCCATAAACCCTAATTTTATCCTAAAAATCCTAATTTAAGATATAAATTCTTTAATTTTTATATTCGTTGCTTTATTAAAATTTAGATATGATGAATGATTTATTAATGCTTTATTTTTATGAATAATTTATTTATATTTTGCTCATGATGAATGATTAAATGATTTAGTTTGATTAAATATTTAAGTTTTAAAGATGTAAGAGATATGTTTCCACTTTGTAGGTACCTCATTTTTTAAAGTTTAATATAATTTTATTTACTTTAAGTTTTGGATTAATGTAAAGGGCATATTTCCACCAAATGGTAGGTGCTCTATCTTATTTATTTTATTTTTGAACATTGGGCATTCTAAAGGTCATGTTTCCATCTATGGATGGGTGCTTATTTTGTTTGTTTCATTTTAATAAAGTGATGGATGTTTATTTATTTTGATAATCGCATGTATTGTGGATAATATTATAATATTTAAGAATTCAATAATACTTATACCTAAAAAGGAGGCCGATTATTATGAACCGAGCGTTATGGGGGGCTGTTGGATCACTCTCACCTTCCCATACATGCCCAACTTTCCAAACCCGATATGGGTTTGGGGATTCCTTAGGAATCGAGCCATCCACCCCTTTCATTCTTTCCGGCCCATCCGAGTGGCGTCTCCATTTTCTCCGCTCACATGGGAGTGGAGGCAAAAATCCCCGCTCACGGTGGCGACGCCACTGGGATAAGAGAAATTGATTCTGTTGGTCTTTATATTATTTTATTCTTTCTTATTATGATATTGTCCATTGCATCATTTAGATTGCATTGTGTGTGAGAGTTAGGATGCCAGTGTAACCCGTGTTGTGTTATGTAAGGAAAACAGTACTTTCACTCAAGGTATGGAGATCGAGTATGGCATAACCACTAATAGCCTTGTACCTTTTGGATATAAGCTATGGGAACCTAAGCTTTTCAACCCAAAGACTAAAGCTCATATAATTGGCATAGTTACTTTCCTTAGATTTTTATCACAAATGCTTGTTGTTTGACTATGATTAATATATCTTTGGTTGAACCATGGTCTATTTGGTTTGTTCTTTTTCTAATATTACCTAATTATATTATAAGCTCAAAATAATTTTTTTCCATTAAATCAAAAAGACCAAATTTCAAATTTCAAAATTTTTAAGAAGGCCTTTGAACATGAAAAGCTTTTAAGATGGTGTGAGTGGGGATTTTCGCCCACACTCCCGGTGGAATGGTTCTTGCGACTTCGGCACTGTTTAGGCTCGGGCCTTAGAGAACACGGACCTAAGTCTGGAATAAATGGAGTCGCCACCCGGACGGGCCGGGAAAAAAGAAAGGGGTGGATGACTCGATTCCTAAGGAATCCCCAACCCCTTAATGGGTTCGGAAAGTTGAATATGTGTGGGGAAGGTGAGAAATGGCCCAGCACCCCCACAACGCCTGGTTCATTGGAATCGGCCTCCTTTACAGGTCTTAATATTATAAAATTCTTAAATATAATAACATTATCCATATTACACACAATAATTAAAAGAAAGCATCAATATATTAAAATCAAAACAATGTCCAAACAAAGCAAATAAATGGACACCCATCCAAGGATGAAAACATGTCCTTACATCACATGCCTAAATAGGACACCCACCAAAAGGTAGAAACATGCCCTTTACATAGGTTCTAAAATAGAAAAGCAAATTAAATTACATGATGTTTAACTAATGAGGTACCCACCAAGTGGAAACATACCTCTTACAACTTTTGGAAATCTAAATTAATTGATAAAAGTAAATAATCATTCATCATAAATAAATCATTCATCAAAGCTATTAATCAAAATATAAAATAAACATCCATCCATGATAAATTAAATAAATCAAGTATTGAAATTAAATAAATTAAAGCATAAGAAATAAATCAAAGCATAATCAAGTATGGAATTGAATAAAGCAAATAAAAGTCCAATTATGGCTACTATAACTTTTTATGGAATTAAAATAAATTAGGGTTTTATGTTTTAAAAGGATTAGGGTTCATTATTTTAGGTTTTCAAAGTTGAATTTGGATTTGATATTTTGGAATTTAGGGTCTCGAATGGTAATTTTAATCTTAGGGTTTGGAAGACAATTTAATATTTTATGAAATTTTATGAATTTAAACAAGTGAATTAAAGTTTTTATAACTAGAAAAGATGTTTTAGAAGACTTTTTTAAGGAAATAGAACCTACTTTAAAATTTTAAAAAAAGCAGAATTTACATCTTAGTTTTGTTGAAAAATATGTTCAATTAGAATTTTAAGATTTTTAAGAAGAAGAAATAACAATTTTAAGCCTTTTGGAAGATAAACTAACGAAATAAGGTTTTTTGGCTTTAGAAAAACTAAATTAAAGTTCAAAGGTTTTTAATTTTGATTTCATAAATTTGCTACTGTGTAAAAAAAATAATTAAAGAAAATTAATTAACACATACCTTCTTTTGATGATTTCTCCAAAAACAATTCTTCTTGGATGAACTAGCTCCAAAGACAAGCCTTTTTTTGCCTTTGAATCCTATAAATCATGCTGCTTCTATTCCAGAAAAGAGTTGAATTGAATTTCTTCTTTTCCTTCCTTGATTTGGTTTCAAATTTTCCAAACTACTCTTGGATTTTTGCCTCCTCTTTTTTAATTGCCTTTGGTCTTTATTTATAGTGGTTTGAGGTTGTTTATTCCTAATTAGTTAAGGTAAGTAATATTAATAATAAAACAAAGAAACCAAAACCTAATTGGATTGGATTTCAAAAAATTTGCGCTGCCAAAAAAAACTGCTGCGGAAAAACTGCGCTGGCAAAAAAATCTGCCGCAGCTGGCTGCGGCAGCGCGCGCGGAGCGGGCCCGTAAGCTATTTCGCAGGCAGAAAATTTCTGTGTGTGAAATAGATGGGCTATTTAGCAGGCAAAAAATTTCTGCGTGCGAAATAGCACAGTGATTTCGCCCGCAGGAATTTCCTGCTGGCAAAATGCCCACGGGCCCATGCCCACAGGCCCGCGCAACTGTTTTTTTGCTGCCGATTTTTTTACTCCAATTTTTATTTTTATTTTTATTTTTTGATTTTTATTTGTTTATTTTTATTTTTTATTAATAAAAATTAGATATTAAAGCAAAAATTATTTAACAAATATTATTTTGGACCAATTAGACAACAAAAATCATTTTATACTAAATAAAACATATTGGACCGGATTGGGTCAAAAATTAAGGGTCTACAGTTTGCCCCCTGCTTGAATGATCTGAAACATTAGTGAAAGAGAGTGAAAAGCAATACGACTTAATTTTTGATGAAACGGTTGAGGTTTTGGGTTCTGGACCCGGTTCGAGTTCTGGACTCAAGGATAATTTTAGGTTCTTGACCTAAGGAAAATTTGGGTTCTGGACCCCGTTCGAGTTCTGGACTCAAGAATAATTGTAGATTCTAGACCTAAGGAAAATTTGGATTCTGGACCCGGTTCGAGTTCTGGACTCAAGGATAATTCTAGGTTCTGGACCTAAGAAAAATTTGGGTTCTGGACCCAGTTCGAGTTCTGGACTCAAGGATAATTCTAGGTTCTGGACCTAAGGAAAATTTGGGTTCTGAACCCGGTTTGAGTTCTGGACTCAAGGATAATTCAAGGTTCTAGACCTAAGGAAAATTTGGATTATGGACCCGGTTCAAGTTCTGGACTCAAGGATAATTCTAGGTTCTGGACCTAAGAAAAATTTGGGTTCTGGACCCGCTTCGAGTTCTGGACTCAAGGGAGATTCTAGGTTTTGGACCTAAGGAAAATTTGGGTTCTGAACCCAGTTTGAGTTCTGTACTCAAGGATAATTCTAGGTTTTGGACCTAAGGAAAATTTGGGTTCTGGTCCCGGTTCGAGTTCTGGACTTAAGGGAGATTCTAGGTTCTGGGCCTAAGAAAAATTTTGGGTTCTGGACCCGAGAGATTTGGATACTCGATCCTAAACTAGACTTGGATACTCGATCCTATCTGGATTCGGATACTCGATCCTAAACTGGATTCGGATACTCGATCCTAACTGGATTTGGACACTCGATCCTATCTGGATTCGGATACTCGATCCTAAACTGGATTCGGATACTCGATCCTAACTGGATTTGGACACTCGATCCTAAACTGGATTGGGATACTCGATCCTGACTGTATTGGGATACTCGACCCTAAATTGATTTGATTTGGGTACTTGGACCCAAGATTGGGCACTTGGATCCGAGATTGGGCACTTGGACCCAAGATTGGGTACTTGGACCCGAGCTTGAATTGATTTGGGTACTTGGACCCGGGATTGATTTGATTTGGGTACTTGGACCTAAGATTGGGCACTTGGATCCGAAATTGGGCACTTGGACCAAAGATTGGGTACTTGGACTCGAGCTTGATTTGAATTTGGGTACTTGGACCCGAGAATGGGTGCTTGGACACGAGATTGGGTACTTGAACCCGAGATTGGGCACTTAGACCCAAGATTAGATTTGATTTGGGTACTTAGACTCGATATTGGGTGCTTGGACCCGAGATTGGGTACTTGGACCCAAGATTGGGTGATTGGATTTGATTTGGGTACTTGGACTTAGGATTGAGTTTGACTGACCTTTTATCATTTGAGAAATCTGACTGCTCCTGCTGTTTTATGCATTGTGATTCTTCACCATCAAAATGGATCTTCATCCTTTGAGATCGGGTCTTCACCCTTGAAAATGGATCTTCATCCTTTGAGATCGGGTCTTCACCCTTGAAAGTGGATCTTCATCCTTTGAGATCGGGTCTTCACCCTTGAAAGTGGATCTTCATCCTTTGAGATCGGGTCTTCACCCTTGAAAGTGGATCTTCATCCTTTGAGATCGGGTCTTCACCCTTGAAAGTGGATCTTCATCCTTTGAGATCGGGTCTTCACCCTTGCAAATGGATCTTCATCCTTTGAGATTGGGTCTTCACCCTTGAAAGTGGATCTTCATCCTTTAGACTTCGAGTCTTCACCCTTGGAAATGGATCTTCATCCTTTGAGATCGGGTCTTCACCCTTGCAAATGGATCTTCATCCTTTGAGATCAGGTCTTCACCCTTGCAAATGAATCTTCATCCTATGAGATCGGGTCTTCACCCTTGCAAATGGATCTTCATCCTTTGAGATTGGGTCTTCACCCTTGAAAGTGGATCTTCATCCTTTAGACTTCGGGTCTTCACCCTTGGAACATGGATCTTTATCCATTGGAGGTCAGGTCTTTACCCTAGCTTCAGCTCTTTTAGCTGAACTGATCTTTCATCTTTTGCCTCTTCATTCTTTTGATAGTTTTAATGTTCCATTCTTTTGTTCTTCCTTTTTGCAAAAATTTAGCTATTTTTAATTGGACCTTAGATCCTCTCCTTGCCCCCCTGTGTGGCAAAATATTTGTATGTGAGTTTAAAAATATTTGGTATATAAACTCAAAAAATTGAAAAGGAGAAACTTTGCCCCCTGTGTAGGCTCAAACCAAATATTTTATCCATGCAAGCTGTGATTGATGTTTTTGCCGTCCAGTTCTTCGCACAAGCACATACTTCTTCTCTTTGCAAAATTACTGGAGCTTTCTCAAGCAATGGGCTTTTCATGCCCCCCTGATTTGACATCTTCTTTTGATTCTTTACTTCGCAGGGTATTTGCTGTTCACTTTGATAAAGAATAAACAATACAAGACAAAAAAGTGTGATGTGATATGCCCATGTATGCATGATATGCATGAATAATACTTAGAGTTGTTCCATCAACTCATAGACCGAGGTGATCAACAGAAGTGTTCTCATTGGTTCCTTTTTGACGCTTGTTCAAGTCTTGCTTTGGAATGATCAAAAGCTTTGCATTTGTGGCTTTTATCTTCAAGATACTGAAAACATGGTGGAGACCCTAAGCAGCTGAGTCAGGGATGCATCCATTTCCAACTATATTTCAGTATGTTTGTTGGTAGCTCCTTCATGACCTTACCAATAATCATCTCCTTTACCCAATGTGTCCTTTGGAGGTTTAACATACTTCCCTTAACTTGAAGGCTTTGTATGACAAAACATTTTTTGAAATTTTTTAATTTTCATTTTGAAATTAAATGTTGGCTTTGCCAAATCAATGTCAATGTACCTCAAGACTTGATTTTCCAAATTAACATATCTATAACATGACAACTCTAGTTACCGTACTAAACTCGGGAATCAATTCTATTTAAGCAAGAATTGTTGCACTTCAGATAGGCACATACACATTACTTGGCCAAAGGTCTCATTTGAGTTTAAATATTGACTATCTCATATGCATGCTTATCCAAACTATCTCCACTAATAGACTCTACCTACCAAGAGAGATCAACAGGTCTTTGATAGGCTTGAAATGGGGTCTATGAGGGACACGAGTTTAAATGAAGGCCATTTTGAGATTGGAGCTGGTGTGACACAATGGAAAAACCCTCACACTACAAATTTCTTGTTTGAATTTTTCGGCGGCTTGGAGTAATCTTGCTAAATTCCAAATTCTTGGCATTAATATGGATCTTGATTAGGACAGTTTATGCCCTTGCAAAAAGTTTAAGATTCAAATTCGTTTCTTTTCTTCTTTTCCCTTTTCTTTCCTCTTACTCTTCCCTTCTCTTTCTCTTTCCTTACTCTTCCCTTTCTTTTATCATTTTTTACTTCTTTCTTATAGGACTATCAAGTATAGAACTTTCAAGAACTGAATGGTCTTTCTCCTTTTCCTTTGGTTTTGATCGAATCTTTGGTTGGGTTGGACCAATTCAAGTCAAATCGTCCTTATAAACCAAATGGAAGCCTTTTGATGTCTTATGTAAAAGAGAACTTAGTTGGCTTTTTGAACCATTTTGGGTTTTCTTTTTCTTTTCTTTTTTTCTCTCTTTTTTCTTTTCTTTTGTCTCACTTTTTTTCTTCTTTTTCTTTTTTCTTCTTTTTTTCTTCTTCTCTTCTTTCTCTTTTTTTTTGCTTGGTTCTAGCTTTAAAAGAGTTGTCTCGTTTATACTAGCTTGGGCTTCCAATAATGGATGAGTGGAGTGGCATAAATCTTCTTTAACAGGGATAAATCAATTGTTACTCCGATGTTGTCTTGATAGATTGGAGATATTAGGTGAACTTCAACTACCCTTATGGTCTTGAAAACTTCAACTACCCTTATGGTCTTGGAAACTTCAACTATCTTCATGGTATTGCTTTCTTTGATCTTCTTGTCTCTTCATCTTAGTGATCATAAGACTTGTTAAAAGTATAACAATAGCTCAGGGTAAGTTATTGGGGTTATATGCCAATGAAAAGAAAGCTAAAATTTTATGAAGGCTTAAAGGGACATCTAGGGATTGATATTTAATTGGGTGGATACTAGTTGTTGGCTAACCAAACAATGCCTAGATCATCTCTCCCATAAATAAGCAGAGTTTAATTTCGACTCGAAAGCTTGTCAAAGCATGTTCTAAGACTGACTAGGACCTTAACAATGGTAATTATACAAGAGCCCTCTCTAAGTAAGCATACACAACTCAATGTTATAGAGCAATTCCCTCACCTAGCAAAGTCATTCAAGTCGTGGTGCATAAATCTATCAATTCATGAATTATCAAGATAGATTCCTCATTGGTTGAGCACTAAAATGAACAAAGACCAACAAAAATTTTGATGAAAGTAATTTATTCAAACAAATTTAAATTTGAAAAACACAATAGTTCCAAAACATTATAGAAAGTAGAATTGAAAAACAACATTCAAGCTAAGGAAAGTTTGTTGAGTTTAAGCTTCTCTTCCCTTCACATCTTCAATATTTCCATCTTGAAAGGATGATAAAACAAAATCTTCTTCCAATCCTTTTCCCACCATGAAGGTTGTCGGTGGAGGTACTATATTGAACCTTGGTAATGGATTGTCTTTGGTGTTGGGCTTATCCGGCTCAGGTAGCTTGCCACTATCAATCAAATTCTGGATCTCATGCCTCAACTTCATGCAATTGTCTATTTCGTGCCCAGGCCTTTGATGGAATTGGCAAAATGCTCTAGTATCAAAGTTAGGTGGTAGAGGATTAGGCAAAGGACGAGGAGTCAAGGGTTGTAACAATCCTTTCTTTTACAGCTTGCTAAAAACCCAAGATAGAGGCTTCCCCAGATCTAAAAATTGTCTTTTATTTCCTTGACCGGTTACATTAACATCAACTTATTTTTGTGTGCTTTGGCTACCAGGTTGATAACTCCCTTTCTCATTCCTTTTTGTTGCAAAGCGGCTCTTCTCCCTTTCCCATTCTTCAATTTGCAAACCAGCTTGGAGAAGGTCTTTCAAATCCCTTATAAGGGTGTGAGACATCCTTTCATGGAGATTAGGCAACACCCCTCTCATGATCATCCTTATTTGATCAGATTCATCGGGCCTTTTCTTGAGCAAAGCACCATCTCTTAACATAGTCTACAAAATTCTCATTTGGCCTTTGTCTAATGGACTCCACTTCCATTAAGGTAACTTCCATCTCGATATTATATCCATATTGTTGGATGAAGGCCTTGTAAAGCAAATCCCAATTCTTTTGTGTTCCATCATTTAAGGTATTGAACCAATTTTGGACAGCATGATCCAATGAGAGCATGAAGTACCTTAGAGTTTGAGCCTTAGTAGCTCGGGCAGACTGCATGGCAGTGATATACTGTTTCACATGGAGATGAGGATTTCCGGTGCCATTGTACTTTGCAAAGGATGGCATCTTGAATTTGTATGGAACTTCTTCATCTAGCTCAAATAATTTGTCAATCTCAGACATCTCTTCGGTCTTCATTTTCTTCTCAAATTTCTTTTCTAAATCAGCGATCATCTTTTCAACATCAGAAGTCTTGGTCTTTTCAATAGTTGCCTTCTCAACGACCTTTGGTTCTTTCTTCTTTTCTTGAATCTCTTGGTAGTATTGAACCCAATCATCATCATCATTAATGATCACCTTTTCATCATCAAAAACCACTTCACTAACTTTGGTCTTCCCTTTGTCCTTTGGTTTCTTAGTGATAGCAGATGCCTCGGCATGGTTTTCTAAGATTGCAGTCAATTGGTTCTTTATGGTCTCAGCTAGGGCCTCTTTGATTTCTTCCATCTTGGCATTAAGGGCTTCATCCACCATCCCTTGAATTTGTTTGGGCTCCATTGCTTTAGGTGAGCAAGTGATTGAGTCGTTGCCAGATACTTCATCTCCGGCGTAGGTCGGATTGTTGTAAGCTTTAGAACTATCATAATCCAGGGTTGTGAGCCAGAGAGGATCAATGATATGAGATGCAAATGTATGCTGGTATGCATGTATGAACAAACAATCAACAAATAAGGATAAATAGGACGTTCCTTCCAACCTCATAACATCCACACACGAATGGTGAGTCCCTTTTTCCTAGGTATATGGTTAACAAAATACCAACATGGGGTATCTTGCTTTCGAATAATTCCCTTGGACGTTTCAACTAATAGTTATATTTTCGAAAATGGAAATCAATCCATGATAATTCCCATTAATTAGGTTTTAATCCATTCAACCAACTAAAGTAGCTTTTATGCTATGTTGGATTAAAACAAAATTAAGAGATTTATTATAAATAGATTTCTCACTTGGAAAGAGTAACTAATGATTCATGCCAAAAAACAAGCCCATGGTTAATTTATTCTTAGTGTAAACTAGCCCCACAATTGATTTTTATTATTTCATAATTGATCTAAATATTTTTGCAAGCTCTTTGTAAAAAATGGTTGGGTGAAAATAATTTTGTTTCTAAGCCCATTGTAAAATATTTTAGAAAAATAGATTTTGGGCTTAGTATTTAGGCCATGGGCCAAAGAATTTATTTTTTTTATTTATTTAGTTTTTAGAAAAGTCTTATGTCCAAAGACCATCTTGAAAAATTTTGAAAATAGTTTTGGTCTTTTTGGATTTTAAAGAAAAATTTATTTTGAGCTTACAATATACTTAGGTCATATTAGAAAAAGAACAAACCAAATAAGCCATGATTTAAGCCAAGATAAATTAACCATAGTCAAACAACATGCATTTGGGGTAAAAACCTAAGGAAAGTAACTAGGCCAATTACATGAGCTTTAGTCTTTGGGTTAAAAGGCTTAGGTTCCCATAGCAAGTATATACCAAAAGGTACAAGGCTATGAGTGGTTATGCCATGCTGGATCTCCATACCTTGAGTGAAAGTATGGTATCCCTTACATAACATAACACGGGTAACACAGGCGTCCTAACTCACGCACACAATGCAATCTAAGATGATGCAAGGATAATATCATTATAAGAAAGAATAGAATAATATAAAGACCAACGGAATCAACTTCTCTTATCCCCAGTGGAGTCGCCACTGTGAGCGGGGATTTTCGCCCCCACTCCCGGTGGAATGGTTCTTGCGACTTTGGCACTGTTTAGGCTCGGGGCCTTAGAGAACACGGACCTAAGTCCGGAGAAAATAGAGTAGCCACCCGGACGGGCCCGGAAAAAAAGAAAGGGGTGGATGACTCGATTCCTAAGGAATCCCCAACCCCTTAATGGGTTCGGAAAGTTGGGTACGTGTGGGGAAGGTAAGAAATGACCCAGCAACCCACAACGCCCGGTTCATTGGAACCGGCCTCCTTTATAGGTCTTAATATTATAAAATTCTTAAATATAAGAACATTATCCATATTACACATAATAATTAAAAGAAATCATCAATATATTAAAATCAAAATAATGTACAAACAAAGAAAATAAATGGACACCCATCCAAGGATGGAAACATGTCCTTGCATCACATGCCTAAATAGGACACCCACCAAAAGGTAGAAAAATGCCCTTTACATAGGTTCTAAAATAGAAAAGCAAATTAAATTACATGATGTTTAACTAATGAGGTACCCACCAAGTGGAAACATACCTCTTACAACTTTTGAAAATCTAAATTAATTGATAAAAGTAAATAATCATTCATCATAAATAAATCATTCATCAAAGCTATTAATCAAAATATAAAATAAACATCCATCCATGATAAATTAAATAAATCAAGTATTGAAATTAAATATGTAATATCCTCATTTATGCCCTAGAAGTTTTGAGTATGTTGTTGTTATTGTGGTTGTTGATATATATATTGGGAAGTGAATGTTTGTGCATATATGTGTTAAATTGTAAGAGAAAAGAAATGGGAAGAGAATGTATATGTATATGTGTTTTGGAGAAGAAATTTAGGGTTTAGAGACAAATGTATATGTTGTTTATATGATGATATAATTAACATATACATTGGTCAAATGAAGAGTCAAGGTGATGGTTAAGTGGAAGAAGATATTTTTGGTTGTTAATGAAATTACTATAAAGGGCTTATATGAGACAAAGAGTTAGTTATATGGTTAAGGGTGTTTTGGTAATTTTCCTTGTAAGATGCATGGTGGAGATTAAAAGAAGAAAAGGTGTTTGACTTGTGCATTTTCTTCTTTCTTTCTTGAAGTGGCCGGATTCTCCATAGACAAAGAGAGAAAGAGAGGTGATCTTGAGGTTTGAAGCATTTTGAAGAAGGAAGCAAGGGTTTTGGTTAAAGATTTGTGGATTTCTTCATTTGAGGTAAGATCTTTTCTTTAATTTCTTCAATTCTTTTGAAGTGGTGTGAGAAAGGAATTAGGGTTTGTTGGTTTGATGATGAGAAGTTGAGTTGGTGAAGGTGTTGGAAGTGATTGTGTTGAGTAAGAGTTGTGTTTAGTGAAATTGTTTCTGTTTTACAATTAGTAAAGGCTGTGATTTGTATGATTTTTAATTAATTATAGAAAAATGTTCTTGAAGTGAATTTTTGATATGTTGTGCCTCTATGAGTGTAGAATGACTGAAAAATATGTTGATTCGATTTTGGAATGGTTATGAGTTTAGAAAGATTATTTTTATTAGACCTGTTCCAGCAGGTACCTTAACTGAGACAGCTATACTTCGGGATTTTTAATAAAATGTAGAAAAATCATATCCAGTCGAATTTTGGATATGTTGTTGCTTAGTGAGTCTAGTATTTGAGAAAAATAATTTGGAACCACGTTGATTGAATTTGATTTATGGAATTCACAAAGTTCAGAACTGCTGCCAGGATGCAGGGCAATTGGGGCAGTCTGGTTAGGTGAACTATTTGACCAAGATTTTGTGTTCAGTTTGATCTGAAATTTTAAAGGAATGATTTTTAGATACAAAACTAAATTCTGTAAAAATTTTAGAATTTTTAGTCAAGTAGATTATTTTATACAATTTTTCAAAATAAGGATAAAATGGAGTTTAAAACCAGAATGTACTATTCATATGAATCATATCAATTGTTCTTTGCCCTAATTGCATTGTTGAGATTGAACAATGTTATGTTATGCATTGTGAATGGTTATGTGTTTCATGAATAATATACATTGAAATTGAAATGATAATTCAAATAAGACATGATATGAGGCAATGCCATTGTGATTGGCTATGATGATGATATTGAAAGAAAGAAGGCATGTTTGCCTAAATGTGATGAGAATTTGAGAATGGAAATGGTAACTATATAATAAATGAATTGTTTGTTTAATATGTTATTCAGTTTCAGAGTTCTGGATTTGGGTGGCATGCCTAAGAAATGATAAAAGGTAACAGTCTTGCCGGGTTGAGGATCTCCTCATATGTGTTGAGTTGATGATCCAAGAGACTGGGTCTGTTACACTATGAGATATATGATTTGTAACAGTCTTGCCGAGTTGAGGATCTCCTCATATGTGTTGAGTTGATGATCCAAGAGACTGGGTCTGTTACACTATCCATGGATAGAGATACATGTATATACATTGCCTACGGGCGTGATTATTGTGACTATGAACCAAAGCAGTAACTCTGAACTCTGAATATCATATTAAATACTTGTTGGGCCCATAGGTGTCAGGGTTATATGAATGTCCTAAATAATGTTATGAGTTAATGAAATGAGATGTTGGTTATCGAGTATGATTGATTAATGTTGAATGTGGAAAGATGTTGAAATGTGGTATGCTCATATGACTATGATTTGTGAAATGCATAATTATGTGGTTAACTTTATATTTATGATATTGATCTTATCAATAACATATGTGGCATTGCATTACATTAAAGCATACCATTAGCATGTTTTATCTTACTAAGCCGTTGGCTTAGCGCGAATGTGATTCTTCGCGCAGGTGACAAGGAAGAACCAGAGAGTTCCTCTAGGCCGAGTCGAGCCTAGATTTTGAAGAGTGAATAGTGGGCTTTAAGATCGAAGACTGACTGCCAAACATGTATAAATTTTATGTGTTGTAAAACTTGAGTTTTGATGTATATGAATTTGTAAATATTGTTACTTTCCGTTGCATAGTGAACAAAGATTTTATCTGCTGTATTTCATAATAAACCTTTACTTTATTTTGTACTAGAAGTGTAAATCCTTTTTGCAGGTTGTAGTTGAGGTTATAAGGGGGATTTATTGGAAGTGTACTGAGAATGATTTTGTTTGCATTGGTTTGTGTAAAAATGTTTTCAAAAATTAGAAAAAAACCAGTTTTGTCGACACTTGGGATTGAATTTTTAGGCAAAACTATGGCAAAATTTCTATAAAAATCGGAACAAAAATTTGACTAAGTAAAAGTGGTAGCAACATTAGGATAGGGTGGCGCCTCTACTCAGCTTACACACGTAGGTCGGGAAGGGGTGTTACAATTTTTGGTATCAGAGCCTAGGTTTGAGATTCTCAACCTAGATCAATTGTAAGAAAAAGAATATTTTGATTTTTAAAGTGGGTTTTTGAGTAAAATACATGTTTTGGTATGGCAGTCTTTGATCTTTAATGAGGAATATTCTGCTGTGTTTGCAGATATAGGTAGAGATGGCATCTCATTCGCGACAATCTGTTGAAGGTAGTGCCGAGAGTATTGCTCCTGCTGAGGGAGCTAGGGTTGATAGTGTTGAGGAGGCACCTGCTTCGGTGTCGGGTAGACCAGCTGGGGAGGAGGTTCCGCCAGCCTGGTTTAGGCCTATGTTGGAAGCTATGAGACAAGCACCTGTGCAACCACAGCCACCGCCACCACCCCCTCAGCCTTCAGTACCAGTAAGGCACTATGATAAGCTAAGGAAATATGGAGCAGAGGATTTCTTTGGTACAGTTGATCCGGCTGTAGCAGAACAGTGGCTTGATAGAGTTCAGAGGGTATTTGTGCAGTTGCAAGCCACTTCAGAGGAGAAGTTTGACTATGCAAGATCTTTGCTACAGAAGGATGCCTACGACTGGTGGAAGACAGTGCCCCATTCTATGGATGATCCACCAACCTTGTCTTATGCGGATTTTCTGAGAGAATTTGAGTTGAAGTATACTCCTAGGGAGTATAAAGATGGGAAGAAAAGAGAGTTTCTAGATTTGAAGCAAGATCATCGGACCGTAACTGAGTATGAAGTTGAGTTTATTCGACTGAGTCAGTATGCTGGGGGTATCATTACTGATGAGATTGATAGATGTCGGCGATTTGAGGAGGGATTGAGGCCCTCGATCATGTGCTTAGTGGCTGGATCCAGATATCAGGATTTCTCACAGCTTGTGGCAGCAGCTCGAAGTGTAGAGCGAGCTCAAGTTATTGCAGCTGCTTCAGAGGAAGAGGTTAGGGTTAGAAGGCCCCAGTTCGAGGCAGGGTCTTCTTCTGCGAAGAGGGGTAGAGGAAGTTTTGTTCCTCAGAGTAGTAGGAGCCAGAGACCAGTGGGTAGGTCAGTGCAGTTCCAGAGGCAGAGATTTAGACCTGCAGCTTCAGTAGCGAGTGCTCCTACTCCTGGAGTTCAGAGATCCACCTTACCTGTGTGTAACCAGTGTGGTGGAAGACATGGGGGCGTTTGTTGGAGGCATAGTAGATCAGGGGTATGCTTCAGGTGTGGATCACCTGACCACTTTGTGAGAGACTGTCCTGAGAGGCAGGAGCAGATGCCAGTTGATTCTGCTGCTTCTCGAGCTAGTGTGAGGGGAGGCAGAGGAGGCAGAGGTGCCAGCCGGGGAGGTAGACCAGGATTCAGTTCTAGAGGAGGTGCTACATCCAGGGAGGGTAGACCAGAGGAGGTTGGATCTTCCCAGAGGATGTATGTTATGCAGAGACAGCCAGATACATCGGCAGTCATAGCTGGTACTTTTTCTTTATTTAATACTCCAGTACTTGCTTTGATTGATCCGGGTTCCACACATTCATATATTAGTGCATCTGTTTTGCCTGTATCTGATTTGCATGCTGAGTCCCTAGGATTTGATGTGTTGGTAACAAATCCGTTAGGGCATAGTGTGGTTGTGAGTAAGGTGCATAGAGATAGTGCAGTAGTGGTGCAGGGTGAGGAGTTCCTTGGGGATTTGATTGAGATGCCATTTAAGGAATATGACGTGATCTTAGGTATGGATTGGCTATCTCGACATGAAGCTGTGGTGGATTGTAAAAAGAAAATTGTTTCTTTGAGAACGGGTGATGGTAGAGAGGTGATAGTATCTAATGAGCAGGAACAGCTAGCCTCCTTATTTGTTTCAGCTGTTGCAGCCAGGAGGTTGATTAGAAAGGGGTGTGAAGCCTATCTTGCTCATGTGGTGGATACTAGAGTGAAGGGTTCCCCTATTGATAGCATTGCCACAGTTGCTGAGTTCCCGGATGTGTTTCCAGAGGAGTTGCCAGGGTTGCCTCCTGAGAGAGAGGTGGAGTTCGGTATTGAATTGTTGCCTGGTACCACTCCTATCTCTATTACTCCTTATAGAATGGCACCAGCAGAATTGAGGGAGTTGAAAGTGCAATTACAGGAGTTGTTGGACAAAGGATTCATTCGCCCCAGTGTTTCTCCTTGGGGAGCTCCTGTGCTATTTGTGAAGAAGAAAGATGGTACTATAAGGTTGTGTATCGATTATAGGCAATTGAACAAGGTGACTATTAAAAATAAATATCCTTTGCCTAGAATCGATGATCTCTTTGATCAGTTGAAGGGAGCGTCAGTGTTCTCCAAAATTGATTTGAGATCTGGGTACCATCAGCTGAGGGTAAGAAGTGAAGATGTTCCTAAGACTGCTTTTCGGACCAGGTATGGGCATTATGAGTTTTTAGTTATGCCTTTTGGTCTAACGAATGCACCTGCAGCTTTTATGGATTTGATGAATAGGGTGTTTAGGCCCTATTTGGATCAGTTTGTAGTGGTCTTCATTGATGATATACTGGTGTATTCACGGAATGAAGAGGAGCATGATATGCATCTGCGGATTGTGTTGCAGATTTTGAGAGAGAATCAGTTATTTGCCAAATTGTCGAAGTGTGAGTTCTGGTTGGATCAAGTTGCTTTTCTCGGACATATTGTTTCTGCAGAAGGCATCAGAGTTGATCCGAGCAAAGTTGAAGCCATTTTAAATTGGAGTCCACCCAAGTCTGTGACAGAGATTAGAAGTTTTCTGGGTTTGGCAGGCTATTACCGACGGTTTGTGAAAGGGTTTTCTTTGATAGCTACTCCACTCACCAGATTACTTCGAAAGGGAGTGAGATTTGTGTGGACAGATCAGTGTCAGGCTAGTTTTGAGCAGTTGAGAGAGTTGTTGACTCAAGCGCCTGTTCTTACTTTACCTGTTGAAGGCAAACCATATGTGATCTACAGTGATGCTTCACATAGAGGTTTGGGGTGTGTATTGATGCAGGAAGGGAAAGTTATAGCTTATGCATCTCGACAGTTGAAACCGCATGAGCTTAACTATCCGACCCATGATTTAGAATTGGCTGCCATTGTGTTTGCATTAAAGATTTGGCGCCACTATCTGTTTGGGGAGAAATGTTTCATCTACACTGATCACAAGAGTTTGAAGTATTTGGGTGTCCAGAAAGAACTCAATCTTCGTCAGAGGAGATGGTTAGAATTGATTAAAGACTACGACTGCTTGATTGACTATCATCCAGGTAAAGCAAATGTTGTTGCTGATGCCTTGAGTCGGAAGTCATTAGCTGGTTTAACTGTTTACTCGCTCTCGTTGCTTGTTGAGTTGAGAGCATTGCATGCCAGTTTTGTACCTTGTGTTGATGGTGCATTATTGGCACAGTTGCAATTAAAGCCGATTTTGTTAGATCAGATCAAAGAAGCTCAGTTGGCCGATAAGAAGATTCAGAAGATTTTTTCAGATTGCAAGAATGGGAAGACTAGAGATTTTGTTGTGAAAGATGATGGGAGTCTCTGGTTTAAGAACCGATTGTGTGTACCCGATGATGCTGATTTGAAAAGAGTCATTTTAGAAGAAGCTCATCAGTCAATGTTTGCTATGCATCCGGGTAATACGAAGATGTATCATGATTTGAGACAGCATTATTGGTGGATTGGTTTGAAGAGAGACATTGCTGAGTTTGTATCGAAATGTCTCACTTGTCAGAAGGTTAAAGCAGAGCATCAAGTTCCAACCGGGTTGCTTCAACCATTGTCAGTGCCAGAATGGAAGTGGGAAAGAGTGACAATGGATTTTGTGTCTGGTTTGCCATTGACACAAAAGAAGCATGATGCTATATGGGTGATTGTGGATAGATTGACTAAGACAGCTCATTTCCTTCCGGTTCGAATGGATTACTCTTTGGAGAGATTGGCTGAGCTGTATATCCATGAGATTGTGAAACTGCATGGTGTTCCAACTTCTTTAGTGTCTGATCGAGATCCCAGGTTTACTTCCAGATTTTGGAAGAGTTTGCATAGTGCTTTAGGTTCTCGACTGCACTTCAGCACTGCTTTTCATCCACAGACGGATGGACAGTCAGAGAGGGTGATACAGATTATTGAGGACATGTTGAGAAGCTGTGTCATCGATTTCTCTGGAAGTTGGGATAGGTTTTTACCTCTTGTGGAGTTTGCTTACAACAATAGTCACCAATCCAGCATTGGTATGGCACCGTTTGAAGCATTGTATGGCAGACGGTGTAGGACACCTCTTTGTTGGAATGAGCTTGGAGATAATAAGTTGGTTGGTCCTGATTTGATTCAAGAAACTGAAGATAAAGTAAAGTTGATTCGAGGCAGGTTAAAAGCAGCTTCAGACCGACAGAAGTCTTATGCAGATCTAAAAAGGAGAGATATAGAGTTTGATGTTGGAGATAAGGTATTTCTGAAAGTGTCTCCTTGGAAGAAAATTTTGAGGTTCGGTCGGAAAGGAAAATTGAGTCCTCGTTTCATTGGGCCGTATGAAGTGTTAGAAAGAGTTGGGCCAGTGGCGTATCGACTTGCTTTGCCACCTGAGTTGGATCGTATTCATAATGTATTCCATGTTTCTATGTTGAGGAGATATAGGTCGGATCCATCTCATGTGTTGCCATTTGAGTCTATTGAAGTGAGCCCAGATTTGACATTTGAAGAGGAACCAGTTGCTACCTTGGCACGAGAAGTGAAAGAGTTAAGGAACAAGAGAGTGCCATTGGTGAAGATTCTTTGGAAGAATCATGCAAAAGAAGAAGCGACTTGGGAAAGTGAGCATACCATGCGAGAGCAGTATCCGCAATTGTTTCAGCTTTGATATCAGGTAATTTCGAGGACGAAATTTTCTTTTTAGAGGGGGAGAATTGTAATATCCTCATTTATGCCCTAGAAGTTTTGAGTATGTTGTTGTTATTGTGGTTGTTGATATATATATTGGGAAGTGAATGTTTGTGCATATATGTGTTAAATTGTAAGAGAAAAGAAATGGGAAGAGAATGTATATGTATATGTGTTTTGGAGAAGAAATTTAGGGTTTAGAGACAAATGTATATGTTGTTTATATGATGATATAATTAACATATACATTGGTCAAATGAAGAGTCAAGGTGATGGTTAAGTGGAAGAAGATATTTTTGGTTGTTAATGAAATTACTATAAAGGGCTTATATGAGACAAAGAGTTAGTTATATGGTTAAGGGTGTTTTGGTAATTTTCCTTGTAAGATGCATGGTGGAGATTAAAAGAAGAAAAGGTGTTTGACTTGTGCATTTTCTTCTTTCTTTCTTGAAGTGGCCGGATTCTCCATAGACAAAGAGAGAAAGAGAGGTGATCTTGAGGTTTGAAGCATTTTGAAGAAGGAAGCAAGGGTTTTGGTTAAAGATTTGTGGATTTCTTCATTTGAGGTAAGATCTTTTCTTTAATTTCTTCAATTCTTTTGAAGTGGTGTGAGAAAGGAATTAGGGTTTGTTGGTTTGATGATGAGAAGTTGAGTTGGTGAAGGTGTTGGAAGTGATTGTGTTGAGTAAGAGTTGTGTTTAGTGAAATTGTTTCTGTTTTACAATTAGTAAAGGCTGTGATTTGTATGATTTTTAATTAATTATAGAAAAATGTTCTTGAAGTGAATTTTTGATATGTTGTGCCTCTATGAGTGTAGAATGACTGAAAAATATGTTGATTCGATTTTGGAATGGTTATGAGTTTAGAAAGATTATTTTTATTAGACCTGTTCCAGCAGGTACCTTAACTGAGACAGCTATACTTCGGGATTTTTAATAAAATGTAGAAAAATCATATCCAGTCGAATTTTGGATATGTTGTTGCTTAGTGAGTCTAGTATTTGAGAAAAATAATTTGGAACCACGTTGATTGAATTTGATTTATGGAATTCACAAAGTTCAGAACTGCTGCCAGGATGCAGGGCAATTGGGGCAGTCTGGTTAGGTGAACTATTTGACCAAGATTTTGTGTTCAGTTTGATCTGAAATTTTAAAGGAATGATTTTTAGATACAAAACTAAATTCTGTAAAAATTTTAGAATTTTTAGTCAAGTAGATTATTTTATACAATTTTTCAAAATAAGGATAAAATGGAGTTTAAAACCAGAATGTACTATTCATATGAATCATATCAATTGTTCTTTGCCCTAATTGCATTGTTGAGATTGAACAATGTTATGTTATGCATTGTGAATGGTTATGTGTTTCATGAATAATATACATTGAAATTGAAATGATAATTCAAATAAGACATGATATGAGGCAATGCCATTGTGATTGGCTATGATGATGATATTGAAAGAAAGAAGGCATGTTTGCCTAAATGTGATGAGAATTTGAGAATGGAAATGGTAACTATATAATAAATGAATTGTTTGTTTAATATGTTATTCAGTTTCAGAGTTCTGGATTTGGGTGGCATGCCTAAGAAATGATAAAAGGTAACAGTCTTGCCGGGTTGAGGATCTCCTCATATGTGTTGAGTTGATGATCCAAGAGACTGGGTCTGTTACACTATGAGATATATGATTTGTAACAGTCTTGCCGGGTTGAGGATCTCCTCATATGTGTTGAGTTGATGATCCAAGAGACTGGGTCTGTTACACTATCCATGGATAGAGATACATGTATATACATTGCCTACGGGCGTGATTATTGTGACTATGAACCAAAGCAGTAACTCTGAACTCTGAATATCATATTAAATACTTGTTGGGCCCATAGGTGTCAGGGTTATATGAATGTCCTAAATAATGTTATGAGTTAATGAAATGAGATGTTGGTTATCGAGTATGATTGATTAATGTTGAATGTGGAAAGATGTTGAAATGTGGTATGCTCATATGACTATGATTTGTGAAATGCATAATTATGTGGTTAACTTTATATTTATGATATTGATCTTATCAATAACATATGTGGCATTGCATTACATTAAAGCATACCATTAGCATGTTTTATCTTACTAAGCCGTTGGCTTAGCGCGAATGTGATTCTTCGCGCAGGTGACAAGGAAGAACCAGAGAGTTCCTCTAGGCCGAGTCGAGCCTAGATTTTGAAGAGTGAATAGTGGGCTTTAAGATCGAAGACTGACTGCCAAACATGTATAAATTTTATGTGTTGTAAAACTTGAGTTTTGATGTATATGAATTTGTAAATATTGTTACTTTCCGTTGCATAGTGAACAAAGATTTTATCTGCTGTATTTCATAATAAACCTTTACTTTATTTTGTACTAGAAGTGTAAATCCTTTTTGCAGGTTGTAGTTGAGGTTATAAGGGGGATTTATTGGAAGTGTACTGAGAATGATTTTGTTTCCATTGGTTTGTGTAAAAATGTTTTCAAAAATTAGAAAAAAACCAGTTTTGTCGACACTTGGGATTGAATTTTTAGGCAAAACTATGGCAAAATTTCTATAAAAATCGGAACAAAAATTTGACTAAGTAAAAGTGGTAGCAACATTAGGATAGGGTGGCGCCTCTACTCAGCTTACACACGTAGGTCGGGAAGGGGTGTTACAAAATAAATTAAAGCATAAGAAATAAATCAAAGCATAATCAAGTATGGAATTGAATAAAGCAAATGAAAGTCCAATTATGGCTACTATGAATTTTTATGGGATTAAAATAAATTAGGGTTTTATGTTTTAAAAGGATTAGGGTTCATTATTTTAGGTTTTCGAAGTTGAATTTGGATTTGATATTTTGGAATTTAGGGTCTCGGATGGTAATTTTAATCTTAGGGTTTGGAAGACAATTTAATATTTTATTAAATTTTATGAATATAAACAAGTGAATTAAAGTTTTTATAACTAGAAAAGATGTTTTAGAAGACTTTTTGAAGGAAATAGAACCTACTTTAAAATTTTAAAAGAAGCAGAATTTACATCTTAGTTTTGTTGAAAAATATGTTCAATTAGAGTTTTAAGATTTTTAAGAAGAAGAAATAACAATTTTAAGCCTTTCGGAAGATAAACTAACGAAATAAGGTTTTTTGGCTTTAGAAAAAGTAAATTAAAGTTCAAAGGTTTTTAATTTTGCTTTCATAAATTTGCTACTGTGTAAAAAATACAATTAAAGAAAATTAATTAACACATACCTTCTTTTGATGATTTCTCCAAAAACAATTCTTCTTGGATGAACTAGCTCCAAAGACAAGCCTTTTTTTGCCTTTGAATCCTCTAAATTGTGCTGCTGCTGTTCCAGAAAAGAGTTGAATTGAATTTCTTCTTTTCCTTCCTTGATTTGGTTTCAAATTTTTTACTCTTGGATTTTTGCCTCCTCTTTTTTAATTGCCTTTGGTCCTTATTTATAGTGGTTTGAGGTTGTTTATTCCTAATTAGTTAAGGAAAGTAATATTAATAAAAAAAAAGAAACCAAAAACTAATTGGATTAGGTTTCAAAAAATTTGCGTCGAAAAATTTACGCTGCAGAAAAAAAGCTGCTGCGGAAAAACTGCACTGGCAAAAAAATCTGCCGTAGCTGGCATTTTCTGCGTGCGAAATAGCACAGTGATTTCGCCCCGCAGGAATTTCTTGCAGGAGAAATGCCCACGGGCCCGTGTCCACGGGCCCGAGCGACTGTTTTTTCGCTGCAAATTTTTTCGACTCCGATATTTATTTTTATTTTTATTTTTTGATTTTTATTTGTTTATTTTTATTTTTTATTAATAAAAATTAGATACTAAAGCAAAAATTATTTTGGACTAATTAGACAACAAAAATCATTTTAGACTAAATAAAACATATTGGACCGGATTGGATCAAAAATTAAGGGTATTGTTGCGCTCGGATTAAGTACTACTACAAGCGTCACTCGCAAGTATACGAGGTAACTGTAGTAAAGGTGATAGCCCCAAGGTCGTTTTCCCAAGAAGATGTGGTTCGTAATAGCTTGATTGACAAGTATTTAAATGCGGAAGTTTAATGTTTGAGTTGCGACTTTAAAACAATTAAAACTAAAAGTGTTGTGCGTAGGGTTGGTGTGTGATGGGTGTACAAGATCAAATCGATTCTTGGGAAGGTGCCCAGGGTTATAGATCCATTCAATCAAAGCTCAATTCTCAATTATCCATTAGCATAACCTTGTAATTAATTTGTTCCTTAAGGTTAATTAGTCAATTACCAATCCATTAGTTCTCACATTCATGAATTAACAATGACCAATTCTTTTACATTACCAAATTAATAAACCCTAGAACTTATATTTCTAATTCATTCATAGGGGGGTTGATTATATAGTTCCGATATTGGATTTCACCTCTCAGTCCATCATCCAATATTCAAAGATCAATAGGTAGCTAATCTATCAACCTAGCATTTAATATAATACAATCAACCAATCAACAAGGAACATCAATAGAAATATCGAATCAAGACATTCAACCAAATGTACTACAAACCGTAGGCATGGGTATTTAGCTCAACATCATTAATTTAACACATTCATTCAACTCAATATAAAACACATACAAATTGTCCATTACAATATCAATCTCTTAATACAACAACATAAATAACAATGAATTAAAAGAGAGAATAGAAAAACCCCTTATGAAGATGCCAAGAGTAGGATTGCTAGTCTTCCTCCTAGCTCCACTTGATGTATTTGATGAAGAACTCAAGCCCTCTTTCGTGGTTGATTCCCCTTACAATATGGAATGGAGCTTTCTCAAGTCACCAACCCTTCAATTTATTTTTCCTTTGGAAGATGGAATGGAGCTTTCTCAAGTCACCAATCCCTTCAATTAAGCTTCTTCAAACTTCAAGAGCTTGTTAACCCAACTTATCGCAAAGAACCTCAGAGATCTTATCAATGGAAGATGGAGAAGGTGGAGAGGATGGAAATGGAGGTTGGAGGTGAAGGGACAAGGGAGAGTGTCACTCTCTCCCTCTCCCAAACGTGCAGCAGAAATTGTTCAAGAACAAAGAAGAACTCCCTCCATTTTCCTCCTCTTCTCTATTTAATTCATTCAAAAATACACACCCATGCCTTCCAACTCACACCATTTCACTTTGTTCCCCACTTTTTATTTGTTTAATATTTCTTTTAGCAAGCACAAGGCATTGTCTCCCACTTTGTTCCCCACTTCGTGCAAAAGAAATCAATTGTTTCAGGTGTGACACGACCAAGCCAAGAGTGGCTTGGCCGTGTCTCTCAATTTCCCTTGGGACACGGCCAAGCTTGCTGGCTGTGTCCCTCACTGCCTCTTTCTTTCGTTATTTCTTTTCTTTCTTTTCTTTAGTAAAAAGGGATGACACAGCCAAGCCAAGAGTGGCTTGGCCGTGTCTCATGTGACACGGCCACAAGCTTGGCCGTGTCACATGAGTGTGTTTGCTTCTGCTTCTTTTCTTTCCTTCTTTGCTTACTCCACTTGGCTTTGGCATGAAATGAGACACGACCAAGTTTGCTTGCTATGTCATGTGACATGGCCAGTGGCTTGGCCGTTTCACTGAGTGTGTCTGCTTCTGTATGTTTCTTTTCCTTCTCTTCTTTGGCTCAATATGGGACACGACCAAGCTTGTTTTTGGCTTGGCCATGTCATGTGACACGGCCAGTGGCTTGGCCGTGTCACTGAGTGTGTCTCTTCCTGTTTCTTCATTTTTGCTCTTTTTTTTGTTTCTTTGGTTTTGCTCCTTGGATGAGACACGGCCAGAGGCTTGGCCGTGTCTCATGGCCGTGTCATGCTCTGCCCTCTTCATTCTTTGAGGGACACTGCCAAGCTAGTTTTGGCTTGGCCATGTCTTGCTTGGTTCATGCTTTTCTTGCACTGTTTTGATCTTCCAAGGGTGTTTTTGCACCTAAACCTAAAAATAACACGTTAAACACACTTAAAACAAAAATCAATCAAAACATTAACTAAAACACACATAAAATCATACTAAAAACAAGTACAAAAAATGATCTAAACAAGTCTACAAATGGATCAAAAATCTTTTTCCTCATGACCCAAGTTCAAAGCCAAAAAATCATTTTTAACAAACCTTTTCATTGGGCTTTTAAATTTTTTTTAAAACCTTTTCTTAAAAAGAGCATACCAATTATTTAGGTCAATTATGGAATACAAAAAATCAATTGTGGGCCTAATCTATACCAAGAATCATTAATCATGGGCTTGTTTTCGGCATGAATTATTAGTTACTTTTTTAAATGGAAAATATATTTATGATAAACCTCTTAATTTTGTTTTAATTAAATAGAGCATAAAAACTCTTTTAGTTGAGATTCAATGGATTAATGCCTAATTAATAGGAATTATCATGGACTGACTTCTATGTTTAAAAATATAACTATAGGTTAAAATCTAGGGAATTTTTCAAAAATAGAATATCCCATGTTGATATTTTGTTGACCATATACCTAGGGAAAAAGACTTGCCATTCATGTGTGGAAGTTATAAGGTTGGAAGGAATGTCCTAATTATCTTTGATTACTTTGTTACTTTTACATACATGCATGCATTGCATTACATATCATTGATCCTTTCTGGCTTACAGACCTGGATTACAGTAGTTCAAGAGCGTACAATAATCCAACCTATGCCAGTGCCAGTGATGAGACCTGGATTACAGTAGTTCAAGAGCGTACAATTAGCTTCTCACCAAGAGTAATGGAGCTTGAATAGATTCAAAGGATGGTGGACGATGCCCTCAATGCCAAGATGGAAGAATTGAAGGAGGCCCTGGCTGAGACTATGAAGAGCCAACTAGCTGCACTTTTGAGGAACACTGTTGAGGCATCTGCTAGTACTATGAAGAAGGATAAAGAAAAGGCTAAGATCGGCGAAGTATCCTTCGATGATGACAAAGTAGTTATTGATGATGATGATGACTAGTTCAATACTTCCAAGATTAAAATAAAATCATAAGACTTCTACTTAGTTTACAAGGATAGATTGACTTGAATTGGTACAGTCCAGTCAAAGATTAAAATAAAATCAGAGAAGTAGAGGAAAGACCATCTTTTGTTTTATCCAATGTAAATCCAAGTTAGCAATATTAAAAGTCTTAGACTTAATATTCCAAAATGGAAAAGGACGAAAAGAAAGAGGAAGAAAAAGGGTGATCTAAAGATCAAAATAGTACTGATTGGATCCAATTTTCTATAAAGAAGAATGAATGACATTCAGGCTTTATAGTTTCAAGAAGTCGGGAGATAAAATTTCCAACCAGAAGATTGTAGTGTGAAGGTTTGTCCATAGTGTTTCATCAGCTCCAGCTCAAATATAGCTTTCATTTAACTCATGTCCCTTATAGATCCCATTTCAAAGCAAAGACCTATTGATCTCTCTTGGTAGGTAGAGTCTATAAGTGGAGATAGTTTGAATAAGTATGCATATGAGATAGACAATATTCAAACTCAATAAATCTTTGGCCAAGTAATGTGTATGTGCCTATCTGAAGTGTAATAGTTCTTGCTCAAATAGAAATGGTTCCTGAGTTTAGTACAGTAACTAGGGTTGTCATGTTATAGATATTTTAATTTGCAAAATCGAGTCCCAAGGTATAATGAAACTGATTTGACAAAGCCAAAATATGATTTTAAAATTAAAAAAAAATGTGTTTTTGTCATACAAAGCCTTCAAGTTCAGGGAAGTATGTCGAACCTCAAAGGACACATTGGTCAAAGTAAATGATTATTGGCAAGGTTGTGAAGAAGATACTAATTGATGTGCTGAATCATAGTTTGAAATGGATATATCTCTTACTATGTTGTTTGGGCCTCACCACTCATGTTTTCAACATCATGAAGATAAAAGTCATAAATGCGAAGCCTTCTATCATTCCAATGCAAGACATGAACGAGCATCTAGAATGAATCAATGGAAGCACTTTAGCTGATTGCCTTGGTCTGTGAGTCAATGGAACCGCTATAAGTATTATTCATGCATATCATACATACATGAGCATATCACACTGCATTTTGTTGTCTTTTATTGCCTATCCTTTATCAAAGTGAATAATAGATACTCTATGATGCAAATAATGAGAAGAAGATATGGAATCAGGGGGTATGGAAGGCTCATTGCTTGAGGAAGATTGAATCACTTTATAAAAATAGAGTTGCATGCTTATCCAAGAACTAGACAATACACAAACATCAATCAGAGCCTGCATGAGAAAAAATCATTGGTTTGAGCTTACAAAGGGAAAAAAAGTTCCTCTTTTCAATTTTTAAGTTTATGCGTGTACAAAATATTTTTAGACTTACTTTCAATATTTTGTCACACAGGGGACAAAGAGAGGATATGAGAACTATATAAAAAATAGCTTAATTTTTTTGCAAAAGATCATTTAAGAATGGAACAAGAAGAAATTAGAATTATCAAAAGAATGAAGATGCAAAAGACAAAATGATCAGTACAGTTAGAAGAGCTGAAGCCAATATTGGACAAATCTCCAAAGGATGAAGATCCATTTTGAAGGGTGAAGACCCGATGCTAAGGATGAAGATCCATTTTGAAGGGTGAAGGCCCAATATCCAAAGGATGAAGATCCATTTTGAAAGGTGAAGACTCGATGTCCAAAGGATGAAGATCCATTTTGAGGGTGAAAACCCACAATTCATTGAAGAATGGAATAATTGGCTAGAAGAGAGCCAAAATTCCCAGATGATAGATGATCAGTTCAGCTAGAAGAACTAGAGTTGATCCACTAAAGAATGGAGCAAGTGGCTAGAAGAATGCCATGATAGAAGATCAATCTGTTAGAAGAGCTAAAATTAATTGGCTAGAAGACAGCCAGAATTCTCAAACTAATAAAAGGCCAATCAAATCTAGTCTCGAGTCCAAGTACACAAATGCAATTCAATCTTTGGTCGAGTACCTAGTCTCGGGTCCAAGTACCCAAATCCAATTCAATCTCGAGTCTAAGTACCCAGTCTCATGTCCAAGTACCCAAATAAAATTTAGTCTCGGGTCGAAGGCCCAAATCAAATCCCATCTTGAGTCCAGAACACAATCTAGTCTCAGGTCAAAAACCCAATCAACGTTAGATCGAGAACCCATCCTCATCCAAGATCAACCAAAAGTCTTGTTTCTTTTCACTTACTTCTACTGAAGTCTCAGATCGTTCAAGCAGGGGCAAGCTGTAGACCCTTAATTTTGGACCTAATCCAGGTCGGCCCTTATTAAAAAGGAATTCAGATCAAGCTTGAATATTTAAACTAGTCTGTAATAATTTTAAGAGCCAAAAATGGTCTGGATCCCAAAAATAATTGGCCCGGCCCAGGTTTTATCGAATCAGCATTCCCGATTTGCCTGTGGCGAATTGGACATGCCAGTTAGCCCCAGCTGTAGGCCTGTGGTGAATTGGCATGTCCAATTTCACCACAGGCAAGTCCCTTTGGTGAATTAGCATGGACAATTTGTCACAGGATTTGCCTGTGGCAAAATTGGACATGCCAATTCTCCACATGCCTGTAGCTGGGGCGAATTGGCCACGCCCCAAATCGACATGACCCTAAGTTATTTTGAGTTTTTACTGGTCATTTGGTTTCCTGATTAAACTAGAATTTATTTTAAACACATATTGGGTTTAGGGTTTTAAGGGATGGTTTGCCTATAAATAATAATGCTTAATGTTAATAAGGGGACAACAAGAGAGCAATATTGATCAAGCAGACAAGTAGCAATTTAGATAAATACACAGAATATTAAAATACAATGAACAAGGAGAGGAATCATTGTCTCAATATTTTCTTTGTTCATCCAAGATAGAAGTTGGTCAGGCAGTAAGCACAAGTATGATTCAACATATGTATATTGGAGGAGCCCAAGAATGAAGGTACGTTTCCTACACTTAATCCATTTAACTTCAGCACAAGTTGATTTGGCCATGGTTTTGAAACAACATTGATTACATATATATTCATGTCCAGTAACCATACAAGAAACAAACATTAAAATAGCTTTAACATGTGTACAACAATCAAGTTTACAGAACCCTAATATGTATCTTTTAAGAATGAAAAAACCCTAAACTTATGTTCCTCAATTTTTAAAACCATAATCTGCTTCTCAATTTCCAAAACTTAAATTATTTTTTTAATAACCAAAACACCAAAACCCTAATCCTAATCTAGTAAATCTAAAACCCTAAACCTTATTTTCTTAAATCCTAAAAGCCCCATTTTTTATCCATAAAAGTTTTAAAACCCTAATTTGAAGCATAAACCCTAAATTGATATATTTATTGCTTTATTTAAGATTAAAACTTAGATGTGATTGCTTTATATCTTGAATGAATGATTCATTAATGTTTTAATTTTATGAATGATTTTTTTATTGCTCGTGGTGAATGATTTAATATTTAATTTATTTGATTTATTATTTTAATGTTAATTTTTTAGTTTCCAAGATGTAAAAGGTATGTTTTCACTTTGTGGGTACCTCATTAGTTAGGTTTAATGTAATTTAATTTATTTTGGATTTTGGGATTAATGTAAAGGGCATGTTTTCCACTAAATAGTGGGTGTCCTATTTTATTTAGTTTTGGACATTAAACAATTATTGCAAGGGCATGTTTCCATCCTTGGATGGGTGCCTATTTTGATTGTTCATTTTAAAGAAAGGTGATGGATTTTATTTCCTTTAATGTGCATATAATAAGTTAAGAATTTAATAATATTTAGACCTGAGAAGGAGGCCAGTTCCAATGCGCTGTCCACTATGGAGGTGCTAGGTCATTCTCACCTTCTACACGCGTACCCAACTTTCTGAACCCAATAGGGGGTTGGGGATTCCTTAGGAATCAAGTCATCCACCCCTTTCTTTTTTCTGGCCCGTCTGGGTGGCAATTCCATTTTCGCTGGATTTAGGCCATATTCTCTAAGGCCATGAGCCTAACAGTATCAAAGTCGCAAGAACCATTCCACATGGGAGTGGGGGCAAAAATTATCATAATTGACCTAAATATTTCTAAGCTCTTTTTAAGAAAAGGTTGTAGTTTTAGATGAAGTGAAAGAAAACTTTATTTTAAAGCCCTTGGGCTCTTAGGTTTGGGCCAGAATGTGGAAAAATATTTTAACACATCTTAAAAGATTTTATGTCAAAAGACTATCTTGAAAATTTTGAAAATTTTGTTTTGGTCATTTAGGCTTAAAAGAATAAAACTATTTTGAGCTTACAACATAGGTAGGTCATATTAGAAAAAAGAACAAACTAAATAGGTCATGGTTCAATCCAGGATATAACAATCATAGTCAAACAATAAGCATTTGGGATAAAAACCTAAGGAAAGTAACTAGGCCAGTTACACGAGATTTAGTCTTTGGGTTGAAAGCTTAGTTTCCATAGCAAGTATATACCAAAAGATGCAAGGCTATGAGTGGTTATGCCATGCTCAATCTCCATACCTTGATTGAAAGTATGGTATCCCTCACATAACACAACATGGGTTACACATGCATCCTAACTCATGGACACAATGTAATCTATATGATGCAATGGATAATATTATAATAAGAAATAATAGAATAATAAGAATGGAATAATATAAAGACCAATGGAGTCACCCACCATTCTTTGAATCTGTTCGAGATCCATTACTCTTGGTGAGAAGCTAATTGAGTTACTGTTGGATTCTATGTCACTGGCATAGGTTGGGTTATCGTATGCTCTTAAACTACTGTACTCCAGATATGTGAGCCAAAAAGGATCAATGATATGTAATGCAATGTGTGTATGCATGTATGCACAAGTAATCAAACAATCAAAAATAATTTGGATGTTCCTTCCAACCTTATAACTTCCACACATGATTGGCCAGTCTCTTTCCCTAGGTATATGGTCAATAAAATACCAACATGGGATATCTTGTTTTCCAAAAATTCCCTTGGACGATTTTAACCAATAGTTACCTTCTCAAATATAGAAGTCAGTCCATGATAATTCCCATTAATTAGGCTTTAATCCAATGAATCATCTAAAAAAATAGCTTTTATGCTATATTGGATTAAAACAAAATTAATAGGTTTATCATAAATAGACTTCTCATTAGGAAAAATAACCAATGATTTATGTCAAAAATAAGCCAATGATTAATAATTCTTGGTATAAGCTAGGCTCACAATTGATTTTTAGTTTTCCATAATTGACCTAAATATTGTAAGCTCTTTTTAAGAAAATAATTTGTAATTTTTGATGAAATGAAAATAATTATGTTTCAAAGACTTTGGGCTTTTAAGTTTGGCCATGAGGTTGAAAATTATTTTTTACCCATTTTGAAAGATTTTATGTCGAAAGACCATCTTGAAAATTTTGAAAATTTGAAATTTGGTCTTTTGGATTTAAAGGAAAAAATTATTTTTCAGCTTATAATATAGGTAGGCCATATTAGAAAAATAAGCCATGGTTTAAACGAAGATAAATTAATCATAGTCAAACAACAATCATTTGGGGTAAAACCTAAGGAAAATAACAAGGCCCATTACATGAGTTTTAGCCTTTGGGTTGAAAAGTTTATGCTCCCATAGTTAGTATATACCAAATGGTACAAAGGTTATGAGTGGTTATGCCATACTCGATCTCCATACCTTGAGTAAATGTATGGTATTCCTTACATAAAATAGCACAGGTTATACGAGCATCCTAACTCATGCACACAATACAATCTAAATGATGCAATAGACAATATCATAATAAGAAAGAATAAATTAATATAATGATAAACGAAATCAACTTCTCTTATTCCCAGTACAGTCACCACTGTGAGCGGGAATTTTCTCCCCCACTCTCATATGGAATGGTTCATGTGACATAGGCTCAGGGCTATAAAGAACATGGGCCTAAACACAGAGAAAAAGGAGTATCTATCCGGACTAGCTAGGAAAAAGAAAGGGGTGAATGACTCGATTCCTAAGGAATCTCTAACCCCCTATTGGGTTTGAAAAGTTGGGATGCATGGGGAAGGTGAGAATGACCCACCCCCCCCCCCCTCACATCGCCCGGTTCATTGGAACCTACCTCATTTTCAGGTCTAAATATTATTAAATTCTTAACTTATTATAGGATCATCCATATTAAATGCATATTAAAAGAAATAAACATCCATTGCCTTTATTTAAAATGAACATTCAAAATAGGCACCCATCCAATGATGGAAACATCCCCTTATAAGAACTGTTTAATATCCAAAACTAAATAAAATAGAACACCCGCCATTTAGTCAAAAACATGCACTTTACATTAATTCCAAAATAAATTAAATTACATTAAACCAAACTAATGAGGTACCCACAAAGTGAAAACATACCTCTTACATCTTGAAAACTAAAATAATTAACATTAAAAATAATAAATCAAATTAATTAAATCATTCAATCATTCATCATGAGCAATAAAAATAAATCATTCATAAAATTAAAACATTAATGAATCATCCATTCAATACATAAAGCAATCACATCTAAGTTTTAATCTTAAATAAAGCAATAAATATATCAATTTAGGTTTTATGCTTCAAATTTTGGTTTACGCTTCAAATTAGGGTTTTAGAACTTTTATGGATAAAAAATGGGGTTTTTAGGATTTAAGAAAATAAGGTTCAAGGTTTTAGATTTACTGGATTAGGATTAGTCTTTTGGTGTTTTAGTTATTAAAAAATTAATTTAATTTTTAGAAATTGAGAAGCAGATTAATGTTTTATAAATTGAGGAACATAAGTTTAGGTTTTGCCATTCTTAAAAGAAACATATTAGGGTTCTGTAAAACTTGATTGTTGTACACATGTTAAAGCTATTTTAACGTTTGATTCTTGTATGGCTACTAGACATGAATATATATGTAATCAATGTTATTTCAAAACCATGGCCAAAGCAACTTGTGTTGAAGTTAAATGGATTAAGTGTATGGAACATACCTTCGTTTGTTGGCTCCTCCAATATAAATATGTTGAATCAAACTCGTGCTTACTGCCTAACCAACTTCTATCTTGGATGAACAAAGCAAATTTTGAGACAATGGTTCATGTCTCCTTGTTTACTGTATTTTGATATTCTGTGTATTTTTTTAGATTGCTACTTGTCTGCTTGATAAATATTACTCTCGTGTTGTCCCCTTATTAATATTAAGCATTATTACTTATAGGCAAAACATCCCTCAAAACCCTAAACCTAATCGGTGTTTAAAAAAAATTCTAGTTTAATCAAGAAACCAAATGATCGGCCAAAACTCCAAATAATTTATGGCCATGTTGATTTGGCACTTCCAAATCGATATGGAGCCAGTCCATGTCAACTTGGTGTGCCCAAATCAACATGGACTAGGCTCATGTCAATTTGGATGTCCCAAATCGACATGAGCCTTTGCTCATATTATTTTGGGACATCCAAATTGACATGAGCAATGCTCATGTTGATTTTGGACATCAAATCGACATGAGCATTAGCTCATGTGGTTTTGGGCCGTCCCAACATAAATCGGTCTAAAAATTTTTAGTTTATGTACCGCACATTTTACTTTAGGCCGAATAGAATTAATTTAAGGTTTTTATGAATTGAACCCTCTAATATTTAAGCTTTAGAATTAGGTTTAGGTTCTTGAATATTATAACAGAACAACATAAGATCCTTAAACCTAATCTGTGCCAAAAATAAGGGTATATGGTTTTCACTCATCATAAGCATATAATAAATTAAATGACCAAAATTAAGGTTTTAAAGTTGGTGTTTAGGAAATTAGGTTTTAGTACTTGGTATTAAGGGTTTTGGAATTTGGATTAAGTTTTAAACAAATTGGTTTTAAATTATGTCTACTGGATTAGTGTTAGGAAATTTGGGAATAGAGTTTTGGCATTTAGAACTAGGGTTTAAGTGAATTGGGGTTTAAGTAAATTTAGACTTTTGGAATTAGGGTTTTAGTTTTATTGGCTTTTAGGGTTTTGGCTATTTAAAAAACTGATTTAGGGTTTTGCAGCAAGGTTTAAACAATTTATACAAAATAAGTAAAATCTTAATTATTTTGTATAAATTATTTTTTATCATACTTAATTATTTTTTATTTGCACAATTAAATAATTTCTTTGCTGTCAAATCTTACTTACCTCAGTTTTTTTTGCTTGAACTTGATCGTAACTCCATGCTAGCTAATAACAAAACTCTTCCATGCTCTCGCACCCGAATATGGTTCAGAAGTTCGGCATTTAAATGAGGTATGGTCATAGAATAATGTTGATTAGCTGTCATTTAAAAGAAATGTTAATGTTTTTATGAGTTTAAAATAGTAAAAGAATTTTGAAGATAAGGAAAGTTTGGAGATTATGAATAAAAATTGTGAATACATCATGTGATTATATAGGAAAAGTTGTGAGGCACAGTCTCAAGGTAGCAATAAAATGATAAAAGCAAATAAAAAAAAGGGTGAAGTGAAAGTCAAGAAAATAAAAAAACATGTACAAAAGAAGAAAGGAATAAGAGATGACTTCGTCCATTGCTGAAATAATTGATCGCATTGGCACACGAATAATTGGTCACAGCTGCACAAAAATAATTGATCACATGTACACAATAAATTGGTATGAGTCTAAATTTATATGTGTCTAAAAAATATTTTTTTCTCAGTAAGCATATATAGGGAATGTTACTAGCCAAATATATGGTTAAAAAATAACTAAACTTTTTTCAAAATTTATTCCTTGCAAACCACGGGTCCAGAACCTGACCTAACAATAGGTCCAGAACCAGAGCAGAGCCACGAGTAAAGAACCCGAGCCTAGTCATGGGTCTAGAACTAGAGCCTACCGTGGGTCCAAAACCCAAGCCAGTCACTGGTCAAGAACCTTAACTGAGTCACGAGTCTACAACCCAAATCAAGTCTTGGGTCTAGAACCCAAACTAATTCCCTAGTCCAGAATCCCAATATAGTCTCGGGTCCAGAACCCAAACTAATTCCCTATTTAAGAAGCAAAAATTTAGTCTCTAATCTAGAACACAAATCCAATCTTGAGTCTAGAACCTGAACTAAGTCTCGGGTCCAAAACCTAAATCTATTCTTGGTCCATAACCCGAACAAATTCCTAGAGCCAAAATTGAAAATCCAATCTTTGGTCCACAAGCCAAATTTATTTTCGGGTCTAGAACCCAAAATCTAGTCTCAAGTCCAGAATCCATATCCAATCTCGGGTCAAGAATCTAAATCTAGTCTTGGGTTCAAAACCCAAAATCCATTCTTGGATCTAGAACTAGAACCCAAAATCCATTCTCAGGTATAAAACCTATCCTCATTTAAGATCAGCTCAAAGACATATTGCTTTTCACTCTCTGAATGAATTCAAGATCCTTCAAGCATGGGGCAAAACTGTAGACCCTTAATTTTGGAAATTAGTTCTAATTAAGAAGCTCAAGTTAAGTTCGTAATTAAGGGTCCAAAACCTGAGCTGAGCCACAGATCCAGAACTTGAGCTAGCCATGGGTCTAGAACCTGAATATTATCCCAGATCCAAAACCCGAGCCTAGTCATGGGTCCAAAACCCAAGCTGAGTCCAGGGTCTAAAATTTGAACCCATTCCCATTCCACTGTCAAGAACTTGAACCCATTCTCGGGTCTAGAACATGAACTAGATCTCAGCTCTACAACTCAGATCCATTTTTGGTTCCAGAACATAAACCTGGCCTCGGGTCTAGAATCTAAACTTGTTTCAGGGTCTAGAAGCCGAATTCTATCTTGGGTGCAGATCACAAAGCCAATCCTAGGTCTAGAACCTGAATCCATTTTTGGATCAAGAACACGAACCAGGTCCCTGGTCCAGAACCCAAATCTATTCCCGAGACCAAAGCCAGAACCCAATCCTGAGTCCAAAACACCATCCCATTCAAAAGTCAAAAACCTGAATCCATTCTCGAATCTAGAATCTAAACCTGATCCAGGATTCAAAACCTGAACCCTACCCAAAACCTGAACAAAGTCCCGAATCTCAAAACTGTAGGTCCTTAATTTTAAGAGGCCCAAATTAAGTCTAGTCTAATTTTAAGAAGCTTAAGATTAGTCTAATCAAATTTTAGAAGGCATAAATAAATCAGGTCCAATTTTGACTGTCTAATTAGTCTGGTCCAAGCCGAATCAAGCTAGTTTGATATTGGAATTTGCACTAGGCTATTTAATTGAGAAGTATGTTGCTCATGTCTAATTGTCCCATGCCAATTCGACATGAGCAACTGCTTATGTCCAATTGGCATGAGCCAACTCAACATGAACTTGCATGGCTTAGCTGGCCATGGTTTCAGTTTTACTGAAACTAAAACACTGCCTGGACTCTCCAGAGTCAAGAAGGACTATTGTAATGTCATAATATTCCCCATAAAAAGGCAATTAACAAGTAGAAAGAGAGGCAACAATTAACAAAGTTAAACCACAATTAACCTTGGAATTCACTCGGAATAAAAATAAAAAAAAGAAGATCAACGAACCAACCAAGGAAGGAAATGAAATTGCCTTCAAATTGCTTTGCTCACCCAAGAATCAAAATAAAACTTGATCCAGATGGTAAGACAGAGAGCTTGGTTTGACATGTTCAACTTGGTGGAACAAACAAATGAAGGATTGATTTTGATATTTAATTCGTTTAAATTTATTGTATCTATTTTCATTTTTAAATAATATCATCCAGTAGCTTGTTTAAATAACATCATCCAATAGCTTGTTTAAATAAATACCCAGTAGCTTGTTCAAACAATGCTAAAAAATTATTTGTTTTTAGCATCCAATAGTTTGGTATTTATTTCATTCAGTAGGTTTTGATCACCATTCAAGTTCAGTTCAAGTTTTATAAAACCCTAAAATTTTTTTTAAAAAAATCCAAAACACTCTAATTTAATTTGGAAAAACCCTAATTTACAAAAACCCTAATCCTAAATCATCCAAACAAAAACCCTAATCCTAATCTGTAAAACCAAAATCAAAACCTTAATCCCAAATACCTAACCCTAATATGTAAAACAAAAACCAAAACCCTAATCACGAACACCTAACCCTAATATGTAAAACCATAATCCTAAATACCGAACCCTTATCTGTAAAACCTTAATCCAAAATACAAAATAACCTAATCCAAAACCATAATTCCAAAATACCAAATATCCTAATCCAAAACCCTAATTCCTAATACCAAAATGCTAACCCTAAACCAAAATCCTAACTCAAGATCTTAATCCTTTAGTATTGGCCATAATTTGCATGTTCTAGCCCTTAATAGAATATAAAACCCTAATTTTGCATCTAAAACCCTAGATTTGATTATTTGATTTATTATTGTATGATTGTGATGGATAATGAATTTATGATTTTATTTTGTTGAATGATTTGATTATATTTGATTATTTAGATTTGAAAGACAATGTAAAAGGCATGTTTCCACTTTGTGCGTGCCTTGATTGTGATTATGTAATTTTATTTATCTTTTAAGGATTTTGGTACAATGAAAAGGATATGTTTCCATCAATCGGTGGGTGTCATATCTTATTTGTTTATATTTTGGGTATTGGACTTTGCAAGGGCATGTTTCCATCCTTGGATGGTGCCTATTTTGTTTGCTTTATTTCAATAATATGATGGATGCTTATTTCTTTTCATTGCATATAATATGGATAATATGATAATAATAAAGAATTTAATAATATTTAGGCCTTAAAAGGAGGCCGGTTCTAATAAACTAGGCGCTATGGGGGTGATGAGTCATTCTCACATTCCACATGCATACCCAACTTTTTAAACCCGATAAGGATTTGGGGATTCCATAAGAATCAAGTCATCTACTCCCTTATTTTCTTTCCTAGCCTATTTGGGTGGCAAATCCTGTAATATCCCAAAATATACCCTAAAAGTTTTGGAGTTATTGTTATATTTGGAGTTAATGTATATGTTTAATGGAAGTAAAAAGGGGAAATATTATAAGATGATATATATATATAAGGAAATATGGGAATATAAATACCATATAAAAGATATATACATATACATCACATATACATGGGATATAAAGTGGTGTAGGGAAAGTGAGTTATGTATATATTTTTATAATTAATTAATTAATAATTATGGTGATAAGGACAAAAAGAAAAAGAGAAAGAGAGAAGCTAGAGAGAGAAGGAGGTGATTTTGCTTTTATTTACACCAAATACTTAAGGATTTCAAGTGGATAGTGAAGATTTGGCTAAGAATCCAAGTAAGTTATCTTTCTTGATTTCTTTGGTTTATTTGAAGTTGTATGAAGGTGTAATATCCTTAATTATGCCCTAGTAGTCTTGGTGTTATTGTTGTTGCACTTGAATTATGTATATATTGTAATAAGTTGATAAGAAATTGGAAGAGAATGTTTATGTATGGTGATTGGGAAAGGAAATAGGGTTTAGAGACAAGTTTATATGTTGTGTATATGGTGATATATATAACATATAAAGTGGTCAAAATGGAAAGTCAAGGTGTTGGATAGTGGAGGAAGATATTTCTTTTATTATTGAGTAATTACATAATTGGGCACATAAGAGACAAAATGTTAGTTATATAGTTAAGGGTATTTTGGCAATTGTTTGAATTGGAATACTTGGTGGAGATTAAAGAAGAGTTGACTTTGTTTCTTGTGGTTCATATTTCTTCTTTCTTCTTGGTGTGGCCGGCTGAACAAAGGGACAAGGAGAGCAAGAGGATAATTGAAGGTTTTGATGATTTTAAGCTTGGATTGGAAGGAGTTTTCAAGTTTACAAGTTGGAATTTCAAGGAATTTCATTAATTTGTAAGTTTTCTCTTGTTTGCCTTTGTTATTTTTGAAGCTTGGTTTGAGTTGAGTTGTGTTTTGATGATGGTGTGATTAAATGGGTTATGGTGTGATTTTAAGTGTTGATTTTGCTTGTTAGATGAGAAGTTGAGTTGGTGTTGGTATTGGAAGTGGTGGTGTTGAGTTTGTGTTAGGGTTTGAGTTTGTAAGTGTTGTCAATGTTATAGAAATTGATGTATTATATTATTGTTTGGATTAGGTTTTTGGAAGAAGTGGTTTATCTTAATTGTAAAGTGAACAATCTTTGGAAGAGAAGATTTCTTGGAGTTGTTTGAGTGTTTATAAGGTAAGTACAACTATTTGTTTACAAACATGCATATAATGTGTAAGCTTAACATTCTTTTGGTTGTAAATGTGTTGTGGTATCAAATGTGTTATTAATGTGTTTTGATGATGTAAATAAGTATTGAGGATGTTGATTGTGTCCATTTTAAATGAGGTTATGTTGTGTATAATGTGTTTGATGTTAAACAAAAGAAAGTTTGTTAAAGTTAGGGTTTATGCATGAGACACGTGAATTGGGGCGGTCGCGATTATTGAAGTGCGGTCACGACTTAGATCGAACTTCTGACCGTGAAACCTACTGTGTTAAGGTTTCATCTTTGATTGTGAAGTGCGGTCGCGACTCAGATCGGACTTCTGACCGCGAAACCTACTGTGATAAATTTTATCTTTTGATTTTGTAGAACGGTCTCGACTTAGCTTGGTGCGACCGCGATAGTCGTTCTGTTCTGTTTTATTTGAAGTAAGTAAAGAATGTAAAGCATGTTGCTTATATGATAATGTAATGTGAATTGTGATTGATTATTATAATTAAGATGATATGTGAGGCCATTGTGATTGGGCCAAGATGATTCAAATGAAATGGTTGAGGCATGATTGCCTAATAAATTATGATTTGTGAAATGAATTGAGAAAGAATAAATGAAATGTTAGTATGTCTAATGTGTTGATTCAACTTTCAGAGTCCTGTATTTGATGGCATGCCTATAACTCATTGGATAGGCGAAATGGGAGGCCCGTAAGCCGAGTCCAATTTGAGTAATGTTTATGAATCACTGGATAGGTGAAATGGGAGGCCCGTAAACCGATTCCAGTTGTAAAATGTGAATATGGAATGATGGTGAAATGGGAGACCCGTAAACCACTTCCATTTGAGAATTTTGTAACAGTCTAGCCAGGTTGAGGATCTCCTCATGTTAATGGGTTGATGGTCCAAGAGACTGGGTCTGTTACGCTATCCATGGATAGAGATATGATATATATTGCCTATGGACTTGATGATTGTGATATTGAATCAAACACAGGGACTCTGAACTTTGAATAACATATTAGTGTGTTCTGGGCCAGGTCTGTCTTGATTTTCGATGTAGTTTATGAAACATGAAATGAATGAATAATGAAATCTATAGTTGCCTTAATTGGAAATGAAATGTTATGAAATATGTTATGTAATATGTATATTGGTATGTTCCTTGTGAGTAGTAGTGATGGAATTGTGGTTGGATGCATGTATGTAATATATGAGATTAGTTGAGATATGTGTAAAGTGTAATTGAAAAGGGAAACTACGATAAGAAACTAACAGTACTTAAAGTTAGTATATGGATATACGTTAGAATTTCTGTATTGTATGTTTATATTATTCATTTGTACTACTAAGCTCTCGGGCTTAGCGCGGATGTGTTAATCGCGCAGGTGAGTAGATGGTAGATCTGAAGTCTTTCGTTTTACCACAAGAAGAGTAAGAGTTTGTCGAGACCAACTAGAAGGTGATGCATGCATGTAAAATTTTTTAATATTGTATATTGACTAAAATGTTTTGTTACTATATATTTGGATTGTTTTGAGAAGGATTTTTTTTAATTATAATGAACAGTGACATTCTTATACTTTATATACTTACTGTATGTATACGAGGTATATGTATAGTACTTATATAGGGTATGAGGGTGTTACAAATCCAATTCTTTGAGATTAGGCTCATGTTCTCTAAGGCGCCGAGCCTAACAGTGCCAAAATTGCAAGAACCATTCCACATGGAATAGGGGAAAATTTTGCTCACAACGGGCCTAAAATTGGAGAATAGAAGTTGCCTCTCGGATGGACTGACAAGAAGATAGAAGGGGTGCATGACTCGATTCCTAAGTAATCCCCAACACCTACTTTGTTCAAAAAGTTAGGTACGTATGAGGATGGTGTGAAATGGCTCATCCCCCCATAACGCCCGGTTCATTGGAACCAGCCTCCTTTTTAGGTCTAAATATTATTAAATTCTTAAATTCTTATGATATTATTCATATTACAGACAATGGAAGGTAAATAATGTGAGAATAATCATACCATAAATTAAAAAAACAAATAAAAAAAATAGGCACTCATACAAGGATCAAAATATGCCCGTACAATGTCCAAATGTCCATAATGCAAATAAAATAGGATACCCACAATAGAGTGAAAATGTGTCCTTTACAATTGTCCCAAAAATAAAATAAATGACTTAAATAATCTAGGTACCTGCAAAGTGGAAACATGCCTTTTAAATCTTAAGTCCAAATAATAAAAATTGCAATCCATAAATGTATAAATAATAATCATACAAAGAATTATAAAATTGGGCCTTAACAAAATATAGGGCATAACGCATACGGCGGTGCTGCTCAATTGTTAGCAGGCGGGGGTCAAAGGGACAATGCCCCTAAAAGGTAAATGATTTACCATACTCGTTGAATGAGTTGCTGCCTCTATAATATATGTTATTAATTATAAATTATGTTTAATCCTAAAACTAGGGTTTACCATGCAAAATTAGGGTTTTAATCCTAAAACTAATGTTTAACATGTAAAGTTAGGGTTTTAATCCTCAAAATGATGTTTAACATGCAAAATTATGGTTTTAATCCTAGAGCTAGGGTTTTAACATGTAAATTAGGGTTTTGCTCATACAACTAAGGTTTTAACATGCAAAATTAGGATTTAGAGCAAAAGTTTAGTTCTTAGATTACAATTTAAACTAAAATAATAAATCAAAACATAATATATTTACAAAGTTAAACAATGGTGATACTCAATTGAATTAAATAGATTTAGTTAATGAAGAACATAGCTACGTTGTTGGCTCCACCAAATTGATGTTATTGAAATAATCCATGCAACCGGATTAGCACAATCCTTCTGTGATAATTGACATTAGGATTCTACCTTGAAAATTATTCAATGGTTTGGGACAATATGATTATGCCTTTATTGCACTTTATGTGTTTTAGGGTTTTTATTGGTTGCTTTCAGCTTCTTGGTTTAATTGCTAAAGTTAATTGTTGACTGCCATTTTATTTGCGAATTGTAGCCTGCTTAATTATTCTAAGTAGTTTTTCCCTTCATTACTCCAAATTGCTTTGTATTTATAGGCAATATTAGGGCAACAATCCATCTTCATCTTGGTTAAACAATCCATATTCAACTAGAAAAGCTCCTACTTACCAGAATTCATTAGGGTTTAAGTAGAATTAGGACATTTAAAATTGAATTAGGCCCTAGCTTAGGATCATGGCAAATTTGGCCATGAGCCTTGGCCAATTAGCTATGAACATGTGCTCATGGTGAATTAGCCTTGAGATATGGCCAACCTATCATGATTTCATGGGCTGGTTCAGTAATTTTGGCTTTTTAAATCGGACCAAACTTGGTTTAGGCTTTTTAATTGGGATTGCATTTGATTTGGGCCTTTTAATTACAATAGAATTCATTTAGGGCTAGGCTACAATAAGATTAGTTAATATGGAGGGGTAATTAGAATAATGGAAGAAGGAAATATGTAGTATATACCTAATATTTACACAAGTTATACATGAAATATACTTTGGATATATAGCATATACATGGTATATACTTAAAATATGCCCATTCAATAAAAGACAAAGTATGGTAAAAAGCCAAAAATATATTTATAATAATTAAAAAAAGTAAAAGGAGGTTAAAATTATTTTTCGATAGGAAGAAGAAGAAGGGGTAAAGTTAGAAAGTTGGAATTATAAAATGTTTTCTTCTTCTTCTTCTTCTTCTTTCATATGGTGGCCAAAATTTGCAAGAGTGGGAGGGAGGAGTTTTCTTCATCAAATACCTCAAATCTCATAAGAAATTCAAGGATTTTGTGGTTTTTAGGTTGATTGTTGCACTCTACTTAACACTACTAAAAAGCAACTCTTGCAAATATATGAGGTTATTATAGTAATGGTGATCGCCCCAAGGTCTTCTCACAAGAAAGTTGTTTATCCATAGTAATTTGATTTAATGATTACTCAATTCTTAAGGAATCCCCAACCCTTACTAGGTTTGGATAGTTGGGCACGCATGAGGAAGCTGACAAGTGGCCAAGTATCGGTGCATTAAAACCTGCCTCTTTTTTAGGTCTAAATATTATTAAAATTTTAGATTATTATGATGTTACTCATATTACAAACAATTTAATGAAAACAACACCATACCATAAATCAAATAAGTAAACAATAAAAATGGAAACTGATACAATGATGGAAACATGCCCTTACAATGTCCAAATATCCATAATACAAATGAAAATTAAATAAGGTAAATAATCTCTAAATATAAATTAAATAAATAAACAATTCAAATAAATAAGGTACCCACAAAGTGGAAACATGCCTTTTACAAGCACTTTAAAATCTAATTAATAAAATAAACACAATTAAACAATTAATTTATACATAAAATAAATCATCGCATAAGTAATCATAAAATTAGGGTTCAATTTATGAAATTAGGGCTTTATGGTTAAATTAGGAGTTTTAGATTGCAATATTAGGGATTAAAAGCAATTAGGAGTTTGATTTGTAAAATTCGGGTTTCGGATCACAATTTAAACAAAACAACAAATCAAAACAATAAATTTCCACAATTATGTAACAAGTAAGGAATTATAATTTATTAATGAATATTATTCATTAAGGAACATATCTACATTGTTGGCTCAACCAAAATATTATATTAAACCAAACATTGGACTTACACAATCCTCTGTGAAAGTTGAAGTTTTTGCTTGAAGATTCTTTAATGGCTTAGGTCAATTGTGCTTTGGTTGAGCAATATTGCTCAAGGGTTTCTCAATTTGCTTTTTATCTCTCTTATGTTCACTTTTTATCAATCCTTTCTCTTTATTTTTTATGCTCTCTGTGATTATTAATTGTTTAATGCTAATTCTTTTTCTTTTTATCAATGGTTGATTAGGGTTTTATAGGACTTAATGTCAGTTAAAAAATTCAGATTGCATGAAAAAATCTTCTGTTTATCTAAATAAGCCTGAGTTTGTGGAGGATTAGGAAACAGACTCAAAACGAATAAGTCATGGCTTATAGCCAATTGGCCATGAGAAAGGCTCATGACCAATTTTCCATGAGCTAAATTCGCCATGAGCCTCCATTGGTTATGACCCCATGGCCAATAATTGGCCACAAAAAATTGCCAATTCAACATGACTTTTGTGGTCGATTAAGTACTTTAATCTTTTAAATCATGACAGGACTCGATATGGGCTTTTTTATTGAACTGAATTTGATTTGGACTTTTTAATTGGACTGAATTTATCTAGGGGCAAAATTAAGGGTCTACAGTTTTGCCTACTTGAACGATCTTGAATTTATTCAGAGAGTGAAAAACAATGATGCAACTTTTGGACTTTGCAGTAAGTGTCTGCAAAATAAAACACATATACAAAAAACAAACAAAAATTTAAAGGATTGATACCATATAGTGAGGAACCATTGAGTATCAACATCCGACCGTTGAATGATTGTAATATCTCAATGGGCCATTGGACAACTCTAATATCCCAATGGGTTCATCGAGTGACTCTAATATCTCGATGAAACCACCAAGCAACTATAATATCTTGGTAAAGCAACAACCATCGAGCGACTCTAATATCTCAATGAAACCACCAAGTGATTTTAATATCTTGGTAAAACAACATGTAACACCCCTAGACAATCTTGTTAAGAATTATCAAGGGATTTCATATAATGTCTATACACTTATACCTTTAATTTTAAATAAAACTAAATCTAATATAATAAAATTTTCAGTAGAGCCTCCCCTAAAATTTGACATTTCCAACATCTTCTCCAATTAAAACACAAGCTACAGAAGAAAATACTCCCAATAATTCTTTTATTCAACTTCAACTCCAATTTTCATAATCCATCGACTATCATAATACCTTTGTTTTTATCAAGATTTTTAGGTCATTAGACATTTACCACAACTAATATGTCTTAATATAAAGTTTAGATCAAACTATAATATAAAAGTAATTATACTTTAGTTTTGGCATAATTATACAACTGTCATTGTAGGTATAATACTATTATATGAAAAAAATTAAATACATAATAAATACTTCATTAACCACCTTCTGATCTGCAGTTGATCTTGAAATGCTAGAACTCACTCAGCAGGATCTACCATGCACGTCTGATGTGCGCATCAGAAATAATTCTAACATGCTAAGCAATGCTTAGTGGTGCTTGTATACTTATAATTTACCAAAATTATAATATAAAGAAAACATTTATAATAACAAATGAAAATAAAATCTTCACTTTGATCATAAAAATAAATTATTAATTAATTTAATCAATTGTATTCAAATTACTTACTTAATTCATAATAAGCTCTAAAATTTAAATTAAATTTAAAAGAAAATAATCACTTTGTAGTTAGTTGTTAAAATATTATTAGCTAAGATAAAAGAATATTCACTTTATAGCTAGTGATTAAGACATTATTAACAAAGATAAAAGTTTCACAACACAATCAAATTTTTTACACAATTTTTGTAAACACTTGTTTTATACTTTGCTCATTTTCATTAAATCTAATTTTATTCTTTTTTCCTCATATACTGATTTTAAAATCTCAAATTCAGATAACGGGTCACTAATAGCAAGTAAATGCCCACTATAGAGAATATGGCCAATGGCCCACTGATGGCATCAAATGCCCACTAACGCAAATGACACAAAGTGTCCACCAATGGCACGAGTGTCCATTATCACCGTGAAAACAAAGTGTCCAATAATGGCACAAAGTGCCCACTAACACTATGGATGTCCACCCCTTATAGCTAGCCATTCAATCTAATAGCTAGGTTTTTCATTAGTACGATGGAAACTTTAATGCTTATTAAAGTAAACTTAAACACATTGTATTGCGAACATATAACATATTTTAAAAAATCATTTGAATTTTAAAACCTTAAACTTTGTTAATAATAAATTTCCATTAAAAATTTTACATATTTAAACATAAATTCTTAGGCACATACATATATGTATATTTAAAGTTTCCTATTTTTTCTCAGTTCCTTTACTATGTTTAAAAATTTTGTTTCCCAAATTCACATATTTTGTTTTTAGAACAACATTACTGGCAGTAGTAATTTTCTAATTTATTTAGATACCAAACCTTTATAAAAATTCATGAAATTATGACATATAACAAAAACATATATAATAAACTTTAACTAAAATTTCAGAATTTTATACTCTCATTTACCTAATTTTTAAATTATGTTTACTTAACCTTACAGATTCTGGTTTTATAGCCACTATTATGGCAGTTTTAATTTTTGATTTTTATTTTTATAGATAAACTTTTATTAAAAGTTATGAAATTTTAACCATATGTCTTAAACATGTATATGATCTTGTATGTAAAATTTAAAATTTTTCTAGGTTATTTTACTATGATTTCCAATTGTGTTTCTTAAACTTTAAAATTCTAGCTCACTGGCATAGTGATGACACCTTGTGTTTTTCCATAATTATTTCATATTAAATCAACTTTAAAAATTATGAAATTTTATGAAAAATCTATTAACACAGATAAACTCTCAAATAAAATTTCAAAATTTTTAAACCTTTTTAGGTTAGTCTAAAAAATTGGACAAATGACACTTTACAATTGTTTCAATTAATATACTTCACAAAGATTCCATAAGCATTAAAAATCAAAAGAAAATTAAATAATAGCAAACAATTAATACACAAGCACAAAAATCCTTTCAAGTAGCTTCTCCCTTCTCTTTTATCAAATTTCCTTGAAATTATGATGATGATTTTAGGGTTTTACACCTATTCTAATTAATTCTACTAAACATTTTGTGTTAGATATGAATTTTCCTTAACTATTTTTTAGGTTTGATGGAAGAAAGAAGGAGAAATAAAAATTTTGGCTATGGTGGATGGTTAGGTCAGTTTTGTCATGAGAAGAAGAAGAAAATTGATTTTTATTTATTTATATATATTTTATTAGGATTTTGTTCATATAAGGCGTGCTCACCAAAACTTCGGTGCACCTACTTTCTTAATTTATTTCTAAATCCAACTTTTAATTCTATAAAATTGTAATAATAATTTCTTTAACTAAATTTAAAGCTCTACTATCCATATTTCACATCATAATCAAATTAAAATTCAATTATAGGGTCAAAAGGGCATTTTTTAAAATTTTTATCACTTAAGGATTCTTTTGCAGAAATACCGATTAAGTCCATATTCGAATTAAATTTTTAAATTTTTAAGACTTAACTAATCCTATTGCTCATCTATTACAAATAATCAAGTCACTCTTTACATTATACATAGCCCCATATCGGTATGATTCAAAAAGTCAATGCTTAAAAATTTCAAACATTACACAAAACCAACGAGCAATTCTAAGATCTGATGAAACCACTACGAGACTCTAATATCATGGTAAAACAACAAGTGTCGAGTTTAATAGATAGTAACAAAATCTTCAACCCTAAAAACTTTAAAACACTAATATTATTTTCAAAAATACCAAAACCCTAATTCAACTATAAACCCTAGTATTGTTCAATAAAACACTAGAACCCTAATATTATTTTCTAAAACCCTAAAACACTAAATCTATTTTCTAAAACCAAAACCAAAATCCTAATCATATTTTCATAAAACCCTAAAACCTTGTTTTTCCCCCAAAACCCTAAAAAACTATAATTTCATTCAAAAATCCTAATTTTAAATCAAAAACCTAATTTCATCCAAAAATGCTAATTTTGTACATTTAATTATTTATTTAAGGATGAATTGTAATGAATGGTTTACTTTTGCTCATGGTGAATGATTGAATGATTTAATTTACTTGGTTAATTGTTTTAATTTTCAAGATGTAAGAGGTATGTTTCCACTTTGTGGGTACCTCACTTATTATGTTCAAAGTAATTTTATTTACTTTAAGTTTTAGGCATTAATTTAAAGGGCATATTTCTACCAAATGGTGGGTGTTTTATTTTATTTAGTTTTGGACATTGGACATGGTTGTAAGGGCATGTTTCCATCTTGTATAGGTACCCATTTTATTTGTTTGTTTGAACTTTCTTTGATTTCAACATAATGAATATTTGTAATTGCATGTAGCATGGATGATTTTATAATATTTAAGAATTTAATAATATTTAGATCTGAATAGGAGGCCAGTTCTAATGAACTGGATGCTGTTGGGGTGCTGGGTCATTCTTACCTTCCCCACACATACCCAATTTTTCGAGCCCATCAGGGGGTTGGGGGAATTTCTTAAGAATCGAGTCATCCACCCCTTTCTTTTTCCTAGTTCATCCAGGTGGCAACTCCCTTAATGCCAAGATGGAAGAACTGAAGGAGGCCCTGTCTGAGACTATGAAGAGCCAACTGGCTGCAGTTTTGAGAAACACTACTGAGGCATTTGCTAGTACTAAGAAGCAGAAGGACAAAGAAAAGGATAAAGTTGGTGAAGTAGCATTTGATGATGACAATGTAGTTATTGATGATGATGATGACTGGGCTCAATACTTCCACGATCCTCAAGATAAGAAGAAAGAGCCAAAGGTTATGGGAAGATCAACTATGGAAAAGACTGAAACTTCAGAGGTAGAGAAGATGATTGCCAATTTAGAAAAGAAGTTTAAAAAGAAGCTAAAAACTGAAGAGATGTCAGAGGTGGACAAGTTGTCTGAACAAGATGATGAAGTCCCATACAAATTCAAGATGCCTTCCTTTGCCAAGTTTGATGGAACTGGGAATCCTCTTCTCCATGTGAAGCAATACATCACTCCTATGTAGTCTGCTAGACTTGCTAAAGCTCAAACTCTAAGGTACTTCATGCTTTTGTTGGATCCTGTTGTGTAGAATTGGTTCAACACCTTAGAGGACTTTACTCGGAAGAGTTGGGATTCCTTGTACAAGGTCTTCATCCAATAATAAGGATATAATGTTGAGTTGGAAGTCACTTTGATGAAGGATGAGTCAATTAGGCAAAAACAAAATTAGAACTTCGTTGATTACTTGAAGAAATGGAGAAATAAAGTTGCATTACTCAAGAAAAAGGAGCGATGAATCAGATCAGATTAGGATGATTGTGAGAGGGGTGCTACCTAATCTTCATGAAAGCATATGCCAAACCCTTATTAGAGATTTAAAGGATCTCCTTCAAGATGGCTTGAAAATAGAATAATGGGAAAGAGAGAATAACCATTTTTTTGCAAGAAGGAATGAAAAAGGGAATTATCAGTCTAGCAATCAAGGCACACAATAGGCAATCGATATTAATGCAATTGGTCAAGGAGGAAGGAAGCAATTTTCAGAGTTGGGAAAGCCATTATCTTGGGTTCTTAATAAGCTAAAAAAGAAGGGACTATTACAACTTTTGACTCCTCGACCTTTGTCGAATCCTCTACCACCTAACTTTGATGCTAAAGCTTTTTGTCAGTTCCACCAAATGCAAGGGCACAAGATGGACAAATGTTAAGGTTGAGGCATGAGATCAAGATTTTGATTAATAATGGGAATTACCCAAACCTAACAAGACTAGTATGAAGGACAATCCACTGCCAAGGTTTAACAGAGTACCACCGCCAGCAACTTTCATGATCAAAGGAGGCTTAAAAAAGAAGTTTTTTCTATCATCTTTACAGGATGTAAGTATCAAAGCAACTAAAGAAGAAGAGGTACATTACAAGATGGGTCAAGTTATGGTTGAAAAGGAAGTAGCCATCTATATTGTAAATGAGTTATGGGATTCAAATGATAGTGATAATGATTTTGAACCAAATAAGGAAGAATGGACCTGGTCCGAGCCCGAAGAGGATGAGGTAATGAACACCTGCTCTGGCAAGCCTTATGCAAGACCACCACCAAAGGAAGTAGAAGTTGACAATGGAAAGGATGCTGGAAAAATAGTGAGGAAGATGAAGATGATACAGTCCTTAACCAATTGAAAAGGACTCAAGCAAGTGTCAACATTTGGGATCTCCTGGCCACGTCCAAGAAACATCATGATACTATTGCCAAGGCTTTGGCAAGCAGGCCAATTTCTACTTCTGTAACATCAGATGAGCTGGTTAATTTCTTAAAGATTGAAGGAGTTATGAAATACAAAGATATTCAAAAGAAAAAAAAAGGTTGATGTGGGTATGGTGTCATTTTTAGATTTGAATTTATCGAAAGAGGGAAGAGATCAGATTCACCCGCTCTTTATTAAGGTAGAGGACAAAGAAAAAAGGACTCCATGTGTGATGGTTAATGATGGATCCGCCATAAATGTCTATCCACTTATGATCATGCCGAAGCTAGCTATATCAACAAGGGATCTAAGCCCAATCAAGGTCACAATTAGGGCTTATGATAACACTAAAAGGCATGCTAAAGGGACTTTTAAAGCTAAAGGCTGGCCCTATTTAATCCATGGTTGAGTTTGTGGTTTTGGATATAACCGTCACTTTTACATTGCTGTTGGGTCGACCTTGGTTCCATCCTCTTGGTGGTGTTCCTTTTACACTCCATCAGAAGATCAAGTTTCCAAATGGGGATGAGACAATGGTTTTCAAGTAGATGTTGTTTCTGATAATGAGATAATGGGTTCTAGACTTCTGGCAATGGTGAGGAAAATGAACTATTTACTAGGTACTGGCCTTGGGAAAGGTAAAGTAGGTGTAACAGAATTCCCAGATTTCAAGACTCAAGCTTCCAAGAAAGGGTTGTGATATGATGAAGCAAATGGAGGTGTTCTGCTAAAAAAGAATGAGAAGATGCATTTTCCTCCACTTGAAGAAATATTTGTCAAAGCACCAGAACTGGGACCACTCCAAGGAAAGCCTAATCCAATCATGTTCATGGGAAAGATGATCCTTGCATTTGAGATCTTTGTTGATGTTGCTGAATTGGTGGAATGGGAAAAGAAAAAGCTTGACTTGCCAACCGATAAAGAGCCTAGCCCAGAAGAGAAAAAGGAAGTTGCCTTAAAGATCCAGAAGACTCCAGAGGAAATTGCTACTCTCATCAAAGAACAGTTTGAGGTCCTTGTAGTTTATGATGATGAGGACATTGATGTTGATTCTGATTTTTATTTTACTTTGTCTGCTCTATATGAGGATGATGATGTTTTCTTTTCCAAAATGAATGCAAGAAAGTCTAATTTTGCTTACTTGTGTGATGTTTTTCCTAATGGTTGCATACATTCAAATAGTGATTACATGAGCATTTCTAATATTAATGTTATTGATACACAATCATTAAATTTGGGAACAACCAATAATCCTAAAAATATTAGCATAAGATCCGACCTTACTTCGGATGAAAGAGAGAGATTAAAAAAAATATTTAAAAAATATGAAGTCTGTGCTTGGTCTTATAAGGATGTGCCTAGAATTAATCGAGATATAGCCGAGCACATGATTCCCACTTACACTCACATGAAACCTATCAAACAAAAGCTTAGACGGTTAAGGCCATAATGGGCAGAATTGATCAAACAAGAAGTCACTAAGCAGAAACAAGTAAAGTTCCTTGAAGTGATAGATTACCCATATTAGTTAGCCAATATAGTTCCCATGCCAAAGAAAGATGGAAGAATTAGGGTTTGTGTGGACTATAGAAACTTGAACAAGGCTTCCCCTAAGGATGACTCTCCTTTACCCCACATAGAAGTCCTTAATGATAGTGTAGCCTCTAGCATGCTACACTCGTTCGTAGATGGATTTTTTTGAATATAATCAAGTATTAATGGCCCAAGAAGATAAAGCTAAGACTACTTTCATCACTACATGAGGGTATATTTTGACATAGGGTGATGCCATTCGGGTTAAAGAATGCTGAAGCAACCTACCAGAGGATGACCACCACCTTGTTTCATGACATGATGCATAAGGAAGTTGAGGTCTATGTTGATGATATGATGGTGAAGTCAGATACAAGGGAGCAACATTTCCAAAACCTAGAGATATTCTTCAAGAGAGAAATGAAGTATAATCTAACATTGAATCCAAAAAAGTGTGTGTTTTATAACATCCTCAAAATTTTTGAAAATTTCTAATTTTTAGAAAAATTAGATAAAATAAATTATAATTTAAAAGGTTAAATTAAATTAATGGTTTTAATTGAAAAATGAAGGGATTTTAAATGAAAAAGTGGAATATATATGTGATATATATGCAAAATATACATAACATATATAAAAGTCAACACTTTTTTTAAAAAAAAAGGGTATTTTGGTAATTAAATCTTATAAATTAAAAATTAATAAAATAATTCAAAAACAAATTATTTTTTAATGGAAGAGGGAAATTAGGACTTTTAATTTATTAAAAAATACTTAAATAATTAAATATCAAATTATTTTAATATATATATATGTGGTTAAAAAAAAAGATGAAAGGAAAAGAATATAAAAGTCTTCATCTTCTTCCATACTCCATAAATTGAAGGAATTAACAAGTTTCAAGTGGATTTTTGGTGATTTCCACCAAAATTAGTAAGTTTCCATCTCTTTTCTTTGAATTCTATGGAAGATGAGATTATGTGAGTTTTGAGATTTTGATGTAGTATGTTATAATTGTTGGAATTGGTGTTTATGATATTATTTTGGGTAGTTAACAATGATTCTAAGGTTAGATTGAAGAGATGATGGAGTTTGGTTAAAGAATGGTGAAGAGAGAGAATTTAGGATTATGTATTTTTTGGGGTTTTGAAAACATGAACTTTAATTGTGCAAATTGATTCCAAATGAATTGTTTTGATTCATAAACAAGTATTTTAAAGCCAAATATTAGACTTGGCAGTGTTGGTTTGGAGTTTGAGAATTGAAGTGGAGATTTAGGGTTTTGGAAAAGTGATTTTCCAAAGTGGTTGAATTGTGTGACTTTATTTGTTTAAGCATGTTGTTTAGTGTTAAAAGTGATGAATATAAGCTTAGAATGAGTAATGGATTGTGTTGGAATGGAAAACCTTCAATGGGGGAAGGTTATGCCATTTTTGAGATTTTGTGTATAAGAGTGTATTTTTATAATGTAAATGATTTAAATGTATTAAAATATGCTTTTAATAATATAAATAAACTTAAAACACTAATTTAATTGTAGTAGAATGAAATTCTAATGTTGAAGTAAGGAAAGGCTAAATTTTTGGAAATTTGTAGGAGTGATGTGTAATTATGGTTTAATGTTGGAAATGCCATTAAATGTGATACTAAATGATTATTTGCTATCACATTTGGTTTATGCATTGAGGGAGGTCGATTTGCTTCATCTAAGTGGTGAAGGGCAAGTTGGAAAGATTGGATTGAAGGTTGTTTTTAGCTTACTTTGGGTTGCTACTGGAGGTATGTACAAACTTTGAATATAATGTCTATATTTGCATAACATTTGGACTTAACACATTTTGGTTGAAAAAAGGGTTAAGCTACTTGGTTAATTGATTGTGTATAAATAATATGCTATGACATTTGTAATGTCTGTGAGTGGGAATTTTCGCCCCCACTCCCGGTGGAATGGTTCTTGTGATTTCAGCACTGTTAGGCTTGGGGCCTTAGAGAACACGGACATAGGTCCAGAGAAAATGGAGTCGCCACCCGGACTGGCTGAAAAAAAAGAAAGAGGTTGATGACTCGATTCCTAAGGAATCCCTAACCCCCTAATGGGTTCGGAAAGTTGGGTACGTGTGGGGAAGGTGAGAAATGGCCCAGCACCCCCACAACGCCCAGTTCATTGGAACTGACCTCCTTTACAGGTCTTAATATTATAAAATTCTTAAGTATAATAACATTATCCATATTACACACAATAATTAAAAGAAAGCATGATTATATTAAAAATAAATCAATGTCCAAACAAACCAAATAAATGGACGTCCATCCAAGGATGGAAACATGTCCTTACATCTCATGCCTAAATAGGACATCCACCGAAGGGTAGAAACATGTCCTTTACATTGGTTCTAAAATAGAAAAGCAATTTAAATTACATGATGTTTAACTAATGAGGTACCCACCAAGTGGAAACATACCTCTTACAACATTTGGAAATCTAAATAAATTGATAAAAGTAAATAACCATTCATAATAAATAAATCATTCATCAAAGGTATTAAACATCAATAGAAAGTAAACATCCATCCATGATAAATTAAATAAACCAAGCATTGAACTTAAATAAATTAAAGCATATAAAATAAATCAAAGCATAATCAAATATAGAATTGAATAAAGCAAATAAAAGTCTAAATTATGGCTACTGTGAGTTTTTTAAGGAATTAAAATAGATTAAGGTTTTATGTTTTAAAAGGTTGATAAAGCTCTTTGATTAACTAAATTAAAATTTGGATGGTGAAATCGTGAAACTAAGGTTTGAACACTTTGAAATACTTTTGATTTGTGGTTTACGATTAATGAATTGTTGATTTTGAGTTTACTGTGTAAAAAAAGTATAACATTTATGTTTATAAAATTTTTAAAGTTTTAAAGGATTTGGGTTTTAGAAAAATTAGGGTTTAGGTTAGCTAGTTTAAGGTTTATTGTTTTGAGTTTTGGAATTTAGGGTTTTAAGACTTTTGAAGAAGTAAAAATAACAATTTTAAGTCTTTTTGAAAAAAAAAGTAACAAATTAGTGTTTTTAACTTTAGAAAAACTAAATTGAAGTTCTAGGGTTTTTAATTTTGAAAGACACAATTTCATAATCAAAGCTACTGTGAGGAAATTAAACAATTGATACATACCTCCTTTTGATGGTTCATCCAAAAATCCTCCAAAAAAATTATTTTCTTGGATGAACAAGGTCAAAGATAAGCTTTGTGCCTTTGAATTGCTTGAATTGATTTTCGGCTCTCTCAAAAACTCAGCTTGGCTCCAGGTTTTCCATCACAGAATCAGTTTCCACTTTTGTTCAAGTTTTTGTCCAATTTTCTTCCTTATTTTCTCCCCCCTTTTTTGTGTTATTTTTGGTATTATTTATAGAAGAATTCTATGTATAATCCTAGTTACTCACGGCATAAAATATTGAATAAGAAAAGGAAATTGAAACCTGATTGTATTAGGTTTCGAAAAATTTGCGTCGGAAAATTTCACTGGCAAAAAAAAAAAAACTGCCACGGAAAAATTGCGCTGGCAAAAAAAAATTGCCGCAGGCCCATGGCCATTTTGACCGCAGATAGCTGCCCCAGGCCATTTCGCCGCAGCCGACCCCTCTTCCTCTTTTTTTTATTATTTTTATTGTTTATTATTATTATTATTATTTTATTTTTAAAGCAAATATTACTGACTTAAAATAACAAAAATTATTTTGGACTAAAAATATTTTGGACAACACAAAAATTATTTTGGACTAATTAAAATATATTGGACCGGACTGGGTCAAAAATTAAGGGTCTACAGTTTGCCCCCTGCTTGAACGATCTGAAACTTTAGTGAAAGAGATTGAAAAGCAATAAGACTTAATTTTTGAGATGGTTGAGGTTTTGGGTTTTGGACCCGAGAGATTTGGATACTCGATCCTAAACTAGAACTGGATACTCGATCCTAACTGGATACAGATACTCGATCCTAAACTGGATTTGGATACTCGATCCTAACTGAATTTGGATACTCGATCCTAAATTTGATTGGGATACTCGATCCTAACTGGATTGGGATACTCGATCCTAAATGGATTCAGATTCTCGATCCCAAACTGGATTGGGATACTCAATCCTAACTGGATTTGGATACTCGATCCTAAATTGGATTGGGATTGGGATACTCGATCATAAATTGGGTTCGGATACTCGATCCTAAACTTGATTTGGATACTCGATCCTAACTAGATTTGGATACTCGATCCTAAATTGGATTGGGATACTCTATCCTATATTTGCTTTGGATACTCGATCCTAAACTAGATTGGGATACTCAATCGTAACTCGATTTGGATTGGGATCCTCGATCCTAAATTGGGTTCGGATACTCGATCCTAAACTTGATTTGGATACTCGATCCTAACTAGATTTGGATACTCGATCCCAAATTGGGTTTGGATACTCGATCCTAAACTTGATTTGGATACTCTATCCTAAATTGGATTGGGATACTCGATCCTAAATTGGATTTGGATACTCAATCCTAACTAGATTCGGATACTCGATCCTAAATTGGATTGGGATACTCAATCCTAACTAGATTTGGATACTCGATCCTAAATTGGATTGGGATACTTGATCCTAACTGGACTTGGATACTTGATCCTAAACTGGGTACTTTGACTCGAGATTTGAATTTTATTTGGGTACTTGGACCCGAGATTGGGTACTTGGACCCGAGATTGAATTTGATTTGGGTACTTGGACCTGAGATTGATTTGATTTGGGTACTTGGACCCGAGATTGAATTTGATATGGGTACTTGGACCCGAGAATGAATTTGACTAACCTTTTAGTTGAGAAGTTTGACTGCTCTGGCTATTCTATGCATGGTGGTTCTTCACCCTCAAAATGGATCTTCATCCTTTGAGATCGGGCCTTCACCCTTGAAAATGGATCTTCATCCTTTGGACTTCGGGTCTTCACCCTCTGAAATTGGATCTTTATCCATTAGAGATTGGGTTTTCACCCTTGAAACACGGATCTTTATCCATTGGAGATCGGGTCTTCACCCTTGAAAATGGACTTTCATCCTTTGGAAATCGGGTCTTCACCCTTGAAAATGGATCTTCATCCTTTGGACTTTGGGTCTTCACCCTTGAAAATGGACCTTTATCCATTAGAGATTGGGTCTTCACCCTTGAAACACGGATCTTTATCCATTGGAGATCGGGTTTTCACCCTTGAAAATGGACTTTCATCCTTTGGAAATTGGGTCTTCACCCTTGAAAATGGATCTTCATCCTTTGGACTTTGGGTCTTCACCCTTGAAAATGGATCTTTATCCATTAGAGATTGGGTCTTTACCCTGGCTTCAGCTCTCTTAGCTGAACGGATCTTTTGTCTTTTGCATCTTCATTCTTTTGAGAGTTCTAATGTTCCATTATTTTGTTCTTCCTTTTTGCAAAAATTCAGCTATTTTTAGTCGGTTCTCATATCTTCTCCTGACCCCATGCAAGCTTTAATTGAAGTTTTTGTTGTCTAGTTCTTTGCACAAGCACGTATTTCTTCTCTTTGCAATATTACTGGAGCTTTCTAAAGTAATGGGCTTTCTATGCCCCCCTGATTTGATATCTTCTTTTGATTGTTTACTTCACAGAGTATTTGTTGTTCACCTTAATAAACACAAGACAAGAAAGTGTGATGTGATATGCTCATGTATGCATGATATGCATGATAATACTCACAATTGTTCCATCAACTCATAGACCGAGGTGATCAGTAGAAGTGTTCTCATTGGTTCCTTTTTAATGCTCGTTCAAGTGTTGTATTGGAATGATCGAAAGCTTTGCATTTGTGGCTTTTATCTTCAAGATGTTGAAAATATGAAAATGGAGACCCCAAGCAGCAGAGTCAGGGATTCATCCATTTCAAACTATATTTTAGCATGTCAGTTGATAGCTTCTTCATGACCTTGCCAATAATCATTTCCTTTGCCCAATGTGTCCTTTGGAGGTTCAACATACTTCCCTTAACTTGAAGGCTTTGTATGACAAAACATTTTTTTTTATTTATTGAATTTTTGAATTTTAGTTTTGAAATCAAACATTGGCTTTGCCAAATTAATGTCAATGTACCTCAGGACTTGATTTTTCAAATTAACATATCTATAACATGACAACCCTAGTTACCGTACTAAACTCGGGAATCATTTCTATTTAAGCAAGAATTGTTGCACTTCAGATAGGCACATACACATTACTTGGCCAAAGGTCTCATTTGAGTTTAAATACTGTCTATCTCATATGCATGCTTATCCAAACTATCTCCACTAATAGACTCTACCTACCAAGAGAGATCAACAGGTCTTTGATAGGCTTGAAATGGGTTCTATGAGAGACATGGGTTAAAGTGAAGGCCATTTTGAGGTTGGAGCTGGTGTGACACAAGGACAAACCTTCATACTAGAAATTTCTTGTTGGAACTTTAGGCAGTTGGGAGCAATCTTGCTAGACTCTAAATTCTTTCTGTCTTCTTGGCATTAATCTGAATCTTGATTAGGACAGTCTTTGCCCTTACAAAAAAGTTTAAGACCCAAATTCTCTTCTTTTCTTTTTCTTTCCCTTTTCTTTCCTCTTTATTTTTCTTACTCTTCCCTCTTCTTTCTCTTTCCTTACTCTTCCCTTTCTTTTATCATTTTGTCCCTTTTCCTTGTAGGACTGTCAAGTACAGAACTTTCAAGAACTGAATGATCTTTCCCCTTTTTCCTTTGATTTTGATTGAATCTTCGATTGGGTTGCACCAATTCAAGTCAAAATGTCCTTATAAACCAAATGGAAACCTTTTGCTGCTTTAGGTAAAAGAGAACTCAATTGGCTTTTTATACCACCTTTTTAGGTTTTATTTTTTCCTCTTTTTTTTTCCTTTTTTTTCTTTTTTTCCTTTTTGTTTTCTTCTTTTGTTTCTTTTTCTCTTCTTTCTCCTCTCCTCTTTTTTTGTTTTTTTTGTTTTGTTGTTTTTTTTGTTTTTTCGGTTCTAGTTCTAAAAGAGTTGTCTTGTTTGTACTTACTTGGGCTTCCAATAATGGATGAGTGGAGTAACATAAATCTTTTTTAACAGGGATAAATCATTTGTTACTCTGATGTTGATATTGTCTTGATATAATGGAGATATTAAGGGAACTTCAACTACCCTTATGGTCTTGAGAACTTCAACTACCCTTATGGTCTTGAAAACATCAACTACCCTTATGGTCTTGAGAACTTCAACTATCTTCATGATCTTGACTTATCATTGCTTTCTTTGATCTTCTTGCCTATTCATCTTAGTGATCATAAGACTTGTCAAAAGTATCACAATAGCTCAGGGTAGATTGTTGGGGTTTGTAATCCAATGAAAAGAAAGCTAAAATTTTATGAAGGCTCAAAGGGACAGCTAGGGATTGATATTTAATTGGGTGGATACTAGTTGTTGGCTAACCAAACAATGCCTAGATCATCTCTCCCTAAAATAAGCAGAGTTCAATTTCGCCTCGAAAGTTTGTCAAAGCATGTTCTAAGACTGACTAGGACCTAGACAAAGGTATTTATGCAGGAGCCCTCTCTAAGTAAGCATACACAACTCAATGCTATAGAGCGATTCCCTCACCTAGTAAAGTCATTCAAGTCATGATGCATAAATATATTAATTCATGAATTATAAAGCTAGATTCCTTATTGGTTGAGCACCAAAATGAACAAAGACCAACAAAAATTTTGATGAAAGTAATTTATTCAAACAAATTTAAATTTGAAAAACAAAAAAGTTCCAATTAAATTTTAAAGAAAGAAATTTTCATCTTGAAAGGATGATAAAACAAAATCTTCTTCCAATCCTTTTCCCACCATGAAGGTTGCCGGTGGAGGTACTCTTCCAAACTTAGGCAAAGGGTTGTTCTTGGTATTGGGCTTATCCGGCTCGGGTAACTTACCACTATCGATTAAATCTTGGATCTCATGCCTTAGACGAGCACATTTATCTGTTTCATGCCCTCGCATTTGATGAAATTGAAAGAAGGCCTCGTCATTGAAGTTTGGTGGCAGTGGATTATGTAAAGGTCGAGGACCTAACGATTGCAACAACCCTTTCTTTTGCAGCTTGCTAAAAACCCATGATAGAGGTTTCCCCAATTATGAAAGTTGTCTTTTATTTCCTTGACCGGTTACATTAATATCAACTTCTTTTTGTGTGCTTTGATTACTAGGCTGGTAATTCCCTTTCTCATTCCTTCTTATTGAAAAGCGATTCTTCTCCCTTTCCCACTCTTCAATTTGTAGACCAGCTTGGAGAAGATCTTTGAAATCCCTTATAAGGGTGTGAGACATCCTTTCACGGAGATTGGGCAAGACGCCTCTCACAATCATCCTTATTTGATCATATTCATCGGGCCTCTTCTTGAGAAAAGCAGCCTTATTTCTCCATCTTTTGACATAGTCCACAAAATTCTCATTTGGCCTTTGTCTAATGGACTCCACTTCCATTAAGGTAACTTCCATCTTGACATTATACCCATATTGTTGGATGAAGGCTTTGTATAGCAAATCCCAACTCTTTTGTGTTCCTTCATCTAAGGTTTTGAACCAATTTGGACAACAGGGTCTAATGAGAGCATAAAGTACCATAGAGTTTGAGCCTTGGTAGCTCGGGCAGACTACATAACAGTGATATACTGCTTCACATGGAGATGAGGATTTCCAATGCCATTGTACTTTGCAAAGGATGGCATCTTGAAATTGTACGGGACTTCTTCATCCAGCTCAAACAATTTGTCGACTTCGGACATCTCTTTGGTCTTTAGTTTCTTCTCAAATTTCTTTTCTAAATCAACAATCATCTTTTCAACATCAGATGTCTCGGTCTTTTCAATAGTTGCCTTCTCAACAACCTTTGGCTCCTTTTTGTCTTGAAGATCTTGGTAGTATTAAGCCCAATCATCATCATCATCAATGATCACCTTTTCATCATCAAAAACCACTTCACCAACTTTGGTCTTCCCTTTGTCCCTTGGCTTCTTAGTGCTAGCAGATGCCTCAGTATGATTCTCTAAGATTGCAGTCAATTGGTTCTTCATGGTCTCAGCTAGGGCCTCTTTTATTTCTTCCATCTTGGCATTGAGGGCCTCATCCACCGTCCTTTGAATTTGTTCGGGCTCCATTATTTTTGGTGAACAAGTGATTGAGTCGTTGCTAGATACTTTGTCTCCGGCATAGGTCGGATTATTGTAAGCTTTTGAACTATCGTAATCCAGGGCTGTGAGCCAGAAAGGATTAATGATATGAGATGCAAATGTATGCATGTATGCATGTATGCACAAACAACAAACAAGGATAATTAGGACATTCCTTCCAACCTTATAACATCCACACACGAATGGTGAGTCTCTTTTCCTAGGTATATGGTTAACAAAATACCAACATGGGGTACCTTGCTTTCGAATATTTCCCTCGGACGTTTCAACCAATAGTTATATTTTCAAAAATGGAAATCCATTCATAGTAATTCCCATTAATTAGGTTTTAATCCATTCAAACAACTATAGTAGCTTTTATGCTATATTGGATTAAAACTAAATTAAGGGGTTTATTATAGATAGATTTCTCACTTGAAAAGAGTAACTAATGGATCATGCCAAAAACAAGCCCATGATTAATTATTCTTAGTATAAGCTAGGCTCACAATTGATTTTTGGTATTTAGTAATTGTCCTAAATATTTTGCAAGCTCTTTGTAAGAAAAGGTTGAATGAAAATAATTTTGTTTCTAAGCCCATTGTAAAGAGTTTTTAGAAAAGATGGATTTTGGGCTTAGTATTTGGGCCATGAGCAAAAGAATTCTTGATTTCCTTTTAGAAAAGTCTTATGTCCAAAGACCATCTTGAAAAGTTTTCAAGATAGCTTTGGTCTTTTGATCTTTAAAGAAAAATTTATTTTGAGCTTACAATATACTTAGGTCATATTAGAAAAAGAACAAACCAAATAAGCCATGATTTAAGCCAAGATAAATTAACCATAGTCAAACAATATGCATTTGGGGTAAAACCTAAGGAAAGTAACTAGGCCAATTACATGAACTTTAGTCTTTGGGTAAAAAGGCTTAAGTTCCCATAGCAAGTATATACCAAATGGTACGAGGCTATGAGTGGTTATGCCATGCTCGATCTCCATACCTTGAGTGAAAGTATGGTATCCCTTACATAACACAACACGGGTAACACGGGCGTCCTAACTCACGCACACGATGCAATCTAATATGATGCAATGGATAATATTATTATAAGAAAGAATAGAATAATATAAAGACCAACGGAATCAACTTCTCCTATCCCCAGTGGAGTCGCCACTGTGAGCGGGGATTTTCGCCCCCACTCCCGGTGGAATGGTTCTTGTGACTTCGGCACTGTTAGGCTCGGGGCCTTAGAGAACACGAACCTAGGTCCGGAGAAAATAGAGTCGCCACTCGGACGGGTCGGGAAAAAAGAAAGGGGTGGATGACTCGATTTCTAAGGAATCCCCAACCCCCTAATGGGTTCGGAAAGTTGGGTATGTGTGGGGAAGGTGAGAAATGGCCCAACACCCCCCACAATGCCCGGTTCATTGGAACCAGGCTCCTTTACAGGTCTTAATATTATAAAATTCTTGAGTATAATAACATTATCCATAATACACACAATAATTAAAAGAAAGCATCATTATATTAAAAACAAAGCAATGTCCAAACAAAGCAAATAAATGGACGCCCATCCAAGGATGGAAACATGTCCTTACATCTCATGCCTAAATAGGACACCCACCGAAAGGTAGAAACATGTCCTTTACATTGATTCTAAAATAGAAAAGCAATTTAAATTACATGATGTTTAACTAATGAGGTATCCACCAAGTGGAAACATACCTCTTACAACATTTGGAAATCTAAATAAATTGATAAAAGTAAATAACCATTCATAATAAATAAATCATTCATCAAAGGTATTAAACATCAATAGAAAGTAAACATCCATCCATGATAAATTAAATAAACCAAGCATTGAACTTAAATAAATTAAAGCGTATAAAATAAATCAAAGCATAATCAAATATAGAATTGAATAAAGCAAATAAAAGTCTAAATTATGGCTACTGTGAGTTTTTTAAGGAAATAAAATAGATTAAGGTTTTAGGTTTTAAAAGGTTGATAAAGCTCTTTGATTAACTAAATTAAAATTTGGATGGTGAAATCATGAAACTAAGGTTTGAACACTTTGAAATACTTTTGATTTGTGGTTTACGATTAATGAATTGTTGATTTGAGTTTACTGTGTAAAAAAAGTATAACATTTATGTTTATAAAATTTTTAAAGTTTTAAAGGATTTGGGTTTTAGAAAAATTAGGGTTTAGGTTAGCTAGTTTAAGGTTTATTGTTTTGAGTTTTGGAATTTAGTGTTTTAAGACTTTTGAAGAAGTAAAAATAACAATTTTAAGTCTTTTTGAAAAATAAAGTAATGAATTAGTGTTTTTAACTTTAGAAAAAATAAATTGAAGTTCTAGGGTTTTTTATTTTGAAAGACACAATTTCATAATCTAAGCTATTGTGAGGAAATTAAACAATTGATACATACCTCCTTTTGATGGTTCCTCCAAAAAAAATTATTTTCTTGGAAGAATAAGGTCAAAGACAAGCTTTTTTCCTTTGAATTGCTTGAATTGATTTTTGGCTCTCTCAAAAAATCAGCTTGGTTCCAAGTTTTCCTTCACAGATTCAGTTTCCACTTTTGTTCAAGTTTCTGTCCAATATTCTTCCTTATTCTCTCCCCCCTTTTTTGTGTTGTTTTTGGTATTATTTATAGAAGAATTCTATGTATAATCCTTGTAATATCCCAATGTATGCCTTAGAAGTTTTGAATATTGTTGTTGTTTTAAATTGGATTGAATGTATATGTCAATTGGCAAGAGAAAAGAAATTAAAAGAAAGTGTATATGTTGTATATATGGAAGTATAAATAACATATACCTAAGTCAAAATGGAGAGTCAAGGGATGAAGATATTTATTTGGTTATTGGTGAAATTACTAATAAGGGCATGTAAGTGAAGAGAGCTAAAGTAAGTGAGAAGAGGGTATTTGGGTAATTGACTTTTTAGAAATGCTTGGTGGAGGTTTAAAGAGATGACAAATTTGACTTTGCTTCTTTATTTTCTTTTCTTCTTCCTTGGTGGCCGGACCTCCCAAAGACAAGAGAGAAAGAGGAGAGTTTTGAGTTCTTAGATCAAATTCAAAGGAGAATCAAGTGATCAAGTTGGTGATTCAAGAAGTTTCATTACTTTGGTAAGTCCTCTTTTGATTTCTTTGCTTATTTGAAGTTGTGTTGTGAGTTGATAGAGTATGTAAGAGTGTGTTGTTTGATTGTAATATGTTTAAGAGTGTTTGATTGAATTGATTATGGATTTTAAGGATGGATTGAAGAAAAGAGTGAGTTGGTTGGAAGTGATGGTGTTGTATTTGTGTTTAGGGTTTGAGATGATGTTGTGATTTGTGTTTGTTATAGATGTGGAGTTGTTTTGGTGTTTTTGTAAGTTTAAGATAGTTTTTGGGTATGTTTTGTTAAGTTTGTTTGAAGAGGATGTTAGTGAAAAGAAGTGTTTTGTTGGGTATTTTGTTGTTTGGCCGGAATCTGAGTTTTTGGTCTGACACGCCCGGGAGCACGTCCAGAGTCTTAGGCGTGTTAATTGTGTTGGAGGCAGTAGGTTTGACATGACCAGTAACACGCCTGTGTTATTGAGCGTGTCATAGCTACTGTGAGATTGGAGAGTTTACACGGCCATGAGCACGCTCACGTTGTTGGACGTGTTGGTATTTTGCTGAGAGGCAGAATGTATTACACGCCCAGTGACACGCCCGTGTGGTTGAACGTGTCCTGTTTAGGGTTTGCCCTAGTTAACTCTTAATTTGATTATCTCATGTGTATCCCTAAGCAAGTGTATGTTATTATTTTTGGATTAGGTCTTGAAGAAAGTGATTTGTCATTGATCTAAGAAGTAAAAGAATCTTGGAAAAGAAAAGTGTTTAGAGTTGTGTGAATTGTTATTGAGGTAAGTATAAACCTTGCATTGTTGCATACATTCACTTGATATGACATTATTGTTATATATGAATAATGTTACGTTTTGCACATTGTGAATCTTGTGAAATGTACTATATGTATAATGTGAAATGAGATAATTGAGACATGTATGCATATATGATTATGTTCAATGTAATTGATTATGAATATGTGAAAGATGATGTATTATATTGTGAATTGAGACATGATGATTCAAATGTGATGAGAAGCCATTATGAGTGGCTATGGTTATACAAATGAAAGTGTTGAGGCATGATTGCCTATTTGATATTGAGATACAAATTGAGAAAGAGAATAATGATATAATTGTATGTTTAATATGTTATTCAGCTTCAGAGTTCTGAATTTGGGTGGCATGCCTATGAAATTATGAATAGTAACAGTCTTGCCGGGTTGAGGATCTCTTCAATTTGAGTTGAATTGATGTCCAAGAGACTGGGTCTGTTACATTATGAGAATTGTTATTATGAGATATATGATTGGTAACAGTCTTGCCGGGTTGAGGATCTCCTCGATTTGTTGAGTTGATGGTCCAAGAGACTGGGTCTGTTACACTATCCATGGATAGAGACATATATATATGTTGCCTACGGGCTTGATTATTGTGATTATGAACCAAAGCAGTAACTCTGAATTCTGAATATCGTATTAAACACTTGTTGGGCCCATAGGTGTCTATGTCATGTTGATGATATGAATGAAGTTATAATGTGATGAAATAATGTAATATTCATGAAATATTGTATATTGAGTATGATCTTTATTGTTTGATTGTATATCATTGTTATTGATTAAGCATCATAGCATTATGGTTTGTACTACTGAGTTGTTGGCTCAGCGCGATTATGATTCATCGCGCACGAGATAGAGGTGATAAAGTTGAGACGAAGAATTCCTCTAGACCTAGTTGAGGTTGTTTTGATTGTGAAAAGTTGGATTAAAGCTTAAAGATCAGAGAGTCAAGCTGCCAATCATGTATATATTTCATATTTTGTAATTTTTGAGGTTTAATGTATTTACACTTGTAAGTTTTGGATGAAACTTTCGTTGCGTAATAAACAAATGTTTTTATCTATTGTGTCTTATGATTTTCATTTCTCTTTATTTGGTATTTCTTAAATTTTAAGTTTTACTTTAAATATGATTTGTGTATTTTTAATGTGTGTCATTTCTATATTCAGTATACGTATAATACGATTGTATAAGCATGCTTTGTACATATACGGGATATAGGGGTGTTACAATCCTAGTTACTCACGACATAAGATATTGAATAAGAAAAGGAAACCGAAACCTAATTATATTAGGTTTCGGAAAATTTGCGTCGAAAAATTTCGCTGGCAAAAAAATAACTGTTGCGGAAAAATTGCATTGGTGAAAAAAATTGCCGTAGGAAAAATTGCGCTGGCGAAAAAGCTGCCACAGGTCGTAATGGGCCTGCGGGCCATTTCGCCAGAAAGAAACACCTGCGGGCGAAATTGCCCCAGGCCATTTCGCCGCAGCCGACCCCTCTTCCCCTTTTTTCATTATTTTTATTGTTTATTGTTTATTATTATTTTTTATTTTTTATTTTTAAAGCAAATATTACTTAAAATAACAAAAATTATTTTGGACTAAAAATATATTTGACAACACAAAAATTATTTTGGACTAATTAAAATATATTGGACCGGATTGGGTCAAAAATTAGGGGTCTACAATGTCATATATGTATTAAATGCATTGTGAAAAGCCATTGATATTGGCTAATTTGTGTAAAATGTGAAATGTGCATATTATGTGAAAATACCCAAAGTAATTGGGTAATGTGTTGTGAATGCAAAAAAAAAAAAGAGATATGTGTAATAATGAAATGAATTGATATTGATAAAAATGAGAAAAGTGAGAAAAGTGACAAAGATGTGAAAAATGAGAAAAGTGAGAAAAAATTGTGAAAATAAGGCAATGTGCCTAGATTGAATATGTGAAAATGAGAAAGAGATTAATAATGAGAAATATGAATAAATTGTGTGCCTAGTATGTTATTCAATTTTAAGAGTTTTGGGTTGGCGGCATGCCTATGATTGACTACGGGCTACACGTTAGAATGGTGAAAAGACTGGGTCGTAAGCCAAGCCAGCTGATAAATATTATGTTTTAGGGGTGAAAAGACTGGGTATTAAGCCTCAAAAACTGTAGCAGTCTAGCCGGGTTGAGGACCAAGATACTAGGGCCTAAGGGTCTAGCCAGGTTGAGGTTCAAGAGACTGGAGCTGTTACATGATCCATGGATATATATATATATTGCCTACGGGGCTAGACACATGGTGTCATTATAGACCAAATCAGTAACTCTGAAATTTGAATAGCATATTAGGTCCTTTTTGGGCCCATGATTGTCTGTGTTTTAATGTGAATTATGAATTATGATACAATTGAGCAATATAATGTTATGAGTTTTGAATTATGAAATATTTGAAAAATATAAGAAAGTGGATTGATGCGACATCTTTATGCATTATGCATTGTCATTGCATTGAGTTTTATTGTTATTATCAAAGTTTGTACCACTAGGCTTCGGCTTAGCTTGATTATTTCCATCGCACAGGTGACAAGGTAGACCCAGCTGAGCCAGAGAGTTCTTCTAGACCAGGTCGGGTCTAGATTTGTAGTTGAGCTTGTTGAGTTGCTATCGAGATCATAAACACTACCAGCAGCATGTATATATTTTTTGTTATTGTTCATTTGAGTATTATGCATAATATATTATGTTTTGAATTTTACGTATTGTATATTATAAAGAATGTTTGGGTCAATGTATTTGAAATGGGAGAGTAAATATGTTTTAAATTATATATATCTATATGTATAAATGTTTGAGAAACTTGGTGAAATTGAGAAGTATGGTTGAGATGGTGATTTAAAATTATTTGGGAGTGTTTTTTTTTTGCATATTGTGTTTTGATAAATTTTGGGATGTCCAAAATACAGACAAAACTCTGGCGAATTTTTCCCAGAGATTTTTATATATATTATTTATTTTGGGTTCTTATAACAAGTAAAGAATATTTATATTCTATTTAATTTTTTTATATATTTAGAATTTGAAATTTTAAATTGGAAATGTTTAAAAAAAAATTTAGTAAACCGGTCTGTGACATTTTTGTACCGTATATGCGTATTTTACATATGCTGAAATTATGTATTGTACATATATAGGGTATAAGGGTATTACATTTGTTTTGGTATCAGAGCCTAGGTTTGAGGTCTCTACCTAGGTGGGAGGATAGAGAGAGAAAATGGGGGATTTGAAAAATAGTTTTTAATTGTAATACATGCTTTGCCACTAGCAGTTTCTGATCTCTGATATAGTATTTTCTGCTGTGTTTGCAGATATTGGTAGTTATGGCATCTCGACCGCATCAGGCTGCTGAGGGTAGTGCAGAAAGTGTGACTCCAGATGAGGGTAGAGATGGAGCTAGAGTTGTATCTGCTGGTGAGGCATCTGTTTCTATGCCTGTGAGACCAGTAGCTGATGAGGTTTTGCCTGGCTGGGTATGGCATATGGTAGAGTTGTTGAGGCAGGCTCCAGTTTCGTAGCCGCCACAGCCACAGCCGCAGTTGCCGGTGAGGCAGTATGATAAACTGAGAAAGTATGGAGCTGAGGACTTTATTGGTACTACGGACCCTACTATAGCAGAGCAGTGGCTAGGCCGGGTTCAGAGGATATTTATTCAGTTACAGGCTAGTCCATAAGAGAAGTTTGATTATGCTAGATCTCTTCTGTAGAGAGATGCATATGATTGGTGGAAGATGGTTCCACATGCTCTGGATGATCCACCAGTCCTGACCTATGATGATTTCCTGTGAGAATTTGAGCAAAAGTATACTTCGAGAGAGTATAAAGATGCAAAGAAGATAGAGTTCCTAAGTCTAAGACAGGATACCAGGACAGTGACCGAGTATGAGATCGAGTTTATCCGGTTGGGTCACTATGCTGGTGGGATCATTTCTGACGAGTTTGACAGGTGTAGGAGGTTTGAGGAGGGACTGAGACCCTCTATTAGGTGCATCATCATAGGCTCTCGATGTCAGGATTTCTCCCAGTTAGTTGCAACTGCCAGGAGTGTTGAGAGGGCATAGAGTCTTGCAGCAGCTGTTGGGGTTGAGGAGACTAGAGTTAGGAGACCCCAGAGTGAGGCAGGGTCTTCATCAGTGAAGAGAGGCCGAGGGAGACATTTTCAGAGGTTTAGTAGGAGTCAGGGGCAGTTTGGCAGGTCAATACAGCAACAAAGACAGAGGCAGAGACATGCAGTTTTAGTGGCTAGTGCTCCGACTCTAGTGGCTCAGAGACCTACTCCACCTACTTGCATTCATTGTGGTAGAGTACATGAGGGTGTCTGCTGGTGAAGAGGAGCTTCAGGAGTGTGTTTTAGATGTGGGTCATCAGATCATTTTATCAGAGATTATCCCAAGCCATCAGAGGTTAGGCAGGCAGATATTGTAGCTTCTCGACCCAGTGTCAGAGGGGGTCGTGGTGGCAGAGGTTTTAGTAGAGGTGTCGACCTGGGTTTAGTCATAGAGGAGGTTCTACATCCAGAGGCAGTAGGCCAGATGAGGCTGGGCCATCTCAGCGGGTTTATGTGATGCAGAGGTAGCCAGTTGCTTCAGCCGTCATTGCGGGTACATTTTCTTTATTTGGTATTTCAGTCCTTGCTCTATTAGATCCTGGATCTACGCATTCATACATAAGTGCATCTATCTTGCCTGTGACTAAATTGCATTCTAAGTCCCTAGGATTTGATGTCTTGGTGACAAATCCTTTAGGGCATAGTGTTGTGGTGAGCAGGGTGCACCGAGATAGTCCAATTGTTATTCAGGATGAGGAGTTTCTCGGTGACCTGATTGAGATGCCTTTCAGGGAATATGATCTGATTTTAGGCATGGATTTGTTATCCAAGCATGGCGCTGTGGTAGACTGTCAGAAGAAATGTGTTACTTTGAGAACACGTGATGGTAGGGATGTGATGGTATCTGGTGAGCAAAGGTATCTTTCATCTATGTTTGTTTCAGCTGTTTTAGCTGGGAGGATGATTCGAACGGGATGTGAGGCTTATCTTGCTCATGTTGTAGATACTAGAGTAGTGGGATCCCTGCTTGAAAGTAAACCCACAGTTGCCGAGTTTCCAGATGTTTTCCTTGATGAGTTGCCAGGGGTACCTCCTAAGAGAGAAGTGGAGTTTGGTATCGATTTGTTGCTTGGTACCACTCCTATCTCTATCACCCCTTATCGGATGGCACCTGTTGAGTTGAAAGAGTTGAAGGTGCAGTTGCAGGAGTTATTGGATAAAGGGTTTATCCACCATAGTGTGTTCCCGTGGGGAGCACTTGTGTTGTTTGTGAAGAAGAAGGATGGCACCATGAGATTGTGTATTGATTATAGGCAGTTGAATAAGGTGACCATTAAGAACAAGTATCCTTTGCCTCGGATAGATGATCTCTTTGATCAGTTGAAGGGAGCAGCAATATTCTCTAAGATTAATCTGAGATCAGGGTACCATCAGTTGAGAGTCAGAGATGTGGATGTACCCAAGATAGCTTTTCGTAAAAGGTATGGGCATTATGAGTTTCTAGTGATGCCCTTTGGATTGACGAATGCACCAGTAGCTTTTATGGATTTGATGAACAAGGTATTCAGACCATTTTTGGATCAGTTTGTGGTAGTCTTCATTGATGACATCTTAGTGTATTCGCATAATGAGGAGGATCATTATAGACATTTACAAATCATATTGCAGGCTTTGAGGGAGAAGCAGTTGTATGCTAAGCTATCTAAGAGTGAGTTCTGTCTCACATAGGTAGCTTTTCTTGGTCATGTGGTTTCAGCAGAGGATATTAGAGTTGATCCGAGTTAAGTTAAGGCTATCTTGAATTGGAATCCACCGAAGACTATGACAGAGGTTAGAAGTTTTCTGGGATTGGCAGGCTATTATTGTCGATTTGTGAAGGGCTTTTTTATAATAGCTACACCACTCACCAGATTACTTCAGAAAGGAGTTAAATTTGTGTGGAAAGATCGGTGTTAGGAGAGTTTTGAGCAGCTGAGGGAGATGTTGACTCAAGCTCCTGTCCTTACCCTGCCTGTGGAAGGTGATAAGAGCATTTTTATTCTTGTTTTTAGTATGATTTTAATGTGTTTTTAGTTAATGTTTCATTTGATTTTGGTTTAAAGTTTGTTTTAAGTGTTTGTTTTAGGTTAAAGTGGAAAAACTCCCTTGAATGATCAAAACAATGAAGAAAAAGCATGAAGCAAGAAAAACATGGCCAAGCCAAAGCAAGCTTGGCCGTGTCCCTCAAAATTTCTTCAAGGAAGTAGATGACACTGCCAGGTGACACGCCCAAGTCACTGGCCGTGTCTCACCCAAAGAACAGAAATGAAAGAACCAAGCAAAGAAGGAAAAATGAAGAGCAGTAGCTGGCACACCCAGGTGACACGCCCAAGCCAGTGGCCGTGTCACATGACATGGCCACAAACTTGGCCGTGTCACCCATTGGAAGCAAAGAGAAGAGTTGGCAAAATGAAGAAACAGAAAGGGACACACCCACATGACACAGCCAAGCCACTGGCCATGTCACATGACATGGCCAGGAGCTTGGCCGTGCCACCTAGAGGAAAAGAAGGAAAGAATGGGGCAGAAGGTGACACGGCCAGCAAGCTTGGCCGTGTCCCAAAGAAAACAAGAGACACGGCCAAGCCACTCATGGCTTAGCGGTGTCACCCATAAAAAGATGGATTCTTCTGCACGAGTTTGAGGAACAAGTGGGGGACAACTAATTACTTTTGCCAAAAGAAATACTAAACAAAAAGAGAGTGGGGAACAAGAGAGAGTGGTGTGAGCTGGTGCGAGTTGGGAAGCATGGCTTGAGCTTTGGAGGGAAATAAAAAGAGAAGAAGAGGGAGTTTTGAAGGGTACTTCTACAGAGGGCTGCAGGTTTGTGCAGAAAATAGAAAACAGAGGTAGAGAAGAGAGGTTTGAGAGGAGGAGGCTGTGCATACATGTTTTGGGCAAGGAGGGAGTGACACTTTCCTTGACTCTTCATCTTCATCCTCCATTTCCATCCTCTCCAACATCTGCATCTTCCATTGGCAGCTTTTGAAGATTCAAGAAGCTACATTGAAAGGGGTTTTTCCATTTTCTCCTTTTAATTCATTTTAATGTTATTGTTGTTGATTGTATTAAGTATATTAAACATGAACTAAATCATTCTCTATCTAGATGTTGAAGAACCCTAGCTTATTTGTATGATTAGATGCTTTTAATTGATTGAGTTGTTTTATTCTTATGATGCTTAATGATTGTTGCCAATTGACGATAGCATGCTTATTGATTGGTTGCCATTTTCATATTATTGACTTGAGAAAGCTTGATATGAATTGATTACTCATAAGGGTTGAGGATTGATTGGGGTGCTAGAGATAGACCTACAAGATCCTTTGGTTTATAGTTCCTTGTTCTTAATGTAAGACCTACTTAATTGTGTTTGAGAAGAGATTCTGGCACTCTACTTAGTGATTAAGGATTAATCCACTGGAGAGAGGTTTTAGTCTAAGTTAGAGGAATGCCAATTCAACTCTATCATGTAATGTAATTGAGGCTAGGGGGATTTAATATCTGGATAGTATCATTATCATCAATCCTTTTTACACAACACACAATTTATCTTTATGTTTATTTATTTTAGTTAATTGTCTTTAATTATAAAAGACACAAAAATATTAATTTGCTAAACAACAGTTAAGATTTGCACTAGTGCTTGGCCTTGTCCTCAATGGAACGATAACTCACTCACTACTTTATTACTTGGGTGACCCGTGCACTTACGGTATTGCTGTAGCGCAGTACGATGTGCACCAAGTTTTTGGCGCCGCTGCCGGGGACAATGGTTTCAATACTTGTAATATAATTAAGACTGTTGATTTTGTTTTATTTTTTTTATCAAGAATGTTTGTTTGTTTTCTGTAAATTGTTTGATTGTTTTTCTTTGAATTGTTTGTTTGTTTTTTGTAAATTTGTTTGTTTGTTGTGTTTGAATTTGTTTCTTTAATTGCTTGTTTGTTTTTTCTTTAAATTTTTGATTGCCTTTTGTAAAGATGGAGTTTTCAAGGCACGTGGGAGTTTATGATAAGGACTATAATTCTAACATGGTATGTGCAGCATGTGGCAATGCAGGACATAGTACCAATACATGTTCATTTGGTTTTGAATGATACCAAAATTGGCATGAGGAAGAATATGACTACCAAAATTTCCAGCAATACCAAAATTTTCAGCAGATTGGTGGTAATGGCCCATATTCCAATTCTTATAATCCAAGCTGGGAAAGCCACCAAAATTTTTCTTGGGAAAACCAGCAGTACATTCCACCTTAACAATTTTTTCAGCCTTGCCAAAGAAGTTCTTACTTTCAAGAACAATTTTCAAACCAAGACCACCTTAAGGAACCTACATTGGAGGATAAGTTAAATGCCTATATTCAAAGACACATGTTGAATCAAGATCACTTTAAGGAACCCACTTCGGAGGAAAGATTGAATGAATTCATTCAAAATAGCCCACAAAATGTAGATCAACCTAAGAAACTTACTTTGGAGGAGAGAGTGAATGCCTTCATTCAAGATACCGAAAAACTTCAATGTGATCAATACATAGTGGAAGATAAGTTGAGGTCTGAATCTTTGCAAGAAACACAGAAGAGGTTGGACGCTCTAACTAGGCAGCTGGCACATCAACTCCAAGAACATCAAAAGGAAGAATAGAAACCAAAGAACCAAGTAAAGAAGGAAAAATGAAGAGCAGTAGTTGACAAACCCAGGTTACACGCCCAAGCTAGTGGCTGTGTCACATTACACGGCCACAAGCTTGGCCGTGTCACCCATTGGAAGCAAGGAGAGAGTTGGAAAAATGAAGAAACAGAAAGGGACACACCCACATGACACGGCTAGGAGCTTGGCAGTGTCACCTAGAGGAAAAGAAGGAAAGAATGGGGCAGAAGGTGACACGGCCAGCAAGCTTGGCCGTGTCCTAAAGAAAAACAAGAGACATGGCCAAGCCACTCATGGCTTGGCTGGCTTGGCCGTGTCACCCATAAAAAAGATGGATTCTTCTGCACGAGTTTGAGGAACAAGTGGGGGACAACCAATTATTTTTGCCAAAAGAAATACTAAACAAAGAGAGAGTGGGGAACAAGAGAGAGTGGTGTGAGCTAGTGTGAGTTGGGAAGCATGGCTTGAGCTTTAGAGGGAAATAAAAAGAGAAGAAGAGGGAGTTTTGAAGGGGACTTCTACAGAGGGCTGCAGGTTTGTGCAGAAAACAGAAAACAAAGGCAGAGAAGAGAGGTTTGAGAGGAGGAGGCTGTGCATACATGTTTTGGGCAAGGAGGGAGTGACACTTTCCTTGACTCTTCATCTTCATCCTCCATTTCCATCCTCTCCAACATCTGCATCTTCCATTGGTAGCTCCTGAAGATTCAAGAAGCTACATTGAAAGGGGTTTTTTCATTTTCTCCTTTTAATTCATTTTAATGTTATTGTTGTTGTTGATTGTATTAAGTGTATTGAACATGAACTAAATCATTCTCTATCTAGATGTTGAAGAACCCTAGCATATTTGTATGATTGGATACTTTTAATTGATTGAGTTATTTTATTCTTATGATGCTTAATGATTATTACCAATTGATGATAGCATGCTTATTGATTGGTTGCCATTTTCATATTATTGACTTGAGAAATCTTGATATGAATTGATTACTCATAGGGGTTGAGGATTGATTGGGGTGCTAGAGATAGACCTACAAGATCCTTTGGTTTATAATTCCTTGTTCTTAATGCAAGACCTACTTAATTGTGTTTGAGAAGAGATTCCGGCACTTTACTTAGTGATTAGGGATTAATTCGCTGTAGAGAGGTTTTAATCTAAGTTAGAGGAATGCCAATTCAACTCTATCATGTAATGTAATTGAGGCTAGGGGGATTCAATATCTGGATAGTATCATTATCATTAATCCTTTTTACACAACACACAATTTATTTTATGTTCATTTATTTTAGTTAATTGTCTTTAATTATAAAACACACAAAAATATTAATTTGCTAAACAACAGTTAAGATTTGCACTAGTGCTTGGCCTTGTCCTCAGTGGAACGATAACTCACTCACTACTTTATTACTTGGGCGACCCGTGCACTTGCGGTATTGCTATAGTGAAGTGCGACGCGCAGAAGGTAAACCATATGTGATATACAGTGATGCTTCACATAGTGGTTTAGGTTGTGCTCTGATGCAGGAGGGTAGAGTCATTGCTTATGCCTCTCGACAGTTGAAACCGCATGAGCTGAATTATCTGACGCATGATTTAGAATTAGCAGCAATAGTTTTTGCCTTAAAGATTTGACAACATTATCTTTATGGGTAGAAGTGTTTCATTTATATGGATCAAAAGAGTTTGAAATACCTGGGTGTTCAGAGAGAGTTGAATCTTCGACAGAGACGGTGGTTAGAGTTGATTAAAGACTATGACTGTTTGATTGATTATCATCATGGTAAGGCAAATGTTGTTGCTCATGCCTTGAGTCAAAAATCTTTGGCAGGTTTGACTACTTATTCGCTCTCATTGCTTGTTGAGTTGAGAACATTGCATGCTAAATTTGAATCTTCTGATGATGGTGCTTTGATGGCTCAGTTGCAATTAGGGCCAGTCTTGTTGGATCATATTAGGGAGGCTCAGTTGGCAGATGAGAGAATTTAGAAAATTGTGTGGGTTTGACAGAAGGGGGAGAGTCGAGACTTTTATGTGAGGGATGATGCCAGTCTATGGTACAGAGATACATTGTGTATTCCTGATGATGCAGAATTGAAAAGAATGATATTAGAGGAAGCACATCAGTCACTTTTTGCTATGCACCCTGGGAGTACCAAGATGTATCAGGACAGGAAGCGACATTATTGGTGGTCAGGTATGAAGAGGGATATAGCAGAGTTTGTATCCAAATGTCTCACTTGCCATAAAGTGAAGGCTGAGCACCAAGTTCCTTCAAGGTTGCTCCAACCTTTATTAGTGCCAGAATGGAAAGGGGAGCGAGTTACAATGGATTTTGTGACCAGACTGCCTTTGACCTAGAAGAAGCATGATGCAATCTGGGTGATAGTTGATCAGATGATGAAGACAACTCATTTTCTTCCAGTTCGGATGGATTTTCCTCTTGAGAGGTAGGCTGAGCTGTATATCAATGAGATAGTCAAGTTGCATGGAGTCCCAGTTTCTTTGGTGTCGGATCGAGATCCCTGGTTTACTTCGAGGTTCTGGAAGAGTTTGCATGATGCTTTATTTGTGACTTTATTTGTTTAAGCATTTTGTTTAGTGTTAAAAGTGATGAATATAAGCTTAGAATGAGTAATGGATTGTGTTAGAATGGAAAACCTTCAATGGGGAAAGGTTATGCCATTTTTGAGATTTTGTGTATAAGAGTGTATTTTTATAATGTAAATGATTTAAATGTATTAAAATATGTTTTAAATACAAATAAACTTAAAACACTAATTTAATTGTAGTAGAATGGTATACTAATGTTGAAGTAAGGAAAGGCTAAATTTTTGGAAATTTGTAGGAGTGATGTGTAATTATGGTTTAATGTTGGAAATGCCATTAAATGTGATACTAAATGATTATTTGCTATCACATTTGGTTTAGGCATTGAGGGAGGTTGATTTGCTTCATCCAAGTGGTGAAGGGCAAGTTGGAAATATTGGATTGAAGGTTGTTTTTAGCTTGCTTTCTGTTGCTAGTGGTGGTATGTACAAACTTTAAATATAATATCTATATTTGCATAAAAATTGGACTTAACACATTTTGGTTGAAAAATGAGTTAAGCTACTTGGTTCATTTATTGTGCATAAATAATATGCTATGACATTTGTAATGTCATATGTAACACCCCTTCCCGACCTACATATGTAAGCTGAGTAGAGGTGCCACACTAACCTAATGTTGCTACCAATTTTACTTAGTCAAATTTTAGTTCCGATTTTTACAAAATTTTTGCCATAGTTTCGCCTAAAAATTGAGTCCCAAGTGTCGACAAAACCGGTTTTTTTCTTATTTTTAAAAACATTTTACACAAACCAATGCAAACAAAATCATTCTCAGTACACTCCCAATAAATCCCCCTTGTAACCTCAACTACAACCTGCAAAAAGGATTTACACTTCTAGTACAACATAAAATAAAGGTTTTGTGACAACCCCCATATTTAAATATTACACAGCGGAAGTTATAAAATATTTACATATTTACAAATTCATATACATCAAAACCCAAGTTTTACAACACATAAAATTTATACATGATTGGCAAGTCTGCTCTGATCTTTAAGCTCCCAAAATGGATTCTTCAAGGTCTACTCTCACTAGGTCTTGATGAACTCTCGGGTTCAACTCTATCCACTCTATTACCTGCGCGATTAAACACTATCGCGCTAAGCCAACGGCTTAGTAAGATAAAACATGCTAATAGTATGCTTTAATGCAATACAATGCCACATATGCTATTGATAAGATCAACATTATAAATATAAAGTTAACACATAATTATGCATTTCACAAATCATAGTCATATGAGCATACCACATTCAACATTACTCAACAACCAACATCTTATTTCATTAACTCATAACATTATTTAGGACATTCATATAACCTTGACACCTATGGGCCCAACAAGTATTTAATACGATATTCAGAGTTCAGAGTTACTACTTTGGTTCATAGTCACAATAATCACGCCCGTAGGCAAGTGTAACAGACCCAGTCTCTTGGATCATCAACTCAACACATATGAGGAGATCCTCAACCCGGCAAGACTGTTACAAATCATATATCTCATAGTGTAACAGACCCAGTCTCTTGGACCATCAACTCAACACCTATGAGGAGGTCCTCAACCCGGCAAGACTGTTACCTTTCATCATTTCTTAGGCATGCCACCCAAATCCAGAACTCTGAAACTGAATAACATATTAAACAAACAATTCATTTCCATTCTCAATTCTCATCACATTTAGGCAAACATGCCTTCTTTCTTTCAATTACATCATCTTAGCCAATAACAATGGCTTCACATTTCATTTCACAATATAACATCTCATTATTCAAGTATATATATATATCTCATCCATGATCACATTATATCTCACATAGCATCATTCATAAATATCAACATTTCATACCACATTACTCATGAAACACATTACCATTCACAATGCACAACATAACATTGTTCAATCTCAACAATGCAATTAGGGCAAAGAACAATTGATTATAACATTCATTGATTCAAGTGTGTTTAAAGTGTTTAGGGTTAGGTTTAAGGACCAACCTACCTTTGGAAAACCAAAGCAATGCAAAAAGAACAAAGAATTAAAACCCTAACCATAAATAGTACATTCTGGTTTTAAACTCCATTTTATCCTTATTTTGAAAAATTGTATAAAATAATCTACTTGACTAAAAATTCTAAAATTTTTACAGAATTTAGTTTTGTATCTTAAAATCATCACTTTAAAATTTCAGATCAAACTGAACACAAAATCTTGGTCAAATAGTTCACCTAACCAGACTGCCCCAATTGCCCTGCATCCTGGCAGCAGTTCTGAACTTTGTGAATTCCATAAATCAAATTCAATCAACGTGGTTCCAAATTATTTTTCTCAAATACTAGACTCACTAAGCAACAACATATCCAAAATTCGATTGGATATGATTTTTCTACATTTTATTAAAAATCACGAAATATAGCTGTCCCAGTTAAGGTACCTGCTGGAACAGGTCTAATGAAAATAATCTTTCTAAACTCATAACCATTCCAAAATCGAATCAACATATTTTTCAGTCATTCTAGACTCATAGAGGCACAACATATCAAAAATTCACTTCAAGAACATTTTTCTAAAATTAATTAAAAATCATACAAGTCACAGCCTTTACTAATCCTAAAACAGAAACAATTTCACTAAACACCAATCTTACTCTTCCATCACCAACACCAACCCAACTTCTCATCTATCAAGAAAAATCAATACTTACAATCATACCATAAGCAACTTAATCATACCACTTCAAAATAATTGAAGAAATTAGAGAAAAGATCTTACCTTAGTTAAAAACTTCTTAAAGCAACACTTGAACACTTAATCTTTCTTCAATTTAAGCTTGAAATCATCAAAACCATCACTTGTCTCTTTCTTTCTCTTTGGCTATGGAGGGCCGGCCATCAACAAGAAGAAGAAGAAGAAATGGTGAAGAAAACACAAGTCAAACCTTCTTTAAATATCCAACATGTGATTTTATCCAAGCAATTACCAAAATGCCCTTATTCACATAATTATCTTTGTCTTATATGTGCCCAATTAAGTAATTTACCAATCTCAAATAAATATCTTCTCTTGCCTTGACCAAGCCTTTTGACCACTTTATATGTCATATATATTAACATATACACAACATATAAATTTGTCTCTAAACCCTATTTCTTCCCAAAATACATATACATATACTTTCTCTTCTCAATTTCTTTTCTCTTACAATTTAACACATATATTCAATCCAATATATAACAATAACAACAACAACAATATGCAAAACTTCTAGGGCATAAATGAGGATATTACATCATATATGTGTTAAATGCATTGTGAAAAGCCATTGATATTGGCTAATTTGTGTAAAATGTGAAATATGCATATTATGTGAAAATACCCAAAGTAATTGGGTAATGTGTTGTGAATGCAAAAAAAAAAAAAGAATGAGATATGTGTAATAATAAAATGAATTGATATTGATAAAAATGAGAAAAGTGAGAAAAATGAGAAAGATGTGAAAAATGAGAAAAGTGAGAAAGAAATGTGAAAATAAGGCAATGTGCCTAGATTGAATATGTGAAAATGAGAGAGAGATTAATAATGAGAAATATGAATAAATTGTGTGCCTAGTATGCTATTCAATTTTCAGAGTTCTGGGTTGGCGGCATGCCTATGATTCCCTACGGGCTACACGCTGGAATGGTGAAAAGACTGGGTCGTAAGCCAGGCCAGTTGATAAATATTATGTTTTTGGGGTGAAAAGACTGGGTCGTAAGCCTCAAAAACTGTAGCAGTCTAGTCAGGTTGAGGACCAAGATACTGGGGCCTAAGGGTCTAGTCGGGTTGAGGTTTAAGAGACTGGGGTTGTTACATTATCCATGGATATATATATATTGCCTACGGCGCTAGACACATGGTGTCATTATATACCAAAGCAGTAATTCTAAAATTTGAATAGCATATTAGATTCTTTTTGGGCCCATGCTTGTCTGTATTTTAATGTGAATTATGAATTATGATACAATTGAGCAATATAATGCTATGAGTTGTGAAGTATGAAATATTTGAAAAATATAAGAAAGTGGATTGATGCGACATCTTTATGCATTATGCATTGGCATTGCATTGAGTTTTATTGTTATTATCAAAGTTTGTACCACTAGGCTTCGGCTTAGCGCGATTGTTTCCATCGCGCAGGTGACAAGGTAGACACAGCTGAGCTAGAGTGTTCTTCTAGACCAGGTCGGGTCTAGACTTGTAGTTGAGCTTGTTGAGTTGCTATCGAGATCATAAACACTACCAGCAGCATGTATATATTTTTTGTTATTGTACATTTGAGTATTATGCATAATATTTAATGTTTTGGATTTTATGTATTGTATATTATAAAGAATGTTTGGGTCAATGTATTTGAAATGGGAGAGTAAATGTGTTTTAAATTATATATATCTATATGTATAAATGTTTGAGAAACTTGGTGAAATTGAGAAGTATGGTTGAGATGGTGATTTGAAATTATTTGGGAGTGTTTTTTTTCATAGGTTGTGTTTTAGTAAATTTTGGGATATCCAAAATACAGAAAAAACTCTGGCGAAGTTTTCTCAGAGATTTTTATATATATTATTTATTTTGGGTTCTTATAACAAGTAAAGAATATTTATATTCTATTTAATTTTTTTATATATTTAGAATTTGAAATTTTAAATTGGAAATGTTTAAAAAAAATTTAGTAAACCGACCTATCATATTTTTGTACCGTATATACTTATTTTACATATTCTTAAAATATGTATTGTATGTATATAGGGTATAAGGGTGTTACATGTTTAGAGTTACTTCAGGCAAAATGCTAAGGCATGTGATTGGCCCAAATAGCATTGAGATTGACCCTGATAAGGTTAAGGCTATCAGGGATATGCCAGCCCTAAAGACGAAGAAGGAAGTTCGGGGGTTCATTTGATGATTATAGTACATTAGCAGGTTCATAGAAAAGCTTACCACAATCTTATAACCCATCTTGAGATTGCTTAAAAAGAACCAGCCAGTCAACTGGAATGAAGAGTGTCAAAAGGCCTTTGAGCATATAAAAGAGTATTTGTTAAATCCACCTATTTTTAAACCACCCAGACTTGTTAGACCATTATCACTATATTTGTCAGTAGAGGAAGAGTCGATAGGAGCAATGCTAGCCCAAGCAGATGAATCGGCGACCTACTATTTAAGTAAAATGTTTCTACCTTATGAGATTAAGTATAGTATCATTGAAAAGACCTATATAGCAATGTTTTTGTCTTCCAATATTTTGCGGTATTACTTTAAGTCATATAGTGTGCAAGTAATTTCCAGGAAAGATCCGATGAAATATTTAAGGGAGTCACCCTCATTGATTGGGAAATATGGCCGATGGTTGATAATTTTAGAAGAATTTGAGATTGAATATGGAACTAGGAAAACCATCAATAGTAGAGCAGTAGCAAAATTCCTGGCTCAGTAGCCATTACCAGATAGTGAGGAAGTGGTTTTAGAATATCCATATGAAAATTTAGAGGCTGTAGAAGCACAAGGATGGAAGATGTATTTTGATGGAGTACTAAATAGAAATGAGCAGGTTTGGGAGTAATACTAGAATGACTTAAAGGGGAGCTCATTCCTTTAACTAGGATGTTTAAGTTCAGGGCAACCAATAACATGGTGGAGTATGAAGCATGTATCTTTGGTTTGGAAACCCTGATGATTATGAAGGTGGTAAGGTGCAAGTCTTTAGTGATTCGTTGTTAGTGGTATCCCAAGTAAATAGAGAGTGAAAGTTGAAATAAGAGAAATTAATGTCATACCATGATTATTTGACCATGACGAAGAAGAATTTTAAGGAGTCTAGATTTATACACTTACCAAGAGAAGAAAACCAGATGGTCAATGCCCTAGCCACATTGGCTTCGGTATGGAAGAATCTTGTCAACTTATTTCTTAAGCCTCTGGTCTTGACTAGTTCATCAACTCCTTGCTATGAATATGAAATAGTCATGGAAACTAATACAGACCATGATGCATGGTATAACACCATAAGACGGTTCTTGGAGAATAAGGAATACCTGTTGGGGGTAACAAAGAAAGGGAGAAGAGCCAAAAGGTGATGGCCCTTATAATACATCACCTTTCATGGAGTGTTGTATCAAAGATGGCCTGATGGGGTGCACCTGAGATACTTGAGGAAGTTTGAAGTTGAGTAGATCATGTTGGAAATACATGCGGGAAGTTATGGACCACACATGAACAGATTGGCCATAGGAAAGAAGATAATTCGACAAGGTTACTACTGGTTAACCATGGAGAGAGATTGTATTGAGTTTGTGAAGAGGTGCCAGCAGTGCCAGACATACAAAAACCTAAATCACCTACCTCTTGAAGAATTACATTTTATGTCTTCACCCTGGACTTTTGCAACTTGGGGGATTGACGTTATTGGAGAGATTTACCCGATAGCTTCGAACGGTCACCGATTCATTATTGTGGTAGTGGATTATTTTTCAAAATGGGTTGAAGCTAAATCTTTCAACAAACTGGGGGCAAGGACAATGGCTAGATTTATTGAAAAGAATCTCATATGTAGTTATGGGGTCCCACACAATGTAATATCAGATAATGGGGTATAGTTTCAAGGAGCAGTTAAGGACTTGTTCTCGAAGTACCAAATCCGCCATCACTGATCCTTCCCTTATAGACCAAAGGCTAATGGTGCAGTGGAAGCAACAAATAAGACAATTGTACTGATTCTATCTAAGATGTCCAAGTCATACAGAGATTGGACATAAGTGCTTCTATAAACAGGGATTTTTGCCCCCACTAACATATGAAATGGTTCTTACGACTTCGGCACTATTAGGCACAAAGCCTTAGAGAACATGGTCCTAAACCCAGAGAAAATGGAGGCACCAATCGGACGGGCTGAGAAAAAGAAAGGGGTGGATGACTAGATTCCTAAGGAATCCCAAACCACCTATTGGGTTCGGAAAGCTGGGTACACGTGGGGAAGGTGAGAATGACCTAGCAACCCCACAACGCCCAGCTCATTGGAATCGGCCTCCTTTTCAGGTCTAAATATTATTAAATTCTTAACTTATTGAAATATCGTCCATATTACATGCAATTATTAAAATAAATAATCATCCATCATCTTTATTAAAATAAAGAAAACAAAACAGGCACCCATCCATAGATGGAAATATGCCTTCAGAATGTCCATTGTTAAAAAATAAAATAAATAAGATATGACACCCATCATTTGGTGGAAACATGCCCTTGAAAAAATTAACAATAAAATTAACAAATGAGGTACACACAAAAGTGAAAACATACCTCTTACATTATTAAAACTTAAAAAAACAATAAAATTAAATCATTAAGTCATTCACCATGAGCAAAAATAAAAACAAATCATTCATAAAAATAAAACATTAATAAACCATTCATCAAGACATAAAAATTCCATATCAAAATTAGGGTTTTTCAAGATAATGTTAGGGTATTTAGGATTTAGGACTTATGGATAAAAAATTGGATTTTAGGGTTTTAATTTAAAAACTAGGGTTTTTGGATAAAATACGAATTTTTTAGGATTTAAGAAATTTTAGGGTTTATTGGATATTTATTGGGATTTAGGGTTTGGATTAGGGTTTTAAGTTTACTGGTTATTTAGAAACTGATTTAAGGTTTTGGTAATTGTAAAACTAGATTTGGAAATTTGGAAAGAAATTTTGGGTTTGGAAAATTTGGAAAAATAAATTCAGGTTTGGAAAAGTTTTAGCTACAGTAAAAACTTTTAAGTTATTTAAACAATTAATTGTGGATAGATATTATATGAGATATGGCTTACTCGATGTGTTAAACTAATGGATGTGAGGATAACTTAGTGGTATGGAACGAGCTACTGATCATAGAAACAATAAAAAGAAATAATCATGCTCACTATGTATTTGTATATAAATTAAAAGAATGAAATTTAAACATAAATAGTTTAATCGATGATGTAGTAACAAATTATCTCATTGTAAATTTAAACAAAATAAGTTAGAAAAACACACCTCCGTTTGTAGATTCCACCAAAATTAAAAGATGATTCTTTTGCATGCACCAAACTTGTTCTTCTTTGTTGGATGCAATCAAGACAGTGAGCTACTACCTTGATAGTGTTTTCTATGTTTGATCCTTTTGTTAGGCTATTTGATAATCTTTGGTAGTGGCTTTGTTGCTTTGTCCAAATTCCCCCGTGTTGCTACTTTTATAGTCCTTAATTTTTGATAAAATGTTCCTTGTTGCTTTGAGTTAATTGCCAATGGTTTCCCCTTCTCCGTTCTCCTAATCCTATATTTATAGGCAAAAAACAATTACTTAATCCTTAAACCTAAACTACTTAATCTGAGTTCCAAACGAATTATAGCTTCATTAGGAAATTAAATTGCCCGGTTAAAATTATTTAGAGCTCAGATTAGTCTATATGAGAGTCCAAATTTGTCATGACGCCCTTCTCATATCGATTTGGGATACCCAAATCGATATGTGGCAAGGCTCATATCAATTTGGACATCCAAATCATTATGAGCCAGCCTCATATCGATTTGGGAAGCTCAAATAGATATGGGGCCATGCCCATATCTATTTGGCTCTCCGAAATCGATATGAGTTAGCCTCATATCAAATTTAGGATACCCAAATAGATATGTGGCATGGCTCACATTGATTTGAACCATCCGACTCAAACTGATAAAAAATTATTAATTTTTCATGCCTAACTTTTTTGTAATTTTAATATGGAATTTATAAAATCAGACCAGTTCAATATCAATCTTTAAAATTAGGTTTAAGAACTTTAAAATTATAACGGACAAAGATAAGCTTTTTAAATTGAAACTGGCCAAATTTAAGGGTCTACAATTTGCCCCATGCTTGAGCGATCTGAGACTTCAATAGAAGAGAGTAAAAAGCAACATGGCTTTTGAAATCATTTAGAATAATAATGGATTTTGGACCTGAGGTTGGATCGAGTTATGAACTCAAAAATGATTTTGGATTATGGACCCGGATTGAGTTCTATACTCGAAAGTGATTTGGGTTCTGATCTTGTGTTAGTTTTTGCTCTGGACCTAGATTGAGTTCTAGACTTAAAAATGATTTGGATTCTGGACCCAAGTTGGTTTGGGTTCTGAACCCGGATTGAGTTTTAGAATTGAAAGTGATTTGGGTTCTAGACCCGAGTTGGTTTGGTTGGGTTCTGTACTCGAGAAATGATTAATTTGAGTTCTCGACTCGAGAAATGATTGATTTGGGTTTTGGACCGGATATTGGATTGATTGGGTTCTGAATCCAAAGTTGGTTGGGTTCTAACTTGAAGACTGGATTTGATTAAGATACTTAGACCCAAGACTAGATTTAATTTGGGTACTTGGACCCGAGACTATATATGATTTGGGTACTAGGACTCGAGATTAGGTAATTAGATTTGGGTACTTGAACCTGATACTGGATTTGATTTGGGTGCTTAGACATGGGATTGGGTTCTTAGACTCGAGACTGGATTTGATTTGGGTACTTGGACCATGGATTAGGTACTTGGTCCTGAGACTAGATCAGTTGGGTTCTTGACCCGAGGTAGGTTAGGTTCTAGACCAAAACAGGATTGCTTGTATTATGGACCTGAGAGTGGATTGGTTGGGTTATGGACTAGATACTTGATTGGGTTTTGGATCCAAAACTAGATTGGTTGGGTTCTGGACCCGATGTTGGATGGGTTCTTAACCCGAAAGTGGATTGATTGGGTTTTGGACCCGAGGTGGTTGGGTTCTGGACCTAAAACTGGATTGGTTGGGTTCTGGACCCAGAATTGGACTGTTTGGGTTCTGAACCCAAATTTTGTTGGTATCTAGACCCAGATAATTTAGGTTCTAGACTCGAGATGAGTTCTGGACTCAAAAAATAATTTGGGTTGTGGACCAAAGTTTGTTTGTATTCTAGACCTAAAATGAGTTATGGACTAAAAAAACAATTTGGGTTCTAGACCCGAGTTTGCTTGGATTTTGGGCCAGAGGTTGGTTTGGGTTATGGACCCAAAACTGGATTGATTGGGTTATAGACCCAAAGTTGGTTGGGTTTTGGACCCAAAGACTGAATTTGATTTGGGTACTTGGACTCGAGACTGGGTACTTGGACTTGAGACTAGATTTTATTTAGGTATTTTGACCTGAGAGTGGATTTAATTTGGGTACTTAGAACCGAGACTGGGTACTTGGACTAGAGACTAGATATGATTTGGGTACTTTAACTCGAGAATGGATATTTGGTACCAAGACTTAAGCTCTTCTAGCTTGATCGTCCCTTTGTTGTTTGAGAATTTCAATTTTCTTCTAGTCAATTAGTTTAAGCTCTTATAGTTGAATAACCTTCTATAAGTTAAGAGTTTTGGCTTTCTTCAAGCCAATTGTTCCATTTCTCAATGGATTATGGGTCTTCATCCTTCAAATTGGATCTTTAACCTTGGACTTCGGCTCTTCACCCTTTAAAATGGATCTTCATCCTTGGATATCGGGTCATTACCCTACAAAATGAATCTTTATCCTTGGACATCGGGTGTTTACCCTTCAAAATGGATCTTCATCGTTTGGACATCAGTCTTCACCCTTCAACATGGATCTTTATCCTTTAGACATCAGGTCTTCACCATTCAACATGGATCTTCATCCTTTAGAAATCGGATCTTTACTCTTCAAAATTAATCTTCTGCCTTGCATTGACTTCAGCTCTTCTAGCTGGACTGGTCATTCATCTTTTACATCATCATTCATTTGAGAGTTCTAATTTTCTACTTGTTCCATTCTTAAATGGATTCTTCGCTTTTCACTTTTGAAAAAAAAGCTATTTTTTAGCTAGTCCTTATATCCTCTCTTTTCCCCCTGCATGGAAAAATATTGAAGGTGAGTCTAAAAATATTTTGTACACATATAAACTCAAAAATTAAAAGGAGAAACTTTGCCCCTGTGTATGCTCAAACCAATGATTTTTTCATGCAGGCTCTGATTGATATTTTTGTATTGTTTGGTTCCTTATACAAGCATATATCTCCATTTTATAAAGTGACTAGATCTTCCTCAAGCAATGGGCATTCCGTGCCCCCTGATTCAATATATGCTTCATGTTTCCTTCATAGAATATCTGTTATTCACTTTGACAAAGAATAGATAGCATAAGACAAAAAATGCAGTGTGATATGCTTATGTATGTGTGATATGCATGAATAATACTTACAGTGGTTCCATTCACTCATAGACTAAGGCGATCAGCTAAATTGTTCCCATTGATTTATTCTAGAAGATCATTCAGGTCTTGTATTAGAACATTAGAAAACTTTACATCTATGGCTCTTATCTTCCAAGATAAAATCATTAATAGTTGAGGCCCCAGCAGGGTAGTGACACGAGAGACATCCATTTGGGTGGTAACTTCTCCATGTCTTGACCTTGCAAGTGATCCTTTCATTAGCCCTCTTTTGCCCATTATGTCCTTTGAAGTTTGCCAATTATGTTTACTTCCCTTAACTTGAAGGTTTTGTAAAATTGTTTTTAATCTTAAAAATCATATTTTGGCTTTGTCAAATTAGTGTCATTGTATCTTAGGACTGTAATTTTTCAAATCAATATATCTATAACATGACAACCCTAGTTATCGTACTAAACTTGGGAATTATTTTCATTTAAGCAAGAACTATTGCACTTCAAATAGGCACATACATTTTACATGGCCAAAGGAGTAGCACCCTTATACCCTATATACGTACAATACATATTTTCAGCATATGTAAAATATACATATACGGTATAAAAATGTCACAGGCCGATTTAATAAAAAATTTCACATTTCTGTTTTAAAATTTAAAATACTAATATATAAAATAAATTGTAAATAAATATTCTTTGCTTGTTATAGGAATCTAAAATAAATATTTAATATGAAAATCTCTGGAAAAAATTCGCCAGAGTTTTGTTTGTAATTTGGACGTTCCCAAAATTCAGCAAAATACAACATGCATAAAGCAAACACTCCTAATAAAAATCAATTGACCATTTCACCAATACTTCTCAATTTCTCCATATTTTCTCAAAATACTTATATATAGATATATAAGTTAACAACATATAAAAAATCCCATCTGAACAAATTATTCAAAACATTCTTTACAATTTACATTATATACTTCAAAAACATATCATAACATATATAATATCATAATATACTGCAATATCAAATATCTATATGCTGGCAACTGGCTCTGATCTTAATGTACTGAAAAACTCTTCAAGCTCAATAAATACAAACCTAGATCCGACCAGGTCTAGTAGAACTCTCCGGCTCTACCAAAACATCCATGACACCTACGCGATGAATTATAATTGCGCTAAGCCGAAGCCTAGTGGTACAAACTTTGATAACAATATAGTCCAATTGTAATGTCAATGCACAACATATATATATATATCACAACTCATAACATTATATCTCATTATATTGCTCAATTGTATCACAATTCATAATTCACATTAAAGCAAAGACAAGCATGGGCCAAAAGGATCTAATATGCTATTCAAATTTCAGAGTTATTGCTTTGGTCCATAATGACACCATGTGTCTAGCCCCATAGGCAATATATCCATTGATAATGTAATAGCCCCAGTCTTTTGGACCTCAACTCGGCTAGACCCTTAGGCCCCAGTATCTTGGTCCTCAACCCGGCTGGACTGCTACAGTTTTTGAGGCTTACAACCCAGTATTTTCACCATTTTAGCGTGTAGCCCATAGGCAATCATAGGCATGCCGCCTAACCTAGAACTCTGAAAATTGAATAACATACTAGGCACACAATTTATTCATATTTCTCATTATCAAATTCTTTCATATTTCCTTTATCAAAACTTTTTCTCATTTTCTCATGATCAAACTAGGCACATTGCCTTATTATATCATCTTTTTCTCACTTTTTTTTTCATTTATTAATTTTTCTCGTTATTAATCTCTTTCTCATTGTCACATATTCAGTCTAGGCACATTGCCTTATTTTCACATTTTTTTTCTCATTTTTCTCATTTTTCACATCTTTCTCATTTTTCTCACTTTTCTCATTTTTCTCATTTTTTTATCAATGTCAATTCATTTCATTATTCCACATATCTCATTTTTGCATTCACAACACATTACCCAATTACTTTGGGTATTTTCACATAATATACATATTTCACATTCTACACAATATAGCCATTATCAATGGCTTTTCACAATGCATTTAACACATATATGACATTACAAATGTCATAGCACATTATTCATACTCAATTAATGAACCAAGTAACTTAACACATTTTTCAACCAAAATGTGTTAAGCCCAAATGTCATGTAAATATAAACAATATATTCAAAGTTTGTACATACCTCCACTAGCAACCCAAAGCAAGCTTAACACAACCTCCAATCCTATCCTTCCAACTTGCCCTTCACCACTTGGATGAAGCAAATCAACCTCCCTCAATGCCTATACCAAATGTGATCATACATAATCATTTAATATCACATTCTAAGGTATTCTCAACATCAAACCATAATTAAGCATCACTCTAAACCAAATCCCAAAATTAAGCTTCACCTCACTTTAACCTTGAAAAACCATATCAAGCCATTTAAATTAGTGTTTTAAGTTTATTAATATCATTAGAAACATGTTTTAGCATGTTTAAACCAATTACATTAATTAACCACATGCTTATGCTCAAAACCCTAAAATGGCATAACCTTCACCATTTAAGGATCTCCATTCCAACTCAATCCAATTATCATTTCAATCTTATTTCCACCACTTATATAATTAAATAACATGATTTAAGCATTAAAATCAAACCATTAATCATTCTTTTAAAATTCACTTTTCCAAAACCCTAAATCAATACTACCATCTTCAAACTCTATCCAAACTTAACTAAATCCATCATTTGATTTTAAAATCCTTATTTATGCATCAAAACAACACATTTGGAACCAATTTGCACAATTAAAACTCATGATTTCAAAAACTCAAATGTTCCATAACCCTAAATTCTCTCTCTTCACCAAACTCAACTTAAATTCAACCATTTCTTAAATCTAACCTTAAAATCATTGTTAATCACTTAAAATAACTTCATCCATATTCAAATAGATAATTAAATCTTAGAACTTCAAAAACCCAAAACACACATATTCAAACTTTCATGGAAATCCAAAAAAAAAGTGAGTAAACTTACTAATTAAAGAGGAAAACCTTAAAAATCCACTTTGTGAGCGGGGATTTTTGTCCCCACTCCCGGCGGAATGGTTCTTGCGACTTCGGCACTGTTTAGGCTTAGGGCCTTAGAGAACACGGACGTAGGGCTGGAGAAAATGGAGTCGCCACCCGGATGGGCAGGGAAAAAAAAGGGGTGGATGACTCAATTCCTGAGGAATCCCCAACCCCCTAATGGGTTCAAAAAGTTAGGTATGTGTGGGGAAGGTGAGAAATGGCCTAGCACCCCCACAACGCCTGGTTCATTGGAACCGGCCTCCTTTATAGGTCTTAATATTATAGAATTCTTAAGTATAACAATATTATCCATATTACACACAATAATTAAAATAAAAGCATCGATATATATTGAAAATCAAAACAATGTAAGAGCAAAACAAATAAATGGACACCTATTCGAAGATGGAGACATGCCCTTACATAATCCATACCTAAATAGTACACCCACCGAAATGTAGAAACATGTCCTTTACATTGGTATAAAATATAAAAGTAATTTAAATTACATGATAGTTAACTAATGAGGTACCCACCAAGTGGAAACATACCTCTTACAACATTTGGAAATCTAAATAAATAGATAAAAGTAAATAACCATTCATCATAAATAAATCATTCATCAAAGATATTAAACATCAATAGAATGTAAACATCCATCCATGATAAACTAAATAAATCAAGCATTGAACTTAAATAAATCAAAGCATATAATAAACTACATAATCACATAAAACAAGTAAAGATACAAATTGACGTTTACTGTTTCCATTTAAGATTCTTTATTTAATGTTTAGGGTTTTGGAATTTATTAGTTTAAGCTACTATATGCTTTAAGGGAATTAAAATGGATTAAGGTTTTATGATTAAAAGGATTGATAAGGTTCTTTGATTAACCAAATTAGGATTTGAGTGGTAAAATCATGAAATTAGGGTTTGAATACTTTAAAATGTTAGATTTATGATTATTAGCTACTTACTGTGTTGAATTTTAATATTTAGGTTTATAAGATGTTAGAGTTTTAAGGATTTTAGAGTTTAGAAAAATTAGGGTTTAAGGTTTTAAGGGAATTAGGGTTTAAGAAAACTAGTGTTTAAGGTTAGCTAGTTTAGGGTTACTGTCTTGGTTTTGAAGTTGAATTAGGATTTTTAATGTTTTGGAGAATGTATTTGATTTTAGAATTTGGAAAAACAATTTATAGTTTTATAAAGCTTTATGCGATTTTTAGAAGCTTTAAGTAAAATTTAGGGTTTTAAGGTTTTGAAACATTGGAAAACAGATTGGGGTTTTGGGGAATTAATGAAATGATTTAAGGTTTTAGAAAGTTGGAAAGTAGATTAGGGTTTTGATATTTTGAAGGAACAAAAAAAGTAATTTAGGGTTTTTGAAAATAGAAGAGATGATTTAAGGTTCTAAGGTTTAAAAAAAGTAAATTAGGGTTCTAAGGTTTTTAGAATCAAAAGAAAGAGTTTAATGATTCAGGCTACTGTAAAGAAAAAAGATTTTGATATTCATACCTTCGTTTGTTGGTTCCACCAAAAATTGGTTCTTGGATGAACAAGAACAAAGGCAAGATGTTTGCCTTTGATGGATTGAATTGCTTGTTTGCTTCTCTCAAAAGTCCGATCGTTAATCTCTGCCAAAAAGTTTCTCCTAGTCCGATCGATTCTCCTAAGTTTTTCCTTATCTCCATTGTCCCCCTTCTGTGTTATTTTTAGTCCTTATTTATATAAAATTTTGATGATTAATCTTAATTGTTTACGGAATCTAACATTAATTAAAATAAGGAAACCGAAACCAAATTGAATTTGGTTTCAAAAAAAATTGCGTCGGAAAAATATCGCTAGCAAAAAAAACTGCTGCAAAAATATCTCGCTGGCGAAAAAGTTACTGTGGGAATTTGCGGGCAGCGGGGACAATATTGCCTGCGGGCCATTTCGCCCGCAGGACTTTCCTGCTAGCGAAATGGCCCTAGGACATTTCGTCCCAACTTTTCGGCGATGAATTTTTTGGTCGCCGATTTTTATTTTTATTTTTGTTTATTTATTTATTATTATTATTTTTTATTTTTTATTAATTAAAAAAACTAAATATTAAAACAAATATTGTTTAATTAAGATAACACAAAAATTATTTTGGACTAATTAAAATATATTGGAACGAACTGGGTCAAAAATTAAGGGTCTACAGTTTGCCCCCTGCTTGAACGATCTAAGACTTTAGTAAAAGAGAGTGAAAAGCAATAAGACTTAATTTTTTATGGGATGGCTACTTGAATTTGTTTTGGGTACTTGGACCAGAGACTGAACTTGAATTTGGCTACTTGGACCCGAGATTGGGTACTTGGACCCGAGATTAATTTGATTTGGGTACTTGGACCCGAGATTGGATTGATTTGAGTACTTGAACCAAAGAATGAATTTGATTTGGGTACTTGGACTTGAGATTTAATTTGATTTGGGTACTTGGACCTGAGATTAGAATGGATTTGGGTACTCGGACCCAAGATTATATTGAATTTGGGTACTTGGACTTGGAATTGGGTGCTTGGACCCGAGATTATTTTGATTTGGGTACTTGGACCGAAGACTGAATTGAATTGGGTACTTGGACCTCAGAATGGGTACTTGGACCCGAGATTGCTTTGATTTGGTACTTGGACCCGAGAATGAATTTGATTTGGGTACTTGGACCCGAGATTAGGTACTTGCACCCGAGATTAATTTGATTTTGGTACTTGGACCTGAGATTGGATTGATTTGGGTACTTGGACCTAAGAATGAATTTGATTTGGGTACTTGGACCCGAGATTGGGTACTTGGACCCGAGATTAAAATTGATATTGGTACTTGGACCCGAGATTAGATTGATTTGGGTACTTGGACCCAAGATTGATTTGATTTGGGTACTTGGACCCGAGAATGATTTGATTTGGGTACTTGTACCCGAGAATGGGTGCTTGGACCAGAGAATGGATACTTGGACTCGAGACTGATTTGATTAGGGTGCTTGAACTCGAGACTGATTTGATTTTCGATGCTTGGATTCGAGACTGATTTTGATTTTGGTACTTGGACCCGAGATTGGGTACTTGGACCCGAGATTGGGTACTTGGACCCGAGACTGAATTGAATTGGGTACTTGGACCCGAGATTGCTTTGATTTGGGTACTTGGACCCGAGATTGAATTTGATTTGGGTACTTGGACCCGAAATTAGGTACTTGAACCCGAGATTAATTTGATTTGACTGACCTTTTATCAGTTGAGAATTCTAGCATAACTGGTTGTTCCATTTTTATGAATTGTGGGTCTTTACCCACCAAAAATAGATCTTTATCTATTGGAAATTGGGTCTTTAACCTAGGAACATGGATCTTTATCCATTGGAGATTGGGTCTTTACCCATGAAACTTGGATCTTTATCCATTGGAAATCGGGTCTTTACCCTTGAAATATGGATATTTATTCATTGAAAATCGGGTCTTTACCCTTGAAATATGGATCTTTATCCATTGGAAATCGGGTCTTTACCCTTGAAACATGGATCTTATCCTTTGGGAATCGAGTCTTTACCCTTGAAACATGGATTTTTATCCATTAGATATCGGGTCTTTACCCTTGAAACATGGATCTTTATCCATTAGAAATCGGGTCTTTACCCTTAAAAAATGGATCTTTATCCATTGAAAATCGGGTCTTTACCCTTGAAATATGGATCTTTATCCATTGGAAATCGGGTCTTTACCCTTGAAATATTGATCTTTATCCATTGGAAAGAGGCTCTTTACCCTTGAAACATGGATCTTTATCCATTAGAAATTTGGTCTTTACCCTTAAAAAAATGGATCTTTATCCATTAGAAATCGGGCCTTTACCCTTGAAACATGTATCTTTATCCAATCGAAATCGGGTCTTTACCCTTGAAATATGGATCTTTATCCATTAGAGATCGGGTCTTTACCCTTACTTCAGCTCTTTTAGCTGGACTGACCTTTTGTCTTTTGCATTTGAGAATTCTTTTTCTTGTTCATCAATTATGCATGAAAAAAATTCATCCCTTTTAGCTAGTCTTCATATCTTCTCCTTGCCCCCTGCCTGGCAAGATATTCAAAATATTTTGTTTATGCATAAACTCAAAAATTGAAATGGAGAAACTTTGCCCCCTGTGTAGGCTCAAACCCATGATTTTTCTATGCGGACTCTGATTAATGTTTTTGCCATCTAGTTCTTCACACAAGCACGTATTTCTTCTTTTGCAAAACGACTGGAGCTTCCACAAGTGAATAGGCTTTCCATGCCTTCTTGATTCAATATCTTCTTTTGATTCTTTACTTCGCAGGGTGTTTGCTGTTCATTTTGACAAGGAATAGACAATTTAAGACAAAAAGGTGCTATGCGATATGCTCATGTATGCAAGATATGCATGAATAATACCTACAGTCGTTCCATTGACTCACAGACCAAGGTGATCAGCAGAAGTGTTCTCATTGGTTCCTTTTTGACGCTTGTTCAAGTCTTGCATTGGAATGATCGAAAGCTTTGCATTTGTGGCTTTTATCTTCAAGATGTTGAAAACATGAGTGGTGGAGGCCCCAAACAATAGAGATACATCCATTTCAAATTATGATTTAGCATGTCAGTTGGTAGCTTCTTTATGACCTTGCCAGTAATAATTTCCTTTGCCCAATGTGTCCTTCGAGTTTTGATGATGCAACAAACTTCACTTAACTTTTTTTTATTTTTTAAATTTTGATTTTGAAATCAAATGTTGGCTTTGCCGAATCAATGTCAATGTACCTCAGGACTTGACTTTTCCAAATTAACATATCTATAACATGACAACCCTAGTTACCATACTAAACTTGGGAATCATTTCTATTTAAGCAAGAATTGTTGAACTTCAGATAGGCATATACACATTACTTGGCCAAAAGTCTCATTGAGTTTGAATATGGTCTATCTCATATGCATACTTATCCAAACTATCTCCACTAATAGACTCTACCTACCAAGAGAGATCAACAGGTCTTTGATAGGCTTGAAATGGGGTCTATAAGGGACATGGGTTTAAATGAAGGCCATTTGTAAGTTGGAGCTATTGTGACACAATGGACAAACCCTCACACTACAAATTTCTTGTTTGAACTTTAGGTAGCTAGGAGCAATCTTGCTAGATTCCAAATTCTTTATATCTTCTTAGCATTAATCTGGATCTTGATTAGGACAATTTTTGCCCTTGCAAAAAGTTTGGTACCCGAATTCTCTTCTTTCTTCTTCTCCCTTTTCTTTCTTTTTATTTTTCTTACTCTTCCCTTTCTTTGATCATTTTGTCCTTCTTCCTTGTAGGACTGTCAAGTACAGAACTTTCAAGAACTGAATGGTCTTTCTCCTTTTTCTCCAATTTTGATTGAATCTTTGGTTGGGTTGGACCAATTCAAGTCAAAATGTCCTTATGGAAGCCTTTTGCTGCTTTAGGTAAAAGAGAACTCAGTTGGCTTTCTAAACCGCCTTTTTGGTTTTTTTTTTCTTTTTTTTCCTTTTTGTTTTCTTCTTTTTTCTTCTTTTTCTTTTTCCCTTCTTTTTTTGTCTCTTTTTTTTTCTTTTCTTTCTTTTTTTTCTCTATTTTGTTTTTTGTTTTTTGTTTTTTGGGTTGGTTCTAGCTTTAAAAGAGTTGTCTTGTTTGTACCAACTTGGGCATCTTATAATGGATAAGTGAAGTGGTATAAATCTTTTTTAAAAGGGATAAATCATTTGTTACTCCGATGTTGTCTTGATATATTGGAGATATTATGTGAACATCAACTACCCTTATGGTCTTGAAAACTTCAACTGCCCTTATGGTTTTGAAAACATCAACTACCCTTATGGTCTTAAGACCTTCAACTATCTTCATGGTCTTGAGAACTTTAACTATCCTTATGATCTTGACTAATCATTGCTTTCTTTGATCTTCTTGCCTCTTCATCTTAGTGATCATAAGACTTGTCAAAAGTATCACAACAGCTCATGGTAGGTTATTGGGGTTTGTAAGCCAATGAAAAGAAAGCTAAAATTGTTTGAAGGATCAAAGGGACAACTAGGGATTGATATTTAATAGGGTGGATACTAGTTGTTGCATAGATCATTTCTCTCTTAAATAAGCAGAGTTCAATTTCACCTCGAAAGTTTGTCAAAGCATGTTCTAAGATTGACTAGAACCACCTAGACAAAGGTAATTATGCAGGAGCCCTCTCTAAGTAAGCATACACAACTCAATGCTATAGAGTAATTCCCTCATCAAGTAAAGTCATTCAAGTCATGATGCATAAATATATTAATTCATGAATTATCAAGCTAGATTCCTCATTGGTTGAGCACCAAAATGAACAAAGACCAACAAGATTTTTGATGAAAGTAATTTATTCAAATAAGTTTAAATTTGAAAAACACGATTGTTCTAATTAAATATTAAAGCGAAATTTGAAAAGCAACAATCAAGCTGAGGAAAGTTTGATGAGCTAAGTTTCTTTTCCTTTCACATCTTCAATATCCCCATCTTGAAAGGATGATAAAACAAAATCTTCTTCCAATCCTTTTCCTACCATGAAGGTTGCCGGTGGAGGTAATCTTCCAAACTTAGGCAAAGGATTGTCCTTTGTGCTGGTCTTATCAGGCTCAGGCAGCTTACCACTGTAAATTAAATTTTGGACCTCATGTTTTAATCACAAGCATTTGTCTGTCTCATGTCCTTATGTTTAATGAAACTCACAAAAGGCTTTAGTATTAAATTTTGGGGGTAAAGGATTCGGCAAAGGTCGAGGGGCCAATGGCTGTAATAGTCCCTTCTTTTGTAGTTTGTTGAAGACCCAAGACAAAGGCTTCCCCAAATCTGAAAACTGCCTTCTATTTGCTTGACCAGTTGTATTAACATCAACTTCTTTTTGCATGCTTTGATTTCCAGACTGGTAGTTCCCTTTCTCATTCCTTCTTGCCGAAAAGTGATTTTTCTCCCTTTTCCACTCTTCAATTTGTAAACCAGCTTGGAGAAGATCTTTGAAATCCCTTATAAGGGTGTGAGACATCCTTTCATGGAGATTGGGAAGGACGCCTCTCACAATCATCCTTATTTGATCAGATTCATTGGGCCTCTTCTTGAGCAAAGCAGCTTGTTTCTCCATCTTTTCATATTGTCCACAAAATTCTCATTTGTCCTTTGTCTAATAAACTCAACTTCCATTAAGGTAACTTCCATCTCAACATTGTATCCATATTGTTTGATGAAGGCCTTGCATAGCAGATCCCAACTCTTTTGTGTTCCATCATCTAAGGTATTGAACTAATTTTAGATAACAGGATCCAATGAGAGCATAAAGTACCTTAGAGTTTGAGCCTTAGTAGCTCGGGCAGACTGCATAGCAGTGATATACTTCTTCACATGGAGGTGAGGATTTTCGGTTCCATCATACTTCGCGAAAGAAGGCATCTTGAATTTGTATGGAACTTCTTCATCTAGCTCAAATAATTTGTCAACTTCGGACATTTCTTCGGTTTTCAGTTTCTTCTCAAATTTCTTTTCTAAATCTGATATCATCTTTTCAACATCAGAATTTTCAGTCTTTTCAAAAGTTTCCTTCTTAACAACCTTCGGCTCCATTTTGTCTTGAGGATCTTGGTAGTATTGAGCCCAATCATCATCATCAATGATCACCTTATTATCATCAAAAGCTACTTCACTAACTTTAGTCTTCCCTTTATCTTTCTTGGTACTAGCAGATGCTTCGACATTGTTTCCTAAAATTGCAGCTAGTTGATTCTTTATGGTCTCGGCCATGGCCTCTTTTATTTCTTCCAATTTGGCATGAGGGCTTCATCCACCATTATTTGAATTTGTTCGGGCTCCATTGCTTTTGGTGAGCAAGTGATTGAGTCGTTACTAACTTCTTCACTTTCGGCATAGGACGGATTATAGTAAGCTTTTTAACTGTCATAATCCAGGGCTGTGAGCTAGAAAGGATCAATGATATGAGATGCAAATGTATGCATGTATGCATGTATGCACAAACAATCAACAAACAAGGACAATTAGGACGTTCCTTCCAACCTTGTGACATCCACGCACGAATGGCTTTCCTAGGTATATGGTTAACAAAATACCAATATGGGGTACCTTGTTTTTGAATATTTCCCTCGGACGTTTCAACCAATAGTTATATTTTCAAAAATGGAAATCAGTTCATAATCATTCCCATTAATTAGTTTTTAATCCATTTAACCAACAATAGTAGCTTTTATGCTATATTGGATTAAAACTAAATTAAGAGGTTTATTATAGAGAGATTTCTCACTTGAAAAAGTAACTAATGATTCATGCCAAAAACAAGCCCATGAATAATTACTCTTAGTATAAACTAGGCTCACAATTGATTTTTGGTATTTCATAATTGACCTAAATATTTTGCAAGCTCTTTTTGAGAAAAGGTTGGATAATTTTGTTTCTAAGCCCATTGTAAAAAAATTTTAGAAAAAATGGATTTTGGGCTTAGTATTTGGGTCATGAGTAAAAGAATTTTTGATTTCCTTTTAGAAAAGTCTTATGTCCAAAGACCATCTTGAAAAGATTTTGAAAATAGCTTTTGTCTTTTGGATTTTAAAGAAAAATTTATTTTGAGCTTACAATATACTTAGGTCACATTAGAAAAAGAAAAAAAAAACAAATAAGCCATGATTTAAGCCAAGATAAATTAACCATAGTCAAACAACATGCATTTGGGGTAAAACCTAAGGAAAGTAACTAGGCCAATTACATGAGCTTTAGTCTTTGGGTTAAAAGGCTTAGGTTCCCATAGCAAGTATATACCAAATGGTACGAGGCTATGAGTGGTTATGTCATGCTCGATCTCCATACCTTGAGTGAAAGTATGGTATCCCTTACATAACACAACACAGGTAACACGGGCGTCCTAACTCACACACATGATGCAATCTAATATGATGCAATGGATAATATCATTATAAGAAAGAATAGAATAATATAAAGGCCAAAGGAATCAACTTCTCTTATCCCTAGTGGAGTCACCACTGTGAGTGGGGATTTTCGCCCCCACTCCCGGTGGAATGGTTCTTGCGACTTCGGCACTGTTTAGGCTCGGGGCCTTAGAGAACATAGACCTAGGTCTGGAGAAAATGGAGTCGCCACCCGGATGGACCGGGAAAAAGAAAGGGATGGATGACTCGATTCCTAAGGAATCCCCAACCCCTAATGGGTTTGGAAAGTTGGGTATGTGTGGGGAAGGTGAGAAATGGCCCAGCACCCCCACAATGCTCGGTTCATTGGAACCGGCCTCCTTTACAGGTCTTAATATTATAGAATTCTTAAGTATAATAATATTATCCATATTACACATAATAATTAAAATAAAGCATCGATATATATTGAAAATCAAAACAATGTCCAAGCAAAACAAATAAATGGACATCCATCCGAAGATGGAGACATGCCCTTACATAATTCATGCCTAAATAGGACACCCACCGAAAGGTAGAAATATTTCCTTTACATTGGTCTAAAATATAAAAGCAATTTAACTTAGACGATATTTATCTAATGAGGTACTCACCAAGTGGAAACATACCTCTTACAACATTTGGAAATCTAAATAAATCGATAAAAGTAAATAATAATTTATCATAAATAAATCATTCATCAAAGATATTAAACATAAATTGAATGTAAACATCCATCCATGATAAACTAAATAAATCAAGCATTGAACTTAAATAAATCAAAGCATATAATAAACTACATAATCACATAAAACAAGTAAAGATACAAATTGACATTTATTGTTTCCATTTAAGATTCTTTATTTAATGTTTAGGGTTTTGGAATTTATTAGTTTAAGCTACTGTATGCTTTAAGGGAATTAAAATGTATTAAGATTTTATGATTTAAAGGATTGATAAGGTTCTTTAATTAACCAAATTAGGAATTGAGTGGTAAAATCATGAAATTAGGGTTTGAATACTTTAAAACATTAGATTTATGATTATTAGATACTTACTATGTTGAATTTTAATATTTAGGTTTATAAGATTTTAGAGTTTTAAGGATTTTAGAGTTTAGAAAAATTAGGGTTTAAGGTTTTAAGGGAATTAGGGTTTAAGAAAACTAGGGTTTAAGGTTAGCTAGTTTTGGGTTACTGTCATGGTTTTGAAGTTGAATTAGGATTTTTAGTGTTTCGGAGAATGTATTTGATTTTAGAATTTGGAAAAATAATTTATAGTTTTATAAAGCTTTATGTGATTTTTAGAAGCTGTAAGTCAAATTTAGGGTTTTAAGGTTTTGAAACATTGGAAAATAGATTGGGGTTTTGGGGAATTAATGAAACGATTTAAGGTTTTGGAAAGTTGGAAAGTAGATTAGGGTTTTGATATTTTGAAGAAACAAAAAAAGTAATTTAGGGTTTTTGAAAATAGAATAGACGATTTAAGGTTCTAAAATTTAGAAAAAGTAAATTAGGGTTCTAAGGTTTTTAGAATCAAAAGAAAGAGTTTAATAATTCAGGCTACTGTAAAGAAAAAAGAATTTGATATCCATACCATCGTTTGTTGGTTCCAGCAAGAATTGCTTCTTGGATGAACAAGAATAAAGGTAAGATGTTTGCCTTTGATGGATTGAATTGCTTGTTTGTTTCTCTCAAAAGTCCGATCGTTAATCTCTGCCAAAAAGTTTCTCCTAGTCCGATCGATTCTCCTAAGTTTTTCCTTAACTCCATTGTCCCCCTTATGTGTTGTTTAATCCTTATTTATAGAAAATTTTGATGATTAATCTTAATTGTTTACGGTATCTAACATTAATTAAAAAAAGGAAACCAAAACCAAATTAAATTTGGTTTCGGAAAAAATTGTGTCGGAAAAATTTCACTGGCGAAAAAAACTGCAGCGGAAAAATTTCGATAGCAAAAAAGTTGCTGCGGGAATTTGCAGGCTGCAGGGGAAAAATTGCCTGCGGGCCATTTCGTCCCAACTTTTCGGCAAAGAATTTTTTGGTCGGCGATTTTTTCATCGCCGATTTTTATTTTTATTTATTTATTATTATTATTATTATTTATTTATTAAAAAAACTAAATACTAAAACAAATATTGTTTAATTAAGATAACACAAAAATTATTTTGGACTAATTAAAATATATTTGACCGAACTAGGTAAAAAATTAAGGGTCTACACACTTGAAACTTTGTAAATATTTCAATTAAATGGGTTTGGAAGAAGCAAATCCCTCTCTTGAAGCCATGGGCCTTGAAGGAATGAAGAAGAAGAAGATAAAAAAAACTGATTTTCTCTTTCTCCCACTCACTTTTTCAATCTTTTATATATTATTATTTTAATATATTTTAATTAATTAATTATTTAGTTAATTAAAACTCCAAAATATTTTCTTCCATCCAAAATTATTTATTTTTGAATTATTTTATTAACTTTAAATTTTTAAGATTTAATTACCAAAATACACTTTTACTTTTACTTTTCTTTTAAGAAGTGTTGACTTTTATATGTTGTATATATTTTACATATATATCACATATATATATTCCACTTTTTCATTTAAAATCCCTTCATTTTTCATTTAAAATCATTAATTTAATTTATCTATTTAAATTATAATTTATTTTATTAAATTTTCAAAAATTATAACTTTTCAAAAATTTAGGATATTACACATATGCACAAGTAATGTGTATCTTATATACACATCAGATGTACCTTATATGTGTATTAAATATTAAATATGTAATGTATTAATCCAACATATACAATTAATATACCATATGTATATGTTATATATACTCTAGATATATATATTGAGAATATACAATTTTATATATTCAAATACTTATTTAGTTTCTCCAAAATCACGGATGTTACATAAGGTCTCATTAAGTTTAAATATTGTCGATCTCATATGCATGCTTATTCAAACTATCTCCACTAATAGACTCTACCTACCAAGAGAGATCAACAGGTCTTTGGCAAGCTTTAAATGGGGTCTATAAGGGACATGGGTTAAATGAAGGCCTTTTTTAGATTAGAGCTTGATGTGACACTACTAACAAACCTTCACACTATAATCTTCTTGTAGGAACTATATAATGTTAGGGGTTCCATTTTCAGCTTCTGGGCATCATTTTCTTCCGACTTCATGAAGATACAAAGCTTGAATGTCCTTCCATCTTCTTGGCAAGAATCTAGATCCAATAAGTAATATCTTGATCTTTAAACCACCCTCTTTTTTTTTCTTACTTTTCGTGCTTTTTCCTTTTAGAATATCAAGTATGACTTTTAATATTGCCGACTTAGAGCCATGTTGGATAAAATGAAATATGGTCTTTCCCCTATTTGTCACATCGGTGATTTTGAAAATATAAAAGTTGTATATACCCAATATATATATCTAGTGTATATATAACATATACATATGGTATATTAATTGTATATATTGAATTAATACATTACATACTTAATATATTTAATACACATATAAGGTACATTTGATGTTTAAATAAAATACACATTACTTGTGTATATGTGTAATATTTCAAATTTTTGAAAAGTTTTAATTTTTGAAAATTTAATAAAATAAATTATAATTTAAATGGATAAATTAAATTAATGATTTTAAATGAAAAATGAAGGGATTTTAAATGAAAAAGTGGAATATATATGTGATATATATGTAAAATATATAAAACATATAAAAGTCAACACTTTTTAAAAGAAAAGTCAAAGTAAAAGGGTATTTTGGTAATTAAATCTTAGAAATTTAAAATTAATAAAATAATTCTAAATAAATTATTTTTGAATGGAAGAGGGGTTTTGGACTTTTAATTTATTAAATAAATAATTAAATAGTTAATTATTAAATTATTTTAATATATATATATATATATGGTTATAAATAAAGATGAAAAGAAAAAGAAAATTAAAAGTTGCCTTCATCTTCCTCTTCTTCTCACAAGGGTCGGCCACCATGGATACAAGACAAAGGAATTTGATTCTTCCGTACTCAATTTATTGAAGGACTAACAAGTTTAAAGTGGATTTTTGGTGATTTCCACCAAAATTAGTAAGTTTTCAACTTCTTTATTTGGATTTCATGAAAGTATGAGTATATGTGTTTTGGATTTTTGAAGTTCTAAGATTTAATTATCTATTTGGGTATGGATGAAGTTATTTTAAGTGATTAACAATGATTTTAAGGTTGGATTAAAGAAATGGTTGAGTTTGGGTAAGATTGGTGAAGGGAGAGAATTTAGGGTTATGGAACATATGAGTTTTTGAAATCATAAGTTTTAATTGTGAAAATTGGTTCCAAATGTGTTTTTTTGATGCATAAACAAGGATTTTAAAATCAAATGATAGATTTATTAAAGTTTGGATAGAGTTTGAAGATGGTAGTATTGATTTAGGGTTTTGGAAAAGTGAATTTTCATAGAATGATTAATTGTTTGATTTTAATGCTTAAATCATGTTATTTAATGATATAAGTGGTGGAAATAAGATTGAAATGATAATTGGATTGAGTTGGAATGGAGATCCTTCAATGGTGAAGGTTATGCCATTTTAGGGTTTTGAACATAAGCATGTGGTTAATTAATGTAATTGGTTTAAACATGTTAAAATATTTTTCTAATGATATTAATAAATATAAAACAATAATATAATGGGTTAATATGGATTTGCTAAGTTAAAGTAAGGAAAGACTTAATTTTTAAAATTTTGTAGGAGTGTTGTTAAATTAAGGTTTGATGTTGAGAAATCCTTAGAATGTGATATTAAATGATTATTTATGATCTCATTTGATATAGGTATTGAGAGGAAGTAGTTTGGCCTATCCAAATATTGAAGGACAACTTGGAAGAGAAGGTTGGTGAGACTTTTAAGATTATTTTGGTTGCTAGTTGAGGTAAGTATAAACTTTGAATATATATTGGTTATGTTTGCATGACATTTGGACTTAACACATTTTGGTTGAAAAATGTGTTAAGCTACTTGATACATTGGTTATGTATGTATTATGTGCTATGACATTTGTAATGTTATATATGTGTTAAATGTATTGTGAAAAGCCATTGATAATGGCTAAATTGTGTAAAATGTGAATAACATGTGTATTATGTGGAAATACCCAAAGTAATTGGGTAATGTGTTGTGAAAGCAAAAATGTGGTGTAATGAAATGAGATATGTGGAAACATGATAAAATGAATTGATATTGAAATAAATGAGAAAAAAAATGAGAAAAGTGAGAAAGATGAGAAAGATGTGAAAAACGAGAAATGTGAGAATGAGAAATGTGCCTAGATTGAATATGTGAAAATGAAAAAGAGATTAATAATGAGAAATGTGAATAATATTGTGTGTCTAGTATGTTATTCAATTTTCAGAGTTTTGTGTTTGGCGGCATACCTATGATTGCCTACATGCTAGATGCTGGGCGTTATTATGAAAATATTTTTGAGGCAAAAGACCGGTCGTAAGCCTGAAAAATAAATATTTAAAGCTAGGATGAGTGAAAAGACTGGGTCGTAAGCTCATGCCTAGTTGAAATATTCCATTGATATATTGCCTACGGGGCTAGATACATGGTGTCATTATAGACCAACACAGTAACTCTGAAATTTGAATAGCATATTAGTTGTCTTTGGGCCCTTGTTTGTGTTTGTTTATATGTGAATTATGGATTGTGAAATAATTGAAGAGTATGAGAAAATGAAATGTCGTGATGTTCATAAGCATTTTGCATCGGCATTACTTTACATTTTTATTATTATCAAAGTTTGTACCACTAGACTTCGGCTTATCATGATTGTAATTCGTCGCGCAGGTGATATGGACGTTTTGGTAGAGCCAGAGAGTTCTACTAGACCTTGTCGGGTCTAGGTTTGTAGTTTTTGAGATTGAAGGGCTTTTCAATACATCAAGATCAGAGCCAGCTGCCAGCATATAGATATTTGATATTATAATATATTTTGATATTATATATGTTATGCTGTGTTTTTGAAGTATATAATGTAAATTGTAAAGAATGTTTTGAATAATTTAGTTAGGATGGGATCTTATATGTGTTGTTAATATATATATCTTTCTATAAGTATTTTGAGAAAATATAGAGAAATTGAGAAGTATTGGTGAAATGGTGAATTGATTTTATTGGAAGTATTTTTTTTATGGAGGTTGTGTTTTGCAGAATTTTGAGAATGTCCAAATTACTGACAAAACTCTAGCGGAATTTTTTCCAGAGATTTTCATATAAAACGTTTATTTTGGGTTCCGATAATGAGCAAATAATATTTATAAACTATTTCATTTTATATATTTAGTATTTGAAATTCTAAATTTGAATTTATTAAACCGGTCGGTGACATTTTTGTACCGTATATGCGCATTTTACATATGCTAGAAATATGTATTGTACGTATATAGAGTATAAGGGTGTTACATTTATTTTCGTATCAGAGCCTAGGTTTGAGATTCTTGACCTAAGTGGGTTGTTAGAGAGAGAAAATTAAAATTTTAAAAAAAATAATTTTCAATTGTGATGCATGTATTGACACTGGCAATTTATCTGATCCCTGATGTGACAATGTCCATTTGATAAAATGGATATGAGTTGAGATGCATCTGGGTTATATAGACCAGAGTGGCACAATAGAAATGTCATTCTGGATTATATGGATTAAGAATTTTTGGAACTTTTATTTGAAATTAAAATTCATAGCTGATTCAATTGATGAATAAGTGAAATTAAGATAAATAATTTATGAAATGATTTAAGATATGAAATAAAAAGTTTGAGAAATGGGCATGATAGTTACAAAAAATTTTATAGGCGTGTTGTAAAATGATATTGTTGAATTTTTGAATAAATATAGGAATGTTTGATGAGTTTGAAAATTTAATAAAAAGTTTTTCTATATGTTAGAATCTAATGTATAAAATTTCATAATTTTTAAAGATAAAATACTAATTAAGAAAGGTAGAAGAACACAGATTGTTGGAGGAGTTCCAGAAACTCAGAATCTATAGAAATTGAGAAACATATTTAAAAACTATGGCAAACCAACCCATAAAAATATGAAAATTTACACCCAATATCATATGTATTCTTATAACATATGGTTAAATTTTTATGAATTTCTATTAAGGTGTGATACCTGAAAAAAATGGACAACTGGGTGCTGCCAGAGAAATTATTAAAGAGATAGATTCTCTGATTTTGGAAGATTTAATTTTTAAATATATTAAATCAACTTGGAAAAATCTAAAACTTTAAATATAAGTCCTTATATGTGTCAAGTGCACATGGATAAAAGTTTACAAGCTTTTATAAAGAATTGGTAGGAATATAAAATTGAAAGTGAGAGTGACATGAAACTAAGGAAGTCATACAATTTTGTGTACATTAGTAAAAAATTAATTTCGTGAGACAAATGAATAAGAACAATTACGAAAATTTATATGCATATGGGTAGAAGTATGAAGAAGGAATATGGAGTTTTAATAATTTAGAACAAAGAGTTCATAAAAAAAAAAAGAAAAATAGTATATGATAGTGAATTGGTTAAAAAAAAATGATACATGATTTAGGGTTTGAGTATGTAAAAGTAGGATATCTAATTGATGATGTTAATTAGTGTAAGGAAATGAATTAGTGTTGTTTAAAAGTAAATGTTATGATCTTAAGATTAAGAATGTGATATGGATGAGATTTGGTGAGGTTCATGTTGTTGGTTGCATTATATGAAATTTGAATTTTTCCATAATTGTGAAAGTGAAGTGTTTTGATGTTATATTAATATAAAAATAATGTTTACAAAGTTAGCTCTTGAAAGTGAGATTAATAAAATGAAGTTTAAGTAAAGTAGTAAGTTGGAAATTTAGAGCTGTAAGGGAATTTCGATGAAGATTGTTTAGATATTGATAGTTTAATGTTTAATAAGCATGGGAGTAATTTTGAATGAGTAATATTATTTATGAAAGTATTAACTAAGGTTTAATGTGGTTGATAATATAGAAATTTGTTATGAAATAAAGGGAAATGATTAAGCAAGTAAAAATGAGTTACTTTAGTTAATTGAATTGGAAATGATGAAAATGGATATGAAAGGTATGATAAATGCATAAAAAACAAATGTGAGAAAGATGTCACATTGGAAATGTGGCTAAGATTTATGTGAAGTGTTAAAAAAATATAATAAGAAACTTATTTAAAATATGGGCGATTAAATAAGAAAGATGTTAATTATGTTGTGGTTAGAGTGTATATATATGTTGAATTGATGAATAACCTAAGTAATGTCAAAAGAATGAGAAATGATAATGTTCTCTTAAAGGTGATAAATGTTAACTTTGTATAGGTTGTATGTAAAAGAGGAATTGCATATAATTGTATGATATGTGTGATGAGATTTTCAATATGAACACAATTGTGATATATAAGAAAATGTGGAAAGGAAGTCACATTGTGAATATGACTTACGAATGTGTATGTGGATGATTAAAAAATATTATCGAGTGTTTGTTACCTTATACAATTACTTGTCTAGTGATATATAGAATCATATTGCAAGTATTACTATACCTAAGAGATATTAGGTCTTGACCTACGTAGAGTTAGGTCATGTGATGAAATTGAGATTGAGAATGGACTCGAGCAGCGCTAGACGGTGAAATTCTTATTTTTAACAACTGAACTTGATGATTGTATAGTGTTTGGCCCAAAGTATATGTGTATAAATAAGAGATTTTAAGGAAAAGAAAAGTATAATGAAGGAAGTATGGAAGTGAAAAAAAAATGAAAATGAATGAAAATTTTTATAAAAGATAGATTAGAAATGGAGCAATAAATGGAAATTGTGTAAAATTAGCATATGAACGAATGTGTGTATGTAAGAGATTCTAATGATAATATTGTTGAAACTTGAGTTAGGCTAATGATGATCAAGTGATTGAGAGTAAATTATTTTGAAACAGAAGTTATCAAAAGTAAATTGCTTTGAAACAGAGCTGAAATGTGTTAACTCTATGTGTAGCAAAAGATTAAAAAATGAATATGTGATTTTTGCGATAAGAACTTAACGTTGTGATTAGAAATGTTTGAAGAAGAATGATAGTGGGGCAGTATTTATTTATAAGCCATGGGCATGACTGTTATTATGCCATGGTAGTATGATTTGTTTAGTATATTGACCGATTAGTTTTGTTATCCACGGGCATGGGCCTGAGATGACATGACCGTTGGATAGATTTGTTGAGATTGATAGTTATGCTTCAAGAAACATGGTCAATACTTATTATTTGCATAGTTGTATCTTATAATTTTATGTAAGAAATTTGTTTATATAATAGAAAGTGTGAAACAGAAGAGAATTGTGAAAATATGATGAGCTTTAAATGATGTGTAAGAAAAGTGATTTTTGTAAATATGGTAACTATAAGAAATGTGAGAAATGATAAATGAAAGGAATTATGAAATGTGAGTAAGAGTTGTTTTGAATGTGTTTGAAATGGAATAAAATGAATAAGTTGATGAAAATGATGTTTAAAATGAATGAGACTAGGGGAAATGAATATTATTTGTAATGATGAATTCTAAGGGAATTAAGATTTGAGAATAAATTTGACCTAATAGAATTAGGTCGTGAATTGAAAATAGATTGATGAATTTAAAATAGACTAAAGGTTGGTGTCCTAACTCTAAGAGAGTTGTACCATTTTATGCTTCTGACTATGGATGAATGGAGTCGGACGAGTTTGTTTCAATGAGGATGAACCATATGTTATCTTGATGCTATAGATCTAAGATAGTAGGTCCAGTTCAGATAAACTTCAATAAACTTTTCCTCGATCTTCTTTCTCCTTAGTAATTCAGTGATAATTAGACTTGTCATAAGTGTCATAACAGCTCAGGGTAGGTTATCGAGGCTTATAAGTGAATGAAAAGCATGCTAAAATTGTATGAAGGCTCAAAAGGGACCAACTAAAGTTTGGTTAATTGGGCGAATACTAGTTCCGTGCTTACCAAATAATTCCTAGATCATCTCTCTCATAAATGAGGGAAGTTTAATTTAGCCTCGAAAGTTTATCAAAGCATGTTCTAAGATTGACTATAACCTAGACACTCATAATTTTGCAGGAGCCCTCTCTAAGTAAGCATACACAACCCAAAACTATAGAACAACTCCCTCAGCTAGTGTAGACCTTTGATTTTTACCCTAGCTAATATGATCCGAATTAAAGAAGGCCTAATCAAGTTTAGTCCACTTTTAATGGCTTAAACATATTTTTAAAGCCTTCAATTAGATTGGTATAATTTAATGAGGCCTAATATAAGTTGGTTTAACATTTAAAACCCTAAATAGGTTTATTTTTAAGGTTTGGTAGGCTCTAATTCAACATGGGGGATTAATTGCACTTCATGGGAGTACCCATGTCGAATTGGGCTTCAAAATTTGATATGGCTCATATCATATTGGGATGCCCTAATTCGATGTGGGAGAGTCCCATATTGAATTAGGACTATCCCAATTCGATATGGGAAGGTCCCATATCAATCCCATATCAAATTGGGCTTTCTTCAAATCGATATGGGACCCTAATTCGGCATGGAAACTGATTCAGTGGACTCCATATAGAATGAGGGCAATCCTAATTTGATATGGAGCTTATGGATTTTAATTTTATGTTGGATTAGAAGAATTTGAGTCCAACATGCTCACGGTTTGGGTCGAATTAAAATCAATCTAATTCGATATGCCTCAGGAATCCATTTTTAAAATTGGAAGTTTTAAAAGGTTTAACCTAATATACTCTGCCATAAATACAATTTTAAGTAAAGAAGAGAGGGACGACTTCTAGTACCATTGAAGTATCACACAACAACTAAATAATTATCAAGCAGAAAATGAAAAGCAATCTAATACAATGAAAGTATTATAAAACAAAGAAGTAGCTACTATCTTGGCTTTGTTCAACCAAGATTCTATAACTGGTGCAAACCCAAAGCTTGGATCAACATGAAATATCAGTAGAAACAACAAATGGAGGTTTGAAATTCTCCATCTAATCTATTTTAAAATTCCAGTAGTTCATCTATTGTTATTTCATTAAATTATTTCACTTCGTTCTTCAGTTCCTTTTTTTATAAAATATCCAGTAAACTATTTTTAAAATCTATGTCTATAAAACTTGTTTTGAATGTCCAGTAACCTATTTTTCCATGGTAGCTTATTTAATTTTGATTCAATATTATAATAACCTTAATTCAAATATCATATTAGCAGTAACAATAGCAATTGATTTCATGCAATATTAATTTGAATTGAAACACAATCTAATGAACAAAAATTTAGAAAATATAGTTACAGAAAACCTATTTTCTAAAACCCAAAACACTAATCCTATTTTTCTAAAACCAAAACCCTAATTCTATTTTCTAAAAACCAAAATTCAAGTTCCATTCTTTAGAACCAAAACCCTAGTTTTTAAATCTAAAAGCAAAACCCTAATTCTATTTTCTAAAAACAAAAATCCTAATTTAGTTATAAATGTTCTAAAACCCTAATTTTATTCGAGAAACCCTAATCTAAGATGTAAACCCTAAATTTGTATATTTGTTGCTTTATTTAAGTTTAGAGTTTAGATGTGATTATTCTGTGTATTCAATGGATGATTTATTTGTGTTTTATTTTTATGAATGATTTATTTTTATTTTGCTCATAGTGAATGATTGAATGATTTAGTATGATTAAATATTTATGTTTTAAAGATGTACAAGCTATGTTTCCACTTTGTGGGTACCTCATTTGTTAAAGTTTAATGTAATTTTATTTACTTTAAGTTTTGGATTAATGTAAAGGGCATGTTTCCAACAAATGGTGGGTGCCCTATCTTATTTATCTTATTTATGAACATTGGGCATTGTAAAAGGCATATTTCCATCTATGGATGGGGCCTGTTTTGTTTGTTTCATTTTAATAAAGAGATAGATGTTTATTTATTTTGATAATTTCATGTATTATGAAAATATTATTATATTTAAGAATTTTATAATATTTAGACCTAAAAAAGAGGCTGCTTCCAATTAATCGGGTGTTATAGGGGTGCAGGGTCATTCTCACCTTTTCCCATATGTATCCAACTTTTTAAACCCAATAGGTGGTTGGAAATTCCTTAGGAATCATGTAATCCACTCCTTTCTTTCTTCTTGGCCTGTCCCGGTGGAGACTCTATTTTCTCCGAGTTTAGGCTCTTATTCTCTAATGCCTTGAGCCAAACAGTGTCGAAGTTGCAATAATCATTCCACATGGGAGTGGAGGCGAAAATCACCGCTCATGGTGTCGACTCCATTGGGGATAAGAGAAGTTGATTCCATTGGTCTTTACATTATTTTATTCTTTCTTATTATGATATTGTGCATTGTATCATTTAGATTCCATTGTGTATATGAGTTAGGACGCCCGTGTAACCTGTGTTGTGTTATGTAAGGGATACCATACTTTCACTCAAGGTATAGAGATCGAGCATGGCATAACCACTCATAGCCTTGTAACTTTTGATATATACTTGCTATGGGAATGTAAGCTTTTCAACCCAAACACTAAAGTTCATGTAATTGACCTAGCTACTGTCCTTTGGTTTTTATCCCAATATAGCTCCATAGCTATGATTGATATATCTTTGTTTGAACCATGGCTTATTTGGTTGGTTCTTTTTCTAATATGACCTACTTATTTGTAAGCCCAAAATAATTTTTATTCTTTGAAACTATAAGATAAAAGTATTTTTAAACCCTTTTTCAAGAAGGTCTTTTGACATGAAAACCTTTTAAGATGGGTTAAAAATCTTTTTCCTTATGATCCAAGTACAAAGCCTAAAATTCATTTTTAAAGAAACCTTTTTCTTACAACTGGCTTTGAAAAAAAAAATATTTTCCCTAACCATCTTTTTGAATAAGCTTACAAACTATTTAGGTCAATTATGGAATGCCAAAAATCAATTGTAAGCCTAATTTATACCAAGAATTGTTAATCATGGGCTTGTTTGTGGCATGAATCATTAGTTGTTTTTTCAAATAGGAAATCTATTAATGATAAACCTTTTAATTTCGTTTTAATCCTTAATATAGCATAAAAGCTATTTTTATTTGATTCAATGGATTAAAACTTGAATAATGGAAATTATCATGGACCGACTTCTACTGTTTGAAAATACAACTAATGGTTAAACTGTCCGGGTTAATTTTTCAGAAATAAGATATCCCATGTTGGTATTTTGTTAACCATATACCTAGGAAAAAAGACTTGCCATTCGTGTATGTGTAGTATAAGGTTGGAAGGAATGTCCTAATTATCTTTGTTTGTTTGTTACTAATGCATACATGCATATATGCATAAACACATTACATTACATGGAATTAATTCATTCTGGCTCACACATGGGGTATAGCAGTTCAAGGACATACGACAACCCAACCTACGTCAGTGACTCAGAGTTCAGTGAAGATACAGTTAATTTCACTCAGAGAACCATGAATCTTGATCAAGATCATAATCTGATAAATGAAACTCTTACTTCCAAGATGGAAGAGCTAAAGGGGGTCCTAGCTAAGACCGTGAGAAATGAACTAGCTATACTATTGGAAAGAAATACTATTAAAGCATCTGCAAGTACTAAGAAGCAAAAGGACAAAGGAAAGGCTAAGGTTGAAGAAGTAGCCTTTGATGATGACAAAGTAGTTGTTGATGATGATGAGGATTGGGCTCAATACTTCAAAGATCCTCAATAAAAGAAGAAAGAGCTGAAGGTTATGGAAAGAGCAACTTTGGAAAAGACCGAAACATCTGATGTGGAGAAGATGATTACTAATTTAGAGAATAAATTTGAAATGAAGCTGAAAGCTAATGAGATGTCAGAAGTAGACAAGCTGTTCAAATAAGATGAGGAGGTCCCTTATAAGTTTAAGATGCCTTTCTTGGCCAGGTACAATGGTATAAGAAATCCTCACTTGCATGTTAAGTAATACATCACTTCCATGCAGTCTGCTAGAGCTACTAAGGCTCATACTCTAAGGCATTTCATGCTCTCATTGGATCCTATTGTGCAGAATTAGTTCAATACCTTAGAACAAAGAACCCAAAAAGATTGGGATATGCTAAATGTGAGGGGGGATTTTTGCATCCACTCCCACTTGGAATGGTTCTTGCGACTTCGGCACTGTTAGGCTCAGGGCCTTAGAGAACATAGGCCTAAACCCAGAGAAAACATAATCGCGACCCGGACAAGCCAGGAAAAGAAAGGGGTAGATGACTCAATTCCTAAGGAATCCCTAACCCCCTAATGGGTTTGGAAAGTTGGGTACGTGTGGGGAAGGTGAGAAATGGCCCAGCACCCACACAATGCCCGGTTCATTGAAATCGGCCTCCTTTTAGGTCTTAATATTATAAAATGCTTAAATATAATGATATTATCCATACTATGTGCAATCATAAAAATAAACAAATACTTCATTAAAATTTATAGTAATGTTCAAACAAAAGAAATAAATGGACATCCATCCGAGGATGGAAACATGTCCTTACATCGTCTAATATCTAAAACTAAATAGGACATCCACCAAAAGATGAAAATGTATCCTTTACATCGATTCAAAACTTAAAATAAATTGAATTACATAATATTCAGCAATTGAGGTACCCACAAAGTGGAAACATACCTCTTACAATTTCTTGAAACCAAAACAAATCAATAAAAATAACCAACCAATCATCGTAAATACATTATTCATCAAAGATATAAATCAAAGATATAAATAAACCATTAATCAAAACATATAAATAACAATCAAATAAATATCTAAAGGATATTGTTTAAATCAATACATAAACCAAATTGCAATCTCAAGGTTCTAGGGTTTGAAATTAGGATATACTGGATAAAATTTAGGTTTTAGGAAATCTGAGATCTTGGGTTTGACAATTGTATTAAGTTTTTGGATTTATTGGATTGGGATTTGGATTTTGGTGGTTACTGGGAACTAGGGTTTAGGTCATGGTTTTGGGATTTAGGTTTTATAAGTTAGGGTTTTAGAATGTTAAACAAATAAGGTTTAATTACATAAATTGAAGCTTATGAAAATATGATTAAAAATTAGGTATTTGGAAAGGATAGGTTGCTGTGATGATTAAGTAAAAAAGAATTGATTAGGGTTTTAACAAAATGGATTAAGGTTTGAATTAAACTAAGGTTTGGATTAAATCAAACAGAATACATAAATTAACTACTGTGAATTCAAAACTTAAAAAAACACTATCCACTGATTTTGTGGGATTATTGCAAAGGTTCTTTACAATTACTATTATCAATTTTAAAGGATTAATTGCTACTAGATGACTTTTGACAAACAAAATTAAATAAACATACCTATATTTAAAGGCTCCACCAAAATTATTGATGAAAAGTATTTGCTTGCACTAAATACGTTCTTCTTGGTTGGAAGGAAATCAAGACAATGAGAGTTTGCTACTGCCTTGATGGTGTTTGATGGTTGTTGTCCTTTGTTTGATAATGATTGAGAATTAGTTTGTTGCTTCGTTGCTCTCTGCCTAAATTGAAAGTTTGATGTTCTTCCAAAAAGTCCCAAAGAAAAAGTCTCTGAAAATCCCTCTCCCCTTTGTTCATGTGTTTGATACTATTATTTATAGAAAAACAAAAAGATCTAATACTATTTTGATAGGGAAATATCAACTGTTTAGGAAAAATCACAAAATCAGGTAAAAAAAGATTTGGTCAAAAATCAGCAGCGCACGTGGGCTGCGGGGAACTGGGTAAGCCCAGTTTGCTGCTGCAAAAAATAGGGCACTGCTCAGTTCACTATAGGCACCTACCTGTGGCAAACTAGGCAGTGCCCTGCGGTGAAGCCCCTTGCCGCGCCGCGTGTCACTCGCCGATCCGTCTATTTTTATTTTGTATCCTTTTTTAATTTTTCATTAAAAATAAATATTATTATATTATTAAAAATAAATAAATAAAAATAAAATAAATATTATAAATAATAAATAAAATAAATACCATAAAATTATTTTGGACTGTTTTAAAATATCGGACCGAACCTGGTAAAAAATTAAGGGTTTACAGTTTGCTCTCTACTTGAACGGTCTGGGACTATAGCAAAAGAGAGTGAAAAGCAACGTGACTTTGAGCAGATTTTTGGTTCTCGACCAGAGATTGGAGTTGGCTTGGGTTATTAATCCAATGTAAGGTTCTAGACTTGAAAATGATTTGGGTTCTCGACTCGAGACTAGATTTGATTGGGTTCTCGACCCGAGATTAAATTTTGTGTACTCAAACCAATACTAGATTTGGATTTGGGTTCTTGACCTGAAACTGGATTTTGGGTGCTCGATCTAAAACAAAATTTTGGGTTCTTAACCCGAGGTTGATTTGGATGCTCAATCCAAGACTAGATTATGGGTGCTCGACCTGAGTCTTATTTGGATTTGGGTTATTGACCCGAAGCTGGATTTTGGGTACTCAACCCGATAATCAATTTGGATGCTCGATTTGAAACTAGATTTTGGGTGCTCAACCCAAAACTAGATTGCGTACTTGGACTCGAGACAGGAGTTGGGTGCTCGACTCAAAACTAGATTGGGTACTTGGACCCGAGACAGGAGTTGGGTGCTAGACTCAAAACTGGATTTGGGTGCTCGACTTGAAATTAGATTTTGGGCACTCAACCCAAAACTAGATTTTGGGTGCTCTATCTGAAACTAGATTAGGTACTTGGACTCGAAACAGGAGTTGGGTGCTCGACCCAAAACTGGACTTTAGGTGCTCGACCTAAAATTGGATTTTGACTGACCTTTTATTAGTTGAGAATTTTGGCTGAACCGGCTATTCCATTCTTTTTTGTTCTTCCTTTTGCAAAAAAATTAACTATTTTTTAGCTTGCCCTCATATCTTCTCCTTGCCCCCTGCATGGCAAAATATTTGAAAGTGAGTTTGAAAATATTTTGTACACGTATAAACTAAAAAATGAAGAAGGGGAAACTTTGCCCCCTGTGTAGGCTCAAACCAATGATTTTTCTCATGCAGGCTCTGATTGACGTTTGTATTTTTTCTGGTTCCTTGCTTAGGCATGCATCTCTTCTTTCTTTTGCAAAATGACTAGAGCTTCCTCAAGCAATGGGCCCTCCATGCCCCCTAATTCTATACCCGCTTCTTCCTTGCTTCATAGAGTATCTGTTGTTTGCTTTGACAAAGAATATACAATAAAATACAACAAAATGAAATGTGATATGCTCATGTATGCATGATATGCATGAATAACACTTATAGTGGTTCTATCGACTCACAGACCGAGATGACCAACTAATGTGTTCTCATTGACTCCTTCTAGATGCCTGTTCAGGTCTTGCTTTGGAATGATAAAAAGCTTCACATTTATGGCTTTTATCTTTAAGATGTTGAGAACATGAGTGGTGAGGCCCAAGCAGCATAGTCAGGGATACATCTATTTCAAACTATATTTTAGCATGTCAATTGATAGCTTCTTTATGACCTTGCCAATAATCATTTACTTTGCCCAATGTGTCCTTTAAGGTTCGATGGTTCAACAAATGTCTCTTAACTTGAAGGCTTTGTATGACAAAAATATTTTTTTAAACCTTAAAATCATATTTTGGCTTTGTCAAATCAGTGTCATTATACCTCAAGGCTAGATTTTCCAAATTAACATATCTATAACATGACAACCCTAGTTACCATACTAAACTCGAGAATCATTTCTATTTGAGCAAGAACTGTTGCACTTTAGATAGGCACACACATTACTTGGTCAAAGATCTCAGTTGAGTTTGAATATTGTCTATCTCATATGCATGCTTATCCAAATTATCTCCACTAATAGACTCTAACTACCAAGAGAGATCAACAGGTCTTTGATAGGCTTGAAATGGAATCTATAAGGGACATGGTTTAAAAGAAGGTCATTTTAAAATTGGAGTTGATGTGATACTATGGACAAGCCTTCGCACTACAAACTTCTTGTTGGACCTTTAGGCAATTGGAAACATGAAAATATAGAGCTTGGAATATTCTCCCATCTTCTTGGCGTTAATCTGGATCTTGATTGGGATAGGCTTTTCCCTTACAAAAAGGTCGATACCCACATTCCTTTCTTTTTTCCCTTTTGTTTCTCTTTCTTTTTCTTACTCCTTCTTTTCTTTGAGCATTTTATCATTTTGTCCTTCTTTCTTGTAGGACTGTCAAGTACGGGACTTTTAAGAACTGGATGGTCTTCCTCCTTTTTCTCTGATTTTGATTGAATCTTTGGTTGGGTTGGACCAATTCAAGTCAAACTGCTCTTATAAACCAAATGAAAGTCTTTTGCTGCTTTAGGTAAAGGAAAACTTGGTTGGCTTTCTGATCTGCCTTTTGTATTTTATTTTCTTTTTCTTTTTCTTTTTTTCTTTTTTTTTTCTTCTTTCTCCTTTTTTTGGGGTCTTTTCTTATGGTCTTGACTAGACATTCCTTTCTTTTTGATCTTCTTGCCTCTTCCCCCTAGTGATCATCAAATTTGTCATAAATATCACAACAGCTCAAGGTAGGTTGTTGGGGGGTTTATATGCCAATGAAAAATAAAATAAAATTTTATGAAGGCTCAAAGGGACAACTAGGGATTGATATTTAATTCGGTGGATACTAGTTGTTGGTTGACCAAACAATGCCTAGATTGTAATGGTCAAGATTTTAAACATGGAACTTTTTAACTAATATTGATAATTGATAATGTATATGGGTTCGGAAAGTTGGGTATGTGTGGGGAAGGTGAGAAATAGCCTAGCACCCCCACAACACCCGGTTCATTGGAACCGGCCTCCTTTGCAGGTCTTAATATTATAAAATTCTTAAATATAATAATATTATCCATATTACATGCAACAATTAAAATAAAGCATTATTATATTAAAGTCAAAGCAATGTCCAAACAAAGCAAATAAATGGACACCCATCCGAAGATGAAAACATGTCCTTACATCATCCATATCTAAACTAAATAGGACACCCACCAAAAGGTGAAAACATATCCTTTACATTGATCCAAAATATAAAAGCAATTTAAATTACATAATACTTAATTAATGAGGTACCCACAAGGTGGAAACATACCTCTTACAATTTTAATGCTAAAACAAACACATAATAATCATAACAATAAAGAAAATAATCATCCATGGTAAATTAAATAAATCAAGCATTGAAATTAAATAAATCAACCATCAAAACATATAATAAACTACATAATCAAATCTAAAATTAAATAAAGCAATAAAGATACAATATTAGGTTTATGTCTCAATTTAGAGTTCTTTAATTAACATTTAGGGTTTTGGGATTTTAGAATAGGCTACTGTAAAGATTTTGGAAAATTGGAATGGATTAGGGTTTTATAATTTAAGAAAATAGTAAGGTTTTTTGGTTAATCAAATTAAGGTTTAGCACTAACATCATGAAATTAGGGTTTTAGAATCTTAAGACATTAGGATTTATAATTCATGGTTACTGGATTGTGATTTTAGGTTTACTGGATTATGGCTTTAGGGTTTAGATTTATTTGTCATAAAATTTTGAGGTTTTAAGAATTAGGGTTTAGGAGAACTAGGGTTTACTGCATTGGGTTTTGAGAAAATTAGGGTTTTTGATATTTTGGAAAACATATTTGATCTTAGTATTTAAGAAAATAGTTTAGAGTTTTACTAAAATAATTATGATTAAAGTTTTTTAGGAACTGTAAAGAATATTAGGGTTTAGAGACTTAAGAAGACATTTGGAAATTTTGGACAAAAAGTTAGGGTTTAAATGAAAATAGTTCGGGGAAAACAATTTAGGGTTTTAAAGTTTTTGGAAACAAAAGAAACAATTTAACATTTTTAAGGTTTTTGGAAGTAGAAGAGTAATTTAGGGTTTTTGAAGTTTTGCAAACGGGAGAGAAAAAATTTAGGGTTTTTAAGGGTTTTGGAAGTAGAAGAGTAATTTAGGGCTTTTAAAGTTTTGGAAACGGGAGAGAAATAATTTAGGGTTTTAAAGTTTCTGGAAAGAGAAGAACAATTTTAGGGTTTTGAAGTTTTGATCACCTACTAAGGCTACTGGATGAATGTACGATTTAATGTAAAACATATTACTAAGTTCAATAATTTAGGTTACTGACGTAATATCAAAAACAAACGATAGAAACATTGTAATTAACATCAAATCAAAGATTTATAATCAAACCTCCGTTCATTGATTCCTCCACAATTTGCTTCTGGATGAACAAAGACAAAGGCAGTGTTACTGCCTTTGATGGGTTGATAATTGCTAATGTCTCTTGCTCCTTAGGGTTTCTGTCTTTTTTTCCTCCCAAGTTAGAAGTCCCAAGTTTAGCTCCGTCAAAACAAATTTTTGATCCGATCAAAGGTCCCATAATTCTGTGTTTTAATGTGGTATTTATAGGAAAAATAATCAACCTACTACTAATTGTTTAAGGAAATTAAAACCAATTAGGAAAAGAAACCAAAACCAAATAGAATTTGCTTTCGGAAAAAACTATGTTGAAAAATTGCGCTGGCAAAAAAAATTGTTGCAGGCTGGAATTGCGAGAGCTGCGCGCATTGCTGCAGGCAGGCACCAATTCACCGCAGGAATTTCCTACGGCAAAATGGCCTATGGCTGATTCGCCCTCAGGAAATTCCTACGGGCGAATTGGCCTGTGGCCGATTCACATTCGGCGATGAATTTTTTCATAGCCAATTTTTTCGTCGTCGATTTGTATTTATTTATTTATTTAACTTTACCATTTTTATTTTTATTAAAAATTATAAATAATAAATACTAAAATAAATATTATTTAATTAAAATACCACAAAAATTATTTTGGACTATATAAAAAATATCGGACCAGACTGGGTTAAAAATTAAGGGTCTACAGATAGATTGAGACATAGTCGAGCATCTGATTCATACCTACACTCACATGAAACCTATCAAACAAAAGCAAGATCGGAATGGGCTGAATTGGTTAAAGAAGAGGTCACTAAGCAAATACAAGTAAAGTTTCTTGAAGTGATAGATTATCCAGATTGGCTAGCCAACATAGTACCTATACCAAAGAAAAATGGAAGAATTAGGGTCTGTGTGGACTATATTAACTAGAACAAGGCTACCCCTAATGATGATTTTCCTTTACCCCATATAGATATCCTAATTAATGGTGCAACTTCTAGCGTGCTACACTCATTAGTAGATGAATTTTCCAGATACAACCAAGTGTTAATGGCCCAAGAGGATAAAGCTAAAACTGCCTTCATTACTACATAGGGTATATTTTGTTATAAGGTAATGCAGTTTGGGTTAAAGAATGCTGGAGCAATCCACCACCTTGTTTCATGATATGATGCATAAAGAAGTCAAAGTGTATGTTGATGATATGATGGTTAAGTCAGATACAACTGAGCATTACTTCCAAAACTTAGAATTATTCTTCGAGAGAGAAGTGAAGTATAAGCTAAGGTTAAACCCAAAGAAATATGTGTTTGGGGTTACTTTAGGCAAGTTGTTGGGACTCGTGATTGGTCCAAATGGTATTGAGATTGACCCTGACAAGGTTAAGGCAATTAGGGATATGCCAACCCCTAAGATGGAGAGAGAAGTTTAGGGTTTATTGGCAAGTTACAGTACATTAGCAGGTTTATAGCAAAGCTCACCACGATCAGTGAACCTATCTTCAAATTGCTCAAAAAGAATCAGCTAGTCAAGTGGAATGAGGAGTGTCAAAAGGCCTTTGAGCGCATAAAGGAGTATATGCTAAATCCACCTATTTTGAAACCACCTAAACCCGGTAAACCATTGTTACTATTATTAGCACTAGAGGAAGAGTCAATAGGAGCCTTATTAGCCCAAGTAGATGAGTCAGGGGTTGAGCACGCAATCTACTATTTAAGTATAAAGCTCCTACCTTATGAGATTAAGTATAGTATCATTGAAAAGACCTGTATAGTTGTGGTTTGGTCTTCCAAGAAGTTATGGCATTACTTACAATCTTATAGTGTGCAAGCAATTTCCAGGTTGGATCCAGTGAAGTACTTAAGGGAGACACCCTCTCTAATCGGAAAATATGGTCGATGGTTGATAATTTTAGAAAAATTTGAGATTGAGTATGTCACCAGAAAAATAATCAAAGGAAGAATTGTGACAAAATTGCTGGCCCAGCAACCATTGCCAGATAGCGAAGAGGTAGTCTTGGAATTTCCTGATGAACATTTAGAAGCCATAGAAGTACAAGGATGGAAGATGTATTTTGATGGAATGGTGAATAAGAAAGGAGCAGGTTTGGGAGTCATACTAGAATCACCCGAAGGAGAGCTTATCCCTTTAGCTGAGAGTTGAAGTTCAGGGCAACCAATAATGTAATATCCCAAATAATACCCTAAAATTTTGAAATTGCTTATTATTGAAATGGAATTAAATGCTAAATGTATATATGATTAAATGGAAAAATAAGAAAGGAAAGTGTGTATATGTTGTATATATGAAGATATATACAACATATACAAGTCAATAAGTTGATTTGGTCAAATGAGATAATTAATTATTTAAATTATAAATTAAGTGATGGTGGAGGTTGATATTTGGGATTATATTATTATAATAATGTATTTGCTTGGTGGAGATTTAAAGTGAAATTCATATGTATGAGTGGTGATTTTTGCCCCTACTCCCGGTGGAATGGTTCTTGCGACTTTGGCACTATTTAGGCTCGGGGCCTTAAAGAACACGGACCTAAGTCAGGAGAAAATTGAGTCACCACCTGGATAGGCCGGGAAAAAGAATGGGGTGGATGACTCGATTCCTAAGGAATCCCCAACCCCCTAATGGGTTCGGAAAGTTAGGTACGTGTGGGAAGGTGAGAAATGGACCAGCACCCCCACAATGCCCGGTTCATTGGAACCGGCCTCCTTTACAGGTCTTGATATTATAAAATTTTTAAATATAACAATATTATCCATATTACATGCAACAATTTAAATAAAGCATCATTATATTAAAATCCAAGCAATGTCCAAGCAAAATAAATAAATGGACACCCATCCGAGGATGTCCTTACATCATCCATGTCTAAACTAATAGGACACCCACCAAAAGGTAGAAACATGTCCTTTACATCATCCATGTCTAAACTAATAGGACACCCACCAAAAGGTAGAAACATGTCCTTTACATTGGTCTAAAAATATATAAAAGCAATTTAAATTACATAGAACTTAATTAATGAGGTACCTACAAAGTGGAAACATACTTTTATAACATTTGGAAATCAAAATAAATCGATAAAAGTAATTAAATAACCATTCATCAAAGATATTAAACATCAATCAAAATATATAATAAACATTCATCCATGATAAATTAAATCAAGCATTGTAAATAAATCAAAGCATATAATGAACTACATAAATAAATCTAAAAATAAATCAAGTAAAGATACAAATTAGGGTTTACTATTTCTACTTAAAGTTCTTTAATTAACATTTAGGGTTTTGGGATTTTAGTATTATTATTATCATTTGTTTAGGCTACTGTAAGTTTTAAGAGAATTAAAATGGATTAGGGTTTCATGAATCAAATTAGGGTTTAGGGGTAACATTATGAAATTAGGGTTTTAGAATAATTAAAACATTAGGTTTATAATTCTTGGCTACTGGATTGTTGTTTTAGGTTTACTGTGTTGAGTTTGAATGTTTAGGTTTATAAGGTTTTAAGGTTTTAAGGATTAGGGTTTAGGAAAACTAGGGTTTCCGGTTTTGAGGGAATTAGGGTTTAGGAAAACTTAGGGTTTAGATTAACTAGTTTGGGGTTTACTGTTTTGGTTTTGGAGTTGAAGAAACAGAATTAGGGTTCTTGAGTTTTAGGAGAAACAGAAGGAACAATTTAAGATTTTTGGAAAACAAAAGAAACGAATTAAGGTTTTTAAGGTATTTAGAAACAGAAGAAATCATTTAAGGTTTTTGGAAACAAAAGAAACGAATTATTACATATTCAAAGATCAAAGTTTTGTATGTATATTAGTATGAATCAAAGAATCAAAGCTATGAATACTTTATGATTAAGGATCAAACCTGCATAGTTGGTTCCACCAAAATTAACTTCTGGATGAACGGAGACAAATGCAGTGTAGCTACCTTTGATAAATTGTTGATTGCTTGCTTGTTGCTCCTCTTCAATCTGAAGTCCCAAATTCCAGTTCCTCGTCCAAAGTCCTCTTGTTTTTTTCTCTCCCCTTAAAATCCAGTCAGATCGTTAAATCCCCCATTTTTCTGTCTTTTTAGTGTTATTTATAGGAAATTTTGCAAGCTTAATTCCAATTGTTTAAGGAAATTATCATTAATTAGGAAAAGGAAACCAAAAACAAATAGAATTTGGTTTTGGAAAAAATTGCGTCGGAAAAATTTTGCTGGCAAAAACTGCGACTGGCTGCGAGCTTGCGAGCGTTGGCGTGGAAAATTGCTGTGAGCGAAAATCGCCGATTTATTTTTATTTATTTATTTATTTATTTATTATTTATTATTATTATAATAATTTTTTAAAAATTATAAAAAATAAATACTAAAACAAATATTATTTAATTAAGATAACACAAAAATTATTTTGGACTAATTAAAATATATTAGACCGGACTATGTCAAAAATTAAGGGTCTACAGTTTGCCCCCTGCTTGAACGATCTGAGACTTTAGTAAAAGAGAGTGAAAAGCAATAAGACTTAATTTTTCAAAGATGGTTGAAGTTTTGGGTTCTTGACCCGGTTTGAGTTCTGGACTCAAAGAATAATTTTAGGTTCTTGACCTAAGGGTAATTTTGGGTTCTGGACCCGGGCTAAGTTCTAGACTTAAAAGAGATTTTAGGTTCTGAACCTAAGAATAATTTGGGTTCTGGACCTGAGCTAAGTTCTGGACTTAAGAGAGATTTTAGATTCTGGACATAAGAATAATTTGGGTTCTGGACCAGAGATAAGTTCTGGAATTAAAAGAGATTTTAGGTTTTAGACATAAGGATAATTTGGGTTCTGGACCCGAGCTAAGTTCTGGACTTAGAAGAGATTGTAGGTTCTGGACCTAAGGATAATTTGGGTTCTGGACCCGAGCTAAGTTCTGGACTTAGATTTTAGGTTCTGGACCTAAGGATAATTTGGGTTCTGGACCCGAGCTAAGTTCTGGACTTATAAGAGATTTTAGGTTCTGAACCTAAGTATAATTTCGATTCTGGACCCGAGCTAAGTCCTGGACTTAGAAGAGATTTTAAGTTGTAACACCCCTATACCCCGTATACGTATACAGCATGCTAATACGATCGTAATATACGTATACTGAATATAGGATTGCCATGGTTTACTAAACAAACGACTCATCCCTTTAATAAAAATATGAACAAATTTAAATCATTTAAAAGAAAATAAAGACACAATAAATAAAGTGTTTATTTAAAATGCAGTAGAAAATATAACAAGTATTTTACAAATACTTATACATCAAAATTCAAATTTTACATAACATAAGATATATACATGGTTGGCAATATGTCTTCGATCTTTAAGCTCCACTTATCAAAACTTCAGACTCTAGACTCTACTCGGCCTAGAGGAACTCTCCGGTTCTTCCCTGTCACCTGCGCGATGAATCACAATCGCGCTAAGCCAACGGCTTAGTGGTACAAATTGCAATAACAATATACTTATATGCAATACAAATGTCACACATTTCATCAATTAAGACAATATTCACAATTGACATCTTTATATTAATCATAAGATTACATTTCATCATTTTATCCAATTAGTTCATTACTCATGATTTACATTGACACAAAGACAAGTATGGGCCCAAACGACACTAATATGTTATTCAAAGTTCAGAGTTACTGCTTTGGTCTATATTCATAATACTCAAGCCCCGTAGGCGATACACATATATCTCTATCCATGGATAGCGTAACAGACCTAGTCTCTTGGACCATCAACTCAGCTAAACTCGAGGAGATCCTCAACCCGGCTAGACTGTTACTTGTAACAGACCCAGTCTCTTGGACCATCAACCCGGATAAATCCGAGGAGATCCTCAACCCGGCTAGACTGTTACTTTAATTTACATTTCACATTATTCAACTGGAATCGGCTTACGACCCGGTCTTTTCACCTATCCAGTATTTTATAGGCATGCCGCCAAACCCAGAACTCTGAAGGTTGAATAACACATTAGACTCAAAATCTTTTTACATTTCTTTCTCAATTCATTTCTCATTTCATTATCATCATTATAGCCAACAACCATGGCTTCATATCTCATAATCACAATAGGCAACCATGCCTCAATCATCTCATTAGCATCATTATAGCCAACAATCATGGCTTCATATCTTATCAAGATAATATACAATATCAATTTCATTAACATACCTTTCATATTTCATCAAATGTTTTAACCCTGTAATCAATTGTTTAGCATATGTATAATCAAATATATTAAGTATCAAATCATATGAATGTATGCAACAATGTAGTTTGTACTTACCTTTGGAACAACTCACACCACTCTACAACCTTTCTCTTTCAAGAATTCTCCACCACCTAGGTTAGGACAATTCAACCTCTTCAATACCTAAACCAAAGGTGATAATACATACTCACTTAGAGACACACATGAGATAATAAGACTAAGAACCAACTAGGGCAAACCCTACACATGACACGCTCACCAACACGGGCGTGTCCCTGACCATGCCCTAAACTCACAACACAAAAGCTTTGACACGCTCAGAACCACGGGCGTGTCACTGAACGTGTAATACATTCTGTCTCACAGAAACATTGACACATCCAACAACATGGGCGTGTTCATGGCCGTGTTAATCCACCAATATCACAGTAGCTATGACACGCTCAGTGACATGGGTGTGTCACTGGACGTGTAAATGCTACTACATCACAGAAACTGTGACACGCTCAGTGACATGGGCGTGTCACTGCTCGTGTCACCCATCCAAGGACACAGAACCATCGACACGCCTAGAAACCTGGTAGTGCTCATGGGCGTGTCAAGCCAAAAATCCAGATTTCGGCCGCAACAACACCTAATCCAACAAATCACTTCTTTTCACCAAAATCCACTTCAAACAAACTTAGCTCAACATACCCAAGAACCATAACAAACTAGCAAAAATACCACAACAACTCAAAACATACATCAAACACAAATCAAGATCATCACCACAAACCCAAAACACAACCACAATATTTCCACTTCCAACAACTTACTCTTTCTTTCAATCCACCCCAAAATCCCAAAATCACTTGAACCAAATACTCTTAAACACATCTTAACCAACATATTCACATACCATAAACAAACAATCAACAAACTCAAACACATCTTAAAAGAAAATCAAGGTATCAAGAGGAAACTTACCAAGGATGAAGAAACTCTTAAATTTCCAACTTGATTACTTGAATCTTCCTTCACTCTTGAGTTTGGATGTTCAAAACTCTCCCTTGCTCTCTTGTTCCTTTGATAGCCGGCCAAATGAAAGAAAAGGAAAGGAAGGAAAGGGAACCACGCAGAAAGAAAGAAAGAAGGAAGAAAAGATAGAAAGCAAAAGTCAAATCTCAACCACTTTTCTCAAAATCCTCTCCTCCAAGCATATATATTAAAATAATCCAAATATCTCATTCCACTCACTTAATTTTCCATTTCCATTAATTAACTTAATTAATTAAAATCATTAACTAATCATCTTGACTTCCACCAACTTGACTTGTATATGTTGTATATATATTGCTATATATACAACATATATACTCTCTCTTCTTTTCTTTTTTTTTTCTTTCCAATACACATATACATTAAATCCAATTATAACAATAATTATACCCAAAACTTCTAGGGCACATTTTGGGATATTACAATTCTCCCCCTCTAAAAAGAAATTTCGTCCTCGAAATTACCTGATATCAAGTTTGAAACAACTGAGGATATTGATCTTGCATCGCTTGCTCATTCTCCCAAGTTGACTCTTCTCTACCATGATTCTTCCAAAGAATCTTCACAATTAGCACTTTTTTATGTCTCAACTCTTTCATTCCATATGCCAAAATAGCAACTGGTTCTTCTTCAAATGTCAGATCTGAACTCACCTCAATAGATTCAACTGGTAAAACATGAGATGGGTCTGATCTGTACCTACTCAGCATAGAAACATGGAAGACATTGTGAATTCTATCCAACTCAGGCGGCAAAGCAAGTCGATACGCAACTGGTCCAACTATTTCCAATACCTCGTAAGCTCCAATAAAACGAGGACTCAGTTTTCCTTTACGACCAAATCTTAAAATCTTTTTCCAAGGAGACACTTTCAAAAATACTTTATCTCCAATATTAAACTCTATGTCTCTCCTCTTTAAATCCGCATAAGATTTCTATCGATCTAAAGCTGCTTTTAATCGATCCCGAATTATCTTCACTTTCTCTTCAGTCTCTTTAACCAAATCAGGACCCACTAACTTGCCTTCTCCAAGTTCATTCCAACACAGTGGCGTCCTACATCGTCTACCATACAATGCTTCAAATGGTGCCATACCAATACTGGATTGATGACTATTGTTATAAGCAAATTCCACCAGTGGCAAAAATCTGTCCCAACTTCCAGAGAAATCAATGACACAGCTTCTCAACATATCTTCTATAATCTGTATCACTCTCTCTGACTGCCCATCTATCTGTGGATGAAAAGCAGTACTAAAGTGTAATCGAGAACCCAAAGCACCATGTAAACTCTTCCAAAACCTCGAAGTAAACCGGGGATCTCGATCTGACACTAAAGAAATCGGGACTCCATGCAATTTCACTATCTCACCGATATACAGCTCGGCCAGTCTCTCAAGAGAATAGTCCATTCTAACTGGAAGAAAATGAGCTGTCTTTGTCAACCGATCTACAATCACCAAAATAGCATCATACTTTTTCTGAGTCAAAGGCAAACCAGATACAAAATCCATTGTTACTCTCTCCCATTTCCATTCAGGCACTTGTAAAGGTTGAAGCAACCCTGTTGGAACTTGATGCTCAGCTTTCACCCTCTGAAAAGTGAGACACTTGGATACAAATTCCGTTATGTCCCTCTTCATACCTGACCACCAATAATGCTGCTTCAAATCATGATACATCTTAGTACTTCCCGGATGTATCGTAAAAACTTATTGATGTGCTTCTTCTAAAATAATCTTTCTCAAACTAGTATCATCAGGAATACACAACCTATCTTGAAACCAAAGGCTACCATCATTTCTCACATGGAAATCTCTATTTTCTCCATGTTGGTAATCTGAAACAATCTTCTGAATTTTCTCATCAGCTAATTGAGCCTCTCTAATCTGATCCAATAATACCGGTCTCAACTGCAATTGAGCCAACAGTGCACCATCATCGCATGGTTCAAAACTAGCATGCAATGCTCTCAACTCAACAAGCAACGAGAACGAATACACAATTAAACTTGCCAAAGACTTCCGACTCAAGGCATCCGCAACAACATTTGCCTTACCAGGATGATAATCAATCAAACAGTCGTAGTCTTTAATCAACTCCAACCAACGCCTCTGCCGAAGATTAAGCTCTCTTTGAACTCCCAAATATTTTAAGCTCTTATGATCTGTATAGATAAAACACTTTTCCCCATACAAATAGTGTCACCAAATCTTCAAAGCAAACACTATAGCCGCCAACTCTAAATCATGAGTCGGATAATTAAGCTCATGCGGCTTCAACTGCCGAGAAGCATAAGGTACAACTTTACCCTCTTGCATCAACACACATCCTAAACCATTATGTGAACCATCACTATAAATCACATAAGGTTTATCTTCCACAGGCAAAGTAAGAACAGGCGCTTGAGTCAACATCTTTTTCAACTGCTCAAAACTAACTTGACACTGATCTGTCAACACAAATCTAACTCCTTTTCAAAGTAATCTGGTGAGTGGAGTAGCTATTAAAGAAAAACCTTTCACAAAGCGTCGATAATAGCCTGCCAAACCCAGAAAACTTCTAACTTCAGTCACCGACTTTGGTGGACTCCAATTCAAGATAGCTTCAACTTTACTTGGATCAACTCTAATACCATCTGCTGAAACTATATGACCAAGAAAAGTCACTTGATCAAGCCAAAACTCACACTTCGATAGCTTAGCAAACAACTGCTTTTCTCTCAAAATCTGTAATACAATCCGCAAATGCTTGTCATGTTCCTCTTCATTACGCGAATACACCAAAATATCATCAATGAAGACCACTACAAACTGATCTAGATAGAGTCTAAACACCCTATTTATCAAATCCATGAAAGCTGCAGGTGCATTCGTTAACCCAAAAGGCATCACCAAGAACTCATAATGCCCATACCTTGTGCGAAAAGCTGACTTAGGAACATCTTCAGCTCTAACTCTCAACTGATGGTACCCTGATCTCAAATCAATTTTGGAAAACACTGCTGCTCCCTTTAATTGATCAAAGATATCATCAATTCTAGGCAAAGGATACTTATTCTTAATAGTCATCTTATTCAATTGCCTATAATCGATACATAACCTCATAGTACCATCCTTCTTTTTCACAAACAAAACAGGAGCTCCCCATGGAGAAACACTAGGGCGAATAAACCCTTTATTCAATAACTCCTGTAATTGCACTTTAAATTCTCTCAACTCAATGGGTGCCATTCGATAAGGAGTAATAGAAATGGGAGTGGTACCAGGCAACAATTCGATACCAAACTCAACCTCTCTCTCAGGAGGTAATCCTGGCAACTCCTCAGGAAACACGTCTGGAAAATCTGCAACCGTGGGTATACTATCAAGTTGGGAACCCACTACTCTAGTATCCACAACACGAGCAAGATAAGCATCACACCCTCTTCTAATCAACTTCCTAGCTGTTACAGCTGAAACAAACAAGGATGCAAGTTGTCACTGCTCACTAGACACCATTACACTTTTACCATCACCGGTTCTCAAAGTGACACACTTCTTTTGACAATCTACCACTGCTCCATGCTTAGACAACCAATCCATGCCTAAGATTAAATCATACTCCTTAAAAGGCAATTCAATTAAATCCCCAAGAAACTCCTCTCCTTGCACTACTACTGCACTATCACGATGAACCTTACTCACCACAACACTATGTCCTAACGAATTTGTCACCAAGACATCAAATCCTAAGGACTCTGAATGCAATTCAGACACAGGCAAAATGAATGCACTTATGTATGAATGAGTAGATCCCTGATCAATCAAAGCAAGAACTGAAATGGCAAATAAAGAGAATGTACCTGCTATAGCTGCTGAAGCATCCGGCTGCCTCTGCATCACATAAACTCTCTGAGAAGATCTGGTCTCAGCTGGCCTACTGCCTCCAGATGTCGATCCTCCTCTCTGACTAAACCCGAGCCGACCACCTCTACTGAAACCTCTGCCCCCTCGACCACCCCTGCTAACACTAGGTCGAGAAGCTGCAGACTCACTCTGTCTATGCTCCTGCATCTCAGGACACTCCCTAATAAAATGGTCAGGCGATCCACACCTGAAACACACAGCTGATCTACCCATCATCCTGAAAACACCCACATGATTTCTACCACACTGTTCACATACAGGTAGAGTAGACCTCTGAATCACTGGAATCGGAGCACTGGTTACAGAAGCTGTAGGTCTCGATCTCTGCCTCTGATATTGCACCGACCTACCCGACTGTCTCTGACTTCTACTGATTCTTGGAATAAAACTTCCTCTACCTCTCTTCACAGATTAGGACCCTGCCTCAAACTGGGGTCTCCTTACCCTAGTCTCTTCCTCAATAGCAGTTGCTGCAATACCTTGTGCTCTCTCAACACTCCTAGCTGCTGTAACTAATTGAGAGAAATCCTGGTACCGAGAACCAGCCACAATGCACATAATGGAGGGCCTTAATCCCTCCGCAAATCTTCTGCATCGATCAATCTCGTCCGAGATAATCCCACCGGCATAATGACTCAACCGGGTGTACTCAACTTCATACTCCGTTACCGTCCGGTCATCTTGCCTCAAACTCAGGAATTCCATCTTCTTAATATCTTTATACTCCCTCGGAGTATATTTCTGCTCGAACTCCCTCAGAAAATCCCCATAAGACAGAGTAGGTGGATCATCCATGGCATGAGGAACTGTCTTCCACCAATCATACGCATCTTTCTGCAGAAGGGATCTTGCATAGTCAAACTTCTCATCCGAAGTAGCTTGCAACTGAATGAATATCCTCTGTACTTTATCCAACCATTGCTCAGCCACTGCAGGGTCGGTAGTGCCTAAGAAATCTTCAGCCCCAAATTTTCTCAACTTATCATAATGTCTTACTGACACTTGAGGCTGTGGTGGTGGTGGTGGCTGCACTGGAGCTAGCCTCAATAGTTCTATTACATGCCTAAAGCAACCAGGCGGTACCTCATAAGCATCGGATCTCCCTGGCACAGAAGCAGGGGCCTCACTAATTCTATCAACTCTCGCTCCAACTCTACCCTCTTAAGGAGCTACACTCTCAGCAATACCTTCTACAGACTGACGTGACTGAGATGCCATCACTACCTATATCTGCAAACACAGCAGAATATACCTCATTAAGATCAAAGACTGCCATACCAAAACATGTATCTTATGTAAAAACCATATTTTAAAAACTCAAAATTTCCTTTTTCTTACAGTTGACCTAGGTTGAGAATCTCAAACCTAGGCTCTGATACCAAAATAATTGTAACACCCCTATACACCGTATACGTATACAGCATGCTAATACGATCGTAATATACGTATACTGAATATAGGATTGCCATGGTTTACTAAACAAACAACTCATCCCTTTAATAAAAACATGAACAAATTTAAATCATTTAAAAGAAAATAAAGACACAATAAATAAAGTGTTTATTTAAAACGCAGCAGAAAATATAACAAGTATTTTACAAATACTTATACATCAAAATTCAAATTTTACATAACATAAGATATATACATGGTTGGCAATATGTCTTTGATCTTTAAGCTCCACTTATCAAAACTTCAGACTCTAGACTCTACTCGGCCTAGAGGAACTCTACGGTTATTCCCTGTCACCTGTGCGATGAATCACAATCGCGCTAAGCCAACGGCTTAGTGGTACAAATTGCAATAATAATATACTTCTATGCAATGCCAATGTCACACATTTCATCAATTAAGACAATATTCACAATTGACATCTTTATATTAATCATAAGATTACATTTCATCATTTTATCCAATTAGTTCATTACTCATGATTTACATTGACACAAAGACAAGTATGGGCCCAAACGACACTAATATATTATTCAAAGTTCAGAGTTACTGCTTTGGTCTATATTCATAATACTCAAGCCCCGTAGGCGATACACATATATCTCTATCCATGGATAGCATAACAGACCCAGTCTCTTGGACCATCAACTCAGCTAAACTTGAGGAGATCCTCAACCCGGCTAGACTGTTACCTGTAACAGACCCAGTCTCTTGGACCATCAACCCGGATAAATCCGAGGAGATCCTCAACCCGGCTAGACTGTTACTTTAATTTACATTTCACATTATTCAACTGGAATCGGCTTACGACCTGGTCTTTTCACCTATCCAGTATTTTATAGGCATGCCGCCAAACCCAGAACTCTGAAGTTTGAATAACACATTAGACTCAAAATCTTTTTACATTTCTTTCTCAATTCATTTCTCATTTCATTATCATCATTATAGCCAACAACCATGGCTTCATATCTCATAATCACAATAGGCAACCATGCCTCAATCATCTCATTAGCATCATTATAGCCAACAATCATGGCTTCATATCTTATCAAGATAATATACAATATCAATTTCATTAACATACCTTTCATATTTCATCAAATGTTTTAACCCTGTAATCAATTGTTTAGCATATGTATAATCAAATATATTAAGTATCAAATCATATGAATGTATGCAACAATGTAGTTTGTACTTACCTTTGGAACAACTCACACCACTCTACAACCTTTCTCTTTCAAGAATTCTCCACCACCTAGGTTAGGACAATTCAACCTCTTCAATACCTAAACCAAAGGTGATAATACATACTCACTTTGTAACACCCTGATACTCCATATAAGTACCGTACATATAGCTAGTATACATACAATACGTATATAAAGTATAAGAATGTCACGTCTAATTTCAATTTAAAAACCTTTATCCGAATTCATACAATTTTACATTACTTTAAAATACATTTACAAAAAAAACCATAATTCATATTATAAATGCAACATAATTAAAAATCATATATGTATGCATCACCTTCTAGTTGGTCTCGAGACACTTTTACTCTTCACGTGGCATAGTAGCTAGACCTCCAGATCAACCGCAACCGCCTGTGCGATTCCCCAACCGCGCTAAGCCCGAAAGCTTAGTAATATAAACAATTATTAAAATGTACTTTATTAAGTTATAGTTTACAAAAGATTCATACCTCATATTTTTAGCATCATATTTTATTGTTCTCTTTCCACGTTTTCCTTTCTCAATGCATTCTTCATATACTTCCACTAATTTCATAAATTAGATACATAATTACATAGAACACTCACAACACAATACTTACCCTTTTTATCTCATATACATATGCATATACATTATTTTAACAAAACACCATTCAATGACCTATCCAAACCTTTATGAAAACAATTCTCACAAATTCCACATTCATATACATTTTACACCTCATACAACATTTTCATAAACTCATTTCTCATCAAAGCTCCTCAAACCATATTCACTTTCAGTATATCAATACACATATTACACAATTATACTTCATAACATCATTTTATTCACAATTCATCAATCATGAATTACACTTCCAATAAAGGCAGCCATAAATCTCATTATTCGGTATTTCAACATTTAAATTTCATATTGACAACAAAGACAGACTCGGGCCCAAAACAACACACTAATATGCCATTCAATTTTCAGAGTAAATGCTTTGGTTTTATCATCACATTTATCAATATCATAGACCCAACTAGGCTTCAAGGATTAGGTTCAACCAAGCTTCAAGGGGAGCAAAGCATGCTAAGCTTCAACCCAACTTGGCTTCATGAACCAACCCAACCTAGCTTCAAGGGTGGTAACATCTCAATTAGGCTTCAAGGATTCAATCCAACCTAACTTCAAGAGATTGTTACACTTATTAGGCATGCCACCAACAACAAACTCTGAAAATGGAATAACATATTAGCTATACCATTCATTTATCAATTTTATTCTCAATTGAATTATCATAGCCAATAACAATGGCTTCACATTTCCTTTGAATCATCATAGCCAATCACAATGGCTTCACATCATATTTGAGTCATCATAGTCAATAACAATGACTTCACATTATATTTGAATCATCATAGTCAATAACAATGACTTCACATTATATGATATCTCAAATCATATCATAATATTTCATTATTCAATTATACATAACCAATTACTTCATCATATCCTTCACAATATATATATAGCATCATTGCAATCCACAAGATTCACAATGCATAAAACATAACCTTGTTCATGTGATATCATATGCATTATCAATTCCATTATCACTTCTCATTATCATATTGGCAATCATGCCTTGTTTCATTCAATTAAATCATCATAGTCAATAACAATGGCTTTAAATCACATTCCATATCATCTCACATTTTATGATTCAACAATGATGTTAGACAAATGATCTCTATTTTGATCCTTGGCAACTCAAATGGGTGATCTATTTAACATGTATTTGAGAATCTTGTTGCAAGATTAGGTTACTTCCAATAAGGTGAACAGAACCTTTCTAGCGGTCGCGCCTCACCTGAATACGACCGCCCCATACAATTACAAGATGAAACCTTATTACAGTAGGTTTCGCGGTCAGAAGCCTGACCTAAGTCGCGACCGCACTTGAATAATAGCGACCGCACATGAATAATAGCGACGGCCCCAAATTACGTGTCTCTCATGCATAAACCCTAAATGTAGCCAAATTTCTTTTGGTTAACTTAACACACATTGTACACAACATAACCTCATTCAAATGGACATAATCAACATCATTAGCAATTATTTTACATGCTCATCACAATATTTTCATCACCAACATTCATTTGATACTCTATCACATTTACAAACAAAAGTATTTTAAGATTAAACAACATATGCATGTTTGTACCCATATAATTTGTACTTACCTTTTGCACCAATTATACAACTCTAAACACTTTCTTTTCTCCAAGAATTCTTCACTTCTCAAATTAGAGCAAATCACCTTCTTCCAAAACCTAATCCAAAATAACACAATATAATTTATCACTTACCATTTCCAAAACCCTAAAACCAACATCCTTTTCCCTCTTTCAAAAACAACATCCACCACTTCCAACCACAACACTTATTTAAACTCTTAACTAAAAATCAATTTTAACACTTGAAAACACATCACAAACACCTCTCATCATCAAATCAACAAATCCTAAATTTACTTCCAATATCACTTTAAAGGAATAAAGAAATCAAAGAAAAGAGCTTACCTCAAATGAAGAAATTTCACAATTCTTTAATCAAATCCCTTTGATTCCTCTTCAATTTGCTTCTAGCATCAAGAACACCTCTCTTGCTCTCTCCTTTCTTGAATGGCCGGCACACACATGAGAAGAGAAGAAAATAATCACAAGTCAACCCTTCTTTTCCTCTTTAAATCTCCACCAAGAGATTTCCAAAAGAAAATTACTTCAATGCCCTTAACCATTTAACTAACCTTTTGTCTCTTATATGCCCATTTAAGTAATTTCACACTCACACAATAAATATCCTCCTCCATTGACTTTCTATTTGACTTATGTATATGTTAATTATACTTCCATATATGCAACATACACACTTTCTTTACAAATTCTTTTCTCTTTCAAATTAACATATACATTCAATCCAATTAAAACAACAATAATATTCAAACTTCTAGGGCATACATTGGGATATTACAATTTTCTCCCCCTTAAATAATTTCATCCTCGAAATTATCAGACTGGGCCTATTACATTATCCATGGATATATATATATATATAGGCTACAAGCTTGATGAATGTGATTATGGACCAAAGCAGTAACTCTGAACTTTGAATAGCATATTAGATCCTTTTTAGGCCCATGCTTGTCTTTGCTTTAATGTGAATTATGAAATATGATGCAAATGATTAATATGTTGAGATATAATGCAATGAGTTGATATATTCATATATATTGTGCATGAGCATTGCATTGATCTATATTGAATCAAAGTTTGTACCACTAAGCTTTCTGCTTAGCATGATTATGATTCATCACGCAGGTGACAGGGTAGATCCGGTTGTGCCAGAGAGCTCGTCTAGACACCGAGTCGAGTCTATGCTTGAGTTTGTGATAGCAATGTTGAGTTGTGAACATTAAGATCAGAGATGAACTGCCAGCATGTATAAATTCTATAATTTTGTAAACATTGATTTTGATATATATACATAAGTATTTTCCGCTGCTTATTTAACAAATGTTTTGAACAGACTGTTTTGAATAAACTTTTGGGTACTAATGTTATATATATATATATGTATGTATTTTTAAAGAAGGAATGTTTTATCAATTACTATTTATAATATAGGTTAAATGTTTTAAGTTTACTTGGACTAACTTATGATACTTATATGTTAAAGATTAAAGTTTGGTTTGTTTAGAAATGAACTATGGCACTCCTTTATCCGGTATACGTATATCGCGTGTTGTGCGAGTGTATGCGGTGTGCGTATATTGGGTGTAGGGGTGTTATAATTTTTCCACTGCTCTACCTTTGATTGTTTTCCTAGTTACATATTCAATCTCAAATTCTTCTAATATTATCAACCATCGACCATATTTCCCAATCAAAGAGGGTGTCTCCATTAAGTATTTCATTGGGTCCAACCTGGAAATTGCTTGCACACTATAAGATTGAAAGTAATGTCGTAACTTCTTAGAAGACCAAACCATGGCTATGTAGGTTTTTTCAATAATACTATACTTAATTTCATAAGGTGGGAGCTTTCTACTCAAATAGTAAACTGCATGCTCAATCCCTAATTCATCTGCTTGGGCTAGCATGGGTCCTATTAACTCTTCTTCTACTGCTATGTATAGTAATAGAGGTCTGCCGAGTTTAGGTGGTTTTAAAATAGGTGGATTCAGCAAATATTCCTTTATTCGTTCAAAGGCCCTTTAACATTCTTCATTCCACAGGACTGGCTGATTCTTTCTAAGCAATTTGAAGATAGGCTCACAGATTGTTGTGAGCTTTGCTATGAATATGCTAATGTATTGCAATTTATCAATGAATCCCTGATCTTCTCTTTCCGTCTTAGGGGTTGGCATATCCCTGATTGCTTTAACTTTGTCAGGATCAATCTCAATGCCATTCGGACCAATAACATGTCCCAATAATTTACCTGAGGTTACTCCGAACACACACTTCTTCGGGTTTAACCTTAGCTTATATTTCAATGCTCTATCGAAGAATAACTCTAAGTTTTGAAAGTGTTGTTCCCTTGTATCCGATTTCACCATCATATCATCAACATATACTTCAACTTCTTTGTGCATCATGTCATGAAATAGTGTGGTGGCCATCCTTTGGTAGGTTGCTCCAGCATTTTTTAAGCCAAACGGAATCACCCTATAACAAAATATACCCCACATAGTAATGAAAGCAGTTTTGGCTTTATCTTCTTGGGCCATTAACACTTAGTTGTATCCAGAAAATCCATCTACAAACAAGTGTAGCATGCTAGAGGCTGCACTATCAATGAGAACATCTATATGAGGTAAAGGAAAATCATCTTTAGGGGAAGCCTTGTTTAAATCTCTATAATCCACACAGACTCTTATTCTTCCATCGTTCTTTGGCACAGGTACTATGTTGGTTAGCCAATCTGGATATTCTATCACTTCAAGGAACTTCACTTGTATTTGTTTGGTGACCTCTTCTTTAACCAATTCAGCCCACTCAGGTCTTAATCACCTAAGCTTTTGTTTGACAGGTTTCATGTGAGTGTAAGTAGGAATAAGATGTTCGGCTATGTCTTAATCTATTCCAAGCATATCCTCATAAGACCAAGCAAATACTTCTTCATATTTTTTGAATATTTTTTCAAATCTCTCTCTCTCTCATCAGCAGTGAGGTCGGATGCTATGCTAATGTTTTTAGGATTTTTTATTGTTCCCAAATTTAATGATTGTGTGTCAACAGAATTAATATTAAAGATGCTCATGTGACTGCTATTTTAATGTATGCAACCATCAGGAGAAACATCACACAAGTAAGCAAAATCAGACTTTATTGCATTCATTTTGGAAAAGAAAACATCATCATCCTCATACAAACCAGACAAATTAAAATCAAATTCAAAATCATTGTTCTCAAAATCATAAGGCAGAATGTCTTCAAACTTTTCTTCAACTAGGGCAACAATCTCCTCCGGAGTCTTCTATGCTTTCAGGATAGCTTCTTTCTTTTCTTCAGGATTGGATTCTTTGTTGGCTGGCAGGGTGAGCTCTTTCTTCACTTGCTCCACTATCTTGGCAACATCTGCAAAAATTTCAAAACCCGGGATCAACTTTCCCATGAACATGATTGGCTCAGGCTTTCCCTGGAGTGGTCCCATATCTGGAGCTTTGACAAAGATTTCTTCAAGTGGTGAGAAATTCATCTTCTCATTCTTCTTTGGCTAGGCATTGTTGGCTTCATCATATCCCAACCCCTTCTTGGAAGTTTGAGTTTTAAAATCTAGCAACTTTGTCAAACCGACCTTACCCTTTCCAAACTAGCTTCGGGAAGGTAGTTCATGCTCTTCATCATATTCAAGACTTTTGAGTCCACTACTTCATTATTAGAAATTGCAGCTACTTGGAAATCATCTAGAGGCCTCTCAATCATTAAAATGTTAACAATCTCATTATCTTCGGCCTCGATGACCACTGTCTCATCTCTGTTAGGGAACTTGATCTTTTTGATGAAGGGTGGAAAGAACTCCACCAAGAGGATGAAACCATGGTCATCCCAAGAGTAAGGCAAAGGTAACAGGTATGTCCAAAACAACAAATTCAACAATAGATTCAATTGGACCAACCTTGACAACAACTTTGAAAGTTCCTTCAGCATGTCTCTTAGTGTTTTCATAAGCCAGAATGGTCACCTCGGTCAGTTTTAGATCACTTGTTGACATGGCTAGCTTTGGCAATATTTTAAGCGGACAAACATTTATGGCGGGCCCATCATCGACCATCACACATGGAGTCCTTTTGTAATATCCCAATGTGTGCCCTAGAAGTTGGATACAATTGTTGTTTTGATTTGAATTAAATGTATATATGTATTTGTAAAGGAAATGAGTGTGTTAAGAGAATGTATATGTTGTGTATATTGTAATATATATAACATATAAGTTGGTCAAATGGGGAGTCAAGGTAAGAGAATATTTTAACTTGTGCTAAGTAAAATTACTATAATGGGCATACAAGTGACAAAAGTTAAGTTAAATGAAAAAGGGTATATAGGTAATTGCTTGGTTAAAATCTCTTGGTGGAGATTTAAAGAAGAAAAGAAGGATTGACTTGTGTTGATTTTCTTTTCTCCTCATTTGTGTGCCGGCTATCCAAGAGAAGAGAGAGCAAGAGAGGTGTTCTTGATGCTAGAAGCAAATTGAAAGAGGAATCAAAGGAGTGAATTGAAGATTGGTGAAATTTCTTCAATTGAGGTAAGTACTCTCTTGTTTTCTTTTGGTATTTTGAAGATGTGTTTGATGTGTGTTGTGATTTGTTAATATCATGATTTAGAGTGTTTGAGATGTGTTTAAAAGTATGGAAATTGATTGTGAGTTAAAAAGGTTAAATTGGTGTTGGTTTTGTTTGAAAATGGTAAGTTAAATGGATGTTGTTATAGAAAGAAGAAGATTGATGTTGGTTTTTAGGGTTTGATGTGGTAAATGTTTGAATGTATGGTTGATCTAGTGTTAATGTGAATATTGAGATGAATATGTGTTAATAACATGAATTACACCCATTTGAATGAGATTGTGTTGTGTATAAGTTGTTCTTAATTCAATCAAAGAAGTGTTGGTTATGTTTAGGGTTTTAAATATGAGAGACACGGCCAAAATAAGAATGGAACACGGCCAAGACCTATTAATTTTGGGAGACACGGCCAAGTTGAGGGAAGTTTGGCCGTGTTGGATGGATTTTGGAGAGACACGTCCACAAGCTTGGCCGTGTCCCTTGCCCATGTTTGCCACTGCCTGAATTTTGTTGAGAGACACGGCCGTGTCCCTTGGGTGTGTTGGCTACTGTGATGGTACTTTGCTCTTCTTGTTTTGTGGAGATTGAACATACATTTAATGATGCATATGATTAGGTATGAACAATGTTATGTTATGCATTGTGAATCTTATGAATGGTAGTATGTTATATGAACAATGTGACTAATATTATGACTTGTATAGTGTGGAAGAGATGAGGATCATCCAAAAAGGTATGTGCAATGCAATTTATTGTGATTAATGTTTTAATAATGAATGGTGTCAATGTGTTTTGAGAAATGATGAAATGTGATATCATCGTGGTTGATAATAAGTATTGAAATGTTATAAAGGGACATGTTGTTTATATGTTGATGAATTTAGGATACATGTGCAATGAAATTGGTTATGTATGCTTGAATAATGAAGTGTATAATGTAAATTGAGACATAAAGAGATGTAAAACTAATGATCGGTTTGTTTAGTTAATGTAATTGATGTTGTATATTTGTATAATGATGATTCAAATGTGATGTGAAGCCATTGTGATTGGCTATGATAATTCAAATGTGATGTGAAGCCATTGTGATTGGCTATGATGATTCAATTGAAAGACATAAGGCATGTTTGCCTAATTGATGATGAGAATTGAGAATGAAAGTAATAAATGAATTGTGTAACTAATGTGTTATTCCATTTTCAGAGTTTGTTGTTGGTGGCATGCCTAAAATGAGTAACAATCTCTTGAAGTTAGGTTGGCTAAGTCCTTGAAGCCTAATTAAGATGTTACAACCCTTGAAGCTAGGTTGGATTGGTTCTTGAAGCCAAGCTGGGTTGATGCTTAGCATGCTTTGCTCCCCTTGAAGCTTGGTTGAACCTAATCCTTGAAGCCTAGTTGGGTCTATGATAATGACAAATGTGATGAATGAACCAAAGCATTACTCTGAAAATTGAATGGCATATTAGTGTCGTTTGGGCCCGAGTCTGTCGTTGTTGTCAATATGATATATATAAATGTTGTAATAAACGAGTAATGAGATCTATGGTGGATTTGGTTGGAAATGTGATTCATGATTGATGAATTGTGAATAAAATAATGACATGAAATGTTATGTAATATGTATATTGAAATATTGATTGTGAGTATTAATGTTGGATTGATGATTGGTGAAAATGATATGATATGTAATGTGGGTATTACTATGTTGATGGTGATTATTAGTGATGAATTGTAGTTGGTAAAAATGATATGTATATAATACATGAAATTAGTTAATATATATAAAAGGTGCAATTTAAAAAGGAAAACATGATAAGAAACTAATGGCACATGGAATTGATATATCAATATATGTTAGTATTTTTATAATGTATGTTTATATGTTATATTTGTATTACTAAGCTCTCGGGCTTAGCGCGGATGTGTAATCGTGCAGGTAGCTTGGTGGAAGATATGAAGTCTTTCGTTATGCCACGAGAAGAGTAAGAGTTTGTCGAGACCAACTAGAGGGTAATGCATACATGTTTAATTTTAATTACGATGTATTTCTGACAAGAGAGTATTTATATGTATAAATGAAGTTTTGATAAAGAGAATGATTTTGTAAATGTTATTTAATTAACGTATTATGGTTTGAACTCTGTTACAATTTTTTTTAAAAAGGTAACAACAAGTGGCATCCTTATGCTTTATATACTTACTGTATGTATACTAGGTATATGTATAGTACTTATATAGGGTATCGGGGTGTTACACCTTTTCCCTTTGATTTCTATTTTGATAAAGAGAGGGCAGATGTGATCTCTCCCCTCTTCTGGTAAATCCGCATCTGAGAATGAAACAGCTCCCATATTAACTCTGCTCTTCTCTTGAATATCTTCACATTTCATTAGTCCGCTAATTTTTATTAAGTTGATCAGCTCCTTCGGTGTTGTGGAGGTAGAGATTGGCATGCTAGCTAAGGCTTTGGCCATAGTTTCTCGGTGCTTTTTAGAAGTAGCCAATAAATCCCAAATGCTAACACTTGCTTGGGTTCTTTTCAATTGCTTGAGCACAACATCATCTTCCTCTTATTTGTTTCCTACTTCAGCTTCCTTTCCCTTATTAATTTCTACCTCCTTAGGTGGTGGCCTTGCATAAGGCTTACCGGATCTAGTATTCATTACTTCATCTTCTTCGGGCTCGGACCAAGTCCATTCCTACTTCTTGGATGCAAGATCATCCTCACTATCTCTTGAATCCCAAAACCCATTGACAACACAAATTGCTACTTCTCTACCCACCATAGCTTGTTTAATTTCGCCACATATCTCTTCTTCTTTGGTTGCTTCTCCACCCATAGCTTAGAAAGAAGACATGACAAAGTCTTCATGCAAACCTCCTCCAATCATAAAGGTTTCCGGTGGTGGTACTCTATTGAACTTCGGTAATGGGTTGTCTTTGGTGTTTGGCTTGTTGGGCTCGGGCAGCTTCCCACTATCAATTAAGTTTTGAATTTCATGTCTCAACCTCACACATCTATCCGTGTCATGCCCTTGCATTTGATGAAACTGACAAAATGCTTTAGTGTCGAAATTAGGTAGGAGAGGGTTAAGCAAAGGGCGAGGATTTAAGGGTTGTAATAATCCCTTTCTTTGAAGCTTATTGAGAAACCAAGACATTGGTTTCCTCAATTCTGAAAACTGTCTCCTTGTTCCTTGGCTAGTAGCATTAACACCGACTGCCTTTTGTATGCTTTGGCTACCAGATTGATAGTTTCCTTTCTCATTCCTTCTTGTTGAAAAATGGTTCTTCTCTCTCTCTCCCATTCTTCAATTTGCAAACTAGCTTGGAGAAGGTCTTTGAAATCACGGATAAGTGTATGAGACATCCTCTCACGAAGACTAGGCAACACCCCTCTCACAATCATCCTTATTTGATCAGATTCATCGGGCCTCTTCTTGAGCAAAGCGGCCTTGTTTCTCTATCTTTTCACATAGTCCACGAAATTCTCATTTGACCTTTGTCTAATGGACTCCACTTCCATTAAGGTAACTTCCATCTCGACATTGTATCCATATTGTTGGATGAAGGCCTTGTATAGCAAATCCCAACTCTTTTGTGTTCCATCATCTAAGGTATTGAACCAATTTTGGACAACAAGGTCCAATGAGAGTATAAAGTACCTTAGAGTTTGAGCCTTAGTAGCTCGGGCAAACTGCATGGTAGTGATATACTGCTTCACATGGAGATGAGGATTTCCAGTTCCATCAAACTTCGCGAAAGATGGCATCTTGAACTTGTACGAAACTTCTTCATCTAGCTCAAATAATTTGTCAACTTCGAACATTTCTTCGGTTTTTAGTTTCTTCTCAAATTTCTTTTCTAAGTCCATAATCATCTTTTCAACATCAGAAGTTTCCATTTTCTCCATAGCAAATCTTTCAACAATCTTTGGTTCTTTCTTCTTGTCTTTAGGATCTTGGTAGTATTGAGCCCAATCTCATCATCATCAATGATCACCTTTTCATCATCAAAAGCTACTTCACCAACTTTAGCCTCCCCTTTGTCCTTAGTTTTCTTAGTGCTAGAAGATGCTTCGGCATGATTTCCTAAAATTGCAGTTAATTGGTTCTTCATGGTCTCAGCTAGGGCCTCTTTTATCTCTTCCATTTTGGCATTGAGGGCTTAATCCACCATTCTTTGAATTTGTTCGGGATCCATTATTTTTGGTGAGCAAGTGATTGAGTCGTTGCTAGATTCTTCGCTTCCGGCATAGGTCGGATTGTCGTAAGCTTTTGAACTGTCATAATCCAGGGCTATAAGCTAGAAAGGATCAATGATATGGATGCAAATGTATGCATGTATGCACAAACAATTAACAAACAAGGACAAATAGGATGTTCCTTCCAACCTTATACCAATCACACACGAATGGCAAGTCTATTTTCCTAGGTATATGGTTAACAAAATACCAACATGGGGTACCTTGTTTTTGAATATTTCTCTCGGACGTTTCAACCAATAGTTATATTTTAAAAAGTGAAAATCAATTTATGATAATTCTCGTTAATTAGGTTTTAATCCATTCAACCGACTATAGTAGCTTTTAGCTATATTGGATTAAAACTAAATTAAGAGGTTTATTATAAATAGATTTCTCACTTGAAAAAAGTAACTAATGATTCATGCCAAAAACAAGCCCATGATTAATTATTCTTAGTATAAACTAGGATCACAATTGATTTTTGGTGTTTTGTAATTGACCTAAATAATTTGAAAGCTCTTTATAAGAAAAAGGTTGGATTAAAATAATTTTGTTTCTAAGCCCATTGTAAAAAGATTTTAGAAAAAATAGATTTTGGGCTTAGTATTTGGGTCATGAGAAAAAGAATTTTTGATTTATTTTTAGAAAAGTTTTATGTCCAAAGACTATCTTGAAAAGTTTTGAAAATAGCTTTGGGCTTTTAGATTTTTAAGAAAAATTTATTTAGAGCTCACAATGTATTTAGGTCATATTAGAAAAAGAACAAACCAAATAAGCCATGATTTAAGCCAAGATAAATTAACCATAGTCAAACAACAAGCATTTGGGGTAAAAACCTAAGGAAAATAACTAGGCTAATTACATGAGTTTTAGTCTTTAGGTTAAAAGGCTTAGGTTCCCATAGCAAGTATATACCAAATGGTACGAGGCTATGAGTGGTTATGCCATGCTCGATCTCCATACCTTGAGTGAAAGTAACTAAAAATACATTTGCATCTCATATCATTGATCCTTTCTGGCTCACAGCCCTGGATTACGATAGTTCAAAAGCTTACGACAATCCAACCTATGCTGGAGACGAAGTATCTAGCAATGACTCAATCACTTGCTCACCAAAAGCAATGGAGCCCAAACAAATTGAAAGAATGGTGGATGAAGCCCTCAATGCCAAAATGGAAGAAATAAAGAGGCCCTAGTTGAGACCTTGAAGAACCAATTGACTACAATTTTAGAAAATCATGCCGAAGCATCTGCTAGCACTAAGAAGCCAAGGACAAAGGGAAGACTAAAGTTGGTGAAGTAGCTTTTGATGATGATAAGGTGATAATTGATGATGATGATTGGGCTCAATACTACCAAGATCCTCAAGACAAAAAGGAGTCGAAGGTTGTTGAGAAGACAATTATTGAAAAGACCGAGACTTCTGATGTTGAAAAGATGATTGCTGATTTAGAAAAGAAATTTGAGAAGAAGCTGAAAATCGAAGAGATGTCTGAGATCGACAAACTATTTGAACAAAATGAGGAGGTCCCTTATAAGTTCAAGATGCCTTCTTTCGCTAGGTACAATGGTACTGGAAACCCCCATCTCCATGTGAAGCAGTATATCACTGATATGCAGTCTGCCCAAGCTACTAAGGCTCAAACTCTAAGGTACTTCATACTCTCATGGGACCCTGTTGTCCAAAATTGGTTCAACACCTTAGAGGAAAGTACTAAAAAAGATTGGGACATGTTATACAAGGCTTTCATTCAGCAATATGGGTATAATGTCGAGTTGGAAGTTACCTTAATGGAAGTTGAGTCCATTAGACAATGGCCAAATGAGAATTTTGTGGACTATGTGAAAAGATGGAGAAATAAGGCTGCTTTACTCAAGAAGAGGCCCGATGAATCTGATCAAATATGGATGATTCTGAGAGGCATCTTGCCCAATCTCCATGAAAGGATGTCTCACACCCTTATAAGGGATTTTAAAGATCTTCTCCAAGCTGGTCTAAAAATTGAAGAGTGGGAAAGGGAGAAAAATCGCTTTTCAATAAGAAGGAATGAGAAAGGGAATTATCAGCCTAGCAATCAAAGCACGCAAAAAGAAGTTGATGTTAATGCGACTAGTCAAGGAAATAAAGACAATTCTCATAATTGGGGAAACCTCTATCTTGGGTTTTTAGCAAGCTACAAAAGAAAGGGTTGTTACAACCGTTAGCTCCTCGACCTTTACATAATCCACTGCCACCAAACTTCAATGCTGAGGCCTTCTGTCAATTTCATCAAATGCAAGGGCATGAAACAGATAAATGTGCTCATCTAAGGCATGAGATCTAAGATTTGATTGATAGTGGTACGCTACCAGAGCCGGATAAGCCCAATACCAAGAACAACCCTTTGCCTAAATTTGGATGAGTGCCACCACCAGTAACCTTCATGGTGGGAAAAGGATTAGAAGAAGATTTTGTTTTATCATCCTTTCAAGATGAAGATATTGAAGATGTGAAAGGAAAAGAAGCTTAACTCACCAAACTTTCCTTAGCTTGAATGTTGCTTTTCAATTTTACTTTCTTTAATTTGAACAATTATATTTTTCAAGTTTAAATTTGTTTGAATAAATTACTTTCATCAAAGTTTTTGGTTGTCTTTGTTCATTTTGGTGCTCAACCAATGAGGAATCTAGCTTGATATTCATGAATTAATATATTTATGCATCATGACTTGAATCACTTTACTAGGTGAGGGAATTACTCTATAGCATTGAGTTGTGTATGCTTACTTAGAGAGGGCTCCTGCATAATTACCTTTGTCTAGGTCCTAGTCAGTCTTAGAACATGCTTTGACAAACTTTTGAGGCAAAATTGAACTCTACTTATTTAAGGGAGAAATGATCTAGGCATTGTTTGGTTAGCCAACAATTGGTATCTACTCTATTAAACATCAATCCCTAGTTGTCCCTTTGAGCCTTCATAAAATTTTAGCTTTCTTTTCATTAGCTTACAAACCCCAATAACCTATCCTGAGTTGTTGTGATACTTTTGACAAGTCTTATGATCACTAAGATGAAGAGGTAAGAAGATCAAAGAAAGAAATGAATAGTCAAGACCATGAAGACAGTTGAAGTTCTCAAGACCATAAGGGTAGTTGAAGTTTTCCTAATATCTCCAATATATCAAGACAACATCAGAGTAACAAATGATTTATCCCTGTTAAAGAAGATTTATGTCACTCCACTCATCCATTATTGGAGACCCAAGTTGGTACAAACAAGACAACTCTTTTAGCACTAGAACCAAAAAAGAAGAAGAAGAAGAAGGAAAAAAAAAAGAAAACAAAAACAAAAAAAAGAGAAAAAAGAAGAAAGATAATACCCAAAATGATTCAAAAAGCCAACTGAGTTCTCATTTACCTAAAACAGCAAAAGGCTTCCATTTGGTTTATAAGGACAGTTTGACTTGAATTGGTCCAACCCAACCAAAGATTCGATCAAAATCAAAGAAAAAGGAGAAAGACCATTCAGTTCTTGAAATTTTTGCATTTGACAGTCCTACAAGAAAGAAGGACAAAATGATAAAATGCTCAAAGAAAGGGAAGAGTAAGGAAAATAAAGAGAAAGAAAAGGGAAGAGTAAGAAAAATAAAGAGAAAAAAGGGAAAAGAAGAAAAGAAATGAATTTGGGTCTCAAACTTTTTGCAAGGGCAAAGACTATCCTAATCAAGATCCAGATTAATGCCAAGAAGATATAGGAGGAATTTGGAGTCTAGCAAGATTGCTCCCAGCTGCCTAAAGTTCAAACAAGAAATTTGTAGTGTGAGGGTTTGCCTATAGTGTCACAATGGCTCCGACTTACAAATGGCCTTCATTTAACCCATGTCCCTTATAGAGCCCATTTTAAGCCTATTAAAGACCTGTTGATCTATCTTGGTAGGTAGAGTCAATTAGTGGAGATAGTTTGAATAAGCATGCATATGAGATAGACAATATTTAAACTCAATGAGACCTTTGGCCATGTAATGTGTATGTGCCTATCTGAAGAGCAACAATTCTTGCTTAAATTGAAATGATTCCCAAGTTTAATACGATAACTAAGGTTGTCATGTTATAGATATGTTAATTTGGAAAATCAAGTCCTGAGGTACATTGACATTAATTTGGCAAAGCCAACATTTGATTTCAAAATAAAAATTCAAAAAATAAAAAAAATGTTTTGTCATACAAAGCCTTCAAGTTAAGGGAAGTATGTTGAACCTCCAAAGGACACATTGGGCAAAGGAAATGATTATTGGCAAGGTCATGAAGAAGCTATCAACTGACATGCTAAAACATAGATTGAAATAGATGAATCCCTGACTCTACTGCTTGAGGCCTCCATTATTCATGTTTTCAATATCTCAAAGATAAAAGTCATAAATGGAAAGCATTCTTTTATTCCAATGCAAGACCTGAACGAGCATCTAAAAGGAACCAATGAGAATACTTCGATTGATCATCTCGTCTGTGAGTCATGGAACCATTGTAAGTGTTATTCATGCATATTATGCGTACATGAGCATATCACATTGCATTTTCTTGTATTGTATTGTCTATTCTTTATCAAAGTGAACAGCAAACACCCTGTGAAGTAAACAATCAAAAGAAGATATCAAATTAGGGGGGCATAGTGTGAGCGGGGATTTTTGCCCCCACTCCCGGTGGAATGGTTCTTGCGACTTCGGCACTGTTTAGGCTCGGGGCCTTAAAGAACATGGACCTAAGTCCGAAGAAAATGGAGTCACCACTCGGACGGGCTGGGAAAAAGAAAGGGGTGGATGACTCAATTCCTAACGAATCCCCAACCCCTTAATGGGTTCAAAAATTGGGTACGTGTGGGGAAGGTGAGAAATGGCCCAGCACCCCCCCCCCACAATGCCCGGTTCATTGGAACCGGCCTCCTTTACAGGTCTTAATATTATAAAATTATTAAATATAATAACATTATCCATATTACACACAATAATTAAAAAGAAAGCATCATTATATTAAAATCAAAGAAATGTCCAAACAAAGCAAATAAATGGACACCCATCCGAAGATGGAAACATGTCCTTACATCACACAACTAAATAGGACACCCACCAAAAGGTAGAAACATGCCCACCAAGTGGAAACATAGTTCTAAAATAGAAAAGCAAATTAAATTACATGATATTTAACTAATGAGGTACCCACCAAGTGGAAACATACCTCTTACAACATTTGGAAGTCTAAATAAATTGATAAAAGTAAATAACCATTCATAATAAATAAATCATTCATCAAAGGTATTTAAATATCAATAAAAAGTAAACATCCAGCCATGATAAATAAAATAAACCAAGTATTGAACTTAAATAAATTAAAGCATATAAAAATAAATCAAAGCATAATCAAATATAGAATTGAATAAAGCAAATAAAAAGTCCAAATTATAGCTACTATTTCCATTTAGGGTTCTTTATCTCATGTGTTAAGGTTTTGGAAATTTCATGAATTTAAGCTACTGTGACTTTTATAGAATTAAAATAGATTAAAGATTTTATGTTTTTAAAAGGTTGGTAAGACACTTTGATTAAACAAATTAAGGTTTGAATGGTGAAATCTTGAAACTAGGGTTTTAGACACTTTAAAATACCTTGAATTATGATTTTCGGTTATTGGGTTTCTAAGCTACTGTGTAAATTTAACCTATTTATGTTTTATGGTTTTTAATGTTCTAAAAGGGATTAGGGTTCAAAAAATTAGGTTTTAAGGTTTTAAAAGGGTTAGGGTTCATTATTTTAGGTTTTAGAGTTGAATTAGGATTTTTAGAATTTAGGGTCACGGTGATGCATGATTTTTAAGAATTTGGAAATCAATTTGATAATTTCTTGAAGTTTTATGAATTTAAACAAACAAATTAAAGTTTTTATAATTAGAAAAGATGTTTTTTAAGGCTTTTTGAATGAAATAGAACCTACTTTAAAATTTTAAAAGAAACAGAATTTAAATCTTAGTTTTGTTGAAAAATATGTTCAATTAGAGTTTTAAGATTTTTAAGAAGTAAAAATAACAATTTTAAGCCTTTTGGAAGATAAACCAACGAAATAAAGCTTTTAACTTTAGAAAAACTAATTTACAATTCTAAGATTTTAGATTTTGAAAAAAAAAAGCAAATTCCTAGTTTTAGCTACTGTGTAAAAAAAATAAAGAAATTAGAATTTCATACCTTCTTTTGTAAGTTGCACCAAAATTACTTCTTGGATGAACAAGCTCAAAAGACCAACCTTTTTGCCTTTTTAATCCCTTAAATTGTGTTTCTGCTACTTTAAAATCAATTGAATTCAAGCTTTTCCTTTATGAATTTGGATTTTCTTTTTTCCTTGTCCCTCTCGGCCTCCCCTTTTTTAATTGCCTTTGGTCCTTATTTATAGTGGTTTGATGTATTTATTCCTAATTATTTAAGGTAAGTAATATTAATAAAAAAAAGAAACCAAAACCTAATTGAATTAGGTTTCGAAAATTTTGCGTCGGAAAAAATCGTGCTGCCAAAAAAATTGCCGCAGGAAAAATTCAGCTGGCAAAAAATTCTGCCGTAGTTGGCTGCGGCAGCGCACGCGGAATGGGCCCTTAGCCATTTTGCAGGCAGAAAAATTCTACCTACGAAATAGCAGCTATTTCGCAAGCAGAATTTTTCTACGTGCGAAATGCCCACGGGTCCGTGCGACGATTTTTTCGTCGCTGATTTTTTCGACTCTGATTTTTATTTTTATTTTTATTTTTTGACTTTTATTTGTTTATTTCTATTTTTTATTAATAAAAATTAGATACTAAAGCAAAAATATTTTAATAAAAATTATTTTGGACCAATTAGACAACAAAAATCATTTTAGACTAAATAAAACATATTGGACCGGATTGGGTCAAAAATTAAGGGTCTACAGTTTGCCCCCTGATTGAATGATCTGAAACCTTAGTGAAAGAGAGTGAAAAGCAATAAGACTTAATTTTTGAGGTTTTGGGTTCTGGACCCAAGAGATTTGGACACTCGATCCTAAACTAGACTTGGATACTCGATCCTATCTGGATTTGGGTACTCGATCCTAAACTTGATTCGGATACTCGATCCTAACTGGATTTGGATACTCGATCCTAAATTGGATTTGGATACTCAACCCTAAATTGGATTGGGATACTCGATCCTAACATGATTTGGATACTCGATCCTAACTTAGATTCGGATACTCGATCCTAAACTTGATTGGGATACTCGATCCTAACTGGATTTGGATACTCGATCTTAAATCATATTTGGATACTCGATCCTTGTCAGAAGGTCAAAGCAGAAGGTTAAAGCAGAGCATCAAGTTCCAACCGGGTTGCTTCAGCCGTTGTCAGTGCCTGAATGGAAGTGGGAAAGAGTGACAATGGACTTTGTGTCTGGATTGCCATTGACACAAAGGAAACATGATGCCATATGGGTGATTGTGGATAGATTAACTAAGACAGCTCATTTCCTTCCGGTTCGGATGGATTACTCTTTGGAGAGGTTAGCTGAGCTGTATATCCATGAGATTGTGAAACTGCATGGTGTTCCAACTTCTTTAGTGTCTGATCGAGATCCCAGGTTTACTTCAAGATTTTGGAAGAGTTTACATGGTGCTTTGGGTTCTCGACTGCACTTCAGTACTGCTTTTCATCCACAGACGGATGGACAGTCAGAGAGAGTGATACAGATTGTTGAGGATATGTTGAGAAGCTGTGACATCGATTTCTCTGGAAGTTGGGATAGGTTTTTACCTCTTGTGGAGTTTGCTTACAACAACAGTCATCAATCCAGCATCGGAATGGCCCCATTCGAGGCATTGTATGGCAGACGGTGTAGGACACCTCTGTGTTGGAGTGAACTGGGAGATGGCAAGTTGATTGGGCCTGATTTGATTCAAGAAACTGAAGAGAAAGTGAAATTGATTCGAGGCAGATTGAAAGCAGCTTCGGACCGACAGAAGTCTTATGCAGATTTGAAGAGAAGAGATATAGAGTTTGATGTGGGAGATAAGGTATTTTTGAAAATATCTCCTTGGAAGAAGATCTTGAGGTTCGGTCGGAAAGGGAAATTGAGCCCTCGTTTCATTGGACCATATGAAGTTTTTGAAAGAGTTGGGCAAGTGGCGTATCGGCTTGCTTTGCCACCTGAGTTGGATCGTATTCATAATGTGTTTCATGTTTCTATGTTGAGGAGGTATAGGTCGGATCCATCTCATGTGTTGCCAATTGAGTCAATTGAAGTAAATCCTGATTTGACGATTGAAGAGGAACCTGTTGCTATCTTGGCACGTGATGTGAAAGAGTTGAGAAATAAAAGAGTGCCATTGGTGAAAATTTTGTGGAAGAATCATGGAAAGGAAGAGGCAACTTGGGAAAGTGAGCAAACCATGCGAGAGCAATATCCTCAGTTATTTCAGACTTGATATCAGGTAATTTCGAGGACAAAATTTCTTTTTAGAGGGGGAGAATTGTAATATCCTCATTTATGCCCTAGAAGTTTTGCATATTGGTGTTGTTGTTGTTATACTAATTGGATTGAATGTTTATATTGTGCTAAGAAAAGAATTTGGGAGGAGAATGCTTGTGTGTTTGTGTTTTGGAAAGAAAATAGGGTTTAGAGAGAATGGTATATGTTGTGTATATGATAATATATATAACATATAAATGGGTCAAAGGGAGAGTCAAGGTGTTGGTTAGTGGAAGAAGATATTTTTGTGTTGAGTGTGTAATTACATATATGGGCTTATATAAGACAAAAGGTTAGTTATATGTTTGAGGGCATTTTGGTAATTGCTTGGATTAAATCACTTGGTGGAGATTAAAAGCAAAATTGACTTTGCTTCTTCATCATTTTCTTCTCTCTTTCATGAAGTGGCCGGCTCCTCCATTGACAAAGGGGAAGCAAGTGGTGAAGAGAGGTTCTTGATGAGTTGAGTTCAAAATTGAAGGAAGATTAAGTGTTCAAGTGTTGATTCAAGAAGTTTTTGACTAAGGTAAGATCTTTCCTTTGATTTCTTTCTTTCTTTTGAAGTGGTAATGAAAGTTAATTAGGGTGTGATGATTTGATGAGGAGAAGTGTTTATGATGTGTTTTTAAGTGTTAAATTGATTTTAAGTTATGAGTTTAATTAGGTGTTGTTGTTGGAAGTGGTAAATGTTGATTTTGAAAGGTGGAGAAGGGTGGTGATTTTAGTGTTTTGAGATGGGTTGTGTTTAATTGTTATATTAATGTGTTTTGAAGTAATTCTTGTGATGAATATGTGTTTAGAAAATTGATTATGTTCATTTGATACAAGTTATATGATGAATATTGTGTTTGAGTACATTTGAGAAGGGTTGGTTTTGGTTTTGGGTGACACGGCCAAAAGCAAAGTTGAGACACGGCCGTGTCATTTATTTGTGTTGGCTACTGTCTCTTTTATTTTTAGAGACACGGGCGTGTCCATCAAGTAGGCTGGGCGTGTCCTTCAAGTGAGCTGGGCGTGTCCCTTATATGAATTGGACATTGTTTGATTTCTTTGTTCTTTTTGCATGGTTTGGATTCTTCAAAGGTAGTTTGGTTTCTAAACCTAAACATAAACATACTTAAACTAAGGAATGACTTAATCAAACACTTGTGGATTATCCTAAAGCTATGAATAATATAAATTGTTCTTGCATTGTTGAGATTGAATAATGTTATGTTATGCATTGTGAATGGTAATGTGTTTCATGAGTAATGTGGAATGAAATGTTGATATTTATGAATGATGCTATGTGAGATATAATGTGATCATGGATGAGATAAATATACACTTGAGTAATGAAGTGTTATATTGTGAAATGAAATGTGAAGCCATTGTTAGTGGCTAAGGTGATTCAATGGAGATAAATGAGGCATGTTTGCCTAAATGATAATGAGAATTGAGAATGAAATCTAAATGAATTGTGTGGCTAATGTGTTATTCCATTTTCAGAGGTTGTTGTTGGTGGCATGCCTAATGAGTGTAACAATCTCTTGAAGTTAGGTTGGATTGAATCCTTGAAGCCTAATTGAGATGTTACCACCCTTGAAGCTAGGTTGGGTTAGTTCTTGAAGCCAAGTTGGGTTGAAGCTTAGCATGCTTTGCTCCCCTTGAAGCTTGGTTGAACTTAATCCTTGAAGCCTAGTTGGGTTTGTGATATTGATTAATATGATGATAGAACCAAAACATTAACTCTGAAAATTGAATAGCATATTAGTGTGTCTTGGGCCCATGCTTGTCTTTGGTTAATTTGAGTCATGAATGATAACTTGATTAACTAATGAAAGATGTTGAAATGTGGTATGTTTATATGATTATGATTTTTGATATGCAAAGGGTGATGTTAACTTTTCATCTATATTGTTACATGTATGAGATGAATTAGAATTGACATTGTATTGCATCTAAACATATCTATTGCATATTTTATCTTACTAAGCCCTTGGCTTAGCGCGATAGTGTTTAATCGCGCAGGTGATAGAACTGTTAGAATCGAACCCGAGAGCTCTTCGAGACCGAGTGAGAGTAGACATTGAAGAGTTGATTTTGGGAACTTAAAGATCAGAGAAGATTTTCCAATCATGTATAACTCTTTTGTATTTTGTAAAGTTTTGTTTATAATGTACATATATGTATAATGGTAAATATGTATTCAAATGTTTCCTATATGTAAATAATTTTATAACTTCCGCTGTGTACTACTTAAATGTATTTATATATCTATTTTGTTTATATTACCAATTGATTACTTACTATCTATAATGTATATTAATAAAGATGATAGCATCATTTAAAATGTTTTAAATGTTGAAGAAAAACCGTAGCATTCCTATGTTCGGTGCACATATGCTACTTTGTGGTGTTGTAGTGTGTGTGTATTGAATGTGGGGGTGTTACATGGATACTCAATCCTAAATTGGATTGGGATACTCGATCCTAACTTGATTTGGTTACTCAATCCTAAACTTGATTGGGATACTCGATCCTAACTGGATTTGGATACTCGATCCTAAATTGGATTGGGATTCTCGATCCTAACTTGGATTCAGATACTTGATCCTAAACTTGATTGGGATACTCGATCCTAACTGGATTTGGATACTCGATCTTAAATCGGATTTGGATACTCGATCTGAAATAGGATTTGGATACTCGATCTGAAATAGGATTTGGATACTCGATCCTAAACTGGATTTGGATACTCGATCCTAAACTGGATTTGGATACTCGACCCTAAATTGGCTTTGGATACTCAATCCTAAACTGGATTGGGATACTCGATCCTAACTTGATTTGGATACTCGATCCTAAATTGAATTGGGATACTCGATCCTAACTGGATTCGGACACTCGATCCTAACTGGATTTGGATACTCGATCCTAAACTAGCTTTGGACACTCGATCCTAAACTGGATTGGGATACTCAATCCTAAACTAGATCTGGATTTGGATACTCGATCCTAAATTGGATTGGGATACTCGATCCTAACTGGATTCGGACACTCGATCCTAACTGGATTTGGATACTCGATCCTAAACTGGCTTTGGATACTCGATCCTAAACTGGATTTGGATACTTGATCCTAACTCAGATTGGGATACTCGATCCTAACTTGATTTGGATACTCGATCCTAACTTGGATTCGGATACTCAATCTTAAACTGGGTACTTTGACTTGAGATTTGAATTGATTTTGATTTAATTTGGGTACTTGGACCCGAGATTAGATTTGATTTGGGTACTTGGACCCGAGAATGGGTACTTGGACCCGAGAATGAATTTGACTAACCTTTTATCAGTTGAGAAGTCTGACTGCTCCGGCTGTTCTATGCATTGTGATTCTTCACCCTCAGAATGGATCTTCATCCTTGGAGATTGGGTCTTCACCCTTGCAAATGGATCTTCATCCTTGAAAATGAATCTTCATCTTTTGAGTTCGGGTCTTTACACTTAAAAAATGGATCTTCATCCTTTGAGATGAGGTCTTCACCTTTGCAAATGGATCTTCATCCTTTAAGATTGGGTCTTTACCCTTGAAACATGGGTCTTTATCCATTGGAGGTCGGGTCTTTACCCTGGCTTTAGCTCTTTTAGCTGGATTGGTCTTTTTTCTTTTGCATCTTCATTCTTTTGAGAGTTCTAATGTTCTATTCTTTTATTCTTCCTTTTTGAAAAAATTCAACTATTTTTAATTGGACCTTATACTCTCTCCTTGCCCCCCTGCTTGGCGAAATATTTGCAAGTGAGTTTGAAAATATTTGGTATATAAACTCAAAAAATTGAAACGGAGAAACTTTGCCCCCTGTGTAGGCTTAAACCCATGATTTTTTCTATGTGGGCTCTGATTGATGTTTTTGCCATCTAGTTCTTCGTACAAGCACGCATTTCTTCTTTTGCAAAATGACTAGAGCTTCCATAAGCAAATAGGCTTTCCATGCCCCCTGATTTGACATCTTCTTTTGATTCTTCACTTCACAGAGTGTTTGCTGTTCACTTTGATAAAGAATAGACAATACAAGACAAGAAAGTGTGATGTGATATTCTCATATATGCATGATATGCATGAATAATACTTACAGTCATTCCACCGACTCACAAACCAAGGTGATCAGAAGTGTTCTCATTGGTTCCTTTTTTACGCTCGTTTAAGTCTTGCATTGGAATGATTGAAAGCTTTTGCATTTGTGGCTTTTATCTTCAAGATGTTGAAAACATGAGTGGTGGAGACCCCAAGCAGCAGAGTCAGGGATACATCCATAGCATGTCGGCCGATAGCTTCTTCATGACCTTGCCAATAATCATTTCCTTTGCCCAATGTGTCCTTTAGAGGTTCGACATATTTTCCTTAACTTGAAGGCTTTGTATGAGAAAACATTTTTTGAAATTTTTTTTTGAATTTTTTGAATTTTATTTTGAAATCAAATGTTGGCTTTGCCAAATCAATGTCAATATACCTCAGGACTTGATTTTCCAAATTAACATATCTATAACATGACAACCGTAGTTACCGTACTAAACTCGGGAATAATTTCTATTTAAGCAAGAACTGTTGCACTTCAGATAGGCACATACACATTACTTGGCCAAAGGTCTCATTTGGTTCAAATACTGTCTATCTCATATGCATGCTTATCCAAACTATCTCCACTAATAGACTCTACCTACTAAGAGAGATCAACAGGTCTTTGATAGGCTTGAAATGGGGTCTATAGGGACACAGGTTTAAGTGAAGGCCATTTTGAGATTGGAACTGGTGTGACACAATGGACAAACCCTCACACTACAAATTTCTTGTTGGAACTTTAGACAGTTGGGAGCAATCTTTCTAGACTCCAAATTCCTTTTGTCTTCTTGGAATTAATTTAGATCTTGGTTAGGACAGTCTTTGCCCTTGCAAAAAGTTTAAGACACAAATTTGTTTCCTTTCTTCTTTTCCCTTTCTTTTTTTTTCTTTATTTTTCTTACTCTTCCCTTTTTTCTCTTTCCTTACTCTTCCCTTTCTTTTATCATTTTGTCCTTCTTTCTTGTAGGACTATCAAGTATAAAACTTTCAAGAACTAGATGGTCTTCCTCCTTTTCTCCAATTTTGATTGAATCTTTAGTTGGGTTGGACCAATTCAAGTCAAACCGTCCTTATGGAAGCCTTTTGCTGCTTTAGGTAAAAGAGAACTCAGTTGGCTTTCTGAACCGCCTTTTTAGGTTTTATCTTTTTTCTTTTCCTTTCCTTTTTTCTCTTTTTTTTTCTTTTCTTTTTCTTTTCTTTTGTCTTTTTTTTTGTTATAGCTCTAAAAGAGTTGTCTTGTTTATACCAACTTGGGCTTCCAATAAAGGATAAGTAACATAAATCTTCTTTAATAGGGATAAATCATTTGTTACTCTGATGTTGATGTTGATATATAGGAGATATTAGGAAAACTTCAACTACCTTTTTCAACCACCCTTATGGTTTTGAGAACTTCAACTATCTTCATGGTCTTGAGAACTTCACCTATCCTCATGATCTGGACTAATCATTATTTCCTTTGATCTTCTTGCCTCTTCATCTTAGTGATCACAACAACTCAGGGCAGGTTGTTGGGGTTATATGCCAATGAAAAGAAAGCTAAAATTTTATGAAGGCTCAAAGGGACAACTAGGGATTGATATTTAATTGGGTGGATACTAGTTGTTGGCTAACCAAACAATGCCTAGATCATTTCTCTTTTAAATAAGCAGAGTTCAATTTTGCCTCAAAAGTTTGTCAAAGCTTGTTCTAAGACTGACTAGGACCTAGACAAAGGTAATTATGCAGGAGCCCTCTCTAGGTAAGCATACACAACTCGATGCTATAGAGCAATTCCCTCATCTAGTAAAGTCATTCAAGTCATAATTGTAATATCCTCATTTATGCCCTAGAAGTTTTGAGTATGTTGTTGTTATTGTGGTTGTTGATATATATATTGGGAAGTGAATGTTTGTGCATATATGTGTTAAATTGTAAGAGAAAAGAAATGGGAAGAGAATGTATATGTATATGTGTTTTGGAGAAGAAATTTAGGGTTTAGAGACAAATGTATATGTTGTTTATATGATGATATAATTAACATATACATTGGTCAAATGAAGAGTCAAGGTGATGGTTAAGTGGAAGAAGATATTTTTGGTTGTTAATGAAATTACTATAAAGGGCTTATATGAGACAAAGAGTTAGTTATATGGTTAAGGGTGTTTTGGTAATTTTCCTTGTAAGATGCATGGTGGAGATTAAAAGAAGAAAAGGTGTTTGACTTGTGCATTTTCTTCTTTCTTTCTTGAAGTGGCCGGATTCTCCATAGACAAAGAGAGAAAGAGAGGTGATCTTGAGGTTTGAAGCATTTTGAAGAAGGAAGCAAGGGTTTTGGTTAAAGATTTGTGGATTTCTTCATTTGAGGTAAGATCTTTTCTTTAATTTCTTCAATTCTTTTGAAGTGGTGTGAGAAAGGAATTAGGGTTTGTTGGTTTGATGATGAGAAGTTGAGTTGGTGAAGGTGTTGGAAGTGATTGTGTTGAGTAAGAGTTGTGTTTAGTGAAATTGTTTCTGTTTTACAATTAGTAAAGGCTGTGATTTGTATGATTTTTAATTAATTATAGAAAAATGTTCTTGAAGTGAATTTTTGATATGTTGTGCCTCTATGAGTGTAGAATGACTGAAAAATATGTTGATTCGATTTTGGAATGGTTATGAGTTTAGAAAGATTATTTTTATTAGACCTGTTCCAGCAGGTACCTTAACTGAGACAGCTATACTTCGGGATTTTTAATAAAATGTAGAAAAATCATATCCAGTCGAATTTTGGATATGTTGTTGATTAGTGAGTCTAGTATTTGAGAAAAATAATTTGGAACCACGTTGATTGAATTTGATTTATGGAATTCACAAAGTTCAGAACTGCTGCCAGGATGCAGGGCAATTGGGGCAGTCTGGTTAGGTGAACTATTTGACCAAGATTTTGTGTTCAGTTTGATCTGAAATTTTAAAGGAATGATTTTTAGATACAAAACTAAATTCTGTAAAAATTTTAGAATTTTTAGTCAAGTAGATTATTTTATACAATTTTTCAAAATAAGGATAAAATGGAGTTTAAAACCAGAATGTACTATTCATATGAATCATATCAATTGTTCTTTGCCCTAATTGCATTGTTGAGATTGAACAATGTTATGTTATGCATTGTGAATGGTTATGTGTTTCATGAATAATATACATTGAAATTGAAATGATAATTCAAATAAGACATGATATGAGGCAATGCCATTGTGATTGGCTATGATGATGATATTGAAAGAAAGAAGGCATGTTTGCCTAAATGTGATGAGAATTTGAGAATGGAAATGGTAACTATATAATAAATGAATTGTTTGTTTAATATGTTATTCAGTTTCAGAGTTCTGGATTTGGGTGGCATGCCTAAGAAATGATAAAAGGTAACAGTCTTGCCGGGTTGAGGATCTCCTCATATGTGTTGAGTTGATGATCCAAGAGACTGGGTCTGTTACACTATGAGATATATGATTTGTAACAGTCTTGCCGGGTTGAGGATCTCCTCATATGTGTTGAGTTGATGATCCAAGAGACTGGGTTTGTTACACTATCCATGGATAGAGATACATGTATATACATTGCCTACGGGCGTGATTATTGTGACTATGAACCAAAGCAGTAACTCTGAACTCTGAATATCATATTAAATACTTGTTGGGCCCATAGGTGTCAGGGTTATATGAATGTCCTAAATAATGTTATGAGTTAATGAAATGAGATGTTGGTTATTGAGTATGATTGATTAATGTTGAATGTGGAAAGATGTTGAAATGTGGTATGCTCATATGACTATGATTTGTGAAATGCATAATTATGTGGTTAACTTTATATTTATGATATTGATCTTATCAATAACATATGTGGCATTGCATTACATTAAAGCATACCATTAGCATGTTTTATCTTACTAAGCCGTTGGCTTAGCACGAATGTGATTCTTCGCGCAGGTGACAAGGAAGAACCAGAGAGTTCCTCTAGGCCGAGTCGAGCCTAGATTTTGAAGAGTGAATAGTGGGCTTTAAGATCGAAGACTGACTGCCAAACATGTATAAATTTTATGTGTTGTAAAACTTGAGTTTTGATGTATATGAATTTGTAAATATTGTTACTTTCCGTTGCATAGTGAACAAAGATTTTATCTGCTGTATTTCATAATAAACCTTTACTTTATTTTGTACTAGAAGTGTAAATCCTTTTTGCAGGTTGTAGTTGAGGTTATAAGGGGGATTTATTGGAAGTGTACTGAGAATGATTTTGTTTGCATTGGTTTGTGTAAAAATGTTTTCAAAAATTAGAAAAAAACCAGTTTTGTCGACACTTGGGATTGAATTTTTAGGCAAAACTATGGCAAAATTTCTATAAAAATCGGAACAAAAATTTGACTAAGTAAAAGTGGTAGCAACATTAGGATAGGGTGGCGCCTCTACTCAGCTTACACACGTAGGTCGGGAAGGGGTGTTACAATTTTTGGTATCAGAGCCTAGGTTTGAGATTCTCAACCTAGATCAATTGTAAGAAAAAGAATATTTTGATTTTTAAAGTGGGTTTTTGAGTAAAATACATGTTTTGGTATGGCAGTCTTTGATCTTTAATGAGGAATATTCTGCTGTGTTTGCAGATATAGGTAGAGATGGCATCTCATTCGCGACAATCTGTTGAAGGTAGTGCCGAGAGTATTGCTCCTGCTGAGGGAGCTAGGGTTGATAGTGTTGAGGAGGCACCTGCTTCGGTGTCGGGTAGACCAGCTGGGGAGGAGGTTCCGCCAGCCTGGTTTAGGCCTATGTTGGAAGCTATGAGACAAGCACCTGTGCAACCACAGCCACCGCCACCACCCCCTCAGCCTTCAGTACCAGTAAGGCACTATGATAAGCTAAGGAAATATGGAGCAGAGGATTTCTTTGGTACAGTTGATCCGGCTGTAGCAGAACAGTGGCTTGATAGAGTTCAGAGGGTATTTGTGCAGTTGCAAGCCACTTCAGAGGAGAAGTTTGACTATGCAAGATCTTTGCTACAGAAGGATGCCTACGACTGGTGGAAGACAGTGCCCCATTCTATGGATGATCCACCAACCTTGTCTTATGCGGATTTTCTGAGAGAATTTGAGTTGAAGTATACTCCTAGGGAGTATAAAGATGGGAAGAAAAGAGAGTTTCTAGATTTGAAGCAAGATCATCGGACCGTAACTGAGTATGAAGTTGAGTTTATTCGACTGAGTCAGTATGCTGGGGGTATCATTACTGATGAGATTGATAGATGTCGGCGATTTGAGGAGGGATTGAGGCCCTTGATCATGTGCTTAGTGGCTGGATCCAGATATCAGGATTTCTCACAGCTTGTGGCAGCAGCTCGAAGTGTAGAGCGAGCTCAAGTTATTGCAGCTGCTTCAGAGGAAGAGGTTAGGGTTAGAAGGCCCCAGTTCGAGGCAGGGTCTTCTTCTGCGAAGAGGGGTAGAGGAAGTTTTGTTCCTCGGAGTAGTAGGAGCCAGAGACCAGTGGGTAGGTCAGTGCAGTTCCAGAGGCAGAGATTTAGACCTGCAGCTTCAGTAGCGAGTGCTCCTACTCCTGGAGTTCAGAGATCCACCTTACCTGTGTGTAACCAGTGTGGTGGAAGACATGGGGGCGTTTGTTGGAGGCATAGTAGATCAGGGGTATGCTTCAGGTGTGGATCACCTGACCACTTTGTGAGAGACTGTCCTGAGAGGCAGGAGCAGATGCCAGTTGATTCTGCTGCTTCTCGAGCTAGTGTGAGGGGAGGCAGAGGAGGCAGAGGTGCCAGCCGGGGAGGTAGACCAGGATTCAGTTCTAGAGGAGGTGCTACATCCAGGGAGGGTAGACCAGAGGAGGTTGGATCTTCCCAGAGGATGTATGTTATGCAGAGACAGCCAGATACATCGGCAGTCATAGCTGGTACTTTTTCTTTATTTAATACTCCAGTACTTGCTTTGATTGATCCGGGTTCCACACATTCATATATTAGTGCATCTGTTTTGCCTGTATCTGATTTGCATGCTGAGTCCCTAGGATTTGATGTGTTGGTAACAAATCCGTTAGGGCATAGTGTGGTTGTGAGTAAGGTGCATAGAGATAGTGCAGTAGTGGTGCAGGGTGAGGAGTTCCTTGGGGATTTGATTGAGATGCCATTTAAGGAATATGACGTGATCTTAGGTATGGATTGGCTATCTCGACATGAAGCTGTGGTGGATTGTAAAAAGAAAATTGTTTCTTTGAGAACGGGTGATGGTAGAGAGGTGATAGTATCTAATGAGCAGGAACAGCTAGCCTCCTTATTTGTTTCAGCTGTTGCAGCTAGGAGGTTGATTAGAAAGGGGTGTGAAGCCTATCTTGCTCATGTGGTGGATACTAGAGTGAAGGGTTCCCCTATTGATAGCATTGCCACAGTTGCTGAGTTCCCGGATGTGTTTCCAGAGGAGTTGCCAGGGTTGCCTCCTGAGAGAGAGGTGGAGTTCGGTATTGAATTGTTGCCTGGTACCACTCCTATCTCTATTACTCCTTATAGAATGGCACCAGCAGAATTGAGGGAGTTGAAAGTGCAATTACAGGAGTTGTTGGACAAAGGATTCATTCGCCCCAGTGTTTCTCCTTGGGGAGCTCCTGTGCTATTTGTGAAGAAGAAAGATGGTACTATGAGGTTGTGTATCGATTATAGGCAATTGAACAAGGTGACTATTAAAAATAAATATCCTTTGCCTAGAATCGATGATCTCTTTGATCAGTTGAAGGGAGCGTCAGTGTTCTCCAAAATTGATTTGAGATCTGGGTACCATCAGCTGAGGGTAAGAAGTGAAGATGTTCCTAAGACTGCTTTTCGGACCAGGTATGGGCATTATGAGTTTTTAGTTATGCCTTTTGGTCTAACGAATGCACCTGCAGCTTTTATGGATTTGATGAATAGGGTGTTTAGGCCCTATTTGGATCAGTTTGTAGTGGTCTTCATTGATGATATACTGGTGTATTCACGGAATGAAGAGGAGCATGATATGCATCTGCGGATTGTGTTGCAGATTTTGAGAGAGAATCAGTTATTTGCCAAATTGTCGAAGTGTGAGTTCTGGTTGGATCAAGTTGCTTTTCTCGGACATATTGTTTCTGCAGAAGGCATCAGAGTTGATCCGAGCAAAGTTGAAGCCATTTTAAATTGGAGTCCACCCAAGTCTGTGACAGAGATTAGAAGTTTTCTGGGTTTGGCAGGCTATTACCGACGGTTTGTGAAAGGGTTTTCTTTGATAGCTACTCCACTCACCAGATTACTTCGAAAGGGAGTGAGATTTGTGTGGACAGATCAGTGTCAGGCTAGTTTTGAGCAGTTGAGAGAGTTGTTGACTCAAGCGCCTGTTCTTACTTTACCTGTTGAAGGCAAACCATATGTGATCTACAGTGATGCTTCACATAGAGGTTTGGGGTGTGTATTGATGCAGGAAGGGAAAGTTATAGCTTATGCATCTCGACAGTTGAAACCGCATGAGCTTAACTATCCGACCCATGATTTAGAATTGGCTGCCATTGTGTTTGCATTAAAGATTTGGCGCCACTATCTGTTTGGGGAGAAATGTTTCATCTACACTGATCACAAGAGTTTGAAGTATTTGGGTGTCCAGAAAGAACTCAATCTTCGTCAGAGGAGATGGTTAGAATTGATTAAAGACTACGACTGCTTGATTGACTATCATCCAGGTAAAGCAAATGTTGTTGCTGATGCCTTGAGTCGGAAGTCTTTAGCTGGTTTAACTGTTTACTCGCTCTCGTTGCTTGTTGAGTTGAGAGCATTGCATGCCAGTTTTGTACCTTGTGTTGATGGTGCATTATTGGCACAGTTGCAATTAAAGCCGATTTTGTTAGATCAGATCAAAGAAGCTCAGTTGGCCGATAAGAAGATTCAGAAGATTTTTTCAGATTGCAAGAATGGGAAGACTAGAGATTTTGTTGTGAAAGATGATGGGAGTCTCTGGTTTAAGAACCGATTGTGTGTACCCGATGATGCTGATTTGAAAAGAGTCATTTTAGAAGAAGCTCATCAGTCAATGTTTGCTATGCATCCGGGTAATACGAAGATGTATCATGATTTGAGACAGCATTATTGGTGGATTGGTTTGAAGAGAGACATTGCTGAGTTTGTATCGAAATGTCTCACTTGTCAGAAGGTTAAAGCAGAGCATCAAGTTCCAACCGGGTTGCTTCAACCATTGTCAGTGCCAGAATGGAAGTGGGAAAGAGTGACAATGGATTTTGTGTCTGGTTTGCCATTGACACAAAAGAAGCATGATGCTATATGGGTGATTGTGGATAGATTGACTAAGACAGCTCATTTCCTTCCGGTTCGAATGGATTACTCTTTGGAGAGATTGGCTGAGCTGTATATCCATGAGATTGTGAAACTGCATGGTGTTCCAACTTCTTTAGTGTCTGATCGAGATCCCAGGTTTACTTCCAGATTTTGGAAGAGTTTGCATAGTGCTTTAGGTTCTCGACTGCACTTCAGCACTGCTTTTCATCCACAGACGGATGGACAGTCAGAGAGGGTGATACAGATTATTGAGGACATGTTGAGAAGCTGTGTCATCGATTTCTCTGGAAGTTGGGATAGGTTTTTACCTCTTGTGGAGTTTGCTTACAACAATAGTCACCAATCCAGCATTGGTATGGCACCGTTTGAAGCATTGTATGGCAGACGGTGTAGGACACCTCTTTGTTGGAATGAGCTTGGAGATAATAAGTTGGTTGGTCCTGATTTGATTCAAGAAACTGAAGATAAAGTAAAGTTGATTCGAGGCAGGTTAAAAGCAGCTTCAGACCGACAGAAGTCTTATGCAGATCTAAAAAGGAGAGATATAGAGTTTGATGTTGGAGATAAGGTATTTCTGAAAGTGTCTCCTTGGAAGAAAATTTTGAGGTTCGGTCGGAAAGGAAAATTGAGTCCTCGTTTCATTGGGCCGTATGAAGTGTTAGAAAGAGTTGGGCCAGTGGCGTATCGACTTGCTTTGCCACCTGAGTTGGATCGTATTCATAATGTATTCCATGTTTCTATGTTGAGGAGATATAGGTCGGATCCATCTCATGTGTTGCCATTTGAGTCTATTGAAGTGAGCCCAGATTTGACATTTGAAGAGGAACCAGTTGCTATCTTGGCACGAGAAGTGAAAGAGTTAAGGAACAAGAGAGTGCCATTGGTGAAGATTCTTTGGAAGAATCATGCAAAAGAAGAAGCGACTTGGGAAAGTGAGCATACCATGCGAGAGCAGTATCCGCAATTGTTTCAGCTTTGATATCAGGTAATTTCGAGGACGAAATTTTCTTTTTAGAGGGGGAGAATTGTAATATCCTCATTTATGCCCTAGAAGTTTTGAGTATGTTGTTGTTATTGTGGTTGTTGATATATATATTGGGAAGTGAATGTTTGTGCATATATGTGTTAAATTGTAAGAGAAAAGAAATGGGAAGAGAATGTATATGTATATGTGTTTTGGAGAAGAAATTTAGGGTTTAGAGACAAATGTATATGTTGTTTATATGATGATATAATTAACATATACATTGGTCAAATGAAGAGTCAAGGTGATGGTTAAGTGGAAGAAGATATTTTTGGTTGTTAATGAAATTACTATAAAGGGCTTATATGAGACAAAGAGTTAGTTATATGGTTAAGGGTGTTTTGGTAATTTTCCTTGTAAGATGCATGGTGGAGATTAAAAGAAGAAAAGGTGTTTGACTTGTGCATTTTCTTCTTTCTTTCTTGAAGTGGCCGGATTCTCCATAGACAAAGAGAGAAAGAGAGGTGATCTTGAGGTTTGAAGCATTTTGAAGAAGGAAGCAAGGGTTTTGGTTAAAGATTTGTGGATTTCTTCATTTGAGGTAAGATCTTTTCTTTAATTTCTTCAATTCTTTTGAAGTGGTGTGAGAAAGGAATTAGGGTTTGTTGGTTTGATGATGAGAAGTTGAGTTGGTGAAGGTGTTGGAAGTGATTGTGTTGAGTAAGAGTTGTGTTTAGTGAAATTGTTTCTGTTTTACAATTAGTAAAGGCTGTGATTTGTATGATTTTTAATTAATTATAGAAAAATGTTCTTGAAGTGAATTTTTGATATGTTGTGCCTCTATGAGTGTAGAATGACTGAAAAATATGTTGATTCGATTTTTGGAATGGTTATGAGTTTAGAAAGATTATTTTTATTAGACCTGTTCCAGCAGGTACCTTAACTGAGACAGCTATACTTCGGGATTTTTAATAAAATGTAGAAAAATCATATCCAGTCGAATTTTGGATATGTTGTTGATTAGTGAGTCTAGTATTTGAGAAAAATAATTTGGAACCACGTTGATTGAATTTGATTTATGGAATTCACAAAGTTCAGAACTGCTGCCAGGATGCAGGGCAATTGGGGCAGTCTGGTTAGGTGAACTATTTGACCAAGATTTTGTGTTCAGTTTGATCTGAAATTTTAAAGGAATGATTTTTAGATACAAAACTAAATTCTGTAAAAATTTTAGAATTTTTAGTCAAGTAGATTATTTTATACAATTTTTCAAAATAAGGATAAAATGGAGTTTAAAACCAGAATGTACTATTCATATGAATCATATCAATTGTTCTTTGCCCTAATTGCATTGTTGAGATTGAACAATGTTATGTTATGCATTGTGAATGGTTATGTGTTTCATGAATAATATACATTGAAATTGAAATGATAATTCAAATAAGACATGATATGAGGCAATGCCATTGTGATTGGCTATGATGATGATATTGAAAGAAAGAAGGCATGTTTGCCTAAATGTGATGAGAATTTGAGAATGGAAATGGTAACTATATAATAAATGAATTGTTTGTTTAATATGTTATTCAGTTTCAGAGTTCTGGATTTGGGTGGCATGCCTAAGAAATGATAAAAGGTAACAGTCTTGCCGGGTTGAGGATCTCCTCATATGTGTTGAGTTGATTATCCAAGAGACTGGGTCTGTTACACTATGAGATATATGATTTGTAACAGTCTTGCCGGGTTGAGGATCTCCTCATATGTGTTGAGTTGATGATCCAAGAGACTGGGTCTGTTACACTATCCATGGATAGAGATACATGTATATACATTGCCTACGGGCGTGATTATTGTGACTATGAACCAAAGCAGTAACTCTGAACTCTGAATATCATATTAAATACTTGTTGGGCCCATAGGTGTCAGGGTTATATGAATGTCCTAAATAATGTTATGAGTTAATGAAATGAGATGTTGGTTATTGAGTATGATTGATTAATGTTGAATGTGGAAAGATGTTGAAATGTGGTATGCTCATATGACTATGATTTGTGAAATGCATAATTATGTGGTTAACTTTATATTTATGATATTGATCTTATCAATAACATATGTGGCATTGCATTACATTAAAGCATACCATTAGCATGTTTTATCTTACTAAGCCGTTGGCTTAGCACGAATGTGATTCTTCGCGCAGGTGACAAGGAAGAACCAGAGAGTTCCTCTAGGCCGAGTCGAGCCTAGATTTTGAAGAGTGAATAGTGGGCTTTAAGATCGAAGACTGACTGCCAAACATGTATAAATTTTATGTGTTGTAAAACTTGAGTTTTGATGTATATGAATTTGTAAATATTGTTACTTTCCGTTGCATAGTGAACAAAGATTTTATCTGCTGTATTTCATAATAAACCTTTACTTTATTTTGTACTAGAAGTGTAAATCCTTTTTGCAGGTTGTAGTTGAGGTTATAAGGGGGATTTATTGGAAGTGTACTGAGAATGATTTTGTTTGCATTGGTTTGTGTAAAAATGTTTTCAAAAATTAGAAAAAAACCAGTTTTGTCGACACTTGGGATTGAATTTTTAGGCAAAACTATGGCAAAATTTCTATAAAAATCGGAACAAAAATTTGACTAAGTAAAAGTGGTAGCAACATTAGGATAGGGTGGCGCCTCTACTCAGCTTACACACGTAGGTCGGGAAGGGGTGTTACAATAATGCCTAGACACATTAATTTAAAATATCAAGCTAGATTCCTCATCGGTTGAGCACCAAAATGAACAAAGACCAATAAATTTTTTGATAAAAGTAATCTATTCAAACAAATTTGAAAAACACGATTGTTCTAATTAAATATTAAAGCAAAATTTGAAAAGCAACATTCAAGCTAAGGAAAGTTTGTTACATTTAAGCTTCTTTTTCTTTCATATCTTCAATATCCCCATCTTGAAAGGATGATAAAACAAAATCTTCTTCTAGTCCTTTTCCCACCATGAAGGTTGCCGGTGGAGGTACTCTTCCAAACTTAGGCAAAGGGTTGTTCTTGGTATTGGGCTTATCTGGCTCTGGTAGCTTACCACTATTGATTAGGTCTTGGATCTCATGCCTTAGACAGGCACATTTATCTGTTTCATGCCCTTGCATTTGATGAAATTGACAGAAGGCCTCGGCATTGAAGTTTGGTGGCAATGGATTATGTAAAGGTCGAGGAGCTAATGGTTGTAACAACCCTTTCTTTTGTAGCTTGTCGAAGACCCAAGACAAAGGCTTCCCCAGATCTGAGAATTGTCTGTTATTCCCTTGACAGGTTACATTAACATCAACTTCTTTTTGTGTGCTTTGATTGTTAGGCTGGTTGTTCCCTTTCTCATTCCTTCTTATTGAAAAATGATTCTTCTCCCTTTCCCACTCTTCAATTTGTAGACCAGCTTGGAGAAGATCTTTGAAATCACGGATGAGTGTATGAGACATCCTCTCACGAAGACTAGGCAACACCCCTCTTACAATCATCCTTATTTGATCGGATTCATCGGGCCTCTTCTTTAGTAAAGCGGCCTTATTTCTCCATCTCTTCACATAGTCCACAAAATTCTCATTTGGCCTTTGTCTAATGGACTCCACTTCCATTAAGGTAACTTCCATATCCATATTATATCCATATTGTTGGATGAAGGCCTTGTAAAGCAGATCCCAACTCTTTTGTGTTCCATCATCTAAGGTATTGAACCAATTTTGGACAAAAGGGTCTAATGAGCCTTAGTAGCTCGGGCAGACTGCATGGTAATGATATACTGCTTCACATGGAGATGAGGATTTTCGGTGCCATTGTAATTTGCAAAGGATGGCATCTTGAACTTGTACGGGACTTCTTCATCTTGTTCAAATATTTTATCGATCTCAGACATCTCTTCGATTTTCAGCTTCTTCTCAAATTTCTTTTCTAAATCAGCAATCATCTTTTCAACATAGGATATCTCGGTCTTTTCAATAGTTGCTTTCTCAACAACCTTCGGTTCTTTCTTCTTCTCTCGAACATCTTGGTCATATTGAGCCCAATCATCATCATCAATGATTACCTTATCATCTTCAAAAGCTACTTCACTAACTTTAGCCTTCCCATTATCCTTTGGCTTCTTGGAGCTAGTAGACGCTTCGGCATTATTTCCTAAAATTACAGCTAGTTGATTCTTTATGGTCTCGGCCATGGCCTCTTTTATTTCTTCCATTTTGGCATTAAAAGCTTCATCCACCATTCTATGAATTTGTTCTGGCTCCATTGTTTTAGGTGAGCAAGTGATTGAGTCGTTGCTAGATACTTCATCTCTGGAGTAGGTCGGATTGTTGTAAGCTTTTGAACTGTCGTAATCCATGGCTCTGAGCCAGAGAGGATCAATGATATGAGATGCAAATGTATGCATGTATGCACAAACAATCAACAGATAAGGATAAATAGGACGTTCATTCCAACCTTATAACATCCACACACGAATGGCGAGTCTCTTTTCCTAGGTATATGGTTAACAAAATACCAACATGGGGTATCTTGCTTTCGAATAATTCCCTCGGACGTTTCAACCAATAGTTATATTTTCAAAAATGGAAATCAATCCATGATAATTCCCATTAATTAGGTTTTAATCCATTCAACCTACTAAAGTAGCTTTTATGCTATGTTGGATTAAAATGAAATTAAGAGGTTTATTATAAATAGATTTCTCACTTGAAAAAGGTAACTAATGGGTCATGCCAAAAACAAGCCCATGGTTAATTTATTCTTAGTGTAAACTAGGCCCACAATTGATTTTTGGTATTTCATAATTGACCTAAATATTTTTGCAAGCTCTTTGTAAAAAATGGTTGGGTGAAATTAGTTTTGTTTCTAAGCCCATTGTAAAAGATTTTAGAAAAATGGATTTTGGGCTTAGTATTTGGGCCATGGGCCAAAGAATTTTTGATTTGTTTTTAGAAAAGTTTTATGTCTAAAGACCATCTTGAAAAGTTTTAAAAATAGCTTTGGTCTTTTGGATTTTAAAGAAATTTTTTTTTTGAGCTTACTATATACTTAGGTCATATTAGAAAAAGAACAAACCAAATAAGCCATGATTTAAGCCAAGATAAATCAACCATAGTCAAACAACATGCATTTGGGGTAAAACCTAAGGAAAGTAACTAGGCCAATTACATGAGCTTTAGTCTATGGGTTAAAAGGCTTAGGTTCCCATAGCAAGTATATACCAAATGGTACGAGGCTATGAGTGGTTATGCCATGCTCAATCTCCATACCTTGAGTGAAAGTATGGTATCCCTTACATAACATAACACGGGTAACACGAGCGTCCTAACTCACGCACACGAAGCAATCTAAGATGATGCAATGGATAATATCATTATAATAAAGAATAGAATAATATAAAGACCAACGGAATCAACTTCTCTTATCCCTAGTGGAGTCGCCACTGTGAGCGGGGATTTTTACCCCCACTCCTTGTGAATGGTTCTTGTGACTTCGGCACTGTTTAGGCTCGGGGCCTTAAAGAACACGGACCTAAGTCCAGAGAAAATGGAGTCGCAACCCGGACGGGCCGGGAAAAAGAAAGGGGTGGATGACTCGATTCCTAAGGAATTTCCAACCCCTTAATGGGTTCGGAAAGTTGGGTACGTGTGGGGAAGGTGAGAAATGGCCCAGTACCCCCACAATGCCCGGTTCATTGGAACCGGCCTCCTTTACAGGTCTTAATATTATAAAATTCTTAAATATAATAACATTATCCATATTACACACAACAATTAAAAGAAAGCATCATTATATTAAAATCAAAGCAATGTCCAAACAAAGCAAATAAATGGACACACATCCGAAGATGGAAACATGTCCTTACATCACACACCTAAATAGGACACCCACCAAAAGGTAGAAACATGCCATTTGCATTGGTTCTAAAATAGAAAAGCAAATTAAATTACATGATATTTAACTAATGAGGTACCCACCAAGTGGAACCATACCTCTTACAACCTTTGGAAGTCTAAATAAATTGATAAAAGTAAATAACCATTCATAATAAATAAATCATAAATCAAAGGTATTTAAATATCAATAAAAAGTAAACATCCAGCCATGATAAATAAAATAAACCAAGTATTGAACTTAAATGAATTAAAGCATATAAAAATAAATCAAAGCATAATCAAATATAGAATTGAATAAAGCAAATAAAAAGTCCAAATTATAGTTACTATTTCCATTTAGGGTTCTTTATCTCATGTGTTAAGGTTTTGGAAATTTCATGAATTTAAGCTACTATGACTTTTATGGAATTAAAATAGATTAAAGATTTTATGTTTTTAAAAGATTGGTAAGACACTTTGATTAAACAAATTAAGGTTTGAATGGTGAAATCATGAAACTAGGGTTTTAGACACTTTAAAATACTTTGATTTATGATTTTCGGTTATTGGGTTTCTAGGCTACTATGTAAATTTAACCTATTTATGTTTTATGGTTTTTAATGTTTTAAAAGTGATTAGGTTTCATAAAAATTAGGGTTTAAGGTTTTAAAAGGGTTAGGGCTCATTATTTTAGGTTTTGGAGTTGAATTAGGATTTTTAGAATTTAGGGTCACGGTGATGCATGATTTTTAAGAATTTGGAAATCAATTTGATAATTTCATGAAGTTTTATGAATTTAAACAAACAAATTAAAGTTTTTATAAATAGAAAAGATGTTTTTTAAGGCTTTTTGAATGAAATAGAACCTACTTTAAAATTTTAAAAGAAACAGAATTTAAATCTTAGTTTTGTTGAAAAATACGTTCAATTAGAGTTTTAAGATTTTTAAGAAGTAAAAATAACAATTTTAAGCCTTTTGGAAGATAAACCAATGAAATAAATCTTTTAACTTTAGAAAAACTAATTAAAAATTCTAAGATTTTAGATTTTTTAAAAAAAAGCAAATTCCTAGTTTTAGCTACTGTGTAAAAAAAATAAAGAAATTAGAATTTCATACCTTCTTTTGTAAGTTGCACCAAAATTGCTTCTTGGATGAACAAGCTCAAAAGACCATCCTTTTTGCCTTTTTAATCCCTTAAATCGTGTTTCTGCTACTTTAAAATCAATTGAATTCAAGCTTTTCCTTTATGAATTTGGATTTTTTTTTCCTTGTCCCTCTCGGCCTCCCCTTTTTTAATTGCCTTTGGTCCTTATTTATAGTGGTTTAATGTGGTTTACTCCTAATTAGTTAAGGTAAGTAATATTAATATAAAAAAAAGAAACCGAAACCTAATTGAATTAGGTTTCAAAAATTTTGCGTCGGAAAAAATCGCGCTGCCGAAAAAATTGCCGCAGGAAAAATTGCGCTGGCAAAAAAATTCTGCCGTAGTTGGATGCGGCAGCGCGCGCGGAACGGGCCCGTAGCCATTTTGCTGACAGAAAAATTCTGCGTGCGAAATGCCCACGGGCCCGTGCGATGATTTTTTCGTCGCCGATTTTTTCGACTCTGATTTTTATTTTTATTTTTTGACTTTTATTTGTTTATTTCTATTTTTTATTAATAAAAATTAGATACTAAAGCAAAAATTATTTTATAAAAATTATTTTGGACCAATTATACAACAAAAATCATTTTTGACTAAATAAAACATATTGGACTGGATTGGGTCAAAAATTAAGGGTCTACACATAGAAGGCTCATTACTTGAGAAAGTTCCAGTAATTTGCAAAGAGAAGAAATGAGTGCTTGTGCGAAGAACTAGACAACAAAAACATCAATCAGAGCCCGCATGGAAAAATCATGGGTTTGGGCCTGCACAGGGGGCAAAGTTTCTCCTTTTCAATTTTTTGAGTTTATATATAAAACATTTTCAAACTCACTTGTAAATATTTTGCCACATAGGGGGTAGGAGAAGATATGAGGGCCAACTAAAAATAGCTGAATTTTTGAAAAAAGGAAGAATAAAATAATAGAACATTAGAACTATCAAAAGAATGAAGATCCATTTACAAGGGTGAAGACCTGGTCTCTAAGGATGCAGATCCATTTTCAAAGGTGAAGATCCGATGCTAAGGATGAAGATCCAAGGTCCAACGATGAAGATCCATTTTGAGGGTGAAGAACCACAATGCATAGAACTGTCGAAGCAGTCAGAATCCTCAACTAATAAAAGGTCAGTCAAATCCAATTCAATCTCGGGTCCAAGTACCCAGTCATGGGTCTAAGTACCCAAATTAAATCCAGTTTAGGATCGAGTATCCCAATCCAATTTAGGATTAAGTATCCAAATCTAGTTTAGGATCGAGTATCCAAATCAAGTTTAGGATCGAGTATCCAAATCAAGTTTAGGATCGAGCATCCAAGTCTAGTTTATGATCGAGTATCCAAATCCAGTTAGTATCGAGTATCCCAATCCAGTTAGGATCGAGTATCCCAATCCAATTTAGGATCGAGTATCCAAATCCAGTTAGGATCGAGTATTCAAATCCAATTTAGGATCGAGTATCCAAATCTAGTTAGGATCGAGTATCCAAATCCAATTTAGTATCGAGTATCCAAATCCAGTTTAGGGTCGAGTATCCCAATCCAATTTAGGATCGAGTATCCAAATCCAGTTGAAATTTGAGTATCCAAATCCAGTTTAAGATCGAGTATCCAAATCCAGTTAAGATCGAGTATCCAAATCCAATTTAGGATCGAGTATCCAAATCAAGTTTAGGATAGAGTATCCCAATCCAAATTAGGATCCAGTATCCAAATCCAGTTAGGATCGAGTATCCAAATCCAGTTAAGATCGAGTTAGGATCGGGTATCCAAATCCAATTAGGATCGAGTATCCTAATCCAATTTAGGATCGAGTATCCAAATCAAATTAGGATCGAGTATCCAAATTCGGTTAGGATCGAGAATCCAAATCTAGTTCAGGATTGAGTATCTGAATCCAGTTAGGATCGAGTATCTGAATCCAGTTTTGGATCGAGTATCTGAATCCAGTTTAGGATTAGGTAACCGAAACTAGTTTAGGATTGAGTATCCAAATCTAGTTTCGGGTTCAGAACAAAAAATTACCCTTAGGTCTAGAACCTAAAATTATCCTTGAGTCCAGAACTCGAATCGGGTCCAGAACCCAAAACCTCAACCATCTCGAAAAAATTAAGTCTTATCGCTTTTCACTCTCTTTTACTAAAGTCTCAAATCGTTCAAGCAGGAGGCAAACTGTAGACCCTTAATTTTTTACCCAGTCTGGTCCAATATATTTTATTTAGTCCAAAATAATTTTTGTGTTATCTTAATTAAATAATATTAAATAATATTTATTCTAGTATTTATTTTTTATAATTATAGTAATAAAAAATAATAAAAATAAATAAATAAATAAAAATAAAAATCGGCGATGAAAAAATCGGCGAAGAAAAAAATTTGTCGCCGAAAGCTGTTGGACGAAATGGCCTTGGGCCATTTGGCCCGCAGGAAAATTCTGCGTGTGAGATGGCTTCGCCCGTAACTTTTCACGCTAGCGCTCGCAAGCTCGCAGCCCGTCGTAGTTTTTGCCAGCGAAATTTTTTCGAAGTAATTTTTTCCGAAACCAAATTCTATTTTGTTTCGGTTTCCTTTTCCTAATTAATGATAATTTCCTTAAACAATTGAAATTAAGCTTCCAAAATTTCCTATAAATAACACTAAAAAGACACAGAAAGGGGATCAAACTTTAAAGATTGATAAGACTTGGCAGTAAAACAATCAGACTTTTTAGAAGAGAATAAGCAAGCAAGCAATCAAGCCATCAAAGGCAGCAATCTTGCCTTCGTCCTTGTTTATCCAAGAAGCAATTTTTGGTGAAACCAACAAACGAAGGTTTGAATATCTAATTTCTTTTAATTTTCTTATAGTAGCTTTGTTTTTTTTTTATTCACAAGGTTATACACAAAAAACCTTGATCTATAAATATGTAGTAACGTTGATCTTCGTTTCAATGACATAAATGGTCCTTTTTGTTTCTTCTAAACCTCAAAAAACCCTAAAAATACTTTTCTATTCTTCTAAACCTTAAAAACCCTAAAAATATTTTTTTGTTTCCAAATACCTTAAAAACCCTAAATCGTCTTTTCTATTTTCAAAAACCCTAAAGATTATTTTTCTGTTTCTTATAAAACTTAAGAGCACTAATCTGTTTCTTCCAAATACCTTAAAAACCCTAAATCATCTTTTCTATTTTCAGAAACCCTAAAAATTATTTTTCTGTTTCTTCTAAACCTTAAGAACCCTAAAGATACTTTTTTGTTTCTTCAAAGATTTAGAACCCTAAATCGTTCCTTCTATTTCCAAAAACCCTAAAAGATACTCTTTTGTTTCCAAAAACCTTAAAATGTTTTTCCTATTTCCAAAAGCTTTTAAAAAACCCTAAACTGTTAAATCTCCAAACCCTAACTTACTTTACAGTTACCAAAAATCACAATTACTTTATGAAACTCTAAACTATTTTCTTCAATTCCAAAACCAAGACAGTAAACCCCAAACGAGTTAATCTAAACCCTAAGTTTTCTTAAACCCTAATTTTGCTAAAACCGTAAACCCTAGTTTTCCTAAACCTTAATCCTTAAAACCTTAAAACTTTATAAACCTAAACATTTAAACCCAATATAGTAAATCCAAAATAATAATCCAGTAGCTAAGAATTATAAAGCTAAATGTTCTAAAGTTTCCAAACCCTAATTTCATAATTTTACCCCTCAAACCCTAATTTGATCAATCAAAGAACCTTACTAATTTCTTAAATTATAAAACCCTAATCCATTTCAATTCACTTAAAACTTACAGTAGCAAAGAATTACAAACCCTAATAATACTAAAATCCCAAAATCCTAAATATCAATTAAACTTTAATTGGAAATAGTAAACCTCAATTTGTATCTTTACTTGCTTTATTTGATTGTGTAGTTCATTATATGCTTTAATTTATTTGATTTTGTGTAGTCCAAAATATGGATTGTGTAAGTTTTAAGAGAATTAAAATGGATTAGGGTTTCATGAATCAAATTAGGGTTTAGGGGTAACATTATGAAATTTGGATTTTAGAATAATTAAAACAATATTTTTATAATTCTTGGTTACTGGATTGTTGTTTTGGGTTTACTGTGTTGAGTTTGAATGTTTAGGTTTATAAGGTTTTATGGTTTTAAGGATTATGGTTTAGGAAAACTAGGGTTTACAGTTTTGAGGGAATTAGGGTTTAGGAAAACTTAGGGTTTAGATTAACTAGTTTGGGGTTTACTATTTTGGTTTTGGAGTTGAAGAAAATAGTGTAGAGTTTTATAAAGTAATTGTGATTTTTAGAAACTGTAGGGTAAGTTAGAGTTTGGAGATTTAACAAAACATTTGAAAATTTTGAAAAGAGTTAGAGGAAAAAATTTTAGGGTTTTTTTAAAGTTTAGAAGAAATAAATTAGGGTTCTTAAGTTTTAGAAGAAACAGAATTAGGGTTCTTAAGTTTTAGAAGAAACAGAATTAGGGTTCTTGAGTTTTAGGAGAAACAGAAGGAACAATTTAAGATTTTTGGAAAATAAAAGAAACGAATTAAGGTTTTTACGGTATTTAGAAATAGAAGAAATCGTTTAAGGTTTTTAGAAATAAAAGAAACGAATTATTACATATTCAAAGATCAAAGTTTTGCATGTATATTAGTATGAATCAAAGAATCAAAACTATGAATAGTTTATGATTAAGGATCAAACCTACATAGTTGGTTCCACCAAAATTAACTTCTGGATGAACCGAGACAGAGGCAGTGTAGCTACCTTTTATATATTGTTCATTTCTTGCTTATTGTTCATTTCTTGCTTGTTGCTCCTCTCTAATATGAAGTCCCAAATTCCATTCTGTGAGCTGGGATTTTCATCCCCACTCCCAGTGGAATGGTTCTTATGACTTCGGCACTGTTTAGGCTCGAGGCCTTGGAGAACAAAGACCAAAATTCGGAGAAAATGGAGTCACCACCCGGACGGGCTAGGAAAAAAGAAAGGGGTGGATGAATTGATTCCTAAGGAATCCCCAACCCACTAATGGGTTCGGAAAGTTGGGTATGTGTGGGGAAGGTGAGAAATGGCCCAGCACCCCCACAACGCCCGGTTCATTGGAACTGGCCTTGTAACACCCCTATACCCCGTATACGTACACAGCATGCTAATACGATCGTAATATACGTATACTGAATATAGAAATGTCACGGTTACAAAACACACATGACATGACTCTTATATACTATGAACAAATTCAAAACTTTTAAATGAGTTTATAAAATGAAATAGATAGAAAGTTTATTTAAAACGCAGCGGAAAATATAACATATGTTTCCCAATACATTTGCATCAAAATCAAAAGTTACAAATATAAAATATATACATGAGTGGCAGTTCTTCTCTGATCTTTAAGTCCAAAAATCAACTCTTCAACACCTAGACTCACTAGGTCTAGAGGAACTCTCGGGTTCAATCCTGTCACCTGCGCGATGAACCACAATCGCGCTGAGCCAACAGCTCAGTAGAACAAACTATAATGATATTATGCTATGTCATACATTCAAACAATATAGATCATACTCAATACACTTTATTTTATGGATGTTACATTTCATTATTTCAATAATTGTATCATCATCCATTACTCACACATTTAACATAGACACACATGGGCCCAACAAGCATTTAATATGATATTCAAAGTTCAGAGTTACTGCTTTGGTTTATAATCACAATGATTAAGCCCGTAGGCGATATATATATCATATCTCTATCCATGGATAGTGTAACAGACCCAGTCTCTTGGACCATCAACCCATTAACATGAGGAGATCCTCAACCCGGCTAGACTGTTACTAGTAACAGACCCAGTCTCTTGGACCATCAACCCGACTAATCGAGGAGATCCTCAACCCGGCTAGACTGTTACTTTTCATAAATTTCATTTTCACATTTCATTTAGTGTAACAGACCCAGTCTCTTGGACCATCAATTCAATTCAATTGAAGAGATCCTCAACCCGGCTAGACTGTTACCTTTATATAGGCATGCCACCAAAACCAGTACTCTGAAATTTGAATAAACATATTAGGCACACAACCATTTCATATATCTCTTTATCAAACTTTTTCTCAATTCATTTCTCATTCCACAATCAACTAGGCAAACATGCCTCATTTGAATCAATATAGCCAATCACAATGGCTTTACACATCATCTTATCATCACATCTTTCATTTTCGTAACACATATATATACCATATTACATTTCATGAGGTTCATATTGTATCAAACGTAACATTATTCAAACATATCAACAATACAATGAAATTACTTAGTACATTCACACTCAAATGTATAAGTTCCAAAATCACAAGAATGTATGTTATAATTCAAGGTTTGTACTTACCTCAAAAGAAATCCACACAATTCTAAACACTTCCTCTTAACAAGTCCTTCACCAAATAATTAAGGCTATTCACCTTCTTCACAACCTAATTCAGAACAATGAGGAAACTCACATAAGATCATAAGGCTAAGAATCAATTAGGGCAAACTCTAAACTGGACACGCTCACCCACACGGGCGTGTCCCTGACCGTGCCCTAACTCCACAACACAGAAGTATTTACACGTTCAGGACCACGGACGTGTCACTGGGCGTGTAATACCTACTGTCTCTCAGAAGTATCGACACGTCCAACATCATGAACGTGTTCCTGGCCGTGTCAATTCCCCAAAATCACAGTAGCTATGACACGCTCACTAACACGGGCGTGTTAATGGCCGTGTCACACCTACTGCCATCCAACACAATTGACACGCCTAAAGACCTGGACGTGCTCCTGAGCGTGTCAGGCCAAAAACCCAGATTCCGGCCAAAACAACAATCCAACCAACAAACAACAATCTTCCACCATCTTCCACTTCAACAAAACTCAACTAGACACACCCAAAACCATAACAACCTTGCAAAAACACCAACACAACTCAAAATACACATCCAACACCAAAACACAACATCATCAAAAACTCTAAACACAACCACAACTCAATCTTAACCAACAAACTTATTCTTCCTTTCAATCTTACTCTTTTCTTCAATCCAACCCAAGAATCAAAAATCAAGTAAACCCAACACTCTTAAACACAACACACTCAAACATATCCATACCAACAACCATAAATCACCAAACCCACAACACAAACTCAAAGAAAACAAGGGAATCAAGAGGAAACTTACCAAGAATGAAGAAAACTCTTAAATTCCTCCTTGATCTCTTGAAAACTTCTTCAATCTTGAGCTTGGAAGGTCAAATCTCTCCCTCTCTCTTGTTCTCTTGCTGCTGCCGTCCAAAGCAAAGAAAGAAGAAGAAAAGGAAAATGAGAGACACGAGAAGAGAGGAAGAAGGAAGAAAAGGAAAAGAAAGAAAAGTCAAACATTAACCCTCTCTCTCCTCAAAACATTCTCCTCCACACAAATAAAAAATAAAATAATCTCAAACATCACCATCCACCCATCTTAATCCACTAACTCAATTTCAAAATAATTACCTTTCTACCTCAAAACAAATATTTGTATATGTTAAGTATATCACAATATATACAACATATACACATTACTCTAACCTCAACTCTCTTTCCAATAAAATAAATACACTTAATCCAATAATAACAATAATTACTCCAATACTTCTAGGGTACATTTTGGGATATTACAGGCCTCCTTTACAGGTCTTAATATTATAAAATTCTTAAATAGAACAATATTATCCATATTGCATGCAACAATTGAAATAAAGCATCGTTATATTAAAAATTAAAGCAATGTCCAAACAAAGCAGATAAATGGACACCCATCCGAAGATGGAAACATGCCCTTACATCATATATGTCTAAGCTAAATAGGACACCGACCAAAAGGTAGAAACATGTCCTTTACATTGGTCTAAAATAAAAGCAATTTAAATTACATAGAACTTAATTAATGAGGTACCCACAAAGTGGAAACATGCCTCTTACAACATTTGGAAATCAAAATAAATATAAAAGTAAATAACCATTCATCATAAATAAATCATTCATCAAAGATTTTAAACATCAATCAAAATATAAAGTAAACATCCATCCATGATAAATTAAATAAATCAAGTATTGAAATTAAATAAATCAAAGCATATAATAAACTACGTAATCAAATAAGGTAAGTAAAGATACAAGTTGAAGTTTACTGTTTCTCATTTAAAGCTCTTTAATTAATATTTAGGATTTTGGAATTTATTGTTTTATGCTACTGTAAATTTTTAAGGGAATTGAAATGGATTAAGGTTTTATAATTTAAGAGATTGGTAAGGTTCTTTCATTAACCAAATTAGGGTTTGAGGGGTAAAATCATGAAATTAGGGTTTGGATATTAAAACATTAGGTTTATGACTTATGGTTACTGGATTATTATTTTGGATTTACTATATTGGGTTTAAATGCTTAGGTTTATAAGGTTTTAAGTTTTAAGGGGATTAGGGTTTTAGAAAATTAGGGTTTAAGGTTAGCTAGTTTGGGGTTACTGGATTTTTGTTTTGGATTTACTATATTTAGGATTTTGGAATTTATTGGTTTTTAAGTTGAACTAGGGTTTTTAGTGTTTCAGAGAATGTATTTGATTTTAGAATTTGGAAAAACAATTTATAGTTTTATGAAGCTTAATGTGATTTTTAGAAACCATAAAGTGAGTTTGAGTTTGGATATTTAACAAAACATTTGGAATTTTGGAAAAGAATTAGAAGAAAACTAGTTTAGAGTTTCATGGTGTTTTTTGGAAATAAACAAAACGATTTAAGGTTTATAGAAATAGAAAATATATTTTTTAGGGTTTTTGGAAAGAAAAGGATTCAATTTAGAGTTTTGAAAAATTGGAAAGCAGATTAGGGTTTTGGTAAATTAATGAAATGATTTAAGGTTTTGAAAAATTGGAAAGTAGATTAGGGTTTTAAGATTTTGAAAAAACAGAAACAACAAATTTAAGATTTTTGGAAAACAAAGAAACGAATTAAGGTTTTTAGAATCAAAAGAAACAATTGGATGATTGAAGCTACTGTAAGGAAAAAAGATATTAGATATTCATACCTTCGTTTGTTGGTTATACCAAAAAATTGGTTCTTGGATGAACAAGAACAAAGGCAAGATGGCTGCCTTTGTTGCATTGATTGCTTTCTTATTTCTCTCAAAAGTCCGATCCTTAATCTCCTAATTTTTCATGATTCCTTGGTCTAAAGTTTTTCCTCTAAAATTTCCTCCCCTTCTGTGTTGTTTTTAGTCTTATTTATAGAAATTTTTGATGATTAATTCAACTTGTTTATGGAAACTAACATTATTTAAGAAAAGGAAACCGAAACCAAATAGAATTTGGTTTCGGAAAAAATTGCATCGGAAAAATTTCGCTGGCGAAAAAAATTGCTGCGGGATCTACGGGCGAAAACTGGCGAGTTGGGTGGCCAGAGACCATTTCGTCCAAACTTTTCAGTGACAAATTTTTTTGTCGCTGATTTTTATTTATTTGTTTATTATTATTTGTTTATTTTTTATTAATTATAAAAACAAAATACTAAGACAAATATTATTCAATTAAGGTAACATAAAAATTATTTTGGACTAATTAAAATATATTGGACCAGACTGGGTCAAAAATTAAGGGTCTACAGTTTGCCCCCTGTTTGTTGAAGGATTCGGCTCCGACCCATTTTGAGAAATAATCTACCGCTACTACAATGAAATGGTGACCGTTCGAGGCTGTCGGATGTATCTCCCCTATAATGTCAATACCCCAGGTGGCAAAGGGCCAGGGTGAAGACATAGAATGCAATTCTTCAGGAGGCATGCGATTCAAGTTACCATACATCTGACATTGTTGGCACTTCTTTACAAACTCAATACAATCTTTCTCCATAGTCAACCAGTAGTAGCCTTGTCAAATAATCTTCTTAACTAGGGCCAAACCACTCATGTGTGGACCGCAACTTCCCGCATGTATTTCTGACATGATACGCTCCACTTCGGGCTTTCTTAAAAATCTTAAATGCACCCCATCAGGCCATCTTCAATATAACTCTCCATGGAATGTGATGTATTGCAAAGACCACCACCTTATGGCTCTTCTCTCTTTCTTTGTTGCCCCCAGAGGGTATTCTCTTTCCTCCAAAAATTGCCTTATAGTATCATACCACGCATCATGGTCTGTATCAGTTTCCATGATTGTCTCATAATCATAGCAAGGAGTTGAACTGGTCAAATCAGAGGCTTAAGGAATAAACTGACAGGATTTTTCCATACCAAAGCCATTGTGGCTAGGGCATCAGCCATCTGATTTTCTTCTCTTGATAGGTGTATAAACCTACACTCCTTAAAGTTCTTCTTCATCATGGTCAGGTAATGGTGGTATGGTTTTAATATTTCCTCTTTCAAATCCCACGCTCCATTTACTTGGGATGCTACTAGAAATGAATCGCCAAAAGCATCCACCTTATCCACCTTCATAATCATTAGGGTTTCCAAACCAAAAATACAAGCCTCGTACTCCACAATATTATTGGTTGCCCTAAATTTCAACTTTTTTTGCTAAAGGGAAAAGTTCCCCTTCGGGCGATTCTAGTATGACTCCCAAACCTGCTCCTTTCCTATTTGTTGCTCCATCAAAATACATTTTCCATCCTTGTACTTCAATTGCCTCTAAATATTCATCTGGAAATTCCAAGACTACCTCTTCGCTATCTGGTAATGGTTGTTGGGCCAGGAATTCTGCCACTGCTCTACCTTTGATTTTTTTTCCTGGTTACATATTCAATCTCAAATTCTTCTAATATTATCAACCATCGATGATACATCCCAATCAAATAGGGTGTCTCCCTTAAGTACTTCATTGGATCCAACCTGGAAATTGCTTGCACACTATAAGATTGAAAGTAATGTCGTAACTTCTTAGATGACCAAACCACAGCTATGCAGGTTTTTTCAATGATACTATACTTAATTTCATAAGGTAGGAGCTTTATACTCAAATAGTAAACTGCATGCTCAATCCCTGATTCATCTGCTTGGGCTAGCATGGCTCCTATTGACTCTTCTTCTACTGCTAAGTATAGTAATAGAGGTTTGCCGGTTTTAGGTGGTTTTAAAACAGGTAGATTCAACAAATACTTATTTATTCGCTCAAAGGCCTTTTGACACTCTTCATTCCACAAGACTGGCTGATTCTTTTTAAGCAATTTGAAGATAGACTCACAAATTATTGTGAGTTTTGCTATAAATATGCTAATGTATTGTAATTTACCAATGAATCCCCAGACTTCTCTCTCCGTCTTTGGGGCTGGCATATCCCTAATTGCTTTAACTTTGTCAGGATCAATCTCAATGCTATTCGGACCAAACACATGTCCCAATAATTTACCTGAGGTAACACCGAACACACACTTCTTCAGGTTGAATCTTAGCTTATATTTCAAAGCTCTATCAAAGAATAACTCTAAGTTTTAGAAGTGTTGTTTCCTTGTATCTGATTTAACTATCATATCATCAACATATACTTCAACTTCTTTGTGTATCATGTCATGAAATAGCGCGGTGGCCATCCTTTGGTAGGTTGCCCCAGCATTCTTTAAGCCGAATGGCATCACCCTATAACAAAATATACCCCATGTAGTAATGAAAGCAGTTTTGGCTTTATCCTCTTGGGCCATTAACACTTGGTTGTATCCGAAAAATCCATCTACAAACGAGTGTAGCATGCTAGAGGCTGCACTATCAATGAGAACATCTATATGAGGTAAAGGGAAATCATCTTTAGGGGAAGCCTTGTTCAAATCTTTATATTCCACACAAACCCTTATTCTTCCATCTGTTTTTGGCACGGGTACTATGTTGGCTAGCCAATCTGGATATTCTATCACTTCAAGGAACTTCACTTGTATTTGTTTGGTGACCTCTTCTTTAATTAAATCAGCCCACTCAGGTCTTAATCGCCTAGGCTATTATTTGACAGGTTTCATGTGAGCGTAAGTAGGAATAAGATGTTCGGCTATGTCTCGATCTATTCCAGGCATATCCTCATAAGACCAAGCAAACACCTCTTCATATTTATTGAATATTTTTTCAAATCTCTCTCTCTCATCAGGAGTAAGGTCGGATGCTATGCTAATGTTTTTAGGATTTTCGGTTGCTCCCAAATTTATTGATCATGTGTTAACAGAATTAATATTAAAGATGCTCATGTAACTACTATTTGAATGTGTGAAACCATTAGGAGAAACATCACACAAGTAAGCAAAATCAGACTTTATTGCATTCATTGTTCTCAAAATGATAAGGCAGGATGTCTTCAAATTTTTCTTCAACCAGGGCAGCAATCTCCTCCGGAGTCTTCTCGGCTTTCAAGACAACTTCTTTCTTCTCTTCCAGATTATATTCTTTGTTGGCTAATAGGGTGATCTCTTTCTTCACTTACTCCACTAGCTCGGCAAAATCTGCAAAAATTTTAAAACCCGGGATCAACTTTCCCATGAATATGATTGGCTCGAGCTTTCCTTGGAGTGGTCCCATGTCTGGAGCTTTGACAAAGATCTCTTCAAGTGGTGGGAAGCTCATCTTCTCTCTTTTCTTTGGCTGGACATTGTTGGCTTCATCATATCCCAACCCCTTCTTAGTAGTTTGAGTTTTAAAATCTGACAACCTTGTCAAACTGGCCTTACCCTTTCCAAGACCATCTGCGGGAAGGTAATTCATGTTCTTCATCATATTCAAGACTTTGGAGTCCACTACTTCATCATTAAAACTTGCAACTACTTGAAAACCATTGAGAGGCCTCTCAATCATTAGAGCGTTAACAATTTCATTATCTTCAGCTTCGATGACCACTGTCTCATCTTCGTTGGGGAACTTGATTTTTTGATGAAGGGTGGAAGGAACTCCACCAAGAGGATGAAACCATGGTCGCACTAAGAGTAAGGCGAAGGTAACAGGTATGTCTAAAACAAAAAATTCAATAATAGATTCAATTGGACCAACCTTGACAGCGGCTTTGAAAGTTCCTTCTGCATGTCTCTTAGTGTTGTCATAAGCCCGAATGGTTACCTCGGTCGGGTTTAGGTCCCTTGTTGACACGGCTAGCTTTGGCAATATTTTAAGTGGACAACCATTTATGGCGGACCCATTGTCGATCATTACACATGGAGCCCTTTTCCCTTTGACTTCTATTTTGATAAAGAGAGGGCGGATGTGGTCTCTCCACTCCTCTGGTAAGTCCGCATCTGAAAAAGAAACTGCTTCCATATTAACTTCACTCTTTTCTTGAACATCTTCACATTTCATTACTCCTCCAATTTTTATGAAGTTGATCAGCTCCTTCGGTGTTGTGGAGGTAGAGATTGGCATGCTAGCTAAGGCCTTGGCCATAGTTTCTCGGTGCCTTTTAGAAGTAGCCAATAGGTCCCCAAATGCTAACACTTGCTTGGGTTCTTTTTCAATTGCTTGAGCACAACATCATCTTCCTCTTCTTTATTTCCTACTTCAACTTCCTTACCCTTATTAGTTTCTACCTCCTTAGGTGGTGGCCTTCCATAAGGCTTACCAGATCTAGTGTTCATTTGTAATATCCCAATGTATGCCCTTTAAGTTTTAATACAATTGTTGTTTGATTTGAATTAATGTATATATGTTTTTGTAAAGGAAATGATTGTGTTAATGGAATGTATATGTTGTATATATGTTAATATATATAACATATACATTAGTCAAAAGGGATGGTCAATGGAAGAGGATATTTATGTGTGATATGTGAAATTACTTCAATGGGCATATAAGTGACAAAGGTTAAGTTAAATAGATGAGGGCATTTAGGTAATTGCTTGGCTAGAATTGCTTGGTGGAGATTTAAAGAAGAAAAGAAGTTGACTTGTGTTTATTTTCTTTTCTTTTCATTTGTGTGCCGGCTATCCAAGAAAAGAGAGAGCAAGAGAGGTGTTCTAAATGCTAGAATCAAATTGAAGGAAGAATCAAAGGATTAAGTTGGAGATTTGTGGAATTTCTTCAATTTAGGTAAGTACTTTCTTGTTTTCCTTTGTTATTGTTGAAGTTGTGTTTGAGATGAGTTGTGATTTGTTGATATTATGAATTGGTGTGTTTGAGATGTGTTTATAAGTGTTGAAATGGATTGTAAGTTAAAAAGGTTAAATTGGTGTTGGTTTTGTTTGAAGATGGTAAGTTAAGTGGATGTTGATATTGAAAGAAGAAGATTGATGTTGGTTTAGGGTTTGATGTGGTAGTGATTGATTGTATGGTTGATATAGTGTTAATGTGAATATTGTGATGAATATGTGTTAATAACATTGATTATATCCATTTGAATGAGGTTAAGTTGTGTATAATGTGTTCTTGATTCAATTAGAAGAGTTTTGGCTATGTTTAGGGTTTATTCATGAGAGACACGGCCAAACCTAAGAAGAGACACGGCCAAAACTAAATATTTTAGGGAGACACGGCCAAGTCTATGGAAATTTGGCCGTGTTGGATGATTTTTGGAGAAGACACGGCCGTGTCCCTTGCCCATGTTTGCTTCTGTTGCTTTTGGTTGAGAGACACGGCCACAAGCTTGGCCGTGTCCCTTGAGTGTGTTGGCTACTGTGATTTTTCCTTGCTCTTCTTACATGGTTGAGATTGAACTTACATTTGATAATGCATATCATACTATATGAACAAGGTTATGTATTATGCATTGTGAATCTTGTGAATGGTAATGTGTTATATGAATAATGTACTTTGAAATGTTATACCAATGATGCTATATGTATAATATGAATGGAGATATGAAATGATATGAAGCCATTGTGATTGGCTATGATGATTCCATTGAAAGAACATAAGGCATGTTTGCCTAATTGATGATGAGAATTATGAATGAAATAATAAGTGAATTGTGTGTCTAATGTGTTATTCATTTTCAGAGTTTTGTTATTGGTGGCATGCCTATTGGTAACATTCTCTTGAAGTTAGGTTGGATTTGATCCTTGAAGCCTAATTGAGATGTTACAACCCTTGAAGCTAGGTTGGGTTGGTTCTTGAAGCCAAGTTGGGTTGATACTTAGCATGCTTTGTTCCCCTTGAAGCTTGGTTGAACCTAATCCTTGAAGCCTAGTTGGGTTTATGATAATGATAAATGTGATAATAAAACCAAAGCATTAACTCTGAAAATTTAATGGCATATTAGAGTGTTTTGGGCCCATGCTTGTCTTTGTATATAATGTGATTCTTGAATGGTAAAATCAATGGAACTATGAAGATGTAATATGAATATTGTTATGACATTGAACATAGTATGATGTGGTAATGTGATGTGCTTCTATGTGTGTGGTTTATGAAATATAAAGGTGTGATGTTAGCTTTTCACTTATGATGTTAACTTTATAATTTAGATGTGTAACATTGCATTGCCTTAAAGTATAGTGTTGGTATATTTTGTACTACTAAGCCGATGGCTTAGCGCGATAGTGTTTGATCGCGCAGGTGACAGAGTTGAACCTGAGAGTTCTTCGAGACCGAGTGAGAGTAGACATTGAAGAGTTCATTTTGGGACTTAAAGATCAGAGAAGAGCTGCCAATCATGTATATATTCTATGTTTTGTAAACTTTGATTTATAACATATTTGTAATAACTTCCGCTGTGAATTGATAAACATTTTTATATATGGTGTCTTTTGGATTTCTTTAAAATGTTTGAGATTGATTTCATTTATTTACAAAGATATTTGTTGTGGCATTTACTATATTCAGTATATGTATATTACGATCGTTTAAGCATGCTTGGTACGTATACGGGATATAGGGGTGTTACAATTGTTTTGGTATCAGAGCCTAGGTTTGAGATTCTCAACCTAGGTCAAGTGTAAGAAAAAGAGTGTTTTGATTTTAAAAAGTGGATTTTTGAATAACATACATGTTTGGCCTTGGCAGTCTCTGATCTTTAATGAGAGCTATTCTGCTGTGTTTGCATATATAGGTTGTGATGGATTCTCACTCACGTCAGTCAGTCGAGGGTAGTGCTGAGAGTATAGCTCCTGATGAGATTAGAGAGGGAGCTAGAGTGGATAGTGCTGGAGAGGTACCTGCTTCTGGGTCGGGGAGACCAGCTGGTGAGGAGGTTCCGCCAGGTTGGTTTAGGCATGTGATTGATTTGTTGAGGCAAGCACCAGTGCAACCACCGCCGCCACCCCCACAGCCTTTGGTATTAGTGAGACAGTATGATAAGCTAAGGAAGTATGGAGCAGAAGATTTTCTAGGTACCATTGATCCAGCTGTAGCAGAACAGTGGCTAGACAAAGTACAGAGAATATTTGTTCAGTTGCAAGCCACTTCAGAAGAAAAGTTTGATTATGCAAGATCATTGTTGCAAAAGGACGCATATGACTGGTGGAAGACAGTGCCTCATGCTATGGATGATCCACCAACATTGTCCTATGCTGATTTTCTAAGAGAGTTTGAATTGAAGTATACTCCTAGGGAGTACAAAGATGTGAAGAAAATGGAGTTTCTAAGCTTGAAACAAGACAACCCGGTCAGTAACGGAATATGAGGTTGAGTTTATCCGGTTGAGCCATTATGCTGGGGGTATTATATCCGATGAGATTGATAGATGCAGGAGATTTGAGGAGGGATTGAGGCCCTCTATTATGTGTCTTGTGGCTGGATCTAGATATCATGATTTTTCCTAGCTTGTGGCAGCAGCTAGGAGTGTGGAGAGAGCCCAGAATATTGCAGTTGCTTCAGAGGAAGAGATTAGGGTTAGAAGGCCCCAGTTTGAGGCAGGGTCTTCGTCTATGAAAAGAGGTAAAGGAAGTTTTGTTCCTCGGGTTAGTAGGAGTCAGAGGACAGCTGGTAGGTCAGTACAGTTTCAGAGGCAGAGATCTAGACCTACTGTTTCAGTGGCGAGTGCTCCGACCCCAGTGATGCAGAGATCCACCTTACCCATATGCATTCATTGTGGTAGGCCACATGGTGGTACTTGTTGGAAGACTGGTGTAGCAGGGGTATGTTTTAGATGTGGATCTCCCGATCATTTTGTTAGAGATTGTCCTGAGAGACAGGAGCAGATGTCAGTGGATACTGCAGCTTATCGACCTAGTGTGAGGGGAGGTCGAGGAGGCAGAGGTTTCAGCAGAGGAGGCAGATTTGGGTTCAGTTCTAGAGGAGGTTCTACATCCAGGGAGAGTAGACCAGAGGAGGCTGGATCTTCTCAGAGGATTTATGTGATGCAGAGACAACCAGATGCTTCGGCAGTCATAGCTGGTACTTTTTCTTTATTTGGTATTTTAGTACTTGCTTTGATTGATCCGGGTTCCACACATTCATATATTAGTGCATCTGTTTTGCCTGTGTCTGATGTGCATGCTGAATCCCTAGGATTTGATGTATTGGTGACAAATCCGTTAGGGCATAGTGTGATTGTTAGTAAAGTGCACCGAGATAGTGCAGTAGTGGTTCAAGGTGAGGAGTTTCTTGGAGATTTGATTGAGATGCCTTTTAAGGAATATGATGTGATCCTAGGCATGGACTGGTTATCTAGACATGGAGCTATGGTTGACTGCCAAAAGAAAGTTGTTACCTTGAGAACCAGTGATGGTAGAGAGGTGTTAGTATCTAGTGAGCAGAGACAGCTAGCATCCTTGTTTGTTTCAGTTGTTGCAGCTAGAAGATTGATTAGAAAAGGGTGTGATGCTTACCTTGCTTATGTTGTAGATACGAGAGTAAAGGGTTTTCAACTTGATAGTATACCCACCGTTGCAGAGTTTCCAGATGTGTTTCCAGAGGAGTTGCCAGGGTTACCTCCTGAAAGAGAGGTGGAGTTTGGTATTGAATTATTGCCTGGTACCACTCCTATCTCTATTACTCCTTATAGAATGGCACCTGCTGAACTGAGAGAACTGAAGGTGCAGTTGCAGGAGTTGTTGGATAAAGGGTTTGTTCGCCCTAGTGTTTCACCGTGGGGAGCTCCTGTTCTGTTTGTGAAGAAGAAGGATGGTACTATGAGATTGTGTATAGATTATAGGCAATTGAACAAGGTGACTATTAAAAATAAATATCCTTTGCCTAGAATTGATGATCTCTTTGATCAATTGAAGGGTGTAGCAGTGTTTTCCAAAATTGATTTGAGATCAGGGTACCATCAGTTGAGGGTCAGAGCTGAAGATGTTCCTAAGACCGCCTTTCGGACCAGGTATGGGCATTATGAGTTTCTAGTTATGCCTTTTGGTTTGACGAATGCACCTGCAGTTTTTATGGATTTGATGAATAGGGTGTTTAGGCCCTATATGGATCAGTTTGTAGTGGTCTTTATTGATGACATTCTGGTGTATTCGCGTAATGAGGAGGAGCATGACATGCATCTGCGGATTGTGCTGCAGATTTTGAGAGAGAATCAATTGTTTGCTAAACTGTCGAAGTGTGAGTTTTGGCTTGACCAAGTTACTTTTCTCGGTCATATAGTTTCAGCAGAGGGTATTAGAGTTGATCCGAGTAAAGTTGAAGCTATTTTGAATTGGAGTCCACCAAAGTCTGTGACTGAAGTTAGAAGTTTTCTGGGTTTGGCAGGCTATTACCGACGGTTTGTGAAAGGATTTTCTTTGATAGCTACTCCACTTACCAGATTGCTTCGAAAGGGAGTTAGATTTGTGTGGACAGATCAGTGTCAGGCTAGCTTCGATCAGTTAAGAGAAATGTTGACTCAAGCGCCTGTTCTTACTTTACCTGTGGAAGATAAACCATATGTGATTTACAGTGATGCTTCACATAATGGTTTGGGTTGTGTTCTGATGCAAGAAGGTAAAGTTATAGCTTATGCTTCTCGACAGTTGAAACCGCATGAGCTCAATTATCCGACCCATGATTTAGAGTTAGCAGCCATTGTGTTTGCATTGAAGATTTGGCGACACTATTTGTATGGTGAGAAGTGTTTTATTTATACTGATCATAAGAGTTTGAAATATTTGGGTGTCCAAAGAGAGCTCAATCTTCGACAGAGGAGATGGTTGGAGTTGATTAAAGACTACGACTTTTTGATTGATTATCATCCTGGTAAGGCAAATGTTGTTGCTGATGCCTTGAGTCGGAAGTCTTTAGCAGGTTCGACTGCTTATTCGCTCTCGTTGCTTGTTGAGTTGAGAGCGTTACATGCTAGTTTTGTATCTTGTGATGATGGTGCATTGTTCGCACAATTGCAATTGAAACCAGTATTGTTGGATCAGATTAAAGAGGCTCAATTGGCTGATGATAAAATTCAGAAGATTGTTTCAGATTGTCAGAATGGAAAGAGTCAGGATTTCATTGTGAGAAGTGATGGAAGTCTTTGGTTTAAGAACAAATTGTGTGTACCTGATGATACTAATTTGAGAAGGATCATTTTAGAAGAAGCACATCAGTCAGTATTTGCTATGCATCCGGGCAATACAAAGATGTATCATGATTTGAAGCAGCTTTACTGGTGGTCTGGTTTGAAGAGAGACATTGCAGATTTTGTATCTAAATGTCTCACATGTCAGAGGGTAAAAGCTGAGCATCAAGTTCCAACAGGGTTACTTCAACCGTTATCAGTACCTGAATGAAAATGGGATAGAGTAACCATGGATTTTGTATCTGGTTTACCATTGACACAAAGGAAGCATGATGCTATTTGGGTGATTGTTGAAAGGTTGACTAAAACAGCTCATTTTCTTCCGGTTCTGATGGATTACTCTTTGGAGAGGTTAGCTGAGTTGTATATCCATGAGATTGTAAAGTTGCATGGTGTCCCAATTTCTATAGTGTCTGATCGAGATCCCCGGTTTACTTCAAGATTTTGGAAGAGTTTACATGGTGCATTGGGTTCTTGATTGCATTTCAGCACTGCTTTCCATCCGCAGATAGATGGGCAGTCCGAGAGGGTGATACAGATTATCGAGGACATGTTGAGAAGCTGTGTCATTGATTTTTCTGGAAGTTGGGATGGATTCTTACCACTTGTGGAATTTGCTTACAATAACAGTCACCAATCCAGCATTGGTATGGCACCATTCGAAGCATTGTATGGTAGACGGTGCAGGACACCTCTATGTTGGAATGAACTTGGTGAAGGTAAGTTAATTGGTCCTGATTTGGTTAAAGAAACGGAAGAGAAAGTGAAAATGATTCGAGATAGGTTGAAAACAGCTTCAGACCGACAGAAGTCTTATTCGGATTTGAAGAGGAGAGACATAGAATTTAATGTTGGAGATAAGGTATTTTTGAAGGTGTCTCCTTGGAAAAAGATCTTAAGGTTTGGTCGGAAAGGGAAATTGTGTCCTCGTTTCATTGGACCGTATGAAGTTTTGGAAAGAGTTGGACCAGTTGCTTATCGGCTTGCTTTGCCACCTGAGTTGGATAAGATCCATAATGTATTTCATGTTTCTATGTTGAGGAGATACAGGTCGGATCCATCTCATGTTTTGCCTATTGAATCTATCGAAGTGAGTCCAGACTTGACATTTGAAGAAGAACCAGTTGCTATCTTGGCATTTGATGTGAAAGAATTAAGAAATAAGAAAGTGCCTTTGGTGAAGGTTCTATGGAAGGAACATGGAAGAGAAGAGGCAACTTGGGAGAGTGAGCAATCTATGCGAGATCAATATCCTCAACTATTCCAGACTTGATATCAGGTAATTTCGAGGATGAAATTTCTTTTTAGAGGGGGAGAATTGTAATATCCCAATGTATGCCCTAGAAGTTTTAATACAATTGTTGTTTGATTTGAATTAATGTATATATGTTTTTGCAAAGGAAATGATTGTGTTAATGGAATGTATATGTTGTATATATGTTAATATATATAACATATACATTAGTCAAAAGGGATGGTCAATGGAAGAGGATATTTATGTGTGATATGTGAAATTACTTCAATGGGCATATAAGTGACAAAGGTTAAGTTAAATAGATGAGGGCATTTAGGTAATTGCTTGGCTAGAATTGCTTGGTGGAGATTTAAAGAAGAAAAGAAGTTGACTTGTGTTTATTTTCTTTTCTTTTCATTTGTGTGCCGGCTATCCAAGAAAAGAGAGAGCAAGAGAGGTGTTGTAAATGCTAGAATCAAATTGAAGGAAGAATCAAAGGATTAAGTTGGAGATTTGTGGAATTTCTTCAATTTAGGTAAGTACTTTCTTGTTTTCCTTTGTTATTATTGAAGTTGTGTTTGAGATGAGTTGTGATTTGTTGATATTATGAATTGGTGTGTTTGAGATGTGTTTATAAGTGTTGAAATGGATTGTAAGTTAAAAAGGTTAAATTGGTGTTGGTTTTGTTTGAAGATGGTAAGTTAAGTGGATGTTGATATTGAAAGAAGAAGATTGATGTTGGTTTAGGGTTTGATGTGGTAGTGATTGATTGTATGGTTGATATAGTGTTAATGTGAATATTGTGATGAATATGTGTTAATAACATTGATTATATCCATTTGAATGAGGTTAAGTTGTGTGTAATGTGTTCTTGATTCAATTAGAAGAGTTTTGGCTATGTTTAGGGTTTATTCATGAGAGACACGGCCAAACCTAAGAAGAGACACGGCCAAAACTAAATATTTTAGGGAGACACGGCCAAGTCTATGGAAATTTGGCCGTGTTGGATGATTTTTGGAGAAGACACGGCCGTGTCCCTTGCCCATGTTTGCTTCTGTTGCTTTTGGTTGAGAGACACGGCCACAAGCTTGGCCGTGTCCCTTGAGTGTGTTGGCTACTGTGATTTTTCCTTGCTCTTCTTACATGGTTGAGATTGAACTTACATTTGATAATGCATATCATACTATATGAACAAGGTTATGTATTATGCATTGTGAATCTTGTGAATGGTAATGTGTTATATGAATAATGTACTTTGAAATGTTATACCAATGATGCTATATGTATAATATGAATGGAGATATGAAATGATATGAAGCCATTGTGATTGGCTATGATGATTCCATTGAAAGAACATAAGGCATGTTTGCCTAATTGATGATGAGAATTATGAATGAAATAATAAGTGAATTGTGTGTCTAATGTGTTATTCATTTTCAGAGTTTTGTTATTGGTGGCATGCCTATTGGTAACATTCTCTTGAAGTTAGGTTGGATTTGATCCTTGAAGCCTAATTGAGATGTTACAACCCTTGAAGCTAGGTTGGGTTGGTTCTTGAAGCCAAGTTGGGTTGATACTTAGCATGCTTTGTTCCCCTTGAAGCTTGGTTGAACCTAATCCTTGAAGCCTAGTTGGGTTTATGATAATGATAAATGTGATAATAAAACCAAAGCATTAACTCTGAAAATTTAATGGCATATTAGAGTGTTTTGGGCCCATGCTTGTCTTTGTATATAATGTGATTCTTGAATGGTAAAATCAATGGAACTATGAAGATGTAATATGAATATTGTTATGACATTGAACATAGTATGATGTGGTAATGTGATGTGCTTCTATGTGTGTGGTTTATGAAATATAAAGGTGTGATGTTAGCTTTTCACTTATGATGTTAACTTTATAATTTAGATGTGTAACATTGCATTGCCTTAAAGTATAGTGTTGGTATATTTTGTACTACTAAGCCGATGGCTTAGCGCGATAGTGTTTGATCGCGCAGGTGACAGAGTTGAACCTGAGAGTTCTTCGAGACCGAGTGAGAGTAGACATTGAAGAGTTCATTTTGGGACTTAAAGATCAGAGAAGAGCTGCCAATCATGTATATATTCTATGTTTTGTAAACTTTGATTTATAACATATTTGTAATAACTTCCGCTGTGAATTGATAAACATTTTTATATATGGTGTCTTTTGGATTTCTTTAAAATGTTTGAGATTGATTTCATTTATTTACAAAAATATTTGTTGTGGCATTTACTATATTCAGTATACGTATATTATGATCGTTTAAGCATGCTTGGTACGTATACAGGATATAGGGGTGTTACATCATTACTTCATCTTCTTCGGGCTCGGACCAAGTCCACTTCTCCTTCTTGGATACAAGATCATCATCACTATCGCTTCAATCCCAAAACCCATTGAAAAAATTTTTTTTTTACTTCTTTACCCACCATAACTTGTTTAATTCCACCAAATACCTCTTCTTCTTTGGTTGCTTCTCCACCCACATCTTGAAAAAGAAGACATGACAAAATCCTCATGCAAACCTCCTCCAATCATGAAAGTTGCCGGCGGCGGTACCTTATTGAAATTTGGTAATGGGTTGTCTTTGGTGTTTGGCTTATTGGGCTCCGGTAGCTTCCCATTATCAATTAGATTTTGGATCTCATGTCTCAACCTTACACATCTATCCGTGTCGTGCCCTTGCATTTGGTGAAATTGACAAAATGCTTTAGTGTCGAAGTTAGGTGGGAGAGGGTTAGGCAAAGGATGAGGATTTAAGGGTTATAGCAATCCCTTTCTTTGAAGCTTATTGAGAACCCAAGATATCAGTTTTCCCAATTCCAAAAACTTTCTCCTTGTTCCTTGGCTAGTAGCGTTAACACCAACTGCCTTTTGCATGCTTTTGCTACCAGATTGATAGTTTCCTTTCTCGTTCCTTCTTGTTGAAAAATGGTTCTTCTCTCTTTCCCATTCTTCAATTTGCAAACCCGCTTGGAGAAGGTCTTTGAAGTCACAGATGAGTGTATGAGACATCCTCTCACGAAGACTAGGCAACACCCCTCTCACAATCATCCTTATTTGATCAGATTCATCGGGCCTCTTCTTGAGCAAAGCGGCCTTGTTTCTCCATCTCTTCACATAATCTACAAAATTCTCATTTGACCTTTGCCTAATGGACTCCACTTCCATTAAGGTAACTTCCATCTCAACATTATATCCATATTGTTGGATGAAGGCTTTGTAAAGCAGATGCCAACTCTTTTGTGTTCCATCATCTAAGGTATTGAACCAATTTTGGACAACAGGGTCTAATGAGAGCATGAAGTACCTTAGAGTTTGAGCCTTAGTAGCTCGGGCAGACTGCATGGCAGTGATATACTGCTTCACATGGAGATGAGGATTTCCGGTTCCATCAATCTTCATAAAATATGGCATCTTGAACTTGTACGATACTTCTTCATCTAGCTCAAATAATTTGTCAACTTCGGACATTTCTTCGATTTTTAGTTTCTTCTCAAATTTCTTTTCTAAGTCCACAATCATCTTTTCAACATCAGAAGTTTCGGTTTTCTCCATAGCTGATCTTTTAACAATCTTCGGTTCTTTCTTCTTGTCTTGAGCATCTTGGTAGTATTGAACCCAATCATCATCATCATCAATGATCACCTTTTCATCATAAAAAACCACTTCACCAACTTTAGTCTTCCCTTTGTCCTTTGGCTTCTTAGTGCTAGCAGATGCCTCGGTGTGATTTTCTAAAATTGCAGTCAATTGGTTCTTCATGGTCTCAGCTAGGGCCTCTTTTATTTCTTTCATCTTGGCATTGAGGCCATCATCCACCATTCTTTGAATTTGTTCGGGATCCATTGTTTTTGGGGAGCAAGTGATTGAGTCATTGCTAGATTCTTCGCTACCGACATAGGTCGAATTGTCGTAAGCTTTTGAACTATCGTAATCTAGGGTTGTGAGCCAGAAAGGATCAATAATATGAGATGCAAATGTATGCATGTATGCATATATGCACAAACAATTAACAAACAAGGACAAATAGGATGTTCCTTCCAACCTTATAACATAAACACACGAATGGCGAGTCTCTCTTCCTAGGTAATATGGTTAACAAAATATCAACATGGGGCATCTTGTTTTTGAATATTTCCCTCGGACATTTCAATCAATAGTTATATTATCAAAAAATGGAAATCAGTTTATAATAACTCCCATTAATTAGGTTTTAATCCATTCAACCAACTATAGTAGCTTTTATGCTATATTAGACTAAAACTAAGAGGTTTATTATAAATAGATTTCTCACTTGAAAAAGTAACTAGTGATTCATGCCAAAAAACAAGCCCATGATTAATAATTCTTAGTATAAACTAGGCTCGCAATTGATTTTTAGTATTTCATAATTGACCTAAGTAATTTGCAAGCTCTTTGTAAGAAAAGGATGAAAATAATTTTGTTTCTAAGCCCATTGTAAAAAGATTTTAGAAAAAATAGATTTTTGGGCTTTGTATTTGGGTTATGAGCAAAAGAATTTTTAACTTGTTTTGGACAAATTTTATGTCCAATGACCATTTTGAAAACATTTTGAAAATAGCTTTGGTCTTTTGAATTTGGTGAAAAATTTATTTTGAGCTTACAAATATACTTAGGTCATATTAGAAAAGAACAAACCAAATAAGCCATGATTTAAGCCAAGATAAATTAACCATAGTCAAACAACACGCATTTGGGGTAAAACCTAAGGAAAGTAACTAGGCCAATTACATGAGCTTTAGCCTTTGGGTTAAAAGGCTTAGGTTCCCATAGCAAGTATATACCAAACGGTACGAGGCTATGAGTGGTTATGCCATGCTTAATCTCCATACCTTGAGTGAAAGTATGGTATCCTTTACATAACACAACACGGATAACATGGGCGTCCTAACTCACACACATGATGCAATGGATAATATCATTATAAGAAAGAATAGAATAATAAAAAGACCAACGGAATCAACTTCTCTTATCCCCAGTGGAGTCACCACTGTGAGCGGGGATTTTCGCCCCCACTCCCAGTGGAATGGTTCTTGCGACTTCAGCATTGTTTAGGCTTGGGGCCTTAGAGAACACAGACCTAAATTCGGAGAAAATGGAGTCGCCACCCGAATGGGCAGAGAAAAAAGAAAGGGGTGGATGACTCGATTCCTAAGGAATCCCTAACCCCCTAATGGGTTCGGAAAGTTGGGTATGTGTGGGGAAGGCGAGAAATGGCCCAGCACCCCCACAACTCCCGGTTCATTGGAACCGGCCTCCTTTACAAGTCTTAATATTATAAAATTCTTAAATATAACAATATTATCCATATTACATTCAACAATTGAAATAAAGCATCATTATATTAAAAATCAAAGCAATGTCCAAATAAAGCATATAAATGGACACCCATCCGAAGATGGAAACATGCCCTTACATCATATATGTCTATGCTAAATAGGACACCCACCAAAAGGTAGAAACATGTCTTTACATTGGTCTAAAATAAAAGCAATTTAAATTACATAGAACTTAATTAATGAGGTACCCACAAAGTGGAAACATACCTCTTACAACATTTGGAAATCAAAATAAATCGATAAAAGTAAATAACCATTCATCATAAATAAATCATTCATCAAAGATTTTAAACATCAATCTAAATATAAAGTAAACATCCATCCATGATAAATTAAGTAAATCAAGTACTGAAATTAAATAAATCAAAGCATATAATAAACTACGTAATCAAATAAGGTAAGTAAAGATACAAATTGAAGTTTACCGTTTCTCATTTAAAACTCTTTAATTAATATTTAGGATTTTGGAATTTATTGGTTTAGGCTACTGTAAATTTTTAAGGGAATTGAAATGGATTAAGGTTTTATAATTTAATAGATTGATAAGGTTCTTTGATTAACCAAATTAGGGTTTGAGGGGTAAAATCATGAAATTAGGGTTTGGATATTAAAACATTAGGTTTATGATTTATGGTTACTGGATTATTATTTTAGATTTACTATATTTGGTTTGAATGCTTAGGTTTATAAGGTTTTAAGTTTTAAGGGTATTAGGGATTTAGAAAATTAGTGTTTAAGGTAGCTAGTTTGGGGTTACTGTCTTGGTTTTGAAGTTGAACTAGGGTTTTTAGTGTTTCAAAGAATGTTTTTGATTTTAGAATTTGGAAAAACAATTTATAGTTTTATTAAGCTTAACGTGATTTTTAGAAACAATAAAGTGAGTTTGATTTTGGATATTTAACAAAACATTTGGAATTTTGGAAAAGAATTAGAAGAAAACTAGTTTAAAGTTTTATGGTGTTTTTTGGAAATAAACAAAACGATTTAAGGTTTATAGAAATAGAAAAGATATTTTTTAGTGTTTTTGGAAAGAAAAGGATTCAATTTAGAGTTTTGAAAAATTGGAAAGCATATTAGGGTTTTGGTAAATTAATGAAATGGTTTAAGGTTTTGAAAAATTGGAAATTAGATTAGGGTTTTAAGATTTTGAAGAAACAGAAACAACAAATTTAAGATTTTTGGAAAACAAAGAAACGAATTAAGGTTTTTAGAATCAAAAGAAATAATTGGATGATTGAAGCTACTGTAAGCAAAAAAGAGATTAGTTATTCATACCTTCGTTTGTTGGTTCCACCAAAAAATTACTTTTTGGATGAACAAGAACAAAGGCAAGATGGATGCCTTTGTTGGATTGATTGCTTGCTTATTTCTCTCAAAAGTCCGATCTTTAATCTCCTAATTTTTCTTTATTCCTCGGTCCAAAGTTTTTCCTCTAAAAATTTCCTCCCCTTCTGTGTTGTTTTTTGTCTTATTTATAGAAAGTTTCGATGATTAATTCAACTTGTTTACGGAAACTAACATTAATTAAGAAAAGGAAACCGAAACCAAATAGAATTTAGTTTCGAAAAAATTTACGTTGGAAAAATTTCGCTGGCGAAAAAAAACTGCTGCGAAAAATTTTGCTGGTGAAAAAAATTGCTGCAGGAGCTACGGGCAAAAACTGGCGAGCTGGGCGGCCAGAGGCCATTTCTTCCAAACTTTTCGGCGACGAAAAAATTTGTCGCTAATTTTTATTTTTATTTATTTGTATATTATTATTATTATTTTATTTTTTATTAATTATAAAAACTAAATACTAAGACAAATATTAATCAATTAAGATAACACAAAAATTATTTTGGACTAATTAAAATATATTGGACCAGTCTGGGTAAAAAATTAAGGGTCTACACAGTCCCTCGTCCAAAGTCCTCTTGTTTTTTTCTCTCCCCTTAAAATACAGTTCGATCATTAAATCCCCCATTTTTCTATATCTTTTTAGTGTTATTTATAGGAAATTTTGGAAGCTTAATTCTGATTGTTTAAGGAAATTATCATTAATTAGGAAAAGGAAACCAAAACAAAATAGAATTTGGTTCGGAAAAAATTACGTCGAAAACATTTTGCTGGCAAAAACTACGACGAGCTACAAGCTTGCGAGCGCTGGCATGGAAAATTGCGGGTGAAGCCATTTCTTCCACAGGAGGTTCCTACAAGCGAAATGGCCCAAGGCCATTTTGTCTAATGGCTTTCGGCAATGAATTTTTTCGTCGCCGATTTATTTTTATTTTTTATTTATTTTTTAATATAATAATTTTTAAAAATTATAAAAAATAAATACTAAAATAAATATTATTTAATTAAGATAACACAAAAATTATTTTGAACTAATTAAAATATGTTGGACCGGACTGGGTCAAAAATTAAGGGTCTACAATATTGCTATTAGTGAAGGGGAGTTGACCATTTCTATTTTCATCTTTTTCTTCTTTCTTTTTGGATAGCCGGCCACCACCATCTTCATCAAGAGAAAGAGAGGTTTTGTTAATTCCTCACTCAAGATTGAAGGGTGTTTCAAGTGATCAAGTTGGAGTTCTAAGGATTTTCTTCACTTCTGGTAAGTTTTCAACTTGTTTCTTTGTATTCTTTTGGAGTTTATGTATTTGAGTTTGGTGAATGATTGTTGTAGATGTATGTATGGTTGATTTTGATATGTTTGAGGTTGTTTGGTCTAATTAACTTTGACTTTGGGGTTGGATTGAAGAAAATGTTAAGTTTGGTGAAGGAAACAAGTGTTGTGGATTGTGTATGTGTTGAGTTGTGAGATATGGTTGTGATTGTGTTTTGATGTTTGTAATTGAATTGTTTTAATTTTTACTCAAGTATTATATGGTATGTTGATGGTTTTAGTTGACTTTGTGTGGGGTTGATAAGGTTATAGAAAGAGGATTGTTGGATGTGGTGTTTTTGGTGTCGATTTTAGGTTTTTGGCCTGACACACCCATGAACATGGCCATGTCTTTGGGCGTGTCATTGGTTCTATTTCCAGTATGGTTGACACAAGCAGTGACATGCCCATGTCATTGAGCTTCTCATAGCTTTTGTGTTGGAGTAGTATTGCCACGTCCAGTGACACGCCCATGCCACTGAGCGTGTCATAGCTTCTGTGTTGAAAGAGGATTGACACGTGCAGTGACACGCCCATGTCACTAAGCATGTCAAAGCTTCTGTGTTGTGGGTTTAGGGAATGATCAGGGACACGCCCGTGTTGTTGAGCGTGTCATGTGTAGAGGTTGCCCTAGATAGTTCTTATCCTTATTTTCTTGTGTGTATCACTAAGTAAGTGTGTATAATCACATTTGGATTAGGTTTTGAAGAGATTTGAGGTAACCAATCCATGTGTTGAAGGATTCTTGGAAGAGGAGGTTGTTAGATTGGTGTTAGTTGCTCTTGGAGGTAAGTAAATAGCTTACATGATTGCATACATTTACATAACTTTGAGACTTAACACATTTGGTTGGAAAATGTGTTAAGTTACCTATTATATTGTTGATGTATGAGAATGGTGCTATGATTTGTATTATGTAAACTATGTGCAATATATTTTGATGATTCAAAATGTATGCTTAAGGTAATTTGCTATGTATACCCTAATGATGATATGTGAAGCCATTGGTGATAACTATAATGATGTAAATGAAATAGTTGGGCCATTGTGCCTAGATGATCATGAGAAAGTGAGAATAGATTTGACAATGAAATAATGAAATAATTGTGCCTAGTATGTTATTCAATTTTCAGAGTTTTGTTGTTGGTGTCATGCCTAAAAGTAACAATTGCTTGAAGCTAGGTTGGGCTTGGTTCTTGAAGCCAGGTTGGGTTGATGCTGAGCTCCCCTTGAAGCTTGGTTGGGCCTAGTCCTTAAAGCCTAGTTGGGATGTTACATATGAGATGTTTCTCATTGTGATAATGATTCGCCTACATGCTTGATAAATGTGATTATTGAACCAAAATAGTAACTCTGAAATTTGAATGGCATATTAGTTTCTTTTGGGCCCATGCTTGTCTTTGCTTTAAATGTGAATAATGAATGATAAAACAATTGAACAATATAATGAAATGTAGTGTTATGAAATATGATATCCTTGTGTATTGTTTATAATTCTTGAATGTTTGACATTGGCATTACATTTGAAGCATATTGTTATGATGGTTTGTGCCACAAGTCGTTGGCTTAGCGCGATTGCAATTCATCGCCCAGGTGACAGGGTAGATCCAGTTGAACCGGAGAGTTTAGCTAGACCGAGTCGAGTCTAGGCTTGTGATCCCTTGTGAAGTATTGATTATTGGACTTCAAGATTAGAGATGCACTGCCAGCATGTATAAATTTCATATTTTTGTACTTATTGAATTTGATGTATATATATGTATATTCTGTTGTATTTTTCGTTGCATATTAAACAAATGTTTTGGTTAAACTTTGGGTCTAATGAAGATATATATATATGTATATGTATTTTAACAAGGAATGTTTTACCTATTACTATTTATAATGATGATTTGATGTTAATGTTTTAAAGATTGGTTTGTTTTAAATAGACTGTGACATTCTTGTATCCAGTATACGTATATTATAGATGTGGGTGTATGTGGTGTACGTATATGGGGTACAGGGGTGTTACAATTGTTTTTGTATAAAAGCCTAGGTTTGAGGTTCTCAACCTAGGTGAATTGTAAGAAAAAGAAAATTTAGGTTTTTAAAATATGGTTTTTAAATAAGATACATGAATTGGCACTGGCAGGTTCTAATCTTTAATGAGGTAATTTCTACTGTGTTTACAGATATAGGTAGTGATGGCGTCTCAGTCACGTCAGTCCATAGAAGGTAGTGTTGAGAGTGTAGCTCCTGATGAGGGTAGAGAAGGAGCTAGGGTTGAGAGAGCTGATCCTGTGCCGGAGAGACCAGCTGCTGATTAATTCCGCCGATTTGGTTACTGCATATGGTAGACTTATTGAGGCAAGCTCCAGTTCAGCAACCGGCACCATAACCACAGCCGTAAGTACCGATGAGGCAGTACGATAAATTGAGGAAGTTTGGAGCTGAGGACTTCTTTGGTACTACAGATCCTGCAGTAGCTGAGTAGTGGTTGGATAGAGTTAGAGGGTATTCATCCAGCTACAAGCTACTCCTGAAGAAAAATTTGATTATGCTAGATCTCTTCTGCAGAGAGATGCATATGATTGGTGGAAGACAGTTCCACATGCTATGGATGATCCACCGAACTTTACTTATGGTGATTTTCTGCGGGAGTTTGAGCAGAAGAAGGAGAATAAAGATGCGAAGAAGATGGAGTTTCTAAATCTGAGACAAGATAACCGGACAGTGATAGATTATAAGATAGAGTTCATCCAATTGAGTCATTATGCCGGTGGGGTTATTTTAGATGAGATAGACCGGTGTAGGAGATTTGAGGAGGGGTTGAGACCCTCAATTATGTGTATTGTTGCTGGTTCCCGGTACTAAGATTTTTCTCAGTTGGTTGCAGTTGCCAGGAGTGTTTAGAGAGCACAGGGTATTGCAGCAGCTGCTACTAAGGAGGAGACTAGAGTTAGGAGACACCAGTTTGAGGTAGGGTCTTCATCTATAAAGAGAGGAAAATGAAGCTATTTTCTGAGAGTCATTAGGAGCCAGAGGCAGCCTGTAACAATCGTGATTTTGGAGAAATTAAATAAGTATTTGGAGATATAAATTGTATATACTCAATATATATATCTAGAGTATATATAACATATACATATGGTATATTAATAGTATATGTTGGATTAATACATTACATACTTAATATTTAATACACATATAAGGTACATTTGATGTGTATATAAGATACACATTACTTGTGCATATGTGTAATATTCTAAATTTTTGAAAAGTTTTAATTTTTGAAAATTTGATAAAATAAATTATAATTTAAATGGATAAATTAAATTAATAGTTTTAAATGAAAAATGAAGGGGTTTTAAATAAAAAGTCAAAGTAAAAGGGTATTTTGGTAATTAAAAGTCAACACTTTTTAAAAGAAAAGTCAAAGTAAAAGGGTATTTTGGTAATTAAAAGTCAACACTTTTTAAAAGAAAAGTCAAAGTAAAAGGGTATTTTGGTAATTAAATCTTAGAAATTTAAAATTAATAAAATAATTCAAAAATAAATTATTTTTGAATGGAAGAGGGAATTTAGGACTTTTAATTTATTAAATAAATAATTATTAAATTATTTTAATATATATATGGTTTAAAATTAAAGGGTGAAAGGAAAGAGAAATAAAAAAAAATAAAGTCTTCTTCTTCTTCTTTCCTTCAAGGTTGAATTTCATGGCTTCAAGAGAGGGATTTGCTTCTTCCATACTCCAAAAATTGAAGAGATTTTAAGGATGCAAGTGGAGTTTTAGAAGTTTATTCATCAATTGGTAAGCTTTCTTACCAAAATTTTAAATTCTATGGAAAATTGTGTTATGTAAATTTTGGAATTCTATAGTAGCATGATTTAATTGCTTAATTGGATATGAATGAAGTTGTTTTGATTGGTTATTAATGATTTTAAGGTTGGATTAAAGAAATGGTTGAGTTTGGGTAAGATTGGTGAAGAGAGAGAATTTAGGGTTATGAAATTTTTGGAGTTTTGAAATCATGGTTTTTAATTGTGTAAATTGATTCCAAATGAGTTGTTTTGATACATAAACAAGTATTTTAAAGTTAAATATTGGATTTGGTTGTATTTGGTTGGAGTTTGAGAATGGAAGTGGAGATTTAGGGCTTTGGAAAAGTGATTTTCCAAAGTGGTTGAATTGTGTGATTTTATTTGTTTAAGCATGTTGTTTAGTGTTAAAAGTGATGAATATAAGCTTGAAATGAGTAATGCATTGTGTTGGAATGGAAAACCTTCAATGGGGGAAGGTTATGCCATTTTTGAGATTTTGTGTATAAGAGTGCATTGTTATAATGTAAATGATTTAAATGTATTAAAATATGTTTTTAATGATATTAATAAACTTAAAACACTAATTTAAATGGCTTGATATGGTTTTTCAAAGTTAAAGTGAGGTGAAGCTTAATTTTGGAATTTGGTTTAGAGTGATGTTTAATTATGGTTTGATGTTGAGAATACCTTAGAATATGATATTAAATGATTATGTATGATCACATTTGGTATAGGCATTGAGGGAGGTTGATTTGCTTCATCCAAGTGGTGAAGGGCAATTTGTAAGGATAGGATTGGAGGTTGTATTAAGCTTATTTTGGGTTGCTAGCAGAGGTATGTACAAACTTTAAGTATAATGTTTATATTTGCATGACATTTGGACTTAACACATTTTGGTTGAAAAATGTGTTAAGCTACTTGTTTCATTGATTGAGTATGAATAATGTGCTATGACATTTGTAATGTCATATATGTGTTAAATGCATTGTGAAAAGCCATTGATAATGGCTAAATTGTATAAAGTGTGAAATATGCATATTATGTAAAAATACCCAAAGTAATTGGGTAATGTGTTGTGAATGCAAAAATGAGATATGTGGAATAATGAAATGAATTGATATTGATAAAAATGAGAAAAAATGACAAAAGTGAGAAAAATGAGGAAGATGTGAAAAATGAGAAAAATGAGAAAAAAAAATGAAAATAAGGCAATGAGCCTAGTTTGATTATGAGAAATAAAATGATAAATGAATTGTGAAAGTATTTGATAATGAGATAAATGAATTAATTGTGTGCCTAGTATGTTATTCAATTTTCAGAGTTCTGGGTTTGGCGGCATGCCTATGAATTGCTGGGCAGGTGAAAAGACCGAGTCGTAAGCCGAGCCCAGCTGATAAATGATAAATATGATGTTTTTGGGGTGAAAATACTAGGTCGTAAGCCTCAAAAACCGTAGCAGTCTAGCCGGGTTGAGGACCAAGATACTGGGGCCTAAGGGTCTGGCCGAGTTGAGGTCCAAGAGACTAGGGCTGTTACATTATCTATGGATATATATATTACCTACAAGCTAGACACATGGTGTCATTATAGACCAAAACAGTAACTCTGAAATTTGAATAGCATATTAGATCCTTTTTGGGTCCATGCTTGTCTTTGCTTTAATGTGAATTATGAATTGCGATACAATTGAGCAATATAATGTTATGAGTTGTGAGCATGAAATATTTGAAAAATATAAGAAAGTGAAATGATGTGACCTCTATATGCATTGTGCATTGGCATTACTTGACATTTTTATTATTATCAAAGTTTGTACCACTAGGCTTCGGCTTAGTGCGATTGTAATTCATCGCGCAAGTGTCATGGATGTTTTGGTAGAGCTGGAGAGTTTTATTAGACCTGGTCGGGTCTAGGTTTGTATTTATTGAACTTAAAGAGTTGTTTTGGGTACATCAAGATCAGAGCCAGTTGCCAGCATGTACATTTTTTTATATTATGTATGTTATGATATGTTTTTGAAGCATATATTGTAAATTGTAAAGAATGATTTGAATAATTTTGTTTAAGATGGGATTTTATATATAATGTTGATATATATATACCTATATATAAGTATTTTGAGAAAATATGGAGAAATTGAGAAGTATTGGTGAATTGATTTTATTTTAAGTGTTTGTTTTATGCAGGTTGTGTTTTGTTGAATTTTGGAAGCATTCAAATTACAAACAAAACTCTAGCAAATTTTTCCTAGATATTTTCATATAAAATATTTATTTTAGATCCCTATAACAAGTAAAGAATATTTATATACTATTTATTTTATATATTAGTATTTGAAATCTTAAAACAGAAATGTGAAAATTTTTATTAAATTGGTCTGTGATATTTTTATACCGTATATGCGTATTTTACATATTTTGAAAATATGTATTGTACGTATATAGGGTATAAGGGTGTTATATTTATTTTGGTATCAGAGCCTAGGTTTGAGATTCTCGACCTAGGTGGGATGATAGAGAGAGAAAATTGGAATAAAAAATGATTTTTTAATTGTAATGCATGCATTGACACTGGCAATTTATCTGATCCCTTAAGTGGCAATGTCCATTTGATATAATGGATATGAGTTGAGATGGTGTCTGGGTTGCATAGATCAGAGTGGCGCAGTGGATGTCCATTTGATATAATGGATATGAGTTGAGATGGTGTCTGGGTTGCATAGATTAGAGTGGCGCAGTGGAAACGTCATTCTAGAGATTATGGATTAAGAATTTTTGGAACTTTTATTTGAAATTTAAAATTTATAGCTGATTGAATTGATGAATAAGTGAAATTAGAAAAATAATCTAGGAAATAATTTAAGATATAAAACTAAAAATTTTGAGAAATGAGCATGATAGTTACAGAAAATTTTATAGATGTACTATAAAGTGATATTGTCTGAATTGTTGGACAAATCTAGAAATTTTGGATGAGTTTGAACATTTAATAGAAATTTTTTCTATATGTTAGAATCCAAATGTATAAAATTTTATAAATTTTAAAGATGGATCTCTAATTAAGAAAAATAGAAGAACACAGATTGTTGGAGAAATTTCAGCAACTCAGAATCTGTAGAAATTGAAAACAAATAAATCTAGAAACTATGGTAAACCAACCCAGAAAAATCTAAAGATTTACAGACAATATTATATGTATTCCTATAACATATGGTTGAAATTTCAAGAATTTCTATTAAGGTTTGGTACCTAAAAAAAATGGACAATCGGGTGCTGCCAGAGAAATTATTAAAGAGACAGATTCTCTAATTTTGGAAGATTTAATTTTTAAATATATTAAATCAACTTGAAAAAATCTAAAAGTTTAAATATAAGTTTATATATGTGTCAAGTGCACTTGGATAAAAGTTTACAAGCTTTTATAAAGAATTGGTAAGGAATATAAAAATTAAAAGTGAGATTGACATGAAAATGAGGAAGTCATGCAGTTTTATGTAAGTAATAAATTAATTTTATGAGATGAATGAAGAAAATTATAAAAATTTATATGCATATGGGTATAAGTATAGAAGGAATATGGAGTTTTTAATAATTTTCAACAAAGAATTCATAATTAAAATCAAAGAGTGAAATCATATATGATAGCGAATTATTTATTATGGAACAATGGTGCATAATTTAGGGTTGAGTGTGTAAAATTAAAGTATCTAACTGGATGATGTTAATTAGTGTAAGGAAATGAATTAGTGTTGTTTAAAAGTAAATGTTATGATCTTAAGATTGAGAATGTGATATGGGTGAGATTTGGTGAGGTTCATGTTGTTAGTTGCATTATATGAAATTTGAATTTTTGAAATGGGTTTTCATAATTGTGAAAGTGATGTGTTTTGATGTTATATTAATATAAAATAATGTTTATAAAGTTAGATCTTGAAAGTGAGATTAATAGAATGAAGTTTAAGTAAAATAGTAAATTGGAAATTTAGAGTTGTAAGGAAATTTCGAAGAGGATTGTTTAAATATTGATAGTTTAATTTTAATAAGCATGGGAGTAATTTTGAATGAGTAATGTTACTTATAAAAGTACTAACTAAAGTGTAATGTGGTTGATAATATAGAAATTTATTATAAAATAAAGGGAAATGATTAAACAAGTGAAAATGAGTTACTTTAGTTAATTGAATTGGAAATGATGAAAATGGATATGAAAGGTGTGATCAATGCAAAAAAACAAATGTGAGAGAGATATCACATTGGAAATGTGACTAAGATTTATGTGAAGTGTTAGAGAAAAAAAAATATAATAAGAAACTTATTTAAGAGATGGGCGATTGAATAAGGAAGATGTTAATTATGTTGTTGTCAGAGTGTGTATATATGTTGAATTGATGAATAACCTAAGTAATGTCAAAAGAATGAGAAATGATAATGTTCTCTGAAAGGTGATAAATGTTAACTTTGTATAGGTTGTATGTAAAAGAGGAATTGAGTATGATTGTATGATTTGTGTGATGAGGTTTTTTTTTCTATATGAACACAAATATGATATGTAAGAAAATGTGGAAAGTAAGTCACATTGTGATTATGACTTACGAAGGTGTATGTGGATGATTAAAAAAATGTTATCGAGTGTTTACTACCCTATACAAATACATGTCTGGTGATATTGAGAATGATATTGCATGTATTAATAGACCTAAGAGAGATTAGGTCTTGACCTGCGTAAAGTTAGGTCATGTGATGAATTGAGATTGAGAATGGACCCGAACAGAGCTGGACAGTGAAATTGTTATTTTAACAACTGAACTTCATGATTGTATAATGTTTTGGGCCTAAAGTATATGCGTATAAATAAGAGATTGTAAGGAAAAAGGAAAGTATAATGAAGAAAGTGTGGAAGTGAAAAAAAATGAATGAAAATTTTTATAAGAGATAGATTAGAAATGGAGTATTAAATGGAAATTGTGTAAATTAGCATATGAACGAATGTGTATATGTAAGAGATGTTAATGATAATATTGTTGAAACATGAGTTAGGCTAATGATGATCAAGTGATCAAGAGTAAATTGCTTTGAAACAGAGCTGAAACATGTTAACTTTTTGTGTATCAAATGATTAGAAAATGAATATGTGATTTTTGGATACGAACTTAACATTGTGATGGGAAATGTTTGAAGAAGAATGATAGAAGGGCAGTATTTATTTATAAGCCGTGGATGTGACCATTATTATGGCATGACCGTTGGATAGTTTTGGTGAGATTGATAGTTATGCTTCAAGAAATATGGTTAAGACTTATGGTTTGCATAGTTGTATCTTATAATTTTATACTAGAAATTTGTTTATAATTATAGAAAGTGTGGAAACAGAAGAGAATTGTAAAAATATGATGAGCTTTAAATGATGTATAACAAAAGTGATTTGTGTAAATAGGGTAACTATAAGAAATGTGAGAAAATGGTAAATGAAAGGAATTATGAAATGTGAGTAAGAGTTATAATAAATGTATTTGAAAGTGGTATAAAATGAATAAGTTGATGAAAATGATATGTAAAGTAAACGAGACTAGGGGAAGTGAATATTATCTGTAATGATGAATTCGAAGAGAATTAAAATTTGAGAATAAATTTGACCTAATAGAATTAGGTCATGAATTAAAAACAGATTAATGAATTTAAAATAGACAAAAGGTTGGTCATAATAGAATAAGGTTGTGATGGTCATATTGTGATAGTTAGATCAATTGATCCGAAATGTAATAAGTTTACAATTATTTATTGAAATTCAATGTGTGTAGTTGTATTAAGAATATGCAAGCTATATGATAACGTGTATAATACAGTGTTTTGATATGTATATGCATATGAAAGGAGCAAAGTTATATTAGTTTCAAATAATTATAAGAGAAAAGTGTTAGTTATAGTATAATTGGAATGAATTTTAATAAGACAATAAGATTTTATTGTTGTATAATGGTGATATTAAATTAATATGTGGTAATTGTATAAAGAGTGGGATCAAAGTGAAGATATGTAAAATTATTGTGTTAAGATAAAAGTTGTAATATCCCGAGATATACCTTAAAAGTTTTGGAGGAGTTGTTGTATTTGGATTTAATATATATGTGATGTATATGTATATGTCTAATTGTAATATCCCTAAGTGTGCCTAGAAGTTATGATAATATTGTTATTATTGAATTGAAGGTGTAAGTGATAAGTGGTAATTGTGTATGGTTTATTTGAATGCTAAAAGAAGTTAAGAGATAATGTATATGTGTAATTGGAAAGAAAAGCAATGTGTAGAGAGAAGTGTATATGTAGTGTATATGGTGATATATATGACATATAAGTTGGTCAAAGGGCTTGGTCAAGGGAAGAAGATATTTATATTGTTAAGTGTGAAATTACCAAAATGGGCAAGAGTTTGTAAAGGGAATTAAAATGTGCATGAGGGTAAGATAGTAAATTACTTTTGGAGGAGTATTTAATGAGTGTTGACTTTAGGGTTTCTTCATCATTTCTTCTTCTTCTTCCTTGTGTGGCCGGCTCACCTAAAGCAAAGGAAGACAAGAGAGCTAAGTGAGGGTTTGATGTTCTAAGCTTCAAAGTTGAGAGAAATTTCAAGTAAACAAGTTGGAATTTCAAGAATTTCATGATTTTGGGTAAGTTTGCTCTTGTTTACTCTTGTTATTTTTGAAGTTATGCTTGAGTTGAGTTGTGATTTGATGATGGTATGATTAAGTTGCTTATGGTGTGATTTTAAGTATTGATTTTGCTTGATAGATGAGAAGTTGGGTTGGTGTTGGTGATGGAAGAGTAAGAGTTGTGTTTAGTGAAATTGTTTCTGTTTTACAATTAGTAAAGGCTGTGATTTGTATGATTTTTAATTAATTATAGAAAAATGTTCTTGAAGTGAAATTTTGATATGTTGTGCCTCTATGAGTCTAGAATGACTGAAAAATATGTTGATTCGATTTTGGATAGGTTATGAGTTTAGAAAGATTATTTTTATTAGACCTGTTCCAGCAGGTACCTTAACTGAGACAGCTCTATTTCGGGATTTTTAATTAAATGTAGAAAAATCATATTCAATTGAATTTTGGATATGTTGTTGTTTGGTGAGTTTAGTATTTGAGAAAAATAATTTGGAACCACGTTGATTGAATTTGATTTATGGAATTCACAAAGTTTAGAACTGCTGCCAGGATGCAGGGCAATTGGGGCAGTCTGGTTAGGTGAACTATTTGACCAAGATTATGTGTTCAGTTTGATCTGAAATTTTAAAGGAATGATTTTAAGATACAAAAATAAATTCTTTAAAAATTTTAGAATTTTTAGTCAAGTAGATTATTTTATACAATTTTTCAAAATAAGGTTAAAATGGAGTCTAAAACCAGAATGTACTATTCATTTGGTCATTTTGCTAATATTCCTTTTGGATTAGGTTTTGGAAGGAAGTGAATTGCCCTAAGTTGAGAAGTAAAGAACTCTTGGGAGAAGAAGAGTTTAGAGTTGTGTGAAGTGCTATTGAGGTAAGTACAAAACCCTATTTGATTTCATATATTTATATGACTTTGAACCTTAAACCATTTGATTATAAATGTGTTAAGAAATCTATTATATCATTGATACCTATGAGTATATCAATAAGAGTATATGAAATGTGAGAGCATTCAATAATGTATATACTATGAAAGATGAAAGATGTGATGATATGATTGTATGATATGATGATATAATAATGCAATTGATTGTGTATACTTAAATGATGAATGATTATATGTGTAATAATAATGAGACATGAAATAGAGATTGAGATATAATGATGTATGAAGCTATTGTGATTGGCTATGATGATGTAAGTGATGATTGAGGCATGTTTGCCTAATTGATGCCATTGTGATTGGCTATGATGAGGTAAATGATGAATTGTTCCAATGTGATTTGAGATATGGTGCAAATCTATTGTGTAATGTGAAATGAATTAAGAAAGTGGAGACAAATGAACGAACTTATCTGCCTCCTGCGGAACCATGCGGACCCTGTGGATTGGGCAACCGAACTTGGACTACCGACCTGGTTGGGGGAAAGTTCGATTCATTCAGTGTTATACGTACCTATCTGCCTCCTGCGGAACCATGCGGACCCAGTGAATTGGGCAACCGAACTTGGACTACCGACCTGGTTGGGAGAAGGTTCGTTAATGATAGTTTTATACATGCCTATCTGCCTCCTGCGGACCCCTGGGATTGGCAGTGGCCTGAGGCCCAGTGGGCAACCGACCTGGTTGGGGAAAGGTTTGTATTTGCAGCTATGGTTGTTGGAAATAATGATGAACTTTGAATAACATATTAGTGTGTTTTGGGCCCGAGTCTGTCTTTGTTGTTAATATGATATACAAATGTTGAAATAAATAAATATTGAGATTTATGATTGGTGAATTGTGAATATAACAATGTTATGTAGTCTGATATGTAATGTGTATATTGTTTGTAAGTATTAGTGATGGATTGTGGTTGATGATAATGATTGCCTTTATTGGGAATATGATTTATGATTGGTGAATTGTGAATATAACAATGTTATGTAGTCTGATATGTAATGTGTATATTGTTTGTGAGTATTAGTGATGGATTGTGGTTGATGATAATGATTGCCTTTATTGGGAATATGATTTATGATTGGTGAACTATGATTTGTTGTAATGTTATAAGCATATAGATATAGTTTATGAGGTTGGTAGAAATTTATGTGGAATGCATTGGAAAAAAAAAAGAAAAACAGGTTAAGAGAATGATAAAACATGATGCTAAAAATATGAGGTATGTTTATTTTGCAATGTATATTTTGTTTTTAATATTTATTTGTATTACTAACCTTTTGGGCTTAGCGTGGTTATATTAATCGCGCAGGTAAAAAGGTGATGGATTTGGAGTTAAACCATTATGTCTTAAAAAGGGCAGGTGTAGCTCGAGACCAACTAGAAGATGGTGCATGCATGTATAAGTTAATATATATATTGCATTTTTTTTATAAGAATGTATTCATATGTATCAATAAATCTTTGGAAGAGACAATGTAACTATTATATATATACATGTTATTATCAAAAGGATAGTGATCTTGTAAATCATTTTATATAATAAAATGTACTATTGTTTTAGAAGTAAAGTAAAGATTTTTAATTGTAATAACTAGTGGCATCCTTATACTCTATATACTTACTTTGCGTATACAAAGTATATGTATGGTACTTATATAGAGTATCGGGGTGTTACAAATATTTTGGTATCAGAGCTTAGGTTCGAGATTCTCGGCCTAAGTAAATTTAAAAGAAAAGTTTTAAAAAGAAAAATGATGATAAACGAAAATGAAAAGAATGAAAATTTTGATACATGCATATGCATTAACATCTAGGTTGGTCTCGAAGGTGGTATTATATGAATTAAAATGTATTTAGATTATATGAGATGGAAAAATGTATGTAAGTTTAATTGATAAATTAAAGAATGGAAGTTTACTTGAGGAAAGAAAATTGTGAAATGTTGACAATTGAAATGTGATTATAATATAAAGAAATGATTAGAAGAATAAAGTTGAGAATGAGTTAAAAACAAAATCAAGATTAATGTATGTAATCTTTCCTCTACAATTTGAGTCTCTTTCTAATAAACCTTATGTTTGGATTACTAGAAAGAAGAAACATTGTTGGATGGGTAATATGAATAGATATGTTGTTAAGTGAAGAAAGTATGGTGAGATATTAAGTGAGTTGGTGGGTATAGACAAAGTCTGACCATTTAAGGTTTTAATATGTAAAGTTAAAGTTGTTAAAAGAAAAAGAGATGAGATTGGTTAAATAAGAAGATATAATGGTGTTGTTTGCATTGTTGTTTAGAATGCAAACATTGTAATTTTAATGTTAGAAATGTGATATGCTTGAGTGTTGTTCAAGCTCATATTAATGGTGGTAAGATGTGATAATGGGATTTTTGAAATGAGCTTTAATATTTGTGGAAAGGATATACTTTGATGTTGTTTTGTGGTATGTATATATAAGATGATTTTTTTTAAGTTGATATTAAGAAAACAAGATGAGTTCATGGAAGTTTAAATATAGTAGTAAGATGAGAGTTTTTAATGTTAATGGAGTTTGGATAAAGACTATGTAAACATCGATAGTTTAATGTAAATAAAACCTATGAGTTATGTGGAATGAATGTTATTGGATATAAAATTATTATGAATTGGGTAATGTGATTGATAATATGAGAATGATTACGCTTGCATTAACAGACTTGTGCAAAGCTAAGTCATGTAATAAGATTGATAGTGAGAATTGGATTGAGCAATGTTGGTTCAAGAAATTAAGGTTTGTAAGAACTAAACTTGGAAAGTGTATAGAGGTTATTGGGCTCAATGTGTATATGATTGGATGTAATATACATATGTATAAATATGTGAGTGATATATATATATGTTGAAGGGTAAGCAAATGGATGTAAAGATGGTATACTAAATGTATTTAAAAAATAAATGTGAAAGAGGTGTCACCTTAGTAATGTGACTAAGATTTTATGAAATATGATTATAGTTAGAATGTATATATGTGTGGAATAGATAAATAACTTAAGCCATGTAAAAAAAAAAAAAGGATAAGAATGATGTTGTGCAATGAGAAGAAATAAATGTAAAATACTTGAGTTGTTTTGGAAAACAGTCCCGGATTGGATGCCACGACCGTGGCTCTTGAAGGCCACGACCGTGGGGACTTAAATGTTGATATAACTTGTAATTTGTGATCTAAAGGCTTAAAAATGAGACTAATATATGAATGTATTATATGTTGTGATGTGCATAAGGTGAGTTTGTTGAGGCATCAATGTCATTGAGTAATGAATTGCATAGGAAATGAGAAATGTAATGAAATGATTATAACACTGGAGCAATTACATAAAATGAATATGGTTTGAGAAGCTATGAAGAGTAAGTACAAACTACATTATTGCATATATTCATATAATGTTGAGATTGAATATACATTAAATGATATCGATGATGCATAAGAATAAGGTTATGTTGTGCGTAATGTGAATATTGATGATATACATGAATACTTTTATGATAAATTGATTGATGTGATTTGAGACATGATAATAATATAAATAACATGAATGAAGCATATTTGCTTATACGATGATGAAATGAGAATTTATTTGGGAAATATTGGACAATAATATGGTTATAGGTTCAAAGTATGTGTATGAGGAAATGTTTTATGTATACATGTATAGTAAGAGATTGTAATGGAAAAAGAAAATATAATGTATGAAATTTCGAGAGGAGATAAATTGGAAAATAGAGTAATGAACGAACTTGTGTAAAAATTGTATATGATCAAATGTTGTGCATAGGAGATGTTAAAGATAATATATTTGAATATGAATTAGGCTATTAATGATCAAGTAATCAAGAACAAATTGTTTTGAAGTGAAGTTGGAATGTGCTAAGTCTTGATGTAGTCAAAGTTTGGAGAATGGATATATAATCCTTATGATCCAACTTAGTAGTGTAATTGAAAAGTTTGGAAACAGAATAATTAAGGAATAGTATTGATCTATAAGTTACAAATGTGACCATTAAGCTCCTATGGCCATATGATTTGTTTAATGTGTGTGGTCGGTTAGCTTTGTTATCCACAGAATTTAGATTGAAAAGATTTGATTATAGCACAATTATGGTAAAACAGATAATTATGTTTCTAGTAACATGGTTGAAAGTTATGATTGGTAAATGTGTATCTTATAACTTTTGTGTTAACAATTTGGTTATAATTTTGAAAAGTAAAGAAAGGAAAGAGAATTGTGATAATATTTTGAGTTATGATTAATGTAATAAAAAGGCAATTATGGTAATTATAGTAATGTTATAAAAAGGTGAAGAGATGGTAAATGGGAGAAAGTGTAACTTGTGATTGAAAGTTATATTGAATATGTTTGTGGTATGAAGTGAATAAGTGGATGGTTTTAAAGTTTAAATGAGTGAATTATGAGTAATACATATGGTACGAGATAATCATGTGAATTTGGTGGAAATTGTACTAAGATAATAGAAGATAAATTATGTGTATATTGAAAGATAATTGGAAATGATTTGTTATTAATGATCATAGTTTCAAAAAGTTGAATATGGAGTTAAAGGAATTAGAAGGTGGAAATAAGTTGGATCTAATGGAATTAAGTTATATATATTGTGAAATCCAATGATAAATTTAAATAAGTTAATTGTTGGTTTGAATCAAACCAGATTGAATGTGGTATATTGTGACAAATTGATCGAATGATCTAGATTTCACTAAGATGGTGAATCAATATTGAGATTTAAAATGTCCAGTGGCATTGGGAGTATATAATTTAATGATAATGTATATGATGTAATATCTTGATAGATAAATGGACATGAATGAATTGAATTATATCAATTGTAAATAGTGATTAAAGGGGAAAAGTTGATTATTTGTAAGTTAAGTTCAAAAGTATTGTGTTAACATTTATGTTAAGTGAGAAGTAAGATAAAGAGGAATTCAGTGTATGATAAATAAGAATATTATTATCGATTAAGGTTTGACAAAATGTCTATTTTGAGAATAATTGTAATGACGGGATGATCAATATTAAGATATAAATCAATGATTTTTTTTAGTGTAAGTTAAGAGAATAGTTATAAAGAGATGAAGTGGTAAAGTATTTGAATGTAATAATGGGACGAAGATGATTGGATTCTTGTATATAGATAAGTTATTTGGGATTGTAATGAGTTATTTTGAATATTGGATAAAAATGTAATAAGATATATATATTATGACAAGTTATGGAATTGAAAATGATGATTGATTCTAGTAGGAAGAATACACATTATGTGAGTTGATGAAACCAGCATATAAGAATACTATTCATCTTATATGAAGATTTAAGATGGTGTATTGTTAAGAATGGAGTGTTATTGAACTGGATAATTTCGAGGACGAAATTATTTTAGGGGGAGAGAATTGTAATATCCCGAGATATACCTTAAAAGTTTTGGAGGAGTTGTTGTATTTGGATTTAATATATATGTGATGTATATGTATATGTCTAATTGTAATATCCCTAAGTGTGCCTAGAAGTTATGATAATATTGTTATTATTGAATTGAAGGTGTAAGTGATAAGTGGTAATTGTGTATGGTTTATTTGAATGCTAAAAGAAGTTAAGAGATAATGTATATGTGTAATTGGAAAGAAAAGCAATGTGTAGAGAGAAGTGTGTATGTAGTGTATATGGTGATATATATGACATATAAGTTGGTCAAAGGGCTTGGTCAAGGGAAGAAGATATTTATATTGTTAAGTGTGAAATTACCAAAATGGGGTTTCTTCATCATTTCTTCTTCTTCTTCCTTGTGTGGCCGGCTCACCTAAAGCAAAGGAAGACAAGAGAGCTAAGTGAGGGTTTGATGTTCTAAGCTTCAAAGTTGAGAGAAATTTCAAGTAAACAAGTTGGAATTTCAAGAATTTCATGATTTTGGGTAAGTTTGCTCTTGTTTACTCTTGTTATTTTTGAAGTTATGCTTGAGTTGAGTTGTGATTTGATGATGGTATGATTAAGTTGCTTATGGTGTGATTTTATGTATTGATTTTGCTTGATAGATGAGAAGTTGGGTTGGTGTTGGTGATGGAAGAGTAAGAGTTGTGTTTAGTGAAATTGTTTCTGTTTTACAATTAGTAAAGGCTGTGATTTGTATGATTTTTAATTAATTATAGAAAAATGTTCTTGAAGTGAATTTTTGATATGTTGTGCCTCTATGAGTCTAGAATGACTTAAAAATATGTTGATTCGATTTTGGATAGGTTATGAGTTTAGAAAGATTATTTTTATTAGACCTGTTCCAGCAGGTACCTTAACTGAGACAGCTCTATTTCGGGATTTTTAATTAAATGTAGAAAAATCATATTCAATTGAATTTTGGATATGTTGTTGTTTGGTGAGTTTAGTATTTGAGAAAAATAATTTGGAACCACGTTGATTGAATTTGATTTATGGAATTCACAAAGTTTAGAACTGCTGCCAGGATGCAGGGCAATTGGGGCAGTCTGGTTAGGTGAACTATTTGACCAAGATTTTGTGTTCAGTTTGATCTGAAATTTTAAAGGAATGATTTTAAGATACAAAACTAAATTCTGTAAAAATTTTAGAATTTTTAGTCAAGTAGATTATTTTATAAAATTTTTCAAAATAAGGTTAAAATGGAGTCTAAAACCAGAATGTACTATTCATTTGGTCATTTTGCTAATATTCCTTTTGGATTAGGTTTTGGAAGGAAGTGAATTGCCCTAAGTTGAGAAGTAAAGAACTCTTGGGAGAAGAAGAGTTTAGAGTTGTGTGAAGTGCTATTGAGGTAAGTACAAAACCCTATTTGATTTCATATATTTATATGACTTTGAACCTTAAACCATTTGATTATAAATGTGTTAAGAAATCTATTATATCATTGATACCTATGAGTATATCAATAAGAGTATATGAAATGTGAGAGCATTCAATAATGTATATACTATGAAAGATGAAAGATGTGATGATATGATTGTATGATATGATGATATAATAATGCAATTGATTGTGTATACTTAAATGATGAATGATTATATATGTAATGATAATGAGACATGAAATAGAGATTGAGATATAATGATGTATGAAGCTATTGTGATTGGCTATGATGATGTAAGTGATGATTGAGGCATGTTTGCCTAATTGATGCCATTGTGATTGGCTATGATGAGGTAAATGATGAATTGTTCCAATGTGATTTGAGATATGGTGCAAATCTATTGTGTAATGTGAAATGAATTAAGAAAGTGGAGACAAATGAACGAACTTATCTGCCTCCTGCGGAACCATGCGGACCCTGTGGATTGGGCAACCGAACTTGGACTACCGACCTGGTTGGGGGAAAGTTCGATTCATTCAGTGTTATACGTACCTATCTGCCTCCTGCGGAACCATGCGGACCCAGTGAATTGGGCAACCGAACTTGGACTACCGACCTGGTTGGGAGAAGGTTCGTTAATGATAGTTTTATACATGCCTATCTGCCTCCTGCGGACCCCTGGGATTGGCAGTGGCCTGAGGCCCAGTGGGCAACCGACCTGGTTGGGGAAAGGTTTGTATTTGCAGCTACGGTTGTTGGAAATAATGATGAACTTTGAATAACATATTAGTGTGTTTTGGGCCCGAGTCTGTCTTTGTTGTTAATATGATATACAAATGTTGAAATAAATAAATATTGAGATTTATGATTGGTGAATTGTGAATATAACAATGTTATGTAGTCTGATATGTAATGTGTATATTATTTGTAAGTATTAGTGATGGATTGTGGTTGATGATAATGATTGCCTTTATTGGGAATATGATTTATGATTGGTGAATTGTGAATATAACAATGTTATGTAGTCTGATATGTAATGTGTATATTGTTTGTGAGTATTAGTGATGGATTGTGGTTGATGATAATGATTGCCTTTATTGGGAATATGATTTATGATTGGTGAACTATGATTTGTTGTAATGTTATAAGCATATATATATAGTTTATGAGGTTGGTAGAAATTTATGTGGAATGCATTGGAAAAAAAAAAGAAAAACAGGTTAAGAGAATGATAAAACATGATGCTAAAAATATGAGGTATGTTTATTTTGCAATGTATATTTTGTTTTTAATATTTATTTGTATTACTAAGCTTTTGGGCTTAGCGTGGTTATATTAATCGCGCAGGTAAAAAGGTGATGGATTTGGAGTTAAACCATTATGTCTTGAAAAGGGCAGGTGTAGCTCGAGACCAACTAGAAGATGGTGCATGCATGTATAAGTTAATATATATATTGCATTTTTTTTATAAGAATGTATTCATATGTATCAATAAATCTTTGGAAGAGACAATGTAACTATTATATATATACATGTTATTATCAAAAGGATAGTGATCTTGTAAATCATTTTATATAATAAAATGTACTATTGTTTTAGAAGTTAAGTAAAGATTTTTAATTGTAATAACTAGTGGCATCCTTATACTCTATATACTTACTTTGCGTATACAAAGTATATGTATGGTACTTATATAGAGTATCGGGGTGTAATGTTTATACTTACTTTGAGTATAATGTTTATATTTGCATGACATTTGGACTTAACACATTTTGGTTGAAAAATGTGTTAAGCTACTTGTTTCATTGATTGAGTATGAATAATGTGCTATGACATTTGTAATGTCATATATGACTTAAATGCATTGTGAAAAGCCATTGATAATGGCTAAATTGTGTAAAGTGTGAAATATGCATATTATGTAAAAATACCCAAAGTAATTGGGTAATGTGTTGTGAATGCAAAAATGAGATATGTGGAATAATGAAATGAATTGTTATTGATAAAAATGAGAAAAAAATGAGAAAAATGAGAAAAATGAGAAAGATGTGAAAAATGAGAAAAATGAGAAAAAAAAATGAATATAAGGGAATGAGCCTAGTTTGATTATGAGAAATAAAATGATAAATGAATTGTGAAAGTATTTGATAATGAGATAAATGAATTAATTGTGTGCCTAGTATGTTATTCAATTTTCAGAGTTCTGGATTTGGCGGCATGCCTATGAATAATGTGCTATGACATTTGTAATGTCATATATGTGTTAAATGCATTGTGAAAAGCCATTGATAATGGCTAAATTGTGTAAAGTGTGAAATATGCATATTATGTAAAAATACCTAAAGTAATTGGGTAATGTGTTGTGAATGCAAAAATGAGATATGTGGAATAATGAAATGAATTGACATTGATAAAAAAAATGAGAAAAATGAGAAAAGTGAGAAAAATGAGAAAGATGTGAAAAATGAGAAAAATGAGAAAAAAATGTGAAAATAAGGGAATGAGCCTAGTTTGATTATGAGAAATAAAATGATAAATGAATTGTGAAAGTATTTGATAATGAGATAAATGAATTAATTGTGTGCCTAGTATGTTATTCAATTTTCAGAGTTTTGGGTTTGGCGGCATGCCTATGAATTGCTGGGCAGGTGAAAAGACCAGGTCGTAAGCCGAGCCCAACTGATAAATGATAAATATGATGTTTTTGGGGTGAAAAGACTGGGTCATAAGCCTCAAAAACCATAGCAGTCTAGCCGAGTTGAGAACCAAGATACTGGAGCCTAAGGGTCTAGTCGGGTTGAGGTCCAAGAGACTAGGGGCTGTTACATTATCCATGGATATATATATTGCCTACGGGCTAGACACATGGTGTCATTATGGACCAAAACAGTAACTCTGAAATTTGAATAGCATATTAGATCCTTTTTGGGCCCATGCTTGTCTTTGCTTTAATGTGAATTATGAATTGTGACACAATTGAGCAATATATTGTTATGAGTTGTGAGCATGAAATATTTGAAAAATATAAGAAACTGAAATGATGTGACCTCTATATGCATTGTGCATTGGCATTACTTTACATTTTTATTATTATCAAAGTTTGTACCACTAGGCTTCGGCTTAGCGCGATTGTAATTCGTCGCGCAGGTGTCATGGACGTTTTGCTAGAGCCGGAGAGTTTTACTAGACCTGGTCGGGTCTATGTTTGTATTTATTGAGCTTGAAGAGTTGTTTTGGGTACATCAAGATCAGAGCCAGTTGCCAGCATATACATTTTTGATATTATGTATGTTATGATATGTTTTTGAAGCATATATTGTAAATTGTAAAGAATGATTTGAATAATTTTGTTTAAGATGGAATTTTATATATAATGCTAATATATATATACCTATATATAAGTTTTTTGAGAAAATATGGAGAAATTGAGAAGTGTTGGTGAATTGATTTTATTTGGAGTGTTTGTTTTATGCAGGTTGTGTTTTGTTCACTTTTGAAAATGTTCACATTACAAACAAAACTCTGGCAAATTTTTCCTAGATATTTTCATATAAAATATTTATTTTGGATCCCTATAACAAGCAAAGAATATTTATATACTATTTATTTTATATATTAGTATTATAAATCTTAAAACAGAAATGTGAAAATTTTTATTAAATCGGTCTATGACATTTTTATACCGTATATGCATATTTTACATATGCTAAAAATATGTATTGTACGTATATAGGGTATAAGGGTGCTACACAGCCTGGTAGGTCAGTTTAGTATCAGAGGCAGAGATCGAGACCTACAATTTCTATAGCTAGTGCTCCGAATCTAGTGGTTCATAGGTCTACTCCACCTACAAGTGTCCATTATGGTAGGGCACATGGGGGTGCTTGCTGAAAGATAGGTGGACTAGGAGTGTGTTTTAGATGTGGGTCACCGGATCATTTCATCAAAGATTGCCCTGAGCTACTGGAAGATAGACAGACTGATACTGCAGCTTCTCGACCCAGTGTCAACAGAGGAGGTCGAGGAGGCAGAGGTTTTAGTAGAGGTGGTCAACCCAGGATTAGTCAGAGAGGAGGCTCTACATCTGGAGGTAGTAAGACAGATGAGGCCAGGCCATCTCAGCGAGTGTATGTGATGCAGAGGTAGTCGGATGCTTCAACCATTATTGCGGGTACATTTTCTTTATTTGGCATTTCAGTTCATGCTCTAATTGATACAGGATCTACGCATTCATTTATAAGTGCATCTATTTTGCCTGTGTCTGAATTGCATTAAGAGTCCTAGGATTTGATGTCTTGGTTACAAATCCTTTAGGGCATAGTGTGGTAGTTAGTAAGGTGCATCGTGATAGTTCAGTTGTGGTACAGGATGAGGAGTTTTTGGGTGATTTGATTGAAATGCCTTTTAAAGACTATGATTTGATCTTAGGCATGGATTGGTTGTTTAAGCATGGGGCTATGGTAGACTGTCAAAAGAAGTGTGTTACCCTGAGAACCGATGATGGTAGAAATGTGATGGTATCTAGTGAGCAGAGACAACTTGCATCTATGTTTGTTTCAGCTGTTGCAGCTAGGAGGTTGATTCAGAAAGGATGTGAAGCTTATCTTACTCATGTTGTGGATACCAGAGTAGTGGGTTCTCAACTTGATAGTATACCCACAGTTGTTGAATTCCCGGATATTTTTCCTAAGGAGTTGCCAGGGATGCCCCCTAAGAGAGAGGTTGAGTTTAGTATTGATTTGTTGCCTAGTACCACTCTCATCTCTATTACTCCTTATCGAATGGCACCTGCTGAGATGAGAGAATTGAAGGTGCAGTTGCAGGAGTTGTTGGATAAAGGGTTTATTTTCCCTAGTGTATCTCTGTGGGGAGCACCTGTTTTTATTGTGAAGAAGAAGGATGGTACTTTGAGACTGTGCATTGATTATAGACAGTTGAATAAGGTGACCATTAAGAATAAGTATCTTTTTCCTAGGATAGATGGTCTCTTTGATCAATTGAAGGGAGCAGCAATTTTCTCTAAGATTGATTTGAGATCAGGGTACCATCAGTTAAGAGTTAGAGCTGAAGATGTATCCAAGACAACTTTCCGCACAAGTTATGGGCATTATGAGTTCTTGGTGATGTCGTTTGGGTTGATGAATGCACCAACAGCTTTATGGATTTGATGAATAGGGTGTTTAGACCCTATCTAGATCAGTTTTGGGTGGTCTTTATCGATGATATTTTGGTGTATTGGCATAATGAGGAGGATCATGATAAGCACTTACGGATTGTATTGCACACCTTGAGAAAGAAGCAGTTGTATGCTAAGTTGTCTAAGTGCGAGTTTTGGCTTCATCAAGTGACTTTTCTCAGTCATATGGTTTCAGCAGATGGTATTAGAGTTGATCCGAGTAAAGTTGATGCCATTTTGAATTGGATTCCACCAAAGATAGTGTAGACCCTTAATTTTTGACCCAATCCGGTCCAATATATTTTATTTAGTCTAAAATGATTTTTGTTGTCTAATTGGTCCAAAATAATTTTTATTAAATAATTTTTTGCTTTAATATCTAATTTTTATTAATAAAAAATAGAAATAAACAAATAAAAGTCAAAAAATAAAAATAAAAATAAAAATCGGAGTCGGAAAAATCGGCGACGAAAAAATCATCGCGCGGGCCTATGGGCATTTCGCCCGCAGAAAATTCCTGCGGGTGAAATCACTGTGCTATTTTGCACGCAGAAATTTTCTGCCTGCGAAATAGCTTACGGGCCCGCTCCGCGCGCGCTGCGGCAGATTTTTTCGCCAGCGCAGTTTTTCCGCAGCAGTTTTTTTTCGGCAGCGCAAATTTTCCGACGCAAATTTTTCAAAACCTAATCCAATTAGGTTTTGGTTTCTTTTTTTTTATTAATATTACTTGCCTTAGCTAATTAGGATTAAACTACATCAAACCCTTATAAACAAGGACCAAAGGCAACCAAATTAAGGGAGGAAAATTTTTGGCAGTAGCCTTGAAAATGGAAAACCAAATCAGTGAAGGAAAAGTAATAAATTCAATTCAATTGATTTTTAAAGGAGGAGAGGCATGATTTAAAGGATTCAAAGGCAAAAAGGCTTTTCGTTGGAGCTTGTTCATCCAAGAAGAGTTATTTTTGGAGAATCAACAAAAGGAGGTATGTTAAATTCTTTTTTGATTTATCTTTTCACAGTAGCAAATCTATGAAATTTAGGTTCTTTAAATCAAAAACCTTAGAGCTTTAATTTAGTTTTTCCAAGGTTAAAACACTAATACGTTACTTTATTTTCCAAAAAGACTTAAAATTGTTATTTTTACTTCTTAAAAATCCTAAAACTCTAATTGAACATATTTTTCAACAAAAGTAAGATTTAAATTCGGTTTCTTTTAAAATTTTAAAGTAGGTTCTATTTCATTAAAAAAGCCTTAAAAAAATCTTTTCTACTTATAAAAACTTTAATTTGTTTATTTAAATTCATAAAACTTCATGAAATTAACAAATTGATTTCCAAATTCCCAAAATTAATTCACCACCCGTGACCCTAATTCTAAATCCTAAAATCCAAAATTCAACTTTTAAACCTAAAATAATGAACCCTAATCCTTTTAAAATCTTAAACCCTAATTTTTATGAACCCTAATCCTTTTAAAACATTAAAAAACATAAAAACATAAAAACATAAATTTTACACAGTAGCTTAGAAACCCAATAACCAAAAATCACAAATCAAAGTATTTTAAAGTGTCTAAAACCCTAGTTTCATGATTTCACTATTCAAACCTTAATTTTGTTAATCAAAGAGTCTTACCAACCTTTTAAAACATAAAACCCTAATCTATTTTAATTTCATAAAAAGTCACAGTAGCTATAATTGAACTTTTATTTGCTTTATTCAATTCCATACTTGATTATACTTTGATTTATCTCTTATGCTTTAATTTATTTAATTTCAATACTTTATTTATTTATTTTATCATGGATGGATGTTTATTTTATATTTTGATTAATAGCTTTGAATGAATGATTTATTTATGATGAATGATTATTTACTTTTATCAATTAATTTAGATTTCTAAAAGTTGTAAGAGGTATGTTTCCACTTGATGGGTACCTCATTAGTTAAACAACATGTAATTTAATTTGCTTTTCTATTTTAGAACCTATGTAAAGGGCATGTGTCTACCTTTTGGTGGGTGTCCTATTTAGGCATGTGATGTAAGGACATGTTTCCATCCTTGGATGGGTGTCCATTTATTTGCTTTGTTTGGACATTGCTTTGATTTTAATATAATGATGCTTTCTTTTAATTATTGTGTGTAATATGGATAATATTGTTATATTTAAGAATTTTATAATATTAAGACCTGTAAAGGAGGTCGGTTCCAATAAACCGGGCGTTGTGGGGGGTGCTGGGCCATTTCTCACCTTCCCCACATGTACCCAACTTTCTGAACCCATTAGGGGGTTGGGGATTTCTTAGGAATCGAGTCATCCACCCCTTTCTTTTTCCCGGCCCGTCCGGGTGGTGACTCCATTTTTCTCCGGACTTAGGTCCGTGTTCTCTAAGGCCCCGAGCCTAAACAGTGCCGAAGTCACAAGAACCATTCCACCGGGAGTGGGGGTAAAAATCCCCGTTCATAGTGTCGACTCCACTGGGGATAAGAGAAGTTGATTCCGTTGGTCTTTATATTATTCTATTCTTTCTTATAATGATATTATCCATTGCATCATCTTAGATTGCATCGTGTACTTGAGTTAGGACGCCCGTGTTACCCGTGTTATGTTATGTAAGGAATACCATGCTTTCACTCAAGGTATGGAGATCGAGCATGGAATAATAAAATCCAAAAGACCAAAACTATTTTCAAAATTTTTTAAGATGGTCTTTGGACATAAGACTTTTTCTAAAACAAATCAAAGATTCTTTGGCCCATGGCCCAAATACTAAGCCCAAAATCCATTTTTCTAAATCTTTTACAATGGGCTTAGAAACAAAACTATTTTCACCCAACTTTTTCTTGCAAAGAGCTTGCAAAAATATTTAGGCCAATTATGAAATACCAAAAATCAATTGTGGGCCTAGTTTACACTAAGAATAAATTAACCATGGGCTTGTTTTTGGCATGAACCATTAGTTACTCTTTTCAAGTGAGAAATCTGTTTATAATAAACCTCTTAATTTCTTTTAATCCAACATAGCATAAAAGCTACTATAGTTGGTTGAATGGATTAAAACCTAATTAATGGGAATTACTATGAATGGATTTCCATTTTCGGGAATATAACTATTGGTTGAAATGTCCGAGGGAATTATTCGAAAGCAAGATACCCCATGTTGGTATTTTGTTAACCATATACCTAGGAAAAGGGACTCGCCATTCGTGTGTGGATGTTATAAGATTGGAAGGAACGTCCTATTTATCCTTATTTGTTGATTGTTTGTGCATACATGCATACATGCATACATTTGCATCTCATATCATTGATCCTCTCTTTCTCACATCCCTGGATTACGATAGATCAAAAGCTTACAACAATCTGACCTACGCCGGAGATGAAGTATCTAGCAACGACTCAATCACTTGCTCACCAAAAACAATGAAGCCCGAACAGATTCAAAGGATGGTGGATGAAGCCCTTAATGCCAAGATGGAAGAAATCAAAGAGGCTCTAGCTGAGACCATGAAGAACCAATTGACTGCAATCTTAGAGAATCATGCCGAGGCATCTGCTAGCACTAAGAAACCAAAGGACAAAGGGAAGACTATAGTTAGTGAAGTGGTTTTTGATGATGAAAAGGTGATCATTGATGATGATGATGATTGGGCTCAATACTACCAAGAGGTTCAAGAAAAGAAGAAAGAACCGAAGGCTGTTGAGAAGGCAACTATTGAAAAGACCGAGACATCCGATGTTAAAAAGATGATTGCTGATTTAGAATAAAAATTTGAGAAGAAGCTGAAAACCGAAGAGATGTCTGAGATCGAAAAACTATTTGAACAAGATGATGAGGTCCCTTATAAGTTCAAGATGCCTTCCTTTGCTAAGTACAATGGCACTGAAAATCCCCATCTTCATGTGAAGCAGTATATCACTGCCATGTAATCTGCCCGAGCTACTAAGGCTCAAACCCTAAGGTACTTTATGCTCTCGTTGGACCCTGTTGTCCAAAATTGGTTCAATACCTTAGATGATGGAACACAAAGAGTTGGGATCTACTTTACAAAGCCTTCATCCAAAAATATGGATATAATGTTGAGCTAGAAGTTACCTTAATGGAAGTGAAGTCCATTAGGCAAAGGCCAAATGAGAATTTTATGGACTATGTGAAAAGGTGGAGAAACAAGGCCGCTTTACTCAAGAAGAGGCCCGATGAATCCGATCAAATAAGGATGATTGTGAGAGGGGTGTTACCTAGTCTTCGTGAGAGGATGTCTCATACACTCATCCGTGATTTCAAAGACCTTCTTCAAGCTAGTTTGTAAATTGAAGAATGGGAAAGGGAGAAGAGCCGATTTGCAATAAAAAGGAATGAGAAAGGGAGCTATCAACCTGGTAGCCAAAGCACGCAAAAGGCCATCGGTGTTAATGCTACTAACCAAGGAACAAGGAGACAATTTTTGGAATTTGGAAAACCGATGTCTTGGGTTCTCAACAAGCTTCAAAGAAAAGGATTGCTACAACCCTTAAATCCTCGTCCTTTGCCTAACCCTCTCCCACCTAACTTTGACACCAAAGCATTTTGTCAATTTCACCAAATGCAAGGACATGACACGGATAGATGTGTGAGGTTAAGACATGAGATCCAAAACCTAATTCATAATGGGAAGTTACCCGAGCCCAATAAGCCAAACACTAAAGATAACCCATTGCTAAAATTCAATAGAGTACCACCACCGGCAACCTTCATGATTGGAGGAGGTTTGCATGAGGATTTTGTCATGTCTTCTTTTCAAGATGTGGGTGGAGAAGTAACCAAAGAAGAAGTGGCATTTTAACAGGCTATGATGGGTGGAGAAGTAGTAATTTGTGTTGTCAACGAGTTTTGGGATTCCAGTGATAGTGATGATGATGTTATACCCAAGAAGGAGGAGTGGACTTGGTCCGAGCCCGAAGAAGATGAGGTGATGAACACTAGATCCGGTAAGCCTTACGCAAGGCCACCACCTAAGGAGATAAAAATGAATAAAGGGAAGGAAGTTGAAGTGGAAGAAGATGATGCTATGCTCAAGCAATTGAAAAGAACCCAAGTAAGTGTTAGCATTTGGGACTTGTTAGCTACTTCCAAAAAGCACCGAGAAACTATGGCCAAAGCCTTGGCTAGCATGCCAATTTCCACCTCCACAACACCGGAGGAGTTGATCAACTTCATAAAAATTGGGGAAGTAATGAAATGTGAAGAGGTCCAAGAAAAGAGTGAAGTTAGTATGGGAGCAGTTTCTTTCTCAGATGCGGACTTACCGGAGGAGGGGAGAGACCACATCCGCCCTCTCTTTATCAAAATAGAAGTCAAGGGGAAGAGGACTCCATGTGTAATGGTCGATGATGGGTTTGCCATAAATGTTGGTCCACTTAAAATATTGCCAAAGCTAGCCATGTCAACAAGAGATCTAAACCCAACCGAGGTGACAATTCGTGCTTATGACAAAACTAAGAGGCATGCCGAAGGGACTTTCAAAGCGGCTGTTAAGGTTGGTCCAATTGAATCTATTGTTAAGTTTGTTGTTTTAGACATACCAGTTACCTTTGCCTTACTCTTGGGGTGACCATGGTTTCACCCTCTTGGTGGAGTTCCTTCCACCCTTCATCAAAAGATCAAATTCCCCAACGGAAATGAGACAGTGGTCATTGAAGCTGAATATAATGAGATTGTTAATGCGCTAATGGTTGAGAGGCCTCTCAATGGTTTTCAATTGGCTGCAATTTCTGATGATGAAGTAGTGGTGTAACACCCACATACCCTATATAAATACTATACATATACTGGGTATACATACAGTACGTATATAAAGTATAAGAATGTCACTTTTTGTTACAATTTAAAAAACTTTAGCTGAGTTCAAACAATATTACATTAATTTAAAGAACATTTATAAAATCATTATAATTTTTAATGATCTTACATATAAATAATAATCTTGTCCTTATTAAAATTCACTTATACATATGAATACATTTTTAATAAAATACAACATATTTAACTTGTACATGTATGCACCACCTTCGAATTGGTCTCGAAACACTCATACCCTTCTCGTGGCAAAACGATTGACTTCAGATCTGCTACCTACTCACCTGCGCGATTACACAACCACGCTAAGCCCGAGAGCTTAGTAGTACAAATAAATATTATAAACATATACTACAGAAAATCATACTCATATGTTAAATTCATATATCATTATCTTTTTATCATGTTTTCCTATTTCAATTACACCTTTCAAATATATCTACTAATCTCATAATTATATTCAAATACACATATCATTAACACAACCTACCATTCCATAACTTATAAGAACATTCATAACTAATACCTACAATGTCCTCATCCATACACATTTTACATGTCATATTATATTTTCAGAATCTCATCTTTCAACTTAGCTTCTCAAACTATATTTCTATTCAATAGTTTACTTATGTATTGTAATCATATCATACTTTATAACATTACATGTCCTTATATTATTCAATTAATTCATTATTCACAATTCACCTATTCATGAATCACATTTCATCATTCATATTGAAAACAAAAACAAGTATGGGTCTCATTATTCCTTCATTTCACATTTCATAAATCACATTGAAAACAAAGACAAGCATGGGCCCAAAAAGAATCTAATATGTTATTCAAAGTTCAGAGTTACTGCTTTGGTCCATAATCACAATCATCAAGCCCGTAGGCGATATATATATATCTCTATCCATGGATAGTGTAACAGACCCATTCTCTTGGACCTCAACCCGGTTAAACCTGAGGAAATCCTCAACCCGGCTAGACTGTTACTGTTTTTGAGGCTTACGACCCGGTCTTTTCACCCCCAAAACATCATATTTCACATATTTCACATTACTCAACTGGAATCAGCTTACGACCCGGTCATTTCACCTATCCAGTGATTCATAGGCATGCCGCCAAAACCAGAACTCTGAAAATTGAATAACACATTAGGCACACAATCTTTTTCATTTATATCGTTATACATTTCTTTCTCAATTCATTTCTCATTTCATTTTCATAATCAAATAGGCAACCATGCCTTAATCATCTCATTTGCATCATTATAGCCAACAACCATGGCTTCATTCATTTCATTTGTATCATTATAGCCAACCACAATGGCATTACATCTCATTAGGCTCAAATCATATAAAAGCAATTCATCATTCAAGTATTCATCGTAAGGCATTACATCTCATCAATGTAATGGTCAAGAATTTAATCAGGGACATTTTAACAAATATTGAAAAATGCATAGTGTATAGCGATAAAAGTGCGATGGATAAATGCTACATGTAAAAAATAGTACATTGTGTAGCTTAAAACTTTACAGAAAAGAGTATTTTTACTGTTTTACGAGATTAAAACACGATTTTAAATCAACGGTTAAGAATGAGGGTGCATCATAGTTATTATGAGCCTACCCTCACTAGATTAAATATATATATATATATATGTGCATATGTGTGTGAGTGTGGAGAAGTTTCTGATTTCTTCTTCTCTCCACGCCATCATCATTATCTTCACTTCTTTCTTCTTCCTTCTTTCCATGAGTTGAATCAACACTTAAGATTAAGTTGGAAAAGTGGTGATTATCAACAAGGTATGTGCTTTTGATTTATATTTTATAAAAATATGACTTTTTACAAGTTTAAATGATTTAATTGATTGATTAAGTTATGTATAAAGATATATTGATGAGAAGTGTAGGATTTGATTATGTTTTTATCCATATGAAATGGTTAAAAGTTTAATCAAGTGAAGGTATTTGATATGAACACTTTTTATGTCAAAATATTGAGTTTGATCAATTATTATCTTAGATCTTCAATATGTTTGTGTTTAATGAAGTTAAAAGTGCAAAATACATGATTTTACTCCGAAAACAGTCCCGAAATCAATGCCACGACCAAGGCCCTTGAGTGCCACGACCATGGGACTGAAAGTGATGTTGTTTCTTCAAAGAAATTCGAGAGAACAGAAGAGTTTTAGATGCCACGATCGTGGCCCTTGAAGGCCACGAACGTGGGGTCTTCAAAATTCATTTACAGCTTCATTTCGGATCCCACGGGTGTGGGGTTGAGATGCCACGGCTGTGGGGTACCTAAATAATGTTTTTGGCTTGTAATTTGTGATCTACGGGTCTAGTATGAGACTAATATGTGAATAAATGTATTTAGAATTCACGTGTATGTGTTAAATGCATGAAAAAGAGTGAGAAACTTTAAATAAGTGACAAATAGTGACAAATATATATCATACTAAATGTTGCTAAGAGTAATGTACCAAGATCATGGTATAAACAAGTGAATTGATATAAACAAGTGAAATGATGTAAACAAGTGCTTATATAAACAAGTGTTAATCAATAACATGAGACTAATATGTGTATAGTCCATACTTTTGTGATAATGTGTTAAACGTATGAAAATGAGTGATAAACTTTAGACAAGTGACACACATATATATCCTATCAAATGTTGATAAGAGTATAGTACCAATGAAATGAGATAAACAATGTAGTGTTCATCAAAAATTAATGAATTGCCCAAATCATACTAAATTTATATCTAGCTTTGGATTGAATGGCTAACCAAAGGATGGATAGCCATAGTGATAGTGGGCACCTCGTGCCATTAATGGACACATTGTGTTATCAGTGATAGTGGGCATAATTGCCATTATAAATTCTTGAGATTGCTACACTAACATGTTATCCAAACCTATGATCTAAGTTTAGTATGTATGGGCATAATGAATGAAATTATATGTGAACATGATAGTTGTGACTAATGAAAGAAATGTCAAATAATAATATAAGTCAATTACTTGAAATTGAAGTATTGTGTCCCAGTGTAAAAGTGATTGTTAATATATATATTAATGCTTACAAGTGAAAGTTCTAATGAACGTAATGGAAATGTTATGCTCAATGTATTGAGTTAATCAAATGATTGAAAGTGTATATAATGCTAAGAGATACAAAGTGCTCCAAAGTATATCAAATGATTGAAAGTGTATAACATGATGTGAGATACAAAGTGCTCTAAAGTATAGTACTAGATGTAAGTGCTGAAAAGTATAGATTGAATGAAATGATCCTATATGTGAACTTGAAAAGGAAGAATTATTGAAAAACAAAATAATGTATTGTGAACAATGTTATCAAATGAGAAAACAAGTCTTGAATAAAATGATTATTAATGAGACAAGCTGCAATACTGAAAGTAGTGTATTATATGATAACTTTTATGCAGGGATAGTTATTATTTTGTATAATCAACATGGTATGTTGATTTATTACTGAAATGAGTTAATATATTGAAATACTCCTTAAAACTAAGTGTTATTACTATATTTTCATAAGTATATTTCTTTAATATTAAGTGTTAAAATCTGTGTATACAAGCACCACTAAGCTTTGCTTAGCGTGTTAGAATTGTTTTTTCTGACACGCAGGTATCAGGACATCAGAGCAAGATAAGAACATAGGAAGATCTTGTGTTTATTGTATTCGTAAGTTATAAAAGGTATTTAGATACTCCAATTTGGCAATTTGAGAGATTGTATAAATGTGTAAACATAATAAGATTTATGTATATAGAGAATGAAGTTTGAGATTCTAGTGAATGAGTATATTGAAAGAAATGTATTGTTTATTTATTTGATTTGATGAATTTATAAAGTTTATCTGATTTATAATTTCTATTCGGATTATTGGAGATATTGGAAATTGGTCAAAGTGTTGGATCTATAAGTATTGTGATATACAGATTGTATTATTATTTGAAAATTTTATTTATGTTGAGAGTTTTCTAAGAATTGATTGGAGCTCGAACAGTGTATAGCATAACATTCTCTGATAGTTTTTATATAAGAATTGTCAGAGGATGTTACATTTAGTGGTATCAGAGCATGGTTTAGGCGTTTCTGGAATGTGGAGTTATGGGAGAAGTGAAATGTAATTGTCTAAGTTATGTGAAGTGAATAAGTGGATATGTATTGTGGTACAATTGAAGTTCCATATTTTTATGGTAATAGAATGTTTACTAAGAATTGATTGACAATTCGTAGTGTATTGTTTGGAGTGCACTAGATCTATTTGTGAGAAAGAATGATGTGAAAAGAAAACAAAATATGATTAGTGAAAGAGATATGTCAAAGTAACACAGTGGAAGTGTAATAATTTATTGGAATTTGAGGAATGAATTATGATAGAGAGAAAAATTTCGAGCATGAAATTTCTTACGAGAATGAGAATTGTCATGTTGTACAACATTAAGTATTGATGTTTTACATTAAGTGAGTGAATATATGACTGTCAAAGTGGAGTGATTATGATATGAGAGCATTTGAAACTGATAGTGATAAGGTTAAATAAGCCTTACTAAGAGTAATATTAAATTCGAGTAAGGCTAATATTCGTATAGTGGAAAAAGAGTTGGAAGAGGTAAGAAATTATGAAAATACCCTTATAGCTCTAAATGAATTCGAGCTATACTTTTAATGTGAAATATGGATAATGGAGTGTTAAAGTGTCAAAAGTAATTATTTTTATAATATGTCAATGTTAAGGATTGAAGTGATAGTTAAATGAAAGCACGTGAATGTATCGAAACTATTGTACAAGTGAGTATATTGGATAAAAGTCCTAAAATTTATTTAAAGATTTCTAGTGTCTTCATTGTCTTCTAAAACATTATCAAAACAAAAGATTAAAATGAAAAGTAATGGAAGAGTATTGGTAAAGAGTGACTAGTGCTTGAATAATACTGAGTGCTATTTAATGAAATGATCTTGATTTTTATTATGAAAAGAGATTTGTGAATTGATAAAACACCAGTACTTGTGAAAGATATGGTGTATTAAATAATTGTGAAAAATATGAGTATAAACCTTTACTTCTATGATAGTAAAGTTCTTCGTGCAATATGTAAATGTGTATTTAACTAGAACAATGAATAAATCTATCATTGAATCATTTAAAAGTTAATATCCAGTTGTGAAAGAAAATAAGGTTGAAAGGGTTATGGAAATTGAGATTTGAATATGATTGTGCTTTGAGGATTCTGTTTCCTCAATTTGTATGAGTTGAATTAATGATAACTTATTGATTAAATCAAGAAAAGAAATTCGAGCAGAGATATGCATGATTATGTGTATAGTCATGCATATATGGTTGTGTAAATGTCTATTCTTCAAACTTTAAGAAGAAATTCTAATATTGAGGTGCATGATCATTTATATGGACATGCATATATTTGTGCCCTTAAAACAATGAAAATAAATTTCAGTAGAGACGAGCAAGACCATTCGTATGGTTATGTATCTGGCTATGTATACTTCTGTTCTACAAAAGTTTAGTAATGTGTATACTTTCACAGAGTAGAGTTTATCGGTGGAATTAGTAGTGAATTAATGAATACATCTTGAAAATAGTTATAAGTGATAAAAGATTGCTTATAAGATTGAAATGAAATCAATCCATTAAATGATGAAACTGAAATGTGAAGAGAACGTGAGGAAAGTATGAATAAATGTAAGTGGATATGTGAAAGAAGTGTAAGGTAGATAAAAGATAAAAGACAATTACAAGTGATTAGTGGATTTAACATCTTCATGATGAAATAAGATAAATTCTGAAGTAAAGTGAAAAAGAAACAGCATGATAGATTGATAAATCAATAATGATTGTACATAATGTGAAGTGCAAGTTAAAGAAACTAAAGAGGTATATACAAATGGATTGAGTAATGAAAGTAAGAATGTGAGATTTACATATTGTGTATTTATGAAATACGTGATTTTAATATTATTTGGTGATTAAAGCCAAGGTATAGATTATATATATAGAAGTGTTAAAGAGTTACTTAATACTAATTGATTGCAAATGGAAAGAAAGGAAATGATAATGTAAAAAGAAAAGAATATAGTGAGATGTGAAGGTAGTGAACCCTTCTAGTGAAATGATGCATGGTAGAACAAGTTAGCATTTATACATATATGTGTGTGTGTGTGTGAATGTGTGTATGAGACATAGAGAATAAAGTATAAATGTACATGTACTCTTAAAGTGAAAGAATAGTGATAAATTCTTAATATGTTAAGAAAAGAATGAAACAAGTGAAGAGTGGAACTCTTTGTAGATTTCATTATTACAGTGAAAATGTGAAAATGATTTGAAACAATAAAGATTGATGAATAAATAAAATCAATCGAACTATTCGAAAACAAGTATAATGTGTATATGTGTTATGTTTGAAATGATTGTTTATATCTTATACACTTACAGTAAGAAACAAACATTGTAAAGAGAAAGTGTTATATTCCATTCAAAGAGAAAGTGTTATATTTCAAAATATATTATAATTGACAATACTTTGTACCATTGAAAGAAGTGATACTGATGTTAAATCTAGTTTCTGGATTAGCTAAAGGGTGTGATAGTGGGCATTTTATGCCATATTGACAGTGGGTACTCTGTGCCATAAAGGACACTTATGTCCCATATTGACAGTGGGCACTCTGTGCCATAGAGAACATTTATATTCCATATCGAAAGTGGGCACTTTGTGCCATAGAGGACATTTTTTTTATATATATGTCCCAGCGATATAGGCAGCTATGCCATCAGTGGACGCTTTGCGTCATAAAGAACCTTTGGTTCTTTTCTTTCAGTGTACACTCTGTGTCATTATATACAGTGGGCATTCATGCCATAGTGGGCCTTTGGCCATATTGATACAGTGGGCATTTACTTGCCATCAGTGACCCGCTATCCGGAACTTTCTGATTTAATGTTTAGTATATAAGAGAAAGAATGAGATACATATATCTAACAAAGGAATGTAATGAGATAAATTATAAAAAAAATCTAAAGAGGAATAAAGGCAAATCCAAAATTGAATTTGAAAAGTGTAAGTGTGTAGATTTGAATAATCTTCTACAGTTCTATAATAAGATTATTCTGAAAGTGTTATATTGATTGATATCAGATAGAAAGAAATGTTATATAAGTTAATAAAATCATTGATTGTATGTGAAATTTGAAATTATAAAAAAAAAAAGTAAATAGCTCTTAGTGCCATAGTATGTAAATTTCGAGGACGAAATTTCTTTAGTGGGAGAGAATTGTAATGGTCAAGATTTTAATCAGGGACATTTTAACAAATATTGAAAAATGCATAGTGTATAGCGATAAAAGTGTGATGGATAAATGCTACACGTAAAAAATAGTACATTATGTAGCTTAAAACTTTACTGAAAAGAGTATTTTTACTATTACGAGATTAAAACTCGATTTAAAATCAACGATTAAGAATGAGGGTGCACCATAGTTATTATGAGCCTACCCTCACTAGATTAAATATATATATATGTGCATATGTGTGTGAGTGTGGAGAAGTTTCTGATTTCTTCTTCTCTCCACGCCATCATCATCATCTTCACTTCTTTCTTCTTCCTTCTTTCCATGAGTTGAATCAACACTTAAGATTAAGTTGGAAAAGTGGTGATTATCAACAAGGTATGTGCTTTTGATTTATATTTTATAAAAATATGACTTTTTACAAGTTTAAATGATTTAATTGATTGATTAAGTTATGTATAAAGATATATTGATGAGAAGTGTAGGATTTGATTATGTTTTTATCCATATGAAATGGTTAAAAGTTTAATCAAGTGAAGGTATTTGATATGAACACTTTTTATGTCAAAATATTGAGTTTGATCAATTATTATCTTAGATCTTCAATATGTTTGTGTTTAATGAAGTTAAAAGTGCAGAATAAATGATTTTACTCCGAAAACAGTCCCGAAATCAATGCCACCACCGTGGCACTTGAGTGCCACGACCGTGGGATTGAAAGTGATGTTGTTTCTTCAAAGAAATTCGAGAGAACAGAAGAGTTTTATATGCCACGACCATGGCCCTTGAAGGCAACGACAGTGGGGTCTTCAAACTTCATTTATAGCTTCATTTCGGATCCCACGAGCATGGGGTTCAGATGCCACGGCCGTGGGGTTCCTAAATAATGTTTTTGGCTTGTAATTTGTGATCTACAGGTCTAGTATGAGACTAATATGTGAATAAATGTATTGAGACTTCACGTGTATGTGTTAAATGCATGAAAAAGAGTGAGAAACTTTAAATAAGTGACAAATAGTGACAAATATATATCATACTAAATGTTGCTAAGAGTAATGTACCAAGATCATGGTATAAACAAGTGAATTGATATAAACAAGTGAAATGATGTAAACAAGTGCTTATATAAACAAGTGTTAATCAATAACATGAGACTAATATGTGTATAGTCCATACTTTTGTGTTAATGTGTTAAACGTATGAAAACGAGTGATAAACTTTAGACAAGTGACACACATATATATCCTATCAAATGTTGATAAGAGTATAGTACCAATGAAATGAGATAAACAATGTAGTGTTCATCAAAAATTAATGAATTGCCCAAATCATACTAAATTTATATCTAGCTTTGGATTGAATGGCTAACCAAAGGATGGATAGCCATAGTGATAGTGGGCACCTCGTGCCATTAATGGACACATTGTGTTATCAGTGATAGTGGGCATAATTGCCATTATAAATTCTTGAGATTGCTACACTAACATGTTATCCAAACCTATGATCTATGTTTAGTATGTATGGGCATAATGACTGAAATTATATGTGAACATGATAGTTGTGACTAATGAAAGAAATGTCAAATAATAATATAAGTCAATTACTTGAAATTGAAGTATTGTGTCCCAGTGTAAAAGTGATTGTTAATATATATATTAATGCTTACAAGTGAAAGTTCTAATGAACGTAATGGAAATGTTATGCTCAATGTATTGAGTTAATCAAATGATTGAAAGTGTATATAATGCTAAGAGATACAAAGTGCTCCAAAGTATATCAAATGATTGAAAGTGTATAACATGATGTGAGATACAAAGTGCTCTAAAGTATAGTACTAGATGTAAGTGCTGAAAAGTATAGATTGAATGAAATGATCCTATATGTGAACTTGAAAAGGAAGAATTATTGAAAAACAAAATAATGTATTGTGAACAATGTTATCAAATGAGAAAACAAGTCTTGAATAAAATGATTATTAATGAGACAAGCTGCAATACTGAAAGTAGTGTATTATATGATAACTTTTATGTAAGGATAGTTATTATTTTGTATAATCAACATGGTATGTTGATTTATTACTGAAATGAGTTAATATATTGAAATACTCCTTAAAACTAAGTGTTATTACTATATTTTCATAAGTATATTTCTTTAATATTAAGTGTTAAAATCTGTGTATACAAGCACCACTAAGCTTTGCTTGTGTTAGAATTGTTTTTTCTGACACGCAGGTATCAGGACATCAGAGCAAGATAAGAACATATGAAGATCTTGTGTTTATTGTATTCGTAAGTTATAAAAGGTATTTAGATACTCCAATTTGGCAATTTGAGAGATTGTATAAATGTGTAAACATAATAAGATTTATGTATTTAGAGAATGATGTTTGAGATTCTAGTGAATGAGTATATTGAAAGAAATGTATTGTTTATTTATTTGATTTGATGAATTTATAAAGTTTATCTGATTTATAATTTCTATTCGGATTATTAGAGATATTGGAAATTGGTCTAAGTGTTGGATCTATAAGTATTGTGATATACAGATTGTATTATTATTTGAAAATTTTATTTATGTTGAGAGTTTTCTAAGAATTGATTGGAGCTCGAACAGTGTATAGCATAACATTCTCTGATAGTTTTTATATAAGAATTGTCAGAGGATGTTACATTTAGTGGTATCAGAGCATGGTTTAGGCGTTTCTGGAATGTGGAGTTATGGGAGAAGTGAAATGTAATTGTCTAAGTTATGTGAAGTGAATCTCATCTTTCAACTTAGCTTCTCAAACTATATTTCTATTCAATAATTTACTTATGTATTGTAATCATATCATACTTTATAACATTACATGTCCTTATATTATTCAATTAATTCATTATTCACAATTCACCTATTCATGAATCACATTTCATCATTCATATTGAAAACAAAAACAAGTATGGGTCTCATTATTCCTTCATTTCACATTTCATAAATCACATTGAAAACAAAGACAAGCATGGGCCCAAAAAGAATCTAATATGTTATTCAAGTTCAGAGTTACTGCTTTGGTCCATAATCACAATCATCAAGCCCGTAGGCGATATATATATATCTATCCATGGATAGCGTAACAGACTCAGTCTCTTGGACCTCAACCCGGTTAAACCCGAGGAAATCCTCAACCCAGCTAGACTATTACTATTTTTGAGGCTTACGACCTGGTCTTTTCACCCCAAAAACATCATATTTCACATATTTCACGTTTCTCAACTGGAATCTGCTTACGACCCAGTCATTTCACCTATCCAGTGATTCATAGGCATGCCGCCAAAACCAGAACTCTGAAAATTGAATAACACATTAGGCACACAATCTTTTTCATTTATATCGTTATACATTTCTTTCTCAATTCATTTCTCAATTCATTTTCATAATCAAATAGGCAACCATGCCTTAATCATCTCATTTGCATCATTATAGCCAACAACCATGGCTTCATTCATTTCATTTGTATCATTATAGCCAACCACAATGGCATTACATCTCATTAGGCTCAAATCATATAAAAGCAATTCATCATTCAAGTATTCATCGTAAGGTATTACATCTCATAAATCTCAAATCACATTAAAGCAATTCATCATTCAAGTATTCATCGTAAGGCATTAAATCTCATCAATCTCAAATCACATTAAAGCAATTCCTCATTCAAGTATTCATCGTAAGGCATTACATCTCATCAATCTCAAATCACATTAAAGCAATTCATCATAACCAATTGCATTACACATACCTTTTTAATGATCATCATATCTTTTACATTTCATATTTCATCATTAACATATATACATAGCATTATTCATATGCATCATCAATGTAATATGTTACTTAAAACATTTATAACCAAAGGTGTTAAGATCCAAAGACATATAAATATATGCATTCAAATAGGGTTTGTACTTACCTCATGAGCCATCACACAACACCAAACTCATCTTCCAATAATCCTCAATACTTGGATTAGGGCAAAACACTTGTTCACAACCTAATCCACAAGGAATAACACACACTTACTCAAAGATACACATGAATTCAATACAATTATTCATTTATAAATCTCATACTAGACCCTTAGATCACAAATTACAACCCATCATCTCTCTCTAGGACCTCACGGTCGTGGCCTACCAACACCCACGGGCGTGGCATAGCAAACAATTCTGCCCAATTGCTCTAACAACCCCCACGGGCGTGGCCTTCCCACTCCCACGGCCGTGGCATAGAAAGTGAATCTGTCTCCTTTGTTCGACACCTCCATGGTCATGGCTTCCAATGGCCACGGTCGTGGCAGCCAAGGGCCACGGGTGTGGCATCCAAAATGCCTTTGTTTTTTGGACCAAACTCATGTATTCTATGTTTTCTACTTCATTAAACCCAAGAATACATCAATCATACATCAATTATTCAATTCTCCAACTCATACATATTAAACTCTTACTAACCAATTTCAATAATCCATCATCATCCTCACAAATAACCATATTATCATCATCTAAATACCAATTTAACATATCTATAAACTTTAATCTTTCATTAATATCATTTTCACACACCCTAACCATATCAACTAAAAACTCAATCAATAGAAATCAATATAAGGAAATGAATACTTACTTGAATATTTTGCCAAATCTTCAATCTCCACCTTCAATTCTCTTAAAGCCCTTAAGAATTTGGTGTATATGTAGATAAAATCACATCTCTCTCTCTCTCTCTCGTTCAAGAAAAAGAAGAAGAAGAAGGAAAGAAGATCTTTTCTTCTTTTTTCTCATACTTATCATATATATATATAATAATAATATAATTAAATATTACAAAAATTCCTCACCACATATTTCCTTCTCTTTGACTTCTTTTTCTTCTTTTTCTTTTATTATTATTATTAATATTATTATTATTAATTAAGTAATTATATACACTTACTTTTCCTACACCACTTTATACATTATGTATATGTGATGTATATGTTGGTATATGTATATCTCTTATATATTGCTTTTATATCTCCCATTTATTTTTCCAAATACCGTATATACATATCATCCTTCATATACATTTATCTCTTATAATATTTTCCTTACATATATTACCAACATATCTTCTCACAACTACTATTCCAATATACACCAAAATCGGGGTATTAAATTAATTCGTTTCTCCTCTTTTGACTTTCATTAGTTTAACTTGTATATATATTTCCATAGATACAATATATACACTCTCTTCACTTCTTTACTCTTTCCATTAAACATACACATTAAATCCATATACAACAATGATTATTCCAAACTTTTAGGGTGCACTTTGGGATATTACAATTCTCTCCCCCTTAAATAATTTCGTCCTCGAAATTATCTAGTGCAATAGTAATCCATTCTTAATACAATACTATCTTAACTTCCATATGAAGTTAATTATATTATTAAGTTATTACATCATCAAATCACCAAACTTTTACTCTCCCCCTTAGAGTCAATCATCCTCTCTAAATTTCATAACTCATTATTATATATATATTTATATATATTATTACTTTCTCAACAAAGCAATCAAGATAATTCCTTACATTCCCAATGAATTTACCTTTATACAAAAATTAGATCATCTTATACTATACAGGTACTTCATCCATCTATTACCTTCAAGATATTTTATCACTTCATCTCTTTATAATTACTCTCTTAACTTAACCTTAAAAATCCTTACAAAGTTTATGGTGATTCGTTGCTAGTAGTAGCCCAAGTAAATGGAGAGTGGGAGTTGAAAGAAGAAACATTGAAACCTTACCACCATTACCTGACCATGATGAAGAAGAATTTTAAGGAGTGTAGGTTTATGCACCTGTCAAGAGAAGAAAATCAGATGGCTGATGCCCTAGCCACATTGGCTTCGGTATGGGAAAATCCTATTAGCTTATTCCTTAAGCCTCTAATCTTGACCAGTTCATCAACTCCTTGTTATGAATATGAGACAATCATGGAAATTGATACGGACCATGATGCGTGGTATGATACTATAAGGAGATTTTAGGAGGAAAGAGAATATTCACCGGGGGAAACAAAGAAAGAGAGAAGAGCCATAAGGAGGTGGTCATTGCAATACATCACCTTCCATGGGGAGTTATATCGAAGATGGCCTGATGGAGTGCATTTGAGATGTTTAAGAAAGCCTGAAGTGGAGTGCATCATGTCAGAAATACATGCGAGAAGTTGCGGTCCGCACATGAGTGGTTTGGCCCTAGTTAAGAAGATTATTTGACAAGGTTACTATTGGCTGACCATGGAGAGAGACTGTATTGAGTTTGTCAAGAAGTGCCAGCAATGTCAGATGTATGGTAACTTGAATCATATGCCTCCTGAAGAATTGCATCCAATGTCTTCGCCCTGGCCATTTGCCACCTGGGGTATAGACATTATAGGAGAGATACATCCGACAGCCTCAAACGGTCACCGTTTCATTGTAGTAGCAGTTGATTATTTTTCAAAATGGGTCAAAGCCGAATCCTTCAACAAGCTGGGTGCAAGTCAAATGGCTAGGTTTATCAAAAAGAACCTCATCTGCAGATATGGGGGTCCCGCACAGTGTGATATCAGACAACGGAGTACAGTTTCAAGGAGCAGTTAAGGATTTATTCTCCAAGTACCAAATCCATCATCATCGATCATCTCCTTATAGACCAAAGGCTAATGGTGCCTTGGAAGCAACAAACAAGACAATTAAGCAAATTCTATCCAAGATGACCAAGACTTACAGGGACTGGTCGGAAATGCTTCCCTTTACTTTATGGGGATATAGGACGAGTGTGCGAACACCTACTGGGATGACACCGTTCTCTTTGGTTTATGGGATGGTAGCGGTATTGCCAATTGAAATTGAGATCAAGTCATTGAGAGTAGTCTTGGAAGCGAAGCTACCTGAAACGGAATGGGTAACAAGCAAATACACACAGTTAGCTCTACTGGAAGAGAGAAGGTTAAAGGCACTGTATCATCACCAACTGTATCAAAAGAAGATAGCTCGGGCCTACAATAGAAGGGTCAAGGTCAGAAAATTCAGAGTTGGGGATTTGGTGTTGAAGTAATGTAAGCCTAATGTATCTGATCCAAGAGGGAAGTTCAGACCTAGCTGGGAAGGGCCATATGTCATGAAACAGGTCATGAGCAAAGGTGCGGTGAAGTTATCAGACATGGATGGGAATGAATTTAGTGAGCCAGTAAATATTGACAGGTTGAAGAAGTTTTACGTATGAAAAATAAAAAGAGAGAGCTCGCTAGGTTGAAAACCCAAAAAGGGCGGCCTAGGTAAAAGTTAGAGCGGTCCGCTAATTCTGAAAACCCGAAAGGGCGGGCTAGGCAACAATTAGGGCTAATGAGAGAAAATCGTCAATTAGAAAACCCGAAAGCGCTAATTGGCAACAAGAGTGATCTTGTGTGTGCTGGCTTTATGTTTGGTTGTTCCCCAATTTAATAAAATAGAATTAATGATTAAATTTGTTCTATGTGCAGTGTTATAAGTATTTGACCAAATACGGATGAAATAAATAATCAAAATTTCAAAAGGTGATGAAAAATTATCAATGGAAAAGAAGCATCTTTTATTACTTTAGTTATTTTTCATCCTAACAAAACACTTTCTGAATTGACAAATGTAAAATCTATGGCAGTCAATAAGTGTAACGTGCATGCCAGCTTTGCCTTAACCGATCCAAGTAGGCTTCAGTCAAGCAAGGCATGTCTAGGTCAGGAGCAAAGTCAGAATCACGAGGCTCAGCTCCATACTGACGCCCAAGCCGACGAGGATCATAACATGTACCTTGACGAAGAGCAGCAAGAAGAACGTAAATCAAGTATGTCCACATGGTGATACGAGAAATCTTCCACCAAGGTACCAACCAACGGATATTGACTTCAGAGCGTGAGTGGATCCAGTCAACCCAGTCAGCATATGAAGAAGTAGGATGGAGTAGCTTCCTAGCAGAATGATGACGTGACAGGTATCTGGAAAAATCCATGGAGGGAGCATCAAGCAAACAGAGACGCTCCTGAAGCCAAATCTGTGAAGAAATAATTAAGAAAAAGAGGTCCGCTAAGTTGAAAACCTGCAAGGGCAACTTAGGCAAAAATTAGGTGATCCAAGAAAGGATCCCTTGAAGCTAGCAAGTGGACCAATCACTAGGAGCAAGGCAAAGAGATATCAAGCTAGTATGGCTTTTCATATTCAAGAAGAGATTTCCAAGAGCTTCAAGAATTATCATTCAAGAAGATGGAGATAGAGCTTGAAGAAGGCACACCAAAGCTGATTATGATGCTTAGTGTGGAAGCTAAAGGCTAGCTAAAGAAAGGTCCAACGTGAAAGAAAGGTCCATGGGGGTTCAAATAAAGCCTTGGGAAGTAATTTAAGGCCCATGGACAGCCCAAATAGTGTGGGGCGTTTCTTATGTTGAAGGGATTAGTTTGGTTGTTTCCATACTTTATATTTTCCTTATTGGATTAGGATTTTGTTTCCATACTTTATATTTTCCTTAGTGGATTAGGATTTTGTTTCCATACTTTATATTTTCCTTAGTGGATTAGGATTTTGTTTCTATACTTTATGTTTTCCTTATGCAATTAGGAATGTTTTCCTTATGCAATTAGGAATGTTTTATTTTCCATATGCAATTAGGAATTTTGTAACCCTTATTTAAGGGCACTATTAGGCCGAATTTCAAAAAACAACAATTAATAAAAATTTTTGAATTCTTCTACAAGTTCTTCTTGTGAATTTTCGTGTGAGAGAGATTAGAGTGGATTCTTTAATTCTTTCTTTGCATCAAGAATTAGGTTTACTTATCAACAAGAGTTGTGGCATTTTCGTTCTTCTTACCAACTAAATCCTTCAATCATAGTGGGTTCGTGTCTCTTTATAGGCGTTGGATTCCTTAGGAGGTGATTATCAAGTTTCAAGGAGTTCTCTACCATTGTTATACGTTGGGTTTGCTGCCATCGATGCTAAGGGTCCACGTCATTTGGTATCAGAGCCTTGCTACAAGGTAATTTTTATCTACTTTGTCTTTCTAGGGTTTGTTAATTTAGGTCTTTTAAATTTCTGCATTTTAGGGTTCTTAGAGAGTCTAGTCTTTAATTTTCGAAAAAGAGTCATATATCAATTCTGATCAAGGCTGAATTGAAGGAGGGTATTCTTAGGGTGAAAAAAAAACCTAGGAAAGGATTCTTGGAGAATTTCGAAACCAAGAATTAGGGTTCTTGAAAGAAAGCAAAAGCTAGAGTTTGTGTCAAGTTTGATTTCGATTTGGTCTTGAGTGAATCTGGGGTTGCGAATTAAGTCCAGATTTTGAAAAATCCTTGGGAGTAAATTAAGTCCCGAATCAAGGGGATAGTGAGAGGAAGCAAAAAAAAAAAGAGTACAAAACCACCTCAAAAAAAATTGTTTGATATTCTTGCTATTTGGGTGCTAAGGATCAGATCTAGGTGGGTGAGAAGTAATAAAATTTTTGGATGAAAAATTTCACCTTTTGAGGGGCTTTTGGAATTCGAAAATCAGACCTTAATATTCATGTTATTTGAGTGTTATAGGTGGGAATTAGAGTCTAGAAGCTAGCGTTTTAGGTAGAATTGATTAGGTCCATAAAGCAGCTTTCCAAGTGTGGGTTGTTTTTGATTCATTATATCCAAATTTGTCTTGTTTATTGTCTTCATTGTTTCTGATTTCTTTATCTAGCTTTTAATTCCATTACATTGCTAAGTATCATTTGCTTGTGTCGATACTTGGTTTTATATCATGTAGTGCAAATTACCTTGCATTGCCTCCGGATACTTATCTTGTTTTCTATCTAGTTCTAGGATTTAGGTTCTAGTTTCTTGAACGACTTGACAATTGTTGGTTGGTGAGCTTGGTTCTGAAGTGCAATCAAGGAAGACAAGAAAAGTGAGGTAATTCTAAACACTTAAGTGAATTTCGATTATTACTAATCTTGTTTCTTTGAGTTTGTTTGTTTGTTAACATGGCTGGAAAAGGAGAAGAGACTAGCAAAGAAGGAGCTATGGCTGAAAGCTTGGCTAGGCTTAATGATACTTTGGCAGCAATGCTTGGACGAATGGAGATGATGGATACTAGATTGCAAGAGAATACAGTACGACAAGCACAACAAATCCAGCAAGTGCAACAAGGGCAGCCAGCCGCACATCCAAATCCCATAATGCGAGCTAGAAGAGTGCTTAGGAGAGAAGGGCAAGGAAATCTTGAAGCCCTAGAAGCAGCTGAAAGGGTAGAAGATGAAGATGAAGGTGGAAATCAACCTACCACTGATGGTGACCTTACTTCCATCAAGATGAAGATTCCTTCCTTTGAAGGGAAGAACAATGCAGAAGAGTTCATAGAATGGGAGAGGAAAGTTGAGCAGATTTTCGAATGCCATAACTACACCGAAGAGAAGAAATCAGTTTTGGCAGCCGTAGAGTACAAGGGGTATGCTACCTTTTGGTGGGATCAATTGAAAGCTAATAGAAGAGGGAAAGGTATGAGACCTATTCCTGAATGGTCAACCTTGAAAGAACTAATGAGGAGCCGATTTGTACCATCTCACTACATTTGGGATTTGTACAATCGACTAGCAAGACTAGTTCAAGGTGGAAGAAGTGTGGAAGAGTACCACAAAGAGATGGAGATGATCATGGCTAGGGAAAATATTGATGAAGATGAAGACAAGAAGATGTCATGATTTCTTGGGGGATTGAATTTGAACATAGCCAATGAATTGGAGATGTATGAATTCAACACAATGGAAAAGTTAGTTCAAAAGGCCATGAAGATAGAGAAAAGATTGAAGAATAAAGCTATTTCGAAAACTGGCTACTCTAAAGCTAATGGAAAATTTTCAAACTTCAAGGGTTCAAGTTCGAGTGGAGGTTCCTACAAAGGGGATTACAAGGGTTCTTTCCAAAAGAATTCTTCCTACAATCCTAATTTCAAGAAGCTGAATGATGGGGATGCAAAAATAGCCAAGGAAACACCTTCTAGACCTACTCCAAGTAGGGAAATTAAATGCTACAAGTGTTTGGGAAGTGGACACATTGCTTCTCAATGTCCGAATAAGAGGGTGATGATTGCTACCCATGAAGGGGAAATTGAATCAGAATCTGAAAATGAAGAAGAAGAGGAGGCCGAATGTGGTGATAGGGCCAAATATGATGAAGAGGCTTGGGAGAATCAAGTCTTTAATGCTGAACATGGACAGATGCTTGTTACTATAAGAGCCTTGAATATTCAAGTCAAGGAAGAAGGCTTGGATCAAAGGGAGAATCTTTTCCACTCTAGGTGTTTGGTGAATGGTAAGGTTTGTACACTTATCATTGATGGTGGAAGTTGTACCAATGCTACTAGTACTATAATGGTGGATAAATTGGGGTTAACTTGTTTTAAACATCCCAATCCTTACAAGTTGCAATGGTTCAATGACGCTGGGGAAGTAAAAGTGTTGAAGCAAGTCAATGTACCATTCTCCATTGGGTGGTATAAAGATGAGGGTTTGTGTGATGTAGTGCCAATGCAAGCTGGACATTTGCTATTAGGAAGACCATGGCAGCATGATAGAAGGGCACAACATGATGGCTTTTCTAATAAGTATACCTTTACTTATGAAGGAAAGAAGGTTGTTCTAGCACCATTATCACCTCAAGAGGTGTATGAAGATCAAAAGAGGATGCTAGAGAGGGAGAAAGAAGTTTCGGCCAACATGAACCAAGGGGGTTCAAATTCGGCCAATGATGTTTCTTCAACACCCAAAGGTAATTCTAAGGGTAGGGAGAGAGAAAATAATAAAATGAGTGAGTGCAGAAAGGAAAAAGAGGCCGAGAGTCAAAAGAAAGTAAGCAAACAAATAAATGGCCCATTGGTAAGAGAAAATAAGCAAGGAGAAAAAGCAATACATACTTTTTATGCAAGTGCAAGAGAGATAGATGTAGGGCAGCCTGTACTCATTATTATGTATAAAGAATTGTTACTTGCTGACAGTGAAGAATCTCTTGATTCTTTACCTTCTAGTTTTGTGTCTTTGTTGCAGGATTTTAAGGATGTGTTTCCTGAAGACCTTCCTAGTGGTTTACCGCCATTAAGAGGGATTGAACATCAAATTGATTTCATACCCGGTTCTATAATTCCAAACCGGCCAGCATATAGGAGCAATCCTATAGAGACAAAAGAGATGCAAAGACAAGTTGAAGAGCTTTTGGAGAAAGGCTTCGTTCGCGAGAGCCTTAGTCCTTGTGCCATTCCAGTCTTATTAGTACCCAAGAAAGATGGTTCTTGGAGGATGTGTGTTGATTGTAGAGCTGTGAACAAGATTACTATAAAGTATAGACATCCCATTCCTAGGCTTGATGACATGTTGGACGAATTGCATGGGGTGAAATATTCACAAAGATTGATCTTATGAGTGGTTATCATCAAATTCGCATGAAGCCGGGAGATGAATGGAAGACTACCTTCAAAACAAAATATGGTTTGTATGAATGGTTAGTTATGCCTTTTGGTTTTTCTAATGCACCTAGTACTTTCATGAGATTAATGAACCATGTTTTGAGAGCTTATTTAGGTAAGTTTGTGGTAGTTTACTTTGATGATATTCTGATTTATAGAAATACTGAGGAAGAACATGTTGAACATGTTAGGAAAGTGCTTGAAATCCTTAGGGAGCAAAACCTTTATGCTAAGCTTAAGAAGTGTTCTTTTTGTCTAGATAGGGTTGTTTTTCTTGGTTTTGTTGTAAGTATGCAGGGAATTGAAGTTGATCAAGAGAAGGTGAAAGCTATCCAAGAGTGGCCGAATCCTTCAAGTGTGACAGAAGTGAGGAGTTTTCACGGATTGGCAAGCTTCTATAGGAGATTTGTCCCTAATTTCTCTACATTGGCAGCCCCCTTGACTGGCATAATCAAGAAAGAAGTGGGATTTGTTTGGGGCAAGGAGCAACAAGAAGCATTTTATGCTTTAAAAGAGAAGCTTTCTACTACACCCGTTTTATCTTTACCTAACTTTGATTCTACTTTTGAAATTGAATGTGATGCTTCTGGTGTAGGTATTGGAGTTGTTTTGATGCAAGAGAAGAAGCCCATTGCATACTTTAGTGAAAAGCTTAATGGAGCAAAGCTGAATTATTAAACTTATGACAAGGAGCTATATGCTTTGGTGAGAGCATTGGAAGTATGGGAGCATTATTTGCTGCCCAAGGAATTCGTGATCCATTCAGACCATGAATCATTGAAGCATTTGAGAGGGCAAGGCAAGTTGAATAAAAGACATGCAAAATGGGATTGAGAAGTTTCCTTATGTGATCAAATACAAGCAAGGTAAAGACAATGTAGTGGCAGATGCACTTTCAAGGAGGTACACTTTACTTAATGTTTTGAGTACTAAATTGCTTGGATTTGAATGTATAAAGGACTTATATGTTGGTGATTCTGATTTAGGCAATGTTTATGATGCTTGTGAGCATGTGCTTTTAATTCTTTCTATAGACATGATGGGTTTTTGTTTAAGGGTTCGAAATTATGCATGCCTAGATGTTCTATGAGAGATTTGCTAGTATTAGAATCACATTGTGGGGGTTTGATGGGGGCATTTTTGAGTTGATAAGACTTTAGACATGCTGAATGAACACTTTTATTGGCCAAATATGAAAAGGATATAATTCGGATTTGTAAGGCTTGTTTGGCTTGTAGGCAAGCTAAGTCTAAATCTATGCCTCATGGTTTGTATATGCCATTACCCGTTCCTAGTTCTCCTTGGATGGACATTAGTATGGACTTTGTTTTAGGATTACCAAGGACTAAGAGGGGGAGAGATAGCATATTTGTGTTTGTTGATAGGTTTAGTAAGATGGCACACTTTATCCCATGTCATAAGAGTGATGATGCTAGTTTAGTGGCCGAACTCTTCTTTAGGGAGGTGGTTCGAATTCATGGGATACCAAAATCCATAGTTTCTGATAGAGACACCAAGTTTTTGTCTCACTTTTGGCGTGTGCTTTGGGGAAAGTTAGGTACCAAGTTGTTATTTTCCACCACTTGTCATCCTCAAACGGATGGATAAATAGAAGTAGTAAACATAATTTTAGGTACCATGTTGAGAGCTTTAGTGGGTAAGAATTTGAGTTCTTGGGAAGATTGTTTGCCATTTATTGAGTTTTTTTATAATCGTGCTATTCATTCATCTACAGGGTATTCACCTTTTGAGCTTGGTTATGGTTTTAACCCACTAACAGTTTTGGATCTTATTTCTTTACCATCTCATGAGCTTGTTAGTTTAGATGGTGAGAAGAAAGCTAAATTGGTGAAAGAGATGCATGAGAGAGCAAGGGCAAATATTGAGAAAAGGAACAAGAGATATGCTAATTCTGCAAATAGAGGGAGACGTGAGATTAAGTTTCAAGTAGGAGATTGGGTTTGGGTGCATTTTCGAAAAGAGAGGTTTCCTAACCAAAGGAAGAACAAGTTGCAAGCAAGGGGTGATGGCCCATTCCAAGTGCTGGAGAAGATTAATGACAATGCCTACAAGATCGACTTGCCAGGTACGTATAATGTTAGTGCTACTTTCAATGTAAGTGATCTTTCTCCTTTTGATGATGCAGATTTGAGGATAAATCTTTTTGAAGAGGGGGAGAATGATGCAAGAAAGGATCCCTTGAACCTAGCAAGTGGACCAATCACTAGGAGCAAGGCAAAGAGATATCAAGCTAGTATGGCTTTGCATATTCAAGAAGAGATTTCCAAAGAGCTTCAAGAATTATCATTCAAGAAGATGGAGATAGAGCTTGAAGAAGGCACACCAAAGCTGATTATGATGCTTAGTGTGGAAGCTAAAGGCTAGCTAAATAAAGGTCCAACATGCAAGAAAGGTCCATGGGGGTTCATATAAAGCCTTGGGAAGTAATTTAAGGCCCATGGACAACCCAAATAGTGTGGGGCATTTCTTATGTTGAAGGGATTAGTTTGGTTGTTTCCATACTTTATATTTTCCTTATTGGATTAGGATTTTGTTTTCATACTTTATATTTTCCTTAGTGGATTAGGATTTTGTTTCCATACTTTATATTTTCCTTAGTGGATTAGGATTTTGTTTCCATACTTTATGTTTTCCTTATGCAATTAGGAATGTTTTCCATATGCAATTAGGAATGTTTTAGTTTTCCATATGCAATTAGGAATTTTGTAACCCTTATTTAAGGGCACTATTAGGCCGAATTTCAAACAACAACAATTAATAAAAAATTTCGAATTCTTCTACAAGTTCTTCTTGTGAATTTTCGTGTGAGAGAGATTAGAGTGGATACTTTAATTCTTTCTTTGCATCAAGAATTAAGTTTACTTATCAACAAGAGTTGTGGCGTTTTCCTTCTTCTTACCAACTAAATCCTTCAATCATAGTGAGTTCGCGTCTCTTTATAGGTGTTGGGTTCCTTAGGAGGTGATTATCAAGTTTCAAGGAGTTCTCTACCATTGTTATACGTTGGGTTTGCTGCCATCGTTGCTAAGGGTCCGCGTCATTAGGACAACTCGCTAGTTTCAAAAACCCATATGGGCGGACTAGGCAAAAGTTAGATCAATAAAAAAAGAAGAAGAAGAAGAAGAAGGATTACAGTAAAGAGGAAAATTGTATGTTTTTCATTATTGTACAATGTTTTACAATTGCTACAATATTTACATATCACTAAGAGGGTGGTGGTAGGTCACAAAATAAAGACTTGAAAAAGTCGTTGCCTATTGGAGGAGGGGGCAAATTACTCATCCCGGGATCATCTGAAGCAGAAGCACTAAAATCCCTATTGCCTTGGAGTTTCGATTTATCATGGTCCTCATCAGAAGCAGATGAAAGGATCTCATGGTCATCAGTCTGGGGGCCTCTCGATGAAGAAGCACCGGGATCCCTCATTCCTTGAAATCGGAAGTCACGGAAATTTTGTTCGGATTGATGATATAAACTTTCAAAATGAGAATCTTGCTAAAGACTTGCAGCCAATTCTTCTTGAAGTTTCTTCTTTTGTTCTTTGAGCATCCGCTGTGAGCCAAGAAGGAAAAGGTGAGAGCATACATAATCATGCATACATATAGCATAAACTTTTATGAAATGTGGAACGTACCAGGTAGTTCATATCGATACCCTGTGGATGAGATGGCGTATCCGGCAGGCTAGAATGAGCAAATGAAGGGGCAGTGAAAAAAGGTCCAGCCTCATGATCAAACGAGCCAACAGCCTACAACAATCATTAAGGAATCAAAGAAAGAAAAAGTAGTTGCAATGGAAAAGTGGTTAAAGTGCAAAAAATTCCCTTGGAAGATCAAAACAAGGAAAGAAGAGCATGAATCAAGCAAGACACGGCCAAGCCACTGGTTGTGTCTCACCTAAAGGACAAAGTCAAGAAGGACCAAGCAAATAAAGAAAAGAAACAGTAGGTGACACTTGCAAGCAACATGGCCAAGCCACTGGCCGTGTCCCATCCTAAGCCTAGAACAAAGAAAAACCAAAGAAAAGACATAGAAGCTGACACACCCAGGAGACACGGCCAAGCCACTGGCCGTGTCACTCCCATCTTCAAAGAACAAAGAAGACCCCGATCTCCAAGGATGAAGATCCATTTTCAAGGGTGAAGACCCGATCTCCGAGGGTGAAGATCCATTCTGAGGGTGAAGAATCATAATGCATAGAACATCCGGAGCAGTCAGACTTCTCAACTGATAAATGGTTAGTCAAATTCATTCTCGGGTCCAAGTAACCAATCTTGGGTCCAAGTACCCAAATCAATTCAAGCTCGGGTCCAAGTACCCAATCTTGGGTCCAAGTGCCCAATCTCGAATCCAAGTGCCCAATCTTGGGTCCAAGTACCCAAATCAAATCAATTTAGGGCCGAGTATCCCAGTACAGTTAGGATCAAGTATCCCAATCCAGTTTAGGATCGAGTGTCCAAATCCAGTTAGGATCGAGAATCCAAATCCAGTTTAGGATCGAGTATCCAAATCAAGATAGGATCGAGTATCCAAATCTCTCGGGTCCAGAACCCAAAATTTTCCTTAGGTCCAGAACCTAGAATCTCCCTTGAGTCCAGAACTCGAACCGGGTCTAGAACCCAAATTTTTCTTAGGTCCAGAGCCTAGAATTATCCTTGAATCCAGAACTCGAACCGGGTCCAGAACCCAAATTTTTCATAGGTCCAGAACCTAGAATCTCCCTTGAGTCCAGAACTCGAACCGGGTCCAGAACCCAAATTTTCCTTAGGTCCAGAACCTAGAATTATCCTTGAGTCCAGAACTCGAACCGGGTCCAAAACCCAAATTCTTCTTAGGTCCAGAACCTAGAATCTCCCTTGAGTCCAGAACTCGAACCAGGTCCAAAACCGAAATTTTCCTTAGGTTTAGAACCTAGAATTATTCTTTAGTCCAGAACTCGAACCGGGTCCAGAACCCAAATTTTCCTTAGGTCAAGAACCTAGAATTATCCTTGAGTCCAGAACTCGAACCGGGTCCAGAACCCAAATTTTCCTTAGGTCTAGAACCTAGAATTATCCTTGAGTCCAGAACTCGAACCGGTCCAGAACCCAAATTTTCCTTAGGTCCAGAACCTAGAATTATCCTTGAGTCCAGAACTCGAATCGGGTCCAGAACACAAAACCTCAACTGTTTCATAAAAAATTAAGTCTTATTGCTGTTCACTCTCTTTCACTAAGGTTTCAGATCATTCAAGCAGGGGTAAACTATAGACCCTTAATTTTTTACCCAATCCGGTCTAATATGTTTTATTTAGTCTAAAATGATTTTTGTTGTCTAATTTGTCCAAAATAATTTTTATTAAATATTTTTTGCTTTAGTATCTAATTTTTATTAATAAAAAATAGAAATAAACAAATAAAAGTCAAAAAATAAAAATAAAAATAAAAATCAGAGTCAGAAAAATCGGCGACGAAAGAATCATCACGGGGTCTGTGGGCAAGGGCCCGTGGGCATTTCGCCCGCAGGAAATTCCTGCGGGCGAAATCACTGTGCTATTTCGCACGCAGAATTTTTCTGCCTGTGAAATAGCACGCAAAAATTTTCTGCCTGCGAAATAGCTTACGGGCCCGCTCCGCACGCGCTGCCGCAGCCAGCTGCGGCAGATTTTTTTGCCAGCGCAGTTTTTCCGCAGCAGTTTTTTTCGGCAGCGTAAATTTTCTGACGTAAATTTTTCAAAACTTAATCCAATTAGGTTTTGGTTTCTTTTTTTATTAATATTACTTGCCTTAGCTAATTAGGATTAAACTACATCAAACCCTTATAAATAAGGACCAAAGGCAACCAAATTAAGGGAGGAAAATTTTTGGCAGTAGCTTGGAAATTGGAAAACCAAATCAGTGAAGGAAAAGTAATAAATTCAATTCAATTGATTTTTAAAGGAGGAGAGGCACGACTTAAAGTATTCAAAGGAAAAAAAGGCTTGTCTTTGGAGCTTGTTCATCCAAGAAGAATTATTTTTGGAGAATCAACAAAAGGAGGTATGTTAAATTATTTTTTTGATTTATCTTTTCACAGTAGCAAATCTATGAAATTTAGGTTTTCTAAATAAAAAACCTTAGAGCTTTAATTTAGTTTTTCCAAGGTTAAAACACTAATACGTTACTTTATTTTTCAAAAAGGCTTAAAATTGTTATTTTTACTTCTTAAAAATCCTAAAACTCTAATTGAACATATTTTTCAACAAAACTAAGATTTAAATTCTATTTCTTTTAAAATTTTAAAGTAGGTTCTATTTCATTCAAAAAGCCTTAAAAAAATCCTTTCTACTTATAAAAACTTTAATTTGTTTGTTTAAATTCATAAAACTTCATGAAATTATCAAATTGATTTCCGAATTCCCAAAATTAGTTCACCACCCGTGACCCTAATTCTAAATCCTAAAATCCAAAATTCAACTTTTAAACAAAAAATAATGAACCCTGATCCTTTTAAAATCTTAAACCCTAATTTTTATGAACCCTAATCCTTTTAAAACATTAAAAAATATAAAAACATAAAAACATAAATTTTACACAGTAGCTTAGAAACCCAATAACCAAAAATCACAAATCAAAGTATTTTAGAGTGTCTAAAACCCTAGTTTCATGATTTCACTATTCAAACCTTAATTTTGTTAATCAAAGAGTTTTACCAACCTTTTAAAACATAAAACCCTAATCTATTTTAATTCCATAAAAAGTCACAGTAGTTATAATTGAACTTTTATTTGCTTTATTCAATTCCATACTTGATTATACTTTGATTTATCTCTTATGCTTTAATTTATTTAATTTCAATACTTAATTTATTTAATTTATCATGGATGGATGTTTATTTTATATTTTGATTAATAGCTTTGAATGAATGATTTATTTATGATGAATGATTATTTACTTTTATCAATTAATTTAGATTTCTAAAAGTTGTAAGAGGTATGTTTCCACTTGATGGGTACCTCATTAGTTAAACATCATGTAATTTAATTTTCTTTTCTATTTTAGAACCTATGTAAAGGGCATGTGTCTACCTTTTGGTGGGTGTCCTATTTAGGCATGTGATGTAAGGACATGTTTCCATCCTTGGATGGGTGTCCATTTATTTGCTTTGTTTGGACATTGCTTTGATTTTAATATAATGATGCTTTCTTTTAATTATTGTGTGTAATATGGATGATATTGTTATATTTAAGAATTTTATAATATTAAGACATGTAAAGGAGGCCGGTTCCAATGAACTGGGCGTTGTGAGGGTGCTGGGCCATTTCTCACCTTCCCCACACGTACCCAACTTTTCGAACCCATTAGGGGGTTGGGCATTCCTTAGGAATCGAGTCATCCACCCCTTTCTTTCTCCCTGCCTGTCCGGGTGGCTACTCCATTTTTCTTCGGACTTAGATTCGTGTTCTCTAAGGCCCCGAGCCTAAACAGTGTCGAAGTCGCAAGAACCATTCCACCGGGAGTGGGGGCGAAAATCCCCGCTTACAGACAGTGACTAAAGTTAGAAGTTTTTTGGGTTTGGTAGGCTATTATCGAAGGTTTGTGAAGGGTTTTTCTTTGATAGCTACTCCACTCACTAGATTACTTCGAAAGGGAGTTAGATTCATGTGGATAGATTAGTGTCAATCAAGCTTTGAGCAGTTGAAGGAGATGTTGACTCAAGCTCCAGTTCTTACCTTGCCTGTGGAAGATAAACCATATGTGATTTGCAATGATGCTTCACATAATGGTTTAGGTTGTGTTTTGATGCAAGAGGGTAGTGTTAAGATGTATCATGATTTAATGCAACATTATTGGTGGTCAGGTATAAAGAGGGACATAGTGGAGTTTGTATCTAAATGTCTCACTTGTCAGAAAGTGAAGGCCGAGCACCAAGTTCCAACAGGGTTGCTCCAACCTTTATCAGTGCCAGAATAGAAATGGGAATGTGTAACGATGGATTTTGTGACTGGTTTGTCTTTGACTCAAAAGAAGCATGATGCCATCTAGGTGATTGTTGATCGGTTGACGAAGACAACTCATTTTATTCTAGTTTGGATGGACTATTCTCTTGAGAAGTTGGCTGAGCTGTATATTAGTGAGATAGTGAAGTTGCATGGAGTCCCAATTTCTTTGATATCGGATCGAGATCCCCGGTTTACTTCGAGGTTTTGGAAGAGTTTGTATGATGCTTTGGGTACTCGATTGCATTTTAGCACTACTTTCCATCCTCAGACATATGGGCAGTCTGAGAGGGTGATATAGATTCTAGAGGATATGTTGAGGAGCTATGTCATTGATTTCTTAGGAAGTTCGGATAGATTCTTGCCATTGATGGAATTTGCATATAACAACAGTCACCAGTACAGTATTAAAATGGCACCTTATGAGGCATTGTATGGTAGAAGATGCAGGATGCCTCTATGTTGGGATGAGGTTGGGGACGGTAAATTGGTTGGTCTCGATTTGATTAAAGAAACAAAAGACAAAGTGAAGATAATTTGGGATCGGTTGAAAGCAGTTTTAGACCAACAAAAGTCCTATTCAGATTTGAAGAGGAGAGACATTCAGTTCAGTGTTGGAGATAAAGTATTTTTGAAAGGCTCTCCTTAGAAGAGAATTTTGAGATTTGACCACAAAGGGAAGTTGAGTCCTCGTTTCATTGGGCCTTATGAAGTACTGGATAGAGTTGGACCAGTTGCTTATCGACTCGTTTTGCCGCCTGAATTGGATAGAATTCATAATGTCTTCAATGTTTCCATGTTGCGAAGGTACAGGTCAGACCCATCTCATATTTTGTCAGTGGAATCTATTGAGGTGAGTCCAGATCTGAATTTTGAGGAAGAATCAGTGGCTATTTTGGCAGATGAAGTGAAAGAGTAGAGAAATAAGAAAGTGCCACTTGTGAAGGTTCTTTGAAAGAATCATGCTAAGGATGAGGCAACTTGAGAGAGTGAACAAGTGATGCGAGATTAGTATCCCCATTTGTTCCAGACTTGAGATCAGGTAATTTCGAGGACGAAATTTATTTATAGAGGGGGAGAATTGTAATATCCCAAATAATATCCTAAAATTTTGAAAATGCTTATTATTGTAATGGAATTAAATGCTAAATGTATATATGATTAAGTGGAAAGATAAGAAAGGAAAATGTGTATATGCTGTATATATGAAGATATATACAACATATACAAGTCAATAACTTGATTTGGTCAAATGAGATAATTAATTATTTGAATTAGAAATTGAGTGATGGTGGAGGTTGATATTTGGGATTATATTATTATAATAATGTATTTTCTTGGTGGAGATTTAAAGTGAAATTCATATGCCTATTAGTGAAGGGGAGTTGACCATTTCTATTTTCATCTTCTTCTTCTTTCTTTTTTGATAGCCGGACACCACCATCTTCGTCAAGGGAAAGAGAGGATTTGTTGATTCCTCACTCAAGATTGAAGGGTGTTTCAAGTGATCAAGTTGGAGTTCTAAGGATTTTCTTCACTTTTGGTAAGTTTTCAACTTGTTTCTTTGAGTTCTTTTGTAGTTTGTGTATTTGAGTTTGGTGAATGGTTGCTGTAGATGTATGTATGGTTGATTTTGATATGTTTGATTTTGTTTGGTCTAATTAACTTTGATTTTGGGGATGGATTGAAGAAAATGTTAAGTTTGGTGAAGGAAACAAGTGTTGTGGATTGTGTATGTGTTGAGTTGTAAGATATGGTTGTGATTGAATTTTGATGTTTGTAATTGAATTGTTTTAATGTTTTCTCAAGTATTATATGGTATGTTGATGGTTTTGGTTGACTTTGTGTGGTGTTGATAAGGTTATAGAAAGATGATTGTTGAATGTGGTGTTTTTGGTGTCGATTTCAGGTTTTTGGTCTGACATGCCCATGAACACAGCCATGTCTTTAGGCGTGTCGTTGGTTCTATTTCCAGTATGGCTGACACGAGCAGTGACATACTCATGTCACTGAGCGTGTCATAGCTTCTGTGTTGGAGTAGTATTGACACGTCCAGTGACACACCCATGTCACTGAGCATGTCATAGCTTCTGTGTTGAAGGAGGATTGACATGTGCAGTGATATGCCCATGTCACTAAGCATGTCAAAGCTTCTGTGCTGTGGGTTTAGGGCACGATCAAGGACATGCCCTTGTTGTTGAGCGTGTCATGTGTAGAGGTTTCCCTAGATAGTTCTTATCCTTATTTTCTTGTGTGTATCACTAAGTAAGTGTGTATAATCACATTTGGATTAGGTTTTGAAGAGGTTTGAGGTAACAAATCCAAGTGTTTAAGGATTCTTGGAATAGGGTTGTTAGATTAGTGTTAATTGCTCTTAGAGGTAAGTACAAACCTTACATGATTGCATACATTTACATGACTTTGGGACTTAACACATTTGGTTGGAAAAATATGTTAAGTTACCTATTATATTGTTGATGTATGAGAATGGTGCTATGATTTATATTATGTAAACTATGTTGAATATATGTTGAGGATTCAAAATGTATGATTAAGTTAATTTGCTATGTTATACCCTAATGATGATATGTGAAGCCATTGGTGATGGCTATAATGATGTAATTTAAATAGTTGGGGCATTGTGCCTAGATGATCATGAGAAAGTGAGAATGGACTTGACAATGAAATAATGAAAGAAATGTGTGCCTAGTATGCTATTCAATTTTTAGAGTTTTGTTGTTTGTGGCATGCCTAAAAGTAACAATCCCTTGAAGCTAGGTTGGGCTTGGTCCTTGAAGCCAGGTTGGGTTGATGCTGAGCTCCCCTTGAGGCTTGGTTGGGTCTAGTCCTTGAAGCGTAGTAGGGATGTTACATATGAGATGTTTCTCATTATGATAATGATTTGCCTGCATGCTGGATAAATGTGATTATTGAACCAAAATAGTAACTCTGGAATTTGAATGGCATATTAGTTTCTTTTGGGCCCATGTTTGTCTTTGCTTTAAATGTGAATCATGAATGATGAAACAATTGAACAATATAATGAAATGTAATGTTATGAAATATGATATCCTTGTGTATTGTTTATAATTCTTGAAAGTTTGACATTGGCATTAAATTTGAAGCATATTGTTATTATGGTTTGTGCCACTAAGCCGTTAGCTTAGCACGATTGTGATTCATCGTGCAGGTGATAGGGTAGATCCGGTTGAACCGGAGAGTTCAGCTAGACTGAGTCGAGTCTAGGCCTGTGATCCCTTGTGAAGTATTGATTGTTGGACTTCAAGATCAGAGATGAACTGCCAACATGTATAAATTTCATATTTTTGTACTTATTGAATTTGATGTATATATATGTATATTCCGCTATATTTTCAGCTGCATATTAAACAAATGTTTTGGTTAAACTTTGGGTATAATGAAGATATATATATGTATTTGTATTTTAACAAGGAATGTTTTACCTATTACTATTTATAATGATGATTTGATGTTAATGTTTTAAAGATTAGTTTGTTTTAAATAGACTGTGACATTCTTGTCTCCGGTATATGTATATTATAGTTGTGGGTGCATGTAGTTTACGTATATAGGGTACAAGGGTGTTACAAATAATATGGTAGAGTATGAAGCATGCATTTTTTGTTTGGAAACCTTGATGATTATGAAGGTGGATAAGGTGCAAGTCTTTGGCAATTCATTGCTAGTAGTATCCCAAGTAAATGGAGAGTGGGAGTTAAAATAAGAGAAGTTAAAACCATACCACCATTGCTTGACCTTGATGAAGAAGAATTTTAAGGAATACATGTTTATACACCTACCAAGAGAAGAAAACCAGATGGCTGATGCCCTAGCCACATTGGCTTTGGTATGGGAAAATCCTATCAACTTATTCCATAAGCCTCTGGTTTTGACCAGTTCACCAACTCCTTGCTATGAATATGAGACAATCATGGAAACTGATACAGACCATGATTCGTGGTATGACACTATAAGATGGTTTTATGAGGATAAGGAAAAAATGTTTAAAAAATATGAAGAGGTTTTTGCTTGGTCTTATAAGGATATGCCTGGGATAGATTGAGACATAGCCGAGCATCTGATTCATACCTATACTCACATGAAACCTATCAAACAAAAGCTTAAATGGAATGGGATGAATTGGTTAAAGAGGTCACTAAACAAATGCAATTAAAGTTCCTTGAAGTGATAGATTATCCAGATTGGCTAGCCAACATAGTACCTATACCAAAGAAAGATGGAAGAATTAGGGTCTGTGTGGACTATAGAGACTTGAACAAGGCTACCCCTAAAGATGATCTTCCTTTACCTCATATAGATATCCTAATTAATGGTGCAACTTTTAGCGTGCTACACTCATTAGTATATGGATTTTCCAGATACAACCAAGTGTTAATGGCCCAAGAGGATAAAGCTAAAACTGCCTTCATTACTACATAGGGCATATTTTGTTATAAGGTAATGCCGTTTGGGTTAAAGAATGCTAGAGTAACCTATCAGAGGATGTCCATCACCTTGTTTCATGATATGATGCACAAAGAAGTCGAAGTGTATGTTGATGATATGATGGTTAAGTCAGATACAACTGAGTAGGACTTCCAAAACTTAGAATTGTTCTTCGAGAGTGCAGTGAAGTATAAGCTAAGGCTAAACCAAAAGAAGTGAGTGTTTGGGGTTACTTCAGCCAAGTTGTTGGGACTCGTGATTGGTCCAAATGGCATTAAGATTGACCTTCAAAAGGTTAAGGAAATTAGGGATATGCCAACCCCTAAGACGGAGAGAGAAGTTCGGGGGTTTATTGGCAAGTTACAGTACATTAGCAGGTTTATAGCAAAGCTCACCACGATCTATGAACCTATCTTCAAATTGCTTAAAAAGAATTAGCCAGTCAAGTGGAATGAGAAGTGTCAAAAGGCCTTTGAGCGCATAAAGGAGTATCTGCCAAATCTACCTATTTTGAAACCACCTAGACCCGGTAAACCTTTGTTACTATAATTAGCAGTAGAGGAAGAGTCAATAGGAGCCATGCTAGCCCAAGCAGATGAGTTGAGGGTTAAGCACGCAGTCTACTATTTGAGTAGAAAGCTCCTACCTTATGAGATTAAGTATAGTATCATTGAAAAGACATGTATAGTTGTGGTTTGGTCTTCCAAGAAGTTGCGGCATTACTTTCAATCTTATAGTGTGCAAGCAATTTCTAGGTTGGATCCAGTGAAGTACTTAAGGGAGACACCCTCTTTAATCAGGAAATATGGTCAATGGTTGATAATTTTAGAAAAATTTGAGATTGAGTATGTAACCAGAAAAATAATCAAATGAAGAGCGGTGACAAAATTCCTGGCCCAGCAACCATTGCCAGATAGCGAAGAGGTAGTCTTAGAATTTCCTGATGAACATTTAGAGGCCATATAAGTACAAGGATGGAAGAAGTATTTTGATGGAGCAGTGAATAGGAAAGGAGCGAGTTTGGAAGTCATACTAGAATCACCTGAAGGAGAGCTTATCCCTTTAGCTAAAAGTTGAAGTTCAGGGCAACCAATAATATGGTAGAGTATGAGGCATGTATTTTTGGTTTAGAAACCTTGATGATTATGAAGGTGGATAAGGTGCATGTCTTTGGCGATTCGTTGCTAGTAGTATCCCAAGTAAATGGAGAGTGGGAGTTAAAATAAGAGAAGTTAAAACCATACCACTATTACTTGACCTTGATGAAGAAGAATTTTAAGGAATGCAGGTTTATACACCTACCAAGAGAAGAAAACCAGATGGCTGATGCCCTAGCCACATTGGCTTTGGTATGGGAAAATCCTATCAACTTATTCCATAAGCCTCTGGTTTTGACCAGTTTATCAACTCCTTGCTATGAATATGAGACAATCATGGAAACTGATACAGACCATGATGTGTGGTATGACACTATAAGATGGTTTTTGGAGGATAAGGAATACCCATTGGGGGCAACAAAGAAAGAAAGAAGAGCCATAAGGCGATGGTCCTTAGAATACATCACCTTTCATGGAGAGTTGTATTGAAGATGGCCTGATGGGGGTGCACTTGAGATACTTGAGGAAGCCTGAAGTTGAGCATATCATTTCAGAAATACACAAGGGAAATTATGGTCCACACATGAGTGGTTTAGCCCTAGTTAAGAAGATAATTCGATAAGGTTACTACTGGTTGACCATGGAGAGAGATTGTATTAAGTTTGTGAAGAAGTGCCAACAATGTCAGATGTATGGTAATCTGAATCACATGCCTCCTGAAGAATTGCATTATATGTCTTTACCCTGGCCCTTTGCAACTTGGGGGATTGACAATAGAGGAGAGATACATCCGAAAACTTCAAATGGTCACCGTTTCATTGTAGTAGCAGTGGATTATTTTTCAAAGTAGGTCTAGGCTGAATCTTTCAACATGCTAGGGGCAAGAAAACTGGCTAGATTTATTGAAAAGAATTAGAATATGCAGGTATGAGGTCCCATACAGTGTGATATCGAACAATGGCATACAGTTTCAAGGAGCAGTTAGGGACTTATTCTCAAAATACCAAATCCATCATCACCGATCCTCCCCTTATGGACCGAAGGCTAATGGTGCAGTAGAAGCAACAAACAAGATAATTAAGTAGATTATGTCCAAGATGACCAAGACATACAGGGATTAATCATAGATGCTTCCTTTTACTTTATAGGGATGCAGAAAAAATGTGCGAACGCCAACTGGAATGACACCGTTCTCTTTGGTTTATGGGATGGAGGCAGTGTTGCCAATTGAAATAGAGATTAAGCCATTGAGAGTGGTCTTGGAAACTGAACTGCCTGAGATAGAGTGGGTAGTAAGCAGATACACATAGTTAGCTTTACTAGAAGAGAGGAGGTTAAAAGCACTGTACCATCATCAAATGTATCAATGAAAGATAGCTCGGGCCTACAATAGAAGGGTTAAGATCAGAAAGTTTAGAGTCGGCGACTTAGTGTTGAAGCAATGTAAGCCTAATGTATTTGATCCAAGAGGGAAATTTAGGCCTAGTTGGGAAGGACCATATGTTGTGAAACAAGTCATGAACAAGAGTGCAGTCAAGTTATCAGACATGGACGGGAATGAGTTTAGTGAGCCAATGAACATTGACAGGTTGAAGAGGTTTTATTTATAAAAAAAAGAGAAGAGAGCTCGCTAGGTTGAAAACCCAAAAGGGCAGCCTCGATAAAAGTTACAGTAGTTCGCTAGTTTTAAAAACCTGAGAGGGCAGGCTAGGCAACAATTAGGGTTAAGCGAGAGAAAATTGTCAATTAAAAAACCCGAAAGGGCTAGTTGGCGACAAGAGTGATCTTGTGTATGCTAGCTTTATGTTTGGTTGTTCCCCATTTTAATAAAATAGAGTTAATATTAAAATTCTTCTATATGCATTTTTTTAAGTGTTTAACAAAATATGGTAAAATAAATAACACAATAGGAAAAGGTGATGACAAATTATAAAAGGAAAATAAACATCTCTTATTATTATTTTCATTATTTTTTATCCTAACAATATTCTCTCTAAACAAATTGAAAAATGTAAAATCTATGGCAGACGATAAGTGTAGCATGCAGGCCAGGTTTGCTTCAGCTGATCCAAGAAGGCTTTAATTAGATAAGACATGTCCAAGTCAGGAGTAAACTCAGAACCTCGAGGCTCAGCTCCATACTGATGGTCAAGCCGGTGAGGATCATAGCAAGTACCTCGACGAAGAGCAGCGAGAGGAACATACATTAAATACATCTGAATGGTGATACGAGAAATCTTCCACCAAGGTACTAACCAACGAATGTTGACTGCAGCATGTGAGCCGATCCAGTCAACCCAGTCTGTATATGAAGAAGCAGGATGGAGTAGTTTTCTAGCAGAATGATGTCACAGTAGGTATCTGGAAAAATCCATGGATAGAGTGTCGAGTAAGCATAGATGCTCCTGAAGCAAAATATGTAAAAAAAAAAAAGCCCGTTAGGTAAAAAATCTGCAAGGACGGCCTAAATAAAAATTAGAGTCGCTAGTTTCAAAAATCAGCAAGGGCGGTCTAGGCAAAATTAGAACCAACAAAAAAAAGCCCATTTGGTCAAAAATTCACAAGTACAGCCTAAGCAAAAATTAGGGCAGTTTGCTAGTTTCGAAAAACCACAAGGGAGGACTAGGCAAAAATTAGAGCAATAGAAGAAAAAAGGGGCCTAAATTGAAAACCTGAAAGGACGGTTTAGGTGGTTACCTGAAGAAAAAATGGACTCCCGGCCAATCGCCTTGATGATCCTGGTTTAAATTGGTCCAATCCAACTAATGTCTCAACTAAGATCACGGGTATCAGGGACAAGCCTCCTTCCATTTGGTCTATGATATCCAATATTTGTGGATCGATATCGCCATCGGAAGAAACAAGCAAGAATTAGCCAAGCTAAAACTAAAAACTATTAATAATTAAAAACTAAAAACTAAAAAACTATTAATAATTAAAAACTAAAAACTAAAAAACTAAAATAATAATAAAATGAAATGAAATGAAATAAAATAATGAATACATATTTGTGTTGTTAAAATATTAAGTTGCAATGTTACCTTAGATTTTTTACTTAAACTGCGATGAAGTTGCATCCCAGCTAGTAGATTTATCGTGCAATTTTCATGTCATCAAATAAAATCTAACAGCTCAGCATTGGATCGAGTACCAGATCTTGAAGTATGCACCCTTTCCATGAGTATTCTAAACTCTCTTAAAATCTCTAAGCTATATGCTCAATTTGCTCTCTGCTCTCAAATCCAATTCTGAATGAAAGTGAATGAAAAATGATGGCAATCGAGAGGGTTTATATAGAAAAATGATAAAATAGAAAAATAAAAAGAAATAGTAAATTCGTGAAAAAAAGTCAATATCACTATTGATAAATAGTGAATGAATAGTTATTAATAGTGTTTAAAAAGTATTTAAACAGAAAATTCAATTATTCAGCTATTTGCGTGTATCAAAATATATTTGCACTTTTAAAATATTTTTCCACGCAGGGGCAAGAGAGTATAGGTATGGTAAAAAATAGTTAAATTTTTTATAAATTTTTATTAATATCCTAGTGATTACAATTATTTTTTGCTGATAATCCAAATTATTTTTTAGTCCAGAACTCACGTCGGGTCCAGAATCCAAATTATTTTTTAGTCCATAACTCACCTCGGGTCCAGAACCCAAAATATTTTTTACTTCAGAACTCACCTCGGGTCTAGAATCCAAATTATTTTTGAGTCCAAAACTGACATCGGGTATAGAACCCAAATTATTTTTGAGTCAATAACTAACCTTGGGTCCAGAACCCAAATTATTTTTTACTCCAGAACTCACTTCGGGTCAAGAATTCAAATTATTTTTGAGTCCAGAACTCACCTCGGATCCAGAACCCAAATTATTTTTGAGTCCAAAACTCACCTCAGGTCCAGAACCCAAAATATTTTTTAGTACAAAACTCACATCGGGTCTAGAACCCAAATTATTTTTGAGACAAAAACTCACCTCGGGTCCAGAATTCAAATTATGTTTTGAGTCCAAAACTCACCCTAATCCAGAACCCAAAGTATTTTCAAGACCAGAACTCACTTTGGATCTAGAACACCAATTATTTTTTAGTCCAGAACTCACCTTGGGTCCACAACCCAAATTATTTTTTGAGTCCATAACTCATCCCGGGTCCAAAACCCAAATTATTTTTTTTTGAGTCTAGAACTCAAATCCAAATTAATTTGGGTTCAGAACCCAAATTATTTTTTAGTCCAGAACTCACACTGGGTCCAGAACCCAAATTATTTTTTTGGGTCCAGAACTCAAACCAACCTTGGGTACGGAATCCAGTCTGGCTCTAAACCTAAAAAAAATCACATTGCTTTTCACTCTCTTTTGCTGTAGTCTCAGATCGCTCAAGCAGGGGGTAAACTGTAGACCCTTAATTTTTAATCTAGTCCAGTCTAAAGATTTTAAAACAGTCTGAAATAATTTTTGTGGTATATATTATTTATTTTAATTGTTTTAATAATATAATATTTATTTTACTTATTATTTATTTATAATATTTATTTATTATATTTATTATTTATTATTTATTTTAATATAATATTTATTTTACTTCTCATTTATTATTTATTTATTTTATTTTAATAATATTATTTATATTTAAAATATATATAAATAAAAAATAAAAAGAAATCGTTGATGGCAGAATCAGCGATGAAAGTTGTGGCGACGAATTGGCTTAGGCCAATTCGCCGCAAGAAAATAGCCCCCAGCCCTTTGAATTCTCGCATCTCACTCACCAGCTCACAGTACCCGCACGCCAAGCAGCCTTGCCAGCTAGCGGCAATTATCGCAGGCCTAGCAGCACAGTTGTAACACCCTTATACCCAATATACATACACTACATACACCCAACATATGTAATATACGAATATAGGATACATGGATGTCACAACCCATTTTAAACAAAACCACTCTTCACTTATAAAATCTGTATAAACTTAAAACATTCAACTGATGTCATATAAATAATAGATGAAATATTACTTGCTAAAACACATTGTATACTTCATTACCAAAGGTTTATCTAAAATATTTTTGATAGTCTACGGAATATACATATATATATACATCAAAATATAACATAATATACATGAAATATATATATAAAAATATAAAATATATACATGCTGGCACTTTGTCTCTGATCTTGATGTCCAACAATTAACTCTGCACTCAAGAACTCAAGCCTAGACTCGACTTGGTCTAGACAAACTATCTAGCTCAACCCGATCTACCCTGTCTGTAATATCCCAAGGTACACCCTAAAAGTTTTGGAATAATTATTGTGGTATTTGGATTTAAGGAGTATGTTTAATGGAAGGAGAAAAGAAGTGAAGATATATATAACATATATAAGTTAAACTAATGAAAGTCAAAAGAAGATAAATGAATTAATTTAATACCCGATTTTGGTGTACATTGGAATGGTAGTTGTGAGAAGATATGTTGGTAAAATATGTAAGGAAAATATTATAAGAAATAGGTGTATATGAGGGATGATATATATTTATGTGGTATTTGAAAAATATGGAAAATATAAAGGAAATATAAAAGAGATATACATATACCAACATATATATTACATATACATAATGTATAAAGTGGTGTAGGAAAAGTAAGTTTATATAATTAATTAATAATAATAATAATAATAATAATAATAATAATAATAATAATAATAATAATAAAAGAAAAAGAAGATATTTATTTTGGTTATGTATGAAATTACTAAAAAAGGCAAGTAAGTGAAAGGGAGTTTAATTGTATAGAAGAGGGTATTTAGGTAATTTTCTTTTTAAATTGCTTGGTGGAGGTTTAAAGAGAGGGGAAATTTGACTTTGTTTCTTTTGTCTCTTTCATTTTTCTTCTTTTCTTTTGGGGTGGCCGGGTATCACTTAGTCAAGAGAGCAAGAAGTTGTTTTGAGTTCCAAGTTTCAAATTGAAGGAAGATTTCAAGGAAACAAGTTAGAAATTCAAGAAGTTTATCATTTTTGGTAAGTTTTCTCTTGATTTCTCTTGTTCTATTTGGAATTTTGTTTGAGTTTGATGGAGTGTGTTTGTGTATGGTGTGTGTAAAAGTGTTGAAATGGAATTAAAGATAAGAAGTTAGGTTGGTGTTGGTGATGGAAGAGTAAGAGTTGTGTTTAGTGAAATTTTTCCTGTTTTACAATTAGTAAAGGCTGTGACTTATATGATTTTTAATTAATTATAGAAAAATGTTATTGAAGTGAATTTTTGATATGTTGTGCCTCTATGAGTCTAGAATGACTGAAAAATATGTTGATTCGATTTTGGAATGGTTATGATTTTGGAAAGATTATTTTTATTAGACCTGTTCCAGCAGGTACCTTAACTGAGACAGCTATCTTTCCGGATTTTTAATAAAATGTAGAAAAATCATATCCAATTGAATTTTGGATATGTTGTTGTTTAGTGAGTCTAGTATTTTATAAAAATAATTGGGAACCACATTGATTGAATTTAATTTACGGAATTCACAAAGTTCAGAACTGCTGCCAGGATGCAGGGCAATTGGAGCAGTCTGGTTGGGTGAACTATTTGACCAAGATTTTGTGTTTATTTTGATCTGAAATTTTAAAGGAATTATTTTAAGATGTAAAACTAAATTCTGTAAAAATTTTAGAGTTTTTAGTCAAGTATATTATTTTATACAATTTTTCAAAATAAGGATTAAGTTGAGTCCAAAACTAGAATTTTCTATTCATATGGTCATTTTGCTAATATTCCTTTTGGATTAGGTTGTGAAGAGGTTGAATTGCCCTAATCTAAGTGTTGAGGATTCTTGGAAGAGTAAGTGTATAGATTGGTGTGAGTTGGTTTTAAGGTAAGTACAAACTACATTATTGCATAAATGCATATGACTTTGAGACTTGATACACATTTGGTTGTAAATGTGTTAGGAAATGTAGTGCATTGTTGATGTATATTAATATTAGGAAACGTAATGCATTGTTGATGTATATTAATAATGTTATGTTTGGTATAATATGAATGTTGTGATGAGTATGTAAAATGTGTGTTAATGCCATTGATTATATACATTTGAATTGTTTTATTGTGATTTGAGATCATATGAGATATGATGCCATGGTTGTTGGCTATGATGATGCAAATGAAATATATAATTGAGGCATGGTTGCCTAATTAATTATGAGAAATGAAATGAAAAGAGATTGATAAAGAGATAAATGAAATGATTGTGTGCCTAATGTGTTAATTCAATTTTCAGAGTTCTGTTTTTGGCGGCATGCCTATGAATCACTGGATAGGTGAAATGACCGGGTCGTAAGCCGATTCCAGTTGGAAAATGTGAAATGTGATGTTTTTGGGGTGAAATGACCGGGTCGTAATCCTCAAAAACAAATTATTGAAACTAGATTGAGTGAAATGACTGGGTCGTAAGCTCAAATCTAGTTGAATATCCATGGATAAATGTATTGATGATTATGATTATAGACCAAAACAGTAACTCTGAACTTTAAATAGCATATTAGAGTCTTTTGGGCCCATGCTTGTCTTTGTTTAAATGTGATTCATGAAATGTGAAATGAATGAATAATGAGACCAATGATTATTTTTGTTTAAATGTGAATTATGGAATAAGATGTAATGTTATGAGATATATGACGATAATTATGAAATGAGATGATTACAATGTATAAGTAAATTATTGAAGGTGAATGTGGATTGAAAAACTATGTTGAATGATGAGATCTGAAGGTACTACATGAAAATACAATATGATGTATAATATGGATGTGGTTGTGGACATTGTGAGTATTATTTTATGAATGTTTTAATAAGTCATGGAATTGTAGGTTGTATTAATGAAATACGTGCATATGTATATAATTATGAGATTAGTAGAAATATATATAAGGTGTAATTGAAATGGGAAAATATGATAAGAAAATAATAATATATGAAGTTAACATATAAGTATGATTGTCTGTTATGTATGTTTATAATATTTATTTGTATTACTAAGCTTTCAGGCTTAGCGCGGTTGTATAAATCGCGCAGGTGAGTAGGTGGTTGATCTGGAAGTCAAATGTTATGCCACGAGAAGGGTAAGAGTATTTCGAGACCAACTAGAAGGTGATGCATGCATGTATAATTTCATTATGTTGTATTTCTGATAAGAATGTATTCATATGTATAAATGAAATTTTGGTAAAGACAAGATTATCATATATATATATATATAAGATTATTGAAAGTATGTGATAATAATAAACCTCTACTTATTTTGTACTAGAAGTGTAAATCCTTTTTGCAGGTTGTAGTTGAGGTTATAAGGGGGATTTATTGGGAGTGTACTGAGAATGATTTTGTTTGCATTGGTTTGTGTAAAATGTTTCTTTTTTTAAATCAGGAAAAAACCAGTTTTGTCGACACTTGGGACTCAATTTTTAGGCGAAACTATGGCAAAATTTCTGTAAAACCGGAACTAAAATTCGAATTAAGTAAAATTGGTAGCAACATTAGGATAGTGTGGCACCTCTACTCGGCTTACACATGTAGGCTGGGAAGGGGTGTTACACTGCCACCTGTGCAATGAATCACAATCGCGCTAAGCAAAAGATTAGTGATACAAACTTTGATAACAATATAGTTCAAATGCAATGCTAATGCACAAAACATAAGGATATTATATTTCATAGCATTATATCATTATATCTTGATAAATTGCTCAATTGTTCCACAATTCATAATTCACATAAAACAAACACAAGCATGGGCCCAAAAGGATCTAATATGACATTCAAATTTCAGAGTTACTGCTTTAGTCCAAGATGACACCATGTGTCTAGCCCGAAGGCAAATTATAATCACAATGAGGATTACCTCATATGTAACATCCCAACTAGGCTTCAAGGACTAGGCCCAACCCAGCTTCAAGGGTCTACTACATCATGTAACACCCAACTAGGCTTCAAGGACCAAGCCCAACCCAACTGATACGAACCAGCCACGATGTAAGGATCCATTGGTGCTTCCAAATGGGCCATTGACTAGGAGCAGAGCTAAGAAGTTTGGAGCTGCTATGGGATTGCATATTCAAGATCAAATTTCAAAGGAAGTGACGGAAATGGCAATGGAAAAGTGCACAATAGAACTTGAAGAAGGCACACCAAAGTTGATTATGATGCTTAGTGTGAATATGGAAGCTAAAGGCTAGCTAAAGAGGTCCAACATGCAAGAAAGGTCCATGGGGGTTCATATACAGCCTTGGGAAGTAATTTAAGGCCCATGGACATCCCAAATAGTGTGGGGCGTGTTCTTATTTTGAAAGGATTTAGTTTGGCCATTTTTTTATACTTTATATTTTCCTTAGTGGGTTAGGATTTTGACTTTGTAGCTTTCCTTTTCCCATTAGAATTAGGGATTCAGATTTTATTGGCCTTTTAGTATAAATAGGGCCTTATTTTTCTTGTAAGGACACTTTTTGACAAATTATATTCTCAATTTTCTTATTGAAAATTTTGGCCATCATAGAACAGGAGTGGATTCTCTTTTTCTTCTGATTGCATCAAGAATTAGATTTACTTATCAATTTCGATTGTGGCGTTCTTCTAATTTGAGCTTCCTAAATCCTTCCGTTATAATTGTTCGTGCTTTGCTAAGCAATTGGGTGCTTTAGAAGGGGGTTTTTCGTTCGTTCTTGGTTTTCTTCTATCAATTGTGCGTTGGGGTTTGAGGCCTTCATTGCCATAGGGTTTTGCGTCACCAACTTCAAAGGACTGTTACGTCTTAGGCATGTCGCCAAATACAAAACTCTGAAAATTGAATAACATACTAGGCACACAATTCTTTCATAATTCCATTATCAAATCTTTTCACATTTTCTCATGATCAAACTAGGCACAATTCTTCAAATATGTCATTTATATCAATATAGCTATCACCAATGGCTTTACATACTATCTTTAATTTATACATAACAAATTGCAATACCCATACGTTTTGGGCCATTATCATATTTTGCACAAAGTTCACATTACATATAATGCATTTGTAACATTATACAAATCATAGCATATTTCTCATGCACCAATAATGTAGTAGGTAACTTAACACATTTTCCAACCAAATGTGTTATGTTCCAATGTCATGTAAATATAAACAATCATTCAAAGTTTGTACTTACCTCTAAAAGCAACAAACAATACTTTGAACCTCCTCTTCCAAGATATCCCTCAACACTTGGATTGGGTAACTCAAGTCTCTTCAAAGCCTAAACCAAATGTGATTATAAATAATCACTTAGTGATACACTTATAGGTATAAACAAAACCTCTCAACACAAGGATAAGATACACAAAGAAAAATAAGGAAAAGAACTATCTAGGGCAAACTTTACACATGACACGTTCAACAACACGAGAGTGTCAATGACTGTGCCCTAAACCCATAATACAAAAGCTTTGACACGCTCAGTGATATGGGCGTGCCAATGACCATGCCAAAACTCCTACAACACAGTAGCTATGACACACTCAGTGACATCGGTGTGTCACCGTACATGTCAATACTACAACAACACAGTAGATATGACACGCTCAGTGACATGGGTGTGTCACTTCACATGTCAATACTACAACATCACAGAAGTTGTGACATGCTCAGTGACATGGGCGTGTCACTGCACGTGTCACCAACACTAAAAATAGAACCATCGACACGCCCAAAGTCATGGCCGTATCACCGGGCATGTCAGGCTAAAATCCTGATATCCATACATAATTGTCACATCGAACTATTATCTTTCATTAACCTTTTCAACTCCATACAAACTCAACCAAATCCATCAGTATACCACATAATACTTATATAAACATCAAAACAACTTAATTAAAAGCAAAAATACACAATTACAACCATGACTTCACAACTCAAAAGTTACACAATCCAAAACTCTTATTCTCTTCACCAAACTTAACCTTTTCTTCAATCCAACCCTAAATTTCATAGTTAACTAGTCAAAAGAACTTCAAACATACCAATATCAACCTTTAACATATACTACACCAAACATCCAATTCATACAAATACAACTTCCAGAGGAAATCAAAGAAACAAGTTGGAAACTTACCAAATATGAAGAAAATCCTTAAAACTCAAACTTGAACACTTGAAATTCTTCAATTACTTGAGTTAGCAAGAAGCAAAATTCCTTTCTTCCTTTGATGAAGGCGACTGACTTCAATGGAGAAAGAAAAAGAAGAAGAAGATAATGATCACCAACTCCACTACCAACAATCCCTTTTAACTACACAATTATTCCTCTTTCACTCTCCACCAAGTAAAATATATTACTTAATTAATATATACTATGTCATCTTCCACTAACCATTTAATTAATATCTTAATAACTAAAATGACATTTGACCATATTAAAATGTTGACTTATATATATGTATATCTACATATATATATCACATACACATTTTCCTTTTTCACTTAATTATATATATACTTTTAAATCATTTATTTAATTTTCAAAATTTTGGGATATTATAATTCTCCCCCTCTACAAATAAATTTCATCCTCAAAATTACCTGCTCTCAAGTCTGGAACAACTGGGGATACTAATTCCGCATCAACCGCTTACTCTCCCATGTTGCCTCTTTGGTAGCGTGATTCTTCCAAAGAACTTTCACAAGTGGCACCTTCTTATTTCTCAACTCCTTCACTTCACATGCCAAAATAGCCATTGGTTCTTTGTCATAAGTCAGATCTGAACTCACCTCAATAGACTCCACTAACAAAATATGAGATGGGTCTGACTTGTGCATCCGAAGCATAGAGACATGGAAGACATTGTGAATTTGATCCAATTCTGGCGGTAAATCTAGTTTATAGGCCACTGGTCCAACTCTTTCCAATACTTCATAAGGTCCTACGAAACGAGGACTCAAGTTCCCTTTATGGCCAAATCTCAAAATTTTCTTCCAAGGAGACACTTTCAAAAATACTTTATCTCCTACATTGAACTCTATGTCTCTTCTTTTTAAATCCGAATATTATTTTTGTCAGTCTGAAGCTGCTTTCAGACAATTCCTAATCACCTTGACTTTCTCTTCTATTTCCCTTATTTGTGTCCTGCATCTCCTACCATACAATGCCTCATAAGGTGCCATTCTAATACTAGACTGATAACTATTGTTATAAGCAAACTCAATCAGTGGTAAGAATCTGTCCCAGCTCCCAGAAAAAATAGATAATATAGCTCCTCAACATATCCTCTAAAATTTGTATCGCTCTCTCTGTCTGCCCATCTATCTGAGGATGGAAAGCAGTGCTAAAATATAATCGAGAGCCTAAAGCATTTTGTAAACTTCTCCATAATCGCAATGTAAATCGGGGATCTCGGTCAGATACTAAAGAAATTGGAACTCCATGTAACCTCACTATTTCACTAATATATAGCTCAGCCAATCTCTCAAGAGAATAATCCATCCGAACTGGAAGAAAATGAGCTGTCTTCGTCATCCAATCAACAATCACCCATATTGCATTATGCTTCTTCTGAGTCAAAGGCAATCCAGCCACAAAATCTATCGTCACTCACTCCCATTTTCACTCTACCACTGATAATGGCTGAAGTAATCCCGAAGGAACTTGGTGTTCAGCCTTCACTCTCTGACAAGTGAGACATCTAGATACAAACTCTGCTATGTCTCCCTTCATACCTGACCACCAATAATATTGTTTCAAATCATGATACATCTTGGTACTTTCAGGGTGCATAGCATAAGCTGACTGATGTGCTTCCTCTAAAATTACCTTTTTCAGTCTTGCATCATCAGGAACACACAACCTATCTTTGTACCACAAACTGCCATCACTTCTCACATGAAAGTCTCAACTCTCCCCCTTTTGTCAATCCAATATAGCTTTTTGGATTTTCTCATCTGCCAACTGAGTGTCCCTAATATGATCTAATAACACCGGCCTCAATTGCAATTGAGCCATCAATGAACCATCATTACAAGACTAAAACCTAGCATGCAACACTCTCAACTCAACAAGCAACAAGAGCGACTAAGCAGTCAAACCTGCCAAAGACTTCTAACTCAAGGCATCAGCAACAACATTTAGCTTACCAGGATGATAATCAATTAAACAGTCATAGTCTTTAATCAACTCTAACCATCGCCTTTGCCGAAGATTCAACTCTCTCTAAACACCCAGATATTTCAAACTCTTGTGATCCATATAAATGAAACACTTCTCCCCATACAAGTAATGTCACCAAATCTTTAAAACAAAAACTATAGCTGCTAACTCCAAATCATACGTTGGGCAATTTAACTTATGCGGCTTCAACTGTCAAGAGGCATAAGCAATGACTCTATCCTCCTGCATCAGAACACAAACTAAACCACTATATGAAGCATCATTGGAAATCACATAAGGTTTACCTTCCACAGGCAAAGTAAGGACAAGAGTCTGAGTCAACATATCCTTTAGCTGCTCAAAGCTCGTCTGAAACCGATATGTCCACACGAATCTAACTATCTTCCAAAGTAATATGGTGAGTGGAGTAGCTATTATAGAAAAATCTTTCACAAACCATCGATAATAGCCTGCCAAACCCAAAAAACTTCTAACCTCCATCACAGTCTTCTGTGGACTCCAATTCAAAATAGCCTCAACTTTACTCGGATCAACTTTAATACCCTATGCTGAAACCACATGACCAAGAAAAGTCACTTGATCAAGCCAAAACTCACATTTAGACAGTTTAGCATAAAACTGCTTCTCTCTCAGAGTCTGCAATACAATCCATAAATGCTTGTCATGATCCTCCTCATTACGTGAATACACAAAAATAACATCAATAAAAACCACCACAAATTGATCTAGATAGGGTCTGAATACCCTGATCATCAAAACCATAAATGTTGTTGGTGCATTCGTCAACCCAAAAGTCATCACCAAGAACTCATAATGCCCATACCTCATACAAAAAGCCGTCTTAGATACATCTTCATCTCTAACTCTCAATTGATGGTATCCTAATCTCAAATCAATCTTAGAGAATACTGTTGCTCATTTCAACTGATCAAAGAGATCGTCTATCCTAGGCAATGGATACTTGTTCTTAATGGTCACTTTATTCAACTGCTGGTAATCAATGCACAATCTTAAGGTACCATCCTTCTTCTTCACAAACAAAATGGGTGCTCCCCATGGAGACACACTAGGGCAAAAGAAAACTTTGTCCAATAATTCCTACAACTGCACCTTCAGCTCTCTGTGAGCAGGGATTTTTGCCCCCCACTCCAAGTGGAATGGTTCTTACAACTTGGCACTATTTAAGCTCGGGGCCTTAGAGAACAAGGGCCTAAGCTCGGGGAAAATGGAGTAGCCACCCGGATGGGCAGGGAAAAAGAAAGGGGTGGATGACTCGATTCCTAAGGAATCCCCAACCACTTAATGGGTTTGAAAAGTTGGGTACATGTAGAGAAGGTGAGAAATGGCCCACACCGCCACAATGCCCGGTTCATTGGAACCGGCCTCCTTTGCAGGTCTTAATATTATAAAATTCTTAAATATAATAATATTATCCATATTACATGCAACAATTAAAATAAAGGATCATTATATTAAAATCAAAGCAATGTCCAAACAAAACAAATAAATGGACACCCATTTAAGGATGGAAACATGTCCTTACATCGTCCATGTCTAAAACTAAATAGGACACCCACCGAAAGGTGGAAATGTATCCTTTACATTGGTCCAAAAACTTTAAATTAAAATAAATTACATGATGCTCACGACATGAGGTATCCAAAACATGAAAACATACATATAAACATCGTGAAAGCTTCATATTTTAAAAATAGATTCTTAACACATATTGAAGTAGTGATTTTAATTTGACACAAACTGTAACACCCCCATATCCAATGCACACACACTACAACCACAACAATGTAGCATAAGTGCACCAAACATAGGGATGCTACGGTTCTCTTAACATTCAAAACACTTTAAAACTTGATACAATACCCTTATCATTATACATTATAGAAAAGTAGATCATTTACTTATAAAACAAAACATATTAGTTATATATATATACATTTAAATATTACACAGCGGAAGTTATAAAATATTTACATATTTACATATTTACATATTAAACATTTCTTTACAAAATATAAAGAAGTATACATGATTGGCAAGTTTGCTCTGATCTTTAAGCTCCCAAAATGGATTCTTCAAGGTCTACTCTCACTTGGTCTTGATGAACTCTCGGGTTCAACTCTATCAACTCTATTACCTGCGCGATTAAACACTATCACGCTAAGCCAAGGGCTTAGTAAGATAAAACATGCTATTGATATGCTTTAATACAATACAATGTCAATTCTCAATCCATATTATACATGTAACCACTTAGATGCAAAGCTAACATCATACTTTTACATTTCATAATTCAACATATATATATATATGCATATCACATTTCAACATCTTTTCTTATACTTCATTAACTAATCATTAAACAATCCATAAACAACACTAAACAAAGACAAGCATGGGCCCAAGACACACTAATATGCAATTCAATTTTCAGAGTTAATGCTTTGGTTTGTTATCACATTTATCAATATCATATACCCAACTAGGCTTCAAGGATTAAGTTCAACCAAGCTTCAAGGGGAGCAAAGCATGCTAAGCTTCAACCCAACTTGGCTTCAAGAACTAACCCAACCTAGCTTCAAGGGTGGTAACATCTCAATTAGGCTTCAAGGATTCAATCCAACCTAACTTCAAGAGATTGTTACACTTATTAGGCATGCCACCAACAACAAACTCTGAAAATGGAATAACACATTAGCCACACAATTCATTTAGTTTTCATTCTCAATTCTCATTATCATTTAGGCAAACATGCCTCATTTATCTCCATTGAATCACCTTAGCCAATAACAATGGCTTCACATTTCATTTCACAATATAACACTTCATTATTCAAGTGTATATTTATCTCATCCATGATCACATTATATCTCACATAGCATCATTCATAAATATCAACATTTCATTCCACATTACTCATGAAACACATTACCATTCACAATGCATAACATAACATTGTTCAATCTCAACAATGCAAGAACAATTTATATTATTCATAGCTTTAGGATCATCCACAAGTGTTTGATTAAGTCATTCCTTGGTTTAAGTATATTTAAAGTGTTTATGTTTAGGTTTAGAGACCAAACTACCTTTGAAGAACCCAAACCATGCAAAAAGAACAAAGAAATCAAACAATATCCAACTCATTTGAGGGACACGCCCAGCCCACTTGAGGGACACGGCCGTGTCTCTAAAAATAAAAGAGGCAGTAGCCAACACAAATAAATGACACGGCCGTGTCTCTCCATTGCTTCTGGCCGTGCACCCATAAACATAACCTTAACTAAAACCAACACTTTCTCAATTGCACTCAAACACAATATTCATCATATAACATGTTTCAAATGAACATAATCAATGTTCTAAACACATATTCACCACAAGAATTACTTCACAACACATTAATATAACAATTAAACACATATCATCTCAAAACCCTAAAACCAACATCCTTCTCCATCCTTCCAAATCAACATCCACCATTTCCAACAACAACCTCTAATTAAACTCATAACTTAAAATCAATTTAACACTTGAAAACACAACACAACACATCTCAAATCCACTAAATCACAAAATCACCAAACCCTAATTCACTTCCAACACAACTTCAAAATAAGTAAAGAAAACAAGAGAATACTTACTTTAAAAGAAGAAATTCCACAAATCCCTTGTCAAATCCTTTGATTGTTTCTTCAATTTGCTTCTAGCATCAAGAACACCTCTCTTTCCTTTTTGGTTTTTGGAGAGCCGGCCACTTCTTGAAAGAAAGAAGGAAATGATGAAGACACAAAGTCAAATTTTGCTTTTAATCTCCACCAAGTGATCTTATCCAAGCAATTACCAAAATGCCCTCAATCATATAACTAACTTTTTGTCTCATATAAGCCCTTATATGTAATTACACACTCAACACAAAAAATATCTCTCTTCCTTTGACTCTTCCTTTGACCCATTTATATGTTATATATATCATCATATACACAACATATACCATTCTCTCTAAACCCTAATTCTTTCCCAATACACATATACACAAGCATTCTCCTCCCAATTCTTTTTTTATCCCATCATATACATTCAATCAAATTTTATAACAATAACAACAACAACAATATGCAAAACTTCTAGGGCATAAATGAGGATATTACACAAACCATGACCATGTTAGATTAAACCACTTGAATTCGAGGCAAACTGAGACTATCAAATTAAAGTGACCCTAATCCAACATGGAATCAAAGTATATTTCGAATTGGCTTCATAAATTGCCCCATATCGAAGTGGTAGAGCCCCATATATGGGAAGAACCCATATTAAATTGCCCCATACTTGGACTCGAGATTGGGTATTTGGACTCAAGACTGGATACTTGGACTTGAGACTAAATTTAATTTGGGTACTTGGACCCGAGACCAGGTACCTAGACCCGAGACCAGGTACCTGGACCCGGGACTTAATTTTATTTGGGTACTTGGACTCGAGATTGAATTTGATTAACCTTCTATCAATTTGAGAATTCTGGCTTTCTTCTAGCCAGTTATTTCATTCTTTAATGGATTATGGGTCTTCACCCTCAAAATGGATCTTCATCCTTGGACCTCGAATATTTACCCTTGGATATTGGGTCTTCACCCTTTAAGATGGATCTTCATCATTGAACATCGTGTCTGCACCCTTCAAAATGGATCTTTATCCTTTGGACAATGAATGGATCTTCATCCTTGGAGATTGAGCCTTCACCCTTTAAAATGGATCTTCATCCTTTGGACATTGGGTCTTCACCCTTCAAAATGGATCTTCATCCTTTGGGCATCAGGTCTTCACCCTTCAAAATGGATCTTCATCCTTTGGACATTTTTCTTATATTAGCTTCCGCTCTTCTTGCTGGACCAATCATTTTGTCTTTTGTATCTTCATTCTTTTGAGATTTCTAATTTTCTTCTTTTCCATTCTTTTTGTCCTTTCTTTGCACTTTTACAAAACATTCAGCTATTTTTAAGCTAATCCTTGTATCCTCTCTTTGCCCCCTGCATGGAAAAATATTAAAAATGAGTCTAAAAATGTTTTGAACATGCATAAACTCAAGAAATAGAAAAGAGAAACTTTGCCCCCTGTGTACGCTCAAACCAATGATTTTTTCCCATGCATGCTTTGATTGATGTTTGTGTATTGTCTGGTTCCTTGCATAATCATGCCTCTCTATTTTTATAAAGTGACTGGAGCTTCCTAAAGCAATGGGCCTTCCATACCCCCTGATTCCATATTTGATTCATAAAGTATCTATTGTTTACATTGACAAAGAATAGGAACACAAGACAAAAATGCAGTGTGATATGTTTATGTATGCATGATATGCATGGATGATACATAAAATGGTTCCATCAACTCATAGACCTATGTGATCAACTAAAGTATTCTCATTGGTTCCTTCTAAATGCTCATTCAGGTCTTGCATTGGAATGACAGAAGGCTTCGCAATTATGGCTTTTATCTTCAAAATGTTGAAAACATAAGTAGTGGAGGCCCCAAGAATGGTACCCAAAGACATGGGAGATATCCGTTTGGTTGATAACTACTTCATAAAATGACCTTGCAAGTGATTCTTTCATTTGCCGCTTTTGCCCATAGTTTCCTTCAAGGTTTGATAATTTAACATACTTCCCTTAAGTTGAAGGCTTTGTATGTCAAAAACACATTTTTTTTAAAAACATCATAAAATCATATTTTGGCTTTGTCAAATCAGTGTCATTGTACCTTAGGTCTTGATTTTCCCAAATTAGCACATCTATAACACGACAACCCTAATTACTGTACTAAAGTCGGGAATCATTTCTATTTAAACAAGAACTGTTGCAGTTCAGATATGCACATACACATCACTTGGCCAAAAGGTCTCATTGAGTTTGAATATTGTCTATCTCATATGCATGCTTATTCAAACTATCTCCATTAATAGACTCTACCTACTAAGAGAGATCAATAGGTCTTTAATAGGCTTGAAATGGGGTCTATAAGGAACATGGGTTAAACGAATGTCATCTTTGAGATGGAGCTAATGTGACACAATGGACAAACCTTCACACTACAAACTTCCTGTTAGAACCTTAGGCAGCCGGGAGCAATCTTTCTAGACTCCAATTTCCTTCTATCTCCTTAGAAAAAAACATAGGAATTGATTAAGACATGTTGCGCTTGATTAATTACTACTACAAAGTGACATTTGCAAGTATACGAGGTAATTATAGCAATGGTGATCGCCCTAAGGTCGTCTCACATGGAAGGAATTGTTTTGCAATAGATTGATTAACAAATAAATTAAAATTGAGCGTGTGTTGTTGAATTGGTGAGTTATAATTAAAATTTGAAAGTAAACATGAGTATCAGTGCATAAGATTAATTCAATGCTAGGAATTATGCCTAGGGTTGTATATCAATTTAATTAAATCTTGATTCTCAAATTATCCATTAATATAAACTTGTATTTTAATTTGTCCCTTGAGTTCGATTAGTAATTACCAATTCACTAGTTTTCACATTTATGAATTAACAACAACCAATTGTTTTGAAATTGCAAATTAAATAAACCCTAGAACTTATATTTCTAATTCATTCTTGGGGTGGTTGATTATATAGTTTCAATATCAAATTTTACCTCTCGGTCCATCATTCAATATTAAGTGATTAATAATTGGCCAATCTATCAAACTATCTTTAAGTCTAACACAATTAACAAATAACAAGGTATACTAATGGAATTATAAAATCAAGTCATTTAATCAAATCTACAACCCAAGGCATGAGTAAATTAGCTCATCATCAATTTAAAACAAATATCCATCTCAATATTCATCAATTCAAAATTATACATGTAATATTTATGTTCATAATATAACAACAACAATCTAGAAATGAATTAAAAGAGAGAATATGAAAAACCCTTTGTAGACTCTAAGACTTGAACTACTTGTCTTCCTCCTAGCTTCCACCTTGATGTATGATGAATAACTTTCAAGCCCTATTCAATCAATGGCTCTCTTCTTGAAGGATGGAATGGTAACTCTCTCAAGCTTACAACTCCAATCAAGCTTTCTTTAAACCCTAATCTTCTAAGTAGTTTGCTCACTCAATTTAATTCCCAAACTTGATTAAGTCTTGTCTATGAAAGAAATGAAAGATGAATGAAAAATGAAGATGAAGAGAGAATGGTGTCTCCCCTTTCAAAAACAAGAACCCAAAAACTAAGCACTAGATAGCTCTCAAATAAGTCAAAAGTGTATCTCATCCCATTCACTTCCAATTACTTTCTATTTTTTAAGGCACCAACCATGTCTTGCCAACTCACACACCACTCTTTGTCTCCCTCTTTTTCTTTGTTTTATATTTCTTCCCAAAAATCCATCCACCTTTTACTCATTTTTAATATTTCTTTTTAAAAAGAAAGAGTCTTTTGTCCCCTATTTGTCCCTCACTTCATGCAAAATAATTCCAAGGGATCATATGAGACACGGCCAAGCCTTGAGTGACTTGGCCATATCACTCATTCTTCTTGGGACACGGCCAAGCCTTAAGGCCGCATCCATAGCTGCCCATCCTTCTTCTTCTTTTCCAGGTGTGACACGCCTAGTCACTGGCTGTGTCATGTGACACGGCCAGTGGCTTGGCCTTGTCTTTTGCTTGCGTTCACCTCTGCCATTCACTTTGCTCGTTGGTTTCATCAAGTGGGACACGGCCAAGGCCTTGGCCGTGTCATGTGACACAGCCAATGTCTACCTCTGCCTAATTTTCCTAAAGGACATGACCAAGCTAACTTGAACTGGCAGTTTCATATGAGTGGTTCATGCCTCTTTCCTTGGACGAGGGACACGGCCAAGCCATGAAGTGTCTTGGGCGTGTCTCATGTTTTTCCAACATGTTGATCCATCAATACATTCTTTTGCACTTCCACCTAAATCAAACACTTCAAGCAAACATTAAACACAAATTAAAAGAAAAATTAACTAAAAACCAATAAAATAACCCTAAAAATATAAACATAAATGATTGAAACAAGACGATCTTAATCTGTTCCTTTTGCTTTTGCACAAACTCAATGTAACGCCCTTGTACCCCATATACGTACACCATTATGTCACTGGCATGTCACCAACACCGAAAATAGAACTATTGGCACACCCAAAGACATGGTCGTGCTACTGGGCGTGTTTGGCCAAAAACCTGATATCGACACCAAAAATGCCACATCCAACAAACATCTTTCAATAACCTTATCATTACCACACAACTCAACCAAAACCATCAAAATACCATAATAAACTTGCATAAATAACAAAACAACTCAATTACAAGCATCAAAACATAGTCATAACAATATTTCACAACTCAAAGTTACAACACCCACAACTCTTATTCTCTTCACCAAACTTAACCTTTTTCTTCAATCCAACCCCAAAATCAAAGTTAACTAAGCAAAACAACCTCAAATACACCAAAATCAACCATACACATAGTTACACCAACCATCCACCAAACTCATATACACAAGCTCAAAAGAAAACAAAGAAACAAATTGGAAACCTACCAAATATGAAGAAAATCCTTAAAACTCCAACTTGAGCTTTTGAAATCCTTCAATTTCTTGAGTTAGCAAGCAACAATTTCTCTCTTTCCTTTTGCTAATGGTGGTGGCTGGCTCACTTGGAGAAGAAAGAAGAAGATGATGAAAATAGTAAAAACCACTCCACTTCACTTAACCACATAAATCCCCACTTAATCTCCACCAAGCATTTAAATTATTATTTTAATATAATAAACAAAAATCATCTTCCACTATCAGTATTTAATATTTAATTAATTAAAATATCTTTTGACCTTATTATTAAGATGTTGACTTATATATGTTGTATATATCTTCATATACACAACATATACACAATTCCCTTTTCCTTTCTTTCCACTTCATCATATATACACTTTAAAATCATTTAATTCAATTTCAACAATTAGCATTTCCAAAATTTTAGGATATCATTTGGGATATTACAATTCTCTCCCTCTACAAATAAATTTCATCCTTGAAATTACATGCTCTCAAGTCTGGAACAACTGGGGATACTGATCCCTCATCACTTGCTCACTCTCCCAAGTTGCCTCTTCCTTAGCATGATTCTTCCAAAGAACCTTCACAAGTGGCACGTTCTTATTTCTCAACTATTTCACTTTATGTGCCAAAATAGCCACTGGTTCTTCTTCAAAAGTCAGATCTGAACTCACCTCAATAGATTCCACTGACAAAATATGAGATGGGTCTAACATGTACCTCCGTAGCATAGAGACATGGAAGATGTTGTGAATTCGATCCAATTCAGGCGGCAAAGTGAGTCTATAGGCCACTGGTCCAACTCTCTCCAGTACCTCATAAGGCCCAATGAAACGAGGACTCAACTTCCCTTTACGGCCAAATCTCAAAATTTTCTTCCAAGGAGACACTTTCAAATATACTTTATCCCCAACACTAAACTGAATGTCTCTTCTCTTCAAATCTGAATAAGATTTCTATCAGTCTGAGGCTTCTTTCAAAGAATCCCGAATTATCTTCACTTTCTCTTATGTTTCTTTAATTAAATTAGGACCAACCAACTTCTAATAAGGTTCCATTCTACCATACAATGCCTCATAAGGTGCCATTCTAATACTGGACTGATGACTGTTGATATAGGCAAACTCAATCAGTGGTAAGAATTTGTCCCAACTCCCAGAGAAATCAATGAAACAACTTCTCAACATATCCTCTAAAATTTGTATCACTCTCTCTGATTTCCCATCTGTCTGAGGATGGAAAGCAGTGCTAAAATGTAACCAAGAACCCAAAGCATCATGCAAACTTTTCCAAAATCTCAAAGTAAACCTGGGATCTCGATCCGACACCAAAGAAATTGGGACTCCATGCAATCTCGCTATCTCACTAATATACAACTCAACCAACTTCTTAAGAGAAAAATCCATCCGAACTGGAAGAAAATGAGCTGTCTTCATCAATTGATCAACTATCACCCAAATTGCATCATGTTTCTTCCGAGTCAAAGGTAAACCAATCATAAAATCCATCGTTACTCGCTCCCATTTTCACTCTGGCACTGATAAAGGTTGGAGCAACCCCGAAAGAACTTGGTGCTCGGCCTTCACTCTCTGACAAGTGAGACATTTGGATACAAACTCCGCTATGTCCCTCTTCATACCTGACCACCAATAATATTGCTTCAAATCATGATACATCTTAGTATTCCCAGGGTGCATAGCAAAAGCCGACTAATATGCTTCCTCCAAAATTATCTTTTTCAACCTTGAATCATTAGGAGCACACAATCTATCTCTGTACCACAAACTTCCATCACTTCTCACCTGAAAGTCTCTACTCACTCCTTTTTGGCAATCCAATACAGCTTTCTAAATTTTCTCATCTACTAACTGAGCCTCTCTAATATGATCCAACAACACCGATCTCAATTGCAACTGAGCCAACAAAGCACCATCATCACATGATTCAAAACTAGCATGCAATGCTCTCAACTTAACAAGCAATGAAAACGAATAAGCAGTCAAACCTGCCAAAGACTTTCAACTCAAGGCATCAGCAACAGCATTTGCCTTACCAGTATGATAATCAATCAAACAGTAATAGTCTTTAATCAACTCCAACCATCGTCTCTGTCGAAGATTCAGCTCTCTCTGAACACCCAAGTATTTCACACTCTTGTGATCCGTATAAATGAAACACTTCTCCCCATACAAGTAATATCGCCAAATCTCCAAAGCAAAAACTATGGCTGCCAGTTTCAAATAATGTGGCTTCAACTGTCGAGAAGCATAAGCTATGACTCTACCCTCCTGCATCAAAACACAACCTAAACCACTATGTGAAGCATCACTGTAAATCACATATGGTTTATCTTCCACAGGCAAGGTAAGAATAGGTACTTGAGTCAACATCTCCTTCAACTACTCAAAGCTTGCTTGACACTGATCTGTCCACACGAATCTAACACCCTTTCAAAGTAATCTGGTGAGTGGAGTAGCTATCAAAGAAAAATCCTTCACAAACCATCGATAATAGCCTACCAAACTCAGAAAACTTCTAACCTCTGTCACTGCCTTTGGTGAACTCCAATTCAAAATAGCTTCAACTTTGCTCGGATAAACTCTAATACCATCTGCTGAAACCACATGACCGAGAAAAGTCACTTAATAAAGCCAAAACTCACATTTAGATAGCTTAGCATACAACTGCTTCTCTCTCAAAATATGCAATACAATTCATAAATGCTTGTCACGATCCTCCTCATTGCATGAATACAACAAAATATCATCAATAAACACCACCACAAAATTGATCTAGATAGGGTCTAAACACCCTGTTCATCAAATTTATGAATGCTGCTGGTGCATTCATCAATCCAAAAAGCATCACTAAGAACTCATAATGCCCATACCTTGTACGAAAAGTTGTCTTAGGTACATCTTCATCTCTGACTCTCAACTGATGGTACCCTAATCTCAATTCAATCTTAGAGAATACTGCTGCTCCCTTCAATTGATCAAAGAGATCATATATCCTAGGTAAAGGATACTTGTTCTTGATAGTCACTTTATTCAACTTCCGATAATCAATACACAATTTTAAGGTATCATCCTTCTTCTTCACAAACAAAATGGGCTCTCCCCATGGAGACACACTGGGATGAATAAAACCTTTATCCAACAACTCCTGCAACTGCACCTTCAACTCTCTCAACTCATTAGGTGCCATTCGATAGGGAGTAATAGAGATGGGAGTGGTAGCAGGCAACAAATCGATACCAAACTCAACCTCTCTCTCAGGGGGTATCCCTGACAACTCCTTAGGAAAAATATCTAGAAATTGAGTAACTGTGGGTATACTATCAAGCTGAGAACCCACTACTCTGGTATCTACCACATGAGCAAGATAAGCATCACACCCTTTCCGAATCATCCTTCGAGCTGAAATAACTGAAACAAACAAGGATGAAAGATGTCTTTGCTCACTAGATACCATCACACTCCTACCATCATAGGTTCTCAGGGTAGCACACTTATTCTGACAGTCTACTACAGGCCCATGCTTGGATAACCAATCAATGCCTAAAATTAGATCATACTCCTTGAAAGGCATCTCAATCAAATCACTAAGGAACTCCTCATCCTATACCACAACTAAACTATTACGATGCACCTTGCTAACTACAACACTATGCCCTAAAGGATTTGCCACCAAAACATCAAATCCTAGGGACTTTGAATGCAATTTAGTCATAGGCAAGATAGATGCACTTATGTATGAATGAGTAGATCCAGTTATTAGAGTAAGATCTGAAATACCAAATAAAGAAATGTACCCACAATGACGGCTGAACCATCCGGCTGCCTCTGCATCACATACACTCATTGTGATGACCCTGCCTCATCAGGTCTACTACCTCTAGTTGTAGAACCTCCTCTTTGGCTAAACCTAGGTTGGCCACCTCTACTAAAACCTCTAACCCCTCGACCGCCTCTAACACTGGGTCGAGAAGCTGCAGTATCAGTCTGTCTATCCTTCGGTAGCTCAGGGCAATCTCTAAGGAAATGATTTGGTGACCCACATCTATAACACACTTCTGGTCCACCTGTCTTCGAGCTAGCACCTCCATGTGCCCTACCACAATGGACACATGTATATGAAAATGGTCTCTGAACCACTGGAGTCGGAGCACTAGCCACAGAAACTATAGGTCTCGATCTCTGCCTCTGATGCTGTAATGACCTACCAGACTGCCTCTGGCTCCTACTGAACCTCAAAAAATAGCCTCCTCTACCTCTCTTCATAGATGATATCCTGCCTCACTCAGGAGTCTCCTAGCTCTAGTCTCATCCTTAGTAGTAGCTGCTGCAATACCCTGTGCTCTCTCAACACTCTTGGTAGCTACAACCAACTGAGAAAAGTCTTGATACCGGGAGCCTGCGACAATACACATGATAAAGGGTTTTAACCCCTCCTTAAATCTCTGACACCGGTCAATCTCATCAGAAATAATCCCATCGGCATAATGACTCAACTGGATGAACTCTATCTCATACTCTGTCACTAACCTGGTATCTTATCTCAGACTCAGGAACTTCATCTTCTTTGCATCTTTATACTCCCTCAGAGTATACTTCTGCTCAAACTCCAGCAGAAAATCATCATAAGTCAAGGTTGGTGGATCATCCATCGCATGTGGAACTGTCTTCCACCAATCATATGCATCTCTCTATAGAAGAGATCCAGCTTAATCAAACTTTTCTTCTTGAGTAGCTTGTAGCTGAATGAATACCCTCTGAACTCTATGTAACCACTGCTCAGCTACTGCAGGGTCTATAGTGCCAAAGAAGTCCTCAGCTCCAAACTTCCTCAACTTATCATACTTCCTTACCGACAACTGCAATTGTGGTTGTGGCGGCAGCTACTGAACTGGAGCTTGCCTCAACAACTCTACCATATGTAGTACCCAAATTGGCGGAATCTCATCAACTGCTGGTCTCTCTGGCACAGGAGCTGGTGCCTCTCTAGCTATCTCAACTCTAGCTCCATCTCTACCCTCAATAGGAGCTACACTCTCAGCTCTACCCTCTACAGACTGACATGTCTGAGAAACCATAACTACCTATATCTGCAAACACAGCAGAAGATTACCTCATCAAAGATCAAAAACTACCAGTGCCAATGCATGCATCTTATTTAAAAACCATATTTTAAAATCTAAATTTTTTTTCTTACAATTAACCTAGGTTGAGAACCTCAAACCTAGGCTCTGATACCAAAATAAATGTAACACCCTTGTACCCCATATACGTACACCACATACACCCACATATGTAATATATGTAAACCGGATACAAGAATGTCACTGTCCATTTTAAACAAACCAATCTTTAAACCTTAACATCAAATCATCATTTCTACAATCTGAGTAAACTGAAAGACATTTAACTTATATTATAGAAAGTAATAGATAAAACATTCCTTGTTAAAATACATATATATATATATATATCTTCATCACCCAAAAGTTCTCCCAAAACATTTGTTTAATAAGCAGAGGAATATGCAGCAGAATATGCAACGGAATATACATATGTTTACATCAAAATCAATATTTACAAAAATATAGAATTTATATATGCTAGCAGTTCGTCTCTGATCTTGATGTCCAAACAAACACTGCTTTCACAATCTCAAGCCTAGACTCGACTCGGTCTAGCTAAACTCTCTGACTCATCGGATCTACCTTGTCACTTGCACGATAAATCACAATTGTGCTAAGCCAGAAGCTTAGTGGTACACACCTTGATAAATAATATTATTCAAATGCAATGCTAATGCACAACACAAATGGATACCACAACTTATAACATTATATTATACAATTGTTTTATAATTCATATTTCACATTAAAGCAAAGACAAGCATGAGCCCAAAGAGATCTAATATGCCATTCAAATTCCAGAGTGTCTGCTTTGGTCCAATAATCACATTTATTTAGCCCAAAGGCGAATCATAATCACAATGAAGATTACCTCATATGTAATATCCCAACTAGGCTTCAAGGACTAGGCCAAACCTAGCTTCAAGGGTCTGCTACATCATGTAACACCCAACTAGGCTTCAAGGACCAAGCCCGACCCAGCTTCAAGGGATTGTTACTTTTTAGGCATGCCACCAACAACAAAACTCTAAAAATTGAATAACATACAAGGCACACAATTCTTTCATAATTTCATTATCAAATCCTTTTTCATTTTCTCATGATCATTATAAGCACAATGCCTCAAATATCCCATTTATATCAATATAGCCATCACCAATGGCTTCACACACTATCATTAGTGTATACATAACAAATTGCATTGTCCATACATTTTGAATCATCATTATATATTTCACATAGTTCATATTATTCAAAATCATAATACTATTTTCATACTCCAACAATATAGTAGGTAACTTAACACATTTTCCAACCAAATGTGTTAAGTCCTAAAGTCACATAATTGTGTGCAATCATATAAGGTTTGTACTTACCTCTCAGAGCAATAAACACCGATTCCAATCTTCTCTTCAAAGATATCATTCAACACTTGGATTGGAATAACTCAAATCTATTCAAAACCTAATCAAATGTGATTATACATACTCACTTAGTGATACACATAAAAAAATAAGAGAATTATCTAGGGCAAACTCTACACATGACATGCTCAACAACACGGGCGTGTCCCTGACGGTGCCCTAAACCCATAACATAAAAGCTTTGACACGCTCAGTGACATGGGCGTGTCAATTCTCCTCCACACAGAAGCTATAAAATGCTCAGTGACATGGGCGTGTCACTGGACGTGTCAATCTTCCAACAACACAGTAGCTATGACACACTCAGTGACATGGGTGTGTCACTGGACGTGTCACCAACACTAAAAATAGAACTATTGACATGTCCAACGACATGGTCGTGCTACTGGACGTGTTAGGCCAAAAACCTGATATCGACACCAAAAATGCCACATCCAACAAACATCTTTCAATAACCTTATCATCACCACACAACTCAACCAAAGCCATCAAAATACCACAATAAACTTGCATAAACATCAAAACAACTCAATTACAAGCATCAAAACATAGTAATAACCATATTTCACAACTCAAAGTCACAACACCCACAACTCTTATTCTCTTCACCAAACTTAACTTTTTTCTTCAATCTAACCCCAAAATCAAAGTTAATTAAACAAAACAACCTCAAATACACCAAAATCAACCATACACATAGCTACAACAACCATCCACCAAACTCATATACACAAACTCAAAAGAAAACAAAGAAACATGTTGGAAACTTACCAAATATGAAGAAAATCCTTAAAACTCCAACTTGAGCTCTTAAAATCCATCAATTTCTTGGGTTAGCAAGCAACAATTTCTCTCTTTCCTTTGCTAATGGGGGTGGCCGGCTGACTTGGAGAAGAAAGAAGAAGATGATGAAAATAGTCAAAACCACTCCACTTCACTTAACCACATAAATCCCCACTTAATCTCCACCAAGTATTTAAATTATTATTTTAATATAATAAACAAAAATCATCTTCCACTATTAATATTTAATATTTAATTAATTAAAATATCTTTTGACCTTATTATTAAGATGTTGACTTGTATATGTTGTATATTATAAAGACCTGTTGATCTCTCTTGGTAGGTAGAGTCTATTAGTGGAGATAGTTTGGATGAGCATGCATATGAGATAGACAATATTTAAACTCAATGAGACCTTTGGCTAAGCAATGTGTATGTGCCTATCTGAAGTGCAACAATTCTTACTTAAATAGAAATGATTCCCGTGTTTAGTTTGGTAACTAGGGTTGTCATGTTATAGATATGTTAATTTGGAAAATCAAGTCCTGAGGTACATTGACATTGATTTGGCAAAGCCAACATTTGATTTCAAAATCAAAATTTTTAAAAAAGAAAAGAATAAAAAAATAATAAAAATAAAAATATTTTTGTCATACAAAGCCTTCAAGTTAAGGGAAGTATGTTGAACCTCCAAAGGACACATTGGGAAAAGGAAAATGATTATTGGCAAGGTCATGAAGGAGCTACCAACCGACATGCTGAAATATAGTTTGAAATGGATGCATCCCTGACTCTGCTACTTAGGGTCTGATGCAAGAAAGGATCTCTTGAAGCTAGCAAGTGGACCAATCACTAGGAGCAAGGCAAAGAGATATCAAGCTAGTATGGCTTTGCATATTCAAGAAGAGATTTCCAAAGAGCTTCAAGGATTATCATTCAAGAAGATGGAGATAGAGCTTGAAAAAGGCACACCAAAGCTGATTATGATGCTTAGTGTGGAAGCTAAAGGCTAGCTAAACAAAGGTCAAACATTCAAGAAAGGTTCATGGGGGTTCATATAAAGCCTTGGAAAGTAATTTAAGGCCCATGGACAGCCCAAATAGTATGGGGCGTTTCTTATGTTGAAGGGATTAGTTTGGTTGTTTCCATACTTTATATTTTCCTTAGCGGATTAGGATTTTGTTTCCATACTTTATAGTTTCCTTAGTGGGTTAGGATTTTGTTTCCATACTTAATGTTTTCCTTATGCAATTAGGAATGTTTTCCTTACGCAATTTGGAATGTTTTCCTTATGCAATTAGGAATGTTTTCCTTATGCAATTAGGAATGTTTTAGTCTTAATTTTCCATATGCAATTAGGAATTTTGTGACCCTTATTTAAGGGCACTATTAGGCTGAATTTCATATACAACAATTAATAAAAAAATTTGAATTCTTCTACAAGTTCTTCTTGTGAATTTTCGTGTGAGAGAGATTAGAGTGGATTCTTTAATTCTTTCTTCGCATCAAGAATTAGGTTTACTTATCAACAAGAGTTGTTGCGTTTTCCTTCTTCTTACCAACTAAATCCTTCAATCATAGTGAGTTCGCGTCTCTTTATAGGCGTTGGGTTCCTTAGGAGGTGATTTTCAAGTTTCAAGGAGTTCTCTACCATTGTTATACGTTGGGTTTGCTGCCATCATTGCTAAGGGTCCGCGTCATTTGGTATCAGAGCCTTGCTACAAGGTAATTTTTATCTACTTTGCCTTTCTAGGGTTTGTTAATTTAGGTCTTTTAAATTTCTGCGTTTTAGGGTTCTTAGAGAGTCTAGTCTTTAATTTTCAAAAAAAAGTCATATATCAATTCTAATCAAGGCCAAATTCTTAGGGTGAAAACGAAACCTAGGAAAGGATTCCTAGAGAATTTCGAAACCAAGAATTAGGGTTCTTGAAAGAAAGCAAAAGCTAGAGTTTGTGTTCAAGTTTGATTTTGATTTGGTCTTGAGTGGATCTGGGGTTGCGAATTAAGTCCAGATTTCGAAAAGTCCTTGGGAGTAAATTAAGTCCCGAATCAAGGGGATAGTGAGAGGAAGGAAAAAAAAAGAGTACAAAACCACCTCAACAAAAATTGTTTGATATTCTTGCTATTTGGGTGCTAAGGATCAGATCTAGGTAGGTGAGAAGTAATAAAATTTTTGGACAAAAAATTTCACCTTTTGAGGGGCTTTTGGAATTCGAAAATCAGACCTTAATATTCATGTTATTTGAGTGTTATAGGTGGGAATTAGAGTCCAGAAGCTAGCGTTTTGGGTAGAATTGCTTAGGTCCATAAAGCAGCTTGCCAAGTGTGGGTTGTTTTTGATTCATTATATCCAAATTTGTCTTGTTTATTGTCTTCATTGTTTCTGATTTCTTTATCTAGCTTTTAATTCCATTACATTGCTAAGTATCATTTGCTTGTGTCGATACTTGGCTTTATATCGTGTAGTGCAAATTACCTTGCATTGCCTCCGGATACTTGTCTTGTTTTCTATCTAGTCTAGGATTTAGGTTCTAGTTTCTTGAACGACTTGACAATTGTTGGTTGGTGAGCTTGGTTCTGAAGTGCAATCAAGGAAGACAAGAAAAAGTGAGGTAATTCTAAACACTTGAGTGAATTTTGATTATTACTAATCTTGTTTCTTTGAGTTTGTTTGTTTGTTAACATGGTTGGAAAAGGAGAAGAGACTAGCAAAGAAGGAGCTATGGCCGAAAGCTTGGCTATGCTTAATGAGACTTTGGCAGCAATGCTTGGTCGAATGGAGATGATGGATACTAGATTGCAAGAGAATGCAACACGACAAGCACAACAAATTCAGCAAGTGCAACAAGGGCAGCCTGCACATCCAAATCCCATAATGCGAGCTAGAAGAGTGCTTAGGAGAGAAGGGTAAGGAAATCTTGAAGCCCTAGAAGCAGCTGAAAGGGTAGAAGATGAAGATGAAGGTGGAAATCAACCTACCACTGATGGTGACCTTACTTCCATCAAGATGAAGATTCCTCCCTTTGAAGGGAAGAACAATGCAGAAGAGTTCATAGAATGGGAGAGGAAAGTTGAGCAGATTTTCGAATGCCATAACTACACCGAAGAGAAGAAATTAGTTTTGGCAGCCGTAGAGTTCAAAGGGTATGCTACCTTTTGGTGGGATCAATTGAAAGCTAATAGAAGAGGGAAAGGTATGAGGCCTATTCCTGAATGGTCAACCTTGAAAGAACTAATGAGAAGCCGATTTGTACCATCTCACTACATTCAGGATTTGTACAATCGACTAGCAAGACTAGTTCAAGGTGGAAGAAGTGTGGAAGAGTACCACAAAGAGATGGAGATGATCATGGCTAGGGCAAATATTGATGAAGATGAAGACAAGAAGATGTCACGATTTCTTGGGGGATTGAATTTGAACATAGCCAATGAATTGGAGATTTTTGAATTCAACACAATGGAAGAGTTAATTCAAAAGGCCATGAAGATAGAGAGAAGATTGAAGAATAAAGCTATTTTGAAAACTAGCTACTCTAAAGCTAGTGGAAAATTTTTGAACTTCAAGGGCTCAAGTTCGAGTGGAGGTTCCTACAAAGGGGATTACAAGGGTTCTTTACAAAAGAATTCTTCCTACAATCCTAATTTCAAGAAGCCGAATGATGGCGATGCAAAAAATAGCCAAGGAAACACCTTCTAGACCTACTCCAAGTAGGGAAATTAATGCTACAAGTGTTTGGGAAGTGGACACATTGCTTCTCAATGTCCGAATAAGAGGGTGATGATTGCAACCCATGAAGGGGAAATTGAATCAGAATCTGAACATGAAGAAGAAGAGGAGGCTGAATGTGGTGATAGGGCCGAATATGATGAAGAGGCTTGGGAGAATCAAGTCTTGAATGCTGAACATGGAGAGATGCTTGCTACTAGAAGAGCCTTGAATATTCAAGTCAAGGAAGAAGGCTTGGATCAAAGGAAGAATCTTTTCCACTCTAGGTGTTTGGTGAATGGTAAGGTTTGTACACTTATCATTGATTGTGGAAGTTGTACCAATGCTGCTAGTACTACAATGGTGGATAAATTGGGGTTAGCTTGTTTTAAACATCCCAATCCTTACAAGTTGCAATGGTTCAATGACGCTGGGGAAGTAAAAGTGTTGAAGCAAGTCAAGGTACCATTCTCCATTGGGTGGTATAAAGATGAGGTTTTGTGTGATGTAGTGCCAATGCAAGCTGGACATTTGCTATTAGGAAGACCATGGCAGCATGATAGAAGGGCACAACATGATGGCTTTTCTAATGAGTATACCTTTACTTATGAAGGAAAGAAGGTTGTTCTAGCACCATTATCACCTCAAGAGGTGTATGAAGATCAAAAGAGGATGCTAGAGAGGGAGAAAGAAGTTTCGGCCAGCAAGAACCAATGGGGTTCAAATTCAGCCAATGATGTTTCTTCAACACCCAAGGGTAATTCTAAGGGTAGGAAGAGAGAAAATAATAAAGTGAGTGAGTGCAGAAAGGGATAAGAGGCCGAGAGTCAAAAGAAAGTAAGCAAACAAATAAATGGCCCATTGGTGAGAGAAAATAAGCAAGGAGAAAAAGCAAAACATACTTTTTATGCAAGAGCAAGAGAGATAGATGTAGGGCAACCTGTACTCATTATTATGTATAAAGAATCGTTACTTGCTAACAGTGAAGAATCTCTTGATTCTTTACCTTCTAGTTTTGTGTCTTTGTTGCAGGATTTTAAGGATGTGTTTCCTGAAGACCTTCCTAGTGGTTTGCCGCCATTAAGAGGGATTGAACATCAAATTGACTTCATACCCGGTTCTACAATTCCAAATCGGCCAACATATAGGATCAATCATATGGAGACAAAAGAGATGCAAAGACAAGTTGAAGAGCTTTTAGAGAAAGGCTTGGTTCGCGAGAGCCTTAGTCCTTGTGCCGTTCGAGTCTTATTAGTACCCAAGAAAGATGGTTCTTGGAGGATGTGTGTTGATTGTAGGGCTGTGAATAAGATTACTGTGAAGTATAGACATCCCATTCCTAGACTTGATGACATGTTGGACGAATTGCATGGGGCAAAATATTTCACAAAGATTGATCTTATGAGTGGTTATCATCAAATTCGCATGAAGCCTGAAGATGAATGGAAGACTGCCTTCAAAACGAAATATGGTTTGTATGAATGGTTAGTTATGCCTTTTGGTTTATCTAATGCACCTAGTACTTTCATGAGATTAATGAACCATGTTTTGAGAGCTTATTTAGGTAAGTTTGTGGTAGTTTACTTTGATGATATTCTGATTTATAGCAAAACTGAGGAAGAACATGTTAAACATGTTAGGAAAGTGCTTGAAATCCTTATGGAGAAAAACCTTTATGCTAAGCTTAAGAAGTGTTCTTTTTGTCTAGATAGGGTTGTTTTTCTTGGTTTTGTTGCAAGTATGCAGGGAATTGAAGTTGATCAAGAGAAGGTGAAAGCTATCCAAGAGTGGCCGAATCCTTCAAGTGTGACAGAAGTGAGGAGTTTTCACGGATTGGCAAGCTCCTATAGGAGATTTGTCCCTAATTTCTCTACATTGGCAGCCCCCTTGACTAGAATAATCAAGAAAGAAGTGGGATTCATTTGGGGGAAGGAGCAACAAGAAGCATTTGATGCTTTGAAAGAGAAACTTTCTACTACACCCGTTTTAGCTTTACCTAACTTTGATTCTACTTTTGAAATTGAATGTGATGCTTCTGGTGTAGGTATTGGAGCTATTTTGATGCAGGAGAAGATGCCCATTGCATACTTTAGTGAAAAGCTTAATGGAGCAAAGCTGAATTATTCAACTTATGACAAGGAGCTATATGCTTTGGTGAGAGCATTGAAAGTATGGGAGCATTATTTGCTGCCCAAGGAATTCGTGATCCATTCAGACCATGAATCATTGAAGCATTTGAGAGGGCAAGGCAAGTTGAATAAAAGACATGCAAAATGGGTTGTGAAGATTGAGAAGTTTCCTTATGTGATCAAATACAAGCAAGGTAAAGACAATGTAGTGGCAGATGCACTTTCAAGGAGGTACGCTTTACTTAATATTTTGAGTACTAAATTGCTTGGATTTGAATGTGTAAAGGACTTATATGTTGGTGACTCTGATTTTGGCAATGTTTATGATGCTTGTGAGCATGGTGCTTTTAATTCTTTCTATAGACATGATGGGTTTTTATTTAAGGGTTCAAAATTATGCATGCCTAGATGTTCTATGAGAGATTTGCTAGTATTAGAATCACATTGTGGGGGTTTGATGGGGCATTTTGGAGTTGATAAGACTTTAGACATGTCGAATGAACACTTTTATTGGCTGAATATGAAAAGGGATGTAATTCGGATTTGTAAGGCTTGTTTGGCTTGTAGGCAAGCAAAGTCTAAGTCTATGCCTCATGGTTTGTATATGCCATTACCCGTTCCTAGTTCTCCTTGGATGGACATTAGTATGGACTTTGTTTTAGGATTACCAAGGACTAAGAGGGGGAGAGATAGCATATTTGTGGTTGTTGATACGTTTAGTAAGATGGCACAGTTTATCCCATGTCATAAGAGTGATGATGCTAGTTTAGTGGCCAAAATCTTCTTTAGGGATGTGGTTCGAATTCATGGGATACCAAAATCCATAGTTTCTGATAGAGACACCAAGTTTTTATCTCACTTTTGGCGTGTGCTTTGGGGAAAGTTAGGTACCAAGTTGTTATTTTTCACCACTTGTCATCCTCAAACGGATGGACAAACAGAAGTAGTAAACAGAACTTTAGGTACTATGTTGAGAGCTTTAGTGGGTAAGAATTTGAGTTCTTGGGAAGATTGTTTGCCATTTATTGAGTTTGCTTATAATCATGCTATTAATTCTTCTACAAGATATTCACCTTTTGAGCTTGTTTATGGTTTTAACCCACTAACAGTTTTGGATCTTGTTTCTTTACCTTCTCATGAGCTTGTTAGTTTAGATGGTGAGAAGAAAGCTAAATTGGTGAAAGAGATGCATGAGAAAGCAAGGGCGAATATTGAGAAAAGGAACAAGAGATATGCTGATTCTGCAAATAGAGGGAGACGTGAGATTAAGTTTCAAGTAGGAGATTGGGTTTGGGTGCATTTTCGAAAAGAGAGGTTTCCTAACCAAAGGAAGAACAAGTTGCAAGCAAGGGGAGATGGCCCATTCCAAGTGCTGGAGAAGATTAATGACAATGCCTACAAGATCGACTTACCAGGTACGTATAATGTTAGTGCTACTTTTAATGTAAGTGATCTTTCTCCTTTTGATGATGCATATTTGAGGAAAAATCTTTTTGAAGAGGGGGATAATGATGCAAGAAAGGATCCCTTGAAGCTAGCAAGTGGACCAATCACTAGGAGCAAGGCAAAGAGATATCAAGCTAGTATGGCTTTGCATATTCAAGAAGAGATTTCCAAAGAGCTTCAAGAATTATCATTCAAGAAGATGGAGATAGAGCTTGAAGAAGGCACACCAGAGCTGATTATGATGCTTAGTTTGGAAGCTAAAGGCTAGCTAAAGAAAGGTCAAATGTGTAAGAAAGTTCCATGGGGGTTCATATAAAGCCTTGAAAAGTAATTTAAGGCCCATGGACAGCCCAAATAGTGTGGGGCGTTTCTTATGTTGAAGGGACTAATTTGGTTGTTTCCATACTTTATATTTTCCTTAGTGGATTAGGATTTTGTTTCCATACTTTATATTTTCCTTAGTGGATTAGGATTTTGTTTCCATACTTAATGTTTTCCTTATGCAATTAGGAATGTTTTCCTTATGCAATTAGGAATGTTTTAGTCTTAATTTTCCATATGCAATTAGGAATTTTGTAACCCTTATTTAAGGGCACTATTAGGCCGAATTTCATATACAACAATTAATAAAAATTTTTTAATTCTTCTACAAGTTCTTCTTGTGAATTTTCGTGTGAGAGAGATTAGAGTGGATTCTTTAATTCTTTCTTTGTATCAAGAATTAGGTTTACTTATCAACAAGAGTTGTGGCATTTTCCTTCTTCTTACCAACTAAATCCTTCAATCATAGTGAGTTCGTGTCTCTTTATAGGCGTTGGGTTCCTTAGGAGGTGATTATCAAGTTTCAAGGAGTTCTCTACCATTGTTATACGTTGGGTTTGCTGCCATCACTGCTAAGGGTCCCCGTCAGGGTCTCCACCACTTATGTTTTCAACATCTTAAAGATAAAAGCCACAAATGCAAAAGATTTCAATCATTTCAATGCACTTTCTTGTCTAGTATTGTCTATTCCTTGTCGAAATGAATAGCAAACACCCTGCGAAGTAAAGAATCAAAAGAAGATATTGAATCAAGGGGGCTTGGAAAGCCTATTCGCTTGTGAAAGCTATAGTCTTTTTGCAAAGAGAAGAAATACGTGCTTGTGCGAAGAACTTGACGGCAGAAACATCAATCAAAGCTTGCATGAAAAAAATCTTTGTTTTGAGCCTACACAGGGGGCAAAGTTTCTCCTTTTCAATTTTTTGAGTTTATATACCGAATATTTTCAAACTCACTTGTATTTTGCCACGCTGGGGGCAAGGAGAAGATATGAGGCCCAATTAAAAATAGCTGAATTTTTGCGAAAGGAAGAACAAAAGAATGGAACAACAAGTTAAGCCAGAAACCTCAAATAATAAAAGGTCAATCAAATCGAATTCAAATCTCGAGTCAAAGTACCCATTTTAGGATTGAGTATCCAAATCCAGTTTAGGTTCGAGTATCCAAATCCAGTTAGGATCGAGTATCCCAATCCAACTTAGGATCGAGTATCCAAATCCAGTTAGGATCGAGTATCCAAGTCCAGTTAGGATCGAGTATCCAAGTCCAGTTAGGATCGAGTATCCCAATCCAATTTAGGATCGAGTATCCAAATCCAGTTTAGGATCAAGTATCCAAATCCAATTTAGGATCAAGTATCCGAATCAAGTTAGGATCGAGTATCCAAATCTCTCGGGTCCAGAACCTAAATTTTTCTTTAGGTCCAGAACATAGAATCTTTCCTAAGTCCAAAACTTAGCTCGGGTCCAGAACCTAAATTTTCCTTAGGTCCAGAACATAGAATCTTTCCTAAGTCCAGAACTTAGTCCGGGTCTAGAACCCAAATTGTCCTTAGGTCCAGAACCTGGAATCTCTTCTAAGTCTAGAACTTAGCTCGGGTCCAGAACCCAAATTTTCCCTAGGTCCAGAACCTAGAATCTTTCCTAAGTCCAGAACATAGACCGGGTCCAGGTCCAAATTTTCCTTAGGTCCAAAACCTAGAATCTCTTTTAAGTCCATAACTTAGCTCGGGTCCAGAATCCAAATTTTACTTAGGTCCAGAACCTAGAATCTCTTCTAAGTTTAGAAATTAGCTCGGGTCCAGAACCCAAATTTTCCTTAGGTCCAGGACCTAGAATCTTTTCTAAGTCCAGAACTTAGACCGAGTCCAGAACCCAACTTTTTCTTAAGTTCAGAACCTAAAATATTTCCTAAGTCCGGAATTTAGCTCGGGTCCAGAACCAAAATTTTCCTTAGGTCCAGAACCTAGAATCTTTCCTAAGTCCAGAACTTAGCTCGGGTCCAGAACCCAAATTATCCTTAGGTCCAGAACCTAGAAACTCTTATAAGTCCATAACTTAGCTCGTGTCCAGAACCCAAATTATCCTTAGGTCCAAAACCCAAAATTATACTTAGGTCTAGAACCTAAAATTATCCTTGAGTCCAGAACTCGAACCGGGTCCAGAACCCAAAACCTCAACCATCTCAAAAATTATGTCTTATTGCTTTTCACTCTCTTTCACTAAAGTTTCAAATCGTTCAAGCAGGGGGCAAACTGTAGACCCTTAATTTTTGACCCAGTTCGGTCCAATATATTTTAATTAGTCCAAAACAATTTTTGTTATCTTAATTAAATATTATTTGCTTTAGTATTTAATTTTTATAATTTTTTAAAAATAATAATATAAAAAAATAAATAAAAATAAAAAAATAAAAAATAAAAATAAAAATCAGAGACAGAAAAATCGTCCCCGAAAATCAGCATGGGCCATTTCGCCCGCAGGAATTTCCTGGGGGCAAAATGGCCAGCAGGCCAATTTTCGCCCGCAGCCCGCAGCCAGCTGTGACAATTTTTTTGCCAGTGCAATTTTTCCGCAGCAGTTTTTTTTCCAGCGAAATTTTTTCGACACAATTTTTTCGAAAACAAATACAATTAGGTTTTGGTTTCCTTTTCTTAATTAATATTAGATTCCGTGAATAACTAAAATTAATCATAAAAATCTTCTATAAATAAGGACTAAAACAACACAAAAAGGGGACGGGGATTTTGGAGGTGAAATTGGAGACCAAAATTGAGGAGGAAAACTGTGAAAGATTTGAAGAACTCCTTCTGGCAGTGAAATCGATCGGACTTTTAAGAGAGCAAACAAGCAATTTAATTCATCAAAGGCAACAAAGCTTGTCTTTGTTCTTGTTCGTCCAAGAAACAATTTTTGGTGGAACCAACAAACGGAGGTATGAATGCCTAATTTCTTCACAGTAGCTTAAATAATTCAATTTTCTCTTTTGATTCAAAAAACCCTAGAACTTTAATTTACCTTTTCTAAAGCTTAAAAACCTTAATTCATTTATTTTTTTTTTCCAAAAATCTTAAAATTGTTATTTTTGTTTCTTCAAAATTTTCCAAAACCCTAATTTGAATCTGTTTCTTTTCAAAGCCCTAAATTGAATCTGTTTCTTTCCACAAACCCTAAAAAAATATCTTTTTTGTTTCTATAAACCTTAAATTGTTTTGTTTATTTTTATAAAGTTTCATAAAATTATCAATTGATTTTCAAATTCTAAAATCTAATGCATTCACCGAAACCCTAATTCTAAAATTCTAAAACCCTAATTCAACTCCAAAACCTAAAACAGTAAACCCTAAACTAGCTAACCTAAATCCTAATTTTTAAAACCTTAAAACCATATAAAATCTAAATGTTATAATTCTACACAATAAGTAACCGTAAATCATAAATCTAATGTTTTAAAGCATTCAAACACTAATTTCATGATTTTACCACTCAAACACTAATTTGGTTAATCAAATAATTTTATCAACCTCTTAAATTATAAAACTTTAATCCATTTCAATTCCTTTAAAACTTACAGTAGCTTAAACTCATAAATTTCAAAACCCTAAACACATTAAATAAAGAATCTTAAATAGAAACAGTAACCCTAATTTGAATCTTTATTTGCTTTATTCAATTATTTTCAATGCTTTGTTGATTTATTTAAGTTCAATGCTTGATTTATTTAGTTTATCATGGATGGATGTTTACATTCCATTGATGTTTAATATCTTTGATGAATGATTTATTTATGATGAATGGTTATTTATTTTTATCGATTTATTTAGATTTCCAAATGTTGTAAGAGGTATGTTTCCACTTGGTGGGTACCTCATTAGTTATATATCATGTAATTTAAATTGCTTTTCTATTTTAGAACCAATGTAAAGGACATGTTTCTACCTTTCAGTGGGTGTCCTATTTAGGCATGGATTATGTAAGGGCATGTTTCCATCTTCGGATGGGTGTCCATTTATTTGTTTTGCTTGGACATTATTTTGATTTTTAATATATCGATGCTTTATTGAAATTATTGTGTGTAATATGGATAATATTGTTATATTTAAGAATTTTATAATATTAAGACCTATAAAGGAGGTCGGTTCCAATGAACCTGCCGTTGTGGGGGTGTTGGGTCATTTCTCACCTTCCCATACGTACCCAACTTTTCGAACCCATTAGTGGGTTGGGGATTCCTTAAGAATTGAGTCATCCACCCCTTTCTTTTTCTCGGCCCGTCCGGGTGGCGACTCCATTTTCTCCGAACTTAGGTTCGTGTTCTTTATGGCCCAGAGCCTAAACAGTGCTGAAGTCGCAAGAACCATTCCACCGGGAGTGGGGGCAAAAATCCCCGCTCACAAGTTTTATAAAGTAATTGTGATTTTTAGAAACTGTAAAGTAAGTTAGGATTTGGAGATTTAACAAAATATTTGGAAATTTCGGAAAAGAATTAGAAGAAGAAAGTTTAGGGGTTTTTAAAAGCTTTTGGAAATAGGAAAAATGATTTAAGGTTTTTTGGAAACAGAAAAGTATTTTTTAGGGTTTTTGGAAATAGAAGGAAAAATCTAGGGTTTTAAGGTTTAGAAGAAATAAATTAGGGTTCTTAAGTTTTAGAAGAAATAGAATTAGGGTTCTTAAGTTTTAGAAGAAATAGAATTAGTGTTCTTGAGTTTTAGAAGAACAGAAGGAACGATTTAAGATTTTTGGAAACAAAAGAAATGAATTAGGGTTTTTAAGGTATTTAGAAATAGAAGAAATCATTTAAGGTTTTTGGGAACAAAAGAAATGAATTATTAAATATTCAAAGATCAAAGTTTTGTATGTATATTAGTAAAAATCAAAGAAACAAAGCTATGAATAGTTTATGATTAAGGATCAAACTTGCGTAGTTGGTTCCACTAAAATTAATTTTCTGGATGAACGAAGACAAAGGCAAGATTACTGCATTTGATGAATTATTAATGGCTTGCTTGTTGCTCCTCTCAAATCTGAAGTCTCAAGTTCCAATCCAAATCCAAAGTTTTTCTCCTCCAAAAATCCAGTCTAATCCCCCCTCTTTTTTTTCTTTAAAGTGTTATTCATGTGAAAATTTATATGATTAATCCTAATTGTTTGAGAAAACAAAAATTCTTTAGGAAAAGAAACCGAAACCAAATAGAATTTGGTTTCAGAAAAAAATGCGTTGGAAAAATTTTGCTGGCAAAATATGCGATGAGCTGCGAGTAATTGCATGGAAAACTGTGAGGGGCACGGCCAAAAGCCATTTCTTGCAGGTTTTTCCTGCTGGCGAAATGGCCCAAGGCCATTTCGACCAATGACTTTCAGTGATGAAATTTTTTGTCGCCGATTTTTCCGTCTTCGATTTTTATTTTTATTTTTATTATTTTTTATTATTATAATAGTTTTTAAAATTATAAAAAATAAATACTAAATCAAATATTATTTAATTAAGATAGCAAAAAAATTATTTTGGACTAAATAAATATATTGGACCGGACTTGGTAAAAAATTAAGAGTCTACAGTTTGCCCCCTGCTTGAACGATCCGAGACTACAGCAAAAGAGAGTGAAAAGCAATAAGACTTAATTTTTGAGATGGTTGAGGTTTTGGGTTCTTGGATTTGATTTGGGTATTTAGACCCGAGATTAAATTTGATTTGACTGATCTTTTATCAGTTGAGAATTCTGGCATAACTTGTTGTTCCATTTTTATGAATTGTGGGTCTTTACAGACCAAAAATAGATCTTTATATATTGAAATTGGGTCTTTAACCTAGGAACATGGATCTTTATCCATTAGAGATTGGGTCTTTACCCTTGAAATATGGATCTTTATCCATTGGAAATCGGGTCATTACCCTTGAAACATGGATATTTATCCATTGGAAATTAGGTCTTTACCCTTGAAATATGGATCTTTATCCATTGGAAATCAGGTCTTTACCCTTGAAACATGGATCTTTATCCTTTGGACTTTGGGTCTTTACCCTTTGAAATATTGATCTTTATCCATTGGAAATTGGGTCTTTATCCTTGAAATATGGATCTTTATCCATTGAAAATCGGGTCTTTACCCTTGGAACATGAATCTTTATCCATTAGAGATCGGGTATATACCCTTGAAATATGGATCTTTATCCATTGGAAATTGGGTCTTTACCCTTTAAAAATGGATCTTTATCCATTAGAAATCGGGTCTTTATCCTTGAAACATGGATCTTTATCCATTGGAAATCGAGTCTTTACCCTTGAAACATGGATCTTTATCATTTGGAAATCGGGTCTTTACCCTTGAAACATGGATCTTTATCCATTGGAAATCGGGTCTTTACCCTTGAAAAATGGATCTTTATCCATTAGAAATTGGGTCTTTACCCTTGAAACATGGATCTTTATCCATTGGAAATCATGTCTTTACCGTTGCTTTAGCTCTTTTTGCTGGACTGACCTTTTGTCTTTTGCATCTTCATTCTTTTAAGAGTTTTAATGTTCCATTCTTTTGTTCTTCCTTTTCGCAAAAATTCAACTATTTATAATTAGACCTTATATCCTCTCCTGCCCCCTGCGTGGTGAAATATTTGTAAGGGAGTTTGAAAATGTTTTGTATATTAACTCAAAAAATTGAAAAGGAAAAACTTTGCCCCATGTGTAGTCTCAAACCAATAATTCATCTCATGCAGGCTCTAATTGATGTTTTTGTTGTCTAGTTCTTTGTACAAGCATGCATTTCTTTTCTTTGCAAAATTACTGGAGCTTTCTCAAGCAATGGACTTTCCATGCCCCCTTGATTTGATATCTTCTTTTGATTGTTTACTTCACAGGGTGTTTGCTGTTCACTTTGATAAAGAATAAAACAATACAAGACAAGAAAGTGCGTTGTGATATGCTCATGTATGAATGATATGCATGAATGATACTTACAGTCGTTCCATCGACTCACAGACCGAGGTGATCAGTAGAAGTGTTCTCATTGGTTCCTTTCAGAAGCTTGTTCAGGTCTTGCACTGGAATTACAGGATGCTTCACATTTATGGCTTTTATCTTTGAGATGTTGAAAATATGGGTGATGGAGGCCCCAAATAGCAGAGATACATCCATTTCAAATAATAATTTAGTATGTCAATTGGTAGCTTCTTCATGACCTTTCCAATTATCATTTTCTTTGCCCAATGTGTCCTTCGAGGTTCGATAGTTCAACATACTCCCCTTAACTTGAAGTCTTTGTAATTTTTTTTTGAATTTGAAATCAAATGTTGGCTTTGCCAAATTAATGTCAATGTACCTCAGGACTTGATTTTCCAAATTAACATATCTATAACATGACAACCCTAGTTACCATACTAAATTCGGGAATTATTTCTATTTAAGCAAGAATTGTTGCACTTCAAATAGGCACATACACATTACTTGGCCAAAGATCTCATTGAGTTTAAATATTGTCTATCTCATATGCATGTTTATTCAAACTATCTCCACTAATAGGCTCTACCTACTAGGAGAGATCAACAGGTCTTTGATTGGCTTGAAATGGGGTCTATAAGGGACACGGGTTAAAATGAAGGCCATTTTGAGATAGGAGGTGATGTGACACAATGGACAATCCTTCACATTACAAACTGCTTGTTGAAACTTTAGACAGTTGGGAGCATGAAAAGATAGAGCTTTGAACATTCTTCTTTCTTTCTGGTGTTAACCTGAATCTTGATTGGGATAGTCTTTACCTTTGCCAAAAGTTTGGTACCCAAATTTGTTTCTTTTCTTCTTCTCCCTTTTCTTTTTATTTTTCTTACTCTTCCCTTTCTTTGAACTTTTTATCATTTTGTCCTTCTTCCTCGTAGGACTATCAAATATAGAACTTTCAGGAACTCAATGGTCTTTCTCCTTTTCTCCTCCAATTTTGATTGAATTTTTTGTTGGGTTGGACCAATTCAAGTTAAAATGTCCTTATGAACCAAATGGAAGCCTTTTGCTGCTTTAGGTAAAAGAGAACTCAGGTGGCTTTCTGAACTACCTTTTTTTGTTTTATCTTTCTTTTTTCCTTTTTGTTTTCTTCTTTTTTGTTTTCTTTATTTTTTTCTTTCTTTTCTTTCCTTTTTTGTTTTCTTTCTTTCTTTTTCTTTCTTTCTTTCCTTTTTTTGGTTCTAGCTCAAACAGAGTTGTCTTGTTTGTACCAACTTGTGTTTCCAATAATAGATGAGTGGAGTAGTATAAATTTGCTTCAGTCTTGACTTTATCTGTGATATTTTATCTAATTCAGGTGAACTTCACCTACCCTTGTGGTCTTGAGATCTTCAACTATCTTCATGGTCTAGACTACAACTATTTTTACAGTCTTGGCTATGCATTTCATTCCTTGATCTTCTTGCCTCTTCACCTTAGTGATCATAAGACTTGTCAAAAGTATCACAACAGCTCAGGGTAGGTTATTGGGGTTTGTAAGCCAATGAAAAGAAAGCTGAAATTTTATGAAGGCTCAAAGGGACAACTAGGGATTGATATTTAATTGGGTGGATACTAGTTGTTGGCTAAAAAAACAATGCCTAGATCATTTCTCTCTTAAATAAGCAGAGTTCAATTTTGCCTCAAAAGTTTTCCAAAGCATGTTCTAAGATGACTAGGACATAGACAAAGGTAATTATGCAGGAGCCCTCTCTAAGTAAGCATACACAACTCAATGCTATAGAGCAATTCCCACACCTAGTAAAGTCATTCAAGTCATAATGCATAAATATATTAATTCACGAATTATCAAGCTAGATTCCTCATCGGCTGAGCACCAAAATGAACAAAGACCAACAAAAATTTTGATGAAAGTAATTTATTTCAAGAAACTTTAAATTTGAAAAACACAATAGTTCCAAAATATTAAAGAAAGTAAAATTGAAAAGCAACATTCAAGCTAAGGAAAGTTCGTTGAGTTTAAGCTTCTTTTCCTTTCACATCTTCAATATTTCCATCTTGAAAGGATGATAAAACAAAATCTTCTTCCAATCCTTTTCCCACCATGAAGGTTGCCAGTGGAGGTACTTTTCCAAACTTAGGCAAAGGATTATCTTTTGTGCTGATCTTATCAGGCTCAGGTAGCTTACCACTGTCAATTAAATTTTTGATCTCATGTTTTAATTGCAAGAATTTGTTTGTCTCATGTCCTTGTGTTTGATGAAACTCACAAAAGGCCTTAGTATTAAATTTTAGGGGTAAAGGATTCGACAAAGGTCGAGGGGCCAATGGCTGTAATAGTTCCTTCTTTTGTAGTTTGTTGAAGACCCAAGACAAAGGCCTCCCAGATCTGAAAATTGCCTTCTGTTTGCATGACCAGTTATATTAACATCAACTTCTTTTTGCGTGCTTTGATTTCCAGACTGGTAGTTCCCTTTCTCATTCCTTCTTGCCGAAAAGTGATTCTTCTCTCTTTCCCATTCTTCAATTTGTAGACCAGCTTGGAGGAGATCTTTGAAATCACGGATGAGTGTATGAGACATCCTTTCACGAAGACTAGGCAACACCCCTCTCACAATCATCCTTTTTTTATTAGATTCATCGAGCCTCTTCTCAAGCAAAGCAGCCTTATTTCTCCATCTTTTCACATAGTCCACAAAATTCTCATTTGGCTTTTGTCTAATGGACTCCACTTCCATTAAGGTAACTTCCATTTTTGACATTGTATCCATATTGTTGGATGAAGGCCTTGTATAGTAGATCCCAACTCTTTTGTGTTCCATCATCTATGGTATTGAACAAATTTTGGATAACAGGATCCAATGATAGCATAAAATACCTTAGAGTTTGAGCCTTAGTAGCTTGGGCAGACTGCATGGCAGTGATATACTGCTTCACATGAAGGTTAGGATTTTCGGATCCATCAAACTTCGCAAAGGATGGCATCTTCAACTTATAAGGGACCTCCTAATCTTGTTCAAATAATTTATCGATCTCGGACATCTATTCGGTTTTCAGTTTCTTTTCAAATTTCTTTTCTAAATCAGCAATCATCTTCTCAACATAAGACGTCTCGGTCTTTTCAATAGCTTCCCTCTCAACAATCTTCAGCTCCTTTTTGTCTTAAGGATCTTGGAAGTATTGAGCCCAATCATCATCATCATCAATGATCACCTTATCATCATCAAAAACCTCTTCACCAACTTTAGTCTTCCCTTTGTCCTTTGGCTTCTTAGTGCTAGCAGGTTCTTCGGCATGATTTTCTAAAATTGCAGCCAATTGGTTCTTCATGGTCTCAGCTAGGGCCTCTTTTATTTCTTCCATCTTGGCATTGAGGGCTTCATCCACCATTCTTTGAATTTGTTTGGGTTCCATTGCTTTTGGCAAGCAAGTGATTGAGTTGCTACTAGATTCTTCGTCTCCGGCATAGGTTGGATTGTCGTAAGCTTTTGAAGTATTGTAATTCAGGGCTCTGAGCCAGAGAGGATTAATGATATGAGATGCAAATGTATGTATGCATGTATGCACAAACAATAGACAAAGAAAAATTAGGACGTTCCTTCCAACCTTGTAACATCCACACACGAATGGCGAGTCTCATTTCCTAGGTATATGATTAACAAAATACCAACATGGGGTATCTTGTTTTTGAATATTTCCCTCAGACGTTTCAACCAATAGTTATATTTTCAAAAATGGAAATAAATTTATGATAATTCCCATTAATTAGGTTTTAATCCATTTATCCAACTAAAGTAGCTTTTATGCTGTATTGGATTAAAACTAAATTAAGAGGTTTATTATAAATAGATTTCTCACTTGAAAAAGTAACTAATGATTCATGCCAAAAACAAGCCCATGATTAATTATTCTTAGTATAAACTAGGCTCGTAATTGATTTTTGATATTTCATAATTGATCTAAATAATTTCCAAGCTCTTTGTAAGAAAAGGTTGGATGAAAATAACTTTGTTTCTAAGCCCATTGTAAAAAGATTTTAGAAAAAACGAGCTTAGTATTTGGGTTATGAGCAAAAGAATTTTTGAAAAGTTTTGAGAAAAGTTTTATATCCAAAGACCATCTTAAAAAGTTTTGAAAATTGTTTTGGTCTTTTGGACTTTAAAGAAAAATTTATTTGAGCTCACAATGTACTTAGGTCATATTAGAAAAAGAACAAACCATATAAGCCATGATTTAAGCTAAGATAAATTAACCATAGTCAAACAACAAGCATTTGGGGTAAAACCTAAGGAAAGTAACTAGGCCAATTACATGAGCTTTAGTCTTTGGGTAAAAAGGCTTAGGTTCCCATAGCAAGTATATACCAAATGATACGAGGCTATGAGTGGTTATGCCATGCTCGATCTCCATACTTTGAGTGAAAGTATGGTATCCCTTACATAATACAACACGCATAACACGGGCGTCGTAACTCACACACACGATGCAATCTAATATGATGCAATGGATAATATCATTATAAGAAAGAATAGAATAATATAAACACCAACAGAATCAACTTCTCTTATCCCCAGTGGAGTCACCACTGTGAGCGTAGATTTTTGCCCCCACTCCCGGTGGAATGGTTCATGCGATTTCGGCACTGTTTAGGCTCGGGGCCTTAAAGAACACGGACCTAAATCTGAAGAAAATGGAGTAGCCATCCGGGCAGGCCAGGAAAAAGAAAGGGGTGGATGACTCGATTCCTAAGGAATCCCCAACCCCCTAATGGGTTCAAAAAGTTGGGTATGTGTGGAGAAGGTGAGAAATGGCCCAGCACCCACACAACGCTCGGTTCATTGGAACCGGCCTCCTTTACAGGTCTTAATATTATAAAATTCTTAAATATAACAATATTATCCATATAACATGCAACAATCGAAATAAAGCATCGTTATTTTAAAATCAAAGCAATGTTCAAGCAAAGCAAATAAATGGACACCCATCCAAGGATGGAAACATGTCCTTACATCATCCATGTCTAAACTAAATAGGACACCCACCAAAAGGTAGAAACATGTCCTTTACATTGGTCTAAAATATAAAAGCAATTTAAATTACATGATATTTAATTAATGAGGTACCCACAAAGTGGAAACATACCTCCTACAACATTTGGAAATGAAAATAAATCGATAAAAGTAAATAAACATTCATCATAAATAATTCATTCATCAAAGATATTAAACATCAATCAAAATATATAATAAACATTCAACCATGATAAATTAAATAAATCAAGCATTGAACTTAAATAAATCAAACATCAAAGTACATAATAGACAACATAATCAAAACTAAAAATAAAGCAAATAAAGATACAAATTAGGGTTTACTGTTTCTACTTAAAGTTCTTTAATTAACATTTAGGGTTTTGGGATTTTAGTATTATTATTATCATTTGTTTAGGCTACTGTAAGTTTTAAGAGAATTAAAATGGATTAGGGTTTCATGAATCAAGTTAGAGTTTAGGGGTAACATTATGAAATTAGGGTTTTAGAATAATTAAAACATTAGGTTTATAACTCATGGTTACTGGGTTGTTGTTTTGGATTTATTGTATTGAGTTTGAATGTTTAGGTTTATAAGGTTTTAAGGTTTTAAGGATTAGGGTTTAGGAAAACTAGGGTTTACAGTTTTGGGGGAATTAGGATTTAGGAAAACTTAGGGTTTAGATTAACCGGTTTGGGGTTTACTGTCTTGGTTTTGGAATTGAAGAAAATAGTTTGGAGTTTTATAAAGTAATTCTGATTTTTAGAAACTGTAAAGTAAGTTAGGGTTTAGAGATTTAACAAAATATTTGGAAATTTTGGAAAAGAATTAGAAGAAGACAGTTTAGGGTTTTTTAAAAGCTTTTGGAAATATGAAAAACGATTTAAGGTTTTTGGAAACAGAAAAGTATTTTTTAGGGTTTTTGGAAATAGAAGGAAAAATCTAGGGTTTTAAGGTTTAGAAGAAATAAATTAGGGTTCTTAAGTTTTAGAAGAAACTGAATTAGGGTTCTTAAGTTTTAGAAGAAACAGAAGGAACGATTTAAGATTTTTGGAAAACAAAAGAAAGGAATTAGGGTTTTTAAGGTATTTAGAAATAGAAGAAATCATTTAAGGTTTTTGGAAACAAAAGAAATGAATTATTACATATTCAAAGAACAAAGTTTTGTATGTATATTAGTATAAATCAAAGAAACAAAGCTATGAATAGTTTATGATTACGGATCAAACCTGCGTAGTTGGTTCCACCAAAATTAACTTCTGGATGAATGGAGACAAAGGCAAGATTGCTGCCTTTGATGAATTATTAACAGCTTGCTTGTTGCTCCTCTCAAATCTGAAGTCTCAAGTTTCAGTCCAAATCCAAAGTTTTTTTCCTCCAAAAATCTAGTCTAATCTCCCCTCTCTTTTTTTTTCCTTTAAAGTGTTATTTATAGGAAAATTTATATTATTAATCCTAATTGTTTAAGAAAACTAAAATTCTTTAGGAAAAGAGACCGAAACCAAATAGAATTTGGTTTCGAAAAAAATTGCGTTGGAAAAATTTTGCCGGCGAAAATTGCACGGGCTACGAGGCCAGAAGCCATTTCGGCCGTAGGAAACTCCTGCGGGCGAAATGGCCCAAGGCCGTTTTGACCAATGACTTTCGGTGATGAAATTTTTCGTCGCTGATTTTTATTTTTATTTTATTTTTATTTATTTGTTATTATTATTTTTTATTATTATAATAATTTTTAAAAATTATAAAAATTAAATGCTAAAAAATATTATTTAATTAAGATAACACAAAATTTATTTTGGACTAAATAAAATATGTTGGACCGGACTGGGTCAAAAATTAAGGGTCTACAACTACTTTGCAGACCTTCTCTCTCTTGATTTCTTTTGTTATTTGAAGTTGTGTAAAAGTTTGATTGTTGATGTTTGAAAGTAGGGTTGTGTTGATTGTAATATGTTGGAATATGTTTGATTTATTAGATTGTGTTGTTGATTTTGGTTTAAAGATAAGAAGTTAAATTAGTGTTAGTTTTGGAAGTGTAGAGTTGAGTTTGAATTAGGGTTTTGAGTTGATAATTGTGGTAGATGTTGAGTTTGGTTAATTATTTTCATAGACTTTCATGTTTTTTGTGTTTGTTGGAGTTGTAAGCATAAAATATGTGAATTTGGTCAGAAACAGAGGCATTTTGGATGCCATGCCCGTGGCCTTGGTTGCCATGGCCGTGGCCATTTGTAGCCATTACAAGTGTTTTCTAACCCACGCCCGTGGGAGTTGGGGTGGCCATGGTCGTGGGCTCTAGCATGGGGTGTTGATTTGTAATGTGTGTTATAAAGGTCTAAGATGAGGTTAATAAGTGATAAATTGTATTAGAATTCATGTATTGTATCATTTTTGGACTAGGTTTTGGAAGAAGGTGATTTGCCCTAATTTGAGAAGTGAGGAATTCTTGGAAAAAGGAAGTGTATAGCTTTGTATAAGTGGTGCTTAAGGTAAGTACAAACTACATTATTGCATACATTCATATGATGTTGGAATTTAAGACATATATGATTGTAAATGTGTTAAGAATTCTAATGCATTGTTGATGCATACTAGTAGTGTATGGTTTGGTATAATGTGTATGTTGTGGTGAGCATGAAAAAGATGTGTTAATGTTATTTGTTGTATATACACTTTAATGATGAATTGATTAATGTGATTTGAGATATAATGATTGAAATTAAATGAATAGAGCATGTTGATTATATGATGATGAATTTAAGATATATATTCAATATAATGAATTATGTGTACTTAAATAATGAAGTGTTATATTGTGAATTGAGATGTGGAGCCATTGTGATTGGCTATGGTGATTCAAATGAGATGTGAAGCCATTGTGATTGGCTATGATGACTCAATTGAAATAAGTGGGACATGTTTGCCTAGATGATGATGAGAATTGAGAATGAAGTTGATAATGAATAATAAATGAATTGTGTGGCTAATGTGTTATTCCATTTTCAGAGTTTGTTGTTGGTGGCATGCCTATAGTAACACTCTCTTGAAATTAGGTTGGCTTGATCCTTGAAGCCAAGTTGGGTTGAAGTTTAACATGTTTTACTCCCCTTGAAGCTTGGTTGGGTCTAGTCCTTGAAGCCTAATTGAGATGTTACAACCTTTGAAGCTAGGTTGGGTTTGGTTCTTGAAGCCAAGTTGGGTTGATACTTAGCATGCTTTGTTCCCCTTGAAGCTTGGTTGAACCTAAATCCTTGAAGCCTAGTTGGGATAATGATAATGATAAATGTGAGAATTAAACCAAAACATTAACTCTAAAAGTTGAATGGCATATTAGTGTCTTTGGGCCCATGCTTGTCTTTGTTTAAATGTGATTAATGAATAATGAGATTCAATGTAAGACTTTGTTATTTGATATTCTTATGTATAAAGTATAATGTTTAAACATATCATATTGACATTGCATTATATCAAAACATAATATTATAGTAGTTTGTACCACTAAGTCGTTGGCTTAGCGGATTTATGATTTATCGCGCAAGTAACAGGGAGGAACCGGAGAGTTCATCTAGGCCAGGTAGAGGCTAGATCTTGAGGTGGAGGTAGTGAAGCTTAAAGATCGAAGACATACTGTCAATCATGTATATATCTATATTTTGTAAAACTTAAGTTTTAATGTATATGTATTCGTAAATATTTGTTACATTTTCCGCTGTGTATTTAATAAACATTGAGTCTATAGTATTTCATAAATTTCTATAAATGTTTTTTATTTATTTATATTATTGAAAAAAAAAGATTATATGTTTGTTTTATAAACAGTGGCATACCTATATTCAGTATACGTATATTACGATCGTATTAGCATGCTGTGTACGTATACGGGGTATAGGGGTGTTACATTTATTTTTAAATACCCTCTTCCATTTATTTTAACTCTTTTTAACTTACATGCCCTTTTTAGTAATTTCACAATAACAAAATAAATATCTCTTCCTTTGACCATCCATTTGACTTGTGTATATGTTATATATATTTCCATATATACAACATATACACTCTCTTTTGAATTCTTTTCTCTTTTCAATACACATATACATTTTAATTCCAATAAACAACAATTATATTAAAACTTCTAGGGCATCTATTGGGATATTACAAAAAAAGTTAACACGTTTCAGCTCTGTTTCAAAGCAATTTACTCTTGATCACTTGATCATCATTAGCCTAACTCATACTTCAACAATATTATCATTATCATCTCTTACATATACACATTCGTTCATATGCTAATTTTACACAATTTCCATTTATTACTCCATTTCTAATCTATCTCTTATAAAAATTTTCATTTATTTATTTTTACTTCCATACTTTCTTCATTATACTTTCTTTTTCCTTACAATCTCTTATTAATACGCATATACATTGGGCCCAACACTATACAATTATCAAGTTCAGTTGTTACAATAACAATTTCACCGTCCAACGCTGCTTGGGTCCATTCTCAATCTCAATTTCATCACATGGCCTAACTCTATGAAGGTCAAGACCTAATCTCTCTTAGGTATATTAATACTTGCAATATCATTCTCAATATTAATAAACAAGTAATTGTATAAGGTAACAAACACTCGATAATATTTTTTTTAATCATCCACATACACTTTCGTAAGTCATATTCACAATGTAACTTACTTTCCACATTTTCTTATATATCGCAATTGTGTTCATATTGAAAAATCTCATCACACATATCATAAAATTATACGCAATTCCTCTTTAAGATACAACCTATACAAAGTTAACATTTATCCCCTTTCAGAGAACATTATCATTTCTCATTCTTTTGACATTGCTTAGGTTATTCATCAATTCAACATATATATACACTCTGACCACAACATAATTAACATCTTTCTTATTTAATCGCCCGTCTTTTAAATAAGTTTCTTATTATATTTTTTTTTCTAGCACTTCACATAAATCTTAGTCACATTTCCAATGTGACATCTCTCTCACATTTGTTTTTTATGCATTTATCATACCCTTCATATCCCTTTTCATCATTTCCAATTCAATTACCTAAAGTAACTTAATTTTACTTAATCATTTCCCTTTATTTCATAACAAATTTATATATTATCAACCACATTACACCTTAGTTAGTACTTTTATAAATAATATTACTCATTCAAAATTACTCCCATGCTTATTAAACATTAAACTATCAACATCTAAGCAATCTTCATCAAAATTCTCTTACAACTCTAAATTTTCGACTTACTACTTTACTTAAACTTCATTCTATTAATCTCATTTTCAAGAGCTAACTTTATAAACTTTATTTTTATATTAATATAACATCAAAACACATCACTTTCACAATTATGGAAACCCATTTCAAAAATTCAAATTTCAAATATTGCAACCAACAACATGAACCTCACCAAATCTCATCCATATCACATTCTCAATCTTAAGATCATAACATTTACTTTTAAACAACACTAATTCATTTTTTTTACACTAATTAACATCATCAATTAGATATCCTACTTGTACTTACTCAAACCCTAAATCATGCATTATTGTTCCATAATAAATAATTCGATATCATATGTGATTTCGCTCTTTGATTTTAATTATGAACTCTTTGTTGAAAAATATTAAAAACTCCATATTCCTTATTCATACTTCTACCCATATATGTACATAAATTTTCATAATTTTCTTCATTCTTTTGTCTCATGAAATTAATTTATTACTCATGTATACAAAATTGTATGACTTCCTTAGTTTCATGTCACTCTCACTTTCAATTTTTATATTCCTTACCAATTCTTTATAAAAGCATGTAAAATTTTATCCATGTTCACTTGACACATATATGGACTTATATTTAAAGTTTTAGATTTTTCCAAGCTGATTTAATATATTTTAAAATTAAATCTTCCAAAATCAGAGAATCTGTCTCTTTAATAATTTCTCTGATAGCATCCGGTTGTCCATTTTTTTCAAGTATCAAACCTTAATAAAAATTCATGAAATTTTAACCATATATTATAGGAATACATATGATATTGTTTGTAAATTTTCAGATATTTCTGGATTGGTTTACCATAGTTTCTAAATTTATTCCTTTCTCAATTTCTATAGATTCTAAGTTGCTGGAATTACTCCAACAATCTGTGTTCTTCTATTTTTCTTAAGCAGAGATCCATCTTTAAAATTTATAAAATTTTATACATTGGATTCTAACATATAGAAAAACTTTCTATTAAATGTTCAAACTCATCCAATATTTCTAGATTTGTCCAAAAATTCAGACAATATCACTTTTCAGTACACCTATAAAATTTTCTGTAACTATCATACTCATTTCTCAAACTTTTTATTTTTATATCTTAAATCATTTCCTAGATTGTTTTTTCTAATTTCACTTATTCATCAATTGAATCAACTATGAATTTTAAATTTCAAATAAAAGTTCCAAAAATTCTTAAACCATAATCTCTAGAATGACTCTTCCACTGCGCCACTCTGATCTATGCAACTCAGATGTCATCTCAACTCATATCTATTATATCAAATGGACATTGCCACATCAGGGATCAGATAAATTTTCAGTGCCAATGCATGCATCACAATTGAAAATTATTTTTTTTAAATTCCAATTTTCTATCTCTAATAACCCACCTAGGTCGAGAACCTCAAACCTAGGCTCTGATACCAAAATAAATGTAACACCCTTATACCCTATATACGTACAATACATATTTTCAGCATATGTAAAATATGTATATACGGTATAAAAATGATATAGACCGATTTAATAAAAATCTTCACATTTTTGTTTTGAGATTTCAAATACTAATATATAAAATAAATAGTATATAAATATTCTTTGCTTGTTATAGGAATCCAAAATAAATATTTTATATGAAAATCTCAGGAAAAAATTCGCCAGAGTTTTGTTTGTAATTTGAACGTTTCCAAAATTCAACAAAACACAACCTGCATAAAACAAACACTCCAAATAAAATTAATTCACCAATTCATCAATACTTCTCAATTTCTCCATATTTTCTCAAAATACTTATATATATAGGTATATATATCTACATTACATATAAAATCCCATCTTAAACAAAATTATTCAAATCATTCTTTACAATTTACAATATATGCTTCAAAAATATATCATAACATACATAATATTAAAATATACTATAATATCAAAAATGTACATGCTGGCAACTGGCTCTGATCTTGATGTACCCAAAAATAACTCTTCAAGCTCAATAAATACAAACCAAGACCCGACCAGGTCTAGTAGAACTCTCCAGCTCTATCAAATCATCCATGACACCTGCGCAACGAATTACAATCACGCTAAGCCGAAGCCTAGTGGTACAAACTTTGATAATAACAATAAAACTCAATGCAATGCCAATGCACAATGCATATAGATGTCACATCATTCTACTTTCTTATATTTTTCAAATATTTCATAATCACAACTCATAGCATTATATTGCTCAATTGTATCACAATTCATAATTCACATTAAAGAAAAGACAAGCATGGGCCAAAAAAGGATCTAATATGCTATTCAAATTTCAGAGTTGCTGCTTTGGTCCATAATGACACCATGTGTCTAGCCCGTAGGCAATATATATATCCATGAATAATGTAACAGCCCCAGTCTCTTAGACCTCAACCCGGCTAGACCCTTAGGCCCCGGTATCTTGATCCTCAACCCGGCTAGACTGCTACGGTTTTTGAGGCTTACGACCCTGTCTTTTCACCCCAAAAACATCATATTTATCATTTATCAGCTGAGCTCGGCTTACGACCCGATCTTTTTACCTGCCCAGCAATTCATAGACATGCCGCCAAACCCAGAACTCTGAAAATTGAATAACATACTAGGCACACAATTAATTCATTTATCTCATTATCAAATACTTTCACAATTCATTTCTCATTTCATTTCTCATAATCAAACTAGGCTCATTGCCTTATTTTCACATTTTTTTTTCATTTTTCACATCTTTCTCATTTTTCTCACTTTTCTCATTTTTTTTCTCATTTTTATCAATATCAATTCATTTCATTATTCCACATATTTCATTTTTGCATTCACAACACATTACCCAATTACTTTTGGTATTTTCACATAATATACATATCTCACATTCTACACGATTTAGCAATTATCAATGGCTTTTCACAATGCATTTAACACATATATGACATTACAAATGTCATAGCACATTATTCATACTCAATCAATGAACCAAGTAACTTAACACATTTTTCAACCAAAATGTGTTAAGCCCAAATGTCATGCAAATATAAGCAATATATTCAAAGTTTGCACATACCTCCACTAGCAATCCAAAGTAAGCTTAAAACAATCTCCAATCCTATCTTTCCAACTAGCCCTTCACCAATTGGATGAAGCAAATCAACCTCCCTCAATGTCTAAACCAAATGTGATAGCAAATAATCGTTTAGTATCACATTTAATAGCATTTCCAATATTAAACCATAATTAAACTCCATCCAAGCAAAAATCCAAAATTTAAGGCTAACATCACTTTAACTTTGGATTCTCATACTAGGCCATTCATTATAATATATTAAGTTTATTTATATCATTAGAAGCATATTTTAATACATTTGAACCATTTACATTATAAAAAATACACTCTTATATACAAAACCATAAAATGGCATAACCTTCTCCCATTGAAGGTTTTCCATTTCAACACAATCCATTAATAATTTCAAGCTTATATTCATCACTTTTAACACTAAACAACATGCTTAAACAAATAAAATCAAATAATTCAACCACTTTGAAAAATCACTTTTTCAAATCCCTAAATCTCCACTTCCATTCTCAAGCTCTAACCAAACACAACCAAATCTAATATTTGACTTTAAAATACTTGTTTATGTATCAATACAACTCATTTGGAATCAATTTGCAAAATTAAAAATCATGATTTCAAAAACTCAAATGTTCCATAACCCTAAATTCTCTCTCTTCACCAATCTTACACAAACTCAACCATTTCTTTAATCCAACCTTAAAATCATTATTTACTCATCAAAAGAACATCTTCCAAACCCATTCCAACAATTATAACATGCTCTTTCAAAAACTCAATTCATACATATTCATAAGCTTTAAAGAACTTCATAATTTTGGAAATAAAGCTTCCTTGTTGAAAAATCACCAAAACTACTCTTATTCCCTTGAAAGCTTGAAGAATTTGATGATGGAAGAAGCTAAAAATCTCCCTCTTTGGCCATGAAAGTCGTCCTTGAAGGAAAGAAGAAGAAGAAGACTTTATTTCTTTTTTATTTCTCTTTCCTTTCACCCATTAATTTTAAACCATATATATATATTAAAATAATTTAATAATTATTTATTTATTTAATAAATTAAAAGTCCTAAATTCCCTCTTTCATTCAAAAATAATTTATTTTTAAATTATTTTGTTAATTTTAAATTTATAAGATTTAATTACCAAAATACCCTTTTACTTTAAGTTTTCTTTTAAAAAGTGTTGACTTTTATATGTTATGTATATTTTACATATATATCACATATATGTTCCACTTTTTCATTTAAAACCCCTTCATTTTTCATTTAAAATCATTAATTTAATTTATCCATTTAAATTATAATTTATTTTATCAAATTTTCAAAAATTAGAACTTTTCAAAAATTTGGGATATTACACATATGCACAAATAATGTGTATCTTATATACACATCAAATGTACCTTATATGTGTATTAAATATTAAGTATGTAATGTATTAATCCAACATATATAATTAATATACCATATGTATATGTTATATATACTCTAGATATATATATTGAGTATATACAATTTATATCTCCAAATACTTATTTAATTTCTCCAAAATCACAGATGTTACATACAGAGTCTAGTTTGGCTCTAAACCCAGTCAAATTTCATATTGCTTTTCACTCTCTTTTACTGTAGTCTCAGATCGCTCAAGCAAGGGACAAACTGTAGACCCTTAATTTTTGATCCAGTCTAGTCCAAAAATTTTTAAACAGTCCAAAATAATTTTTGTTACATATATTATTTATTTTCATATTTAATATTTATTTTTATTATTTATTATTTATTATTGATTATTTACTTTATTTATTTATAAATATTTATTATTTATTTTAATATAATATTTATTTTACTTTTCATTTATTAATTAATTATTTATTTTTAAAAATATATATATATATAAAAAAATAAAAAAAATAAGAAATCAGCGACGAAAGTCGCTAGCGACGAATTGGCTTGGGCCAATTCACCACAGGCAAAACTTGGGCAAAATTGCACCTCGCGAGCAATTTTGCCTGTGCCCAGCCCGATCCTCACACTGCTTGCCCAGCGCCAGTCTCGCTCAGGCCCACACAGTTTTTGCCAAAATCTTATTTTACTCGATTTTGATTTTATTTGTTAGATAATTTTATTTCCTAAAACAATTAGTATTAGTTTTTTTTTATTTTTTTCTTATAAATACCACATTAAAAACACACAGAAAAGGGGGAGGATTTTTTGGACTGAAAAGGATTATTCAAACTGTTCTTAGCAATTTACTCAGAATCTTGGATTTGCAAAGGTGCAAGAGGTAGCAAACTATTCAGAAAAGGCAGCACACACTGTCTTTGTTATTATTCAACCATAATTAAAATTGTGGTGGAACCAACAACGGAGGTTTGAGTTTCTATTAACTTGTACATATTTACAGTAGCCTCATTATTTAGTTTGATCAATTATTTAAACATACAATAGATGGGCTTTTATTTAAGCACATTGATCAATTGTTTTAGTTATCATCCAATCTCTATTAAAAATCCTAAAAATTATTTCTCAAAACCCTAATTTCTTAATACCCATTAAACTAATCTCTGAAGCTTAAAACCCCTAATTGCATTTTTCTAATGCCACAAAAAAATAATTTATTTTCTCAAAACTATAATCAATTCTATTTTTCTAAAAATCACAATAGCCTATATTTTAAAAATACCTAACTTTTAATCATATTTTCATGATCTTAAATTTTATTTACTTAAACCCTAAAAACTTAATATTAGTTTCATACAACTTCTGAAACCCTAAATCCAAAATATCCATTCTTTAGATTTAAACCCTAGTTTATTTCAAGCCTAATCTTTAATAAAAACATCTAGTAGCCATATTATTTCTTTTATATTAAATATTTCTTAGTTAACTAATATAGTAATTAATTAAAAAACCCTAATTGTTAAACATAAAACCCATGAAACCCTAATTTTATTCAAGAAACCCTAATTGATGCATAAACCCTAAAATACTTACTGTTTTATTTAAGTTAGATGAATGTTTTTTGATTGATGTTTCATATTCTTGATGAATGATTTACTTATGATGAATGGTTGGTTATTTTTATTGATTTGCTTTGGTTGCAAAACATTGTAAGAGGTATGTTTCTATATTTTAGGTACCTAATGTTATGAGTATCATGTAATTTAGTCTATTCTAAAGTTTTTTTTTGGATCAATGTAAAGGACACATTTCTACCTTTCGGTGGGTGCCCTATTTAGTTTTAGATGTTAGACGATGTAAGGACATGTTTCCATCCTCGGATGGTTGTCCATTTTATTTATTTTGTTTGGACATTTTAATAAAGTATTTATTTATTCTTATGATCGCATGTAGTATGGATAATATCATTATATTTAAGAATTTTATAATATTAAGTCCTGTAAAGGAGATTAGCTCCAATGAACCGGGCGTTGTGGGGGTACCGGGCCGTTTCTCACCTTCCCCACACGTACCCAATTTTCTAAACACATTAAGGGGTTGGAGATTCCTTAGGAATCGGGTCATCCACCCCTTTCTTTTTCCCGGCCCGTCTGGGTGGAGACTCCATTTTCTCCAGGCTTAAGCCCGTGTTCTCTACGGCCCTGAGCCTAAACTATGTCGAGGTCACAAGAACCATTCCACCGGGAGTGGGGGCAAAAATCCCCGCTCACACCCATATTCAATATGGGATCTTAACTTAAGATCCTAAATCAAATTGGGAAGGTCCATATTTGATATCAGACTATCCATGTCAAATTAGGGCATCCCAATTCGAATGTGGTGCCCCATATTGAATTAGAAGGCCTTGTTTAACTTCAACACACCCTCGAATGCCCTAACATCGAATTAGACCCAATTGAATCTTCAAAATAAACATCTTTAGGGTTTTAAAGGTTCAACCATTATACCATATAATAAAAAGGTTTATGACTCAGGCAACAGACTAGTCAAAACCAAAATAAAGAGTCTACTGTTTGCCCCCTGCTTGAATGATCTGAGACTTCAGTAGAAGAGAGTGAAAAGCAACATGATTTTGAGTTGATTTTGGATGAGGATGGGTTTTTGACATGAGGTTGGAGTTGGTTTGGGTTCTAGATCCAAGATGTGATTTGATTATGGTTCTAGACCTGAAATGAGTTCTAGACTAAAAAATGATTTGGGTTCTGGACCCGGATAGGTTTGGTTTCTGGACCCGGAATGAGTTCTGGACTCAAAGATAATTTAATTTAGGTACTTGGACCCAAGCCTGGATTTTGGGTTCTCGACCCAAAATTGGATTTGCGTTCTCGAGCCGAGACTGGATTTTGAGTTCTCGACCCTAAACTAGATTTAGGTTCTCGACCCAAGATTGGATTTTGGGTTCTTCACCGTAAACTAAATTTGGGTTCTTGATCTCAGACTAGATTTTAGATTCTTCATCCGAGACTGGATTTGGATTCTTGATCCAAGACTGGATTGAATTTGGGTACTTGGATGCAAGACTGGGTACTTGGACCCGAGACTGAATTGGATTTGATTTGGGTACTTGACATGAGATTTGATTTGGGTACTGAATCTGAGATTGGATTTGGATTCTCGACCTGAAGCTGGATTTGGGTTCTACACCCGAAACTGGACTTGGGTTCTCGAACCAAAGCTAGATTTGGGTGTTTAGCCCTAAATTGGATTTTGGGTTCTCGACCCAATATTGGATTTTGAGTTTTCGATCCTAAACTAGATTTGGGCTCTTGACCCGAAACTGGATTTGGGTTCTCAACCCAATACTTGATTTTGCATTCTCGACCCTAAACTGGATTTGGGTTCTCGACCCTAAATTTGATTTGGGTTCTCGACTATAAACTGGATTTTAGGTCTTCGACCCTAAATAGTTCTTGCGACTTCGGCACTGTTTAGGCTCGGGGCCTTAAAGAACACGGACCTAAATCTGAAGAAAATGAGTCGCCACCCGGACGGGCCGGGAAAAAGAAAGGGGTGGATGACTCGCTTCCTAAGGAATCCCCAACCCCCTAATGGGTTCGAAAAGTAGGGTAAGTGTGGGGAAGGTGAGAAATGGCCCAGCACCCCCACAATGCCAGGTTCATTAGAACCGGCCTCCTTTTCAGGTCTTAATATTATAAAATTCTTAAATATAACAATATCATCCATATTACATGCAACAATTGGAATAAAGCATCGTTATGTTAAAATCAAAGCAATGTCCAAACAAAGCAAATAAATAGACACCCATCCGAAGATGGAAACATGCCCTTACATCATCCATGTCTAAACTAATAGGACACCCACCAAAAGGTAGAAACATGTCCTTTACATTGGTCTAAAATATAAGTAATTTAAATTACATAGAACTTAATTAATGAGGTACCCACAAAGTGAAAACATACCTCTTACAACATTTGGAAATCAAAATAAATTGATAAAAGTAAATAACCACTCATCATAAATAAATCATTCATCAAAGATATTAAACATCAATAAAAAGTAAACATCCATCCATGATAAATTAAATAAATCATGCATTGAACATAAATAAATCAAAGCATATAATAAACTACATAATCAAATGAGGTGAGTAAAGATACAAATTGATGAGTGTAATTTTAAGGGAATTGAAATGGATATTGTAAGTTTTAAGGGAATTGAAATGGATTAAGGTTTTATAATTTAAGAGATTGATAAGGTTCGTTTAGGTTTGTAAAGTTTTAAGGTTTTAAGGTTTTGAGTATTAGGGTTTATGAAAACTAGGGTTTATGGTTTTAGTTTTGAGAGAATTAGGGTTTAGGAAAACTTAGGGTTTATATTAACTTGTTTAGGGTTTACTGTTTTGGTTTTGTATTCGAAGAAAATTGTGTAGAGTTTTATAAAGTAATTGTGATTTTATAAACTGTAAAGTAGGGTTTTGAGTTTGGATATTTAACAAAACATTTGGAATTTTGGAAAAGAATTAGAAGAAAACCAGTTTAGGGTTTTTTTTTAAAAGCTTTTGGAAATAAACAAAATGATTTAAGGTTTATAGAAACAGAAAATATATTTTTTTTAAGGTTTTTGGAAATAAAAGGATCAATTGAGGGTTTTAAGGTTTTGGAAAATTGGAAAGCAGATTAGGGTTTTGGGAATTAATAAAATGATTTAAGGTTTTGAAAAAGTTGGAAAGTAGATTAGGGTTTTAAGATTTTAAAGAAATAGATTAGGGTTCTTAGGTTTTAGAAGAAATAGAAAAGTAATTTTAGGGTTTTTTGAAAATAGAGGAGACAATTTAAGGTTCTAAGATTTTGAAGATCCGATCTCCTTTCAAAAATTCCTCCTCTTTTCTATGTCTTTTTAGTGTTATTTATAGGAAATTTTGGAAGCTTAATTCCAATTGTTTAAGGAATTTATCATTAATTAGGAAAAGAAAACCAAAACCAAATAGAATTTGGCTTTGGTTTCCTTTTCCTAATTAAATATAGTTTCCTTAAACAATTAAAATTAATCATCGAAATTTCTTATAAATAAGACTAAAAAGACACAGAAGGGAAGGAGCAACTTTTGAAAGGAAATCAGACTTTAAAAATCTTTTAGTAGTGAAAACGATCGGACTTTTTAGATGAAAATAAGCAAGCAAGCAATCAATCCATCAAAGGCAGCCATCTTGCCTTTGTCCTTGTTCATCCAAGAAGCAATTTTTGGTGGAACCAACAAACGAAGGTTTGAATATCTAATCATTTTTTTCTTACAGTAGCTTCAATCATGAAATTGTTTCTTTTGATTCTAAAAACCTTAGACCCCTAATTTACTTCTTCAAAACCTTAGAACCTTAAATCATCTCCTCTATTTTCAAAAACCCTAAAATTACTTTTCTATTTCTTCTAAAATATAAGAACCCTAATCTATTTCTTCAAAATCTTAAAACCTTAATCTACTTTCCAAAACCTTAACTCATTTTATTAATTCCCAAAAATCCTAATCTGCTTTCCAATTTTCCAAAACCTTAAAACCCTAAATTGATCCTTCTATTTCCAAAAACCCTAAAAAAATACTTTCTGTTTCCAAAAACCTTAAATCCTCTTGCCTATTTCCAAAAACTACATAAAACTATAAACTGTTTCTCAAATCCTAAAATCAAAACAATTTTTCCAAAACACCAAAAACCCTAATTCTCTCAAAACCAAAACCGTAAACCCTAATTTTCCTAGACCCTAATCCTCAAAAACTTATAAACCTAAATATTAAAATTCAACACAGTAAATCTAAAATAATAATCCAACAGCTATGCTAATGAAATCTAGTAGTTAAGAATTATAAAGCCAAATGTTTTAAAGTGTCCAAACCCTAATTTCATGATTTTACCCATCAAACCCTAATTTGGCTAATCAAAGAACCTTATCAATCTCTTAAATTATAAAACCTTAATCCATTTCAATTCCTTTAAAACTTACAGTAGCCTAAACCAATAAATTCCAAAACCCTAATTTGTATCTTGACTTACTTTATTTTTAGATTTAATTATGTAGTTTATTATATGCTTTGATTTATTTAAGTTCAATGCTTGGTTTATTTAAATTATCATGGATGGATGTTTACTTTCTATTGATATTTAATATCTTTGATGAATGATTTATTTATGATGAGTGGTTATTTACTTCTATCAATTTATTTTGATTTCTAAATGTTGTAAGAGGTATGTTTCCACTTTGTGGGTACCTCATTAATTAAGTTCTATGTAATTTAAATAGGTTTTATATTTTAAACCAATGTAAAGGACATGTTTCTACCTTTTGGTGGGTGTCCTATTAGTTTAGACATGGATGAAGTAAGGGCATGTTTCCATCTTCGGATGGGTGTCCATTTATTTGTTTTGCTTGGACATTGCTTTGATTTTAATATAACGATGCTTATTTTAATTATTGTGTGTAATATGGATAATATTATTATATTTAAAAATTTTATAATATTAAGACCTGTAAAAGAGGCTGGTTCCAATGAACCGGGCGTTGTGGGGTGCTGGGCCATTTCTCACCTTCCCCACTTGTACCCAACTTTCTGAACCCATTAGGGGGTTGGGGATTTCTTAAGAATTGAGTCATCCACCCCTTTCTTTTTTCTCGGCCCGTCCGGATGGCGACTCCATTTTCTCTGAACTTAGGTCCATGTTCTCTAAGGCCCTGAGCCTAAACAGTGCCGAAGTCGTAAGAACCATTCCACTGGGAGTGGGGGGCAAAAATCCCAACTCAGAGTGGCGACTCCACTGGGGATAAGAGAAGTTGATTCTATTGGTCTTTATATTATTCTATTCTTTCTTATAATGATATTATCTATTGCATCATATTAGATTGCATCGTGTGCGTGAGTTAGGATGCCCGTGTTACCCATGTTGTATTATGTAAGGGATACTATACTTTCACTCAAGGTATGGAGATCGAGCATGGCATGACCACTCATAGCACCGTACCATTTGGTATATACTTGTTATGGGAACCTAAGCCTTTTAACCTAAAGACTAAAGCTCATGTAATTGGCCAAGTTACTTTCCTTAGGTTTTACCCCAAATGCTTGTTGTTTGACTATGGTTAATTTATTTTGGTTTAAATCATGGCTTATTTGGTTTGTTTTTTTTCTAATATGACCTAAATACATTGTGAGTTCAAAATAAATATTTTCTTTAAAGTCCAAAAGATCAAAGCTATCTTCAAAACATTTCAAAATGGTCTTTGGATATAAAACTTTTCTAAAAACAAATCAAAAATTCTTTTGCTCATGGCCCAAATACTAAGCCCAAAATCCATTTTTTCTAAAATCTTTTTAGAATGGGCTTAGAAATAAAATTATTTTTATCCAAACTTTTCTTACAAAGAGCTTGCAAATTATTTAGGTCAATTACGAAATACTAAAAATCAATTGTGAGCCTAGTTTATACTAAGAATAATTAATCATGGGCTTGTTTTTGGCATGAATCATTAGTTACTTTTTCAAGTGAGAAATCTATTTATAATAAACCTCTTAATTTAGTTTTAATCCAATATAGCATAAAAGCTACATTAGTTGGTTGAATGGATTAAAACCTAATTAATGAGAGTTATCCTAAATTGATTTCCATTTTTAAAAATACAACTAATGATTGAAACGTCCGAGGGAAATATTCAAAAATAAGATACCCCATGTTTGTATTTTATTAACCATATACCTAGGAAAAGAGACTCGCCATTCGTGTGTGGATGTTATAAGGTTGGAAGGAATGTTCCACTTATCTTTGTCTATTTTTTATGCATACATGCATACATGCATTTGCATCTCATATCATTAATCTTCTCTTGCTCATAGCCCTGGATTACGATAGTTCAAAAGCTTACAACAATCCGACCTACGCTGGAATCAAAGAATCTAGCAACGACTCAATCATTTGCTCACCAAAAGCAATGGAGCCCGAACAAATTCAAAGAATGGTGGATGAAGCCCTCAATGCCAAAATGGAAGAAATAAAAGAGGCCCCAGCTAAGACCATGAAGAACCAATTGACTGCAATTTTAGAAAATCATGCCGAAGCATCTGCTAGCACTAAGAAGCCAAAGGACAAAGGGAAGACTAAAGTTGGTAAAGTAGCTTTTGATGATGATAAGGTAATCATTGATGATGATTGATAAGAGCATTTTTATACTTGTTTTTAGTATGATTTCTATGTGTTTTTAGTTAATGTTTCATTTGATTTTTTTTAAAGTTTGTTTTAAGTGTTTGTTTTAGGTTAAAGTGAAAAAACTCCCTTGGATAATCAAAATAATGAAGAAAGAGCATGAATCAAGCAAGACATTGCCAAGCCAAAGCAAGCTTGGTCGTGTCCCTCAAATGAATTCCAAGACAGTAGCTGACACACCCAAGAGACATGGCCAAGCCAGTGGCCGTGTCTCACCCAAGGAACAAAACCAAGAAATGAAAGAAACAAAGGCAGAAGCTGACACTGGTAGGTGACACACCCAAGCCAGTGGCCGTGTCGCATGACACGGCCACAAGCTTGGTCGTGTCCCAACCTAAGCCAAAGAACAAGTGAAGAGCAAAGCTAAAAGCAGAAAGTGACACACTCACATGACACGGCCAAGCCACTGGCAGTGTCACATGACACCGCCAGGAGCTTGGCCGTGTCACCTAGAAGAAAAGGAGGAAAAAAAAAGGGCAGAAGGAGACATGGCCAGCAAGCTTGGCCGTGTCACCTAGGGCAACTTTTAATAATTGAATTTCTTTTGCAGATAAGTGGGGAACAAAGACTAGCTTTTGCCAAAAGTAATATTAAACAAAAGAAAAGCTTGCCTAATTTGAGGAAAAGAAAGGTTAAACAAAGAGAATGTGGGAGACAAGGGGGAATGGGGTGAGTTGGAAGGTATGGGCTATGAGCTTTGAAGAGACTTAAAAGGAGAAGAAAAATGAAGAACAAAGGAGGCTTGGACGTGAAGGCTGGAACAAGGGAGAAGGAGCCAACTGCTGGAGCAAGGAGGAGAGTCTAGAGCTGAGTTTGAAGAAGGAGATACATCCTATACAAGACCTAAACCAATAATCAAGGATTGAAGTGAAGAAATACAAATTATTTGCCATGGATTGTTTGGTCTATTTTACTCATTTCTCTTGTTCTATTTTTCTGGTTTTGAACATGAACTAATTCCTTCTCTATCTAGATATTGATGAACCGTAGCTTATTTGTATGGATTGAATAATTATATTTAGTTGAATCATTTGATTGAGTTGTTTTATTCTTATGATGCTTAATGATTTATTTCCAATTAATAATAGCATGCTTATTGATTGGTTGCCATTTTCATATTATTGACTTGAGAAAGCTTGATATGAATTGAATACTTATAAGGGTTGAGGATTGATTAGAGTACCAGAGATAGACTTACAAGATCCTTTGGTTTATAGTTCCTTGTTCTTAATGCAAGATCTATTTAATTGTGTTTGAGAAGAGATTCTGACACTCTACTTAGTGATTAGGGATTAATTCACTCGAGAGAGGTTTTAGTCTAAGTTAGAGGAATGCCGACTCAACTTTATTATGTGATTTAACTGAATTGATGTTCATAAATATCATTGAGGCTAGGGGGATTTAATATCTGGATAGTATTATTATCATCAATCCTTTTTGCACAACATTTAATTTCCCTTTACTTTCAATTACTAAATTAGTTGTTTTTAATTACAAAGCATCACACAACTATTAATTTGCTAAACAACGGTTAAGGTTTGCACTAGTACTTGACCTTGTCCTCAGTGGAATGATAACTCACTCACTACTCTATTACTTGGGAGACCCATGCACTTGCGGTATTGCTATAGCACTAGGCGTGACACACCAATGATGATTGGGCTCAATACTACCAAGATCCCCAAGACAAAAAGGAGTCGAAGTTTGTTGAGAAGGCAATTGCTGAAAAGACCAAGACATCTGATGTTGAGAAGATGATTGCTGATTTAGAAAAAAAATTTGAGAAGAAGCTGAAAACCAAAGAGATGTCCGAAGTTGACAAATTATTTGAGCTAGATGAAGAAGTCCCGTATAAGTTCAAGATTCCATCTTTCGCGAAGTTTGATGGAACCAAAAATCCTCATCTCCATGTGAAGCAGCATATCATTACCATGCAGTCTGACTGAGCTACTAAGGCTCAAACTCTAAGGTACATCATGCTCTCATTGGACCTTGTTGTCTAAAATTTGTTCAATACCTTAGATGATGGAACGTAAAAGAGTTGGGATTTGCTATACAAGGCCTTCATCCAGCAATATGATATAATGTTAAGATGGAAGTTTCCTTAATGGAAGTGGAGTCCATTAGGCAAAGGTCGGATGAGAATTTTGTTGATTATGTGAAGAGATGGAGAAACAAGGCCGCTTTGCTCAAGAAGAGGCCCGATGAATGTCAATCAAATAAGGATGATTGTGACAGGGGTGTTGCCTAGTCTTCGTGAAAGGATGTCTCATACACTCATCTGTGATTTCAAAGACCTTCTCCAAGCTGGTTTGCAAATTGAAGAATGGGAGAGAGAGAAGAACCATTTTTGAACAAGAAGGAACGAGAAAGGAAACTATCCATCTGGTAGCCAAAGCATGCAAAAGGCAGTCATTGTCAATGCTACTAACCAAGGAACAAGGAGACAGTTTTCAAAATTGGGGAAACTGATGTCTTGGGTTCTCAATAAGCTTCAAAGAAAAGGATTGCTACAACCCTTAAATCCCCGTCCTTTGCCTAACCCTCTCCCACCTAATTTCGACACTAAAGCATTTTGTCAATTTCACCAAATGCAAGGTCATGACACGGATAGATGTGTGAGGTTAAGACATGTGATCCAAAATCTAATTGATAGTGGGAAGCTGCCCGAGCCTGATAAGCCAAACACCAAAGACAACCCATTACCAAAGTTCAATAGGGTACTACCACCGGCAACCTTCATGATTGAAGGAGGTTTGCATGAAGATTTTGTCATGTCTTCTTTTCAAGATGTGGGTGGAGAAGCAACCAAAGAAGAAGAGATATTTGGCAAAATTAAACAAGCTATGGTGGGTAAAGAAGTAGCAATTTGTTTTGTCAATGGGTTTTGGGATTCAAGCGATAGTGATGATGATCTTGTATCCAAAAAAGAGGAATGGACTTGGTCCGAGCCTGAAGAAGATGAAGTAATGAACACTAGATCATCTAAACCTTATGCAAGGCCACCACCTAAGGAGGTAGAAACTAATAAGGGAAAGGAAATTGAAGTAGGAAGTAAAGAAGAGGAAGATGATGCTGTGCTTAAGCAATTGAAAAGAACCCAAGCAAGGGTTAGCATTTGAGACTTATTGGCTACTTCTAAAAAGCACCGAGAAACTATGGCCAAAGCTTTAGCTAGCATGCCAATCTCTACCTCCACAACACCGAAGGAGTTGATCAACTTCATAAAAATTAGAGGAGTAATGAAATGTGAAGATATTCAAGAGAAGAGCGGAGTTAATATGAGAGTGGTTTCTTTCTCAGATGTGGATTTACCGGAAGAGGGGAGAGATCACATCCGCCTCTCTTTATCAAAATAGAAATCAAAGGGAAAAGGACTCCATGTGTGATGGTCGATGATGGGTCCGCCATAAATGTTTGTCCACTTAAAATATTGGCAAAGCTAGCCATGTCAACAAGGGACCTAAACCCGACTGAGGTAACCATTCGGGCTTATGACAACACTAAGAGACATGCTGAAGGAACTTTCAAAGCCGCTGTCAAGGTTGGTATAATTGAATCTATTATTGAATTTGTTGTTTTAGACATACCTGTTACCTTCGCCTTACTCTTGGGGCAACCATGGTTTCATCCTCTTGGTGGAGTTTCTTCCACCCTTCATCAAAAGATCAAGTTCCCCAACGGAAATGAGACAGTGGTCATCGAGGCCAAAGATAATGAGATTTTTAACACTCTAATGATTGAGAGGCCTCTTAATGGATTCCAAGTAGCTGTAATTTCTGATGATGAAGTAGTGGACTCCAAAGTCTTGAATATGATGAAGAGCATGAACTACCTTCCCGGAGCTGGTCTTGGAAAGGGTAAGGCCGGTTTGACAAAGCTACCAGATTTTAAAACTCAAACTTCCAAGAAGGGGTTAGGATATGATGAAGACAACGATGTCCAGCCAAAGAAGATTGAGAAGATGAACTTCCCACCACATGAAGAGATCTTTTTCAAAGCTCCAGACATGGGACCACTCCAGGGAAAGCCCAAACCAATCATGTTCATGGGAAAGTTGATCCCAGGTTTTGAAATTTTTGCAGATGTTGCCGAGCTAGTGGAGCAAGTGAAGAAAGAGCTCACCTTGCCAACCAACAAAGAATCCAATCCAAAAGAGAAGAATGAGGCTGTCCTAAAAGCTAAGAAGACTCCACAGGAGATTGCTTCCTTGGTTGAAGAAAAGTTTGAAGACATTTTGCCTTATGATTTTGATTTTAATTTGTCTGCTTTGTATGAGGATGATGATGTTTTCCTTTCCAAAATGAATGCAATAAAGTCTGATTTTGCTTACTTGTGTGATGCTTCTCCTGATGGTTGCATACATTCAAATAGCAGTTACCTGAGCATCTTTAATATTAATTCTGTTAACACACAATCATTAAATTTGGGAACAATCGAAAATCCTAAAAACATTAGCATAGCGTCGGACCTTACTCCTGATGAGAGAGAGAGATTTGAAAAAATATTCAAAAAATAGGAAGAGGTGTTTGCTTGGTCTTACGAGGACATGCCTGGCATAGATCGAGACATAGCCGAACATCTTATTCCTACTTACACTCACATGAATCCTGTCAAACAAAAGCTTAGGCGATTAAGACTTGAGTGAGTTGAATTGGTTAAAGAAGAGGTCACTAAACAAATACAAGTGAAGTTCCTTGAAGTGATAGAATACCTAGATTGGCCTGCCAACATAGTACCCATGCCAAAGAAAGATGGAAACTCCTGCGGGCGAAATGGCCCAAGGCCATTTCGTCCCAAATTTTCAGCGATGAATTTTTTCGTCGCCGATTTTTATTTTTGTTTATTTATTTATTATTATTATTATTTATTTTTTAGTAATTAAAAAAACTAAACACTATAAAAATATTGTTTAATTAAGATAACACAAAAATTATTTTGGACTAATTAAAATATATTGGACCACAGAAAATTTTTTTGGACTAATTAAAATATATTGGACCGGAATAGGTCAAAAAAAGTTTTGGTAAAAAAATAGGCAGTGCGCGAGCTGTCGGGCCCGTGGGCTGTGCTGGCAGCAATTGCGTTGGTAAAAATGGACGCAGTGGGCCAATTCACCCCAGATGCCATCTGCGGCGAAATGGGACAACCCAATTCGCCCCCAGATGCCATTGGCTATGAAATTGGTGTCCCAATTCGCCCCCAGATTATTTTTGTGGCGAATTGGGCTGCCGCGCGACGCTCACCGATCCGTCCGATTTCTCATTTTTTTTATTTTTTATTTTTATTAAAAATAACTATGAAATAATATTAGTAATTAAAATATTATTAAAATAAATAAAATACCACAAAAAATTATTTTAGACTATCGGATTTGAATGGGTCAAAAATTAAGGGTCTACAGGTCCAGAACCCAAATTATCCTTAGATCCAGAACCTAGAATCTCTTCTAAGTCCAGAACCCAAATTATCCTTAGGTCCAAAACCTAGAATCTCTTCTAAGTCCAGAACTTAGCTCGGGTCTAGAACCCAAATTATCCTTGGGTCTAGAACCCAAATTATCCTTAGGTCTAGAACCTAGAATCTCTTCTAAGTCCAGAACTTAGCTCGGGTTCAGAACCCAAATTATCCTTATGTCCAGAACCTAGAATCTCTTCTAAGTCTAGAACTTAGCTCAGGTCCATAACCCAAAATCTCTTCTAAGTCCAGAACTTAGCTCAGGTCCAGAACCCAAATTATCCTTAGGTCCAGAACCTAGAATCTCTTCTAAGTCCAGAACTTAGCTCGGGTCCAGAACCCAAAATTACCCTTAGGTATAGAACATAAAACTATTCTTCGAGTCCAGAACTCAAAACCTTAACCATCTCAAAAATTAAGTCTTATTGCTTTTCTCTCTCTTTTACTAAAGTTTCAGGTTGTTCAAGCAGGGGACAAACTATAGACCCTTAATTTTTTACCCAGTCCGGTCCAATATATTTTATTTAGTCCAAAATAATTTCAGTGTTATCTTAATTAAATAATATTTGTTTTAGTATTTATTTTTTATAATTTTTTTAAAAAATTATTATAATAATAAAAAATAAAAATAATAAACAAATAAATAAAAATAAAAATCTGCGACGAAAAAATTGGCGACGAAAAAATTTGTCGCCGAAAGCATTGGACGAAATGGCCCGCAGCCAATTTCGCTCGTAGCCCCTCGCGTGCCCTCGCAAGTTTCCACACAGTTTCTCGCAGCCGCCCGCAGCAGTTTTTTTTCGCCAGCAAAATTTTTCGACGTAATGTTTTTTCAAAATCAAATTCTATTTGGTTTCGGTTTTCTTTTCCTAATTAAATACAGTTTCCTCAAACAATTAAAATTAATCATCGAAATTTCTTATAAATAAGACTAAAAAGACACAGAAGGGAAGGAGGAACTTTTGAACAAAAATCAGACTTTAAAAATTTTTTGGCAGTGAAAACGATCGGACTTTTTAAAGGAGAATCCATCAAAGGCAGCCATCTTGTCTTTGTCCTTTGTCATCCAAGAAGCAATTTTTGGTGGAACCAATAAACAAAGGTTTGAATATCTAATCTTTTTTTTTCTTATAGTAGCTTTAATCATTAAATTGTTTCTTTTGATTCTAAAAACCTTAGACCCCTAATTTACTTCTTCTAAACCTTAGAACCTTAAATTGTCTCCTCTATTTTCAAAAACCCTAAAATTACTTTTCTATTTCTTCTAAAATCTAAGAACCCTAATCTATTTCTTCAAAATCTTAAAACCTTAATCTACTTTCCAACTTTCCAAAACCTTAAACCGTTTTATTAATTCCCAAAATCCTAATCTGCTTTCCAATTTTGCAAAACCTTAAAACCCTAAATTGATCCTTCTATTTCCAAAAACCCTAAAAAAATACTTTCTGTTACCAAAAACTTTAAATCGTTTTGCCTATTTCCAAAAACTTTATAAAACTATAAACTATTTCTCAAATCCTAAAACCAAAACATGTTTTCCAGAACACCAAAAACCCTAATTCTCTCAAAATCAAAATTGTAAACCCTAATTTTCCTAGACCCTAATCCTTAAAACCTTATAAACCTAAATATTAAAATTCAACACAGTAAATCTAAAATAATAATCCAGCAGTTATGCTAATGAAATCCAGTAGTTAAGGATTATAAAGTCAAATGTTTTAAAGTGTCCAAACCCTAATTTCATGATTTTACCCCTCAAACCCTAATTTAGCTAATCAAAGAACCTTATCAATCTCTTAAATTATAAAAGCTTAATCCATTCCAATTCCCTTAAAAATTACAGTAGCCTAAACTAATAAATTTCAAAACCCTAAATATTAATTAAAGAACTTTAAATGAGAAACAGTAACCCTAATTTGTATCTTGACTTACTTTATTTTTATATTTAATTATGTAGTTTATTATATGCTTTGATTTATTTAAGTTCAATGCTTGGTTTATTTAAATTATCATGGATGGATGTTTACTTTTTATTGATATTTAATATCTTTGATGAATGATTTATTTATGATGAGTGGTTATTTGCTTTTATCAATTTATTTTGATTTCCAAATGTTGTAAGAGGTATGTTTCCACTTTGTGGGTACCTCATTAATTAAGTTCTATGTAATTTAAATAGCTTTTATATTTTAAACCAATGTAAAGGACATGTTTCTACCTTTTGGTGGGTGTCCTATTAGTTTAGATATGGATAATGTAAGGGCATGTTTCCATCTTCGGATGGGTGTCCATTTATTTGTTTTGCTTGGACATTGTTTTGATTTTAATATAACGATGCTTTATTTCAATTATTGTGTGTAATATGGATAATATTGTTATATTTAAGAATTTTATAATGTAAGACCTGTAAAGGAGGCCGGTTCCAATGAACTGGGCGTTGTGGGGGTGCTGGGCCATTTCTCACCTTTCCGACACGTACCCAACTTTCCGAACCCATTACGGGGTTGGGGATTCCTTAGGAATTGAGTCATCCACCCCTTTCTTTTTTCCCAGCCCCTTCGGGTGGCGACTCTATTTTCTCCGAACTTAGATTCGTGTTCTCTAAGGCCCCGAGCCTAAACAGTGCCGAAGTCGCAAGAACCATTCCACCGGGAGTGGGGGTAAAAATCCCCGCTCACAATTGGATTTGGGTTCTCGACCTAAAATTGGATTTGACTGACCTTTTATCAGTTGAGAATTCTGGCTTTCTTCTAAGTGGCTATTTCATTCTTTAATGGATTGTGGTCATTGCCCACTAAAAATAGATCTTTATCCATTGGAGATCGAGTCTTCACCCTTCAAAATGGATCTTCATCGTTGGCATTGGGTCTTCACCCTTCAAAATGGATCTTCATCCTTGGACCATGGATCTTCATCCTTGGTCATTCGGTCTTCACCCTTCTAAATGGATCTTCATTCTTTTGGACATTTGTCCTATATTGGCTTTAACTCTTCTAGCTGGACAGATCTTTTGTCTTTTGTATCTTTATTTCATTTATGGTTCTTATTTTCTTCTTGTTTTGCTCTTTTTGTTCTTCCTTTTGCAAAAAAAAAAATTCAGCTATTTTTTAGCTAGTCCCCATATCCTCTCTTTGCCCCCTACATGGCCAAATATTGAAGGTGAGTCTAAAAATATTTTGTACATGCATGAACTCAAAATTTGAAAAGAGGAAGTTTTGACTCCTGAGTAGGCTCAAACCAATGATTTTTTTTCCCATGCAGGCTCTAAATGATACTTGTGTTTTGTCTAGTTTATTGCATAAGCGTGCATCTCTATTTTTAAAGTGGCTGGATCTTCCTCAAATAATAGGCCTTCCATGCCCCCTGATTCCATATCTTCTTTTGATTCTTTATTTCATAAGGTGTTTGTTGATCACTATGAGCGGGGATTTTGCCCCACTCTCGGTGGAATGGTTCTTGTGACTTCGGCACTGTTTAGACTCAGGGCCTTAGAGAACACGAGCCTAAGCCCGAAGAAAATGGAGTCACCACCTGGACGGGCTGAGAAAATAGAAAGGGGTGGATGACTCGATTCTTAAGGAATCCCCAACCCCCTAATGGGTTCAAAAAGTTGGGTACGTGTGGGGAAGGTGAGAAATGACCCAGCACCCCCACAATGCTTGGTTCATTAGAATCGGCCTCCTTTTCAGGTCTTAATATTATAAAATTCTTAATTAATACAATATTATCCATACTACATGCAAAAATTAAAATAAAGCATCATTATATTAAAATCAAAGCAATATTCAAACAAAACAAATAAATGGACACCCATTCGAGGATGGAAAAGTGTCCTTACATCGCCCAATGTCTAAAACTAAATAGGACACCCACCAAAAGGTGGAAACATGTCCTTTACATTAATCCAAAAATATAAAAACAATTTAAATTACATGAAAATTAATTAATGAGGTACCCAATCATGGAAACATAACTCTTACAATTTTTTGAAATCAAAGCAAATCAATAAAGTCAACCAACCAACCATTCATCATTAATAAATCATTCATTGAATATATAAATCGAAAATATAAATAAATCATTAATCAAAATATATAATAAATACTTACTTAATAATGAAACAAATAAAGATGCAAATTTAGGTTTATGTATCAACTTAGGGTTTCTTAAATAACATTGAGGGTTTTGGAATTTATATCTAAAAGTTAGGGTTTTGGCATCTTAAAGCACTAATATTATTGTTAGGTTTATTATTTTTTTAGAAGAATTATGCTACTGTGGGATTAAAATTGAAATTTAGGATTTAAGTAAATAAGGTACAAACCTATGAAAATAAGATTAAAACTTAAATATTTAAAAAGAAATAGCTACTGTGATGATTTTAGAAAATTGATTAGGGTTTTAAAATAGATTAAGGTTTGAATTTAACTAAGGTTTAGATTTCTAAGAAAACTAACACTATCATATTTATTTTTTAAAGAAGAGGCTACTGTGAAGATTTTAGAAAATTGATTTAATTAGGGTTTTACAATTTTAAGTGGTTTATGGTTTTGATTTTTTATGAAAGTAGAGTTAAAAAGTTTTGGAATAAATAAAAATAATACCTACTGTGTCTTTTAGAAAATAATATTTTTCTTTTAGAAAATCTAAGTGATGGCTACTGTGTCTTTAAAAGAAATAAAAAACTTTGTCTGTTGATGTTCATAATTATTTAATACATGAGTTTTGAAAGTTATAATTTATCAATCTTAATTGATCAATGAGTAATGGATGAAGATGATTTTTGATAAATAAAATTAGATATAAATACCTATGTTTGAAGGCTCCACCAAAATTTTTGAATAAAAATTGGGATGAGCTAACACCAAGACTAAAATTGCTATGGTTTTTTAGTTCCTATTTCTATCAAAAATCACTTTAATATTTCATCTCCAAAAAGTCCCAAGGTCCAAGCCTCTCTGTAATTCTTTTAATGTGGTATTTATAAGAAAGAATAAAAAACCTAATACTAATTGGTTAAGGAAATAAAATTGTTGAAGGAAATAAAATTGTTTAGGAAAGAAAACTTTAAAACCGAGTAAAAGAAGGTTTTGGCAAAATTGGTAACGCGCACGAATGGGCCTGTAGGCTGCGAGGCTCTTGGGTGAGCCCCAATTCGCCGCAACCGTGTGGTGCGCACCCATTCGACCATCTAATTTTTTATTTTCTATTCTTTATCATTTTTACATGTATATATTTTTATTTTTTATTTTTACGATTAAAAATATTATTATTAAAATAATAAAATAAATAATAAATGTTATTTTATTATAAAAATAAATATTATTAAATTAAAATAAATATTATATAATTAAATTAAATAATAAATATTATAATAATTATTTGGGACTGTTCTAAAATGTTTGGATTGGACTTGGTCAAAAATTAAGGGTCTACAGTTTGCCCCCTACTTGAATGATCTGAGATTGCAGCAAAAGAGAGTGAAAAGAAATATTATTTTTTATCTAGTTTTAGAGTTAAATTGGATTCCGTACCCGAGGTTAGTTTGAGTTTTGAAAAATTAATTAGGTTCTGGACCCGAAAATAATTTGGGCTCTAGATCTGAGGTGAGTTATGGATTCAAAAATAATTTGGGTTCTGGACCCGAGGTTGGTTTGAGTTTTGAAAAAATAATTTGGGTTCTGGACCCAAGGTTGGTTTGAGTATCGAAAAATTAATTTGGGTTCTGCACTCAAAAATAATTTAGGCTCTGGACCCAAGGCGAGTTCTAGACTAAAAAATAATTTGGATTCTGGACCTAAGATTGGTTTGAGTTTTGAAAATTTAATTTGGGTTTTGGACCTGAAAATAATTTGGGCTCTGAACCCTAGGTGAGTTCTAGACTCAAAAATAATTTGGGTTCTGGACCCAAGGCGATTTCTGGACTAAAAAATAATTTGGTTCTGGACCTGAGGCAAAATTTGATTTGGATACTTGGACCCGAGACTAAATTTGATTTGGATATTTGGATCTGAGACTAGATTGGGTACTTGGATCCGTGATTAGATACTTAGACCTGAGATTGGGTACTTGGACGCGAGACTGGGTACTTGGACCCGAGACTGAATTGGGTACTTGGACTCAGGATTATATTTTTGGTGCTCGACCCGAAACTGGATTTGACTGACCTTTTATTAGTTGAGAATTATGGCTGCTTCATTTGTTCCATTCCTTAATGGATTGTGGGTCTTCACCCTCAAAATGGATCTTCATCCTTGGACCTTGGATCTTCATCCTTGGCATCGGGTCTTCACCCTTGAAAATGGATCTTCATCCTTGTAGAATGGGTCTTCACCCTTGAAAGTGGATCTTCATCCTTGGCATTGGGTCTTCACCCTTGAAAATGAATCTTCATCCTTGGAGATCAGGTCTTCCCCCTTGAAAGTGGATCTTCACCCTTGAAAGCGGATCTTCATCCTTAGTAACGGGTCTTCGCCCTTTAAAATGGATCTTTACCTTTAGACTTTGGGTCTCCACCCTTCAAAATGGATCTTCATCCTTGGTAATGAGTCTTCACCCTTCAAAACGGATCTTTATCCTTTAGACTTTGGGTCTTAACCCTTCAAAATGAATCTTCATCATTGGAGATTGGGTCTTCACCCTTGAAAGCAGATCTTCATCCTTGGTAACAGGTCTTCACCCTTCAAAATAGATCTTCATTCTTGGAATTGGGTCTTCACCCTTGAAATCAGATCTTCATCCTTTTGACTTTTGTCCTATATTGGCTTTAGCTCTTCTAACTGGACCGATCTTTTATTTTTTGCATCTTCATTCTTTTGAGAGTTCTAATTTTATTCCTTTTTCCATTCTCTTTGTTCTTCCTTAGCATCTTGCAAAAAAAAAAATTAGCCATTTTTTAGTTGACCTCTTATATCTTCTCCTTACCTCTTGTGTGGCAAAATATTTGAAAGTGCGTTTAAAAATATTTGTATATGCATAAACTAAAAATTTGAAAAGGAAAAATTTTGCCATCTGTGTAGGCTCAAACCAATGATTTTTTTAGGTAGGCTCTGATTGATGTTTGTATTTTGTCTAGTTCTTTTCATAAGCATGCATTTCTTCTTTTGCAAAATGGCTTGGAGCTTCATCAAGCAATGGGATTTCCATGCCTCCCTGATTCAATACTTGCTTCATCTTTGCTTTATAGAGTATCTGTTATTCACTTTGACAAAGAATAGACAATACAATACAAGAAAATACAATGTGATATGCTCATGTATGCATGATATGCATGAATAACACTTGCAGTGGTTCTATCGAGTCACAAATCGAGATGATCAACTGAAGTGTTCTTATTGACTCCTTCTAGATGCCTGTTTAGGACTTATTTTGGAATGACAGAATGCTTCACATTTATGGTCTTTATCTTCAAGATGTTGAGAACATGAGTGGTGAGGCCCAAGCAGCATAGTCAGGGATACATCCATGTCAAACTATGTTTCAGCATGTCAGTTGGTAGCTTCTTCATGACCTTGTCAATAATTATTTACTTTGACTAATGTGTCCTTTGAGGTTCGATGGTTCAACAAACTTCTCTTAACTTGAAGGCTTTCTAGGACAAAACATTTTTTTAAAACCTTAAAATCATATTTTGGCTTTGTCAAATCAGTGTCATTATACCTCAGGACTCAATTTTTCAAACTAACATATCTATAATGTAACACCCTTATACCCTATATACATACAATACATATTCCCAGCACATATAAAATACACATATACGATACAAAAATGTCACAGACAAATTTAATAAAAAAATTTCACTTTTCAAATTTAAAATCTTAAATACTTTAAAATATATATTTAAATAACAAATAAAATATTATTATAAATTATAGATTATAAAATTAGCATTTTTCATAAAAATCTTTGAAAAAAAATCACCAGAGTTTTGTCTGTAATTTGGACATTCCCTAAATTCAGCAAAAACACAACATGCATTAGAAAACACTCCCAAATAATTTCAAATCACCATTTCACCCATACTCCTCAATTTCACCAAGTTTCTCTGTAATATCCCAGGTGATACCATAGAATTTTGGAATGCTTATTTGTGAAAATTGGATTAAATGATTTTAAGTGTATATTTAATTAAGTGAAAAGATAAGAGGAAGAAGAAGTGTATATGTTATGTATATGGAGATAAAAATAATATATACAAGATTATGTCTTTTTGGTCAAAAGATGATGTAAGTGATTTATTATTATATTGTTTAATTGTATGGTGGAGAGTGATTTGAGGAGAGAGTGGGTGTTTAAGTGTTTGTCTTTTTTTTTCTTCCTTCCTTTCTTCTTCTTCTTTCATCTTCATCTTCTTCTTTCCTTCTAGTGAGCCGGCCACCCTTAGCAACCAAAGGAAAAGAGATTTTGTTGCTTCCAAGCTCAAAAGATTGAAGGTTTTCAAGAGATCAAGTTGGAGTTTTAAGGATTTTCTTAACTTTTGGTAAGTTTCCAACTTGTTTCTTGGTTTTCTTTTGAGTTTGTGTTCTTGGGTTTGTTGGATGGTTATTTTGGTGTGTTTGAAGTGTTTTGTCTTGGTAACTTTGACTTTTGGTGTTGGATTGAAGAGAAAAAGGGTTGAGTTTGGTGAAAGAGGCAAGTGTGTGGATTGTGTGATTTTTTTTTAGTTGTGAATGTGGTTGCGTTTGTGTTTGATGTTTGTAATGGAGTTGTTTTAGTGTTTATGCATGTATTTTTGGGTTGTTGATGGTTTTGATTGAGTTTGTGTGTTGTTGATATGGCTATTGGAAGATGATCGTGGGTTGTGGATTTGTTGGTGTTGATATTAGGGTTTTTGGCCTGACAGGCCTAGGATCACGGCCATGTCTTTGGGCTTGTCATTGGTTCTATTTTCTGGGTTGGTGACATGAGCAGTGACACGCCCATGTCACTGAGCGTGTCACAGGTTCTGGGTTGTAGTAGCATTGACACGGCCAGTGACACGCCCATGTCACTGAGCGTGTCATAGCTACTGTGTTGTTGGTTGATTGACACGTCCAGTGACATGCCCATGTCACTGAGTGTGTCATAGCTTCTGTGTTGGAGGAGGATTGACATGGCCAGTGACATGCCCATGTCACTGAGCGTGTCAAAGCTTCTGTGTTGTGGGTTTAGGGCACGGTCAGGGACACGCCCGTGTTGTTGAGCGTGTCAAGTGTAGAGTTTGCCCTAGATAGTTCTCTTCCTTATTTTCTTATGTGTATCTCTAAGTGAGTGTGTATGATCACCTTTGGATTAGGTTTTGAAAATATTTGAGTTACCCAAGCCAAGGTTTGAGGGATATCTTGGAAGAGGAAGTTGCTAGAGTGGTGTTGTTGCTCATAGAGGTAACTACAAACTTTGAATGATTGCATACATTTATATGACATTGAAACTTAACACATTTAGTTGAGAAAAGTGTTAAGTTACTTGATACAACGTTGATGGATGAATTATATGATAATGGATAATGTGAATTATGATGATGTATTAAAGTAATTGAGTAATGTGTTGTATATGAAAAGAAATGTTGAATAAAGTGATATGATATGTGAAAACATAATGTAACAAATTGATATTAGTACAAAAGAGAAGAATGAGAAAAGATGAGAAAATGAGGATATAATAAGGCAATGAGCCTAGTTTGATTATGAGAAATGAATTGAGATAAAAGAATTAATTGTGTGCCTAGTATGTTATTCAATTTTCAGAGTTCTGGGTTTGGCAGCATACCTATGAAATGAATTACTGGGCAGGTGAAAAGGCCGTGTCATAAGCCGAGCCTAGTTGATAAATGTGATGTTTTTGAGGTGAAAAGACCGGGTTGTAAGCCTCAAAAACTGTAACAGTCTAGCCGGGTTGAGGACCAAGAAACTAGGGCCCTAGGGTCTAACTGGGTTGAAGTCCAAGAGACTGGGTCTATTACATTATCCATGGATATATATATTGCCTACGGGCCTAGACACAAGGTGTCAATATGGACCAAAGCAGTAACTTTGAACTTTGAATAGCATATTAGTTTCGTTTTGGGCCCATGATTATCTTTGCTTTGATGTGAACTATGAAATGTGATGCAAATGATTAATATGTTGAGATATAATGCTATGAGTTGATATATTCATATATATATATATTGTGCATGAGCACCGCATTGATTTTTATATTGTGCATGAGCACCGCACCGCATTGTGGTTCATCGCGCAGGTGACAGGGTAGATCTGATTGTGCCGGAGAGCTCGTCTAAACAGAGTCGAGTTTAGGCTTGAGTTTGTGAGAGCAGTGTTGAGTTGTGGACATCAAGATCAGAGACAAACTGCCAGTATCTATAAATTCTATAATTTTGTAAACATTGATTTTGATATATAAGAGTGTGAGATAACCTTTCACGAAGATTGGGCAGGACGCCTATGACTATCATCTTGATCTGGTCTGACTCATCATGCCTCCTTTTGAGAAATGCAACCTTATTTCTCCATCTCTTTACATAATCAATAAAACTTTCATTTTATTTTTGCCTGATAGTCTCCATCTCCATTAGGGCCACTTCCAATTTGACATTTTATGTAATATCCCAAATTTTTTAAAAATTTCTAATTGATGGAAATTTGACAAAATATATTATAATTAAATTAGATAAATTAAATTAATAATTTTAAATGAAAAAGTGGAATATATATGTGATATATATGCAAAACATACATAAAATATAAAAAGTCAACACTTTTTAAAAGAAAAGTCAAAGTCCAATCACATTTTTTATAAATAAATTTTAAAAATTAAAATTAATAAAATAATTAAAAAATAAATTATTTTTGAATGGATGATGGATTTTTAGTCTTTTAATTTCCTTAATAATTAATTAAATAATAAATTATTAATTTATTATAATATATATATATATATGGTTATAATTAAAAGATGAAAGGAAAGAGAAAATTTATTTTTAAACTTCTTCTTCTTCTTCTTCTCTCTTGGCCGGCCACCATGGATGTTCAAGACCAAAGATTTTAATCTTCCAAGCTTCCAAGAATTGAAGGATTTCAAAGGTTCAAAAAGGATTTTTAGAGATTTTCACTTGAAAAAGTAAGTTCTTTAGCTTTTTCTTTGGATTTCCATAGAAATTTTGAATATGTGGATTTGGCCATTTTATATTAGCATGATTTAATTGTTTAATTGGGTATGAATGAAGCTATTTTGATTAATTATTAATGATTTTCAAGTTAAATGGAAGAAAGAATTAAGTTTGGGATGAGTTGGGTGAATAGAGAGAAATTAGGGTTATGGAAAATTTGGATTTTTGGAATCATGGTTTTTAATTGTGCAAATTGATTTCAAATGTGTTGTTTTGATGCATAAACAAGGATTTTAATGTCAAATGGTAGATTTGGTTAAGTTTGGTTGGAGTTTGAGAATGGAAGTGTGATTTAGGTTTTGGAAAATGATTTTTTCAAAGTTGTTGAATTGTCTAATTTTATTGGTTTAATCTTGTTGTTTGGTGATATAAGTGATGAATATAAGAGTAAAATGATTAATGAATTGTGTTGGAATGGAAAACCTTCAATGAGGGAAGGTTATGCCATTTTAGGATTTTATGTATAAGAGTGTGTTTTTGTAATGTAAATGGTTTAAATGTATTAAAATATGTTTCTAATAATATAAATAAACTTAATATATTAAAATGAATGGCCTAGCATGAGAATTCAAAGTTAAAGTGAGATTAGCCTTAAATTTTGGATTTTTGCTTGGATGGGTATAGACCCTTAATTTTTGACCCAGACCGGTCTGTTATTTTATATAGTCCAAAATAATTTTTGTAATATTTTATTATTTATTTTAGTTAAAAATGGTGAAGTTAATAAAAAATAAATAAATAAAAATAAAAATCCGCAACGGAAAAATCGATGACAAAAAAATTCGTCGCCGAAAATAGTGGACGAAATGGCCCGCAGCCCACCAGCGAGCGTCCGCTCGCCAGTTTTTGCTCGTAGTCCCTCGCAGCAGCCCGCAGCAGTTTTTTTGCCAGCGAAATTTTTCCGGCACAAATTTTTTCAAAACCAAATTCTATTTGGTTTTGGTTTTCTTTTCCTAATTAAATATAGTTTTCTTAAACAATTAAAATTAATCATCTAAATTTCCTATAAATAAGACTAAAAAAAGACAGAGAAGGGGGGAGGAGATCGGACTTTGGACTGGGACTTAGATTTTGAATTGAAACTTTACAAATTGATCGAACTTTTTAGAAGAGAATAAGCAAGCAAATCAACAATTGATCAAAGGCAGCAACCTTGCCTTTGTCCTTGTTCATCCAAGAAGCAATTTTTGGTGGAACCAATGAATGAAGGTTTGAATCTTTAATTTCTTTTTATTTCTTACAGTAGCTTCATTTTTTATTTGATTCATAAGATTATACACTCAAAACTTCAATTTTTGAAGATGTAATAATTTGATCTTCGTTTCCAAAAACCTTAAATGATTTCCTCTGTTTCTAGATACCTTAAAAACCTTAATTCGTTTCTTTGTTTTCCAAAAATCTTAAAGCGTTCCTTTTGTTTCTTTTAAAACTCAATAACCCTAATTTTGTTTCTTCTAAAATTTAAAACCCTAAATTGATCCTTTTATTTCTAAAAACCCTAAAAAATACTTTCTGTTTCCAAAAACCTTAAATCGTCTTACCTATTTCCAAAAACTTTATAAACTCTAACCTATTTTCTTCAATTCCAAAACCAAGACAGTAACCCCAAACTAGCTAATCTAAACCCTAAGTTTTCTTAAATCTTAAATCCTAATTCCCTTAAAACCTTAAACCCTAGTTTTCCTAAACCCTAATCCTTAAAACCTTAAAATCTTATAAACCTAAACATTCAAACCCAATATAGTAAATCCAAAATAATAATCCAGTAACCGCGAGTCCTAAACTCAAATGTTTTAAAGTATCCAAACCCTAATTTCATGATTTTACCCCTCAAACCCTAATCTGGTTAATCAAAGAGCCTTATCAATCTCTTAAATTATAAAACCTTAATCCATTGCAATTCCCTTAAAACATACAGTAGCCTAAACCAATAAATTTCAAAACCTGAAATATTAATTAAAGAACTTTAAATGAGAAACAGTAACCCTAATTTGTATCTTGACTTACTTTATTTTTAGATTTAATTATGTAGTTTATTATATGCTTTGATTTATTTAAGTTGAATGCTTGGTTTTTTTTTAAATTATCATGGATGAATGTTTATATTTTGATTGATGTTTAATATCTTTGATGAATGATTTATTTATGATGAATGGTTATTTACTTTTATCGATTTATTTTTTATTTTCAAATGTTGTAAGAGGTATGTTTCCCCTTTGTGGGTACCTCATTAATTAAGTCTATGTAATTTAAATTGCTTTTATATTTTGGACCAATGTAAGGGGCATGTTTCTACCTTTTGGTGGGTGTCCTATTAGTTTAGACATGGATGATGTAAGGGCATGTTTCCATCTTCGGATGGGTATCCATTTATTTGTTTTGCTTGGAGATTGTTTTGATTTTAATATAACGATGCTTTATTTTAATTGTTGTGTGTAATATGGATAATATTGTTATACTTAAGAATTTTATAATATTAAGACCTGTAAAGGAGGCCGGTTCCAATGAACCGGGCATTATGGGGGTGCTGGGCCATTTCTCACCTTCCCCAAACGTACCCAACTTTTTAAACCCATAAGGGGGTTGGGGATTCCTTAGGAATTGAGTCATCCACCCCTTTCTTTTTCTCGGCCCATCCGGGTGGCGACTCCATTTTTTTGGGACCTAGGTCGTGTTCTCTAAGGCCCCGAGCCTAAACAGTGCCAAAGTCACAAGAACCATTCCACCGAGAGTGGGGGCGAAAATCCCCGCTCATAGTGGCGACTCCACTGGTGATAAGAGAAGTTGATTTCGTTGGTCTTTATATTATTCTATTCTTTCTTATAATGATATTATCCATTGCATCATATTAGATTGCATCATGTGCGTGAGTTAGGATGCCCGTGTTACCCGTGTTGTGTTATGTAAGGGATACCATACTTTCACTCAAGGTATGGAGATCGAGCATGGCATAACCACTCATAGCCTTGCACCATTTGGTATATACTTGCTATGAGAACCTAAGCCTTTTAACCCAAAGACTAAAGCTCATGTTGTTGGCCTAGTTACTTTCCTTAGGTTTTTACCCCAAATGCTTGTTGTTTGACTATGGTTAATTTATCTTGGCTTAAATCATGGCTTATTTGGTTTGCTCTTTTTCTAATATGACCTAAGTACATTGTAAGCTCAAAATAAAATTTTTTTTAAAGTCCAAAAGACGAAAGCTATTTTCAAAACTTTTCAAGATGGTCTTTGGACATAAGACTTTTCTAAAAACAAATCAAAAATTCTTTTTCTCATAACCCAAATACTAAGCTCAAAATCCATTTTTTTAAAAATCTTTTTACAATGAGCTTAGAAACAAAATTATTTTCATCTAACCTTTTCTTACAAAGAGCTTGCAAATTATTTAGGTCAATTATGAAATACCAAAAATCAATTGTGAGCCTAGTTTATACTAAGAATAATTAATCATGGGCTTGTTTGTGGCATGAATTATTAGTTACTTTTTCAAGTGAGAAATCTATTTATAATAAACCTCTTAATTTAGTTTTAATCCAATATAGCATAAAAGCTACATTAGTTGGCTAAATGGATTAAAACCTAATTAATGGGAATTATTATGAACTGATTTCCATTTTTGAAAATATAACTATTGGTTGAAACGACCGAGGGAAATATTCCAAAACAAGATACCCCATGTTGGTATTTTGTTAACCATACACCTAGGAAAAGAGGCTCGCCATTCGTGTGTGGATGTTATAAAGTTGGGAGGAACGTCCTATTTGTCCTTGTTTGTTAATTGTTTGTGCATACATGCATACATTTGCATCTCATATCATTGATCCTTTCAGGCTTACAGCCCTGGATTATGACAGTTCAAAAGCTTACGACAATTTGACCTACGCCGGAAGTGAAGAAACTAGCAATGACTCGATCACTTGCTCACCAAAAATAATGGATCCTGAACAAATTGAAAATGGAAGAAATTAAAGAGGCCCTAGTGAGACCATGAAGAACCAATTGACTGCAATTTTAGAAAATCATGCCAAAGCATCTGCTAGCACTAAAAAACCAAAGGACAAAGGGAAGACTAAAGTTGGTGAAGTGGTTTTTGATGATGAAAATGGTGATTATTGATGACGATGATGATTGGGCTCAATACTACCAAGATCCTCAAGATAAGAAGAAAGAACCAAAGATTGTTGAAAGATCAGCTATGGAGAAAACCGAAACTTCTGATGTTGAAAAGATGATTACTGATTTAGAAAAGAAATTTGAGAAGAAACTGAAAACTGAAGAAATGTCCGAAGTTGACAAATTATTTGAGCTAGATGAAGAAGTTCCGTACAAGTTCAAAATGCCATCTTTTGCGAAGTTTGATGGAATTGGAAATCCTCATCTCCATGTAAAGCAGTACATCACTGCTATGCAGTCTGCCCGAGCTACTAAGGCTCAAACTCTAAGGTACTTTATGCTTTCATTGGACCCTGTTATCCAAAATTGGTTCAATACCTTAGATGAGGGAACACAAAAGAGTTGGGATTTGCTATACAAGGCCTTCATCCAACAATATGGATACAATGTTGAAATGGAAGTTACCTTAATGGAACTTGAGTCCATTAGGCAATGACCAAATGAAAATTTTGTGGACTATGTGAAAAGGTGGAGAAATAAGGCCGCTTTGCTTAAGAAAAGTCCCGCTGAATCTCATTAAATAAGGATGGTCGTGAGAGGCGTCCTGCCTAATCTCCGTGAAAGGATGTCTCACACCCTTATAAGGGATTTCAAAGATCTTCTCCAAGCTGGTCTACAAATTGAAGAGTGGGAAATGGAGAAAAATCGCTTTTCTATAAGAAGGAATGAGAAAAGGAATTACTAGTTTGGAAATCAAAGCACGTAAAAAGAAGTTGATGTCAATACAACTGGTCAAGCAAATAGAAGACAATTTTCAGATTTGGGGAAGCCTTTGTCTTGGGTCTTCAACAAACTACAAAAGAAGGGACTATAACAGCCATTAGCCCCTCGACCTTTGCTGAATCCTTTACCCCCAAAATTTAATACTAAAGCCTTTTGTGAGTTTCATCAAACACAAAGACATGAGACAGACAAATGCTTGCGACTAAAACATTAGATCCAAAATTTAAATGATAGTGGTAAGCTGCCTGAGCCTGATAAGACCAGCACAAAAGACAATCCTTTGCCAAAATTCAACAGAGTGCCACTACCAGCAACCTTCATGGTAGGAAAAGGATTGGAAGAAGATTTTGTTTTATCATCCTTTCAAGATGGGGATATTGAAGATATGAAAGGAAAATAAGCTTAACTCAACAAACTTTTCTTAGCTTGAATGTTGCTTTTCAATTTTTCTTTCTTTAATATTTAATTGGAACAATCTTATTTTTCAAATTTAAATTTATTTGAATAAATTACTTTCATCAAAAATCTTGTTGGTCTTTGTTCATTTTGGTGCTCAACCAATGAGGAATCTAGCTTGATGTTCATAAATTAACGTGTCTAGGCATCATGACTTGAATGACTTTACTAGGTGAGGGAATTGCTCTATAGCATTGAGTTGTGTATGCTTACTTAGAGAGGGCTCCTACATAATTACCTTTGTCTGGGTCCTAGTCAGTCTTAGAACATGCTTTGACAAACTTTCGAGGAAAAATTAAACTCTGCTTATTTAAGGGAGAGATGATCTAGGCATTGTTTAGTTAGCCAACAACTTGTATCCACCCTATTAAATACCAATCCCTAGTTGTCCTTTTGAGCCTTCATAAAATTTTAGCTTTCTTTTCATTGGCTTACAAACCCCAACAATCTTACCTTGAATTGTTATGATATTTTGGAAAAATCTTATGATCACTAAGATGAAGAGGCAAGAGGATCAAAGAAAACAATGATTAGTCAAGATCATGAGGATAGTTGAAGTTCTCAAGACCATGAAGATAGTTGAAGTTCTCAAGACCATAAGGGTAGTTGATGTTTTCAAGACCATAAGAATAGATTGATGCTTTCAATACCATAAGGATAGTTGAAGTTTTCTTAATATTTCCAATATATCAAAACAACATCAGAGCAACAAATGATTTATCCATGTTAAAGAAGATTTATGTCACTCCACTAATCTATTATTGGAAACCCAAGATTGGTACAAACAAGACAACTCTTTTAGAGCTAGAACCGAACCAAAAAAAAAGAAGAGAAAAAAGAAGAAGAAGAAAAAGAAAAAAAGATAAAGAAAAGAAAGATAAAATCTAAAAAGGCGGTTCAGAAAGCCAACTGAGTTCTCTTTTACCTAAAGCAGCAAAAGGATTCCATTTGGTTTATAAGGACATTTTGACTTGAATTAGTCCAACCCAACCAAAGATTCAATCAAAATCAGAGAAAAAGGAAAAGACCATCTAGTTCTTGAAAGTTTTTTACTTGATAGTCCTACAAGGAAGAAGGACAAAGTGATAAAATGCTCAAAAGAAAGGGAAGAGTAAGAAAAATAAAAAGAAAGAAAAGGGAGAAGAAGAAAAGAAGTAGATTTGGGTACCAAACATTTTGCAAGGGCAAAGACTGTCCTAATCAAGATCCAGATTAATGCCAAGAAGATATAGAAGGAATTTGGAGTCTAGAAAGATCGTTCCCAACTATCTAAAGTTCCAAGAAGAAATTTATAGTGTGAGGGTTTGTCCGTTGTGTCACATTGGCTCCAACTTGCAAATGGCCTTCATTTAACCCATGTCCCTTATAGACCCCATTTCAAGCCTATCAAAGACCCATTGATCTCTCTTGGTAGGTAGAGTCTATTAGTGGAGATAGTTTGGATGAGCATGCATATAAGATAGACAATATTTAAACTCAATGAGACCTTTGGCCAAGTAATGTGTATGTGCCTATCTGAAGTGCAACAATTCTTGCTTAAATAGAAATGATTCTCAAATTTAGTACGGTAACTAGGGTTGTCATGTTATAGATATGTTAATTTGGAAAAATCAAGCCCTGAGGTACATTGACATTAATTTGGCAAAGCCAACATTTGATTTCAAATTAAAAAAAATTAAAAAAATTACAAAGCCTTCAAGTTAAGGGAAGTATATCGAATCATTGAACCTCCAAAGGATACAGTGGGCAAAGTAAATGATTAGTGTAAGGTCATGAAGAAGCTACCAACTGACATGCTGAATCATAATTTGAAATGGATGTATCTCTACTGTTTGGGGCCTCCATTATTCATATTTTCAACATCTTGAAGATAAAAGCCATAAATGTGAAGCAGCCTGTCATTCCAGTGTAAGAAATGAATGGGCATCTGAAAGGAACCAATGAGAACACTTCTGCTGATCACCTCTGTCTGTGATTCGATGGAACGACTGTCAGTATCATTCATGCATATCACACATACATGAGCATATCACATCACACTTTCTCGTCTTGTATTGTCTATTCTTTATTAAAGTAAACAGCAAACACCTTGTGAAGTAAACAATCAAAAGAAGATATCAAATCAGGCGAGGCATGGAAACCCCATTGCTTGAGAAAGTTGCAGTAATTTTGCAAAGAAAAGAAATGTGTACGTTTGCGAAGAACTAGATGGCAAAAACATCAATCAGAGCCCACATAGAAAAATCATGGGTTTGAGCCTACACAGGGGGCAAAGTTTTCCCTTTTCAATTTTTGAGTTTATGCATAAACAAAATATTTTGAATATCTTGCCACGCAGGGGGCAAGGAGAAAGTATGAAGGCTAGCTAAAAGGGCTGAATTTTTTGTTCATGTATAATTAATGAACAAGAAAAAGAATTCTCAAAAGAATAAAAATAAAAAAATTAATCAAAAGAGAAAATTAGAATTCTCAAATGCAAAAGACAAAAGGTCAGTCCAGCTAAAAGAGTTAAAGCAAGGTAAAGACCTGATTTCCAATGGATAAAGATCCATGTTTCAAGGGTAAAGACCCGATTTCTAATGGATAAAGATCCATTTTTCAAGGGTAAAGACCCAATTTTCATTGGATATAGATCCATATTTCAAGGGTAAAGACCCGGTCTCTAATGGATAAAGATCCATGTTTCAAGGGTAAAGATCCGATTTTCAATGGATAAAGATCCATATTTCAAGGGTAAAGACCCGATTTCCAATGGATAAAGATACATGTTTCAAAGGTAAAGACCCGATTTTCAATGGAGAAAGATCCATGTTTCAAGGGTAAAGACCCAATTTCCAATGGATAAAGATCCATATTTCTAGGGTAAAGACCTGATTTCCAATGGATAAAGATCCATATTTCAAGGGTAAAGACCCGATTTCCAATGGATAAAGATCCATATTTCAAGGGTAAAGACCCAATTTCCAATGGATAAAGGTCCATGTTTCAAGGGTAAAGACCCGATTTTCAATGGATAAAGATCCATATTTCAAGGGTAAAGACCCGACCTCCAATGGATAAAAATCCATATTTCAAGGGTAAAGACCCAATTTTCAATGGATAAAGATCCATATTTCAAGGGTAAAGATTCGATTTTCAATGGATAAAGATCCATGTTTCAAGGGTAAAGACCCAATCTCCAATGGATAAAGATCCATGTTCCTAGGTTAAGGACCCAATTTCCAAAAGATAAAGATCTATTTTTGCTTGGTAAAGAACCACAATTCACAAAAATGGAACAACCAGTTATGCCAGAATTCTCATCTGATAAAAGGTCAGTCAAATCAAATTCAATCTCGAGTCTAAGTACCCAAATCAAATCCAAGAACCCAAAATCTCAACCTTCTCAGAAAAATTAAATCTTATTGCTTTTCACTTTCTTTTACTAAAGTCTCAGATCGTTCAAGCGGGGGCAAACTGTAGACCCTTATTTTTTGACCCAGTCCGGTCCGTTATTTTTTATAGTCCAAAATAATTTTTGTGGTATTTTAATATTTATTTTAGTTAAAAATGGTGAAGTGAATAAAAATAATAAATAATAAATAATAAATAATAATAAATAAATAAAATAAAATAAAAATCCGCAACGGAAAAATCGGCGACAAAAAAAATTCGTCGCCGAAAACAGTGGACAAAATGGGTCGCAGCCCGCCAGCGCAGCCCCCTCACCAGTTTTCGGTCGTAGTCCCTCGCAGCAGCCTGCAGCAGTTTTCTCTCCAGCAAAATTTTTCCGATGCAATTTTTTTCGAAACCAAATTTTATTTGATTTTGGTTTTTTTTCCTAATTAAATATAGTTTCCTTAAACAATTAAAATTAATCATCTAAATTTTCTATAAATAAGACTAAAAAAACATAGAGAGGGGGAGAGGAGATCATACTTTGAACTGGGACTTGGATTTTGAATTAGAACATTTCAAATTTATCAAACTTTTTAAAAGAGAATAAGCAAGCAAATCAACGATTGATCAAAGGCAGCAACCTTGCCTTTGTCCTTGTTCATCCAACAAGCAATTTTTGGTGGAACCAATGAACGAAGGTTTGAATCTTTAATTTCTTTTTATTTCTTACAGTAGCTTCATTATTTATTTGATTCATAATATTATACACTCAAAACTTCAATCTTTGAAGATGTAATAATTTGATCTTCGTTTCCAAAAACCTTAAATGATTTCCTCTATTTATAGATACCTTAAAAACCTTAATTCATTTCTTTGTTTTCCAAAAATCTTAAAGCGTTCCTTTTTGTTTCTTTTAAAACTCAAGAACCCTAATTTTGTTTCTTCTAAAATTTAAAACCCTAAATTGATCCTTTTATTTCTAAAAACCCTAAAAAAGTACTTTCTATTTCCAAAAATCTTAAATCGTCTTACCTATTTCCAAAAACTTTATAAACTCTAACCTATTTTCTTCAATTCCAAAACCAAGACAGTAATCCCAAACTAGCTAATCTAAACCCTAAGTTTTCTTAAATCTTAAACCCTAATTCCCTTAAAACCTTAAACCCTAGTTTTCCTAAACCCTAATTCTTAAAACCTTAAAACCTTATAAACCTAAACATTCAAACACAATATAATAAATCCAAAATAATAATCCAGTAACTGTGAGTCCTAAACTCAAATGTTTTAAAGTATCCAAATCCTAATTTCATAATTTTACCCCTCAAACCCTAATTTGGTTAATCAAGGAGCCTTATCAATCTCTTAAATTATAAAACCTTAATCCATTTCAATTCCCTTCAAACTTACAGTAGCCTAAACCAATAAATTCCAAAACCCTAAATATTAATTAAAGTACTTTAAATGAGAAACAGTAACCCTAATTTGTATCTTGACTTACTTTATTTCTAGATTTAATTATATAGTTTATTATATGCTTTGCTTTATTTAAGTTCAATGCTTGGTTTATTTAAATTATCATGGATGAATGTTTATATTTTGATTGATGTTTAATATCTTTGATGAATGATTTATTTATGATGAATGGTTATTTACTTTTATCGATTTATTTTTTATTTCCAAATGTTGTAAGAGTTATGAGTTCACTTTGTGGGTACCTCATTAATTAAGTTCTATGTAATTTAAATTGCTTTTATATTTTGGACCAATTTAAAGGGCATATTTCTACCTTTTGGTGGGTGTCCTATTAGTTTAGACATGGATGATGTAAGAGCATGTTTCCATCTTCGGATGGGTGTCCATTTATTTGTTTTGCCTGGACATTGTTTTGATTTTAATATAACGATGCTTTATTTTAATTGTTGTGTGTAATTTGGATAATATTGTTATACTTAAGAATTTTATAATATTAAGACCTGTAAAGGAGGCCGGTTCCAATGAACCGGGTATTGTGGGGGTGCTGGGCCATTTCTCACCTTGCCCACACGTACCTAATTTTTCAAACCCATTAGGGGGTTAGGGATTCCTTAGGAATCGAGTCATCCGCCCCTTTCTTTTTTCAGGCCCTTCCGGTTGGCGACTCCATTTTCTCCTGACCTAGGTTCTTGTTCTCTAAGGCCCCGAGCCTAAACAGTGCCGAAGTGGCAAGAACATTCCACCAGAAGTGGGGACGAAAAACCCCGCTCACAATGGGGTTTAATTATGGTTTAATATTTGAAATGTCATTAAATATGATACTATATGATTATTTGCTATCAAATTTGGTTTAGGCATTGAGGGAGGTTGATTTGCTTCATCCAAGTGGTGAAGGGAAAGTTGGAAGGATAGGATTGGAGGTTTCTTTAAGCTTGTTTTGGTTGCTATTTGAGGTAAGTACAAACTTTGAATACATTGGTTATGTTTGCATGACATTTGGGCTTAACACATTTTGGTTGGAAAATGTGTTAAGCTACTTGACACATTGTTAATGTATGAATAATGTGCTATGACATTTGTAATTTCATATATGTGTTAAGTGCATTATTAAAAAGCCATTGGTATTGGCTAAATTACATTAAATTTGATTAATATGTGAATTATGTGGAAATACCTAAAGTAATTGGGTAATGTGTTGTAAATGCAAAAATGTGGTATAATGTAATGGGATATGTGGAAACATATTGAACTGAATTGATATCGATATAAATGAAAAATATGAATAAATTGTGTGCCTAGTATGTTATTCAATTTTCAGAGTTCTATGTTTGGTAGCATGCCTATGATTTGCCTACAGGCTAGACGCTGGGCGTCACAACGAAAATATTTTTGAGGTGATATGATCGGGTCGTAGCCTCAAAAATAAGTCCTTAAAGCTGGGCTGGGTGAAATGACTGAGTCATAAGCTCAGACCTAGTTGGACTATTACATTGATATTTTGCCTATGGGGCTAGACACATGGTGTCCCTATAGACCAAAACACTAAATCTGAAATTTAAATAGCATATTAGTTATCTTTGGGCCCATGCTTGTGTTTGTTTTTATGTGAATTGTGGATTGTGAAATATTTGAAAAGTATGAGAAAATGGAATGATGTGATATTCATATGCATTGTGCGTTGCCATTGCATTTGAGTTTTATTGTTATCAAGTTTGTATTACTAGGCTTTTGGCTTAGCACGATTGTTTACATCTTGTAGGTGTCGGGGTAGATTTGGCTGAGCCGGAGAGTTCTTTTAAACCAGGTCGGGTCTAGACTTGTGGCTGTGCTTGTAGAGTTGATATCAAAATCAGAAACCCTATCAGCAGCATGTATATATTTTATGTTATTGTATGTTTTGGGTATTATGCATATTATATCATGTTTTTGTATTTTATGTATTGTAAACTATAAAGAATGTTTGCGTTATGTTATTTAAAATGGGGTTTTAAATGTGTTCTAAATTATATATATAAATATCTATATATATAAATGTTTGAGAAACTTGGTGAAATTGAGGAGTATGGGTGAAATGGTGATTTGAAATTATTTGGGAGAGTTTTCTAATGCAGGTTGTGTTTTGCTAAATTTTGGGATGTCCAAATTACAGACAAAACTCTGGCAAATTTTTTCTAGAGATTTTCATATAAAATATTTATTTTTGATTCCTATAACAAGTAAAAAATATTTCTATACCATTTAATTTTATATATTTAGTATTAGAAATTTTAAATCAGAAAGATTCAAGGATTGAAGTGAAGAAATACAAATCATTCACCATGGATTGTTTGGATTCTTTTACTTATTTCTCTTATTCTGGTTTTTCTGGTTTTGATCATGAACTAACTCATTCTCTATCTAGATATTGATGAACCCTAGCTTTATTGTCTGGATTGAAAAATTTTATTTAATTAAATCATTTGATTGAGTTGTTTTATTCTTATGATGCTTAATAATTTATTTCCAATTGATAATAGCATGCTTATTGATTGGTTGCAATTTTCATATTATTGACTTGAGAAAGCTTGATATGAATTGAATACTCATAAGGATTGAGGATTTATTGGAGTGCTAGAGATAGAATTACAAGATCCTTTGGTTTATGATTCCTTGTTCTTAATGCAAAAACTACTTAATTATATTTGAGAAGAGATTCCAGCATTCTACTTAGTGATTAAGGATTAATTCACTTGAGAGAGGTTTTAGTCTAATTTAGAGGAATGCCAATTCAACTCTATTATTTTATTTAACTGAATTAATTTTCATAAATATAATTGTGGCTAGGAAATATTTGGGTAGTATTTTCATCATCAATCCTTTTTGCACAACACTTAATCTCTCTTTACTTTAAGTCATTAAGATAATTGTCTTTAATTACAAAACTTCACAAAACTATTGATTTGCTAAACAACAGTTAAAATTTGCACTAGTACTTGACCTTGTCCCTAGTGGAACTATAACTCACTCACTACTTTATTACTTAAGCGACCCGTGCACTTGCGATATTGCAATAGCATAGGTTTGCACCATCAAGAAGTTTGAGGTTCTCGACCTAGGTGGGTTGATAGAGAGAGAAAATGGGGGATTTGAAATTTCAATTGTAATACATGCATTGGCACTGGCAGTTTTTGATCTCTGATATAGTAATTTCTACTGTGTTTGCAGAAATAGGTAGTTATGGCATCTCGGATGCATCAGTTTTCAAAGGGTAATGTAGAGAGTGTGGCTCCTAATGAGGGTAGAGATGGAGCTAGAGTTGTGTCTGCTGGTGAGGTGTCTATTTCTATGCCTGTGAGACCAGCAACTGATGAGATTCCACCTGGCTGGGTACGACATATGGTAGAGTTGTTAAGGTAGGCTCCAGTTCAGCAGCCGCCGCCGCCACAGCTGCAGCCACAGTTGCCGGTGAGGAAGTATGTTGCATATGGTGACCATCAAGAACAAGTATCCTTTGCCTCGGATAGATGATCTCTTTGATTAGTTGAAGGAAGCAGCAGTATTCTCTAAGATTGATCTAAGATCAGGATACCATCAGTTGAGAGTCAGAGATGTGGATGTACCTAAGACAACTTTTCGCACGAGGTATGGGCATTATGACTTTCTGTTGATGCCCTTTGGATTGACAAATGCACCAGTAGCTTTTATGGATTTGATGAATAGGGTGTTCAGACCATATTTAGATCAATTTATGGTGGTCTTCATTGATGGCATTTTGGTGTAATGAGGAGGATCATGATAGGCATTTGCATATTGTATTACAGACTCTGAGAGAGAAGCAGTTGTATGCTAAGCTATCTAAGTGTGAGTTCTAGCTCAATCAAGTCTAGAGAGTATTAGAGTTAATCCGAGTAAGGTTGAGGCTATATTAAATTGGAGTCCACCGAAGACTGTGACAGAGGTTAGAAGTTTTCTGGGGTTGGCAAGCTATTATCGTCGATTTGTGAAGGGTTTTTCTATGATAGCTACACCACTCACCAGATTGCTTTGGAAAGGAGTTAGATTTGTGTGGACAGATCGATGTCAGGCGAGTTTTGAGCAGCTGAGGGAGATGTTGACTCAGGCTCCTATCCTTACCCTCCCTATGGAAGGTAAACCATATGTGATATACAGTTATGCTTCACATAGTGGTTTAGGTTGTGTTCTGATGTAGGAGGGTAGAGTCATTGCTTATGGCTCTCGACAGTTGAAGCCACATGAGTTGAATTACCCGACGCATGATTTGGAATTAGCAGTTATAGTTTTTGCCTTGAAGATTTGGCAGCATTACTTGTATGGGGAAAAGTGTTTCATTTATACGGATCATAAGAGTTTGAAATACCTGGGCATTCAGAGAGAGCTGAATCTTCGGCAGACATGGTTGTTAGAGTTGATTAAAGACTGTGACTGTTTGATTTATTATCATCCTGGTAAGGCAAATGTTGTTGCTGATGCCTTGTGTCAGAAGTCTTTAGCAGGTTTGATTGCTTATTCGCTCTCATTACTTGTTGAGTTGAGAGCCTTGCATGCTAGATTTGAGTCTTGTGATGATGGTGCTTTGATGGCTCAGTTGCAGTTGAGGCCAGTCTTGTTGGATCATATTAGGGAGGTTCAGTTGGCAGATGAGAGAATTTAGAAAATTGTGTTGGTTTGTCAGAAGGGGGAGAGTTGAGACTTTTTGTCTAGGATGATGACAGTCTATGGTACAGAGATAGGTTGTGTATTCCTGATGATGCAGAATTGAAAAGATGATATTAGAGGAAGCACATCATTCACTTTATGCTATGCACCCTGGAAGTACCGAGATGTATCAGGACTTGAAGCCACATTATTGGCGGTCAGGTATGAAGAGGGACATAGCAGAGTTTGTATCCAGATGTCTCACTTGCCAGAAAGTGAAGGATGAGTAGCAAGTTCCTTCAGGGTTGCTCCAACCTTTATCAGTGCCTGAGTGGAAATGGGAGTGAGTGACAATCGATTTTGTGACTGGACTGCCTTTGACCCAGAAGAAGCATGATGCAATCTGGGTGATAGTTGATCAGATGATGAAGATAACTTAATTTTTTCCAATTCGGATGGATTATTCTCTTGAGAGGTTGGTTGAGCTGTATATCAGTGAGATAGTGAGGTTGCATGGAGTCTTAGTTTCTTTGGTGTTGGATTAAGATCCTCAGTTTACTTCGAGGTTTTGGAAGAGTTTGCATGATGCTTTGGGTTCTCAATTGTATTTTAGTACTGCTTTCCATCCTCAGACAGATGGCCAGTTAGAAAGAGTGATACAGATTCTAGAGGATATGTTAAGGAGTTATATCATTGATTTTACCGGGAATTTGGATAGATTTTTGCCACTAATTGAGTTTGCTTATAACAACAGTCATCAGTCTAGTATTGGGATGGCTTCTTAGGAGGCCTTGTATGGTAGGAGATGCAAGACACCTTTGTATTGGGATGAGGTTGGAGAAGGTAACTGGTCAGTCCTGATTTGATTAAGGAAACAGAAGAGAAAGTGAAGGTGATTCAGGGTCATTTGAAAGCAGTTTTAGACCGATAGAAATCCTATTCAAATTTGAAGAGAAGAGACATAGAGTTCAGTGTGGGAGATAAAGTGTTTCTGAAGGTGTCTCAATGGAAGAAGATTCTGAGGTTCGGTAGAAAAGGAAAGTTGAGTCCTCGTTTCATATGACCATATGAGGTGTTGGAGAGAGTTGGTCCAGTGGCTTATAGACTAGCTTTGCCGCCTGAGTTAGATCAAATTCATAATGTCTTCCATGTCTCGATGCTTTGAAGATATAGGTCTAATCCATCTCATATCCTATCAGTGGAGTCTATTGAGGTGAGTCCAGATCTGACTTATGAGGAAGAACCAGTGGCGATTTTGGCAAGAGAGGTTAAAAAATTGAGGAATAAGAGGATGCCACTTGTGAAAGTTCTTTAGAGAAATCATGCCACTGAGGAGGCGACATGGGAGAGTGAGCAGATGATGCAGAGTCAGTTTTGCCAATTATTCCAGACTTGAGAGCAAGTAATTTCAAGGACGAAATTTATTTTAGGGGGAGAGAATTGTAATATCCCAATTTTTTTGAAATTTTCTAATTTTTAGAAATTTGATAAAATATATTATAATTAAATTGGATAAATTAAATTAATGGTTTTAAACAAAAAAAATGAAGGGATTTTAAATGAAAAAGTGGAATATGTATGTGATATATATACAAAATATACATAACATATAAAAGTCAACATTTTTTTAAATGAAAAGTCAAAGTCCAATGGCATTTTTGTAAATAAATTTTAGAAATTAAAAATTAATAAAATAATTTAAAAATAAATTATTTTTGAATGGATGATGGATTTTTAGTCTTTTAATTTCTTTAATGAATAATTAAATAATTAATTATTTTTATTATAAAATATATATATATATATGTGGTTATAATTAAAAGATGAAAGGAAAGAGAAAATTTATTTTTAAACTTCTTCTTTTTCTTCTCTCATGGCAGGCCACCATGGATGTTCAAGATCAAGGATTTTAATCTTCAAAGCTTCCAAGAATTGAAGGATTTCAAAGGTTCAGAAAAGATTTTTAGAGATTTCCACTTCAAAAAGTAAGTTCTTTAGTTTTTTCTTTGGATTTCCATAGAAATTTTGAATATGTGGATTTTGGAATTTTCTATTAGCATGATTTAATTGTTTAATTGGGTACGAATGAAGCTATTTTGATTAATCATTAATGATTTTCAAGTTAAATGGAAGAAAAATTAAGTTTGGGATGAGTTGGGTGAAGAGAGAGAATTTAGGGTTATGAAAAAGTTTGGATTCTTGGAATCATGGTTTTTAATTGTGCAAATTGATTTCAAATGTGTTGTTTTGATGCATAAACAAGGATTTTAAAGTCAAATTGTAAATTTGGTTAAGTTTGGTTGGAGTTTGAGAATGGAAGTGTGATTTTAGAAAGTTATTGAATTGTCTAATTTTATTGATTTAATCTTATTGTTTGGTGATATAAGTGATGAATATAAGCTTAAAATGATTAATGAATTGTGTTGGAATGGAAAACCTTCAATGGGGGAAGGTTATGCCATTTTAGGGTTTTGTGTATAAGAGTGTGTTTTTGTAATTTAAATGGTTTAAATGTATTAAAATATATTTCTAATAATATATATAAACTTAATATATTAAAAATGAATGGCCTAGTATGAGAATCCAAAGTTAAAGTGAGGTTAGCCTTAAATTTTAGATTTTTGCTTGGACGGGGTTTAATTATGGTTTAATATTGGAAATGCCATTAAATGTGATACTAAATGATTATTTGCTATCACATTTGGTTTAGGTATTAAGGGAGGTTGATTTGCTTCATCCAAGTGGTGAAGGGAAAGTTGGAAGGATAGGATTGGAGGTTGCTTTAGGCTTGTTTTGGTTGCTATTTGAGGTAAGTACAAACTTTGAATACATTGGTTATGTTTGCTTGACATTTGGGCTTAACACATTTTGGTTGGAAAATGTGTCAAGCTACTTGATACATTGTTAATGTATGAATAATGTGCTATGACATTTGTAATGTCATATATGTGTTAAGTGCATTGTTAAAAAGCCAATAGTATTGGCTAGATTACATTAAATGTGATTAATATGTGAATTATGTGAAAATATCCAAAGTAATTGGGTAATGTGTTGTAAATGAAAAAATGTGGTATAATGTAATAAGATATGAGGAAACATAATGAAATGAATTGATATCGATATCGATATAAATAAGAAATATAAATAAATTGTGTGCCTAGTATGTTATTCAATTTTTAGTTTTGTGTTTGGCAGCATGCCTATGATTTTCTTACGGACTAGACGCTGGGTGTCACTGTGAAAATATTTTTGAGGTGAAATGACCGGGTCATAAGCCTCAAAAATAAGTCCTTGAAGCTGGGCTGGGTCAAATGACCGGGTTGTAAGCTCAAACCTAGTTGGACTATTACATTGATATTTTGCCTACGGGGCTAGACACATGGTGTCATTATAGACCAAAACAGTAACTCTGAAATTTGAATAGCATATTAGTTATCTTTGGTCCCATGCTTGTGTTTGTTTTTATGTGAATTGTGGATTGTGAAATATTTGAAAAGTATGAGAAAATGGAATGATGAGATATCCATATGGATTGTGCATTAGCATTGCATTTGAGTTTTATTGTTATCAAGTTTGTATTACTAGTCTTTTGGCTTAGGGCGATTGTTTACATCTCGCAGGTGTCAGGGTAGATGTGGCTGAGCTGGAGAGTTCTTCTAGACCAGGTCGGGTATAGACTTGTGGTTATGCTTGTAGAGTTGATATCAAGATCAGAAACACTATCAGCAACATGTATATATTATATGTTATTGTATATTATGCGTATTATGCATATTATATCATGTTTTTAAATTTTATATATTGTAAACTATAAAGAATGTTTGGGTAAGTTATTTGAAATTGGAGTTTAAATGTGTTCTAAATTATATATATATATATAAATGTTTAAGAAACTTGGTGAAATTGAGGAGTATGGGTGAAATGGTGATTTGAAATTATTTGGGAGTGTTTTTTATGCAGGTTGTGTTTCGTTAAATTTTGGGATATCCAAATTACAGACAAAATTCTGGAGAATTTTTTATGGAGATTTTCATATAAAATATTTATTTTGGGTTCCTATAACAAGTAAAGAATATTTATTAATTTTATATATTTAGTATTTGAAATTTTAAATCAGAAATGTGAAAATTTTTATTAAATCAGTCTATGACATTTTTGTACCGTATATGCATATTTTACATATGCTAGAAATATGTATTATACGTATATAGGGTATAAGAGTGTTACATTTTACCCATATTGTTGATTGAAAGCTTTGTACAACATATCCCAATCTTTTTGGGTACTCTCCTCTAAGGTGTTGAACCAGTTTTGAACAACAGGATCTAATGAGAGCATGAAGTACCTTAGAGTTTGAGCCTTAATAGCTCCAGCAGATTGCATAGCGGTGATGTATTGCTTAACATGCAAGTGAGAATTTTCTGTACCATTGTACCTAGCGAAGGAAGGCATCTTGAACTTATAAGGGCCCTTTTCATCTTGCCCAAATAGCTTGTCTATTTCTGACATCTCATCAGCTTTCAGCTTCTTTTCAAATTTCTTCTCTAAGTCAGCAATCATCTTCTCCACATCAGATGTTTTGGTCTTTTCCATAGCTGCTCTTTCCATAATCTTTAGCTCTTTCTTCTTTGCCAACCTTAGACTTTCCTTTGTCCTTCAATTTCTTTATGCAGGTAGATGCCTTGGCAGTGTTCCCCAAAAGTGTAGCCAGTTGGCTCTTCATAGTCTCAGCCAGAGCTTCCTTTAGTTCTTCCATCTTGGTGTTGAGGGCGTCGTCCACCATCCTTTGAATCTGTTTGGAATCCACTGCTCTTGGTGAGAAGCTAATTTAGCCGCTCCTGGATTCTATGTCACTAGTGTAGGTTGGGTTGTTGTATGCTCTTGAACTACTGTACTTCAGGTCTGTAAGCCAGAAAGGATCGATGATATGTTATGCAATGCATGGATGCATGTATGCACAAACAATAAGCAAACAAAGATAATTAGGATGTTTCTCTCAACCTTATAACTTCCACACATGAATGGTGAGTCTCTTTTCCTTGGTATAGGATCAACAAAATACTAACATGGGATATCCTGTTTTTGAGCGATTCCCTCGAAAGATTTTAACCAATAGTTATATTTTCAAACATGGAAGTCAGTCTATGATAATTCCCAGTAGTTAGGCTTTAATCCATTGAATCTCAACTAAAGATAGTTTTTATGCTATGTGGTGGATGAAAACTAAATTAAAAGGTTTATCATAAATAGATTTTCTATTTTGAAAAAGTAGCTAATGATTCATGCCATAAACAAGCTCATGATTAATAATTCTTTGGTATAAATTAGGCACACAATTGATTTTTGGCATTTTATAATTGACCTAAAGAGTTTTAAGCTCTCTTCATAATCTTTGATGAAAGATAATTTTGCTGGAAAGCTTTTTGGGCCATGAAGGTTTTGGGCCATAAGGAAGAAGAAGATTTTTGACCCATCTTGAATGATTTTTGAAAGACCAGCTTGAAAATTTTTAAAATAGTTTTGGACTTTTGGATTTAAAAGAAAAAAATATTTTGAGCTTAAAGAATAGATAGGTCATATTAGAAAAAGACCAAACTAAATAAGTCATGGTTCAAACTAAGATATATCAATCATAGTCAAACAACGAGCATTTAGGGTAAAAACCTAAGGAAAATAACCATGCCAATTATATGAACTTTAGTCATTGGGTTGAAAAGCTTAGCTTCCCATAGCAAGTATATACAAAAAGGTATAAGGCTATGAGTTGTTATGTCATGCTCGATCTCCATACCTTGAATGAAAGTATGGTATCCCTTACATAACACAACACGGGTTACATGGGTATCCTAACTCACACACATAATGCAATCTAAATGATGCAATAGACAATATCATAATAAGAAAGAATAAAATAATATAAAGACCAATGGAATCAACTTCTCTTATCCTCAGTGGAGTCACCACTTTGAGCGAGAATTTCGACTCCACTCCCATGTGGAATGGTTCTTGCGACTTTCGCACTGTTAGGCTCAGGGCCTTAGAGAACACAGGCCTAAACTCGGATAAAATGGAGTTGCAACTCGGACGGGGCCGGGAAAAAGAAAGGGGTGGATGACTCGATTTCTAAGAAATCCCTAACCCCCTATTGGGTTAAGAAAGTTGGGTACGCGTGGGGAAGGTGAGAATGACCCAGCACCCCCACAACACCTAGTTCTTTGAAACCGGCCTGCTTTTCAGGTCTAAATATTATAAAATTCTTAAATATAATGATATTATCCATACTACATGCAATTATAAGAATAAATAAATACTTTATTAAAACCACAACAAATTCGAACAAAATAAATGAATAGGCACCCATCAAAGGATGAAAATGTGCCTTTACAATTTTCCAATGTCCAAAAGAAAATAAGAAAAATAGGATACCCACCAATTGATGGAAATGTATCCTTCACATTGATCCAAAATTTTAAAAAAATCAAATTACATGAAACATAACAATTGAGGTACCCAATCATGAAAACATACCTGTTATAATTTCTTGAAATTAAAAAATAAATCAAAGCATTCAAACATTCATTATAAAATAAAATAAAAATGAATCATCCATTAAGACATATGATAATTCATGCATCTAAGCTTAAATAAAGTAATAGACATAAAAATTTAGGTTTCTTGAATAAAATTAGGGTTTAGAAGGTTTAGGTTTAGAAACTAAGATTTTAGGATTTTAGATTTAGAAAATAGGATTTTTAGGTCTTAGGTTTAGAAAATAGGGCTTTTAGGGTTTATATTTGAAAAACTAACATTCTATGAATAATTGTTTTTTTAAAAAAGATTGGGTTACTGGAAGAAATAAACAAAGGATGAATTATGATTTTAAGTTTGAGTAAATTATATTTTGAAATTTTTATGAAAATAATATTAGGATTTAGGGTTTAAGTAAGAAAGATTAGGGTTTAAGTAAAAAAGGATTCAAGGTTTATGAAAAAAGAACTAGAATTTTTTGATGTTGGAAAAACAAAGCTAATGTGACTGTGATATTTTAAACTTTTGAGGTTACTGGAATATGTTTAGATTAAGTTACCATGCATTGACAAATGTCAATTTTAGCACATCTGAGTTACTAGAACTCAAGCTAACAGATCACTGAACTTGTTTTGTATGAATAACGAACAACCTCATTAGTTTATGCTCCATATAAACTGATATGAATTAAAAATAAAAGATACAACTTATTGGAATTAACCTAGATAAAGCATAAACATATTTAATATTTAAAACCATCAAAGCATGTTATATTAAATTAATTTAGAGTGTACCATCGTTTCTTGACTCCACCACAATTTGCACCCTTGAAATTCTGGTCAAGCAATACTAAGATAGTGTGTTTAGTGCCTTTGTAAGGTTCTTTTTGCTGTTTGAAGATTCTGTATTCTCAACATTTTTTAATCATTGCTGAAGTTTGCTGATGCATTCTTGAAGGTTGCTCTCTGCCGAACGTTACTGAAGGTCCAAAATCCCACTCTAGGTTTTCCAAGTATGTATTTATAAGAGCATGCATGGATTAGGTTAAACATCATGGAAATTTTCCATTTTAAAAATGAATCCTTTTGACACAACCACTTTCATTTGAGGAAAACTGATACCATCACAAATTCAAGTGACCTTAATTTGACATAATCCAAGTTTATGTCGAATTGGCCATCCAAATTTGATATGGACTGCTAAAAACCTGCACTATATTGAAATGGGAAGTCCCAATTTGATATTGACCATCTCATATCGAATTGGGACATCGCATATCGAATTGTGGCATCTCAATTCAATATGGGTTGTCCCATATTGAATTGGGAGGTACGGTTTGACTTCAACACACCCCCGAATGCCCTAACATTAAATTAGACCCAATTCAATCTTCAAAATAAACCTCTTTAGGGTTTTAAAGGTTCAACCATTATGCAATCTAATTAAAAGGTTTATGACTTAGGCAATAGACTAGTCAGGACAAAAATCAAGGGTCTACACTGACCTTCTATCATTTAGAAATTTTTGGCTTTCTTTTAGCCTATTTTTCCATTCTTCAATGGATTGTAGGTCTTCACCCCTTAAAATTGATCTTCATCCTTGGACATTGGGTCTTCACCCTTCAAAATATATCTTCATCCTTAGACAATGGGTCTTTACCCTATAAAATGGATCTTCATCCTTGGACATCGAGTTTCACCCTTTAAAATGGATCGTCATCCTTGGACATTGGGTCTTCACCCTTCAATATGGATCTTCATCCTTTGGAAATTGGGTTTTCACCTTTCAAAATGGATCGTCATCCTTTGGATTGGGTCTTCACCTTTCAAAATGGATCTTCATCCTTGGACATCAAGTCATTACCCTTCAAATTGGATCTTCATCGGATCTTTGCCCTTCAAAACGGATCTTCATCCATGGACATTTATCCTTTATTGGCTTTAGCTCTTCTAGCTGGACTAATCTTTTGCATCTTCATTTCTTTTGAGGTTCTTACTTTCTTCTTGTTACGTTCTTTTTGTTCTTCTTTTTGCAAAAAAATCATCTATTTTTTAGTTTACCTCTATATCCTCTCTTTGCCCTATGCGTGGCAAAATATTTAAAGTGAGTCTGAAATTGTTTTGTACACGCATAAACTCAAAAATTGAAAAGATGAAGTTTTGCCCCCTGTGTAGGCTCGAACTAATTATTTTTTTCATGAGGCTCTGATTGATTTTTATGTGTTTTCTGATTCTCTGCACAAGCATGCATATCAATTTTTATAAAGTGACTAGATCTTCCTTAAGCAATAGGACTTTTATGCCCCTGTGATTCCATATTTGCTTCATGTTTGCTTTATAGAGTATTTGTTGTTTATAGAGTATTTGTTGTTTACTTTGACAAAGAATAGGAGAAAGACAAAAAATACAGTGTGATATGATTATATATGCATGATATGTAACACTCCTATACCCCATATACGCACACCACATACAACCATATCTGTAATGAATTCACCTTTATACAAAAATCAGATCATCTTATAATATACTTATAGTTCGTCTAATCATTACCTTCAAGATATTTTATTACTTCATCTCTTTATAATTACTTTCTTAACTTTAACCTTAACAATCATGAATTTATATATTATTATTGTTTATCCCGTCATTACATTCACTTCCAGAATAGACTTTGATCAAATCTTAATTGATAACAAGATCCTTATTTTTCACATACTTAATTCCTTCTTTAGCATGTTTTTCACTTAACATACATATTAGTACAATGCCTTTCAATTTATTTTATAGATAATCAATCTTTTCCCCCTTTTTATCATCATTTACAATTGATATAACTCAATTTATTCATGTCCATTCATTAATAAGAATATTACATCATATACATTATCACTTAAATTCTACACTCTTAATACTACTATACATGATAAATTTCAATAATGATTTGCAACCTTAGTCAAATCCAGATCAATTGATCTATCTGTCACAATATACCCACATTTAAATCTTGTTCAATTCAAACCAATAGTTAATTTATTTAAACTTATCAAGAAATTTCACAATATACTTATATATATAACCTAATTCCATTAGGGCAAACTTATATTAAATTCCTGATCTTTTCATATCCATATTCAGTCAAATTATCATGATAACAAATTACTTCAAATTATCTTTCAATATACACATAGTTTATTTTCTATTATCTTAGTATAATTTCCACCAATTCTCATGATAATTTCATACCATATTTACTATCTATAGTTCATTCACTTAAACCTTAAGTCCATTCACTTATTCACTTTATACCATAAACATATTCAGTATAACTTTCAGTCACATTTTGTAAATTTTCCCTTTTTTAATAGCTCCTTACATTACATACCATAACGATATATACATAATCAGCTTTCTATCACATTAGTCATAATTCAAAACATTTTACATTTCTCTTTTCTTTTCTCACTTTTCATAATTATAAACAAATTTTTAACATAAAATGATAAAGTATAACTTTACCAGTCATAACTCTTGACTATGTTTCTAGAAACATAATTATCAATCTCACCAAACTATACCACAATCATGTTACCTCAGTCCCAAATCTGTGGATAATAAAACTAACCGGCCAGATTTATTAAACAATTCATATGGCCATAGGAGATTAATGGTCATGACCGAGGCTTATAAACCAATACTGCCCCTTTATTATTCTGCTTCCAACCTTTCCAATTACAAAACTAAACCATACCACAAGAATTACATATTCATTCTCTAAACTTTTGCTACACCAAGAGTTAACACATTCCAACTCCGTTTCAACCCAATTTACACTCAATTATATGATCATCATTAGCTTAATTCATGTTTTAACATTTCTTACATATACATATTCAATCATATGCAAATCTAACACAATTTCCATTTGCTACTCCATTTCTAATCTATCTCCTTTAGAATTTGTATAACTTATACTTCCCTTCTTCCTTACAATTTCTTATTATACCCATGTACATAGAACATTTCCACATGTAATTACCTTGGAACTCAAAATATTATATGATCATCAAGTTCAATGATCACTATAATAATTTTCACTATCCAGTATTACTCAAGTCCATTTCCACTCTCAATTTCGTCACATAATCCATCTAGCTTTACGCAGTTCAAGACATAATCTCTCTTAGTTCCAATATCATTAAACCAGTAGTTATACCACATACACATTCATAGAGCACATTTATAATGTGATTTACTTTCCACATTTCTTACATACTTCATTTACAGTCATATTGAAAAACTCATTTCACATATCCTATACATGTATACACATAATTATATATGTATTTTTAATTTTTTTTTCTTTTACATACAATCCATACAAATTTAACATTTATTACTTTTCTTTGAACATTATCACTCTTGTTCTTTTAACATGACTTAGATTATTCCTCAACACAACAAATATATACATCCTAACCATAATAACACTTCACATACATCATAGTCACACTTCTAATGAGACATTTTTCTAAATTTTTTTTTCTACATTTAATATACTTCCATATCCATCTTTACCCTTTTTAAATCAAATGATTTAAGGTAACTCATTTTCACTCGCTCAATCACTTTCTTTTTACTTTAAAACAAATTCTTATACTATCAATCACATTACCCAATTCGTAATATTCTCATACGAAATAATATTCATTGCAAATAGCTCATACATTTAACGTACATTAAACTATCAATATGTAAATAATCTTTATCAATATTCCATTAAAATTCTAAATTCTCAAATCACTATCTCACCTAAACTTCAATTTGCAAATCTCATCTTTTCTTAATATCAACTTTAAAAACATCTTATATATATACCACAAAGCAACATCAAAACGTATAATTTTCACAATTATTAAGCTCATTTCAAAAATCCCACATGTCACATATTACCACCATTAACATGAGCTTTCACAATATTCAAGCATATCACCTTTCTAACATGGAAATTACAATGTTTGCATTAAATTAACCATACAAACAAAACCAATATATCTTCTTATTTAACCAACATCATCTCTTTTTCTTTTAAACAAAACCTTAACTTTATATACCCAAACCTCAAATAATCACACTTTGTCTATATCAATCAACTCACTCAATATTCCATCATACTCTCTTCATTTCAAAAACATATTTTTCCATATTAACAATCCAACAATATTTTCTTCCTCTAATAATCCAAACATAAGATTTATTAGAAAGAGATCCAAACTGTAGAGGAGAGAGTACATACTTTAATCTTGATTTTATTTTTAACTTATTTCCAACTTTATTCTCCTATTCATTTCTTTATACTTCAAACACATTTAACAATTTACTTTACTTTACTTAAATAATTTCCCATTCTTTAATTTATCAATTAAACTTGCATAAATGTTTCCATATCATTTTTTTTAATTTTCTTTTTTTTTGTAGAACTTCATCCACATAATACCATCCATCTCCTCTAATACAAACACAATACAATTCACATAATGCCATATCTGAGACCAACCTAGGTGTTAATGCATGTACATGTATTACAAATTTCATTTCAAAACTTTTCCTTTTTAATTCTATTTAAGCTTTTCAAAACTTTTTCCTTTTAATTTCACTTAGGCCAAGAATATTGAACCTAAGCTTTGATACCAAAATAATTGTAACACCCCCATACTCTATATAAATACTATACATATACCGGTTATACATACAGTACATATATAAAGTATAAGAATGTCACTTTTAGTTACAATTTAAAAACCTTTAGCTGAGTTCAAACAACATTACATTAATTTAAAGAACATTTACAAAATCATTATACTTTTAATGATCTTACATATATATAATGATCTTAACTTTACCAAAACTTCATTTATACATATGAATACATTCTTGTCAGAAATACAACATAATTAAATTATACATGTATGCATCACCTTCTAGTTGGTCTCGACATAATCTTACTCTTCTCGTGGCATAACGATTGACTTCAAATCTACCACCTACTTACCTGCGCGATTACACAACCGCGCTAAGCCCGAGAGCTTAGTAATACAGATAAATAATATAAACATACATTATAGAAATTCAAACATTTATATATATAAACTTCATGTATCATTAGTTTCTTATCATGTTTTCCCTTTTCATTTACACCTTTCATATATCTCTACTAATCTCACATATTATATGCATATATACATATCATTAACACCAACCACAATTCCATAACTAATACTCACAATGTCTACATCAATACACATATTACATGTCATACCATATTTTCAGAATCTCATCTTTCAACTTAGCTTCTCAAGCCATATTTCATAACATTACATGTCCTTATTTTATTCAATGACTTCATTATTCACAATTCCCCATTCATGAATCACATTTCCAACAAAGGCAAGCATGAATTTCATTATTCATCCATTTCACATTTCATAAATCACATTTAAACAAAGACAAGCATGGGCCCAAAGACTCTAATATGCCATTCAACTTTCAGAGTTAATGTTTTGGTTTAATTATCTCATTTATCATTGTCATTATCCCAACTAGGCTTCAAGGATTTAGGTTCAACCAAGCTTCAAGGGGAACAAAGCATGCTAAGTATCAACCCAACTTGGCTTCAAGAACCAATCCAACCTAGCTTCAAGGGTTGTAACATCTCAATTAGGCTTCATGGACTAGACCCAACCAAGCTTCAAGGGGAGTAAAACATGTTAAACTTCAACCCAACTTGGCTTCAAGGATCAAGCCCAACCTAACTTCAAGAGATTGTTACTATTAGGCATGCCACCAACAACAAAACTCTGAAAATGAATAACATATTAGACACACAATTCTTTTATTATTTCATTATCAATTTCATTCTCAATACTCAACATCATCTAGGCAAACATGCCCCACTTATCTCATTTAAATCATTATAGCCAAACACAATGGCCTCATATCTTATCATGTCTCAATTCACATTATAATACTTCATTATTCAAGTATACATAATCAATTACATTGAACATCATTGCATGGGCATACATGCCTCAATTATCTCAATTCACATTATGCAAAACATAACATTATTAATATGCATCAACAATGCAATAAGCTACTTAACACATTTATAATCATAGATGTTAAGTCTTAAGATCATATCAAAGTATGCATTAATTTAGGGTTTGTACTTACCTCATGAGCAATCACACCACACCAAACTCACCTTCCAATAATCCTCAACACTTGGATTAGGGCAACACAATCTCTTCAAAACCTAATCCAAAGATAATTATACATATACGAAAATAAGAATGATAACTAACTAGGGCAAACTCTACACATGACACGCTCACCAACACGGGCGTGTCCCTGATCGTGCCCTAAACCAACAATACAGAAGCTTTGACACGCTTAGTAACACGGGAGTTTTAATGAATGTGTCACTCATTCTACCTCATAGAAACATTGACACGCCCAACAACACGGGCGTGTTCATGGCCGTGTCAATTACTTTTTCTCACAGTAGCTATGACACGCTCAGTAACATGGCCGTGTTAATGGTCGTGTCACAAACATCAAACTCAATACCGTTGACACGTCCAACAACATGGCCGTGTCACTGGCCGTGTCAGGCAAAAATCATGAATTTCGAACTCTCATCCATGAAAACACAAACACTTCAAAACTCATACTTCATCACCCTTAATCAACATCTTGATTATGTTCATCAATTACTTATCAATTTAACACTTATATAACTTCAATATATCATAATAATAATCATTATATACATCACCATGAATCATCTACTCAAATTCCCAATTCATTTATACTAACCCTTACTCAACAATTTCAACAATTCATCATCATCCTCACAAATAACCCAAATTATCATCATCTAGATACCAATTCAACACATCTATATACTTCAATCTTTCATTATCATCATCTTCACACACCAACCATATCAAATATAACCTCAATCAATAGAAATCAATACAAGAAAATGAATACTTACTTGGATACACAATCAATAGAATCAACTCAAAGAAATGAACACTTACTTGGATATTATGCCAAATCTTCAATCTCCAACTTCAACTCTCTTAAAACCCTTAAGAATTTGGTGTATAAATCAACCAAAATCACATCTCTCTCTCTCTCTCGTGCAAGAAGAAGAAGAAGAAGAAGAAAAGAAGATCTTTTCTTCTTTTTCTCATACTTATCATATATATATATATAATATAATAATATATATCCTAAAATATTCTCCACCACCACTTTCTTCCTTTGACTTTTCTTTCTTCTTTTTCTTTTATTATTATTATTATTATTATTATTATTATTATTATTATTATTATTATTATTATTATTATTATTATTATTATTATTATTATTATTATTATTATTATTATTATTATCATTATATAAACTTACTTTTCCTACACCACTTTATACATTATATATATGTGATGTATATGTTGGTATATGTATATCTCTTTTACATTACATTTATATTTTCCATATTTTCCAAATACCATATGTATACATATTATCCTCCTTATACATCTATCTCTTATAATATTTCCTTTATTATTAATTTATCTTCCTTTCTCTTTCCATTAAACATATACTTTAAATCCAAATACAACAATAACTCTAAAATTTTTAGGGTATACTTTGGGATATTACACTACATTTCATCATTTTATTCATCACTTATGATTTACATTGACACAAAGACAAATATGGGCCCAAATGACACTAATATGTTATTCAAAGTTCAGAGTTACTACTTTGGTCCATAATCATAATCATCAAGCCCGTAGGCGATACACACATATATCTCTATCCATGGATAGGGTAACAGACCCAGTCTCATGGACCTCAACTCGGCTAAACTCGAGAAAATCCTCAACCCGGCAAGACTGTTACCTGTAACAGACCCAATCTCTTGGACCTCAACCCGGATAAACCAAGGAGATCCTCAACCCTGCAAGACTGTTACTATAATTCACATTTCACATTTATCAACTGGAATCGGCTTACGACCTGGTCTTTTCACCTATCCAGTACTTTATAGGCATGCCACCAAACCCAGAACTCTGAAGGTTGAATAACAAATTAGACACAAAATTCTTTTCATTTATATCTTTATACATTTCTTTCTCAATTCATTTCATTCTCATAAGCAAATTAGGCAATCATGCCTCAATCATCTCATATGATCTCAAATCACAATAAAGCAACTCTTCATAACATCATATCTTTCACATTTCACATTTCGTTATATTTCAAATCACATTAATCAATTTATTATTCAAATGGATATAATCAATGGCATTAACACATATTATACATGCTCACCACAACATTCACATTATAATCAAATATGTCTCAAGTCTCAATATCATATGAATGTATGCAATAATGTAGTTTGTACTTACCTTAAAACCAACTCACACCAATCTATACACTTACTCTTCCAAGAATCCTCAACACTTAGGTTAGGGCAATTCAACCTCTTCACAACCTAATCCAAAAGGAATATTAGCAAACTGACCATATGAATAGTAAATTCTGGTTTTAGACTCCACTTTATCCTTATTTTGAAATATTGTATAAAATAATATACTTGACTAAAAACTCTAAAATTTTTACAGAACTAAATTATACATCTTGAAATCATTCCTTTAAAATTTCAGATCAAAATGAACACAAAATCTTGGTCAAATAGTTCACCCAACCAGACTGCTCCAATTGCCCTGCATCCTGGCAGCAGTTATGAACTTTGTGAATTCCATGAATTAAATTCAATCAAAGTGGTTCCAAATTATTTTTATCAAATACTAGACTCACTAAGAAACAACATATCCAAAACTCAATTGGATATTATTTTTCTATATTTTATTAAAAATCCCGAAAGATTGCTGTCTCAGTTAAGGTACCTGCTGGAACAGGTCTAATAAAAATAATATTTCCAAAATCATAACCATTCCAAAATCGAATCAACATATTTTTTAGTCATTCTAGACTCATAGAGGCACAACATATCAAAAATACACTGGAAGAACATTTTACTATATTTAATTAAAAATCGTACAAGTCACAGCCTTTACTAATTGTAAAACAGAAAGAAATTTCACTAAACACAACTCTTACTCTTCCATCACCAACACCAACCTAACTTTTTATCTTTAATTCCATTTCCAACACATACAAACACACCACAAGCAATCCTAACCATATTATCAACAACACTTCATCAAACTCAAAAATAACTTCAAAAACAACAAGAGCAATCAAGAGAGAACTTACCAAAATAATGAAATTTCTTGAAATTCCAACTTGTTTATTTGAAATCTCCTTCAATTTGATCTTAGAACTCAAAACCTTCTTCTTGCTCTCTTTTATTGATAATGGCCGGCCACCAAAGGAGAAGAAAAGAAAATGAAGAAACAAAGTCAAACTTTTCATCTCTTTAAACCTCCACCAAGCATTCCAAAAAGAAAATTACTTAAATACCCCCATCTATTTGTTTTAACTTCCTTTCACTTACATGCCCTTTTTAGTAATTTCATAAATAACCAAAATAAATATCTTCTTCCTTTGACCATCCATTTGACTTGTGTATATGTTATATATATACCCATATATACAACATATACACTCCTTTTTAAATTATTTTCTCTTTCCAATAACATATACATTTTAATTCAAATAAAACAACAATTATATTAAAACTTCTAGGGCACATTTTGGGATATTACAATTCTCCCCCTCTAAAAAGAAATTTCGTCCTCGAAATTACCTGATATTATGTCTGAAACAGTTGAGGATACTGATCTTGCATTGCTTTCTCGCTTTCCCAAGTTGCTTCTTCTCGCCCATGATTCTTCCATAGAACTTTCACCAATGGCACTTTCTTATTTCTCAATTCTTTCACTTCATGTGCCAAAATAGCAAGTGGTTCTTCTTCAAATGTCAGATCCGAACTCACTTCAATGGATTCAATTGGCAAGATATGAGATGGATCCGATATATACCTCCGCAACATAGAAACATGGAATACATTATGGATTCTATCCAACTCAGGTGGCAAAGCAAGACGATAAGCAACTGGCCCAACTCTTTCTAGAATTTCATATGGTCCAATAAAACGAGGACTCAGCTTCCCTCTACGACCAAATCTCAATATCTTTTTCCAAGGAGACACTTTCAAAAATACTTTATCTCCAACATCAAATTCTATGTCTCTTCTCTTCAAATATGAATAAGATTTCTGTCGATCTAAAGCTGTCTTTAACCGATCCCGAATTATCTTCACTTTCTCCTCAGTTTCTTTAACCAAATCAGGACCAATTAATTTGCCCTCTCCAATTTCATTCCAACATAGAGGCGTTCTACATCTTCTTCCATACAATGCCTCAAATGGTGCCATGCCAATACTGGTTTGATGACTGTTGTTGTAAGCAAATTCTACAAGTGGCAAAAATCTGTCCCAACTTCCAGAGAAATCAATGACACAGCTTCTCAACATATCCTCAATAATCTATATCACTCTGTCTGACTGCCCATCTGTCTGCGGATGAAAAGCAGTGCTAAAATGCAATCGAGAACCCAAAGCACCATGTAAACTCTTCCAAAATCTTGAAGTAAATCTAGGATCTCGATCAGACACTAAAGAAATTGGAACTCCATGCAACTTCACTATCTCACTAATATACAGCTCAGCCAACTTCTCAAGTGAATAGTCATCTGAACCGGAAGAAAATGAGCTGTCTTTGTCAACCTATCAACAATCACCCAAATAGCATCATGCTTCCTCTGTTTCAAAGGTAAACCAGACACAAAATCCATTGTCACTCTCTCCCATTTCCATTCAGGCACTGATAAAGGTTGAAGCAACCCTGTTGGAACTTGATGCTCAGCTTTCACCCTCTGACAAGTGAGACACTTGGATACAAACTCCGCTATGTCTCTTTTCATACCTGACCACCAATAATGTTGTTTCAAATCATGGTACATCTTTGTATTTCCTGGATGTATAGCAAAAACCGACTGATGTACTTTTTCTAAAATAATCTTTCTCAATTTAGCATCATCAGGAACACACAATCTATCCTTAAACCAAAGGTTACCATCACTTCTCACAAAGAAATCTCGGCTCTCCCCATTTTGGCAATCTGTAACAATCTTCTGAATTTTCTCATCTGTCGATTGAGCCTCCTTAATCTGATCCAACAATACTGGTCTCAATTGCAACTGAGCCAACAATACACCATCATCACATGCTTCAAAACTAGCATGTAACGCTCTCAACTCAACAAGCAACGAGAGCGAATAAACAGCCAAACCTACCAGAGACTTCCGACTCAAGGCATCAGCAACTACATTCGCCATACCAGGATGGTAATCAATCAAACAATCATAGTCTTTAATCAATTCTAACCATCGCCTTTTGCCGAAGATTCAGTTCCTTTTGAACACCCAAATATTTCAAACTTTTGTGATCCGTATAAATAAAACATTTCTCTCCATACAAGTAATGTCGCCAAATCTTCAAAGCAAATACTATAGCTGCCAATTCTAGATCATATGTTGGATAATTGAGCTCATACGACTTCAACTGCCGAGAAGCATAAGCTACAACTTTACCCTCTTGCATCAAGACACATCCCAAACCATTATGTGAAGCATCACTATAAATTACATAAGGTTTATCTTCCACGGGTAAAGTAAGAACAGGTGCTTGAGTCAACATTTCTTTCAACTGATCAAAACTAGCTTGACACTGATCTGTCCACACAAATCTAACTCCCTTTCGAAGCAATCTGGTGAGTAGAGTAGCTATCGAAGAAAAGCCTTTCACAAACCTTCGATAATAGCCTGCCAAACCCAGAAAACTTCTAACTTCAGTCACTGACTTTGGTGGACTCCAATTCAAAATGGCCTCAACTTTACTCGGATCAACTCTTATACCATCTGCTGAAACTATATGACCGAGAAAAGTTACTTGGTCAAGCTAAAACTCACACTTTGACAGCTTAGCATACAACTGCTTCTCTCTCAAGATCTGTAATACCATTCGCAGATGCTTGTCATGCTCCTCCTCATTACGCGAATACACCAAAATATCATCGATGAAAACCACCACAAACTGATCCAGATAGGGCCTAAACACCCTATTCATTAAATCCATGAAAGCTGCAGGTGCATTCATCAATCCAAAAGGCATTACCAAGAACTCATAATGCCCATATCTTGTGCGGAAAGCTGTCTTAGAAACATCTTTAGCTCTAACCCTCAATTGATGGTACCCTGATCTCAAATCAATTTTGGAAAACACCGCTGCTCCCTTCAACTGATCAAAGAGATCATCAATTCGAGGAAAATCTTATTCTTGATAGTTACTTTGTTCAATTGCCTATAATCGATGCACAATCTCAAAGTACCATCCTTTTTCTTCACAAACAACACAGGAGCTCCCCACGGAGAAATACTAGGGCGAATAAACCCTTTATCCAACAACTCCTGCAACTGCACCTTCAACTCTCTCAATTCAGCAGGTGCCATTCGATATGGAGTGATAGAGATGGGAGTAGTACCAGGCAACAAATCGATACCAAACTCAACCTCTTTCTCAGGGGGTAACCCTGGCAACTCCTCAAGAAACACATCCGGAAAATCTACAACTGTGGTTATATTATTAAGTTGAGAACCCGCTACTCTAGTATCCACCACATGAGCAAGATAAGCATCACACCCCTTTCTAATCAACCTTCCAGCTGTTACAGCTGAAACCAACAAAGATGCAAGTTATCTTTGCTCACTAGATACTAATATACTTCTACCATCACCAGTTCTCAAAGTAACACATTTCTTTTGACAATCTACAACAGCTCCATGCTTAGACAGCCAATCCATGCCTAAAATCAAATCATATTCTTTAAAAGGCATTTCAATCAGATCACCAAGAAACTTCTCACCTTGCACCCCAACTGCACTATCACGGTGCACCTTACTAACAACCACACTATGTCCTAAAGGATTTGTCACCAAGACATCAAATCCTAAGGACTCAGAATGCAAATTCAGACACAGGCAAGATAGATGCACTAATATATGAATGAGTAGATCCTGTATCAATCAAAGCAAGTACTGAAATGCCAAATAAAGAAAATGTACCAGCTATAACTGCTGAAGCATCTGGCTGCCTCTGCATCACATATACCCTCTGAGAAGATCCGACTTCATCTGGCGTACTGCCTCCGAATGATGATCCTCCTCTCTGACTATACCCGGATCGACCACCCCTACTGAAACCTCTGCCTCCTCGACCACCTCTGCTGACACTGGGTCGAGAGGCTATAGACTCAGCCTGCCTGTGCTCCTGCATCTCAGGACACTCCCTAATAAAATGATCAGGCGATCCATATCGAAAACACACAGCTGATCCACTATATTTCCAACAAACACCCCCATGTCTTCCACCACACTGAACACATATAGGGGGAATGGATCTCTGGACCATCGGAGTTGGAGCACTAGCTATAGAAGGTGTAGGTCTCGATCGCTGTCTCTGATACTGCACTGACCTACCCGGCTGTCTCTGACTCCTACTGATTCTCAGAACAAAACTTCCTCTCCCCCTCTTCACAGATGAAGACCCTGCCTCAAACTGGGGCCTCCTAACCCTGGTCTCCTCCTCAGAAGCAGTTGCTGCAATGCTCTGCGCTCTCTCAATGCTCATAGCTGCTGCAACAAGCTGAGAGAAATCCTGGTACTGAGAACCAGCCATGATGAACATAATAGAGGGCCTCAATCCCTCTTCAAACCTTCTGCACCTATTTATTTCATCAGAAATAATTCCCCCGGCATAACGACTCAACCGGATGTATTCAATCTCATATTCCGTCACCGTCCGGTTGTCTTGCCTCAAACTCAGGAATTCCATCTTCTTTAAATCTTTATACTCCCTCAGAGTATATTTCTGTTCAAACTCCCTCAGAAAATCACTATAAGATAGTGTAGGTGGATCATCCATAGCATGAGGGACAGTCTTCCACCAATCATAGGCATCTTTCTGAAGGAGGGATCTGGCATAGTCAAATTTCTCATCCGAAGTGGATTGCAACTGAATGAATATCCTCTGTACCTTATCCAACCATTGCTCAGCCACTGCAGGGTCGGTAGTGCCTAAGAAATCTTCAGCCCCATATTTTCTCAACTTGTCATAATGTCTTACCGGCATCTGAGGCTGTGGTGGTGGTTGCACTGGAACTTGTCTAAATAGTTCTACCACATGCCTCAACCAACCCGGTGGACCCTCCTCTACAGCTGGTCTCTCTGGCACAGAAACAGGTGCCTCACTAACTCTGTCAACTCTAGCTCCATCTCTACTCTCTCCTGGAGCTACACTCGCAGCACTTCCTTCTACAGTCTGACGTGAATGGGACTCCATTACTACCTATATCTGCAAACATAGCAGAATATTCCTAATTAAAGATCAAAGACTGCCATACCAAAACATGTATTTTATTCAAAAACCAACTTTTAAAATCAAAATATTCTTTTTCTTACAATTCACCTAGGTTGAGAATCTTAAACCTAGGCTCTGATACAAAAATTGTAACACCCCTTCCCGACGTACGTGTGTAAGCTGAGTAGAGGCGCCACACTATCCTAATGTTGCTACCACTTTTACTTAGTCAAATTTTTGTTCCGATTTTTACAGAAATTTTGCCATAGTTTCGACTAAAAATTCAATCCCAAGTGTCGACAAAACTGGTTTTTTTCTAATTTTTGAAAACATTTTTACACAAACCAATGCAAACAAAATCATTCTCAGTACACTTCCAATAAATCCCCCTTATAACCTCAACAACAACCTGCAAAAAGGATTTACACTTCTAGTACAAAATAAAGTAAAGGTTTATTATGAAATACAGTAGATAAAATATTTGTTCACTATGCAACGGAAAGTAACAATATTTACAAATTCATATACATCAAAACTCAAGTTTTACAACACATAAAATTTATACATGTTTGGCAATCAGTCTTCGATCTTAAAGCCCACTATTCACTCTTCAAAATCTAGGCTCAACTCGGCCTAGAGGAACTCTCTGTTCTTCCCTGTCACCTGCGCGAGCGCAAAGAATCACATTCGCGCTAAGCCAACGGCTTAGTGGTACAAACTACAGTGCTATGATGCTTTAATGCCATGCTAATGTCACACATTTCAATAGTTAAGACAATATTCACAAATGATATCTTTATATTGTTCAAGACTACATTTCATCATTTTATTCATCACTTATGATTTACAAATATGGGCCCAAATGACACTAATATGTTATTCAAAGTTCAGAGTTACTGCTTTGGTCCATAATCATAATCATCAAGCCCGTAGGCGATACACATATATATCTCTATCCATGGATAGGGTAACAGACCCAGTCTCTTGGACCTCAACTCGGCTAAACTCGAGGAAATCCTCAACCCGGCAAGACTGTTACCTGTAACAGACCCAGTCTCTTGGACCTCAACCCGGATAAACCAAGGAGATCCTCAACCCGACAAGACTATTACTATAATTCACATTTCACATTTATCAACTGGAATCGGCTTACGACTCGGTCTTTTCACCTATCCAGTACTTTATAGGCATGCCACCAAACCCAGAACTCTGAAGGTTGAATAACAAATTAGACACAAAATTCTTTTCATTTATATCTTTATACATTTCTTTCTCAATTCATTTCATTCTCATAAGCAAATTAGGCAATCATGCCTCAATAGGCAATCATGCCTCAATCATCTCATATGATCTCAAATCACAATAAAGCAACTCTTCATAACATCATATCTTTCACATTTTACATTTCATTATCTTTCAAATCACATTAATCAATTTATTATTCAAATGGATATAATCAATGGCATTAACACATATTATACATGCTCACCACAACATTCACATTATAATCAAATATGTCTCAAGTCTCAATATCATATGAATGTATGCAATAATGTAGTTTGTACTTACCTTAAAACCAACTCACACCAATCTATACACTTACTCTTCCAAGAATCCTCAACACTTAGGTTAGGGCAATTCAACCTCTTCACAACCTAATCCAAAAGGAATATTAGCAAAATGACCATATGAATAGTAAATTCTGGTTTTAGACTCCACTTTATCCTTATTTTGAAAAATTGTATAAAATAATCTACTTGACTAAAAACTCTAAACGTTTTACAGAACTAAATTTTACATCTTGAAATCATTCCTTTAAAATTTCAGATCAAACTGAACACAAAATCTTGGTCAAATAGTTCACCCAACCAGACTGCTCCAATTGCCCTGCATCCTGGCAGCAGTTATGAACTTTGTGAATTCCATGAATTAAATTCAATCAACGTGGTTCCAAATTATTTTTCTAAAATACTAGACTCACTAAGCAACAACATATCCAAAATTCAATTGGATGTTATTTTTCTATATGTTATTAAAAATCCCGAAAGATAGCTGTCTCAGTTAAGGTACCTGCTGGAACAGGTCTAATAAAAATAATCTTTCCAAAATCATAACCATTCCAAAATCGAATCAACATATTTTTCAGTCATTCTAGACTCATAGAGGCACAACATATCAAAAATACACTTCAAGAACATTTTACTATATTTAATTAAAAATCGTACAAGTCACAGCCTTTACTAATTGTAAAACAGAAAGAAATTTCACTAAACACAACTCTTACTCTTCCATCACCAACACCAACCTAACTTCTTATCTTTAATTCCATTTCCAACACATACAAACACACCACAAGCAATCCTAACCATATTATCAACAACACTTCAACAAACTCAAAAATAACTTCAAAAACAACAAGAGCAATCAAGAGAGAACTTACCAAAATAATGAAATTTCTTGAAATTCCAACTTGTTTATTTGAAATCTCCTTCAATTTGATCTTAGAACTCAAAACCTTCTTCTTGCTCTCTTGTCTTGATAATGGCCGGCCACCAAAGGAGAAGAAAAGAAAATGAAGAAACAAAGTCAAACTTTTCATCTCTTTAAACCTCCACCAAGTATTCCAAAAAAAAATTACTTAAATACCCCCATCTATTTGTTTTAACTTCCTTTCACTTACATGCCCTTTTTAGTAATTTCATAAATAACCAAAATAAATATCTTCTTCCTTTGACAATCCATTTGACTTGTGTATATGTTATATATATACCCATATATATAACATATACACGCCTTTTTAAATTATTTTCTCTTTCCAATAACATATACATTTTAATTCAAATAAAACAACAATTATACTAAAACTTCTAGGGCACATTTTGGGATATTACAGGTACAAACCATGATAACAATATGCTTTAATGTAATACCAATGTCATACTTTTAAGAATTAGAAACAATACACAAGAATATCATATTTCTTAACATTTCATTTCATTATATTATTCAATTGTTCCATCATTCATGATTCACATTTAAGCAAAGACAAGCATGGGCCCAAAAGAAACTAATATGCCATTCAACTTCCAGAGTTAATGTTTTGGTTCAATAATCACATTTACCAAGCCCATAGGCGAATCATTATCACAATGAGAAACATCTCATATGTAACATCCCAACTAGGCTTCAAGGACTAGGCCCAACCAAGCTTCAAGGGGAGTTAAGCATGCTAAACTTCAACAACAAAACTCTAAAAATTGAATAACGTACTAGGCACACAATTCTTTTATTATTTCATTTGCATCATTATAGCCAACAACAATGGCTTCACATCTCATCATTAGAGTATACATAACCAATTGCATTGTACGTATATTTTGAATGATCATCCTATCTTTCACATTATGCAAATCATAGTATTAATCAAACATATCAACAATGTAATAGATTACTTAACACATTTACAACCAAATGTGTTAAGTCCCAAAGTCATGTAAATGTATGCAACCATGTAGCATTTGTACTTACCTCAAGAGCAACTCACACAACACCAAACTCATCTTCCAAGAATCCTTCAACAATTGGATTAAGGCAACTCAAATCACTTCAAAACCTAATCCAAAGGTGATGATACACACTCACTTATAAATACACATGAGATAATATGGATAAGAACCAACTAGGGCAAACTCTACACATGACACGTTCAACAACACGGGCGTGTCCTTGACCGTGCCCTAAATCCACAACACAGAAGCTTTGACACACTCAGTGACATGGGCGTGTCACTGGCCGTGTTAATCCTTCCTCAACACAGTAGCTATGATACACTCAGTGACATGGATGTGTCACTGGACGTGTCAATCCACCATCATTACAGTAGCTATGACCCGCTCAGTGACATGGGCGTGTCACTAGACGTGTCAATGCTACTCCAACACAGAAGCTGTGACACGCTCAGTGACATGGGCATGTCACTGGTCGTGTCACCCATCCAGAAAATAGAACCATTAACACGCCCAAAGACTTGGCCGTGTTCATGGGCGTGAAAAAATCTTGATTCCGGCAACAACAACACCACATCTAACAAACCTCTTACTTTCACCATCTTCCACTCCAAACAAACTTAGCCAAACACATCAATAAACCATAATAAACTTGCATAACATCAAAACAACTCAATTTCATGCATCAAAAACCAATCAAAATAATAATAACAACTCAACCCACACAATCCACAACACTAATTTTCTTTCACCAAATTTAACCTTTCCTTCAAACCAACCCCAAAATCAAAATCAATTAGACCAAACACTCTCAAACACACCACAATCAAACATGCACATATCAACAATAACCATACACCAAGCTCAATTCACAAACTTAAAAGAAAACCAAAGACTCAAGTGGAAAACTTACCAAAAGTAATGAAAACCCTTAGATTTCCAACTTGATCACTTGAAACACCCTTCAATCTTGAGCTTGGATGATCAACATCTCTCTTTCCTCTCTTACTATGGTGATAACCGGCCAAAACAAAGAAAGAAGAAGAAGATGATGATAGAAAAACAAAGTCAACTTCTCTTAACCAGAAAACCTCTCTTTAGATATCCACCAAGCAATTAAATATAATAAAATATTATAAAACTCCTCTTCCACTTAATAATTTCCATTTCAATTAATTCAAATAAAATTAAATATTTCTTTTGACCAACCCATGAGTTGACTTGTATATGTTGTATATATCTCTATATATACAACATATACACACTTCTCTTCTCATCACTTATCTTCCCACTTAAACATTTATACCTTATATCATTTAATCCAATTCCAACAATAATCATTCCAAAAATTTAGGGTATAGTTTGGGATATTACAATTCTCCCCCTCTATAATCAAATTTCATCCTCGAAATTACCTGATCTCAAGCCTGAAACAATTGAGGATACTGATCTCGCATCACCTACTCACTCTCCCAAGTTGCCTCTTCCTTCGCATGATTCTTCCAAAGAACCTTTACAAGTGGCACTTTCTTGTTTCTTAACTCTTTCACTTCATATGCCAAAATAGCCATTGGTTCTTCTTCAAAATTTAGATCCGGACTCACCTCAATAGATTCAGCGGATAGAACATGAGATGGGTCTGATCTGTACCTCCTCAGCATAGAAACATGGAAGACATTATGAATTCTATCCAATTAAGGCGGCAAAGCAAGTCGATAAGCAACTGGTCCAACTCTCTCCGATACCTCAAAAGGTCCAATAAAACGAGGACTCAGCTTCCCTTTGCCGCCAAATCTCAAAATCTTCTTCCAAGGAGACACTTTCAGAAATACTTTATCTCCAACATTGAACTCTATATCTCTCCTCTTCAAAACTGAATAGGATTTCTGCTTATCTGAGGCTGCTTTCAACTGATCCCGAATTATTTTCACTTTCTCTTATGTCTCTTTAATCAAATCGGGACCAACCAACTTGCCTTCTCCAACTTCATTCCAACACAAAGGTGTCTTACATCTTCTACCATATAATGCCTCAAATGGTGCCATTCTAATACTGGAGTGATGACTATTGTTGTAAGCAAATTCCATCAATGGCAAAAATCTGTTCCAACTTCCAGAGAAATCAATGACACAGCTTCTCAACATATCCTCTAAAATCTATATCACTCTCTCTGACTGCCCATCTGTCTGCGGATGAAGAGCAGTGCTAAAATGCAATCGAAAACCCAAAGAACCATGCAAACTCTTCCAAAACCTTAAAGTGAACCAGAGATCTCCATCAGACACCAAAGATATTGGGACTCCATGCAATCTCACTATCTCACTAATATACAACTCAGCCAACTTCTCCAGAGAATAGTCTATTCTAACTGGAAGAAAATGAGCTGTCTTCGTAAATTGATCAACAATCACCCATATGGCATCATGCTTCTTCTGAGTTAATGGCAAACCAGTCACAAAATCCATTGTCACACGTTCCCATTTCCATTAAGGGACAAATAAAGGTTGGAGCAACCCTGTTGGAACTTGATGCTCGGCCTTCACTCTTTGACAAGTGAGACATTTGGATACAAATTCTGCTATGTGTCTCTTCATACCTGACCACCAATAAAGCTACTTCAAATCATGATACATCTTAGTACTCCCAGGGTGCATAGCAAAAACCGATTGATGTGCTTCCTCCAAAATAATCTTTCTCAATCTTGCATCCTCAGGAACACACAATCTATCTTTGAACCATAAACTACTATCACCTCTCACATGGAAATCTCGACTCTCTCCTTTTTGGCAATCCAATACAACTTTTTGAATTTTCTCATCAGCCAACTGAGCCTCTTTAATATGATCCAACAACATCGGTCTCAATTGCAACTGAGCTAACAAAGCACCATTATTACATGATTCAAAACTAACATGCAATGCTCTCAACTCAATAAGCAATGAGAGTGAATAAATAGTCAAACCTACCAAAGACTTCCTACTCAAGGCATCTGCAACTACGTTTGCCTTACCTGGATGATAATCAATCAGACAATCGTAGCCTTTAATCAACTCCAACCACCGTCTCTGCCGAAGATTCAGCTCTCTCTGGACACCTAAGTACTTCAAACTCTTATGATCTATATAGATAAAACACTTCTCTACATACAAGTAGTGTCGCCAAATCTTCAAAGAAAAAACTATGGCTGCCAATTCTAAATCATGCATCGGATAATTAAGCTCATGTGGTTTCAACTGTCGAGAAGCATAAGCTATGACTTTACCCTCTTGCATAAAAACACAACCTAAACCAATATGTGAAGCATCATTGTAAATCACATATAGTTTATCTTCCGCAGGTAAGGTAAGAACAGGAGCTTGAGCCAACATCTCCTTCAACTGCTCAAAGCTAGCTTGAGACTGATCTGTCCACACAAATCTAACTCCCTTTCTAAGTAATCTAGTGAGTGGAGTAGCCATCAAAGAAAAACCTTTCATAAACCATCAATAATAGCCTGCCAAACCCAGAAAACTTCTAACTTTAGTCACAGACTTCGGTGGACTCCAATTCAAAATGGCCTCAACTTTACTCGAATCAACTCTTATACCATCTGCTGAAACTACATGGCCGAGAAATGTCACTTGATCAAGCCAAAACTCACACTTAGACAGCTTAGCATACAATTGCTTCTCTCTCAAAGTCTGCAACACAATCCGCAAGTGCTTATCATGATCCTCCTCATTATGCGAATACACCAAAATATCATCAATAAAGACCACTATAAACTGATCCAGATAGGGTCTAAACACCCTGTTCATCAAATCCATAAAAGCTACTGGTGCATTCATCAACACAAAAGGCATCACCAAAAACTCATAATGCCCATACCTTGTGCGGAAAGCTATCTTAGATATATCTTCAGCTCTGACTCTCAACTGATGGTACCCTAATCTCAGATCAATCTTTGAGAAAATTGTTGCTCCCTTCAACTGATTAAAGAGATTATCTATTCTAGGCAAAGGATACTTATTCTTGATAGTCACCTTATTCAACTGCCTATAATCAATGCACAATCTTAAGGTACTATCCTTATTTTTCACAAACAAAATAGGAGCTCCCCACGGAGACACATTAGGGCAAACAAACCCTTTATCCAACAACTCCTGCAACTGCACCTTCAACTCTCTCAACATAGTAGGTGCCATTCGATAGGGAGTAATAGAGATGGGAGTGGTACCAAGTAACAAATCAATACCAAATTCAACATCTCTCTCAGGGGGTAACCCTGGCAATTCCTCAGGAAAAACATCTGGGAATTCTGCAATTGTGGGTATACTATCAAGCTGGGAACCCACTACTGTGGTATCCACCACATGAGCAAGATAAGCATTACACCCTTTTCGAATTAACTTCCTAGCTGAAACAGCTGAAACAGCTGAAACAAACAAGGATGCAATATGTCTCTGCTCACTAGATACCATCACACTTCTAACATCATTGCTTCTCAGGTAACACACTTCTTTTGACAGTCTACCATAGCCCCATGCTTAGACAACCAATCCATACCCAAAATCAGATCATACTCTTTAAAAGGCATTTCAATAAAATCACCAAGAAACTCCTCATCTTGCACCACAACTAAACTATCACGATGCACCTTGCTAACTACCATACTATGCCCTAAAGGATTTGTCACCAAGACATCAAATCCTAGGGACTCAGAATGCAATTCAGTCACAGGCAAGATGAATGCACTTATATATGAATGAGTAGATCCTGGATCAATTAGAGCAAGAACTGAAATTCCAAATAAAGAAAATGTACTCGAAATGACTGCTGAAGCATCCGGTTGCCTTTGCATCACATACACTGGCTGAGATGACCCAGCCTCATCTGGCCTACTGCCTCCAGATGTAGAGCCTCCTCTCTGACTAATCCCGGGTCAACCACCTCTACTAAAACCTCTGCCCTCTCGACCTCCTCTGCTGACACTAGGTCGAGAAGCTGCGATATCAGTCTGTCTATCTTCCAGTAGCTCAGGGCAATCTTTGATAAAATGATTCAGTGAGCCACATCTAAAACATACTCCTGGTCCACCCGTTTTCCAACAAGCACCCCCATGTGCCCTACCACAATAAACACATGTAGGTGGAATAGACCTCTGAATCACAGGAGTCGGAGCACTACCTACAGAAACTGTAGGTCTCAGTCTCGACCTTTGATACTGAACTGACCTACCAGACTGCCTCTAGCTCCTACTGATCCTCGAAACAAAACTTCCTCTACCTCTCTTCATAGATGAAGACCCTGCCTCAAACTAGGGTCTCCTCCTCGGTAGCAATTGTTGCAATATCCTATGCTCTCTCAATACTTCTGGCTGCTGCAACCAACTGAGAAAAATCTTGATATCGAGAACTAGTAACAATACACATAATAGAGGGCCTCAATCCCTCCTCAAATCTCCTGCACCGGTCAATCTCATTAGAAATAATCCCACCGGCATAATGACTCAACCTGATGAACTCTATCTCATACTCTGTCACTATCCGGTTATCTTGTCTCAGATTCAGAAACTCCATCTTCTTAGCATCCTTATACTCCCTTAGAGTATACTTTTGCTCAAACTCCCGCAGAAAATCACTATAAGACAAGGTCGGTGGATCATCCATGGCATGTGGAACAGTCTTCCACCAATCATACTCATCTTTCTACAGAAGGGATCTAGCATAATAAAATTTCTCTTCAGGAGTAGCTTGCAACTGAATAAATATCCTCTACACTCTATCCAATCACTGTTCAGCGACTACAGGATCTGTAGTACCAAAGAAATCCTCAGCCCCAAACTTCCTCAATTTATCATAATGCCTCACCGGTACTTGTGGCTGTGGTTGTGGTGGTGGCTGCTGCACCGAAGCTTGCCTCAACAATTCCACCACATTTCTTAACCAAACTGGTGGAATCTCATCAATAGCTGGTCTCTCTCGCATAGGAGCAGGTGCCTCTCCAGCTCTCTCAACCCTAGCTCCATCTCTGCACTCTTCCGGAGCTACACTCTCAGCACTACCTTCTATGGACTGACATGACTGAGACACCATCACTACCTATCTATGCAAACACAGCAGAATATGCCTCATCAAAGATTAGAAACTGCCAGTGCCAAAGCATGTATCTTATTCAAAAATCATATTTTAAAATCAAAACTTTCTTTTTCTTACAATTCACCTAGGTTGAGAATCTCAAACCTAGACTCTGATACCAAAACAGCTGTAACACCACTATGCCCCATATACGCACGCCGCATACAACCATATCTGTAATATACGTATACCAAAAATAGGAATGGTATGGTCTATTTCAAACCAAACCAATATTTCAACTTAACAATATGAGAAAACATAAAACATTTAAGTTATATTATAAAACATAAGAGTTAAAACATTTGTTTATTGAACGGGAATTTTTGCCCCCACTCCCTTGTGGAATGGTTCATGCGACTTCAACACTGTTAGGCTTAGGGCATTAGAGAACACGGGCCTAAACTTAGAGAAAATGGAGTCGCCACTTGGAAGGGCTAGGAAAATAGAAAGGGGTGGGTGACTCGATTCCTAAGGAATCCCTAACCCCCTATTGGGTTTGGAAAGTTGGGTATGTATGGGGAAGGTGAGAATGACCCAGCACCCCCATGATGCCTGGTTTATTAGAATCGACATCCTTTTAAGGTCTAAATATTATTAAATTCTTAACTTATTTAAATGTCATACATATTACATATATATTAAAGTACATAATATTCATTGTATTAAAATGAAAGAATGTCCAAACAAAATAATAAACGGGCACCCATACAATATGGAAACATGTCCTTACAATGTCCAATATCCAAAATTAAATCAAATAGGACACCCACCTTTTGGTGAAAACATGACCTTTACATTAATCCAAAACTCAAAATAAATTACATTGAACTTAATCAATGAGGTACCCACAAAGTGGAAACATAGCTCTTACATTCTTGAATATTAAAATAGTCAATTCAATATAAATCAATCATTCATAATAAACAATTAATTGAAATCACATGATTAATTATCAACAAGTAATCTAAATAAACCATTTATCCATAATAAAATAAAATAATTAAGATCAACATATAAAGATACACACTAAGATTAAAATATATAAAGTTGAATTAAAATTGTAATAAGATTCCAAATATATAAACTGGGGTTTAAACCTAAAGAATGGAACTTTTGGATTTAGGGTTTAGGGAATTAGGATTTAGAAGCTGAGTTTCTAAATATTGATGTTTTAGGGTTTTGGATTATAATTTTTACAACTTTGGGATTAAGAAATCAAGGTTCAGGAATTTTATAGATTGGGGTTTTGTATTAAGGTTTTAAAATATTAAAACTAGATTAAGACATACAAGCTAGGGTTAAACTTAATAAACTAGGGTTTTGGAAACTATAAAACTAATTAGGTTTTTAGAAAATTTGCTAGAACAATTTTAAAGCACATGATCATGTAAAAAACTAAACATGCCTACTTGATGAAAGATTATATTAATTTGGTTATTGTTATTAAGGCCTATGCAAAAGCACAACTCAAACTAATTGGCTACTAGATCAATCAATCATTAATGTTTAAAGGAAAAGGAAAAGCATAGTCATTGTATATTAAAATAAACAAAATTTTTAAGAAAATAAAACATGCATTCTTTGGATCCTCCAATATCAATATGTTGAATCCAATATGTGCTACTGCTTGATCAACCTCAATCTTGGATGAATTGAAGCAAACCTTAGACAATCTTTATTGCCTCTTTGGTTGCAATCTTTAGCTGTCTTTTATTTTTGTTGCTCTAAACTCTTAATTGCTTGGTTGCTCTATGTTAATAATGTGTTGTTAATGGTTGCTTTATGTTGATCAAGATATTGCTCTTAGCTAATACTTTCTTCCCCCCACTTTTCCTGTTTGATTCTGCCTTTATAGTTAAAGCTAAAACCCTAATGCACTAATCTGACGGTTCAAATGAGTCTGATCTGTATCATGAATCCTAATCTATCCTGAAATCATAAATAAAGTCAAAGTAAATATATTAAGGCTTCAATTCGCCATGGACAATGGTCCATGGCTAGTTAAAGGACCTTTGACCATGGCGAATTGGAGCCCCAATTTGCTATGGACAATGTTCAATGGTGAATTGGAGTCCAACTCGCTATGGATCAAACACTTTTTGACTTTTATGGGTAAATTGGGCTTGGTCGGACCTATTCGGGGTTTCAAAGCTTAACCAAACTTAATTCAATCTTTTAAAATTGATTTCAAGTTGATTTTGTTATTTAAAAATTAAATTGGACTAGATTAGGGTTTTAAAAATTAAACAGACTTATTTTAGGCTTTTTAAAATTTGTGTGAGTGGGAATTTTTGCCCCCACTACCATGTGGAATGGTTCTTGTGACTTCGGCACTATTAGGCTTAGGGGCTTAGAGAAACTGGAGTTGCCACTCGGATGGGCTGGGGAAAAGAAAGGGGGTTGATGACTCGATTCCTAAGGAATCCCCAACCCCCTATTGGGTTCGAAAAGTTGGGTATGCATGTGGAAGGTGAGAATGACCTAGCACCCCCACAGTGACCGATTCATTGGAACCGGCCTCCTTTTTAGGTCTAAATATTATTAAATTCTTAACTTATTATAGTATCATCCATACTACATGCAATAAAAATAAGTAATCACTTTGTTAAAATCACAACAAGTTCAACCAAAATAAATGGGCATCCATATTGGATGGAAACATGCCCTTATAATGTCCAATTCCAAAACTAAAAAAAATAGGACACCCATCATTTAGTGGAAACATATCCTTTACATTAATCCCAAAGTCTTTAAATAAATTAAACTACAGAAAATAAATAAATCAAACAAACAAGGGACCCACAAGTGGAAACATGCCTTTAATAAGTCTATTTAAAATTACATGTAAATCTAAGGAAAAGAATAAAGAAACGAAAAAATAATACAACAGATATGAAAATAATTGAATAATTAAAAAGAAAATAAACAAACACTTCTTAATATTACCCCATTAAGAAAATATAGTGCGTGACGACACAAATCACGCTTAGGACAGTGCTGAAAGGCAAATAGTTTACATGATATGGTTTTGTTGGGAAATTAGAGTTTCTGTGTAAGCTAAGGTTTTATGTTTATAGAAATTAAGGTTTTTCTAACTAGGATTTTAAGATAAAAATTAGGATTTTATGGTTTTGAATACTAGGGTTTAGGTAAATTAGGCTTTTGTATAAGTTGCCTCCAAGATTGGAGCTTTAATGAACTAACAATTTTAATATTATTAATGGCTTGGCTATTGAGTGTCCTAATAAGTTATTGTGTAAAGATAATGGTTGATTTAAAGGATTGGCATAATCATTATAAACTAAATCTAATTGATTGCATGATGCTATTTAAAAATAAATAGCTACTGGATGAATGCAATATCAATGTTAAAAGTTATGATCAAGAGCAGCTACTATTAAATATAGATGAATTAAATAGAAAATGTACCTTCGTGTTAGTTCCACCAAATTGAAGAAATATTGATCCAAGCTACTGTCTAAATCACCTTGGTTTTCGGTTAGAGGTTTAATGATCCTAGATCAACCTTTAGCTACTATCTCTCTCATTGTTCTTTGCTTCTATCTCTCTATCAGTTCGTTAATCAAAGTTCATCCTTTAATTGCTTTTTGATAATTAGGGTTTAATAAAATTATTGTTGTCTCTTTTATTTACTCCAAGTTCATTCGTCAAAATTGTTGTCCCTTGTTGTTTGATACCAGTCTTGCTTGTTCGTTCATCAAGGTTGCTGCCTCATTTCTTTTCTTTACTATCATTTCCTTAATCCCAATTGTTATCCCCCTGTTTAACCTATTAATCCCATATTTATAGAAACAAACTAAGTTGAAACCATCTAAACCGAGCTTCATCTGGATCAATCTTATAAAACCTTATCCATGTAGAATTAGATTAATTCGATATGGACCAGAATTAAGATTCCAGGTTCACTATAGAATGGTCCATATCAAATTGGTCCACTAATTCAATAGGATCCATATCGAATTGGTGCACCAATTCGATATGGACATGTCCCATATCGACTTGGATCAACACCCAACCCATCTAAATTTGAATCAAACAATTTTTAGGGAATTCAAAATTGAACCGGCTTATTTTGGGCCTAATAAAATTTGACCAATCTAATTAGAGGCTTTAAAATAGGTTTAAGCCATTAAGAATGGACAAAATTTAACTAGGCCTTCCTTAATTAGGATCGGACTAGCTTAGGGCCAAAATCAAGGGTTTACAGTTGCCCCCTCCTTGAACAATCTGAGACTTCAGTAGAAGAGAGTGAAAAGCAGCATGATTTTGAGATAATTTTGGATGAGGATAGGTTCTCGACCCGAGGTTGATTGGGTTATGGACCTGGGACTAGATTGGGTTCTGAACCCAAATTGGTTTGGGTTCTTGACCCAAAATTAATTCTGGACTAAAAAAAGATTGGGTTCTGGACCCAAATTGGTTTGGGTTATGGCTCAGAATGAGTTATGGACTCAAAAATGATTTGGGTTATGGACCTAGATTGGTTAGGGTTCTGGACCCGGAATGAGTTTTGGACTAAACAATGATTTGAGTTCTGGACCTATATTGGTTTGGATTCTGGACTCGGAATGAGTTATGGACTCAAAAATGACTTGGGTTCTGGACCTGATGCTGGATTGGTTGATTTGGGTACTTGAACCCGAGACTGGGTTAGATTTGGGTACATAGACCCGAGACTGGATTCTTTGACCCGAGACTAGATTTGATTGACCTTCTGTCAGTTTGAGAATTCTGGCTTTCTTCTAGCCAATTAATTTTACCTTTTCTAGTTGATTGATCTTCTATCAAGGCTTTCTTCTTGCCACTTGCTCCATTCTTCAATGGATCGACTCAGCTCTTCTAGTTGGACTGACCTTCTATCATTTAGAAATTTTGGCTTTCTTCTAGCAGGTTGTTCCACTCTTCATTGTATTGTGGGTCTTCACCCTTCAAATTGGATCTTCATCCTTGGACCTTGGATCTTTATCCTTGGTCATTGGGTATTTACCCTTTAAAATGGATCTTCATCCTTGGACAACGGGTCTTCACCCTTCAAAATGGATCTTCATCCTTTGGACTTCGGGTCTTCAGCCTTCAAAATGGATCTTCATCCTTCAAAATGAATCTTCATCCATGGACATCTATCCTGCATTGTTCTTAGCGCTTCTAGCTGAACTGATCTTTTGTCTTTTGCATCTTCATTCTTTTGAGAGTTCTAATTTTCTTCTTGTTCCATTCTTTTGTTCTTCCTTTTGTAAAAAATTTAGCTAGTCCTCATATATATCCTCTCTTTTCCCACTGCGTGGCAAAATATTGAAAGTGAATTTGCAAATGTTTTGTACAAGCACAAACTAAATATTTGAAAAGAGGAAGTTTTGGCCCCTGTGTAGGATCAAACCTATGATTTCTTTTTCCTATGTAGGATCTAATTGATGTTTTCATATTATTTGGTTCCTTACATAAGCATTCATCTCTATTTTTAAAGTGACTGGATCTTCCTCAAGCAATGGACCTTCCATGCCCCCTGATTCCATATCTACTTCTCATTTGCTTCATAGAGTATCTGTTGTTTACCTTGATAAAGGATAGGAACACAAGATAAAAATGCAATGTGATATGCTTATGTATGCATGATATGCATGGATGATACTTACAGTGGTTCCATCAACTCACAGACCAAGGTGCTCAGCCGAAGTGCTCTCATGAATTTCTTCTAGATTCTCATTTAGATCTTGCATTGGAATGGCAGGAAAAAAATCATATTTATTGCTTTTATTTGCAAGATGTTTAAAACATGAGTTGTAGGGCCTAAGCAGCATAGTCAGAGATACATCCATTTTAAACTATGATTATGCACATCAATTGATAGATTTTTTATAACCTTGCCAATTATCATTTACTTTGCCCAATGTGTCCTTCAAGGTTCGACGGTTCAACATACTTCCCTTAACTTGAAGGCTTTGTATGACAAAAATACATTTTTTTTAAATATTAAAATCATATTGGCTTTGTAATATCCCCAAGTGTGCCTAGAAGTTGTGATAATATTGTTATTAGTGAATTGTATGTGTGATTGATAAGTGGTAATTGTGTATGATTTATTTGGAGGATAATAGAAGTTGAGAAAATAATGTATATGTGTGTAGTTGGAAGGAATGCATTGTGTAGAGAGAAGTGTATATGTAGTGTATATGGTGATATATATAACATATAAGTTGGTCAAAGGGCTTGGTCAAGGGAAGAAGATATTTTATTTGTGATTTGTGAAATTACCTATATGGGTATATATGTGACAAAAGTTTAGTTAAATGGATGAGGGCATTATAGTAATTTTCTTTTGGATGAGTATTTAATGCATGTGGACTTTGTGTTTTCTTCATCATTTCTTCTTCTTCTCCTTGTGTTGGCCGGCTCCTTCATTGGCAAAGAAAAACAAAAGAACAAAGAAAGGTTTTGATGATTTTAAGCTCCAAAGTTGAGAGAGATTTCAAGTAGCTAAGTTGGATTTCAAGGAATTTTATCATCTTGGTAAGTTTTCTCTTGTTTACCTTGATTCTTTTTGAAGTTGTGTTTGGATTGAGTTATGTTTAGTAATAGTATGATTAAGTATGTTTGTAATTTGTTGAGAAGAGTTGAAATAGATTTGAAAAGGAGAAGTAAATTCGTGTTGGTGATGGAAGAGTAAGAGTTGTGTTTAGTGAATATTTTTCTGTTTTACAATTAGTAAAGGCTGTGACTTGTATGATTTTTAATTAATTATAGAAAAATGTTCTTGAAGTGAATTTTTGATATGTTGTGCCTCTATGAGTCTAGAATGACTGAAAAATATGTTGATTCGATTTTGGAATGGTTATGAGTTTAGAAAGATTATTTTTATTAGACCTGTTCCAGCAGGTACCTTAATTGAGACAGTTATATTTCGGGATTTTTAATAAAATGTAGAAAAATCATATCCAATTGAATTTTGGATATGTTGTTTCTTAGTGAGTCTAGTATTTGAGAAAAATAATTTGGAACCACGTTGATTGAATTTGATTTATGGAATTCACAAAGTTCAGAACTGCTGCCAGGATGCAGGGCAATTGGAGCAGTCTGGTTAGGTGAACTATTTGACCAAGATTTTGTGTTCAGTTTGATCTGAAATTTTAAAGGAATGATTTTAAGATACAAAACTAAATTCTGTAAAAATTTTAGAATTTTTAGTCCAGTAGATTATTTTATACAATTTTTCAAAATAAGGATAAAATGGAGTCTAAAACCAGAATGTACTATTCATATGGTCATTTTGCTAATATTCCTTTTGGATTAGGTTGTGAAGAGGTTGAATTGCCCTAATTTGTGAAGTGAAGAACTATTGAGTGGAGAAGAGTTTAGAGTGGTGTGAAATGTTATTAAGGTAAGTACCAATGTTGCATGATTGCATTGTTAATGCATATCACTAATGTATTTTGATGTGTTTATATCATTAATGATATGTATATATATAATTGTGTTATGGGAAAATGAAAGATGTGAATGATTTGATGAATATTAATGTATGAGAATACAATTGATTGAGTATAATTAAATAATATTAGGTAAATTATTACATTGTTAATCTAATGTGACTTGTATAGTGTGAAAGAGAAGAGGATCATTCAACAAGGTATGAGCTATGCAAATTTATTATGATAAACATTTTTATGAAGAATTACTTTAATGTACTTTGTAATGTTATAGCAATGATGCTATATGTATAATGTGAATCATGTGATTGAATAATGATATGTTCATTTGGTTAATGTAATTGATGTTGAGTATTATAATGATGATGCACATGATACTATATGAACAATACTATGATTTGTGTATTATGAATCTTATGAATTGTATTGTGCTATATGAATAAGGTACTTTGTAATGTTATAGCACTGATGTTATATGTATCATATGGATTGAGATATGATATGTTGTGAAGCCATTGTGATTGGCTATGATGATCTAATTGAAAGAAATAAGGCATGTTTGCCTAGATGATAATGAACATTGAGATTGAAATTGATAATGAAACAATAAGTGAAATATGTGTTTAATGTGTTATTCAGTTTTCAGAGTTCTGGGTTTGGAGGCATGCCTATAAAATGAAAAAGGTAACAGTCTTGCCGGGTTGAGGATCTCTTCAAATTGAGTTGAATTGAGGTCCAAGAGACTGGGTCTGTTACACTATGAGAATTGTGAATATGAAATATATGATTGGTAACAGTCTTGCCGGGTTGAGGATCTTCTCATGATGAGTTGATGGTCCAAGAGACTGGGTCTGTTACACTATCCATGGATAGAAATATTGATATATGATGCCTACGGGCTTGATGATTATGATTATAGACCAAAGCAGTAACTCTGAACTCTGAATAACATAGTGGTGTCTGTTGGGCCCGAGTCTGTCTTTGTTGTCAATGTGATATACAAATGTTGAAAGAAATGGATAATGAAATCTTTGGTATATTTCATTGGACATGTGATTGATGATATGTAATATGTGCGTTGAAATATTGATTATGAGCACTAGTGATGAATCATTAATGTTGAATTGTGAATAAAGAAATGTTATGATTGGTATGATGTATAATGTGTGTATTAGCATTGATTGTGAATTCAATTGATGAATTGTGGTTGATGACAATGATTGTCTTAATTGGAAATGTGACTTGTGATTGGTATGATGTATAATGTGTGTATTGAGATGTTGATTGTGAATATTAGTGATGGGTTGGACTTGGTAGAAATGCTATGTTTATATGTGTATAAGATGTGAGATTAGTTGAAAGATATGAAAGGTGCAAATGAATAGGGATAAACTTAATAAGAACTAAAAATATATGGAATTGAGATATCTTTATATGTTAGTGTTTCCATGATATATGTTTGTATTTTATATTTGTACTACTAAGCTTTCGAGCTTAGCGCGGATGTATTATCGCGCAGGTAGCTTGGTGGAAGACATGAAGTCTTTTGGTATGCCACGAGAAGAGTAAGATTTTGTCGAGACCAACTAGAGGGTAATGCATACATGTATCCACTTTAAGTATGTTATATTATATGTATAAATGAAGTTTTGATAAAGACAATAATTTGTAAGTGTTCTTTAAATTGACCTATTATGGTTTGAATTTTGTTACAGGTATTGAAAGGTAAAAAGAAAAGTGGCATCCTTATACTTTAAATACTTACTGTATGTATACTAGGTATATGTATAGTATTTATATGGAGTATTGGGGTGTTACAGGCTTTGTCAAATCAGTGTCATTATACCTCAGGACTCGATTTTCCAAATTAACATATCTATAACATAACAACCCTAGTTACTGTACTAAACTCGGGAATCATTTCTACTTGAGCAAGAACTGTTGCACTTTAGATAGGCACATACATATTACTTGGCCAGATGTCTCATTGAGTTTGAATATTATCTATCTCATATGCATGCTTATTCAAACTATCTCCACTAATAGACTCTACCTACCAAGAGAGATCAACAAGTCATTAATGGGCTTGAAACGGGGTCTATAAGGGACATGGTTTAAGTGAAGGCCAGCCATTTTAAGATTAGAGCTAAAGTGACACTGCTGAAAAGCCTTCACACCAAAATCTTCTGTTGGAGCCATAGGCAGCTGGGAGCAATCTTGCTAGACTCAAATTTCCTTCTATCTCTTTTAAAGAAATATAGAACTAATTAATAAGATCTTCATCTTTTGCTTTTGCTTTTGCACAAACTCAGGACTCGTTTTTTTTCTCTCTTTTTTTTATTATTTTTTTCTTTGCTTTTTTTCTTTTTGGGTCCAACTCTAAGATTGTTCTATCTGCACCATTCTATGATTCTGACTATGGACGAGTGGAGTAGAGTGAGTTTGCTTCAACAAGGATAAATCATTTGTTGCCCTGATATGGTCTTATGGTCTTGAGAACATCAATTGTCGTTATGGTTTTGACTATGTATTTCTGTTTGGATCATCTATGTGTTTATGTTTAGTGTAATTTTATTGGATTTTGATTGATTTTTCTTTTAATTTGTGTTTAAAATTTGTATAAAGTATTTGATTCAGGTTGAAGAACAAAACAATGGAGCTTTAATTCAAATTGATGGATTATTAAGTAGAAAAACATGAGACACGGCCAAGACACATTAAGGTTTAGTCGTGTCCCTCATCCAAGGAAAGAGGCAGGAAATTTTGGCAGGGACAGACACACCAAAGAGACATGGCCAAGCCACTGGCCGTGTCATATGATACGGCCAAGCCCTTGGCCGTGTCTCACCAATTGAACAAAGCAAAGAAGAGTCAATAAGGAAATGCAGAAATGGACACACCCAAGAGACACGGCCAAGGCCTTGGCCGTGTCCCATCTAAAGATCAAAGCAAAGTTTTTAAAACAGTGGAGAACACACTCAGGGGACACAACCAAGCCACTAGCTATGTCACATGACACGGCCAAGGCCTTGGCCATGTCCCACTTGGAAATTGAAGATGGTATTGAGGCAGCCATGGACACGGTCACATGGCTTGGCCGTGTCTTGTGACGATTCTTTCAATCATTTTACATAAAATTGGAGACAAAATGGGGGACACCAAGTCATATCTTTTAAAAAAGAAATATTAAAAGAAGAAAAAAGTTGCCTAATTTAAGGAAAAAATTATAAAACAAAGAAAAAGGTGGGAGACAAAGGGGAGTGTGTGAGTTGGCAAGACATGTGTCTTGAGAAATTAAAAATAATGGGAGAGGGGATACATATACACATTTTGGAGGAAGAGAAGGGAGTTCTCTCTTGGTTCATCATCTTGTTCTTAGTCTTGAGAGAGACCAAGAACATCACCTTCATCTTCATCTTTCGTTTCTTCCATAAATAAGATCTTTGACATTTTTGGGGGTAAAATTGGGTGAGCAATCTCTTGTGAAGTTTAGGGTTTGAAGAAAGCTTGATTGAGGAGTTGGGGGCTTGGGAGAGTGACCATTCCATCTTTCAAGAGAAGAGCCATTGATTGAAGAAGGCTTGTTAGTTCTTTATCATATTCAAAGTGGAGCTAGGAGGAAGACTAGAAGTCCAACTCTTAGCATCTTCAGTGTTCTCTCTTTTGATTCAATTCTAGATTGTTATTGTTTGTTAAGAACATTAATATTTCAATGGAAAATTGTGATTTGATTTATATTGAGATAAATATTTGTTTTAAATTGATGATGATGAGCTAAATCACTCATGCATAGGGTTTGTAGTAGATTGGATTGAATAAATTGATTTGATATTTCAATTAATATACCTTGTTGTTGGTTGATTATGTTGGATTGAATGTTAGGTTGATAGATTAGCTACCTATTGATCTCTAGATATTGAATGAAGGACCGAGAGGTGAAATTTAATATTGAAATTATGCAATCAACTACCCTAAGAATGAATTAGAAATATAAATTCTAGGGTTTATTAATTTGTAATTTAAAATAATTGGTTGTTGTTGATTCATGAATGTAAAAACTAATGAATTGGTAATTACTAATTAAACTCAAGGAACAAATTAAAATACAAGGTCATGTTAATGGATAATTTAAGAATTAAGCTTTGATTAAATTGATCTACAACCCTAGGTACCATTCCTAGAATTGTATTAATCTTGCACAACCATTAAGCATGTTACTTTTAGATTTAAATTGTTCTTTCACCATTCCAACACATCACACTCTTATTTCTTTTAAATTTCTTGCTAATCAAACTATTACAAAATAATTCCTTCCTTGTGAGATGACCTTGGGGCAATCACCGTTGCTACAATTACCTCGTATACTTACGAGTATCTCTTGTAGTAGTAAGAAATCGAGTGCAACAATTTCTTTCTTTGATCTTCTTGCCTCTTCACCTTAGTGATCATTAGATTTGTCATAGAAGTTATAATAGCTCAGGGTAGGTTATTGGGTTTACTATTCAATGAATAGTAAGCTAAAATTTATGAAGGCTAAAAGGGACAACTAGGGATTGATATTTAATTGGGTGGATACTAGTTATTGGCTTACCAAGAAATGCCTAGATCATCTCTCCCATAAAAAAGTAGAGTTAAATTTTGCCTCAAAAGTTAAGCATGTTCTAAGATTGAGTAGGACCTAGACAAAGGTCATTATGTAGGAGCCTTCTCAAAGTAAGCATACACAACTCAATGCTATAGAATAATTCCCTAACTTAGTAAAGTCATTCAAATCATGATGCATAGATATGCTAATTTATAAATATCAATCCCTAGTTGTCCCTTTGAGCCTAGAGTCATCACCCTGATGGGCTGGTAAAAAAAAGGAGTTGATGACTCGATTTCTAAGGAATCCCCAACCCCCTGGTGGGTTCAAAAAGTTGGGTACTCGTGGGGAAGGTGAGAATGACCCAACATCCCCATAGCGCTCGATTCATTGGAACTGGCCTCTTTTTCAGGTAAAAATATTATTAAATTCTTAACTTATTATAGTATCATCCATACTACATGCAATAAAAATTAGTAATCACTTTATTAAAATCACAACAAGTTCAAATAAAATAAATGGGCATCCATACCGGATGGAAACATGCCCTTACAATGTCCAATATTCAAAACTAAATAAAATAGAACACCTACCATTTGGTGGAAACGTATCCTTTACATTAATCCCAAAGTCTTTAAATAAATTAAACTACAGAAAATAAATAAATCAAACAAATAAGGCACTCACGAGTGGAAACATGCCTTTATTAACTCTATGTAAAAATACATATAAATCTAAGGAAAAGAATAAAGCAAAGGAAAAATAATACAACATATATGAAAATAATTGAATAAATAAAAAGAAAATAAAAAAACACATCTTAATATTACACCATTAAGGAAATATAGTGCGTGAAGACACGAGTCCCAGTTACGACAGTCCCGAAAGGTAAACAGTTTACATGATATAGTTTTGTTGGAGAATTAAGGTTTCTATGTAAGCTAGGGTTTTATGTTTATAGAAATTAAGATTTTTCTAAACAAGCATTTTAAGATAAAAATTAGGTTTTTATGGTTTTGAAAACTAGGGTTTAGGTAGATTAGGGTTTTGTATAAGTTGCCACCAAGATTGAGGCTTTAATATTATTAATGGCTTGGCTATTGAGTGTCCTAACGAGTTATTCTGCACAGACAATGGTTGATTTAAAGGATTAGCATAATCATTATAAACTAAATCTAACTTATTTCATGATGGTATTTGAAAATAAATAGCTACTGGATGAATGAAATATCAATGTTAAAAGTTATGATCAAAAGAAGCTACTATTAAATTTAGATGAATTAAATAGAAAACGTACCTTCGTGCTGGTTCCACCAAATTGAAGAAATATTGATCCAAGCTACTGTCTGAATCACCTTGGTTTTTGGTTGGAGGTTCAATGATCTGTAGATCAACCTTTGGCTATTGTCTCTCTCTTTGTTCTTTGCTTCTGTCTATTTGCCAGTTCATTAATCAAAGTTTGTCCTTCAATTGCTTTTTGATAATTAGGGTTTAACAAAACTACTCCTGTCTTTTTTCTTTACCCCCAGTTCATTCATAAAAATTGTAATCCTTTGTTATTTGATACCAGTCATGCTTATTCGTTCATCAAGGTTATTGCCTCATTTCTTTTCTTTACTTCCAGTTCCTTAATCCCAGTTGTTGTGCCCCTATTTAACCTATTAATCCCATATTTATAGAAACAAACTAGGTTAAAACCATTTAAACCGAGCTTCATCTGGATCAATCTCATAAAATTGTATCCATGTCGAATTAGATTAATTCAATATGGACAAGAATTTAGAGTCTAGATTCAATATAGAGTGGTCCATATCAAACGGGTAGCCAACCAATTCGATATGGACCCAAATCCATATCGAATTGGTGGACCAATTTGATATGGAATGGTCCATATCTAATTGGTGGCTATATCGAATTGCGTGGCCACCAATTCGATATGGACTCCTTTCTATATCGATTTGGTGCTACCAATTCGATATGGACATGTCCCATATCGACTTGGATCAACACCCAACCCTTCTAAATTTGAATCAAACCATTTTTATTGCATTCAAAATTGAACCGGCTTATTTTGGGCCTAATAAAATTGAACCAATCTAATTAGAGGCTTTAAAACAGGTTTAAGACTTTAAGAATGGATCGAACTTAACTAGGCCTTCCATAATTAGGATCAGACTAGCTTAGGGCCAAAATCTAGGGTCTACATCTAGATCGACCTAATCCAAAGCTGTAAATTAGATTTAAGCTTTTAAAATCGAACCAAATTCAACTGGCCTTCTTTTAATTAGGATCGGACTAATTTATGCTAAAATTAAGGGTCTACAGATGTATTGTTTTATCTTATTTTATGAATGAATCCATTTTATTAATTAATGGATGTTGTATGGATGATATTTTTATAAGTTAAGATTTGAATAATATTTAGACCTGAAAAGGAGGTCGGTTCTAATAAACCGGGATTTATGAGGGTGTTGGGCCATTTCTCACCTTCCCCATACGTACTCAACTTTTCAAACCCAATAAGAGGTTGCAGATGCCTTAGAAATCAAGTCATCCTCCCCTTTCTATTTTCCCGGCCCATCCAGGTGGCGACTCCATTTTCTCCAGGTTTAGGCCCATGTTCTCTACGACCCTGAGCCTAACAGTCCTGAAGTAGTAAGAACCATTCCATATGGGAGTGGGGGCGAAAATCCCCGTTCATAGTGGGCTAATGAAAGGATCACCTGCATGGTTATATCTTGAATAAGTTTCCAACCAAATATGTTGAAACAGATATCTCCCATATCTTTGGCTACCATGCTTGGGCCTCCACTACTCATGTTTCCAACATTCTAGAAATGAAAGCCACAAATGTGAAGACTTCTATTGTTCTAATTCAAGACCTAAAAAGTATCGGGAAAGAACCAATTAGATTGCTTTGGCTTACCATATTGGTATGTGAATCAATGGAATCACTGTAGGTATAATCCATGCATATCATGCATACATGAGCACACTGCATTTTGTTGTATTGTGTAACCTATTCTTTGTCAAAGTGAACAGCAAACACCATGTGAAGTAAATAATCAAAAGCAGATATGGAATCAGGGGGCATGAAAGGGCCATTGTAAAAGAAAGAAGAGATGCATGCTTGTGCAAGGAATTAGACAAAACAAAAACATCAATCAGAACCTACATGGGAACAAAATCATTGGTTTGAGCCTACACAGGAGGCAAAACTTCCTCTTTTCAATTGGTTTGAGTTTATGCATGTACAAAACATTTTCAGACTCACTTTTAATAATTTTTCATGTAGGGGGCAAAGAGAGGACATGGGGACTAGCTAAAAAATAGCTAAATTTTTTGCAAAAGGAAATAGAACAAGAAGAAAATTAGAACTCTAAAAAAAATGAAGATACAAAAGGTAAAAGATTAGAACAAAGGCCCAAGATAAAGATAAAATCAATCCAGCTAGAAGAGCTGAAGTTGAGGTAAGACAAAGGCCATCCCCAAGAATAGAGAATCAAGATGAAGATTCATTTCTGTCAAGGTAGACATTTTCAAGTGAATTTGTTGAAGCATCCATTGCCTAGCCTATATTGAATTTGTTGATGTTTCCTAGCGACACAAACTCTAGCCTATATTGGATTTGTTAAAGTATCCTGACAGCATAGCATTCCTTGATATGTTGAAATATCCAAGTTTATTTCTAGTAAGATATTAGAGTCATTCATTATCCTACCAAGATATTAGAGCCGCTTGGTGGTTGTCATCAGGATATTAAATTCGCTCGATGATCATTTTGATTTACCAAGATATTAGAGTCACTTGGTGGATTTCATCTGGACATTAGAATCGCTCAATGGCTATTTTCTCTCACCAAGATATTAGAATTGCTTGGTGATTTTATTGATATATTACATTCACTCGATCGACCTATTGGGATATTAAAGTTGCCCAATGACCTATTGAGATATGAGAGTCACTGAATAGTTTTGTTACATGGTCATCAGGATATTAGAGTAGCTTGATGAACCCATTGGGATATTAGAGTTGCCCATTGACCCGCTAAGATACTAGAGACACTCAATGGTTTTGTCACTTCATCATTTTATTAGGATATTAGAGTCACCTAATGAACCTATTAGGATATTAGAGTTGCCCAAATCCAGTCTCGGGTCTAAAACCCAACCAATCCAGTCTTGGGTCAAGAACCCAACTAAATCCAGTCTTAGGTCCAAAACCTAACCAATCGAGTCTTGAGTCCAAAATGTAAATCTAACATCAGGTCCAGAACCCAAACCAATTCAAGTTCATCAAAACTAAGATATGAGAGTCGCTTGGTGGTTTTCATTGGTCAGATGTCGATACTCAAGGGTTCTGCACCATAAGGTATGCATCCTTTAGATTTCTATTAATTTGTCTCTTTGTTTTATTTTTTTGATGCTTGGTATAAATTTTAGAAGTTATATCATTACTTTTCACTTTCTTCTACTAAATTCTTAGATCATTCAAGTAGGGGGCAAAACTGTAAACCCTTAATTTTGAGTCAGCATGAATTTTGTTCTAATTAAAAATATTGAATCAAGTTTGGTTTCAATCTTAAAGCCCTAAGTTAAATTTAATTCAATTTTGGAGGCCCAAATCAAGTCCAGACCCAATTAAAAAGCCAAAACCAATTCTGGTTTGATTCAAGAGCTAAATTGACCCGGAATGAAAGATGATTGGCCATTTTTTATCTCTATTTGGTTATGAGCATGGCTCAAAATGAATTTATTCAAGTTAAATTTGATATGAGCCACCTCATATAGAATTTAACTTGATTAAATTTGTTATAAGGCTTGGCCATATAGAATTGGACATCCAATGTCCAATTCGATATGGCCCCTTAAATTTGGCTTGTTTTGGTATCCTAAATGGTTTTGGTATCGAATTAGGTCAGTTCTAATTTGAGCTTTTCCATATCAAATTAGGCTTACTAATTCAATATGGACTTTATTCCAGGTCAGATTAAACTTGTTTTAATCTGATATGGTCATGGTTTCCCTCAAATTCAAAATATTTTAATTCAATATGCTGCATAAGGGAGTTGTGCTCAGATAGGAAGCTAAGACTCAGTTACAAGAGTTTAAACTAACTATTTACTATAAGTACAAGATGATAAGAATAGGCAGAGGGTAACAACATCTTAATTAACATAGAGTAATGAAGTAATTAAAAGAGATTGTCAAACAGAAAAATAAGCCATCAAGCACAGAGAAGATTATAAACCAGAAGGCAGTAGCATATTGTCTTCACTTTATTCAAACTAGATTTTACAACCGATATAAATATAAAGCTTATATCAATGTGAAATATCGGGGGAACCAACAAATGGGAGGTTTGCAGTCCTTTATTTGATCCATTTTAGATTCACAGTAACTACATTATAATTTTTTTTATTGAATGCTTTTGTTGTTAATTATTGTATTTTCATAAAACATTCAGTAGCTTTGTTCTTGAGTCCAATAATTAATTTATGTCCAATAAACTTCTTTATCCATGGAAGTTTGCTCAACCCTAATTTAAATATCATAGTAGCTTCTTAATCTCACAATAATAGTAATAAGCGATCACATAAAATATTAATTTGAATTAAATGCTCAGTGGCTCAAAGCTTATAAATATAGTTACAATAGCTTTATTTTCTAAATGTAATTACAGTAGCTTTGTGTCCCTAAAACCAAAATAGTAGCCTCATTTTCCTAAATCCCTAAATATATTTTTATAAAATCTTAAAACCCTAATCTATTATTTTCCAAACCGTAAAATCCATAAACCCTTATTTTGTAAAAAACCTAATTGTATTTTCCTAAACCCTAATTCATAAAACCCTAGTTTGTACATCTATTGTTTACCATGATATTTAAATGTAGACTTGATTATTAATGCATGTTGATTTATTGCATGTCTTGATGGATGATTTATTTTACTTGATTTATGATGGATGGTTTACTTTTATGATGAATAGTTAAATGTCTTGTATTGGTTTATTTTAGCTTCAGTGATGTAAGAGGCATGTTTTCATTTTATGGATACCTCATTAGTTAAGTTTAATGTAATTTTACATACTTTAAGTTTTGGATTAATGTAAAGGGCATGTTTCCACCAAATGGTGGGTGTTCTATTTTATTTAGTTTTGGGACATTAGACAATTATTGTAAAGGCATGTTTTCATCCTTGGATGGGTGCCTATTTTGATTGCTTTATTTTAATAAAGGTGATGTATGATTATTTATTTTGATAATTGCATGTAGTATGGATAATTTTATAATATTTAAGAATTTAATAATATTTACAACTGAAAAGGAGGCCGGTTCTAATGAACCGGGCACTGTGGGGGAGCTGGGTTATTCTCACCTTCCTCACGCATACCCAACTTTCCAAACCCATTAGGGGCTAGGGATTCCTTAAGAATGGAATCATCCACCCTTTTCTTTTCCCAGCCCATCCAGGTGGCGACTCCATTTTCTTTGGGGTTGGGCTCATGTTCTCTAAGGCCATAAGCCTAACAACACCAAAGTCACAAGAATCATTCCACATAGGAGGGGGGCAAAAATCCCTGCCCACACAACCCCATGCATGTGGCATCCAATAACCACACCTGTGGGATCTGAAACGAAGCTGTAAAACACCTTTGAACACCACCACAGTTGTGGCACTCAAGGGCCACGCCATGGCATACAAAATGCTATTGCCTCTATCCATAACTAACCCAAAACAATTTTATATCTAATCCCACAACATACAATGTACTTATGTTTCTCCCAAAAATCTCAAGCAAATAGAGTCGATTTGAGTCCTATGGCACACCCACGGCATTCTAGAATCACTCTTTCACACCATTTTTATCAACATAACATGCACATATCAACTTAGTATGATGCAAAACCAAAGACAAGAGCATTATCTAAGCATATACTTACCTTTTTGAAGCTCAAATTAGAGAAACAACTCGTTTGCACAATAATTTCTCCCTATCTTTTGCTTCCCTCTATTGGTTCCTTCACTCAATTCAATCAACCCTTAATCAGTTTATAATTTCAAAGATGATATTAATAACTCATATAAGCATCTATAAACCCCTTTTAACTTTCTTTAACTCAGGATTAGCTAAATCCCCTTACAAATTCCTAATATTCAATTACTAGCTCTAACTATAGCCAACATCATTCCAAATCATTATCAAGTCTAGAATCACCATTACTACATCAATTTTATATTATAACTTTCTATATTTTCATTAAATCCCAATTCTCATATCAATCCTACTAAAATGAATCATCAAAAGTTAATAAACTTACTTGTTACTTGAATTAAAACTCAAGCTTCCTTCAATCCTTGTGTAAAACTAAATAAATTTTCTTGTTAATTTAAAGGATCGAAATCTCCCTCTCTAAAGCACAATGAAAAAAAGGCCAAGGTAAGAAGAAAGGAGAAAGAAGGAGAAGAAATGAAAATTATGAAAATTTTTGGCTTTTCCATATTTTTTTACTAACTAAATATATACTATTTAATTAAGATTTTATTTAAAATAATATTATTTTATATTTTAACTTTTTTTTTACTTTTTCACTATCTTACTATTTATATTTAATCTTTTATATATGATATATATTTTATTTATATTTCCATCTCTTCTATCAAAACTATCATCAATCTCTCACCATAAATGTATAATAGATTCAATAAAAATCAGGGCATTACAATTCTCTCCCCTTTAAATAATTTCATCCCCGAAATTGCCTGTAATTAGTTATGAAAAAATTATGTGTATTGACTCTGCATCACTTGTTCACTCTCCCAAGTAGCTTCTTCCATTGAGTGATTCCTCGACAAAACCTTCATTATGGATGCTTGCTTATTTCTTAGCTCCTTCATGTCTCGTACCAAGATTGTTACAAGTTCTTCTTCATAACTTAGATCTTGATTTACTTTAATAGATTCAATACATGAGATAGATCTGAACTATATCTTCATAGAATAGAAACATAAAATACATTGTGAATTCTATCCAACTCCGGTGGCAATGCTAATTTGTAAGGAACTAGTCCAACTCTTTCTAACACTTCATATGGGCTAATAAAATGTGGACTTAGTTTTCATTTTCTTAGAAATCTCAACACCTTCTTCCATGGAGATAAATTTAAAAATACTTTGTCACCTACCTTAAATTCTATTTTTTCTCTTTAAATTAGAGTAAGATTTTTTGTTGGTCTAACAATGCTTCACCATAGGCCTAGCTTGGGGTGAATTGGCTTTCAATTTGTCGCAGGCCTTGCCTGCCAATTTGCCACAGGCAATTAGAAAAGTCAATTCATCGCATGCCATTTTAGGTGAATTGACCTTGCCAATTTGCTGCAGGCACTGGCCTAAGGCAAATTGGCCTAGCCAATTCGCGCAGCAGGCCTGCCTGGCCACTAACCTTTTTTCACTTGTTAATCTCGGATTTCATGATAGTTTAGGGGCTATTCTTCATTTATTTTCCCTATAAATAAGAGAGTTTAACACAAAGAAAAGAGGAGAGAAAAAGGGGCAGCAACATTGAATTAAAAGCAAACAATAACAAACTAAAGAGAGCAACAGAGAGGCAGTGAAAGATTGTCTCAAATTTGCTTTAACTCGTCCAAGATCAAGCAGTAAGGAATTGATATCGGAGGAACCACTGAATGTAGGTTTTGCCTTCTTAAAAACACTATTTATTTTAAACATACACTTACTTTTTTCTTTCTTTAAACATTAAAGATTATAGGTAATTAAAATTAATAGATATTTATTCTATAAGAGCTTAATAAATTGTATGTTTCATCCAGTAGTTCATTTGACCATCCAATAATTATTTTATGTTCAATGAATTATTTTAGCACCACAGTAGTCTGTTTAATCAAATTAACATTAAAAATAATATATCATAATAACTATGATTTCCAATAACTTTCCCAAACCCTAATTAGTTTTACAATTTTCAAAACCCTAATCTATTTCCCAAAAACATAATTTGTTTTCCTAAATTTCCAAAACCCTAAATAGTTTTCCAAATTCTAAAAACCCTAAACTTTTTTCCCAAATTTTATAAATCCTAATTCTCTTTCAAAACCCTAATCTTGTTTTCAAAACCCTAATCTATTTTTCATCCCTAAAACACAAAGCCTTAATTTTCATCATAAAAATCCTAATTTAATCATAAAAGTTCTAAAACCATAATTTGAGATATAAACCCTAAAAGTTATATATTTGTTTCTTTATTTAAGTTTAAACTTAGATGTGATTATTTTATGTCTTGAATGGATGATTCATTAATGCTTTATTTTTATGAATGAATTTTTTTAAAATTTATGGTGAATGATTGAATGATTTATTTGATTTGTTATTTTAATGTTGATTATTTTAGTTTCCAATGATGTAAGAGGTATCGTTACACTTTGTGGGTACCTCATTAGTTAGGTTCAATGTAATTTAATTTATTTTTGATTTTGGGATTAATGTAAAGGGCGTGTTTCCACTAAATGGTGGGTGTCTTATTTTATTTAGTTTTTGGATATTAAACAATTAATGTCAAGGCATGTTTCCATCTTAGATGGGTGCCTATTTTGATTGTCTATTTTAAATAAAGGTAATGGATGTTTATTTCTTTTAATTTGCATGTAATATGGATGATGCTACAAAACGTTAAGAATTTAACAATACTTAGACCTGAAAAGGAGGCCGATTCCAATTAGCCGGGAGCTATGGGGGTGCTGGGTCATTCTCACCTTCCCCACACGTACCCAACTTTTTGAATCCAATATGGGGTTGGGGATTCCTTAGGAACCAAGTCATCCACCCCTTTCTTTTTCCTAGCCCTTTCAGGTGGCGATTCAATTTTTCCTAGGTTTAGGCCCGTGTTCTCTAAGGCCTTGATCCTAACAATGCCGATGTCGCAAGAACCATTACATATGGAGGTGGGGGGTGAAAGCCCCCACTCCTAGTGGCGACTCCACTGGGGATAAGAGAAGTTGATTCCATTGGTCTTTATATTATTTTATTCTTTCTTATTATAATATTATCCATTGCATCATTTAGATTGCATTGTGTGCATGAGTTAGGATGCCCGTGTTACCTGTGTTATGTAAGGGATACCATACTTTCACTCAAGATATAGACATCAAGCATGGTATAACAACTCATAGCCTTGTACCTTTTGGTATATACATGCTATGGGAGCCTAAACCTTTCAACCAAAATGGCTAAAACTCATGTAATTGACCTAGTAACTTTTCTCAGATTTTTACCCAAATGCTTGTTGTTTGACTATGATTGATATATCTTGGTTTAAACCATGACCTATTTGGTTTTTTATTTTCCTAATATGACCTAATTTTATTGTAAACTCAAAATAATTTTTCCTTTTAAAACCAAAAGACCAAAACTATTTTCAAAATTTTCAAAATAGTCTTTGAACATAAAACTTTTCTAAAATGGGTCAAAAACTCTTTCTTACCTCATGGCCAAAACTACAAAGCCCAAAATTCATTTTTAAACAAAACTTTTAGAATGGGCTTAGAAGCAAAATTATTTTTTTACTTCATTAAAACCTTTTGAATGAGCTTAAAAAATATTTAGGTCAATTATCGAATAATAAAAATTAATTGTAGGCCCAATTTATACCAATAATTATTAATCATAGGCTTATTTTTGGCAAGAATCATTAGTTGTTTTTTCAATTGGGAAATATATTTATGATAAACCTATTAATTTTATTTTAATCCAATATATCATAAAAGCTACTTTTAGTTGATTCAATGGATTAAAGCCTAATTAATGGGAATTATTATGGACTGACTTCTAAGTTTGAAAATATAACTATTGGTTAAAATCGTCTGAGAGAATTTTTGCTAAAATGAGATATCCCATGTTGGTATTTTGTTGACCATATACCTAGGAAAAGAGACTCACCATTTGTGTGTGGAAGTTATAAGGTTGGAAGGAATGTCCTAATTATCTTTGATTGTTTGATTACTTGTGCATACATGCATACTCGCACTGCAATACATTTCATTGTTCCTTTCTGGCTCACAAACCTGGAGTACAATAGTTTGAACCCAAACCTACACTAGTGATGTAGACTCCAGTAGCAACTCAATTAGCTTCTCACCAAGAGCAATGGAGCCCGAACAGATTCAAAGGATGGTGGACAACACTCTCAATGCCAAGATGGAAGAATTGAAGGAGGCCCTAGCTGAGACTATGAAGAGCAAACTAGCTGCACTTTTGGGGAACACTACTAAGGCCTCTGCCAGTACTAAGAAACTAAAGGACAAAGGAAAGGCTAAGGTTGGCGAAATAGCCTTCAATGATGACAAGGTAGTTGTTGATGATGATGATGATGACTGGACTCAATACTTCCAAGATCCTCAAGATAAGAAGAAAAAGACAAAGGTTGTGGAAAGATCACCCATGGAAAAGACTAAAACTTAAGCTGTTGAGAAACTAATTGACCATTTGGAAAGGAAGTTTGAAAAGAAGCTAAAAACTAAAGAAATGTCGGAGGTCGACAAGTGGTTTGAACAAGATGAAGAGGTCCCATACAAATTTAAGATGCCTTTCTTTGCCAAGTTTGATGGAATTGGGAATCCTCATCTCCATGTGAAGTAATACATTACTGCTATGCAGTCTGTCCGAGCTACTAAGACTCAAACTCTAAGGTGCTTTATGCTTTCATTGGACCCTTTTATCCAGAATTGGTTCAACACCTTAGAGGATGGTATACAAAAGAGCTGGGATTTACTATACAAAGCCTTCATCCAACAGTATGGGTATAATGCTGAGTTGGAGGTTACTTTGATGGAATTTGAGCCCATTAGGCAAAGAACAAATGAGAACTTTATTGATTTCGTGAAAAGGTGGAGAAACAAAGCTACATTGCTCAAGAAAAGACTCGATGAATCGGACCAGATTGGGATGATTGTGAGAGAGATGCTACCTAATCTCCGTGAAAGGATGTCCCATACTCTTATTAGAGATTTTAAAAATCTCCTTCAAGCTGGCTTGCAAATAGAAGAATGGGAAAGAGAGAAGAACTATTTTTCTGCAAGAAGAAATGAGAAAGGGAACTACCAGTCTGGCAATCAGAGCACATAAAAAGCAGTCGATGTTAACACAACTGGTCAAGGAAGAAGGAGTCAAATTTTAGAATTGTAGAAGCCACTTTCTTGGGTTCTCAATAAGCTACAAAAGAAGGAATTATTACAACCCTTGACTCTTCGCCCTTTGCCAAATCCTCTTCCACCTAACTTTGATGCTAAAGCATTCTACCAATTCCATCAAATGCAAGGGCATGAGACTGACAAATGTTTGAGGTTGAGGTATGAGATCCAAAATTTGATTGATAGTGGGAAGCTGCCCAAACCCAACAAACCTAGTACCAAGGACTATCCATTGCCGAGGTTCAACAGAGTACCACTACCGGCAACTTTCATGATTGAAGGAGGTTTGCATGAATGTTTTGTCATGTCTTCTTTCCAAGATGTTGATGGAGAGACAACTAAAATAGAAATGGTGCTAAACAAAATGGAGCAAGTCAAAGTTGAAAAGGATACAACCATTTGTGTTGTGAGCTACTTTTGGGATTCAATCGATAGTGATGATGATTCTGAGTCAAAGAAGGAGGAGTGGACCTGGTCTGAGCCAGAAGAGGATGAAGTAATGATCCCATGTTCTGGTAAACCTTTTGCAAGGCCACCACCAAAGGAAGCAGAAATTGACAAGGGGAAGGATGCTGAGAAAGAAGCAAAGGAAAATGAAGATGACATAGTCCTTAAGCAATTAAAAAGGAACCAAGCAAGTGTTAGCATCTGGGATCTATTGGCTACATCTAAGAAACATCATGAAACTATGGCTAAGGCTTTAGCAAGCATGCCAATTTTCACTTCTATAACACCAGATGAGCTGGTTAGTTTCATGAAAACTGAAGGAGTAGTGAAGTGTAAAGATGTCGAGAAGAAGGGCAAAGTTGTTATTGGAATGGTATCATTTTCAGATGCAGATTTTGTAATATCCCAAACTATGCCCTAAAATTTTTGGAATGATTATTGTTGAAATTGGATTAAATGATATAAAGTATATATTTATGTTTAAGTGGTAAGAGAGGAAAAGAGAAGTGTGTATATGTTGTATATATAGAGATATATACAACATATACAAGTCAACTAATTAGTTGGTCAAAAGATATATTTAATTATATTTGGATTAATTGAAAATGGAAATAAAATTAAGTGTATGATGATATTTATGATTATTATAATATATAATTGCTTGGTTGTTATTGAAAGAGAGGTTGTGTGGTTTAAGAAGTTTGACTTTGCTCTTCGAATCATCTTCTTCTTCTTCTTTCTTCTCTTTGGCTGGCTATCTCCATAGTAAGAGGGAAAGAGAGATTTTGTTCTTCCTAACTCAAGATTGAAGGGTGTTTCAAGAGATCAAGTTGGAGTTTAAAGGGTTTTCATCACTTTTGGTAAGTTTCCAACTTGTTTCTTTGGTTTTCTTTTGAGTTTGTGAATTGAGGCTGTTGATTGGTTGTTGATGATATGTGTATGGTTATTTTGATGTGTTTGAGATTGTGTTGTCTATTTGGCTTTGATTTTGGGGTTGGATTAAAGAGAAAGAGTTAGGTTTGGTGAAAGAGCAAGAGTTGTGATTTGTGTATGGGTTGAGTTATGATTGTGATGATGATTTGTGTTTGATGCTTGTTTTGAGTTGTTTTGGTGTTTATGCAAGTTTAGTATGGTTTATTGATTGTTTTGGGTAAGATTGTTTGGAGTGAAAAAGGGTAAAGTATGATGTTTGTTGGATGTATTGTTGTTGGTGTCAGAATTAGGATTTTTGGCTTTACACGCCCATGAGCATGGCCAAGTCTTTGGGCATGTCAATGGTTCTATTTTCTGGATGGGTGACATGACCAGTGACACGCCCATATCACTGAGCATGTCACAGCTTCTGTGTTGGAGTAGTATTGACACGTCCAGTGACATGCCCATGTCACTAAGCGTGTCATGGCTCCTGTGATGTTGGTGGATTGACACGTCCATTGACATGCCCATGTCACTGAGAGTGTCATAGCCACTGTGTTGGGGGAAGATTGACACAGCCAGTGACACGCCCATGTCACTGAATCTGTCAAAGCTTCTGTGTTGTGAGTTTAGGGCATGATCAGGGACACGCCCGTGTTGTTGAGCGTGTCATGTGTATAGTTTGCCCTATTTAGCTCTTATCCTTATTATCTCATGTGTATCTCTAAGTGAGTGTGTATCATCCCTTTTAGATTACGTTTTGAAGAGATTGAGTTTCCCTAATGCAAGTGTTGAAGGATTCTTGGAAGAGGAAGTGGTTAGATTGGTGTGAGTTTGTAATATCCCAAAGTATGCCCTAGAAGTTTTGATATTATTGTTGTAATTGTATTGATTGTATATGTTAAATTTTAAAGAGAAGAGAAATTTAAAGGGAAGTGTATATTTTGTGTATATGCAAATATATACAACATATATACAAGTCAATTGTGATGGTCAAAAGAAGAAGATATTTAGTTAATTTAATTAATTAAGTTAATTAGTGGAAAATGGGAAATTAATGTAACACCCCCATATCCAATGCACACACACTACAACCACAACAATGTAGCATAAGTGCACCAAACATAGGGATGCTACGGTTTTCTTAACATTCAAACCCTTTAAACTTGATACAATACCCTTATCATTATACATTATAGAAAAGTAGATCATTTACTTATAAAACAAAACATATTAGTTACATATATATATACATTTATATATTACACAGCGGAAGTTATAAAATATGTACATATTTACATATTAAACATTTCTTTACAAAATATAAAGAAGTATACATGATTGGCAAGTTTGCTCTGATCTTTAAGCTCCCAAAATGGATTTTTCAAGGTCTACTCTCACTTGGTCTTGATGAACTCTCAGGTTCAACTCTATCAACTCTATTACCTGCGCGATTAAACACTATCGCGCTAAGCCAAGGGCTTAGTAAGATAAAACATGCTATTGATATGCTTTAATACAATACAATGTCAATTCTCAATCCATATTATACATGTAACCACTTAGATGCAAAGCTAACATCATACCTTTACATTTCATAATTCAACATATATATATATATGCATATCACATTTCAACATCTTTTCTTATACTTCATTAGCTAATCATTAAACAATCCATAAACAACACTAAACAAAGACAAGCATGGGCCCAAAACACACTAATATGCAATTCAATTTTCAGAGTTAATGCTTTGGTTTGTTATCACATTTATCAATATCATATACCCAACTAGGCTTCAAGGATTAAGTTCAACCAAGCTTCAAGGGGAGCAAAGCATGCTAAGCTTCAACCCAACTTGGCTTCAAGAACTAACCCAACCTAGCTTCAAGGGTGGTAACATCTCAATTAGGCTTCAAGGATTCAATCCAACCTAACTTCAAGAGATTGTTACACTTATTAGGCATGCCACCAACAACAAACTCTGAAAATGGAATAACACATTAGCCACACAATTCATTTAGTTTTCATTCTCAATTCTCATTATCTTTTAGGCAAACATGCCTCATTTATCTCCATTGAATCACCTTAGCCAATAACAATGGCTTCACATTTCATTTCACAATATAACACTTCATTATTCAAGTGTATATTAATCTCATCCATAATCACATTATATCTCACATAGCATCATTCATAAATATCAACATTTCATTCCACATTACTCATGAAACACATTACTATTCACAATGCATAACATAACATTGTTCAATCTCAACAATGCAAGAACAATTTATATTATTCATAGCTTTAGGATCATCCACAAGTGTTTGATTAAGTCATTCCTTGGTTTAAGTATGTTTAAAGTGTTTATGTTTAGGTTTAGAGACCAAACTACCTTTGAAGAACCCAAACCATGCAAAAAGAACAAAGAAATCAAACAATATCCAACTCATTTGAGGGACACGCCCAGCCCACTTGAGGGACACGGCCGTGTCTCTAAAAATAAAAGAGGCAGTAGCCAACACAAATAAATGACACGGCCATGTCTCTTCATTGCTTCTGGCCGTGTCACCCATAAACATAACCTTAACTAAAACCAACACTTTCTCAATTGCACTCAAACACAATATTCATCATATAACATGTTTCAAATGAACATAATCAATGTTCTAAACACATATTCACCACAAGAATTACTTCACAACACATTAATATAACAATTAAACACATATCATCTCAAAACCCTAAAACCAACATCCTTCTCCATCCTTCCAAATCAACATCCACCATTTCCAACAACAACCTCTAATTAAACTCACAACTTAAAATCAATTTAACACTTGAAAACACAACACAACACATCTCAAATCCACCAAATCACAAAATCACCAAACCCTAATTCACTTCCAACACAACTTCCAAATAAGTAAAGAAAACAAAAGAATACTTACTTTAAAAGAAGAAATTCCACCAAATCCCTTGTCAAATCCTTTGATTGTTTCTTCAATTTGCTTCAAGCATCAAGAACACCTCTCTTTCCTTTTTGGTTTTTGGAGAGCCGGCCACTTCTTGAAAGAAAGAAGGAAAATGATGAAGACACAAAGTCAAAATTTGCTTTTAATCTCCACCAAGTGATCTTATCCAAGCAATTACCAAAATGCCCTTAATCATATAACTAACTTTTTGTCTCATATAAGCCCATATATGTAATTACACACTTAACACAAAAATATCTCTCTTCCTTTGACTCTTCCTTTGACCCATTTATATGTTATATATATCATCATATACACAACATATACCATTCTCTCTAAACCCTATTTCTTTCCAAAACACATATACACAAGCATTCTCCTCCCAACTTCTTTTCTTAACACATAATATACATTCAATCCAATTTATAACAATAACAACAACAACAATATGCAAAACTTCTAGGGCATAAATGAAGATATTACAATTCTCCCCCTCTAAAAAGAAATTTCATCCTCGAAATTACCTGATATCAAGTCTGAAACAACTGAGGATATTGCTCTCGCATGGTTTGTTCATTTTCCCAAGTTGCTTCTTCTTTTCCATGAATCTTCCACAAAATCTTCACAAGTGGCACTCTCTTGTTTCTCAACTCTTTCACATCACGTGCCAAAATAGCAACTGGTTCCTCTTCAAATGTCAGATCAGGATTTACTTCAATTGACTCAATCGGCAACACATGAGATGGATCCGACCTATACCTCCTCAACATAGAAACATGAAATACGTTATGGATCCGATCCAACTCAGGTGGCAAAGCAAGCCGATAAGAAACTGGCCCAACTCTTTCCAAAACTTCATACGGTCCAATGAAACAAGGACTCAATTTTCCTTTCCGACCGAACCTCAAAATCTTCTTCCAAGGAGATACTTTCAAAAATACCTTATTTCCCACATCAAACTCTATGTCTCTCCTCTTTAGATCTGCATAAGACTTCTGTCGGTCTGAAGCTGCTTTCAATCTGCCTCGAATCAGCTTTACTTTTTCTTCAGTTTCTTGAATCAAATCAGGCCCAATTAACTTACCTTCCCCAATTTCACTCCAACAAAGAGGTGTCCTACACCGTCTGCCATACAATGCTTCAAATGGTGCCATACCAATGCTAGATTGGTGACTGTTGTTGTATGCAAACTCCACAAGAGGTAAAAACCTATCCCAACTTCCAGAGAAATCGATGACACAGCTTCTCAACATGTCCTCAATAATCTGTATCACCCTCTCTGACTGTCCATCCGTCTGTGGATGAAAAGCAGTATTGAAGTGCAGTCGAGAACCCAAAGCACTATGCAAACTCTTCCAAAACCTGGAAGTAAACCTGGGATCTCGATCAGATACTAAAGAAGTTGGAACACCATGCAACTTCACAATCTCATGGATATACAGCTCAGCCAACCTCTCCAAAGAGTAATCCATCCGTACCGGAAGGAAATGAGCTGTCTTAGTCAATCTATCCACAATCACCCATATGGCATCATGTTTTCTTTGTGTCAATGGCAACCCAGACACAAAGTCCATTGTCACTCTTTCCCACTTCCATTCTGGCACTGACAACGGTTGAAGCAACCCGGTTGGAACTTGATGCTCTGCTTTAACCTTCTGACAAGTGAGACATTTCGATACAAACTCAGCAATGTCTCTCTTCAACCCCATCCACCAATAAAGCTGTCTCAAATCATGATACATCTTCGTATTACCCGGATGCATAGCAAACATCGACTGATGAGCTTCTTCCAAAATGACCCTTTTCAAATCAGCATCATCGGGTACACACAATCTGCTCTTGAACCAGAGACTTCCATCACTCTTCACAATAAAATCTCTACCCTTTCCACTCTGACAATCTGAAACAATCTTCTGTATCTTCTTATCGGCCAACTGAGCTTCTTTGATTTGATCTAACAAAACTGGCTTCAATTGCAACTGTGCTAACAATGCACCATCATCACAAGGTACAAAACTAGCACACAATGCTCTCAACTCAACAAGCAACGAGAGCGAGTAAACAGTCAAACCTGCTAAAGACTTCCGACTCAAGGCATCAGCAACAACATTTGCTTTACCTGGATGATAGTCAATCAAGCAGTCGTAGTCTTTAATCAATTCTAACCATCTCCTCTGACGAAGATTGAGTTCTTTCTGAACACCCAAATACTTCAAACTCTTGTGATCAGTATAGATGAAACATTTCTCCCCAAACAGATAGTGGCGCCAAATCTTCAATGCAAACACAATGGCAGCCAATTCCAAATCATGGGTCGGATAGTTAAGCTCATGCGGTTTCAACTGTCTAGATGCATAAGCTATAACTTTCCCTTCCTGCATCAATACACACCCCAAACCTCTATGTGAAGCATCACTGTAGATCACATATGGTTTGCCTTCAACAGGTAAAGTAAGAACAGGCGCTTGAGTTAACATTTCTCTCAGCTGCTCAAAGCTCGCCTGACACTGATCTGTCCACAAAAACCTCACTCCCTTACGAAGCAATCTGGTGAGTGGACTAGCTATCAAAGAAAACCCTTTCACAAACCGCCGGTAATAGCCTGCCAAACCCAGAAAACTTCTAATCTCTGTCACAGACTTGGGTGGACTCCAATTCAAAATTGCTTCAACTTTGCTCGGATCAACTCTGATGCCTTCTGCAGAAACAATATGTCCGAGAAAAGCGACTTGATCCAACCAGAACTCACACTTCGACAATTTGGCAAATAACTGCTTCTCTCTCAAAATTTGCAACACAATCCGCAGATGCATATCATGTTCCTCTTCATTTCGCGAATACACCAGAATGTCGTCGATGAAGACCACTACAAACTGATCCAGATAGGGCCTAAACACCCTATTCATCAAATCCATAAAAGCTGCAGGTGCATTCGTCAGACCAAAAGGCATAACTAAAAATTCATAATGCCCATACCTGGTCCGAAAGGCGGTCTTCGGAACATCTTCAGCTCTGACTCTCAGCTGATGGTACCCTGATCTCAGATCAATTTTGGAAAACACAGCTGCACCCTTCAATTGATCAAAGAGATCATCGATTCTAGGCAAAGGATATTTATTTTTAATAGTCACCTTGTTCAATTGCCTATAATCGATACACAACCTCATAGTACCATCTTTCTTTTTCACAAATAGCACAGGAGCTCCCCAAGGAGAAACACTGGGGAGAATAAATCCTTTGTCCAACAACTCTGGTAATTGCACTTTTAATTCCCTCAATTCTGCTGGTGCCATTCTATAAGGAGTAATAGAGATAGGAGTGGTACCAGGCAACAATTCAATACCAAACTCCACCTCTCTCTCAGGAGGCAATCCTGGCAACTCCTCTGGAAAAACATCAGGGAACTCTGCAATTGTGGCAATACTATCAATGGGAGAACCCTTCACTCTAGTATCCACCACATGAGCAAGATATGCTTCACACCCCTTTCTAATCAATCTCCTAGCTGCAACAGCTGAAACAAATAAGGAGGCTAGCTGTTCCTGCTCATTAGATACTATCACCTCTCTACCATCACCCGTTCTCAAAGAAACAATTTTCTTTTTACAATCCACCACAGCTCCATGTCGAGATAGCCAATCCATACCTAAGATCACATCATATTCCTTAAATGGCATCTCAATCAAGTCTCCAAGGAACTCCTCACCTTGCACCCTCACTGCACTATCTCGGTGTACCTTACTCACAACCACACTATGCCCTAACGGATTTGTCACCAACACATCAAATCCTAGGGACTCAGCATGCACATCAAATACAGGCAATACAGATGCACTAACATATGAATGCGTGGAACCCGGATCAATCAAAGCAAGTACAGAAAAACCAAATAAGGAAAAAGTACCAGCAATGACTGCCGAAGCATCTGGCTGCCTCTGCATAACATACATCCTCTGGGAAGAACCAACCTCCTCTGGTCTACTCTCCCTGGAGGTAGCACCTCCTCTAGGACTGTACCCCGGTCTACCTCCTCGGCTGACACCTCTGCCTCCTCGGCCTCCCCTCGCACTAGGTCGAGAAGCTGCTGTATCAACTGACATATGCTCTTGCTTCTCAGGGCAATCTCTCACAAAGTGATCAGGTGACCCACACCTGAAACATACCCCTACAACACCAGCCTTCCAACAAGGACCACCATGCGGCCTACCACAATGGATGCAGATGGGTAAGGTGGATCTCTGAACCATAGGGGTCGGAGCACTCGCCACTGAAGCTGCAGGTCTAAATCTCTGCCTCTGTAACTGCACTGACCTACCAGCTGACCTCTGACTCCTACTAACTCTAGGAACAAAGCTTCTTTTACGTCTCTTCGCAGAAGAAGACCCTACCTCGAACTGGGGCCTTCTAACCCTAACCTCTTCTTCTGAAGCAACCGCAATACCCTGAGCTCGCTCTACACTTCGAGCTGCTGCCACAAGCTGTGAGAAATCCTGATATCTGGATCCAGCTACTAAGCACATGATCGAGGGCCTCAATCCCTCCTCAAATCGTCGACATCTATCAATCTCATCAGCAATGATACCCCCAGCATACTGACTCAGTCGAATAAACTCAACCTCATACTCAGTTACAGTCTTGTTATCTTGCTTCAGGTTCAAAAACTCCATCTTTTTCATGTCCTTATACTCCCTAGGAGTATACTTCAACTCAAATTCCCTCAGAAAATCAGTGTAAGACAGTGTTGGAGGATCATCCATAGAATGGGGCACTATTTTCCACCAATCGTAGGCATCCTTCTGTAGCAAAGATCTTGCATAATCAAACTTTTCCTCTGAGGTGGCTTGCAACTGAACAAATACCCTCTGAACTCTATCAAGCCACTGTTCTGCTACAGCCGGATCAACTGTACCAAAGAAATCCTCTGCTCCATACTTCCTTAGCTTATCATAGTGCCTCACTGGTACTGAAGGCTGAGGGGGTGGTGGCACTGGTTGCACAGGTGCTGGTCTCATAACTTCCATCATATGTCTAAACCAGGCTGGCGGAACCTCCTCTCCAGCTAGTCTACCCGACACCGAAGCAGGTGCCTCCTCAACACTATCAACTCTAGCTCCCTCATCAGGAGCAACGCTCTCCTCACTACCCTCAACCGACTGGCGTGAGTGAGAATCCATCACAACCTAAGTCTGCAAACACAACATACTACATCTTATTAAAGATCAGAGGTTGCCAATCCCAAACATGTATTTTATTTCAAAACCAACTTTTTAAGTAAAAATATTCTTTTTATTACATTTTACCTAGGCTGAGAATCTCAAACCTAGGCTCTGATACCAAAACAATTGTAACACCCTCATATCCAATGCACACACACTACAACCACAACAATGTAGCATAAGTGCACCAAACATAGGGATGCTACGGTTTTCTTAACATTCAAACCCTTTAAACTTGATACAATACCCTTATCATTATACATTATAGAAAAGTAGATCATTTACTTATAAAACAAAACATATTAGTTACATATATATATATATATATACATTTATATATTACACAGCGGAAGTTATAAAATATGTACATATTTACATATTAAACATTTCTTTACAAAATATAAAGAAGTATACATGATTGGCAAGTTTGCTCTGATCTTTAAGCTCCCAAAATGGATTCTTCAAGGTCTACTCTCACTTGGTCTTGATGAACTCTCAGGTTCAACTCTATCAACTCTATTACCTGCGCGATTAAACACTATCGCGCTAAGCCAAGGGCTTAGTAAGATAAAACATGCTATTGATATGCTTTAATACAATACAATGTCAATTCTCAATCCATATTATACATGTAACCACTTAGATGCAAAGCTAACATCATACCTTTACATTTCATAATTCAACATATATATATATGCATATCACATTTCAACATCTTTTCTTATACTTCATTAGCTAATCATTAAACAATCCATAAACAACACTAAACAAAGACAAGCATGGGCCCAAAACACACTAATATGCAATTCAATTTTCAGAGTTAATGCTTTGGTTTGTTATCACATTTATCAATATCATATACCCAACTAGGCTTCAAGGATTAAGATCAACCAAGCTTCAAGGGGAGCAAAGCATGCTAAGCTTCAACCCAACTTGGCTTCAAGAACTAACCCAACCTAGCTTCAAGGGTGGTAACATCTCAATTAGGCTTCAAGGATTCAATCCAACCTAACTTCAAGAGATTGTTACACTTATTAGGCATGCCACCAACAACAAACTCTGAAAAATGGAATAACACATTAGCCACACAATTCATTTAGTTTTCATTCTCAATTCTCATTATCTTTTAGGCAAACATGCCTCATTTATCTCCATTGAATCACCTTAGCCAATAACAATGGCTTCACATTTCATTTCACAATATAACACTTCATTATTCAAGTGTATATTAATCTCATCCATAATCACATTATATCTCACATAGCATCATTCATAAATATCAACATTTCATTCCACATTACTCATGAAACACATTACTATTCACAATGCATAACATAACATTGTTCAATCTCAACAATGCAAGAACAATTTATATTATTCATAGCTTTAGGATCATCCACAAGTGTTTGATTAAGTCATTCCTTGGTTTAAGTATGTTTAAAGTGTTTATGTTTAGGTTTAGAGACCAAACTACCTTTGAAGAACCCAAACCATGCAAAAAGAACAAAGAAATCAAACAATATCCAACTCATTTGAGGGACACGCCCAGCCCACTTGAGGGACACGGCCGTGTCTCTAAAAATAAAAGAGGCAGTAGCCAACACAAATAAATGACACGGCCGTGTCTCTTCATTGCTTCTGGCCGTGTCACCCATAAACATAACCTTAACTAAAACCAACACTTTCTCAATTGCACTCAAACACAATATTCATCATATAACATGTTTCAAATGAACATAATCAATGTTCTAAACACATATTCACCACAAGAATTACTTCACAACACATTAATATAACAATTAAACACATATCATCTCAAAACCCTAAAACCAACATCCTTCTCCATCCTTCCAAATCAACATCCACCATTTCCAACAACAACCTCTAATTAAACTCACAACTTAAAATCAATTTAACACTTGAAAACACAACACAACACATCTCAAATCCACCAAATCACAAAATCACCAAACCCTAATTCACTTCCAACACAATTTCCAAATAAGTAAAGAAAACAAAAGAATACTTACTTTAAAAGAAGAAATTCCACCAAATCCCTTATCAAATCCTTTGATTGTTTCTTCAATTTGCTTCTAGCATCAAGAACACCTCTCTTTCCTTTTTGGTTTTTGGAGAGCCGGCCACTTCTTGAAAGAAAGAAGGAAAATGATGAAGACACAAAGTCAAAATTTGCTTTTAATCTCCAACAAGTGATCTTATCCAAGCAATTACCAAAATGCCCTTAATCATATAACTAACTTTTTGTCTCATATAAGCCCATATATGTAATTACACACTTAACATAAAAATATCTCTCTTCCTTTGACTCTTCCTTTGACCCATTTATATGTTATATATATCATCATATACACAACATATACCATTCTCTCTAAACCCTATTTCTTTCCAAAACACATATACACAAGCATTCTCCTCCCAACTTCTTTTCTTAACACATAATATACATTCAATCCAATTTATAACAATAACAACAACAACAATATGCAAAACTTCTAGGGCATAAATGAGGATATTACAATTAAAATGAATGGAAGAGATTAATTTGGATTATTTAATATTATAATTGTTTGGAGGAGGTTTAAAGAGAGGAGTATTTGACTTTGGTTTGTTCATTTTCTTTTTCATTTCTTTCCTTTTCCTTTTGATGGCCGGCCATCTAAAGCAAGAGAGAGCGAGAGTGAGTTTTGTGATCCAAGCTCAAATTGAAGGAAGATTCAAGGGAATAAGTTGAAATTTGTGAAATATCATCAACTTTGGTAAGTTCTCTCTTGATTTCTCTTGTTTATTTTGGAATTATGTTTGAGTTTGAAGGATTATTGTTGATGATAGGAGTGTGTTTTGATTGTGTTGTGTTTAAGAGTGTTTGATTCATTTGGTTTTTGTATATTTGAGTTTGGATTGAGGAAAAGAGTAAGTTTGTTGGAAGAGGTAGTGTTGTAGGTGTGTTTTGGGTTTGTGGTGATGATTTTGATTTGTGTTGGATGTATGTTTTTAGTTGTTTTGGTGTTTTTGCAAGTTTGTTATGGTTCTTGGGTATGTTGAGCTAAGTTTGTTTGAAGTGGATTTTGGTGAAAGGAAGTGATTTGTTGGATTAAGTGTTGTTGTGGCCGGAATCTATATTTTTGGCCTGACACGCCCATGAGCACGACCAGGTTTTAGGCGTGTCAATGGTTCTGTGTTTTTGGATGGGTGGCACAAGCAGTGACACGCCCATGTCACTGAGCGTGTCACAGCTTTTGTATAGTAGTAGTATTGACACGTCCAGTGACACGCCCATGTCACTAAGCGTGTCATAGCTACTGTGTTGGTGAGGATTTGACACGGCCATGAACACGCCCATGTTGTTGGACGTGTCAATGTTTCTGTGAGACAGAATGTATTACACTTTCAGTGACACGCCCGTGGTTCTGAGCGTGTCAAAGCTTCTGTGTTGTGAGTTTAGGGCACGGTCAGGGACACGCTCGTGTTGTTGAGCATGTCATGTATAGAGTTTTGCATCTTATGTGTACTATTTCTTTTGGTTTACGTTGTGAAGAGGTTGATTTGCCTTAACCTAAGTGGTGAAGAAGTTTTGGAAGAGTAAAGTTGTAAATTGGTGTGAGTTGTTCCTAAGGTAAGTACAAACCCTAAATTAATGCATACTTTTATATGATCTTGAGACTTAACACATGTGATAAGTAATCTATTCATTGTTGATGCATATTAATAATGTTATGTTTTGCATAATGTGAATTGAGATAATTGAGGCATGTATGCCTATATGATGATGTTCAATGTAAGTGATTATGTATACTTGAATAATGAAATATTATAATGTGAATTGAGACATGATAAGATATGAGGCCATTGTGATTGGCTATGATGATTCAAATGATATGTGAAGCCATTGTGATTGGCTATGATGATTCAATTGAGATAAGTGGGGCATGTTTGCCTAGATGATGATGAGAATTGAGAATGAAATTGATAATGAAATAATAAATGAATTGTGTGGCTAATGTGTTATTCCATTTTCAGAGTTTGTTGTTGGTGGCATGCCTATGGTAACAATCTCTTGAAGTTAGGTTGGACTTGATCCTTAAAGCCAAGTTGGGTTGAAGTTTAGCATGATTAACTCCCCTTGAAGCTTGGTTGGGTCTAATCCTTGAAGCCTAATTGAGATGTTACAACCCTTGAAGCTAGGTTGGGTTTGGTACTTGAAGCCAAGTTGGGTTGATACTTAGCATGCTTTGTTCCCCTTGAAGCTTGGTTGAACCTAAATCCTTGAAGCCTAGTTGGGATAATGATAATGATAAATGTGATAATTAAACCAAAACATTAACTCTGAAAGTTGAATGGCATATTAGTGTCTTTTGGGCCCATACTTGTCTTTGTTTTCAATGTGAATCTTGAATAGTGAAACTAATGAAACTATGAAGATATAATATGAATGCTTGATATGACATTGAACAAAATAAAATGTTGAAATGTAATGTTCTTTTGAATGGTGTATGAAATTGATTGTGACATTTGCATTGCATCGAAACATAGTATTACTGTAGTTTGTACCACTATGCCGTTGGCTTAGCGTGATTATGATTTATCGTGCAGGTAACAGGGAAGAACCGGAGAATTCCTCTAGGCCAAGTAGAGGCTAGATCTTGAGGTGGTGATAGTGAAGCTTAAAGATCGAAGATATACTGCCAAACATGTATATACTTTATGTTTTGTAAATCTTGAGTTTTAATGTATAAGTATTTGTAAATAATTGTTATATTTTCCGCTGCTTTTAAATAAACATTTTATCTTTGGTCTTTTATAACTTCTTTTAAATGATTTAAATTTGTTCATGTTTTTGTAAAGGGATGATTCATTTGTTAAGTACACCATAGCATTTCTATATTCAGTATACGTATATTACGATCGTATTAGCATGTTGTGTACGTATACGGGATATAGGGGTGCCACAATTATTTTGGTATCAGAGCCTAGGTTTGAGATTCTCAACCAAGGTGAATTGTAAGAAAAAGAATATTTTGATTTTAAAAGTTGGTTTTTGAGTAAAATACATGTTTTGGTATGGCAGTCTTTGATCTTAAATGAGGTATATTCTACTGTGTTTGCAGATATAGGTAGTAATGGAGTCCCATTCACGTCAGACTGTAGAAGGAAGTGCCGAGAGTGTAGCTCCAGGAGAGAGTAGAGAGGGAGCTAGGGTTGAGAGTGTTAGTGAGGCACCTGTTTCTGTGCCAGAGAGATCAGCTGCAGATGAGGCTCCGCCGGGTTGGTTAAGGCATATGGTGGAATTATTTAGACAAGATCCTGTGCAGCCATACCACCACCACAGCCTCAGGTGCCGGTAAGACATTATGACAAGTTGAGAAAATATGGGGCTGAAGATTTCTTAGGCACTACCGATCCTGCAGTGGCTGAGTAGTGGTTGGATAAAGTACAGAGGATATTCATTCAGTTGCAAGCCACTTCGGATGAGAAATTTGACTATGCCATATCCCTCCTGCAAAAAGATGCCTATGACTGGTGGAAGACGGTCCCTTATGCTATGAATGATCCACCTACACTATCATATGGTGATTTCTTGAGGGAGTTCGAGCAGAAATATACTCCGAGGGAGTATAAAGATATTATGAAGATGGAATTTTTGAATTTGAGGCAATACAACCGAAGGTGACAGAATACGAGATTGAGTACATCCGGTTGAGTCGTTATGCTGGGGGAATTATTTCTGATGAAATAGATCGGTGCAGAAGATTTGAGGAGGGATTGAGGTCCTCTATTATGTGCCTGGTGGCTGGTTCTTGGTATCAGGATTTCTCTCAACTTGTTGCAGCAGCTAGGAGTGTAAAGAGAGCCCAGAGTATAGCCGCAGCTGCTAATGAGGAGGAGACTAGGGTAAGGAGACCCCAGTTTAAGGCAGGGTCTTCATCTGTGAAGAGGGGTAGAGGAAGTTTTGCTCCGAGGAATATTGGGAGTCAGAGGCAGTCAGGCATATTAGTGCAGTATCAGAGGCAGAGGCCGAGACCGACAGTCTCTGTAGCTAGTGCCCCGACTCCCGTGATGCAAAGGTCTACTCCACCTGTATGTGTTCACTGTGGCAGGCCCCATGGAGGTGTTTGTTGGAGGACTGGTGTATCCGGAGTATTATAAATGTGGGTCACAATATCATTTTATTAGAGATTGCCCAGAGATGCAAGATGATAGGCAGATTGATACTGTAGTTTCTCGACCCAGTGTCAGCAGAGGTGGTCGAGGGGGAAGAGGTTTTAGTAGAGGTGGTAGACCTGGGTCCAGTCAGAGAGGAGGATCTTCATCTAGAGGTAGTAGACCAGATGAGGCCGGATCTTCTCAGTGGGTATATGTGATGAAGAGGCAGCCAGATGCTTCAGCAGTTATAGCGGGTACATTTTCTTTATTTGGCATTTCAACACTTGCTTTGATTGATCCAGGATCTATTCATTCATACATAAGTGCATCCATATTGCCTGTGTCTGAATTACATACAGAATCCTTAGGATTTGATGTTTTGGTGACAAATCCTTTAGGACATAGTGTGGTTGTTAGTAAGGTGCACCGTGATAGTGCAGTTGTGGTGCAAGGTGAGGAGTTTCTTGGTGATCTGATTGAAATTCCTTTTAAAGAATATGATTTGATCTTAGGCATGGATTGGCTGTCTAAACATGGAGCTGTGGTGGATTGTCAAAAGAAGTGTATCACCTTGAGAACCAGTGATGGTAGGGATGTGATAGTATCTAGTGAGCAGAGACAACTTGCATCTTTGTTTGTATAAGCTATAACAGCTAGGAAGTTGATTAGAAAAGGGTGTGATGCTTATCTTGCTCATGTGGTGGATACTAGAGTCATGGGTTCTCAACTTGATAATATCACCACAGTTGCAGATTTTTCGAATGTGTTTCCTGAGGAGTTGCCAGGGTTACCCCCTGAGAGAGAGGTTGAGTTTGGTATCGATATGTTGCCTGGTACCACTCCCATCTCTATCACCCCTTATCGAATGGCACCTGCTGAATTGAGAGAATTGAAGGTGCAGTTACAGGAGTTGTTGGATAAAGGGTTTATTCGCCCCCGGTGTTTCTCTTTGGGGAGCTCCTGTGTTGTTTGTGAAGAAGAAGGATGGTACTATGAGGTTATGCATTGATTATAGGCAATTGAACAAAGTGACTATTAAGAATAAATATCCTTTGCCTAGGATTGTTGATCTCTTTGATCAATTGAAGGGAGCAGCAGTGTTTTCCAAGATTGATTTGAGATCAGGGTACCATCAGTTGAGGGTTAGAGCTGAAGATGTTTCTAAGACAGCTTTCCGCACCAGGTATGGGTATTATGAGTTCTTGGTAATGCCTTTTGGGTTGAGGAATGCACCTGCAGCTTTCATGGATTTGATGAATAGGGTGTTTAGGCCCTGTCTGGATCAGTTTGTGGTGGTTTGCATCGATGATATTTTGGTGTATTCACGTAATGAGGAGGAGCATGACAAGCATCTGCGAATGGTATTACAAATCTTGAGAGAGAAACAGTTGTATGCTAAGCTGTCAAAGTGTGAGTTTTGGCTTGACCAAGTAACTTATCTGGGTCATATAGTTTCAGCAGATGGTATAAGAGTCGATCCAAGTAAAGTTGAAGCTATTTTGAATTGGAGTCCACCAAAGTCTGTGACTGAAGTTAGAAGTTTTCTGGGTTTGGCAGGCTATTATCGTCGATTTGTGAAAGGTTTTTCTTTAATAGCTACTCCACTCACCAGATTGCTTTGGAAGGGAGTTAGATTTGTGTGGACGGATCAGTGTCAAGCTAGTTTTGAACAGTTGAAAGAGATGTTGACTCAAGCGCCTGTTCTTACTTTATCCATGGAAGATAAACCATATGTGATTTATAGTGATGCTTCACATAATGGTTTAGGATGTGTTTTAATGCAAGAGGTAATGATTTGGAATTAGCAACTATAGTATTTTCTTTGAAGATTTGACGACACCACTTATATGGGGAGAAATGTTTTATCTATACGGATCATAAAAGTTTGAAATATTTGGGTGTTCAGAAGGAGCTAAATCTTTGACAAAGGCGATGGTTAGAACAGATTAAAGACTACGATTGTCTGATTTATTATCATCCTGGTAAGGCAAATGTGGTTGCTGATGCCTTGAGTCGGAAGTCTTTAGCAGGTTTGGCTGTGTATTCGCTCTCGTTGCTTGTTGAGTTGAGAGCATTGCATGCTAGTTTTGAAGTATGTGATGATGGTGCATTATTGGCTCAGCTGCAGTTAAGACCAGTATTGCTAGATCATATTAAAGAGGCTCAATTGGCTGATGAGAAAATTCAGAAGATTGTGTCAGATTGCCAAAATGGGGAGAGCCGAGATTTCTATGTGAAGAGTGATGGTAGTCTTTGGTTCAAGGATAGATTGTGTGTACCTGATGATGATAGTTTGAGGAAGATTATTTTAGAGGAAGCACACCAATCGGGTTTTGCTATGCATCCGGGTAGTACAAAGATGTACCATGATTTGAAACAGCACTACTGGTGGTCTGGTATGAAGAGAGACATAGCGGAATTTGTGTCCAAATGTCTCACTTGTCAGAGGGTGAAAGCTGAGCATCAAGTTCCAACTGGGTTGCTTCAACCTTTAACGGTGCCTGAATGGAAATGGGAGAGAGTAATAATGGATTTTGTGTCTGGATTGCCGTTGACTCAGAAGAAGCATGATGCTATTTGGGTGATTGTTGATCGGTTAACAAAGACAGCTCATTTCCTTCCTGTTAGAATGGACTATTCTCTTGAAAGGTTGGCTGAGCTGTATATTAGTGAGATAGTAAAGTTGCATGGAGTCCTAATTTCTTTAGTGTTTGATCGAGATCCTCGGTTTACTTCGAGGTTTTGGAAGAGTTTACATGGTGCTCTGGGTTCTCGATTACACTTTAGTACTGCTTTTCATCCGCAGACAGATGGGCAGTCAGAGAGAGTGATACAGATTATTGAGGATATGTTGAGAAGCTGTGTCATTGATTTCTCTGGAAGTTGGGATAGATTTTTTCCACTTGTGGAATTTGCTTACAACAACAGTCACCAATCCAGTATTAGTATGGCACCATTTGAGGCATTGTATGGTACAAGATGCAGAACGCCTTTATGTTGGAATGAAATTGGAGAGGGCAAGTTAATTGGTCCTGATTTGATTAAAGAAACTGAAGATAAAGTGAAGATAATTCGGGATAGGTTGAAAACAGCTTCAGACCGACAGAAATCTTATTCAGACTTAAAAAGGAGAGACATAGAATTTGATATTGGAGATAAAGTATTTTTGAAAGTGTCTCCTTGGAAGAAGATTTTGAGATTTGGTCGGAAAGGGAAGCTGAGTCCTCGTTTCATTGGACCATATGAAATTTTGGAAAGAGTTGGGCCAGTTGCTTATCGTCTTGCTTTGCCGCCTGAGTTGGATAGAATCCATAATGTATTCCATGTTTCTATGTTGCGGAGGTATAGATCAGATCCATCTCATATCTTGCCAGTTGAATCTATTGAGGTGAGTTCGGATCTGACATTTGAAGAAGAACCAGTTGCTATTTGTGCACATGAAGTGAAAGAGTTGAGGAATAAGAAAGTTCCATTGGTGAAGGTTCTTTAGAAGAATCATGGTAAAGAAGAGGCAACTTGGGAGAGCGAGCAAGCAATGCAAGATCAATATCCTCAACTGTTTCAGACTTGATATCAGGTAATTTCGAGGACGATATTTCTTTTTAGAGGGGGAGAATTGTAATATCCCAAAGTATGCCCTAGAAGTTTTGATATTATTGTTGTAATTGTATTGATTGTATATGTTAAATTTTAAAGAGAAGAGAAATTTAAAGGGAAGTGTATATGTTGTGTACATGGAAATATATACAACATATATACAAGTCAATTGTGATGGTCAAAGGAAGAAGATATTTAGTTATTTTAATTAATTAAGTTAATTAGTGGAAAATGGGAAATTAAAATGAATGGAAGAGATTAATTTGGATTATTTAATATTATAATTGTTTGGAGGAGGTTTAAAGAGAGGAGTATTTGACTTTGGTTTGTTCATTTTCTTTTTCATTTCTTTCCTTTTCCTTTTGTTGGCCGGCCATCTAAAGCAAGAGAGACTGAGAGTGAGTTTTGTGATCCAAGCTCAAATTGAAGGAAGATTCAAGGGAATAAGTTGAAATTTGTGAAATATCATCAACTTTGGTAAGTTCTCTCTTGATTTCTCTTGTTTATTTTGGAGTTATGTTTGAGTTTGAAGGATTATTGTTGATGATAGGAGTGTGTTTTGATTATGTTGTGTTTAAGAGTGTTTGATTCATTTGGTTTTTGGATATTTGAGTTTGGATTGAGGAAAAGAGTAAGTTTTTTGGAAGAGGTAGTGTTGTAGGTGTGTTTTGGGTTTGTGGTGATGATTTTGATTTGTGTTGGATGTATGTTTTTAGTTGTTTTGGTGTTTTTGCAAGTTTGTTATGGTTCTTGGGTATGTTGAGCTATGTTTGTTTGAAGTGGATTTTGGTGAAAGGATGTGATTTGTTGGATTAAGTGTTGTTGTGGCCGGAATCTGTATTTTTGGCCTGACACGCCCATGAGCACGACCAGGTTTTAGGCGTGTCAATGGTTCTGTGTTTTTGGATGGGTGGCACGAGCAGTGACACGCCCATGTCACTAAGCGTGTCACAGCTTTTGTGTAGTAGTAGTATTGACACGTCCAGTGACACGCCCATGTCACTGAGCGTGTCATAGCTACTGTGTTGGTGAGGAATTGACACGGCCTTGAACACGCCCATGTTGTTGGACATGTCAATGTTTCTGTGAGACAGAATGTATTACACGTTCAGTGACACGCCCGTGGTTCTGAGCATGTCAAAGCTTCTGTGTTGTGAGTTTAGGGCACGGTCAGGGACACGCTCGTGTTGTTGAGCGTGTCATGTGTAGAGTTTTGTATCTTATGTGTACTATTTCTTTTGGTTTAGGTTGTGAAAAGGTTGATTTGCCTTAACCTAAGTGGTGAAGAAGTTTTGGAAGAGTAAAGTTGTAAATTGGTGTGAGTTGTTCCTAAGGTAAATACAAACCCTAAATTAATGCATACTTTTATATGATCTTGAGACTTAACACATGTGATAAGTAAGCTATTGCATTGTTGATGCATATTAATAATGTTATGTTTTGCATAATGTGAATTGAGATAATTGAGGCATGTATGCCTATATGATGATGTTCAATGTAATTGATTATGTATACTTGAATAATGAAGTATTATAATGTGAATTGAGACATGATAAGATATGAGGCCATTGTGATTGGCTATGATGATTCAAATGAGATGTGAAGCCATTGTGATTGGCTATGATGATTCAATTGAGATAAGTGGGGCATGTTTGCCCAGATGATGATGAGAATTGAGAATGAAATTGATAATGAAATAATAAATGAATTGTGTGGCTAATGTGTTATTCCATTTTCAGAGTTTGTTGTTGGTGGCATGCCTATGGTAACAATCTCTTGAAGTTAGGTTGGACTTGATCCTTGAAGCCAAGTTTGGTTGAAGTTCAGCATGCTTAACTCCCCTTGAAGCTTGGTTGGGTCTAATCCTTGAAGCCTAATTGAGATGTTACAACCCTTGAAGCTAGGTTGGGTTTGGTTCTTGAAGCCAAGTTGGGTTGATACTTAGCATGCTTTGTTCCCCTTGAAGCTTGGTTGAACCTAAATCCTTGAAGCCTAGTTGGGATAATGATAATGATAAATGTGATAATTAAACCAAAACATTAACTCTGAAAGTTGAATGGCATATTAGTATCTTTTGGGCCCATGCTTGTCTTTGTTTTCAATGTGAATCTTGAATAGTGAAACTAATGAAACTATGAAGATACAATATGAATGCTTGATATGACATTGAACAAAATAAAATGTTGAAATGTAATGTTCTTTTGAATGGTGTATGAAATTGATTGTGACATTTGCATTGCATCGAAACATAGTATTATTGTAGTTTGTACCACTAAGCCGTTGGCTTAACGCAATTATGATTTATCGCGCAGGTAACAGGGAAGAACCGGAGATTTCCTCTAGGCCAAGTAGAGGCTAGATCTTGAGGTGGTGATAGTGAAGCTTAAAGATCGAAGATATACTGCCAAATATGTATATACTTTATGTTTTGTAAATCTTGAGTTTTAATGTATAAGTATTTGTAAATAATTGTTATATTTTCCGCTGCTTTTAAATAAACATTTTATCTTTGGTCTTTTATAACTTCTTTTAAATTATTTAAATTTGTTCATGTTTTTTGTAAAGGGATGATTCATTTGTTAAGTATGCCATAGCATTTCTATATTCAGTATATGTATATTACGATCGTATTAGCATGTTGTGTATGTATACGGGATATAGGGGTGTTACAGAGTTACTCTTGAGGTAAGTACAAATCCTACATGATTGCATACATTTACATGGCTTTGGGAATTAACACATTTGGTTGTAAATGTGTTAAGTAATCTATTACATTATTGATACATTTGATCAATGCTATGATTTGCATAATGTGAAAGATATAATGATCATTCAAAATGTATGTACAATGCAATTGGTTATGTATACCTTAATGATGGGATGTGAAACCCTTGTTGTTGGCTATAATGATGCAAATGAAATAATTGGAGCATGGTTTCCTAGATGATTATGAGAAAATGATAATGGAATTGATAATGAAATAATAAAAGAATTGTGTGCCTAATGTGTTATTCAATTTTCAGAGTTTTGTTGTTGGTGGCATGCCTAAAAGTAACAATCCCTTGAATCTGGGTTGGGCTTGGTCCTTGAAGCCAAGTTGGGTTGATGCTTAGCTCCCCTTGAAGCTTGGTTGGGCCTAGTCCTTGAAGCCTAGTTGGGATGTTACATATGAGATGTTTATCATTGCGATAATGATTTGCCTACGAGCTTGATAAATGTGATTATTGGACCAAAACATTAACTCTGGAATTTGAATGGCATATTAGTTTGTTTTGGGCCCATGCTTGTCTTTGCTTAAATGTGAATCATGAATGATGAAACAATCGAATAATATAATAAAATGTAATGTTAAGAAATATGATATTATTGTGTATTGTTTATAATGTTTGAAAGTATGACATTGGCATTACATTAAAGCATATTGTTATTGTGGTTTGTACCACTAAGTTGTAGGCTTAGCGCGATTGTGATTCATCGAGCAGGTGACAGGGTAGATCTGGCTGAACCGGAGAGTTCAGCTAGACCGAGTCGAGTCTAGGCTTGTGACCCCTGGTGAAGAGTTGATTATTGGACTTCAAGATCAGAGACAAACTATCAAGCATGTATAAACTCTATATATTTTGTAAATATTGATTTTGATGTGTATATATATGTATATACCGCTACATTTTCCGCTGCATAATAAATAAATGTTTTATATATTATGCTCTATAATAAGACTTAAATGTTTTAAGTTTTCTCATATTGCTAAAATGAAGGATTTGTTTGTTTAATTTAAACTGTGACACTCCTGTATCCGGTATACGTATATTACAGATGTGGTTGTATGTAGTGTGCGTATATGGGGTACTGGGGTGTTACAGATTTGCTAGAAGAGGGAAGAGATCATATTTGCCCTCTCTTTATCAACGTAGAGGTCAAAGAGAAAAGGACTCCATGTGTGATGGTTGATGATGGGTCCGACATAAATTTCTGTCTGCTTAAGATCTTGCCAAAGCTTGCTATGTCAACAAGGGATTTAAGCCCAACCAAGTTAGCCATTAGGGCTTATGACAATACTAAGAGAAATGCTAAAGAGACTTTTAAAACTCTTGTGAAGGCTAGATATACCTGTTACTTTTGCATTGCTATTGAGACGATCCTAGTTTCATCATCTCAGCGGAGTTCCTTATACACTTCATCAAAAGATCAAGTTCCCAAATGGAGATGAAACAGTGGTTATTGAGGCTAAGAATAATGAAGTAGTAAATGCTTTGATGGTTGAGAGGCCTTTCAATGGTTTTCAAGTGGATGTTGTTTCTGATAATAAGATTATGGGTTCTAGAATTCTGGCTATTGTGAAGAAAATAGACTATCTACTTGGTACTGGCCTTGGAAAAGGGAAGGCAAGTCTAACAGAGCTTTCAGATTTCAAGACTCAAACTTCCAAGAAAGGGTTGGGATATGATGAAGCAAATAAAGGTGTTCTGTTGAAAAAGAATGAGAAGATAAAATTTTCTCCACCAGAATTAGGACCACTCCAAGGAAAGCCAAAACCAATCATGTTTATAGGAAAGATAATCCCTGAATTTGAGATCTTTGCTGATGTTGCTGAATTGGTGGAACATAAAGAGAAAAAGCTTGACCTGCCAACTGACAAAAAGCCTAGTCTGGAAGAGAAGAAAGAAGTTGCTTAAATGAATGCAGGAAAGTCTGATTTTGCTTACTTGTGTGATGTTTTTCCTGATGGTTGCTTACATTTAAATAATGGTCACATGAGAATTTTTAATATTAACTCTGTTGATACACAAACATTAAATTTGGGAACATTAGATAATTCTAAAAATATTAGCATAGCATCCGACCTTAATCCTGATGAGAGAGAGAGATTAGAAAAAATATTTAAAAAATATGAAGAAGCCTTTTCTTAGTCTTATGAGGATTTGTTTTGTAACACCCTTATACCCTATATACATTAATACACACACAGTATATGTAAACTATGCGTATACGGTATAAAAATGTCACAACTCTGTTTAATATAATTTTCATATTTCCTCAAAATATTTATACATATACATATATATATATATATCAAAACACATACAAACCTCAAATCACTCAATTATTCAAAATATTCTTCATAATTTACAATATATATATTCTAAAAACATAATATAATATACATAATATGAAAATGTACTATAACATAAATATATACATGCTGGCAAAATGGCTCTGATCTTGATGTAGCAAAAACACTTCAAGCCCAACAAACACAAGCCTAGTCCCAACCAGGTCTAGTAGAACTCTCCGGCTCTACTGGATCACCCCTGTCACCTGCGCAATGAATTATAATCTAAGCTAATATCCTAGTAGAACAAACTTTGATAATAATAAAACTTTAAAACATTGCCAATGCAAAATGCTTATATGCTATATCACAATGTGGCATTCAAACTCACTTTTAAACATATTTTTCATCATTTAATAATTCACACAAACACATACACAAGCATGGGACCAAATAAACTAATACATTATTTAAATCCCAAAGTTACTATTTTGATCTATAATGACACCAAGTGTCTAGCCCCAAAGGCAAATGAAGTAATGCTTAAAAGCTATCCCCGAAGGCAAATCATATCACAGTGATGCCAAGCATCTATGTAACACCCTTATACCCTATACACATATAATACACACACTCAGTATATGTAAAATATACATATACAGTATAAAAATATCACAAACCGGTTTAATAAAAATTTACACATTTTTTATTTAAAATCTCAAATAATTTAATATATATAATTAAATAGTAAATAAAATATTCTTTATTTGTTATAGGAACCCAAAATAAACATTTTATATGGAAATCTCTAAAAAAAATTCACCATAGTTTTGTCTTAATTGGACTTCCCAAAATTTATCATTTACACAACCTGCATAAAAGAACACTTCCAATAGACAATAAATCACACCTTTCACCTCAACTTCTCAATTTCTCCACATGTTCTCAAAACATTTATACATATTCATATATATATTTATATCCAAAACACATATATAAAATCCCACCTTACACAATTTATCAAAAAAGTCTTTATATTTTGCAATATATATACTTTAAAATCATAAACATAATATACATGATATCATAATGTACTACAATATAAAATTTATACATGATGGTAGAAGGCTTAATCTTGATGTATCCAAAATTTGCTCAACGATCAACATCAAATCTAGACCTGGTCCTGTCTAGAAGAACTCTCCTACTCAACCGGATCTTCCTTATCACCTGCGTGATAAATTACAATCACGCTAAGCTAAAAGCCGAACAGTATAATCTTTGATAATAGGAAAACATTAAAACAATGCCAATGCATAATGCATTTGTATGCTATGTCACAATGTAGTATTCAATTCCATTTAATAACATAATTTTTCATTTGTTTATGACTCACATAAACAAATATACAAGCATGGGCACAACAAACTAATACATTACTCAAATTCCAGAGTTACCATTTTGGTCCAAATTGACACCAAGTGTCTAGCCCGAAGGCAAATCATATAAAATGACACCTGGTGTCTAACCCCAAAGGCCAATCATAATTCAGTGATGCATAGCATCTAGCCCCGAAGGGAAATAATGAGGATAACCTCATAGGCATGCCGCCAAATATAAAACTCTGGAAATTGAAAAATATACTAAGCACACAATTAATTCATATTTTATATAATCAACTAGGCACATTGCCTCACTTTCTTTCTTTCTCATTCATATCAATTTCAATACACTCTAATTCATCATATTTCACATTTTATTCAATTTATCCATTCACAATGGCTTTTCACAATGCTTATAATGCATACACAACAACTCACATGTCATAGCACAATGTATATGGGCTTTCAAATGATCAAGTAGCTTAACACAATTTCCATTTAAAATGTGTTAAGCCAAAATTAAATGCAAGTACTTTAAAAGTATCAAAGCATGTACTTACTGTAGACCCTTAATTTTTGACCCACTCTAGTCCAATATTTTTTATAGTCCAAAATAATTTTTGTAGTATTTTAATTAAATAATATTTATTTTAGTATTTATTATTTATAATTTTTAATAAAAATGGGAATATTAATAAAGTTAAAAAATATATAAATAAATAAATAAAAATCGGCAGCTGAAAAATCGGCGACGAAATTTTTTGTCGTCGAAAGTGAATCGGCTGGGCCAATTCTCACAGGAAATTCCTGCGGCGAATTGGCGCCTGCCCGCAGCAAATTTTTGCTCTCTCGCAGTTTCTAGCCCGCAGTAGTTTTTTTGCCAGCGTAATTTTCCAACGCAGTTTTTTTCGAAACAAAATTCTATTTGGTTTTGGTTTCTTTTCCTAATTGGTTTTAATTTCCTTAAACAATTAGAAGTAGGTTTTTTATTTTTCCTATAAATACCACATTAAAATACATAATTAAGGGACTTTTGATATGGGATGAAACTTTGGACTTGTGACTTAGGGAGAAAAATTATTTGATTGGATCGAAGACTAAAACATTCGATTGGCCAAAAGAAAAGCCCTAGGAGCAAGAGACATTAGCAACAAGAATCAATCAATCAACCCATCAAAGGTAGCAACATTGCCTTTGTCATTGTTCATCCAGAATTCAAGTTTTGGTGGAACTAACAACGTAGGTTTGATTTTCTATTGACTTATTTATATTCACAGTAGCTTCATCATACACTTTAGTCAATTGTTTGAACATATACATTTTTGTTATTTGATCAATTATTCTGTTTACCATCTAAACTCTATAAAAAAATTCTAAAAACCTTAATACCCGTAAAAATAATTTCTAAAATCAAAACCCTAATTATACTTTTCCAAAACCACAAAACAATAATATGTTTTCTTAAAACCCTAACTTATTTCAAACCTAATCTATAATTCAAATATCCAGTAGTCTTATTTTTTCAAGTATAAAAAGCTTCAACTAATTCTTCTTTCCAAAATCACGCAGTAGCATTATTCTTTTAAAAATAACATAAGCTCCTTAAAATCCCAAAACCCTATTCTCTAAATCTTAAACCCTAAAATCTTAATTTTCAACACTAAAACCTACAATCCTAAAAGCCAGTTTTCAAAATCTTTCGGGGCACAGCTGACCCCCAACCTAGCAAGGGGCGCTGCCCCCTTGACCCCAGCCAACTAACCGACTAGCGCGACTGCCATATGGGCTCGGGTCAATATTTATTTGTGTATTATAAGTCTTTATGTTTAACTTCCTTTGTTATGATTATTCAAAATATAGTAGCTTTATTCAAAATACAAACCTAAACCCTAATTTATTCAAACCATAAATTCTAATTCTGTTTTCAAATCTTCACAGTAGCTTTTTATAATTTTATTCACTGGGATATTTTGATCTTTCAATAACTCCATTAAAGACTTTCTATGTTTGTTTCATCTAAAAATACTTAAGTAGTTATTATAGTCAATATTAAAATCATACTTAACTTTGATCACGGTAAAACATCAAATCCTAAATTATAATTTGCAAAATCAAGGTTTCAAACCATAAAACCCTAATTCATGAAGTTTGCTTAAAACCCTAACTAAACCTACCTTTTTTAAGTTACAATAACATTATTTTCATAAAATATCCAAAACATTAAATCTTTTAATCATCGAGTAACTATGTTATTGCTTTAAAATATTTCTCAAAACCCTAGTTATTGAGCATAAAACTCTAGAACCCCTAATTAATGTATGAATCCCTAAAGTTAATATATTTACTATTTTATTTACATTGGATGAATGTTTATTATATATTTTGATTGATGTTTAATATCTTTCATGAATGATTTATTTATGATGAATGGTTATTTACTTTTATCGATTTATTTTGATTTCCAAATGTTGTAAGAGATATGTTTCCATTATTGGGTACCTCATTAGTTAAATTTTATGTAATTTAAATTGCTTTTATATTTTGGATCAATGTAAAGGATATGTTTCCATCTTTTGGTGGGTGTCCTATTTAGTTTAGACATAGACGATGTAAGGACATGTTTCCATCCTCGGACGGGTGTCTATTTATTTGCTTTGTTTGGACGTTGCTTTGATTATAATATAATGATGCTTTATTTTAATTGCTACATGTAATATGGGTAATATTGTTATGCTTAAGAATTTTATAATTATAAGACCTGCAAAGGAGGCCGGTTCCAATGAACCGGGCATTATGGGGGTGTTGGGCCATTTCTCACCTTCCCCACACGTACCCAACTTTCTGAACCCATTAGGGGGTTGGGGATTCCTTAAGAATCGAGTCATCCACCCCTTTCTTTTTCATGGCATGTTCGAGTGGCGACTCTATTTTCTCCGGGCTTAGGCCCGTGTTCTCTAAGGCCCCGAGCCTAAATAATGCTGAAGTGGCAAGAACCATTCCACTGGGAGTGGGGGAAAAAATCCCCGCTCACAGTGGCGACTCCACTAGGGACAAGAGAAGTTGATTTCGTTGGTCTTTTTATTATTCTATTGTTTCTTATCATGATATTATCCATTGCATCATATTAGATTGCACTGTGTGCGTGAGTTAGAATGCCCATGTAACCCGTGTTGTGTTATGCGAGGGATACCATACTTTCACTCAAGGTATGGAGATCGAGCATGGCATAACCACTCATACCCTCGTACCATTTGGTATATATTTGCTATGGGAGCCTAAGCCTTTTAACCCAAAGACTAAAGCTCATGTAATTGGCCTAGTTACTTTCCTTTGGTTTTTACCCCAAATGCTTATTGTTTGACTATGGTTAATTTATCTTGGCTTAAATCATGGCTTATTTGGTTTGTTCTTTTTCTAATATGGCCTTTCTTTAAAGTCCAAATGACCAATGCTATTTTCAAAACTTTTCAAGATGGTCTTTGAACATAAAACTTTTCTAAAAACAAATAAAAAATTCTTTTGCTCATGACCCAAATACTAAGCCCAAAATGTATTTTTTCAAAAATCTTTTTACAATGGGCTTAGAAATAAAATTATTTTCATCCATCCTTTTCTTACAAAGAGCTTGCAAATTATTTAGGTCAATTACGAAATACCAAAAATCAATTGTGAGCCTAGTTTATTCTAAGAGTTATTAATCATGGGCTTGTTTTTGGCATGAACCACTACTTACTTTTTCAAGTGAGAAATCTATTTATAATAAACCTCTTAATTTGGTTTAAGCCAACATAGCATAAAAACTACTTTAGTTGGTTAAATGGATTAAAACCTAATTAATGGAAATTATAATTAACTGATTTCCATTTTTGAAAATATAAATATTAGTTGAAATATCCGAGGGAATTATTCGAAAAACAAGATACCCCATGTTGGTATTTTGTTAACCATATACCTAGGAAAAGAGACTCGCCATTCGTGTGTAGATGTTATAAGGTTGGAAGGGACATTCTACTTATCTTTGTTGATTGTTTGTGCATACATGCATACATACATTTGCATCTCACATCATTGATCCTTTATGGCTCACAGCCCTGGATTACGACAGTTCAAAAGCTTATGACAATCCGACCTACGTCGGAGATGAAGAATCTAGTAGCAACTCAATCACTTGCTCACCAAAAGCAATGGAGCCCGAACAAATTCAAAGAATTGTGGATGACTCCCTCAATGCCAAGATGGAAGAAATAAAAGAGGCCCTAGCTGAGACCGTGAAGAACCAATTGGCCGCAATTTTAGGAAATAATGTTGAAGCATCCGCTAACACCAAGAAGCCAAAGGACAAAGGGGAGGCTAAGGTCGGTGAAGTGGCTTTTGATGATGATAAGGTGATCATTGATGATGATGATTGAGCTAAATACTTCCAAGATCTTCAAGAAAAAAAGGAGCCAAAGGTTGTGGAGAAGACAACTTTTGAAAAGACTAAAAATTCTAATGTTAAGAAGATGATTGCTGACCTAGAAAAGAAATTTGAGAAGAAGCTAAAAATCGAAGAGATGTCTGAGATCGAAAAACTATTTGAACAAGATGAGGATGTCCCTTATAAGTTCAAGATGCCTTCCTTTGCTAGGTACAATGGTACTGGAAACCCCCATCTCTCCATGTGATGCATTATATCACTGCTATGCAATCTGCCCGAGCTACTAAGGCTCAAACTCTAAGGTATTTCATGCTCTCATTGGACCCTATTGTCCAAAATTGGTTCAACACCTTAGAAGAAAGTACTCAAAAAGATTGGGACATGTTGTACAAGGCTTTCATTCAGTAATATGGGTACAATGTTGAGCTGGAAGTTACCTTAATGGAAGTTGAGTCCATTAGACAAAGGCCAAATGAGAATTTTGTGGACTATGTGAAAAGGTGGAGAAATAAGGCTGCTTTGCTCAAGAAGAGGCCCGATGAATCTGATCAAATAAGGATGATCATGAGAGGCTTCCTGCCCAATCTCTGTGAAAGGATGTCTCACACCCTTATAAGGGATTTCAAAGATCTTTTCCAAGATGGTCTACAAATTGAAGAGTGGAAAAGGGAGAAAAATTGCTTTTCAATAAGAAGTAATGAGAAAGGGAATTATCATCCTAGCAATTAAAGCACGTAAAAAGAAGTTGATGTTAATGTGACTGGTCAAGGAAATAAAATACAATTCTCAGAATTGGAAAAACCTCTATCTTGGGTTTTTAGCAAGCTGCAAAAGAAAGGGTTGTTATAACCGTTAGCTCCTCAACCGTTACATAATCCACTGTCACCAAACTTCAATGCCGAGGCCTTCTATCAATTTCATCAAATGCAAGGACATGAAATAGATAAATGTGCTCGTCTAAGGCATGAGATCCAAGATTTGATTGATAGTGGTAAGCTACCCGAGCTGGATAAGCCCAATACCAAGAATAACCCTTTGCCTAAATTTGGAAGAGTGCCACCGCTACCAACCTTCATGGTAGGAAAAGGATTAGAAGAAGATTTTGTCTTATCCTCTTTTCAAGATGGGAATGTTGAAGATGTGAAAGGAGAAGGAGCTTAACTCAACAAACTTTTCTTAGCTTGAATGTTGCTTTTCAATTTTACTTTCTTTAATATTTAATTGGAACAATCGTGTTTTTCAAATTTAAAGTTGTTTGAATAAATTACTTTTATTAAAATTTTTATTGGTCTTTGTTCATTTTGGTGCTCAACTGATGAGGAATCTAGCTTGATATTCAGAAATTAATATGTCTAGGCATCATGACTTGCATGACTTTACTAGGGGAGGGAATTACTCTATAGCATTGAGTTGTGTATGCTTACTTAGAGAAGGCTCCTGCATAATTACCTTTGTCTAGGTCCTAGTCAGTCTTAGAACATGCTTTGACAAACTTTTGAGGCGAAATTGAACTCTACTTATTTAAGGGAGAGATGATCTAGGCATTGTTTGTTTAGCCAACAACTATTATCCACCCTATTAAATATCAATCCCTAGTTGTCCCTTTGAGCCTTCATAAAATTTTTAGCTTTCTTTTCGTTGACTTATAAGCCCAACAGCCTACCTTAATCTGTTGTAATACTTTTGATAAGTCTTATGATCACTAAGATGAAGAGGCAAGATGATCAAAGAAAGGAATGAATAGCCAAGACCATGAAGATAGTTGAAGTTCTTAAGACCATAAGGATAGTTGATGTTCTCTAGACCATAAGGGTGGTTGAAGTTCACCTAATATCTCCAGTCTATCAAGATAACATCAGAGTAACAAATGACTCATCCCTATTAAAGGAGATTTGTGTCACTCCACTCATCCATTATTAGAAACCCAAGTTGGTACAAATAAGATAACTCTTTTAGAGCTAGAACAAAAAAAACAAAAAAAGAGAAGAAAAGAAAAGAAAAAGACAAAAAAAGAAAAGACAAAAAAAAGACAAGGAAAAAAGAAAAGAAGAAAAAAAAAAGAAAACCTAAAAAGACGGTTCAAAAAGCCAACTGAGTTCTCTTTTACCTAAAGCAAAAGGCTTCCATTTGGTTTATAAGGACAGTTTGACTTGAATTGGTCCAACCCAACCAAAGATTCAATCAAAATCAGAGAAAAAGGAGAAAGACCATCCAGTTCTTGAAAGTTTTGTACTTGACAGTCCTACAAGGAAAAAGGGCAAAATGATAAAATGCTCAAAGAAAGGGAAGAGTAAGAAAAATAAAGAGAAAGAAAAGGGAAAAGTAAAAAGAAAGAAAAGGGAGAAGAATAAAAGAAATGAATTTGGGTACCAAACTTTTTGCAAAGGCAAAGATTATCCCAATCAAGATTTAGGTTAATGCCAAAAAGAAGGAAGAATGTTCAAAGCTCTTTCTTTTCATGCTCCCAATTGTCTAAAGTTCCAACAAGCAGTTTTTAGTGTGAAGGTTTGTCCATTGTGCCACATCAGCTCCTATCTCAAAATGGCCTTCATTTAACCTGTGTCCCTTATAGATCCCATTTCAAGCCTATCAAAGACCTGTTGATCTCTCTTGGTAGGTAGAGTCTATTAGTGGAGATAGTTTGAATAAGCATGCATATGAGATAGACAATATTTAAATTTAAATGAGACCTTTGGCCAAGTAATGTGTATGTGCCTATCTGAAGTGCAATAATTCTTACTTAAATAGAAATGATTCCCGAGTTTAGTACGGTAACTAGGGTTGTCATGTTATAGATATGTTAATTTGAAAAATCAAGTCATGAAGTAAATTGACATCAATTTGGCAAAGCCAACATTTGATTTCAAAATCAAAATTCAAAATTGAAAATTCAAAAAAAAATTAGGAAAAAATTACAAAGCCTTCAAGTTAAAGGAAGTATGTCGAATCATTGAACCTCCACAGGACACATTGAGCAAAGGAAATGATTACTGGCAAGGTCATGAAGAAGCTACCAACTGACATGCTGAATCATAATTTAAAATGGATGTATCTCTACTGTTTGGGGCCTCCATTATTCCTATTTTCAACATCATAAAGATAAAAGCCATAAATGTGGGGCATTGTGTCATTCCAATGCAAGACCTGAACGAGCATTTGAAAGGAACTAATGAGAACACTTTTGCTGATCACCTCGGTCTGTGAGTTGATGGAACGATTGTAAGTATCATTTATGCATATCATGCATACATGAGCATATTACATTGCACTTTCTTCTCTTGTATTGTCTATTCTTTATTAAGGTGAATAGCAAACACCCTATGAAGTAAACAATCAAAAGAAGATATCAAATCAGGGGGGCATGGAAAGCCCATTGCTTGAGAAAGTTCCAGTAATTTTGCAAAGAGAAGAAATGCGTGCTTTTATGAAGAACTAGATAACAAAAATATCAATCAGAGCCTGCATAGAAAAATCATGGGTTTGAGCCTACACAGGGAGCAAAGTTTCTCCTTTTTAATTTTTGAGTTTATGCATGAACAAAACATTTTGAGACTCCTAATATTTTACCACGTAGGGGGACAAGGAGAGGATATAAAGGCTAGTTAAAAAGGGCTGAATTTTTTTTGCAAAAATGCAAAGGAAGAACAAAAAAGAATGAAAAAAGAAGAAAATTAGAATTCTCAAAAGAATGAAGATGCAAAAGACAAAAGATCAGTCCAGCTAAAAGAGCTAAAGCCAGGGTAATGACCCGACCTCTAATGGATAATGATCCATGTTTCAAGGGTAAAGACCCGACCTCCAGTGGATAAAGATCTATGTTTCATGGGTAAAGACCCGACCTCCAATGGATAAAGATCCATGTTTTAAGGGTAAAGACCCGACCTCTAGTGGATAAATATACAAGTTTCAAGGGTAAAGACCCGACCTCCAATGGATAAAGATACATGTTTCAAGGGTAAAGACCTGACCTCTAGTGGATAAATATACAAGTTTCAAGGGTAAAGACCTGACCTCCAATGGATAAAGATCCATGTTTCAAGGGTAAAGACCCGGTTTCCAATGGATAAAGATCCATATTTCAAAGGGTGAAGACCCGAAGTCCAAAGGATGAAGATCCATTTTCAAGGGTGAAGACCCGATTTTCAAGGATGAAGAGCCATTTTCAAAGGTGAAGACCTGATTCCAAGGATAAAGATCCAATTTCAAAGGGTGAAGACCTGAAGTCCAAAGGATGAAGATCCATTTTCAAGGGTGAAGACCTGATGCCAAGGATGAAGATCCAGTTTAAAGGATGAAGATCCAATTTCAAGGGTAAAGACCCGACCTCCAATGGATAAAGATCCCTTTTCAAGGGTGAAGACCCGATCTCAAAGGATGAAGATCCATTTTCAAGGGTAAAGACCCGATCTCTAAAGGATGAAGATCCATTTTCAAGGGTAAAGACCCGATCTCCAAAGGATGAAGATCCATTTTTAAAGGTGAAGACCTGATTCCAAGGATGAAGATCAAATTTCAAAGGGTGAAGACCCAAAGTCCAAAGGATGAAGATCCATTTTCAAGGGTGAAGACGATGCCAAGGATGAAGATCCAGTTTAAAGGATAAAGATCCAATTTCAAGGGTAAATACCCGACGTCCAAAGGACAAGATCCCTTTTTAAGGGTGAAAACCCAATCTCAAAGGATAAAGATCCATTTTCAAGGGTGAAGACCCGATCTCCAAGGATGAAGATGCATTTTCAAGGGTAAAGACCAGATCTCTAAGGTTGAAGATCCATTTAATAGGGTTAAGACCCGATCTCCAAGGATGAGGATCCATTTTCAAAGGTGAAGATTTGATGCTAAGGATGAAGATCCATTTTGAGAGTGAAGAACCACAATGCGTTAAAGAATAGAACAGCCGAAGCAATCAGACTTCTCAACTAATAAAAGGTTAGTCAAAACTCAGTCTCTGGTCCAAGCACCCAAATTCAATTCAGTCTCGGGTCCAAGTACCCAATCTCGGGTCCAAGTACTCAATCTTGGGTCCAAGTACCCAAATAAAATTCAATCTCTAGTCCAAGTACCCAAATCAAATTCAGTCTCGAGTCCAAGTACCCAATCTCAGGCCCAAGTACCCAAATCAAGTTCAGTCTTGGATCCAATTACCCAAATCAAATCCAAGTACCCATCCTCATCAAAAATAGTCAACAATCAATATTTTTTTCTCTCTCTTCTACTAAAAGTCTCAGATCGTTCAAGCAAGGGGAAAACTATAGACCCTTAGTTTTTTACCCAGTCTGGTCCAATATTTTTTATAGTCCAAAAAAATTTTCTGGTATTTTAATTAAATAATATTTATTTTAGTATTTATAATTTATAATTTTTAATAAAATAAAAATGGGAATATTAATAATGTTAAAAAATGTAAATAAATAAATAAAAATCGGCGACAGAAAAGTCGACAACGAAAAATTTCATCGCCGAAAGTGAATCGGCTAGGCCAATTTCCGACAGGAATTTCCTACGGGCGAATTGGCGCCCGCCTGCAGCAAATTTTCACTCCCTCGCAGTTTCTAGCCCGCAGCAGTTTTTTTTGGCCAGCGCAATTTTCCAACGCAGTTTTTTCTAAAACCAAATTCTATTTGGTTTTGGTTTCTTTTCCTAATTAGTTTTAATTTCCTTAAACAATTAGAAGTAGGTTTTTTATTTTTCCTATAAATACCACATTAAAACACATAATTAAGGGACTTTTGATCTGGGATGAAACTTTGGACTTCTGACTTAGGGAGAAAAATTATTTTATTGGATCGGAGACTCAAACATTCGATTGGCCAAAAGAAAACCCCTAGGAGCAAGAGTCATTAGCAACAAGAAGCAATCAATAAACCCATCAAGGGCAGCAACATTGCCTTTGTCATTGTTCATCCAGAATTCAAGTTTTGGTGGAACCAATAACGGAGGTTTGATTTTCTATTGACTTATTTGTTCACAGTAGCTTCATCATACAATTTAATCAATTGTTTGAACATATACATTTTTGTTATTTGATCAATTATTCTGTTTACCATCTAAACTCTATAAAAAACTCTAAAAACCTTAATACCTGTAAAACTAATTTCTGAAAGCTAAAACCCTAATTACACTTTTCTAAAACCACAAAACAATAATCTGTTTTCTTAAAACCCTAACTTATTTCAAACCTAATCTCTAATTCAAATATCCAATATCTTATTTTTTCAAGTATCAAAAGCTTCAACCCTAATTAATTCTTCTTTCCAAAATCACACAGTAGCGTTATTCTTTTAAAAATAACATAAGTTTCTTAAAATCTCAAAACCCTATTCTCTAAATCTTAAACCCTAAAATCTTAATTTTCAACACCGAAACCTACAACCCTAAAAACTAGTTTTCAAAATCTTCTGGGGAGCGGCCGGCCTCTGACCCCGCAAGGGGGGCTGTCCCCTTGATCCCCGCCAGCTAACCTGGTAGCGGGACCACCGTATGGGCTCGGGTTAATATTTATTTGTGTATTATAAGTCTTTATGTTTAACTTCTTTTGTTATGATTATTCAAAATACAGTAGCTTTATTCAAAATACAAACCTAAACCCTAATTTATTCAAACCATAAATCCTAATTCTATTTTCAAATCCTCACAATAGCTTTTTATAATTTTATTCACTGGGATATTTTAATCTTTCAATAACTCCATTAAAGACTTTCTATGTTTGTTTCATCTAAAAATACTTAAGTAGTTATTATAGTCAATATTAAAGCCATACTTAACTTTGATCACGGTAAAACATCAAATCCTAAATCCATAATCAGCAAAATCAAGGTTTCAAACCATAAAACCCTAATTCATGAAGTTTGCTTAAAACCCTAACTAAACCTACCTTTTTTAAGTCACAGTAACATTATTTTCATAAAACATCCAAAACCTGAAATCTTTTAAACATCCAGTAACTATGTTATTGCTTTAAAATATTTCTCAAAACCTTAGTTATTGAGCATAAAACTCTAGAAACTCTAATTAATGTATGAATCCCTAAAGTTAATATATTTACTATTTTATTTACATTGGATGAATGTTTATTATATATTTTGATTGATGCTTAATATCTTTCATGAATGATTTATTTATGATGAATGATTATTTACTTTTATCGATTTATTTTGATTTCCAAATGTTGTAAGAGGTATGTTTCCATTATTGGGTACCTCATTAGTTAAATTTTATGTAATTTAAATTGCTTTTTATATTTTGGATCAATGTAAAGGACATGTTTCAATCTTTCGGTGGGTGTTCTATTTAGTTTAGACATGGACGATGTAAGGACATGTTTCCATCCTCAGATGGGTGTCCATTTATTTGCTTTGTTTGGACGTTGCTTTGATTATAATATAAAGATGCTTTATTTTAATTGTTGCATGTAATATGGATAATATTGTTATACTTAAGAAGTTTTTAATATTAAGACCTGCAAAGGAGGTTGGTTCCAATGAACCGGGTGTTATGGGGGTGCTGGGCCATTTCTCACCTTTCCCACACGTACCCAACTTTCTGAACTCATTAGGGGGTTGGGGATTCCTTAGGAATCGAGTCATCCACCCCTTTCTTTTTCCCGGCTCATCCGGTTAGCGACTCCATTTTCTTGGGCCTTAGGCCCGTGTTCTCTAATGTCTCGAGCCTAAACAGTGCCAAAGTCGCAAGAACCATTCCACTGGGAGTGGGGGCAAAACTCCCCGCTCACACTTACCTCACTAAGCAGTGAAATGCAAGCTTAAAATCTCCCACCAACTTTCACTTCCAAGTTGCCCATCAACACTAGGGTTGGGCAATTCACTTCTCTTTATTGCCTATACACAATGTTATAAAATATAATAATTTCATATCACATTTTAAGGCACTTCCATCATTAAACCTTAATTAAATATCACTCCTACAAATTCCCAAAATTTAGCATTCCCTTAATTTAACTTGGACTTCCATTTTAATCTATTTAAATGGATGTTTTAAGTTTATTTTTATTATTAAAAACATATTTTAACATGTTTCATTCCCACACATTTTTTAAATACTCATTCTTATTTAAAACCCTAAAATGGTATAACCTTTATCAATGAACGTTCTTCATTCTAACCTATTCCAATTATTAATCCAAGCTTACATCCTTCACTAATATCATGAATTAACATGATTTAAACATTAAAATTCAACAATTCACCATTCTTTAAAAATTTTCTTTCCAAAACCCTAAACTCAACACTACCTCATCCAATCTCTAACTAAACATAACAAAATCTACCATTTGATTTAAAAATACTTGTTTATGCATCACAACAACACATTTGGAATCAATTTGCACAATTAAAACACATGATTCCAAAAGTCCAAATTTTGCATAACCCTAAATTTTCTCTCTTCGCCCAACTCACCTCAAACTTAATCCTTTCTTCCATTTAGCTTGAAAATCATTGATAATTAATCAAAATAGCTTCATTCATACCCAATTAAACATTTATAACATACACACTCAAAATCTCAAACTTCACATATTCATACTTTTATGAAATTCCAAAGAACAGGATAGAAAACTTACTATTTAAGAAGAAAAACACAAAAACTTCACTTGAAACCTTGAATTCCCTTCATTTTTTGGAAGCTTGAAAGATGAAGAAATCTCTCTTGGTCTCAAATGGAGGTTCGACTACTTGAAGAAGAAGAAGATGATTTAATATTTTTTTATTTTCTCTTTCTTTCCACTTAAATTAAGACCACATATATTATTATATTTTAAATATTTAATTATTTAATAAAAAAATCATATTTTACCTCTTTCATTCAAAATAATTTATTTTGATTTTATTTAAATAATTTTATATTTTACAAAGTATAATTACCATTTTACCATTTGACTTTTTTTGACTTTTTATTCAAAAGTTGACTTTTGCTTATGTTGTGTATATGTAGTGTATATTTAACATATACTCTTGACTTTTTTACTTAAAATAATTTAATTTTCCACTTAAATTATTTATTTAATTGAATTTTAATTTAATTTATTTAATTTCAAAAATATTAGGGATGTTACAATTCTGTCCCCCTAAAGAAAAATTTAGTCCGCGAAATTACTTGATATCAACTCTGGAACAATTGAGGATACTGACTTTGCATCGTCTACTCACTCTCCCATGTCTCCTCCCTAGTGGCATGATTCCTCTAAAGGACTTTAACGAGTAACACCTTCTTCTTCCTCAACTCTTTCACCTCTCGTTCCAAGATTGCCACTGGTTCTTCTTCATAAGTTAGATCTGAGCTCACCTCAATAGACTCCGCTGATAGGATATGAGATCGGTCTAACTTGTACCTTCAAAGCATAGAGACATGGAAGACATTATGTATCCAGTCTAACTCAGGTGGCAAAGCCAATTTGCAAGCCACTGGACCAACTCTCTCCAGAATCTCATATGGTCCTATGAAACGAGGACTTAACTTCCCTTTGCGACCGAATCTCAAAATCTTTTTCTATAGAGACACCTTCAGTAATGCTTTATCTCCCATACTGAACTCTATATCCTTCCTCTTCAAATTTGTATAGGACTTCTGTTGGTCTAAAGCTGCTTTTAGATGACCGCAAATCAATTTCACTTTCTCTTCTATTTCTTTAATCAAATCATGACCGACCAATTTACCCTCTCAAACCTTATCCCAACACAAAAGTGTCCTGCATCTCCTACCATACAAGGCCTCATAAGGTGCCATCCCAATGCTAGATTGATGAGTGTTGTTATATGCAAACTCAATCAGTGGTAAGAATCTATCCCAGCTCCTAGTGAAATCAATGATACAACTCCTTAATATATTCTCTAGAATATATATCACTCTCTCTAACTGCCCATCTGTCTGAGGATGGAAAGCAGTACTAAAATGTAATAGAGAACATAATGCATCCTGCAAACTCTTCCAAAATCTCGATGTAAACCGAGGATCTTGGTCTGACAACAAAGAAACTGGGACTCCATGTAACCTCACTATCTCACTGATATACAACTCAACCAATCTCTCAAGTAAATAATCCATCTGAACTGGAAGAAAATGAGCTATCTTCATCATTCATTTGACTATCACCTAGATTCCATCATGCTTCCTCTAGGTCAAAGGTAGTCCAGTCACAAAATCCATCGTCACTCACTCCCATTTCCACTTTGGTACTGATAATGGCTGAAGTAACCCTAAAGAAACTTAGTGCTCAGCCTTCACTTTCTGGAAAGTGAAACTTTTGGATACAAACTTTGATATGTCCCTCTTTATACTACACCACCAATAATACTATTTCAAATCCTAATTCATCTTGGTACTACCGGGGTACATAGCATAAACTGACTGAAGTGCTTCCTCTAAAATCATCCTCTTTAATCCTGCATCATCAGGAATGCACAACCTATCTTTGTACCATGACTGCCATCATCTCACACATGAAAGTCTCGACTCTTCCCATTTTGGAAATCTAACACAATCTTCTGGATCTTCTCATCTTCTAACTGAGCTGCCCTAACTTGATCCAACTACACTAGTCTCAATTGTAATTGGCCCATCAATGAACCATTATCACAAGACTAAAATTTGGCATGCAACGCTCTCAGCTCAATAAGTAATGAGAGCGAATAAGCTGTCAAACCTGCCAAAGACTTCTGACTCAAGGCATTAGCAACAACATTTGCCTTGCCAGGATGATAATCAATCAAGCAGTTATAGTCTTTAATCAACTCTAGCCATTGTCTCTGTCAAAGATTCAGCTCTCTTTGAACACCCAAATACATCAAACTCTTATGATCAATATAGATAAAGCTTTTCTCCCCATACAAGTAATGCTACCAAATCATTAATGCAAAAACTATAGCTGCTAACTCCAAATCATGAGTCTGTTAATTCAGCTCATGTAGCTTCAACTATTGAGATGCATAAGCAATGACTCTACCCTCCTGCATCAGAACACAACCTAAACCACTATGTGAAGCATCACTATATAACACATATGGTTTACCTTCCACAGGCAGGATAAGAATAGGAGCTTGAGTCAACATCTCCCACAGCTGCTTAAAACTCGCCTGATACCGATCTGTCCATACAAATCTAACTCCTTTCCAAAGTAATCTGGTGAGTAGTGTAGATATCATAGAAAAACCTTTCGCAAACCGACGATAATAGTCTACCAAACCCAGAAAACTTCTAACCTTTGTCACAGTCTTTGGTGGACTCCAATTCAAGATAGCCTCAACTTTACTCCAATCAACTCTAATACCTTCTGCTAATACCACATGATCGAGAAAAGCCATATGATTGAGCCAAAACTCACACTTAGATAGCTTGGCATACAACTCCTTCTCTCTCAAAATTTGCAGTACAATCCGCAAATGCTTGCAATGATCTTCCTCATTACATGAATACACCAGAATATAATCAATGAAGGCCACCACAAACTGATCTAAGTATGGTTTAAACACCCTATTCATAAAATCCATAAATGCTGCTAGTGCATTCGTCAATCCAAAAAGCATCACCAGAAACTTATAATGCCCATACCTTGTGTGGATGGCTATCTTGGGTACATCCACATCTCTAACTCTCAATTAATGGTACCCTGATCTCAGATCAATCTTAAAGAATATTGTTGCTCCCTTCAATTGATCAAAGAGACCATCTATCTGAGGTAATGGATACCTGTTCTTGATGGTCACCTTATTCAACTGCCTATAATCAATACATAATCTCAAGGTGCCATCCTTCTTCTTCACAAACAAAACAGGTGCTCCCCATGGAGACACACTAGGGTGAATGAATCCTTTATTAAGAAACTCCTGCAACTGCACCTTCAACTCCTTTAATTTTGCAGGTGCGATTCGATAAGGGGTAATGGAGATGGGAGTGGTACCAGATAACAAATCAATACCAAACTCCACCTCTCTCTCTTAGGAGGTACCCCTAGCAACTCATTAGGGAAAACATCTGGAAACTCGGCAACTATAGGTATACTATCAAGCTGGGACCCCACTACTCCGGTATCTACCACATAAGCAAGATATGCCTCATATCCCTTCTGAATCATCCTCCTAGCTAAAAAACAACTGAAATAAACAAGGATGAAATATGTCTCTGCTCACTAGATACCACTATATAACTATCATCACGTGTTCTCAAGGTAACACATTTCCACTGACAGTCTACCGTAGCCCCATGCTTGGATAACCAATCCATGCCCATAATTAGATCATTCTCCCTAAAAGGCATCTAAATCAGGTCACCGAGAAACTCTTCATCCTGAACAACAACTGGACTATCTTGGTGGACCTTGCTAACAACAACACTATGACCTAAAGGATTTGTAACCAAAACATCAAATCCTAGGGACTCAGAATGTAAATCACTCAAAGGAAATATGCATACACTGATGTAAGAATGAGTCGACCTAAGATCTATGAATACAAGAACTGAAGTACTAAATAAAGTAAAAGTACCGACAATAATAGCTGATGTATCTAGCTACCCTTACATCACATAAACCCGCTTTGATGGCCCTACATTCTCTGGTCTACTACCTGTTGTATAACCTCCTCTTTTGCTAGACCTTGATCAACCCCCTCTACCACAATGACCCCATCTAACACTAAGTCTAGAAGTTACTGTATTAGTCTCTCTAGCCTCTGGTTGCTCTGGACAATCACTCAAAAAATGGTCTGGTGATCCACATATGTAGCACACTGCTGGTGCACCTGTCCTCCAGCAAACACCTCCATGTGCCCTACCACAATGAAGATAGGTAGGTGGAGCAGGCCTCTGAGTCACTAGGGTTGGGGCATAAGCCACTGAGGCTGCAGGTCACTGTCTCTGCCTCTGCTGCTATGATGACCTGCTAGACTGCCCCTGGCTCCTACTGAACCTCTGAGGATATCCCCCTCGACCTCTCTTCACTGATGAAGACCCTGCATCACCCTAGGGTCTCCTAGCTCTACTCTCCTTTACTCTAGTAGCTGCTGCAAGACCCTGTGCCCTCTCTACACTACTGGCAGCTGCAACAAACTGAGAAAAATCTTGATACTAGGAGCCTCCCACTAAGCACGTAATAGAGGGTCTCAACCCCTCCTCAAACCTCTAGTACAGATCAAACTCATTAGATATGATCCCTCCAGCACACTGGCTTAGCCTAATAAACTCAATCTCATACTCTATCATTGTCTTGGTGTCCTGCCTCAAGCTCAGGAACTCCATCTTCTTTACATCCTTATACTCCCTTAAAGTATACTTCTTCTCGATTTTTCACAGCAAATTGGCATATGTCAAGACTGGTGGATCAGCTGACCATGGGGAATCGTCTTCCACCACTCATATGCATCCCCCCTGAAGAAGAGGTCTAGCATAATCAAACTTCTCTTTTGGACTAGCTTGCAACTAAATGAATAGTCTTTGGACCCTATCCAGCCACTGCTCTGCTACAGCTGGGTTTGTAGTGTGGATAAAATCTATAGCTTTAAACTTTCTCAGCTTGTCATACTTCTGAGTTGGCAACTGCAGCTGCGGATGTGGCTGTGGGGGCAGCTACGGCTATGGCCATGGGGGCAGCTGCGGCTGCTGAACTGAAGCCTGTCTCAACAACTCCACCATCTACCGTACCTAGCTTGGCAAAACCTCCTCAGCTACTGGTCTAACCAACACAGAAGCATATGCCTCCCCAGCAGTCTCAACACTAGTTCCCACTCTACCCTCATCAGTAGTCACACTCTATGAACTACCCTCTACAGACAGGTGCATCAGAGATGCCATAACTACCTATATCTGCAAATACAGTAGAAATTGTCACATCATAGATAAAAAATGCCAGTGCCGATGCATGTATCACAATTGAAAAACCATATTTAAAATCCTTATTTTCTCTCTCTAACAACCCACCTAGGTCGAGAACCTCAAACCTAGGCTCTGATATAAAATAAATGTAACACCCTTATACCCTATACACATATAATACACACAACCAGTATATGTAAAATACCTGTCACGACCTAGTTTAATAAAAATTTACACATTTCTGATTTAAAATCTCAAATACTTTAATATATATATAATTAAATAGTAAATAAAATATTCTTTGTTTGTTATGGAAACCCAAAATAAACATTTTATATGAAAATCTCTGGGAAAAATTCGCCAGAGTTTTGTCTGTAATTTGGACATCCCAAAATTTATCAATTACAAAACCTGCATAGAAGAACACTTCCAATATACAATAAATCACACCTTTCATCTCAACTTCTCAATTTCTCCACATTTTATCAAAACATTTATACATATTCAATATATATATCCAAAACACATATAAAATCCCATCTTGCACGATTTATCCATAAAGTCTTTATAATTTACAATATATATACTTTAAAATCATAACCATGATATATATGATATTGTAATGTACTACAACATAAAATGTATACATGATGGCAGAATGCTTGATCTTGATGTATCCAAAATTTGCTCAATGAGCAACCTCAAATCTATACCCTGCACAGTCTAGAAGAACTCCTTAGCTCAACCAGATCTCCCCTATCACCTGTGTGATAAATTATAATCGTGTTAAGCTAAAAGCCTAGCAGTACAATCTTTGATAAAAGGAAAACTTTAAAACAATGCCAATACATAATGCATTTGTATGTTATGCCACAATGTAGTATTCAAATCCATTTAATAACATAATTTTTCATTTGTTTATGACTCACATAAACACATATACAAGAATGGGCCCAATAAACTAGTACATTAATAAAATTTCAGAGTTACCATTTTAGTCCAAATTGATACCAAATGTCTAGCCCCAAAGCAAATCATATATCAGTGATGCCTAGTGTCTAGCCTTGTAGCAAATCATAATTTAGTGGCTCATAGCATCTAGCCCCAAAGGAAAATAATGAGGATAACCTCATAAGCATGCCGTCAAATATAGAACTCTGAAAATTGAATAATATAATAGGTACATAATTAATTCATATTTTCCATAATCAACTAGGCATATTGCTTCACTTTCTTTCTTTCTCATTCATATCAATGTCAATTCACTTTAATTCATCATATTTCACATTGTATACAATTTAGCCATTTACAATGGCTTTTCACAATGCTTATAATGCATACACAACAACTCACATGTCATAGCACAATGTATATGGACTTTAAATGATCAAGGAGCTTAACACAATTTCCATTTAAAATGTGTTAAGCCAAAATTAAATGCAAGTACTTCAAAACTATCAAAGCATGTACTTACCTCACTAAGCACTCAAATGCAAGCTTAAAATCTCCCACCAATCTTCACTTCCAAGTTGCCCTTCAACACTAGGGTTTGGCAATCCACTTCTCCTTAATGCCTATACACAATGTGATCAAATATAATCATTTAATATCACATTTTAAGGTATTTCCAACATTAAACCTTAATTAAACATCACTCCTACAAATTCTCAAATTTTAGCCTTCCATTACTTTAACATTGGGCTTCCATTTTAATCCATTTAAAAGGATGTTTTAAGTTTATTTTTATTTTTAAAAACATATTTTAACATGTTTCATTCACACACATTATTTAAATACTCATTCTTATTTAAAACCCTAAAATGGCATAACCTTCATCAATGAAGGTTCTTCATTATAACCTATTCCAATTATTAATCCAAGCTTATATCCTTCACTAATATCATAAATTAACATGATTTAAATATTAAAATTCAACAATTCACCATTCTTTAAAAATTCCCTTTCCAAAACCCTAAACTCAACACCACCTCATCCAATCTCTAACCAAACTAAACCAAATCTATCATTTAATTTAAACATCCTTGTTTATGCATCAAAACAACACATTTGGAATAAATTTTCACAATTAAAACACATGATTCCAAAAGTCCAAATTTTCCATAACCCTAAATTCTCTCTCTTCACCCAACCCACCCCAAACTTAATCCTTTCTTCCATTTAACTTCAAAATCATTAATAATTAACCAAAATAGCTTCATTCATACCCAATTAAACAATTATTGTAACACCCCTATATCCCGTATGCGCACACTACATACTACTACACCTGTAATATACGTATACTAGATACAGGAGTGTCACGATTTACTCAATAAACAAATCTTTTCATTTATCAAAAATATATATATACCCAATTTTTATCTTCTTCTTCAATAATATAAGAAAACTTAAAATACTTCATATTATATTATAAACTATACTAGATAAAATATTTATTCATTATGCAGCGGAAAATGTAGTGGTATTTACATATATAAATACATCAAAATCCATGTTTACAAAACATAAAGTTTATACATGTTTGGCAGTTCATCTCTAATCTTTAAGCCCACAATCAACACTTCAAAGTCTAGACTCGATTCTCCGGTTCTTCCCTGTCACCTGCGCGATGAACCACAATCGCGCTAAGCCAACGGCTTAGTGGTAATAACCACCATAACAATATGCTTTAATGCAATGTCAATGTCATACTTTCAAGCAATAGAGATCATATTCAAAAATTCTATATTTCATAACAATACATTTCATTGTCTTATTTAATTGTTTTACCATTTATTATTCAAATTGAAACAAAAACAAGCATGGGCCCAAAAAGGATCTAATATGTTATTCAAAATTCAGAGTTACTGCTTTGGTCCATAATCACAATCAACAAGCCCGTAGGCGATATATATATATATATATATATATATCTATCCATGGATAGTGTAACAGACCCAGTCTCTTGGACCTCAACCCGGCTAGACCCTAGGGCCCCAGTATCTTGGTCCTCAACCCGGCTAGACTGTTACTATTTTTTAGGCTTATGACCCGGTCTTTTCACCTCAAAAATATCATTTTCATATTTATCAGCTGCGCTCGGCTTACGACCCGGTCTTTTCACCTGCCCAGCAATTCATAGGCATGCCGCCAAACCCAGAACTCTGAAAATTGAATAACATACTAGGCACACAATTAATACATTTATCTCATTATCAATCTCTTTCACAATTCATTTCTCATTTCATTTCTCTTTTTATTTCTCATAATTAAACTAGGCAATCATGCCCCAATTATTTCATTTGCATCATTATAGCCAACAACAATGGCTTCATATCTCATCATTAAAGTATACATAGCCAATTGCAGTGGACATACATTTTAAATGATCATCATATCTTTCGCATTATGCAAATCATAACATTAATCAAATGTATTAACATTAACTTACCTCAAGAGCAACTCACACAACACCAAACTCATCTTCCAAGAATCCTCAACACTAGGATTAGGGCAACTCAACCTCTTCAAAAACCTAATCCAAAAGGAATAATACACACTCACTTAGAGATACACATGAGATAATAAGGCTAAGAACCAACTTGTAATATCCTCATGTATACCTTAGAAGTTTTGATTATGTTATTGTTGTTGTTGTTATAAATTGGATTGAATATATATATGTGTCAAATTGCAAGGGAAAAGAAATTGAGAAGAGAATGGTTATGTATATGTGTTTTGGGAAAGAAAAGAGGGTGTAGAGAGAAGTGTATATGTTGTTTATATGGTTGTATAATTAACATATACATAAGTCAAAGGTGGAGTCAATGCAAGAGGATATTTTTGTGTGACATGTGTAATGACTATAATGGGCACATATGAGACAAAAGGTTAATTAATTGGTTGAGGGCATTTTAGTAATTGCTTGGATATAATCTCTTGGTGGAGATTTAAAGAAGGAAAGAAGAGTTGATTTGTTCATTTCTTGTCTTTTCTCATGTGTGTGGCCGGCTATCCAAAGGAAGGAAGAGAGCAAAGTGTTGTTTTGATTTCTAAACTCAAATTGAAAGGAGATTCAAGGAATTAAGTGGAAGATTTGTGAAATTCAACAATTTTGGTAAGCTCTTTTTCTTGATTTACTTTATTCTTTTGAAGTGGAGTTTGAAATGAATTTTGGTTTGTTGAGATGATGATTAAATGTGTTTGTGATGTGTTTTCAAATGTTATTTTTGATTTTAAGTGAAGAGGTTTTAGAGGTGTTGTTGTTGGAAGTGTTGGAGTTGAAATTGTTTTAGGGTTTTGAAGTGTTACATGATGTTTTCCTTGTGTTTGCTTTATTATTTTCAAAGATCTTCTTGTGGTTGGTGTTTGTTGGAATTTTAGGCTTGGAAATGGGATGTTGGCCGAACGCAGTAGCCTTTTTGATGCCACGCCCGTGGCCTTGATTGGCCATGGCCGTGGCCATTGGTAGGCTTATGGTGCCATGGCCGTGGAGGATGGAAGCTTGGGTGGCAGAACTTTTTTGTACCCCACGCCCGTGGGGATTATGGTGGCCACGACCGTGGCCTATAATGAATGATGTTGAAGTGTAATTTTGTGATTTAAGGTTTAAGATGAAGTTGTTAAGTGATTAAATGGTATTGGAATTGATGGATTGTATCATTCTTTTGGATTAGGGTTTGATAGAAGGTGATTTGCCCTAAATTTGGAAGTGAAGAACTTTGGAAGAAGGAAGGTGTTTAGAGTTGTGTGAAGTGTGATTGAGGTAAGTACCAATACATATGATTGTATTTATTTACATGATTTGAGGCTTAACACATTTGTTCGCAAATGTGTTAAGTGGTTTACTATATTGATAATATAAGTGGACTAAGGTGATGATAAAGATGTGAAGGATGTGAGGATAATTAAAAAGGTAAGCATAAACTCTATTTGATTGTATATCCTTATATGTCTTTGAACATTTACACATTGGGATGAAAGTGTTAAATAAGCTATTATATTATGAATGTGAATGAAGAATGTAAATCATTATATATATATATATGAAGGATGAAATATGAAATGGGAAGGTAGAAAGAAATGAGGATCATTCTTAAGGTATGTGCAAATTGTTATGATAAATGTTCTAATAATGAATGGTGTTAGTGTGTTTTGAGAAATGATGAAATGTTATGTTATATGCATTGTGAATGGCAATGTATTATATGAATAATATATTTTGAAATGTTATATCAATAATGTTATATGTATCATATGGATTGAGATATGATATGTTGTGAAGTCAATGTGATTGACTATGATGATTCAAATGAGATATGAAGCCATTGTGATTGGCTATAGTGATTCAAATGAGATGTTAAGCCATTGCTATTGGCTATGATAATTCAATTGAGAATGAAATGAAAATAAAAGATTCTGTGTCTAATATGTTGATTCAATTTTCAGAGTTCTAGATTTGGCGGCATGCTTAGAGAATGTGAAAATGTAACAGTCTTGCCGGGTTGAGGATCTCTTCAATTTGAGTGAACTGAGGTCCAAGAGACTGGGTCTGTTACACTATGTAAATTATTGATGCGAAATACATGAAAGGTAACAGTCTTGCCGGGTTGAGGATCTCTTTGCATTGAGATGAATCGAGATCCAAGAGACTGGGTCTGTTACTTGATAAAATGTGAAATGTGAATTGTAGTAACAGTCTAGCCGGGTTGAGGATCTCCTCGAGTTTAGCCGAGTTGATGATCCAAGAGACTGGGTCTGTTACGCTATCCATGAATAGAGACATGAGATATATTGCCTACGGGCTTGATCATTGGGATTATGGACCAATGCAGAACTCTGAACTCTGAAAAACATATTAGTGTTTTGGGCCCGAGTCTATCTTTATTGTCAATGTGAAATGCAAGTATTGAAATATTGAGTGTGAGTATTAATAATGAATTATGCTTGGTGAATTGTGAATAATATAAGGTTATTAAGTGTAATATGTAAATGAATTGTGGTTGATGATAAAGGTTGTCTTTATTGGAAATGTGAATAATAATTGGTATGATATGTAAAGTGTGTATTGCAATAATGATTGGTATGGTATATATAATGTGGATGTATTAATATATTAATTTTGAGTATTGGTGATGGATTAGGGTTGGTGATATTATTATGTATATATGTACATCATATATGAAATTAGCTAGGATATATAAAAGATGCAATTAAAAAGAAAATAAAATATGATAAGAACTAATTATACCTTGAATTTATACATCATTATATGTTAATATTTCTATACTATATGTTTATATTTTATATTTGGACTACTAAGCTCTCGGGCTTAGCGCGGGTGTTTATTCGCGCAGGTATATAGATGGAAGATATGAAGTCTTTTGTTATGCCACAAGAAAAGTAAAAGTTTGTCGAGACCAACTAGAGGGAAATGCATACATGTATAACTTTTATATTGATGTATTTATGATGAGAAAGTAATTATATGTATAAATGAAGTTTTGATAAAGATAATGATTTAGTAAATGTTATTTAAATTAATGTATTATGGTTTGGAATTCTTTTACAGGTTTTAAAAAGGTAACGAAAAGTGACATCCTTATACTTTATATACTTACCGTATGTATACCAGGTATATGTATAGTACTTATATAAGGTATCGGGGTGTTACACAACTAGGGCCAACTCTACACATGACACGCTCAACAACACGGGCGTGTACCTGACCGTGCCCTAAACTCACAACACATAAGCTTTGACATGCTCAGTGACATGGGCGTGTCACTGGCCGTGTCAATCCTCCCTCAACACAGTAGCTATGACACTCTCAGTGACATGGGCGTGTCACTGGACATGTAAATGCTACTACAACACAGAAGCTATGACACGCTCAGTGACATGGGCATGTCACTGCTCATGTCACCCATCCAAGAACACAGAACCATTGACACGCCCAATGACCTGGCCGTGCTCATGGATGTGTCAGGCCAAAAATCCTGATTCCGGCAGCAACAACAACACATCCAACAAACCTCTTATTTCCACCATCTCCACTTCAAACGAACTTAACTGAAAACACTTATAAACCATAGTAACTTGCAAAAAACCAAAACAATTCAAAATATACATTAAACACCAATTCACAACCATCACATACACACAACTCAAACACAACACTTGTTCTTCCACCAAACCTAACACCTTCTCTTCAATCCAACCCCAAAAATCAAAATCAAATAAACTAAGTACTCTCAAACACCCCACAATCAAACATACTCATACCATCAATAATCAACCATCAAACTCAAATACAACTTAAAAGAAAACTAAGGAATCAAGTGGAAACTTACCAAAAATGATGAAACTTCTTAGATTTCCAACTTGATCACTTGAAACATCCTTAAATCTTGAGTTTGGAAAATCAAAAGCTCTCTTCCTCTCTAGCTTTAGAGGGCGCTGGCCATGAAGGAAAAGGAAAGAAGAAGAAGAAGAACAATAAGAGCCAAAGTCAACTCCTCAACCTCTTTAAACCTCCACCAAGCAATTTAATATTAAAATATTATAAAATATCTTCTTCCACTAATTCAATTTCCTTTTAATTAATTTAATTAATTTAAAATAATTAATCAATCTTCTTTTGACTTCCATTTCTTTGACTTGTATATGTTGTATATATCACTATATATACAACATATACACTCTTCCCTTACCTCTTTTCTCTTTCCACTTAAACATTTACATTTAATCCAAATATAACAACAATTATTCCAAAACTTTTAGGGTATACTTTGGGATATTACAATTCTCCCCCTCTAAAAAGAAATTTCGTCCTCGAAATTACCTGATCTCATGTCTGAAACAATTGAGGATACTGATCTCACATCGCTTGCTCATTCTCCCAAGTTGACTCTTCCTTTGTATGATTATTCCAAAGAACCTTCACAATTGGCACTTTCTTATTTCTCAACTCTTTCACTTCCTGTGCCAAAATAGCAACTGGTTCTTCTTTAAAAGTCAGATCCGGACTCACCTCAATAGATTCAACGGACAGAACATGAGTTGGATCTGATCTGTACCTCCATAACATAGAAACATGGAAGACATTGTGAATTCTATCCAACTCAGGTGGCAAAGCAAGTCGATAAGCAACTGGTCCAACTCTTTCCAATATCTCATACGGTCCAATAAAACGAGGACTTAGCTTCCCTTTTCTGCCAAATCTCAAAATTTTCTTCCAAGGAGACACTTTCAGAAGTACTTTATCTCCAACTTCAAACTCTATGTATCTTCTCTTCAAATCTGAATAAGATTTCTGCCGATCTGAAGCTGCTTTCAACCGATTCCGAATTATTTTCACTTTCTCTTCCGTTTCTTTAATCAAATCAGGACCAACCGACTTGCTTTCTCCAACTTCATTCCAACACAGAGGCATTCTCCATCTTCTACCATACAATGCCTAATAAGGTGCCATTTTAATACTAGATTGATGACTGTTGTTATGAGCAAATTCCATCAATGGCAAAAATCTGTCCCAACTTCAAGAGAAATCAATGATATAGCTTCTCAACATGTCCTCTAAAATCTGTATCACTCTTTCTGACTGCCCATCTGTCTGCGGATGAAAAGCAGTGCTAAAGTGCAATCGAGAACCCAAAGCACCATGTAAACTCTTCCAAAACCTTGAAGTAAACCGAGGATCTCGATCAGACACTAAAGAAATTGGGACTCCATGTAATTTCACTATCTCACTGATATACAGGTCAGCCAACTTCTCAAGAGAATAATCCATTCTAACTGGAAGAAAATGAGCTGTCTTTGTTAACCGATCAAAAATCACCCAGATAGCATCATGCTTCTTCTAAGTCAATGGCAAACCAGATACAAAATCCATTGTCACACGTTCCCATTTCCATTCAGGCACTGATAAAGGTTGAAGCAACCCTGTTGGAACTTGATGCTCAGCTTTCACCCTCTGACAAGTGAGACATTTGGATACAAATTCCGCTATGTCCCTCTTCATACCTGACCACCAATAATGTTACTTCAAAACCTGATACATCTTTGTACTCCTAGGGTGCATAGCAAAAATCGACTGGTGTGCTTCCTCTAAAATACTCTTTCTCAATCTTGCATCATTAGGAACACACAATCTATCCTTGAACCAAAGGCTACCATTATCTCTTATATGGAAATCTCGGCTCTCCCCATTTTGGCAATCTGAAACAATCTTCAGAATATTCTCATCAACCAATTGAGCCTCTTTAATCTGATCCAACAACACCGGTCTCAACTGCAATTGAGCTAACAACGCACCATCATCACCTGATTCAAAACTAGCATGCAACGCTTTCAACTCAACAAGCAACGAGAGCGAATAAACAGTCAAACCTGCCAAAGACTTTCGACTCAAGGCATCCGCAACAACATTTGCCTTACCAGGATGATAATCAATCAAACAGTCGTAATCTTTGATCAGCTCCAACCATCGTCTTTGACGAAGATTAAGCTCTCTCTGAACCCCCCAAATATTTCAAACTCTTATGATCTGTGTAAATGAAACACTTCTCCCCATACAAGTAATGTCGCCAAATCTTCAAAGCAAAAACTATGGCTGCTAACTCTAAATCATGCGTCGGATAAGTAAGCTCATGCGGCTTCAACTGCCGAGAAGCATAAGCTATGACTCTACCTTCTTGCATCAAAACACAACCTAAACCATTATGTGAAGCATCACTGAAAATCACATATGGTTTATCTTCCACAGGCAAAGTAAGAACAGGAGCTTGAGTCAACATCTCTTTCAACTGCTCAAAGCTAGCTTGACACTGATCTGTCCACACAAATCTAATTCCCTTTCGAAGTAATATGGTGAGTAGAGTAGCTATCAAAGAAAAACATTTCACAAAGCGTCGATAATAGCCTGCCAAACTCAGAAAACTTCTAACTTCAGTCACTGACTTCGGTGGACTCCAATTCAAAATGGCCTCAACTTTACTCGGATCAACTCTTATACCATCTGCTGAAACTATATGACCCAGAAACGTTACTTGATCAAGCCAAAACTCACACTTCGACAACTTAGCATACAATTGCTTCTCTTTCAGGGTCTGCAACACAATCCGCAGATGCTTGACATGATCCTCTTCATTATGCGAATACACCAAAATATCATCAATGAAGACCACCACAAACTGATCTAGGTAGGGCCTAAACACCCTATTCATCAAATCCATGAAAGCTGCAGGTGCATTCGTCAATCCAAAAGGCATTACCAAAAACTCATAATGCCCATACCTTGTGCAAAAAGCTGTCTTAGGAGCATCTTCAACTCTGACTCTCAACTGATGGTACCCTGATCTCAAATCAATCTTGGAAAATACTGCTGCTCCCTTCAACTGATCGAAGAGATCATCAATCTGAGGCAAAGGATACTTATTATTGATAATCACCTTATTCAATTGCCTATAATCGATGCATAACCTCAAAGTACCATCTTTCTTCTTCACAAACAAAACAGGAGCTCCCCACGGAGAAACACTAGGGCGAATAAACCCTTTATCCAACAATTCTTGCAACTGCACCTTCAACTCTTTCAACTCAGCAGGTGCCATTCGATAAGGAGTAATAGAGATGGGAGTGGTACCAAGCAACAAATCGATACCAAACTCAACCTCTCTCTCAGGGGGTAACCCTGGCAACTCCTCCAGAAAAACATCTAGAAATTCCACAACTATGGGTATACTATCAAGTTGAGAACCCACTACTCTGGTATCCAAAACATGAGCAAGATAAGCATCACACCCTTTTCTAATCAACTTCCTAACTGCAATAGCTGACACAAACAAGGATGCAAGTTGTCTCTGCTCACTAGATACCATCACACTTCTACCATCACCGGTTATCAGGGTAACATACTTCTTTTGACAGTCTACCACAGCTCCATGCTTAGACAACCAATCCATGCCTAAGATCAAATCATAATTCTTAAAAGGCATTTCAATCAAATCACCCAAAAACTCTTCACCTTGCACCGCAACTGAACTATCACAATGCACCTTACTCACCACAACACTATGTCCTAAAGGATTTGTCACAAAGACATCAAATCCTAAGGACTCTAAATGCAATTCAGACACAGGCAAGATAGATGCACTTATGTATGAATGAGTAGATCCTGGATCAATCAAAGCAAGAACTGAATTGCCAAATAAAGAAAATGTACCCGCAATGACTGCTGAAGCATCCGATTGCCTTTGCATCACATACACTCGCTAAGATGGCCCAGCCTCATCTGGCCTACTGCCTCCAGATGTAGAGCCTCCTCTCTGACTGATCCCGGGTCGTTCACCTCTACTAACACCTCTGCCACTTCGACCTCCTCTCACACTAGGTCGAGAAATTGTAGAATCTGCTTGCCTATGCTCCTGTATCTCAGGACATTCTCTGATGAAATGGTCAGGCGATCCACATTTGAAACACACAGCTGATCCACCAATCTTCCAACAAACACCCCATGTGTCCTACCACAATGGATACATGTAGGTGGAGTAGACCTTTGAACCACTGGAGTCAGAGCACTAGCTACAGAAACTGTAGGTCTCAGTCTCTGCCTCTGATACTGAACTGACCTACTCGACTGCCTCTGGCTCCTACTGACTCTCGGAACAAAACTTCCTCAGCCTCTCTTCATAGATGAAGATCCTGCCTCAAACTGGGGTCTCCTAACTCTGATCTCCTCCTCAGTAGCAGCTGCTGCAATACCCTGTGCTCTCTCAATACTTCTAGCTGCTGCAACCAACTGAGAAAAATCCTGGTACCGAGAACCAGCAACAATGCACATAATAGAGGGCCTCAACCCCTCCTCAAATCTCCTACACCGGTCAATCTCATCTGCAATAATCCCACCGGCATAATGACTTAACCGGATATACTCTGTCTCATACTCTGTCACTATCCGGTTATCTTGCCTCAGATTCAGAAATTCCATCTTCTTAGCATCCTTATACTCCCTCGGAGTATATTTATGCTCAAATTCCCGCAGAAAATCACTATAAAACAAAGTTGGTGGATCATCCATGGCATGAGGAACCGTCTTCCACCAATCATAAGCATCTTTCTGTAATAAGGATCTAGCATAATCAAATTTCTCTTCAGGAGTAGCTTGCAACTGAATAAATACCCTCTGCACTTTATCCAACCACTGCTCAGCTACTGCAAGATTTGTAGTACCAAAGAAATCCTCAGCCCCATACTTTCTCAATTTATCATAATGTCTCACCGATACTTGTGGCTGTGGTGGCGGTGGCGGCTGCACTGGAGCTTCCCTCAACAATTCTACCACATGTCTTAGCCAAACTGGTGGAACCTCATCAGCAGCTGGTCTCTCTTACACAGGAGCAGGTGCCTCTCCAACTCTCTCAACCCTAACTCCATCTCTACCCTCTTCAGGAGCTACACTCTCAGCACTACCTTCTATGGACTGACGTGACTGAGATGCCATCACTGCCTATATCTGCAAACACAGCAGAATATACCTCATCAAAGATCAGAGACTGCCAATACCAAAACATGTATCTTATTTAAAAACAATATTTTAAAACTCAAAATTTTCTTTTTCTTACAATTTACCTAGGTTGAGAATCTAAAACCTAGGCTCTGATACCAAAACAATTGTAACACCCCTATATCCCGTATACGCACACTACATACTACTACAACTGTAATATACATATACTAGATACAGGAGTGTCACAATTTACTCAATAAACAAATCATTTCATTTAGCAAAAATATATATATACCCAATTTTTATCTTCTTCTGCAATAATATAAGAAAACTTAAAATACTTCATATTATATTATAAACTATACTAGATAAAACATTTATTCATTATGCAGCGAAAAATGCAGTGGTATTTACATATATAAATACATCAAAATCCATGTTTACAAAACATAAAGTTTATTCATGTTTGGCAGTTCATCTCTGATATTTAAGCCCACAATCAACACTTCAAAGTCTAGACTCGATTCTCCGGTTCTTCCCTGTCACCTGCGCGATGAACCACAATCGCGCTAAGCCAACGGCTTAGTGGTACAAACCACCATAACAATATGCTTTAATGCAATGTCAATGTCATACTTTCAAGCAATAAAGATCATATTCAAAAATGCTATATTTCATAACAATACATTTCATTGTCTTATTTAATTGTTTTACCATTTATTATTCAAATTGAAACAAAAACAAGCATGGGCCCAAAAAGGATCTAATATGTTATTCAAAATTCAGAGTTACTGCTTTGGTCCATAATCACAATCATCAAGCCCGTAGGTGATATATATATATATATATATCCATGGATAGTGTAACAGACCCAGTCTCTTAGACCTCAACCCGGCTAGACCCTAGGGCCCCAGTATCTTGGTCCTCAACCCGGCTAGACTGTTACTATTTTTGAGGCTTACGACCCGGTCTTTTCACCTCAAAAATATCATTTTTCATATTTATCAGCTGGGCTCGGCTTACTACCCGATCTTTTCACCTGCCCAACAATTCATAGTCATGCCGCCAAACCCAGAACTCTGAAATTTGAATAACATACTAGGCACACAATTAATTCATTTATCTCATTATCAATCTCTTTCACAATTCATTTCTCATTTCATTTCTCATTTTATTTCTCATAATTAAACTAGGCAATCATGCACCAATTATTTCATTTGCATCATTATAGCCAACAACAATGGCTTCATATCTCATCATTAAAGTATACATAGCCAATTGCATTGGACATACATTTTAAATGATCATCATATCTTTCACATTATGCAAATCATAACATTAATCAAATGTATTGACAATGTAATAACTTACTTAACACATTTACAACCAAATGTGTTAAGTCTCAAAGTCATGTAAATGTATGCAACCATGTAAGTTTGTACTTACCTCAAGAGCAACTCACACAACACCAAACTCCTCTTCCAAGAATCCTCAACACTAGGATTAGGGCAACTCAACCTCTTCAAAAACCTAATCCAAAAGGAATAATACACACTCACTTAGAGATACACATGAGATAATAAGGCTAAGAACCAACTAGGGCCAACTCTACACATGACACGCTCAACAACACGGGCGTGTCCCTGACCGTGCCCTAAACTCACAACACAGAAGCTTTGACACGCTCAATGACATGGGCATGTCACTGGCCATGTCAATCCTCCCTCAACACAGTAACTATGACACGCTCAGTGACATGGGCGTGTCACAGGACATGTAAATGCTACTACAACACAGAAGCTGTGACACGCTCAGTGACATGGGCGTGTCACTGCTCGTGTCACCCATCCAAGAACACAGAACCATTGACACGCCCAAAGACCTGGCCGTGCTCATGGACGTGTCATGCCAAAAATTCTGATTCCGGCAACAACAATAACACATCCAACAAACCTCTTATTTCCACCATCTCCACTTCAAACAAACTTAACTAAACACACTTATAAACCATAGTAACTTGCAAAAATTCCAAAACAATTCAAAATATACATCAAACACCAATTCACAACCATCACATACACACAACACTTGTTCTTCCACCAAACCTAACACCTTCTCTTCAATCCAACCCCAAAAATCAAAATCAAATAAACCAAATACTCTCAAACACCCCATAATCAAACATACTCATACCATCAATAATCAACCATCAAACTCAAATACAACTTAAAAGAAAACTAAGGAATCAAGTGGAAACTTACAAAAAATGATGAAACTTCTTAGATTTCCAACTTGATCACTTGAAACATCCTTAAATCTTGAGTTTGGAAAATCAAAAGCTCTCTTCCTCTCTTGCTTTGGAGGGCGCCGACCATGAAGGAAAAGGAAAGAAGAAGAAGAAGAACAATAAGAGCCAAAGTCAACTGCTCAACCTCTTTAAACCTCCACCAAGCAATTTAATATTAAAATATTGTAAAATATCTTCTTCCACTAATTCAATTTCCTTTTAATTAATTTAAGTAATTTAAAATAATTAATAAATCTTCTTTTGACTTCCATTTCTTTGACTTGTATATGTTGTATATATCACTATATATACAACATATACACTCTTCCCTTACCTCTTTTCTCTTACCATTTAAACATTTACATTTAATCCAAATATAACAACAATTATTCCAAAACTTTTAGGGTATACTTTGGGATATTACAATTATAACTTACACACTCAAAATCTCAAACTTCACATATTCATACTTTCATGAAATTCCAAAGAACAAGATAGAAAACTTACTATTTAAGAAGAAAAACACCAAAACTTGACTTGAAACCTTGAATTCCCTTCAATCTTTGGAAGCTTCGAAGATGAAGAAATCTCTCTTGGTCTCAAATGGAGGTTGAGCCACTTGAAGAAGAAGATGATGATTTAATATTTTTTTATTTTCTCTTTCTTTCCACTTAAATTAAGACCATATATATTATTATATTTTTAATATTTAATTATTTAATTATTTAATAAAAAATCATATTTTACCTCTTCCATTCAAAATAATTTATTTTGAATTTATTTAAATAATTTTATATTTTACAAAGTATAATTACCATTTTACCATTTGACTTTTTTTGACTTTTTATTCAAAAGTTGACTTTTTGTATATGTAGTGTATATTTCACGTAAACTCTTGACTTTTTCACTTAAAATCTATCAATTTTCCACTTATATCATTAATTTTATTTTATTTTATTTTATTTCAAAAATATTAGGGATGTTACAGTCTAGCCCCAAAGGCAAATAATGAGAATAACTCCATAGGCATGTCACCAAATACAGAACGCTGAAAATTGAATAACATACTAGAAACACAATTATTTCATATTTTCTATCATCAAATTCTTTCTCATTTTTCTATTTTTCTCATTTTTATCAACATCATTTCATTTCAGTTTATCACATCGTACATAATTTACATTTTATTCAATCTAGACATTAATAATGACTTTTTATAATGCATATAATGCATACATAACAATTTACATGTCATAGCACAATGTTCATGATTATTCAATGTATCAAGTAGCTTAACACATTTTTCATCCAAAATATTTTAACCCCAACTTAATGCCAGCATATTTAATTTATCAAAAGTTTCTACTTACCTTAGAATGTACTCCAAAACAAGCTTCAAAACTCCCTCCAACCTTCTCTTCCAAGTTTTCAAAACTAGGGTTGGGCAAATTATTTCCTTGCAATGCCTATACAAAATGTGATCATAAATAATCATTTAATATCACATTCTAAGGCATTCTCAACATCAAACTATTTAAATAAGTGTTTTAAGTTTATAAATATCATTAAAAACATATTTTAATATTTTTAAATAAATTACATTACTTGTTAGGGTTGATTTCAAAAATCCTTTACACTTTGAGGTCTTATAGTCATTTAAGCTGTAATTATAAATGAAAGACAAGAAAAGAGTTATTTTGGGCAATTTCTATAAGTGGCATGCCCAACGACATGGGCGTGTCAATGACTGTCATTTGCCCACTCTTACAGAAGATTTGACGCATCCAATGACATGGGCATGTCACTGCCTGTGTCATTACTCTAGCATTATAGAAGCTTGGACATGCCCAACAACATGGGCGTGTCACCGGCCGTGTCATTAATTTTGCATTATAGTAGCTACGACACACCTAAAGACATGGTCGTGTCACTAGCCATGTCATCAATGTTGAAACTCAGCACCGTTGACATGCCCAACGGCATGGCCGTGTCAAGCAAAATTTCTTTGTTTCTTACACTCAACCACTTAAACATAACCACTTCCAAACTCTATCCAAACTTAACCAAATCCATCATTTGACTTCGAAATCATAATTAACTACTCAAAACAACTTCATACATACCCAAATAAGCAATTAAATAATACAAAATCCCAAAATGCACATATCATTCTTTTCCATAGAGCTTAAAAAATTGGTAAAGAAGCTTACCAATTGATGAAGAAACTTCTAAAACTCCACTTGAATTCTTAAATTTCCTTCAATCCTTGGTGTATATATGAAAAACTCACTCTCTTGTCAACTCTCTCTCTCTAAATCACATTCTAAGAAGAAGAAGAAAGAAAAATAAAATATCTCTTCCTTTTTTTTAATTCCATCCTTATCTATATATATATATATAATATAGACACTATCCACTAATCTCTTTTTCCCTTCTTTTGACTTTCACTTCTTCTCTCTCTTGTTATTATTATTATTATTATTAATTAATTAATTAAAATCAATTTTCCCTACAAATAATTATACATAATATATATGTGATGTATAACTTAGGTATATGTATATGTCTTGTATATGTGTTGCGCTCGAATTAACACTACTACAAAGCGTCACTCGCAAGTATACGAGGTAGCTGTAGCAAAGGTGATCACCCCAAGGTCGTTTCCCCAAGAAGGTGTGGTTCGTAATAGCTTGATTAAAGCAATTAAATTAAAAGCGAAAGTTTGTTGTTTGAAATGCTAAAGAACAATTTAAAACTAAGATTAACGTACGTAGGGTTTGATGTGTGTGATGGGTGCACAAGATCAATTTAGTTCTTGGGAAAGTGCCTAGGGTTATAGGTCCATTCAATCAAAGCTCAATTCTCAATTATCCATTAACATAGCCTTGTAATTAATTTGTTCCTTAAGGATAATTAGTCAATTACCAATTCATTAGTTCTCACATTCATGAATAAGTAATAACAAATTATTTTACATTACCAAATTAATGAAACCCTAGAACTTATATTTCTAATTCATTCATAGGGTAGTCGATTGCATAATTCCGATATCGGATTTCACCTCTCGGTCCTTAATTCAATATCTAGAGATCAATAGGTAGCTAATCTATCAACCTAGCATACATTCCAATGCAATCAACCAATCAACAAGGAACATCAATGGAAATATCAATTCAAGACATTCAATCAAATATCCTACAAACCCTAAGCATGGGTATTTAGCTCAACATCATCAATTTAGAACAATCATTCAACTCAATATAAAACAAATACAAATTGTTCATTGCAATATCAATCTCTTAATACAACAAAAACAATGTTGAACTGAATTAAAAGAGAGAATAGAAAAACCCCTTGTGAAGATGCCAAGAGTAGGATTACTAGTCTTCCTCCTAGCTCCACTTTGATGTTGATGAAGAACTCAAGCCTCTTCAATGGTTGATTCCCTTTGCAATGTGGATGGAGCTTTCTCAAGTCACCAATCCTTCAATTGATTGTGCCTTTGGAAGACTCCCTTCAATGAAGCTTCTTCAACCTTTGAGAGCTTATTGACCCACTTGATCCCAAAGAACCAAATTGAAGCTTGTCAATGGAAGATGGAGAAGATGAAGATGGAGGATGAAGATGAGGGACTAGGAGAGTGTCACTCTCTCCTCATCCCAAGTTGGTGTTTGCCTCCCTTTCTTCTCTTTTCTTTTTGTTCTCAAAACCCTAGCCGTTCTCCAGTCTGCGTTTTTTCTGTCGTGTGAACGATTTTATAGAGATTAAGGTGACACGGCCAAGTTAAAGGAGACTTGGCCGTGTCTGAGTCTTTGGTCCATGAGAGACACGGCCAAGTTGAGAGTGACACGGCCGTGTTGGACTATTTTGGAGGGACACGGCCAGTGACTTGGCCGTGTCCCTTGCCTGTGTTTGCTTCTGTCTCAGATTTCTTCTTTTCTTCTTTGGTTGAGTGACACGGCCGTGTTTGGAGTGACTTGGCCGTGTTGGATCATTTTGGAGGGACACGGCCAGTGACTTGGCCGTGTCCCTTGCATGTGTCACCTACTGTGAGAGTTTCTTCCTCTTTTGCTTTGGATTGAATGAGACACGGCCAAGACATGTGGAGCTTGGCCGTGTCACTTGTTTTTCTTCAATTTCTTCACTTTTGATGAGAGACACGGCGAAGACATGTCTAGCTTGGCCGTGTCACTTAATTTTCTTCAATTTCTTCTTCTTTTGATGAGGGACACGGCCAAGACAATGAGACATGGCCAAGCTTCAAGTGACATGGCCATGTCGATCAGACACACTCATAGACATGGCCATGTCTGTGAGTGTGTCAAGCTATTTTAAGATGAAACACGGCCAAGACCTCTATTTTAGGATGAAACACGGCCAAGACATTGAGACATGGCCAAGCTTCAAGTGACATGGCCATGTCAATCAGACACACTCATAGACATGGCCATGTCTGTGAGTGTGTCAGCTACTGTTCTTCGTTCTTTGCTCTTCTTGCACTGTTTTGATCCTCCAAGGGTCTTTTTGCTCTCAAACCTAAAAACAAACACAATAAACAAACTTAAAACAAAAATCAATCAAAACATTACTAATACACACATAAAATCATACTAAAAACTAGTACAAAAATGACCTAAACAACTACCCCACACTTAACTCCTTGCTTGTCCCCAAGCAAGACTAAAATCAAAACACACTAATTAGATGAATTTTGTAAGTTCAAGAGTTATAAAGATGCATCAAGACTTCCTTATCCCTAAATCCACAATCAATATCGAATCGAACAAAATCGACACTCATGCAATTAAGTGGTTTTCCATGCAAAACCTATGTTGTCGCTCCCTCACCAACTCTTACAAGTGTTTGATCATGGTGGTGTTTACACTCATAACAATCAATGAAAGATTATTACCATAGGCTTGCTTATCAATCAAATATCCACCACTAAATTTCAATCAAGCATCAATCAAAAGGTCTTTCTTTTGGTTGTAATGGGGCTAAGGTAAAGGCATGACACTTAGGAAATGTAAGCTTAATTATTAAGTTCAAGAGCACTTTAAGAATTAAGTACCCGATCATATACATAACCCAACAATCCCAAAACACCTTCCTCTCATCTACCCCTTGACATTAAAGAGCTTTTCAAGGGAATTCACTTATTAAATCTTGCAATGATACATTCCAACTCTTTCAACAAGAACAACAATTATTCTTATAAATATATATATATATTTCTTTTCTTTTCTTTTTCTTTTGTTTTTTTTATTATTTATTTATTTTTTTTTTTGCTTTGCAATCTTAAACCTACTAAATTTAACCCACACTTAATTCAACACAACACTCGGTTATAGACGCTCTTAAAATGCCCTTGACCTAATGAAAGGATAAGAGTTAAACAACAAGGTTCAAGCTAATGGTGTTGTGAAAAAGAAAGAAAAGGAAAATAAAATAAGCTCAAAATTGGCTAACTAAAGTTAAAAATAGGGTTGGTCTTTTTAAGCCAAAGTGGGTTCACCTAATTGCCTTAATCATCTTGATGCCAAATTAAAATTTTTTATGTAGTCTTAAAAAGCATTTCAAAGCAAGTTCTAGCAAATCATCAATCAAAGATGTTTACCCACAAAAAGAATAATAAGTTGATGGCTCAATTCCTCACTAGGTTAATGGCAATGCAAAGAAAAACCAACAAAATTGACAATAAGCACCAAATCTACTCAATTCTCCAAATCATGCTTCAAAAATTCAAAGGTCATCTATCAGCAATGTTTAAAATAATAGAACTTCTCAACATTCATTTATTCAACGAAAAACATTAAAAACATTGACTAAACTTAAACAAAAATAACTAAAAAATAAAAACACAAAAACATAAAATGCAAAATGCACCCCACACTTAAAAATTCACATTGTCCTCAATGTGAGCATGCATGCTACAGAGGGAGTTTAGATGATACCTGATTTCCATCGTTCCCATATACGATGTGTGGGGCTCCTTCCACCCATAATGCAATTGGAGCCCATGACCGAGAGGATGAACACCATGCAACTTTGAAATGTGCCCAATGTAATGAAAAGCCTAGGTAGCATTCTTAGGAGAGTAGTTGTCCAAAAAGAACATGTGGGGGTTGTCTTAGCTTGATTCACTAATGCTATAGGGACGTGGTAAGACCCTTTTTCAGTTTGCAACATGGTTATATATGGTTTTTGCTCATTCTCACCACCAAGGGTGGGAGAGATTATAATTTGTTGCATGCTGTAATCCCCAACCAAAACATCTTTCATAATTCTAGGGGTCTTTTTAAGTTCAACCAAGTTTGGTTGAATCACATCTTTATCCTCTTTAGCAATTTGAAGCTCCCCCTCAACAATCTCATTATTTAATAGTAAATTGCTCTCATCAATTTCTAAATTGGAAGAATTAGGCTCTACTTTTATGGTCATGGCCACCTCAAGCTTATCTACACTATTTTCACTATAGGGCATGTCATGGAGTTCAGAAAGTTGCGTACCTTGTTTCTCTGCATTCAACTTACTTGGGAATGGGAGTGGTGGCATACAAGGATTTGGAGGTTCATGCAATTTTGTCGAAGTCGATGCTTCCAAATTCTCCTCCACCTTTGATTGAATTAACTCCTCTATGTTTGATTGCATTTCCTCGCCATCTTCTTCATTGTTAGTTCCTGCATCAAAGGAATCACAAAAATCGTTATATATTACCTGTTCATTCTTAAAATTTGTGATTACCTCAATTTGCTCCAATTGGCTAGGAAATTCCTCCTCTTGGTGTTCTTGGAGTTGATGTGCCAGTTGCCCAAGTTGCATTTCCACCCTCTTCAATGTTTCTTCCAAAGAATCTAACCTCTCATTGCTTCTTTCCTGAATTTCTATGCTAATTTGAATGTAAGCATTCAAATCATCCTCCACTTTGGATGTCTTGTATTGAATCTGATTTTGTGCACTAATTTGAATGAAGGCATTCAAACTATCTTCCAAAGTGGGTTTCTTAAGGAAATCTTGATTTGAATATTGTTCTTGAGAGTAAGAATTTCTCTGGTAAGGTTGAAAAAAATTTAGAGGTGGAATGTGCTGTTGGTTTTCCCAAGAAAAATTTGGGTAGTTTCTCCAATTTAGATTACAAAGATTGGAATATGGGTTACTCCTACCCCTTTGCTGGAAACTTTCATAGGCATATTCTTCCTCTTGCCTCTCTTGATATTGTCCATAACCAAATGAACACATGTTTGCGCTATGTCCTGCAATGCCATATGCCAAACATATTTCACGAGTAGGCATAGGTGTTCTTCCTTTGGCATTTAGCATCTTAAGTTGGTTCGTTAATTCTGCTAATTGTCGTGCCATGTCAGAGTCTGGGTTATCATCATAAACCCCTGAGTACCTTGGAAATCGCATATTTACACAAGGCACTTAGCAACTTAAATAAAATAAACAAATAATTAAATTGAAAGAAAAATAAAACAAACAAACAATTCACATAAAATAAACAAACAATGAAAAGAAAAATCAAACTATCACTACTTAACAACCTTCCCCGGCAGCGGTGCCAAAAACTTGTTGCGCTCGAATTAACACTACTACAAAGCGTCACTCGCAAGTATACGAGGTAGCTGTAGTAAAGGTGATCGCCCCAAGGTCGTTTCCCCAAGAAGGTGTGGTTCGTAATAGCTTGATTAAAGCAATTAAATTAAAAGCGAAAGTTTGTTGTTTGAAATGCTAAAGAACAATTTAAAACTAAGATTAACGTACGTAGGGTTTGATGTGTGTGATGGGTGCACAAGATCAATTTAGTTCTTGGGAAAGTGCCTAGGGTTATAGGTCCATTCAATCAAAGCTCAATTCTCAATTATCCATTAACATAGCCTTGTAATTAATTTGTTCCTTAAGGATAATTAGTCAATTACCAATTCATTAGTTCTCACATTCATGAATAAGTAAAAACAAATTATTTTACATTAACAAATTAATGAAACCCTAGAACTTATATTTCTAATTCATTCATAGGGTAGTCGATTACATAATTCCGATATCGGATTTCACCTCTCGGTCCTTCATTCAATATCTAGAGATCAATAGGTAGCTAATCTATCAAACTAGCATACATTCCAATGCAATCAACCAATCAACAAGGAACATCAATGGAAATATCAATTCAAGACATTTAATCAAATATACTACAACCCTAAGCATGGGTATTTAGCTCAACATCATCAATTTAGAACAATCATTCAACTCAATATAAAACAAATACAAATTGTTCATTGCAATATCAATCTCTTAATACAACAAAAACAATGTTGAACTGAATTAAAAGAGAGAATAGAAAAACCCCTTATGAAGATGCCAAGAGTAGGATTACTAGTCTTCCTCCTAGCTCCACTTTGATGTTGATGAAGAAATCAAGCCTCTTCAATGGTTGATTCCCTTTGCAATGTGGATGGAGCTTTCTCAAGTCACCAATCCTTCAATTGATTGTGCCTTTGGAAGATGGAATGGAGCTTTCTCAAGTCACCACTCCCTTCAATGAAGCTTCTTCAACCTTTGAGAGCTTATTGACCCACTTGATCCCAAAGAACCAAATTGAAGTTTGTCAATGGAAGATGGAGAAGATGAAGATGGAGGATGAAGATGAGGGACTAGGAGAGTGTCACTCTCTCCTCATCCCAAGTTGGTGTTTGCCTCCCTTTCTTCTCTTTTCTTTTTGTTCTCAAAACCCTAGCCGTTCTCCAGTCTGCATTTTTTCTGTGGTGCAAACAATTTTATAGAGATTAAGGTGACAAGGCCAAGTTAAAGGAGACTTGGCCGTGTCTGAGTCTTTGGTCCATGAGAGACACGGCCAAGTTGAGAGTGACACGGCCGTGTTGGACTATTTTGGAGGGACACGGCCAGTGACTTGGCCGTGTCCCTTGCCTGTGTTTGCTTCTGTCTCAGATTTCTTCTTTTCTTCTTTGGTTGAGTGACACGGTCGTGTTTGGAGTGACTTGGCCGTGTTGGATCATTTTGGAGGGACACAGCCAGTGACTTGGCCATGTCCCTTGCATGTGTCACCTACTGTGAGAGTTTCTTTCTCTTTTGCTTTGGATTGAATGAGACACGGCCAAGACATGTGGAGCTTGGCCGTGTCACTTGTTTTTCTTCAATTTCTTCACTTTTGATGAGAGACACGGCCAAGACATGTCTAGCTTGGCCGTGTCACTTAATTTTCTTCAATTTCTTCTTCTTTTGATGAGGGACACGGCCAAGACAATGAGACATGGCCAAGCTTCAAGTTACATGGCCATGTCGATTAGACACACTCATAGACATGGCCATGTCTGTGAGTGTGTCAAGCTATTTTAAGATGAAACACGGCCAAGACCTCTATTTTAGGATGAAACATGGCCAAGACATTGAGACATGGCCAAGCTTCAAGTTACATGGCCATGTCGATTAGACACACTCATAGACATGGCCATGTCTGTGAGTGTCTCAGCTACTGTTCTTCGTTCTTTGCTCTTCTTGCACTGTTTTGATCCTCCAAGGGTCTTTTTGCTCTCAAAACTAAAAACAAACACAATAAACAAACTTAACACAAAAATCAATCAAAACATTACTAAAACACACATAAAATCATACTAAAAACTAGTACAAAAATGATCTAAACAATATGTCATGTTTATTTCAAATATTTTTCAAATATATATAACATATACATATATATATTACATCTATCATACATATTCAACTTATATTCTCTACCCATCATAACTATTTACTCTCCCATATTTACTATTCCAAATAAAATAAAAAATTATACTCACATGAAACCTATCAAATAAAAGCTTAGATGGTCAAGGCCAGAATGGGTAGAATTGATCAAAGAAGCAGTCACTAAAAAAATATAAATAAAATTCCTTGAAGTGATAGATTATCCAGATTGGCTAGCCAACATAGTTTCCGTGCCAAAGAAAGATGAAAGAATTAGGGTATGTGTGGACTATAGAGACTTGAACAAGGCTTCTCTTAAGGATGACTTTCCTTTACCCCATATAGATGTCCTTATTGATAGTGCAGCCTCTAGTGTGCTACACTCATTCATAGACAGATTTTCTGGATACAATCAAGTGTTAATGGCCCAAGAGGATAAAGCTAAAATTGCCTTCATTACTACATGTGTAATATCTTATTATATGGTGATGCCTTTTGAATTAAAGAATGCTGGAGCAACTTACCAAAGGATGGCCACCACCTTGTTTCATGACATAATGCATAAGGAAGTTGAGGTCTATGTTGATGACATTATGGTATAGTTATATACAAGAGAATAGCATTTTTAAAATCTAGAGATATTCTTTCAAAGAGCAATAAAATATAATCTCAGGTTGAATCCAAAGAAGTGTGTTTTTGGAGCTACTTCAGGTAAAATGCTGGGGCACGTGATTGGCCCAATTGGTATTAAGATTAACCCTGACAAGGTTAAGGCAATCAGGGATATGCTAGCCCCTAAGACGGAGAAGGAAGTTTGGGGGTTCATCAGACTATTGTAGTACATTAGCAGATTCATAGCAAAGCTTACCACGATCTGTGAACTTATCTTCAAATTTCTTAAAAAGAACTAGCCAGTCAAGTGGCATGAAGAGTGTCAAAAGGCCCTTGAGTGTATAAAAGAGTATTTGTTGAATCCACCTATTTTTAAACCTCCTAAACCTAGTAAACCTTTATTACTATACTTAGCAGTAGAGGAAGAGTCAATAGGAGCTATGCTAGCCCAAGCAAATGAATCAGGGTTGAGCACGTAGTCTACTATTTGAGTAGAAAGCTCCTACCTTATGAGATTAAGTATAGTATCATTGAAAAGACTTGTATAGCTGTGATTTGGTCTTCTAAGAAGTTGCAGCATTACTTTCAGTCTTATAGTGTGCAAGATATTTCAAGGTTGCATCCGGTGAAGTATTTAAGGGAGACACTGTAACACCCCGATACTCCATATAAGTACTATACATATACCTGGTATACATACAGTAAGTATATAAAGTATAAGGATGTCACTTTTCGTTACAATTTAAAAACCTTTAACAGAGTTCAAGCCACAATACATTCATTTAAAGAACATTTACAAAATCATTATACTTCCAATGATCTTACACTTATATAATAATCTTATCCTTATCAAATACTCATTTATACATATAAATATACTTTTGTCTGAAATACATCATAATTAAAAGTTATACATGTATGCATCACCCTCTAGTTGGTCTCGACAAACTCTTACTCTTCTCGTGGCATGACGAAAGACTTCATATCTTCAACCTAGTCACCTGCGCGATTACACATCCGCGCTAAGCCCGAGAGCTTAGTAGTACAAATATAAAATATAGCATACATTATAGAAATTCTAACTTATAATGATATATCAAGTCAATGTACCATTAGTTCTTATCATGTTTTTCCTTTTTCATTGCACCTTTCATATATCTCGACTAATTTCATATTATATACGTTTATACAAAACATTATCATCAACCACAATCCATTACTAATACTCAAAATCAATATATCAATACACATACATTATATATCATTCCAATCATGAATCACATTTCCAATGAAAACAATCCTTATCACCAACCACAATCCATCATTAATACCCACAATTAATATATCAATACACACATCACATATCATACTTCATAACATTATTTTATTCACAATCATAAATCACATTTCCAACAAAGGCAACCATAGATCTCATTACTCATTTATTTCAATATTTATATATATCACATTGACAACAAAGACAGACTCGGGCCCAAAAGACACTAATATGCCATTCAATTTTCAGAGTTAATGCTTTGGTTCAATCATCACATTTATCATTATCCCAACTAGGCTTCAAGGATTAGGTTCAACCAAGCTTCTAGGGGAACAAAGCATGCTAAGTATCAACCCAACTTGGCTTCAAGAACCAATCCAACCTAGCTTCAAGGGTTGTAACATCTCAATTAGGCTTCAAGGATTAGACCCAACCAAGCTTCAAGGGGAGTAAAACATGTTAAACTTCAACCCAACTTGGCTTCAAGGATCAATTCCAACCTAACTTCAAGAGATTGTTACTAATATTAGGCATGCCACCAACAACAAACTCTGAAAATGGAATAACACATTAGCCACACCATTCATTTATTATTTCATTATCACTTCCATTCTCAATTCTCATCATCATCTAGGCAAACATGCCTTATTTCTTTCAATTGAATCATCATAACCAATCACAATGGCTTCATATCTCATTTGAATCATCATATAATATACAACATCAATTACATTAATTAAACAAACATATCATTATAACTCAGAGCATTAGTTTCACATCTCTTTATGTTTCAATTTACATTAAGGTAATTCATCATAAAAGTATTTATCATAATAAATTGCATTGCACATACCTTTTTGAATGATCCTCGTCTCTTTCACACTCAAGAACCACTCCCATCAAGCTATACATAATCAATTACCTCATCATATCCTTCACATTTTACATATAGCATCATTGATGTAACATTACAAAGTACATTACTCATATAACACATTACCATTCACAAGATTCACAATGCATAAAACATAACATTGTTCATATATTATCATATGCATAATCATTATCATCAAATGAATGTTCAATCTCAATAATACAAGAAGAACAAAGGAACAATCACAGTAGCCAACACACTCAAGGTACACGGCCAAGCTTGTGGCCGTGTCTCTCAAAACAAATTGGCAGTGGCAGATATGGGCAAGGGACACGGCCGTGTCTCTCCAAAAATCATCCAACACGGCCACATTTTTCTTAGACTTGGCCATGTCTCCAAAATTTTATAGGTTGGCCGTGTCTCTTCCTTGGTTTGGCCGTGTCTCTCATGATTAAAAACCCTAAACATGGCCAAATCTCTTTTAATTGAATTTAAACACATTATGCACAACATAACCTCATTCAAATGAATATAAACAATATCATTAACACATATCTTGCATGCTCATCACAATATTCACATTAACAATACATCAACAACACATTTGATCATTCAACACTTCAAAACCCTAAACCAATCTCACTCTTGTTCTTTCAATAACCACATCCATTTAACTTACCATCTTCAAACCAAAACCAATACCAATTTAACTTTGTAACTTACAATCAATCTCAACACTTATAAACACATCTCAAACACACCTAATTATAAAATCAACAATTCATAACTCACTTCAAACACAACCTCAAAATAACAAAGGAAAACAAGAGAGTACCTACCTCAAATGAAGAAATTTCACAAATCTCCAACTTAATCCTTTGATTCTTCCTTCAATTTGATTTTGGAATTTAGAACACCTCTCTTGCTCTCTCTTTCCTTTGGTAGCCGGCCACACCAAGCAAAGAAGAGAAAATGAAGACAAGTCAAACCTCTCTTCTTCTTTAAATCTCCACCAAGCAATCATAACAAAACAATTACCTAAATGCCTTCATCCATTTAACTTAACTCTTGTCACTTATATGCCCATTTAAGTAATTTCACATATCACCAATAAATATCCTCTTCCATTGACCATCCCTTTTGACTTATGTATATGTTATTTATACTTTCATATATACAACATATACACTTTCTTTTAATTTCTTTTCTCTTGCAAATTCACATATACATTCAATCCAATTTAAAACAACAACAATATTCAAAACTTCTAGGGCATACATTGGGATATTACAGACACCCTAGTTGATTGGGAAATATGGTCGATGGTTGATAATTTTGGAAGAATTTAAGATTGAATATTTAACTAGGAAAACATCAAAGGTAGAGCAGTAGCCAAATTTCTGGCTCAGTAACCATTGCCAAATAGTGAGGAAGCAGTTCTAGAATTTCCTAATGAACATTTAGAAGCAATAGAAGTATAAGGATGGAAGATATACTTTGATGGAGCAGTAAATAGAAAGGGAGAAGGTTTAGGAGTAATACTAGAATCACCTGAAGGGGAGCTCATTTCTCTAGCTAAGAAGTTAAATTTCAGGGCAACCAATAACATGGTGGAGTATGAAGGTTTGGAAACCCTGATGATTATGAAGGTGGATAAGGTGCAAGTCTTTGGTGATTCATTGTTAGTTGTATCCCAAGTGAATGGAGAATGGGAATTAAAGGAAGAGAAGTTAAAACCATACCATGATTATTTGACCATGATGAAGAAGAATTTTAAGGAGTGCAGATTTATACACTTACCAAGAGAAGAAAATCAGATGGTCGATACACTAGCCACATTGGCTTCAGTATGGGAAAATCCCGTCAATTTATTTCTCAAGCCTCTGTTTTTGACTAGTTCATCAACTCCTTGTTATGAATATGAAATAATAATGGAAATTGATGCAGACCATGATGCATGGTATGACAACATAAGATGGTCCTTGGAGAATAAGGAATACCTGTTGGGGGCAACAAGGAAAGAGAAAAGAGCCATAAGGCGATGGTCCTTATAATACATCACCTTTCATGGAGAGTTGTATCAAAGATGGCTTGATGGCTGCACTTGAGATGCTTGAGGAAGTCTAAAGTTGAACAAATCTTGTCAGAAATAAATGCGAGAAGTTGTGGTCCACACATGAATGGGTTAGCTTTGGTTAAGAAGATAATTTGACAATTTTACTGCTGGTTGACCATGGAGAGAGATTGTATTAAGTTTGTAAAGAGGTGCCAGCAGTTCCAGATGTATGAAAACCTAAATCACTTACCTTTTGAAGAATTGCATTCTATGTCTTCACCCTAACCTTTTGCAACATGGGGGATTGACATTACAGGAGAGGTACATCCAACAGCGTCAAATGGTCATTGTTTTATTATAGTAGCAGTGGATTATTTTTCAAAATGGGTTGAGGCCTAATCTTTCAATAAGCTAGGGGCAAGGCAAATGGCTAGGTTTATTGAAAAGAATCTCATCTATAGACATAGGGTCCCACAAAGTGTGATATCAGACAATGGGGTCTAGTTTCAAGGAGCAGTTAAGGACTTATTCTCAAAATACCAAATCCATCATCACCGATCCTCCCCTTATAGTCCGAAGGCTAATGGCGCAGTGGAAACCAAAAAATAAGATAATTAAGTAGATTCTGTCTAAGATGACCAAGATATACATGGATTGGTCGGAGATGCTTCCTTTTGCTTTATGGGGATACAGGACAAGTGTAAACCCCGATTAGAATGATGCCATTTTCCTTAGTTTATGGGATGGAAGCAGTGTTGCCAATCGAGATTGATATCAAATCATTAAGGATGGTCTTGGAAGCTAAATTGCCTGAGATGGAATGGGTAGTGGGTAGATACACACAATTAAGATTATTAGAAGAGAGAAGGTTAAAAGCACTGTATCATCATCAGCTGTATCAAAGAGAGATAGCTCGGGCCTACAATAGAAGGGTTAAGATTAGGAAGTTCAAAGTTGGCAACTTAGTGCTAAAGCAGTGTAAGCCTAATGTACCTGATCCAAGAGGAAAGTTTAGATGTAGTTAGGGAGGACCATATATTATGAAGCAAGCCATGAACAAGGGTGCAATCAAGCTATCAGACCTGGATGGAAATGAGTTTAGTGAACCAGTAAATATTGACAGGTTAAAGTGGTTTACGTATAAAAAAAGAGAGCTCGCTAGGTTAAAAACCCAAATAGGGTGGCCTAGGCAAAAGATATAGTAGTATGCTAGTTTCAAAAACTGAATGGACGGGCTAGACAACAATTAGGGCTAAATGAGAGAAAATAGTCAATTAGTAAACCTGAAAGGGCTGGTTGGCGATAAGAGTAATATTGTCTATGTTGGCTTTATGTTTGGTTGTTCCCCAATTTAATAAAATAGAGTTAATATTAAAATTGTTCTATGTGCACTATTTCAAAATAATCTAACCATTAGGATAAAATAAATAACACAATAGCGAAAGGTGATGACAAATTATAAAAGGAAAGAAAACATCTTTTATTATTATTATTATTATTATTATTATTATTATTCATCCTAACATCATTTTTTCTAAAGAATTGACAAGTGTAAAATCCATGGCAGATGATAAGTATAGCGTGCAGACTAACTTTGCTTTAGTCAATCTAGGAAGGCTTCAGTCAGGTAGGGTAGGTCAAAATTAGGAGTGAACTCAGAACCTCAAGGTTTGGCTCCATACTAGCAGTCTAGTTGATGAGGATCATAGCAAGTATCTTGACGAAGAGCAGCAAGACAAACATACATCAGATATGTCCGAATGGTGACATGGGTGATCTGCTACCAAGGTACCAACCAACTGATGTTAATCACAACTCGTGAGCGGACCTAGTCAATCTAGTCGGCATATGAAGAAGCAAGGATGGAGTAGTTTCCTGGCATAATGATATTATGGTAGATATCTAACAAAATCCATAGATGGGATGTTGAGTAAGCAGAGATGCTCCTGTAGCCAGATCTGTAAACACAAGCAATAATAAAAAAAACAAAAGACTGTTAGGTTAAAAACCCGTAAGGGTGGCTTAAGCAAAAATTAGGGAAGTTCACTAGTTTCAAAAACCCATAAGGGTGGTCTAGGCAAAAATTAGAACTAATAAAAAAAATTCTGCTAAGTTGAAAACCCACAAGGGAGGCTTAGTTAAAAATTAGGATTGCTCGCTAGTTCCAAAAACTTACTAGGGCGGACTAGACAAAATTAGAGTAATAAAAACAAAAGGCCTAAACTAAAAAATTAAAGGGGTAATTTAGGCAGTTACCTAAAGCAGTGAAGGACTCCTAGCCAATCTCCTTGAATATACTATCTTGAATTGATCCAATCCGATTAGGGTTTTGACCAAGATCATGGGCACTAGTGACAATCCTCCTTCCATTTGGTCCATAATATCCAATACTCGTGGATCAATGTCACTGTCAGGAGAAACAAGCAAGAATTGACAAAGCAAGCAAAGACAGAACATGCTCCCCCAAGTTTTGGTGGGAGCTAAATGGGAAGTGCAAAAGTTAATCAAGGGACCAAGTAATATTTTCTCACCTCTCATCAATTACAGAACTTCGGCTTTGAAAGTTGAAATAACATCTGCATCTTTTGATGAGTTTTAGAAATCAATATGGCCAATGCCATTGATTGATTACTTGGATATCCAAGGATGGCCTCAAATTCTTTGATCATAGGACATATCTCAAAGTTATTTATCTTGAATGTTCTAGTTTTCACATCCCAAAAGGAAGCTATGGCATGTAAAAAGGAATGATCCAATTTGCTATTTTGAAAGCACTTTAAAGTATTAATTTCAGACCAAGATTTTTGTTCCCAATGTATGGCTTTCATGATTTTAAACAAATCTTTTATTTTCTTCAAATTAAGTTCCATCATTCTTGAAGGTAAAGAAAAGCTCAGAATTGTTGGAATGGTTTTTGTTGTTGTAATAAAATTCATAAAATATTTCATTGCTTCTGTTGAAATTAGGAATTGTGGCATGAATGGAGAAATTGAAACAAGATTTATATAAGAGGTTGGCTTATATACCGAAGTGTACAAGGAGTTGGCAGTGACTTGAAACAAGATGTGCAAGGAAAAGGGGTCTATGTCAAAGTAGTTGTTGGATTGCCAAATTTATCTTAGTTTTATAAACGCAAATCCCTAAGGAATTTGGACTTGTGGCTTGTGAATTCAATATGGATGGTTAAACATGGACATTTTTGGGTATATATAAAAAAAGAGGATAATATATATATATATATTGAAAAGTCAAAGTTGCAGTAAAGTAAACACCATTATAATAATAATAATAATAATAACAATAATAATTATCATTATTTTTATTATTAATACAAGTTTTTTAACTTAACATAATGGTGGATCACTATGAAGTAGGAGGAAGCCCATAATCAAATAAAGTCCTAAAAAATCATTGCCTGATGAAGGAGGAGGAATATCACTCGCCCGAACTCCATCTGAGGAGGAAGCACTTGAGTCCTTATTATCTTGAAAGTCGGGTCTATAATATTCGCCACCTAAAAAATGAGGAGGCACCTAATGATCATCAGTTCAGGGTCTTCCAGAAGATGAAGCACCAGGATCCTTAATATCCTGGAATCGAAAGTCTCAAAAATTTTATTCCGATTGATGATGCAATCCTTCAAAATGGGAGACCTATTGGTGGCTGGCAGCTAATTCTTCTTGTAGTTTCTTATTTTGCTCCTCAAGCATTCGTTGTGAGTCAGAAAAGGAACAGGTAAGAACATACATAATAATGCATGTATATAAGCATAAATCATCATGGAACAGGATGACAAACCAAATAACTCATATCAAAGCCTTAAGGATAAGATGACACCTCTAGTTGAAAAGAAGGAGCAAATGGAGAAAATTGTTGCTGAACTAGTGAAAATTGTTGCTGAATTGGAATAATGGAGGAAGGTCCAGGCTCATGACCAAATGAACCAGCAACCTGCAATAATCATGAAAATAGTCATAATAAGTTAAGAAGAAATAGTTGCAATAATAAAATGGTAAATGTTCACCTGAGAGGTACCAGCCCCGGGATAAAAGTTCAAGAACCATGCTCAAATAAATTCGACATGTGACACACCCGGTGGACAAAGGTAAGTTTCAACATTGTAGCCATTCCGAGCTAGCCGCCACGTATTCTCTAGCATCGATGTAAAGTTTAAAGTATACGCCAGATAGTTCATCAGAACCCTCCATTGCTTGGGACCAAAAAACCAGTCATACACCCTGTCCCTAAGAACCCAGCCACTAGACACAGGACCAACAATAACTTGACAGGAGTGCTAGTAAGGTAGTGCAGCATTCATGAGAGGAGTCTAATTCGCCAGCTCCTCAACTTTTCACCAAGCCAAGTCAACCTGCAAGATTATAAAGGGTAAATGGACTTTTACATAAATTTCAAGGCATACTAACACTATTTACCTAGCCCCAGGTTAAGTGACTCAAATGATAGTGCTAGGAGTGCACGTGATGAGAGCCAGGAACTGTTGTATGATCAGACAACAAAAAATTCAACCTTGGATACTCTCAGTAAATACCAGGCACTCTCACTAGATTATGCTCATAAGCCCATACCTGCAGTAACTGTAACACCCCTTCCCGACCTACATGTGTAAGCTGAGTAGAGGCGCCACACTAACCTAATGTTGCTACCAATTTTACTTAGTCAAATTTTAGTTCCAATTTTAATAGAAATTTTTCCATAGTTTCGCCTAAAAATTGAGTCCCAAGTGTCGACAAAACTAGTTTTTTTTAAAACATTTTACACAAACCAATGCAAACAAAATCATTCTCAGTACACTTCCAATAAATCCCCCTTATACCCTCAACTAAAACCTGCAAAAAGGATTTGTAACACCCCCATATCCAATGCCCACACACTACAACCACAACAATGTAGCATAAGTGCATCAAACATAGGGATGCTACGGTTTTCTTAACATTCAAAACACTTTAAACTTGATACAATACCCTTATCATTATACATTATAGAAAAGTAGGTCATTTACTTATAAAACAAAACATATTAGTTATATATATATACATTTAAATATTACACAGCGGAAGTTATAAAATATGTACATATTTACAAACACTTCAGTACATATTTAAAAATATCCATATTTTTACATTATAATCATTACTTTACAAAATATAAAGAAGTATACATGATTGGCAATTCTCTTCTGATCTTTAAGTTCCCAAAATCAACTCTTCAAGGTCTACTCTCACTTGGTCTTGATGAACTCTCGGGTTCGACTCTATCAGCTCTATTACCTGCGCGATTAAACACTATCGCGCTAAGCCAAGGGCTTAGTAAGATAATTCATGCTAAAATGCAATGTCACAAATTAATTACATATATCAATCAAAAGCATATTATTTATTCAATATGTTGCTTTGTTCAATGTCACATCAATATTCATATAATAGCACCATTCATTATACTCATTTAAATTTATCATTATAGCCAACAACTATGACTTTATATACGTACCCTTTCCCAACCAGGTCGGTTGCCCTCCAATCCCAAGGGTCCGCAGGAGGCAAATAGGCACGTATAACATTATCAGTAACATACCTTTCCCCATCCAGGTCGGTTGTCCAAGTTCGGTTGCCCATTCCAATGGGTCCGCATGGTTCCGCAGGAGGCAAATAGGTACGTATAATACTGACTATATCGAACCTTCCTCCTACCAGATCGGTAGTCCAAGATCGGTTGCCCAACCCACTGGGTCCGCATGGTTCCGCAGGAGACGGATAGGTCCGTTCATTAAACTTATCAATACTTTTTCAATTCATTTCTTTTTCACAAGCAAGTTAAGCAATCATGCCTCAACATCTCACATTACAACAAAACCATTTTCTCATAACATCATATCATTCCCACTTCATTTCATCATTATATACAATATTCATTACATTATCTAAACACTCACATTATTATTCAATCCTATCATCAATGCATGCTTCAATCATATTTCATTTGAATCACTATAACATCTTTGGTATAACATTTCAATGTGCATTACTCATGAAACACATTACCATTCACAATGCATAACATAACATTATTCAATCTCAACAATGCAATTAGGACAATTCAACCTCTTCACAACCTAATCCAAAAGGAATATTAGCAAAATGACCATATGAATAGTACATTCTGGTTTTAGACTCCATTTTATCCTTATTTTGAAAAATTGTATAAAATAATCTACTTGACTAAAAATTCTAAAATTTTTACAGAATTTAGTTTTGTATCTTAAAATCATTCCTTTAAAATTTCAGATCAAACTGAACACAAAATCTTGGTCAAATAGTTCACCTAACCAGACTGCCCCAATTGCCCTGTATCCTGGCAGCAGTTCTGAACTTTGTGAATTTCATAAATCAAATTCAATCAACGTGGTTCCAAATTATTTTTCTCAAATACTAGACTCACTAACCAACAACATATCCAAAATTCAATTGAATATGAGTTTTCTACATTTTATTAAAAATCCCGAAATAGAGCTGTCTCAGTTAAGGTACCTGCTGGAACAGGTCTAATAAAAATAATCTTTCTAAACTCATAACCTATCCAAAATCGAATCAACATATTTTTCAGTCATTCTAGACTCATAGAGGCACAACATATCAAAAATTCACTTCAATAACATTTTTCTATAATTAATTAAAAATCATACAAATCACAGCCTTTACTAATTGTAAAACAGAAACAATTTCACTAAACACAACTCTTACTCTTCCATCACCAACACCAACCCAACTTCTCATCTATCAAGCAAAATCAATACTTAAAATCACACCATAAGCAACTTAATCATACCATCATCAAATCACAACTCAACTCAAGCATAACTTCAAAAATAACAAGAGTAAACAAGAGCAAACTTACCAAATAATGAAATTCCTTGAAACTCCAACTTGTAACTTTGAAAACTTCCTTCACTTTGAACTTGAAATCATCAAAACCATCACTTGTTCTCTTGCTCTCTTCTCTCTTTGATGAGCCGGCCACACAACAACAAGAAGAAGAAGAAACGATGAAGAAACACAAAGTCAATAGGCATTAAATACCCATCCAAAAGAAAATTACTATAATACCCTCATCCATTTAACTAAGCTTTTGTCATATCTATACCCATTTAAGTAATTCACAACCAACACAAAAATATCCTCTTTCCTTGACTTTCCATTTTGACCACTTTATATGTTATATATATCACCATATAAGCAACATATACAATTATCTCTAAACCCTCTTTTCTTTCCCAACCACCATACAAAAACATTCTCTTCCCATTTCTCAATTCAAACCAACAACAACAACAACAAAACTTCTAGGGCATGCATAGGGATATTACAATTCTCCCCCTCTAAAAAGAAAATTTCGTCCTCGAAATTACCTGATATCAAAGTTTAAACAACTGCGGATATTGCTCTCGCATGGATTGTTCACTCTCCCAAGTCGCTTCTTCTTTTGCATGATTCTTCCAAAGAATCTTCACCAATGGCACTTGCTTGTTTCTCAATTCTTTCACATCATGTGCCAAGATAGCAACTGGTTCCTCTTCAAATGTCAAATCTGGGCTCACTTCGATAGACTCAAATGGCAACACATGAGATGGATCCGATCTATATCTCCTCAACATAGAAACATGGAATACATTATGAATACGATCCAACTCAGGTGGCAAAGCAAGTCGATACGCCACTGGCCCAACTCTTTCTAACACTTCATACGGCCCAATGAAACGAGGACTCAATTTTCCTTTCCGACCGAACCTCAAAATCTTCTTCCAAGGAGACACTTTCAGAAATACCTTATCTCCAATATTAAACTCTATATCTCTCCTTTTCAGATCTGCATAAGATTTCTGTCGGTCTGAAGCTGCTTTTAACCTGCCTTGAATCAACTTTACTTTTTCTTCAGTTTCTTGAATCAAATCAGGACCAATCAACTTATTATCTCCAAGCTCATTCCAACAAAGAGGTGTCCTACACCTTCTGCCATACAATGCTTCAAACGGTGCCATACCAATGCTGGATTGGTGACTGTTGTTGTATGAAAACTCCACAAGAGGTAAAAATCTATCCCAACTTCCAGTGAAATCAATGACACAGCTTCTCAACATGTCTTCAAGAATCTGTATCACCCTCTCTGACTGTCCATCCGTCTGTGGATGAAAAGCAGTGCTGAAGTGCAGTCGAGAACCTAAAGCACTATGCAAACTCTTCCAAAATCTGGAAGTAAACCTGGGATCTCGATCAGACACTAAAGAAGTTGGAACACCATGCAGTTTCACAATCTCATGGATATACAGCTCAGCCAATCTCTCCAAAGAGTAATCCATTCGAACCGGAAGGAAATGAGCTGTCTTAGTCAATCTATCCACAATCACCCATATAGCATCATGCTTCTTTTGTGTCAATGGCAAACTAGACACAAAATCCATTGTCACTCTTTCCCACTTCCATTCTGGCACTGACAATGGTTGAAGCAACCCGGTTGGAACTTGATGCTCTGCTTTAACCTTCTGACAAGTGAGACATTTCGACACAAAATCTGCAATGTCTCTCTTCAAACCAATCCACCAATAATGTTGTCTCAAATCATGATACATCTTCGTATTACCCGGATGCATAGCAAACACTGACTGATGTGCTTCTTCTAAAATGACTCTTTTCAATTCAGCATCATCGGGTACACACAATCGGTTTTTAAACCAGAGACTCCCATCGTCTTTCACAACAAAATCTCTTGTCTTCCTATTCTTACAATCTGAAATAATCTTCTGAATCTTCTTATCGGCCAACTGAGCTTCTTTGATCTGATCTAACAAAATCGGCTTCAATTGCAACTGTGCCAATAATGCACCATCAACACAAGGTACAAAACTGGCATGCAATGCTCTCAACTCAACAAGCAACGAGAGCGAGTAAACTGTTAAACCAGCTAAAGACTTCCGACTCAAGGCATCAGCAACAACATTTGCTTTACCTGGATGATAGTCAATCAAGCAGTCGTAGTCTTTAATCAATTCTAACCATCTCCTCTGACGAAGATTGAGTTCTTTCTGGACACCCAAATACTTCAAACTCTTGTGATCAGTGTAGATGAAACATTTCTCCCCAAACAGATAGTGGCGCCAAATCTTCAATGCAAACACAATGGCAGCCAATTCCAAATCATGGGTCGGATAGTTAAGCTCATGTGGTTTCAACTGTCGAGATGCATAAGCTATAACTTTCCCTTCCTGCATCAATACACACCCCAAACCTCTATGTGAAGCATCACTGTAGATCACATATGGTTTGCCTTCAACAGGTAAAGTAAGAACAGGCGCTTGAGTCAACAACTCTCTCAACTGCTCAAAACTAGCCTGACACTGATCTGTCCACACAAATCTCACTCCCTTTCGAAGTAATCTGGTGAGTGGAGTAGCTATCAAAGAAAACCCTTTCACAAACCGTCGGTAATAGCCTGCCAAACCCAGAAAACTTCTAATCTCTGTCACAGACTTGGGTGGACTCCAATTCAGAATAGCTTCAACTTTACTTGGATCAACTCTAATGCCTTCCGCTGAAACAATATGTCCAAGAAAAGCAACTTGATCCAACCAGAACTCACACTTCGACAATTTGGCAAATAACTGCTTCTCTCTCAAAATCTGCAACACAATCCGCAGATGCATATCATGTTCCTCTTCATTCCGCGAATACACTAGTATATCATCAATGAAGACCACTACAAACTGATCCAAATAGGGCCTAAACACCTTATTCATCAAATCCATAAAAGCTGCAGGTGCATTCGTTAGACCAAAAGGCATAACTAGAAATTCATAATGCCCATACCTGGTCCGAAAGGCGGTCTTCGGAACATCCTCAGCTCTGACTCTCAGCTGATGGTACCCAGATCTCAAATCAATTTTAGAAAACACAGCTGCACCTTTCAATTGATCAAAGAGATCATCGATTCTAGGCAAAGGATATTTATTTTTAATAGTCACCTTGTTCAATTGCCTATAATCGATACACAACCTCATAGTACCATCTTTCTTCTTCACAAATAGCACAGGAGCTCCCCAAGGAGAAACACTGGGGCGAATAAATCCTTTGTCCAACAACTCCTGTAATTGCACTTTCAACTCCCTCAATTCTGCTGGTGCCATTCTGTAAGGAGTAATAGAGATAGGAGTGGTACTAGGCAACAATTCAATACCAAACTCCACCTCTCTCTCAGGAGGCAATCCTGGCAACTCCTCTGGAAAAACATCAGGGAACTCTGCAACTGTGGCAATACTATCAATGGAAGAACCCTTCACTCTAGTATCTACCACATGAGCAAGATAGGCTTCACACCCCTTTCTAATCAACCTCCTGGCTGCAACAGCTGAAACAAATAAGGAGGCTAGCTGTTCCTGCTCATTAGATACTATCACCTCTCTACCATCACCCGTTCTCAAAGAAACAATTTTCTTTTTACAATCCACCACAGCTCCATGTCGAGATAGCCAATCCATACCTAAGATCACGTCATATTCCTTAAATGGCATCTCAATCAAATCCCCAAGGAACTCCTCACCCTGCACCACTACTGCACTATCTCTATGCACCTTACTCACAACCACACTATGCCCTAATGGATTTGTCACCAACACATCAAATCCTAGGGACTCAGCATGCACATCAAATACAGGCAAAACAGATGCACTAATATATGAATGCGTGGAACCCGGATCAATCAAAGCAAGTACTGGAGTATTAAATAAAGAAAAAGTACCAGCTATGACTGCCGATGTATTTGGCTGCCTCTGCATAACATACATCCTCTGGGAAGATCCAACCTCCTCTGGTCTACCCTCCCTGGATGTAGCACCTCCTCTAGCACTGAATCCTGGTCTACCTCCCCGGCTGGCACCTCTGCCTCCTCTGCCTCCCCTCACACTAGCTCGAGAAGCAGCAGAATCACCTGGCATCTGCTCCTGCCTCTCAGGACAGTCTCTCACAAAGTGGTCAGGTGATCCACACCTGAAGCATACAGCTGGTCCACCACTCTTCCAACAAACACCTCTATGATAACCCCCACACTGAGCACATCTAGGTGGAGCGGATCTCTGAGTCATAGGGATCGGAGCACTTGCCACTGAAGCTGCAGGTCTAAATCTCTGTCTCTGGAACTGTACAGACCTACCAGCTGGTCTCTGGCTCCTACTACTCCGAGGAACAAAACTTCCTCTACCCCTCTTCGCAGAGGAAGACCCTGCCTCGAACTGGGGCCTTCTAACCCTAACCTCTTCTTCTGAAGCAGCTGCAATAACTTGAGCTCGCTCTACACTTCGAGCTGCTGTCACAAGCTGTGAGAAATCCTGATATCTGGATCCAGCCACTAAGCACATGATCGAGGGCCTCAATCCCTCCTCAAACCTCCTGCATCTATCAATCTCATCAGCAATGATACCCCCAGCATACTGACTCAGTCGAATAAACTCAACTTCATACTCAGTTACGGTCCGATGATCTTGCTTTAAATCTAAAAACTCTCTTTTCTTCCCATCTTTATACTCTCTAGGAGTATACTTCAACTCAAATTCCCTCAAAAAATCAGTGTAAGACAGTGTTGGAGGATCATCCATAGAATGGGGCACCGTCTTCCACCAATCGTAGGCGTCCTTCTGTAGCAAAGATCTTGCATAGTCAAATTTTTCCTCAGGGGTGGCTTGTAACTGAATAAAGATCCTCTGTACTTTGTCAAGCCACTGTTCTGCTACAGCTAGATCAGTAGTACCAAGGAAATCCTCCACTCCATACTTCCTTAGTTTATCATAGTGCCTCACAGATACCAAAGGCTGAGGGGGTGGTGGCACTGGTTGCACTGGTGTTTGCCTCATAACTTCCATCATATGTCTAAACCAGGCTGGCGGAACCTCCTCTCCAGCTGGTCTACCCGACACCGAAACAGGTGCCTCCTCAACACTATCAACTCTAGCTCCCTCAGCAGGAGCGATACTCTCGGCACTACCCTCAATCGACTGACGTGAGTGAGAATCCATCACAACCTAAGTCTGCAAACACAACATACTACATCTTATTAAAGATCAGAGGTTGCCAATCCTAAACATGTATATTATTTCAAAACCAACTTTTTAAGTAAAATATTCTTTTTATTACATTTTACCTAGGCTGAGAATCTCAAACCTAGACTCTGATACCAAAACAATTGTAACACCCCTTCCCGACCTACATGTGTAAGCTGAGTAGAGGCGCCACACTAACCTAATGTTGCTACCAATTTTACTTAGTCAAATTTTAGTTCCAATTTTAATAGAAATTTTTCCATAGTTTCGCCTAAAAATTGAGTCCCAAGTGTCGACAAAACTAGTTTTTTTTTAAAACATTTTACACAAACCAATGCAAACAAAATCATTCTCAGTACACTTCCAATAAATCCCCCTTATACCCTCAACTACAACCTGCAAAAAGGATTTGTAACACTCCCATATCCAATGCCCACACTACAACCACAACAATGTAGCATAAGTGCATCAAACATAGGGATGCTACGGTTTTCTTAACATTCAAAACACTTTAAACTTGATACAATACCCTTATCATTATACATTATAGAAAAGTAGGTCATTTACTTATAAAACAAAACATATTAGTTATATATATATATATACATTTAAATATTACACAGCGGAAGTTATAAAATATGTACATATTTACAAACACTTCAGTACATATTTAAAAATATCCATATTTTTACATTATAATCATTACTTTACAAAATATAAAGAAGTATACATGATTGGCAATTCTCTTCTAATCTTTAAGTTCCCAAAATCAACTCTTCAAGGTCTACTCTCACTTGGTCTTGATGAACTCTCGGGTTCGACTCTATCAGCTCTATTACCTGCGCGATTAAACACTATCGCGCTAAGCCAAGGGCTTAGTAAGATAATTCATGCTAAAATGCAATGTCACAAATTAATTACATATATCAATCAAAAGCATATTATTTATTCAATATGTTGCTTTGTTCAATGTCACATCAATATTCATATAATAGCACCATTCATTATACTCATTTAAATTTATCATTATAGCCAACAACTATGACTTTATATACGTACCCTTTCCCAACCAGGTCGGTTGCCCTCCAATCCCAAGGGTCCGCAGGAGGCAAATAGGCACGTATAACATTATCAGTAACATACCTTTCCCCATCCAGGTCGGTTGTCCAAGTTCGGTTGCCCATTCCAATGGGTCCGCATGGTTCCGCAGGAGGCAAATAGGTACGTATAATACTGACTATATCGAACCTTCCTCCTACCAGATCGGTAGTCCAAGATCGGTTGCCCAACCCACTGGGTCCGCATGGTTCCGCAGGAGACGGATAGGTCCGTTCATTAAACTTATCAATACTTTTTCAATTCATTTCTTTTTCACAAGCAAGTTAAGCAATCATGCCTCAACATCTCACATTACAACAAAACCATTTTCTCATAACATCATATCATTCCCACTTCATTTCATCATTATATACAATATTCATTACATTATCTAAACACTCACATTATTATTCAATCCTATCATCAATGCATGCTTCAATCATATTTCATTTGAATCACTATAACATCTTTGGTATAACATTTCAATGTGCATTACTCATGAAACACATTACCATTCACAATGCATAACATAACATTATTCAATCTCAACAATGCAATTAGGACAATTCAACCTCTTCACAACCTAATCCAAAAGGAATATTAGCAAAATGACCATATGAATAGTACATTCTGGTTTTAGACTCCATTTTATCCTTATTTTGAAAAATTGTATAAAATAATCTACTTGACTAAAAATTCTAAACTTTTTACAGAATTTAGTTTTGTATCTTAAAATCATTCCTTTAAAATTTCAGATCAAACTGAACACAAAATCTTGGTCAAATAGTTCACCTAACCAGACTGCCCCAATTGCCCTGCATCCTGGCAGCAGTTCTGAACTTTGTGAATTTCATAAATCAAACTCAATCAACGTGGTTCCAAATTATTTTTCTCAAATACTAGACTCACTAAGCAACAACATATCCAAAATTAAATTGAATATGATTTTTCTACATTTTATTAAAAATCCCGAAATAGAGCTGTCTCAGTTAAGGTACCTGCTGGAACAGGTCTAATAAAAATAATCTTTCTAAACTCATAACCTATCCAAAATCGAATCAACATATTTTTCAGTCATTCTAGACTCATAGAGGCACAACATATCAAAAATTCACTTCAAGAACATTTTTCTATAATTAATTAAAAATCATACAAATCACAGCCTTTACTAATTGTAAAACAGAAACTATTTCACTAAACACAACTCTTACTCTTCCATCACCAACACCAACCCAACTTCTCATCTATCAAGAAAAATCAATACTTAAAATCACACCATAAGCAACTTAATCATACCATCATCAAATCACAACTCAACTCAAGCATAACTTCAAAAATAACAAGAGTAAACAAGAGCAAACTTACCAAATAATGAAATTCCTTGAAACTCCAACTTGTAACTTTGAAAACTTCCTTCACTTTGAACTTGAAATCATCAAAACCATCACTTGTTCTCTTGCTCTCTTCTCTCTTTGATGAGCCGGCCACACAACAACAAGAAGAAGAAGAAACGATGAAGAAACACAAAGTCAATAGGCATTAAATAGCCATCCAAAAGAAAATTACTATAATACCCTCATCCATTTAACTAAGCTTTTGTCATATCTATACCCATTTAAGTAATTCACAACCAACACAAAAATATCCTCTTTCCTTGACTTTCCATTTTGACCACTTTATATGTTATATATATCACCATATAAGCAACATATACAATTATCTCTAAACCCTCTTTTCTTTCCCAACCACCATACAAAAACATTCTCTTCCCATTTCTCAATTCAAACCAACAACAACAACAACAAAACTTCTAGGGCATGCATAGGGATATTACAGTAACAGTGGAAATCAAATTCATACAAGTACATGAATTGAATTGACAATGGTGCAAGACAGTAGCTCAACAATAACCATGAAGCCAATGAAAGACCTTTTGTTCCTGCAAATCTTGTCAAGACCATGATAGAGACAAGAAAGGCCAGCTTTACCCCAGCCATAAAGTTGTAAGAGATCCATATCAGTAAGGGCCCTCAACACTGATAAATGGATGGCAAATTCAGTACTGCATAAAATGGTTGATTAGAGCAAGTATAGCAAAAATCCTCAAGTGTATTGCTCGACCATTTCTCCACGAACCCGTCCAGCATAATTCATCCAATAATTTTGAATCAGTTCAATTTTTATCTTGAATGGCTCTTTTAATGAGGGTTCCATACCTATTAATTGTTGAATCTCATCAGGTTTCAGGATATCATTAGTAAGAGGGACCAAAATGCTATAATACTGAAGACCAGTTATGGCTGCAAAATCAACTGGGCCAATGGTCATCTCTCCCATAGGGAGATGGAAAGTATGGGACGTGTCCGTCCACCATTTTGCTAGCGCTTGAACCAAAATTTTATCTATCGAACATTCTTCAGATGGTAGTTATAGAATAAAGTTTTTAAAACCATACTCTAGAATGATTCGTTTTACCCGAGAGGACGCTACATCATACTATTATCGGGCTTTGTAAACACACTATCCATCCCAGACAATGCAGCGATCGCGGTAACACCAAACCAGGTAAGCCAATTTGAGGTAAGTATATCATCTCACAAATGCCACTATTTCAAAGTCTAATATTGTCATAAATTACTCATTACTTTATGTTCAAATTTATTAATACTAAGTTAATAAATTTTCGCTAAAGTACATTAATTCATCTATTTTTCATACTAGGATACTTCTTAACCTTTGTTACAATTCATTTGATAATATAATTTTAATAACTAAATCAAAGCTTAAAAACAACTAAAAATATATCTTCCAAATAATAATTTTACTTTTCATACATTCTTTATTTTCTTAAATAATTTTTGCTCATATATATAGACAAGTATTGTAATGACTAGAAATTTCAACTGTGGATTTTCTATAGTTAAGTGTGCATAAAGGATTGTTTGGAGTGTATGAGTTTGGAGTGTATATAGTATATGTAAGTATATAGTATGTCTTTCGAATTTCATGAGCAATGTACTGGCGTTAAACTTGTTTTGAGGAAATTTTTAAATGTGGCAGAAGCTATTTGAAATTCAAGGGCATGTGTATGGAAAAACACAAGCATGTGTTCATGAAATGTTTCTATCTATGGCTAAGTGGGTTAAAACACACGGGCGTGTGCTTGGAGATACATGGGCATGTTAGGAAAATCAAATCTAGAAGTTGAGTTTAAAATGATTATTGTCCAATATAAGTGATATAAGTGAATAATAGGATTTCACAATGAGTAAAATATTAATTTATATCATTATAAGGAATAAAAATGTTGAATTAAGAGACAAATAAGAATATGAGGTGTACCAAAGTAATGGTGTGAGTGAATACATGATATGAAATACTAAAAGCTATATAAAGGGGACTTTAGAGTCTTCTACCCCATTCCAAACCTCCATCTTCATCGTTCATCACCATCTTTATCTCTTTTTCATTATTCTTCCATTTTCTACTTCAGAAATCATGGAAAATTGAGAGAAGATCAAGTTTGGTGGATTTTAACTACCCTAAGCTTGATTAATCAAGAAAGGCATCATCAAATCAAAAGATTAAAGAAAAAAAAAGATGGAAGAATAATTTGAAAGAGGTTAGTGCTTGTATATTATATATTTTTCTATTGAATGATTCTATTATGATTGAATTGAGTAACAAAGAATTGATTGATTGTGACTTTGTGGTAAAGATGGTTTGTGGTAAAGATGGTTATTTAACTCTTATGAAAAGAGTTAGCATTCTAGCTAACTTTGATTTGCATGAGTGTGTTGTTTTTTATTTGTGCTAAAAATGAAGTTTGAAGTAGTTTTTAGCTCGTTAAAAAGAATATATTTGGGACTAGAGGAGTCTGGAAAATCATATGGGAGTGTGGATCATTCCACATGGCTGTGTAGATCTTTTAGCCTCTGTAAATTTGATTTTCAGCATAGTTTTGAAACACATGGGCGTGTGGATATTTCCACATGGTTGTGTGAATTTTTCAACTTCTGTAATTGCAATTTGAGTAACTCTTTAAGACACATGGGTTTGCGTATTCATCAGACACGCCCGTGTCTGCTCTGTTATCTTAGTCCTCTTCTTTTTCAATCTCAAAATACTTCATTTCTTGTCTAAAATGAAATTTTCCTTTCAATTAATCTTTATAATGCAAGTTTTCTAAAAAAATAAGTGTAAATCCTTCCAATGTAACAAGTTAGTGCTTGTATTTTACTTTACTATTAAATGAATTTATTTTTGTCTCAATTACATAAGGCCATATATGTTTCAATTAAATAAATTCATTTGTGAAGAGATTGTTTATAAAATGATTTGCAAGGAGAGTGATTGTAAGATTGTGATTCTTTGAAAGTAAGCTATATTTATAGTACATATAGAATAATTATGTAATTTTTAACTGAAATTATGTTTAATTGACTATTGAGTTACTTGAATGATTATTTAGAGTTATAGATCTTACTTTTGATTCAAAGGGATGTAAATGTTTATCCAAAATTAGAATATTAAGTAACTCTTTATAAGAAAACTATGTGATTAATACCCAATGGTTATTTGAAGTGTATAAATAAAATGTTCTAAGTGTTAAGTGTGTGTGAAAAAAAATGTTACTAAAGTGAAGCAAGTGAACACATGTTTAAATTACATAATCAAAATTTTACCAATTATAGTGATTTCAATATTTATGCATTATAAGTGATTTTGTATTTGTTCTACAATGATTAATTTTATTAAAAATTAACTAATTTTATTTCATCATGTGTATTTGATATAATGTATTGTTATAAATACTATTCTTATAATTAGTAGTAAAATGTACGTGTACAAGCACCACTAAGAGATGAACTTAGCATGTTGGGTTTTTCTAACACGCAAGTATAGTGGATCAGTGAAAGACTAAGAAAGAAGCAAAGTTTCAAGAAGACTATAGTTGTGAACTGCTCGAATGGTTTTTGATACATCTAAAGATGGTATAATTCAATCAAAACATTTGGAGACTGCATAAATTTGTTCATAGTGATTGAATGATATTTATTTAATGAAGTTTTACTGAAGTTATTGAGATTTATTTGAATAATAGAAATTCAGAGAGAACTTTAAGATTATGGTAATAAATGTTTGAAATTTTTAAGTAGCGAAAAGAGCAAAAGTAGTTGTTTTGATCTTTTTATCTAAGTGTTATCCATATTTATTGAAATGTAAATGCTAAATTGAGCCACAACAACATGAGTATTTAGAGTAGCATCTTCTGATAGTTCTATTATAGGATTATCAGGGGATGTTACATTTATTAGTATCAGAGCAAGGTTTAGGCGGTTTTGGAAAGTGAGGTTATGGGAAAGTAAAGTTATTGCTTAAGATATGTGAACCTAATAAGTGAATGCTATGAAGTGATTTATAAAGTAATATGTTGAGTGCTAAAGAATTATTTCTTACAAAGAAAGATAATATATTGACATTTGAGAATTTTGAAGTAAAGGAAATGTTTACAAATGATAGATAAATTTCGATGATGAAATTTCTTAAGAGGTTGAAGTTATAATGACTAGAAATTTCAACTGTGGATTTTCTATAGTTAAGTGTACATAAAGGATTGTTTGGAGTGTATGAGTTTGGAGTGTATATAGTATATGTAAGTATATAGTGTGGCTTTTGAATTTCTTGAGCAATACATTAGTGTTAGACTTGTTATGAGGAAATTTTTAAATGTGGCAGAAGTTGTTTTAAGCACATGGGCGTATGTATGGATAAACATGGGCATGTGTTCATGAAATGATTATGTCTATGGCTAAGTCAGTTAAAACACATGGGCGTGTACTTGGAGAGACACGGGCGTGTCTGGAAAACTGAATCTAGAAGTTGAGTTTTAAATGAGTATTTTCCAATATAAGTGGTATAAGTGAATAATAGGATTTCAAAATGAGTAAAATATTAATTTATATCATTATATGGAATAAAAATGTTGAATTAAGAGCCAAATAAGAAAATGAGGTGTACCAAAGTAATGGTGTCATTGAATGCATGATATGAAATCCTAAAAACTATATAAAGGGGGCTCTAGTGTAACGACCCTCCCCGACCAGGTCGGCTGCCCGGCCCACTAGTGGCTTACGGCCCGGCCTTTTCACCACCTGGGCACGGAGTCCGCAGGAGGCAAGCGATCGCTACAGTACTGGACAGCCCTCGCGGCCCACCCAGCAGGATTTGTTAATTTGGCTTAATTCCTTGGAATTAAGTCGCCTCCCTGGATCGAACCCCTGACCTCCCACTTAAGAGAGCCAGCGAGAACCATCCAGTACCATTTCTGCTAGTAGCAGAAATGGTACTGGATGGTTCTCGCTGGCTCTCTTAAGTGGGAGGTCAGGGGTTCGATCCAGGGAGGCGACTCCTTAGGGAGCCAAATAAACAAATTCCTGCTGGGTGGGCCGCGAGGGCTGTCCAGTACTGTAGCGATCGCTTGCCTCCTGCGGACTCCGTGCCCAGGTGGTGAAAAGGCCGGGCCGTAAGCCACTAGTGGGCCGGGCAGCCGACCTGGTCGGGGAGGGTCGTTACATCTAGAGTCTTCTACCACATTCCAAACTGCCATCTTCATTGTTCATCACCATCTTTATCTCTATTTCATTATTATTCCATTTTCTACTTTACAAATCATGGAAAACTGAGAGAAAATCAAGTTTTGGTGGATTTTAACTACCCTAAGCTTGATTAATCAAGAAAGACATCATCAAATCAGAAGATTGAAGAAAAAATGATGGAAGAATAATTTGAAAGAGGTTAGAGCTTATATATTATATATTATGCTATTGAATGATTCTATTATGATTTTGATTACTAAACAATGTTTATTTCTTGATTGAAAGTGATTATTTTTGCAAGAAAATTATTGAAAGTAATTATTGAGAAAAGTTTCTTTGTGAGTGCTTATATATCAATAATCTATAATTGTAAACGTTTCATGAATTTTTAAGTTTTAACAAGTTCATTGAATAATTTTGATTAAATTGAGTAACAAAGAATTGATTGATTGCAATTTTGTGCTAAAGTTTGTTATTTAACTTTTATGAGAAGAGTTAGATTTCTAGCTAACTTTGATTTGCACGAGTGTGTTGTTTTTGATTTGTACTAAAAATGAAGTTTGAAGTAGTTTTTAGTTCATTAAGAGGAAGATTTTTGGGACTAGAGGAGTCTGGAAAAGTCATATGGCAGTGTGGATCGTTCCACACGGCTATGTAGATCTTCTAGCCTCGATAAATTTGATTTTCAGCATAGTTTTGAAACACATAGGCATGTGGATATTTTCACACAGCCGTGTGAATTTTTCACCTTCTGTAATTGCAATTTGAGTAACATTTTAGGACACATGGGCATGCGTATTCATTAGACACGCCCGTGTTTGCTCTGTTATCTTAGTCCTCTTTTTTTCAACCTCGAAATACTTTCATTTCTTGTCTAAAACGCAATTTTTCTTTCATGTCTAAAATGCAATTTTCTTTTCAATTAATCTTTATAATGAAAGTTTTCTCAAAAATGAGTAAATGCTTCCAATGTAACAAGTTAGTGCTTGTATTTTACTTACTTTGCTATTAAATGAATTTATTTTTGTCTCAATTACTTATGGCCATATATGTTTCAATTAAATAAATTATTTGTGTAGAGATTGTTTATAAAATGATTTGCAAAGAGAGTGATTGCAAGATTGTGATTTTTTGAAAGTAAGCTATATTTATAGTACATATAGAATAATTATGTAATGTTTAACTGAAATTATGTTTAATTGAGTCAATTGAGTTACTTGAATGATTATTTAGAGTTATAGATCTTACTTTTGATTCAAAGGGATGTAAATGTTTATCCAAAATTAGAATATTAAGTAACTCTTTATAAGAAAAATATGTGATTAATACTGTAGACCCTTAATTTTTGACCCAATCCGGTCCAATATGTTTTATTTAGTCTAAAATGATTTTTGTTGTCTAATTGGTCCAAAATAGTTTATATTAAATAATTTTTGCTTTAGTATCTAATTTTTATTAATAAAAAATAGAAATAAACAAATAAAAGTCAAAAAATAAAAATAAAAATAAAAATTGAAGTCAGAAAAATCGGCGACGAAAAAATCGTCGCGCGGGCCCGTGGGCATTTCGCCCGCAGGAAAATCACTGTGCTATTTCGCAAGAAGAAATTTTCTGCTTGTGAAATAGCTACGCCACGCAGAAATTTTCTGCCTGCAAAATAGCTTACTGGTCCGCACCGCGCGCGCTGTCGTACATTTCTGCTGCAGAATTTTTTTGCCAACACATTTTTTCCTGCAGCAATTTTTTTCGGCAATGCAAATTTTCTGACGCAAATTTTTTGAAACCTAATCCAATTAGTTTTTGGTTTCTTTTTTTTTATTAATATTACTTACCTTAACTAATTAGGAATAAACAACCTCAAACCACTATAAATAAGGACCAAAGGCAATTAATTTGGGGGGACAAAAAAACCAACAGTAGCTTGGAAAATTTGAAACAAAATCAAGGAAGGAAAAGAAGCAATTCAATTCAACTTTTTTCTGGAACAGCAGCATCACGATTTAAGCAATTCAAAAGCAAAAAAAGGCTTGTCTTTAAAGCTAGTTCATCCAAGAAGAATTGTTTTTGTTGGAATCATAAAAAGAAGGTATGTGTTAATTGATTTTTTTAATTGTTTTTTTTACACAGTAGCAAAAATTATGAAATTTAGGTTTTCTAAATCAAAAATCTTAGAACTTTAATCTAGTTTTTCCAAGGTTAAAACACTAATACATTACTTTATTTTCCAAAAAGACTTAAAATTGTTATTTTTACTTCTTAAAAATCTTAAAACTCTAATTAAACATATTTTTCAACAAAACTAGAATTTAATTCTGTTTCTTTTAAAATTTTAAACTTGGTATTGTTTCTTCCAAAAAACCATAAAAAGCATCTTTTCTATTTGTAAAAACTTCAATCCGTTTGTTTAAATTCATAAAACCTCATGAAATCATGAAATTGTCTTTTTATACCCTAATTCAACAAATCACCCGAGACCTAAATTGTAAAACACTAAAACCCTAATTCAACTTCTAAACCTAAAATATTAAACTTTAACTCCTTTAAAACCTTAAACCCTAATTTTTTATGAACCCTAATCCTTTTAAAACATTAAAAAAACATGAAAATATAAAAACCTAAATTTTATACAGTAGCTTAGGAACCCAATAACCAAAAATCACAAATTAAAGTATTTTAAAGTGTTTAAAACCCTAGTTTCATGATATCATCTTTCAAACCTTAATTTTGTTAATCAAAGAGTCTTACCAACCCTTTAAAACATAAAACCCTAATTTATTTTAATTCCATAAAAAGTCACAGTAGCCATAATTGGACTTTTATTTTCTTATTCAATTCCATACTTGATTATGCTTTGATTTATTTCTTATGCTTTAATTTATTTAATTTCAATACTTGATTTATTTAATTTATCATGGATGGATGTTTATTTTATATTTTGATTAATACCTTTGATGAATGATTTATTTATTATGAATGGTTATTTACTTTTATCAATTTATTTAGACTTCCAAATGTTGTAAGAGGTATGTTTCCACTTGGTGGGCACCTCATTAGTTAAATATCATGTAATTTAATTTTTATTTTAGAACCTATGTAAAGTGCATGTTTCTACCTTTTGGTGGGTGTCCTATCTAGGTATATGATGTAAGGACATGTTTCCATCCTTGGATGGGTGTCCATTTATTTGCTTTGTTTGGACGTTGCTTTGACTTTAATATAATGATTCTTTCTTTTATTTATTGTGTGTAATATGGATAATGTTGTTATATTTAAGAATTTTATAATATTAAGACCTGTAAAGGAGGCCGGTTCCAATGAACCGGGCGTTGTGTGGGTGCTGGGCCATTTCTCACCTTCCCCACACGTACCCAACTTTCCAAACCCATTAGGGGGTTGAGGATTCCTTAGGAGTCGAGTCATCCACCCCTTTCTTTTTCCCGGCCCGTCCGGGTGGCGAGTCTATTTTCTCTGGAATTAGGTCCATGTTCTCTAAGGCCTCGAGCCTAAACAGTGCCGAAGTCGCAAGAACCAATCTCCTCTCATAGTGGCGACTCCACTGGGGATAAGAGAAGTTGATTTCATTGGTCTTTTTATTATTCTATTCTTTCTTATAATGATATTATCCATTGCATCATATTAGATTGCATTGTGTGTGTGAGTTAGGATGCTTGTGTTACCCGTGTTATGTTATGTAAGAGATACCATACTTTCACTCAAGGTATGGAGATCGACCATGGCATAACCACTCATAGCCTCGTACCGTTTGGTATATACTTGCTATGGGATCCTAAGCCTTTTAACCCAAAGACTAAAGCTCATGTAATTGGCCTAGTTACTTTCCTTAGGTTTTACCCCAAATGTTTGACTATGGTTACTTTATCTTAGTCTAAATCATGGCTTATTTGGTTTGTTCTTTTTCTAATATGACCTAAGTATATTGTAAGCTCAAAATAAATTTTTCTTTAAAATCCAAAAGACCAAAACTATTTTTAAAATTTTTTCAAGATGGTCTTTGGACATAATACTTTTCTAAAAAATAAATAAATAAATTCTTTGGCCCATGGCCCAAATACTAAGCCCAAAATCCATTTTTCTAACCTTTTTTACAATGGGCTTAGAAACAAAACCACCCAACCATTTTTTACAAGGAGCTTGCAAAAATATTTGGGTCAATTATGAAATACCAAAAATCAAGTGTGGGCCTAGTTTACACTAAGAACAAATTAACCATGGGCTTGTTTTTGGCATGACCCATTAGTTACCTTTTTCAAGTGAGAAATCTATTTATAATAAACCTCTTAATTTTGTTTTAATCCAACATGGCATAAAAGATACTTTAGTTGGTTGAATGGATTAAAACCTAATTAGTGGCATGGATTGATTTCCATTTTCGAAAATATAACTATTGGTTGAAACATCCGAGGGAATTATTCAAAAGCAAGATACCCCATGTTGGTATTTTGTTAACCATATACCTAGGAAAAGAGACTCGCCATTCATGTGTGGATGTTATAAGGTTGGAAGGAACGTCCTAATTATCTTTCTTTGTTCGTGCATTCATACATACATGCATACATTTGCATCTCATATCATTGATCCTCTCTGGCTCACAGCCCTGGATTACGATAGCTCAAAAGCTTACAACAATCCGACCTATGCCGGAGACGAGGTATCTAGCAACGACTCAATCACTTGATTCAAAGAATGGTGGATGAAGCCCTCAATGCCAAAATGGAAGAAATCAAAGAGGCCCTTGCTGAGACCATGAAGAACCAATTGACTGCAATCTTAGAGAATCATGCGGAGGCATCTGCTAGCACTAAGAAACAAAAGGACAAAGGGAAGATTAAAGTTAGTGAAGTGGTTTTTGATGATGAAAAGGTGATCATTGATGATGATGATGATTGGGCTCAATACTACCAAGATGTTCAAGAGAAGAAGAAAGAACCGAAGGTTGTTGAGAAGGCAACTATTGAAAAGACCGAGACATCCGATGTTGAAAAGATGATTGCTGATTTAGAAAAGAAATTTGAGAAGAAGCTGAAAACCGAAGAGATGTCTGAGATCGACAAACTATTTGAACAAGATGAAGAGGTCCCTTATAAATTCAAGATGCCTTCCTTTGCTAAGTACAATGCCACCGAAAATCCCCATCTTCGTGTGAAGCAGTATATCACTGCCATGCAATCTGTCCGAGCTACTAAAGCTCAAACCCTAAGGTACTTTATGCTCTCATTGGGTCCTGTTGTCTAAAATTGGTTCAATACCTTAGATGATGGAACACAAAAGAGTTGGGATCTACTTTACAAAGCCTTCATCCAACAATATGGATATAATGTTGAGTTAGAAGTTACCTTGATGGAAGTGGAGTCCATTAGGCAAAGGCCAAATGAGAATTTTGTGGACTATGTCAAGAGATGGAGAAACAAGGCCTCTTTACTCAAGAAGAGGCCCGATGAATCCGATCAAATAAGGATGATTGTGAGAGGGGTGTTGCCTAATCTTCATGAGAGGATGTCTCATACACTCATCCGTTATTTCAAAGACCTTCTCCAAGCTGGTTTGCAAATTGAAGAATGAGAAAGGGAGAAGAGCCGATTTGCAACAAAAAGGAATGAGAAAGGGAGCTATCAACCTGGTAGCCAAAGCATGCAAAAGACTGTCGGTGTTAATGCTACTAACCAAGGAACAAGGAGACAATTTTCGGAATTGAGAAAATCGATGTCTTGGGTTCTCAACAAGCTTCAAAGAAAAGGATTGTTACAACCCTTAAATCCTCGTCCTTTACCTAACCCTCTCCCACCTAACTTTGACACCAAAGCATTTTGTCAATTTCACCAAATGCAAGGACATGACACTGATAGATGTGTGAGGTTGAGACATGAGATCCAAAACCTAATTGATAATGGGAAGCTACCCAAGCCCAACAAGCCAAACACCAAAGACAACCCATTACCCAAATTCAATAGGGTACCACCACCGGCAACCTTCATGATTGGAGGAGGTTTACATGAGGACTTTGTCATGTCTTCCTTTCAAGATGTGGGTGGAGAAGCAACCAAAGAAGAAAAGGCACTTGAACAAGCTATGATGGGTGAAGAAGTAGCAATTTGTGTTGTCAACGGGTTTTGGGATTCAAGTGATAGTGATGATGATATTATACCCAAGAAGGAGGAGTGAACTTGGTCCGAGCCTGAAGAAGATGAGGTGATGAACACTAGATCTGGTAAGCCTTACACAAGGCCACCACCAAAGGAGATAGAAACTAATAAGGGAAAGGAAGTTGAGGTGGAAGAAGATGATGCTGTGCTTAAGCAATTGAAAAGAACCCAAGCAAGTGTTAGCATTTGGGACTTGTTAGCTACTTCTAAAAAGCACCGAGAAACTATGGCCAATGCCTTAGCTAGTATGCCCATTTCTACCTCCACAACACCGGAGGAGTTAATCAACTTCATAAAAATTGGGGAAGTAATGAAATGTGAAGAGGTCCAAGAAAAGAGTGAAGTTAATATGGGAGCAGTTTCTTTTTCTGATGCGGACTTACCGGAGGAGGGAAGAGACCACATCCATCCTCTCTTTATCAAAATAGAAGTTAAGGGGAAGAGGACTCCATGTGTAATGGTCGATGATGGGTCCGCCATAAATGTTTGTCCACTTAAAATATTGCCAAAGCTAGCCATGTCAATAAGAGATCTAAACCCAACCGAGGTGACAATTCGTGCTTATGACAACACTAAGAGGCATGCCGAAGGGACTTTCAAAGCGGCTATCAAGGTTGGTCCAATTGAATCTATTGTTGAGTTTGTTGTTTTAGACATACCAGTTACCTTTGCCTTACTCTTGGGGCGACCATGGTTTCATCCTCTTGGTGGAGTTCCTTCCACCCTTCATCAAAAGATCAAATTTCCCAACGGAAATGAGACAGTGGTCATTGAAGCTGAAGATAATGAGATAGTTAACGCTCTAATGGTTGAGAGGCCTCTCAATGGTTTTCAAGTAGCTATAATTTCTAATGATGAAGCAGTGGACTCCAAAGTCTTGAATATGATGAAGAACATGAACTACCTTCCCGAAGCTGGTCTTGGAAAGGGTAAGGCCGGTTTGACAAAGTTGCCAGATTTTAGAACTCAAACATCCAAGAAGGGCTTAAGATATGATGAAGACAATGATGTCCAGCCAAAGAAGAATGAGAAGATGAGCTTCCCACCACTTGAAGAGATCTTTATCAAAGCTCCAGATATGGGACCACTCCAAGGAAAGCCCGAGCCGATCATGTTCATGGGTAAGTTAATTCCAGGTTTTGAAATTTTTGCAGATGTTGCTGAGCTTGTGGAGCAAGTGAAGAAAGAGCTCACCTTGTCAACCAACAAAGAAACCAATCCAAAAGAGAAGAATAAAGCTGCCCTGAAAGCCGAGAAGACTCCAGAAGAGATTGCTGCCCTGGTTGAAGAAAAGTTTGAAGACATCCTGCTTTATGATTCTGAGAACAATGATTTTGATTTTGATTTTAATTTGTCTGCTTTGTATGAGGATGATGATGTTTTCTTTTCCAAAATGAATGCAATAAAGTCTAATTTTGCTTACTTGTGTGATGTTTCTCCTGATGGTTACATACATTCAAATAGCAGTTACATGAGCATCTTTAATATTAATTCTGTTAACACACAATCATTAAATTTGGGAACAACTGAAAATCCTAAAAACATTAGCATAGCATCCGACCTTACTCCTGATGAGAGAGAGAGATTTGAAAAAATATTCAAAAAATATGAAGAAGTGTTTGCTTGGTCTTATGAGGATATGCCTGGGATAGATCGAGACATAGCCGAGCATCATATTCCTACTTACACTCACATTAAACCTGTCAAACAAAAGCTTAGGCGACTAAGACCTGAGTGGGCTGAATTGGTTAAAGAAGAGGTTACTAAGCAAATACAAGTGAAGTTCCTTGAAGTGATAGAATATCCAGATTGGTTAGCCAACATAGTACCGGTGCCAAAGAAAGATGGAAGGATAAGGGTCTGCGTGGACTATAGAGATTTAAACAAAGCTTCCCCTAAGGATGATTTTCCTTTACCTCATATAGATGTTCTCATTGATAGTGTGGCCTCTGGCGTGCTACACTCGTTTGTAGATGGATTTTCCAGATACAATCAAGTGTTAATGGCCCAAGAGGATAAAGCCAAAACTGCCTTCACTACTACATGGGGTATATTTTGTTATAGGGTGATGCCTTTCGGCTTAAAGAATGCTGGAGCAACCTACCAAAGGATGGCCACCACACTATTTCATGACATGATGCACAAAGAAGTTGAAGTATATGTGGATAATATGATGGTGAAGTTGGATACAAGGGAGCAACACTTCCAGAACTTGGAATTATTCTTCGATAGAGCTTTGGCATATAAGATAAGATTAAATTCGAAGAAGTGTGTATTCGGTGTTACCTCAGGTAAATTGTTGGGACATGTAATTAGTCCGATTGGCATTGAGATAGATCCTGACAAAGTTAAAGCAATCAGGGATATGCCAGCCCCAAAGATGGAGAGAGAAGTTTGGGGATTCATTGGTAAACTGTAGTACATTAGCAGATTTATAGCAAAGCTCACAACAATCTGTGAGCCTATCTTCAAATTGCTTAGAAAGAATCAGCCGGTCGTATGGAACGAAGAATGTCAAAAGGCCTTTGACCGAATAAAAGAGTATTTGTTGAATCCACCTGTACCTAAACCCGGAAAACCTCTATTACTATACTTAGCAGTAGAAGAAGAGTCGATAGGAGCCATGCTAGCCCAAGCAGATGAGTCGGGGATTGAGCATGCGTTTACTATTTGAGTAGAAAGCTCTTACCTTATGAAATTAAGTATAGTGTCATCGAAAAGACATGTATAGCCGTGGTTTGGTCTTCTAAGAAGTTGCGGCATTACTTTCAATTGTATAGTGTGCAAGCAATTTCCAGGTTGGATCCAATGAAGTACTTAAGGGAGACACCCTCTTTAATTGGGACATATGGTCGATGGTTGATAATATTAGAAGAATTTGAGATCGAGTATGTAACCAAGAAAACAATTAAGGGTAGAACGGTGGCAGAATTCCTGGCTCAACAACCATTACCAGAAAGTGAAGAGGTAATCTTGGAATTTCCAGATGAACATTTAGAAGTAATTGAAGTACAAGGGTGGAAAATGTATTTTGATGGAGCAGTAAACAGGAAAGGAGCAGGTTTGGGATTTATACTAGAATCACCCGAAGGGGAACTCATCCCTTTAGCCAAGAAGTTGAAATTTAGGGCGACCAATAATATGGTGGAGTATGAAGCATGTATTCTCAGTTTAGAAACCCTAATGATTATGAAGGTGGATAAGGTGGAAGTGGCGATTCATTGCTAGTAGTATCCCAAGTAAATGGAGAGTGGGAGTTGAAAGATGAAAAATTGAAACCATACCACCATTATTTGACCATGATGAAGAAGAATTTTAAGGAGTGTAGGTTTATACACCTGTCAAGAGAAGAAAATCAGATGGCTGATGCCCTAGCCACATTGGCTTCGGTATGGGAAAATCCTGCCAGCTTATTCCTTAAGCCTCTGATCTTAACCAGTTCATCAACTCCTTGCTATGAATATGAGACAATCATGGAAGTTGATACAGACCATGATGCGTGGTATGATACTATAAGGCAATTTTTGGAGGAAAGAGAATACCCGCCGGGGGCAACTAAGAAAGAGAGAAGAGCCATAAGGAGGTGGTCATTGCAATACATCACCTTCCATGGAGAGTTATATCGAAGATGGCCTGATGGAGTGCATTTCAGATGTTTAAGAAAGCCTGATGTGGAGCGTATCATGTTAGAAATACATGCGGGAAATTGCGATCCGCACATGAGTGGTTTGACCCTAATTAAGAAGATTATTCGACAATGTCACTATTGGTTGACCATGGAGAAGGACTGTATTGAGTTTGTAAAGAAGTGCCAGCAAAGTCAGATGTATGGTAACTTGAATCATATGCCTCCTAATGAACTGCATTCAATGTCTTCACCCTGGCCATTTGCCACCTAGGGTATCGACATTGTAGGAGAAATACATCCGACAGCCTCAAATGGTCACCGTTTCATTGTAGTAGCAGTTAATTATTTTTCAAAATGGGTAGAAGCGAATCCTTCAACAAGCTGGGTGCAAGTCAAATGGCTAAGTTTATCGAAAAGAATCTCATCTGCAGATATGGGGTCCCGCATAGTGTGATATCAGACAACGGGGTACAGTTTCAAGGAGCAGTTAAGGATTTATTCTCGAAGTACCAAATCCATCATCATCGATCCTCTCCTTATAGACCAAAGGCTAATGGTGCAGTAGAAGTAATGAACAAGACAATTAAGCAAATTCTATCCAAGATGACTAAGACTTACAGGGACTGGTCGAAAATGCTTCCCTTTGCTTTATGGGGATATAGGACAAGCGTACAAACACCTACTGGAATGACACCATTCTCTTTGGTTTATGGGATGGAAGCAGTATTGCCTATTGAAATTGAGATCAAGTCACTAAGAGTAGTCTTGCAAGATGATCTGCCTGAAACAGAATGGGTAGCAAGCAGATACACATGATTAGCTCTATTAGAAGATAGAAGATTAAAGGCGTTGTATCATCACCAACTGTACCAAATGAAGATAGCTCGGGCCTACAATAGAAGGGTCAATGTCAGAAAATTCAGAGTTGGGGATTTGGTGTTGAAGCAATGTAAGCCTAATGTATCTGATCCAAGAGGAAAGTTCAGACCTAGCTGGGAAGGGCCATATGTCGTGAAACAAGTCATGAGCAAAGGTGCAGTGAAATGAGCAAAGGTGCAATGAAATTGTCAGACATGGATGGGAATGAATTTAGTGAGCCAATAAACATTGACAGGTTGAAGAGGTTTTATGTATGAGAGGAAGAAAAAGAAGAACAAAGATCTTGCTAGGTTGAAAACCCAAAAAGGGCAGCCTAAGCAAAAGTTAGAGCAGTCCGTTAGTTCCAAAAACCCGAAAGGGCGGGCTAGGCAACAATTAGGGCTAAATGAGAGAAAATCATCAATTAGAAAACCCGAAAGGGCTAATTGGCAACAGGAGTGATCTTGTGTATACTGGCTTTATGTTTGGTTGTTCCCCAATTTAATAAAACAAAATTAATAATTAAATTTGTTCTATGTGCACTGTTATAAGTATTTTACCAGATACGGATGAAATAAATAATCATAATTGAAAAAGGTGATGACAAATTATAAATGGAAAAGAAGCATCTTTTATTACTTTAGTTATTTTTCATCCTAACAAAATACTTTCTGAATTGACAAATGTAAAATCTATGGCAGTCTATAAGTGTAACGTGTAGGCCAGCTTTGCCTTAACCGATCCAAGTAGGCTTCAGTCAAGCAAGGCATGTCTAGGTCAGGAGCAAAGTCAGAATCACGAGGCTCAGCTCCATACTGACGCCCAATTTGGCGAGGATCATAGCATGTACCTTGACGAAGAGCAGCAAGAGGAATGTACATCAAGTATGTCCACATGGTGATACGAGAAATCTTCCACCAAGGTCCCAACCAACGGATATTGACTTTAGAGCATGAGTGAATCCAGTCAACCCAGTCAACATATGAAGAAACATGATGGAGTAGCTTCCTAGTAGAATGATGACGTGGCAGATATCTGGCAAAATCCATGGAGGAAGTGTCAAGTAAACAAAGACGCTCCTGAAGCCAAATCTGTGAAGAAAGAATTAAGTTAAAAAAAAAAGTTCGTTGAGTTGAAAACCCATAAGGGCAGCTTAGGCAAAAATTAGGACAGCTCGCTAGTTCTGAAAACCCGCATGGGCGGACTAGGCAAAAGTTAGAGCAATAAAAAAAAGCCTAAATTGAAAACCCGAAAGGGCAGTATAGGTAATTACCTAAAGCAGCAACGGACTCCTAGTCAGTCTCTTTGACAATCCTGATTTAAATCGGTCTAATCCAACTAAGGTCTCGGCTAAAATCACAGGTACCGGCGACAAGCCTCCTTCCATTTGGTCCATAATATCCAATACTCGTGGGTCAATATCGCCGTCAGAAGAAACAAGCAAGAATTGGTCAAGCAAACAAAGACAAAGCATGCGTCCCCATGCCTTAGTAGGAGCCAAATGAGAGAAACAAAAGTCAATCAAAGGAGCAAGTAGAATTTTTTCACCTCTCATCAACCGAAGAATCTCGGGTTTCAGAATTTGAAATAACATCTGCATCTTCTGTTGAGTTTTGGAAATCAATGTGGGTAACGCCATTTGTTGATTATTGGGATGTCCAAGGATGGCCTCAAATTCTTTAATCAAGGGACACATTTCAAAGCCATTAATTCTAAATACCCTCGAATCCGTATCCCATAGGGAACCCACGACATGTAAGAAGGAGTGGTCCAATTTGACATTTTGAAAGCATTTTAAAACATCAAGCTTTGACCATGATATTTGCTTCCAATGGTTGGCATCCATATTCTTAAATAGAATTTTTATTTTCTTTAAATGGTGCTCGGTCATGGTTGATGAATAAAGGGGAACCAAAATTGCTAAAAGGAGTTTTCACGTTGAAAGAGAGAGATTTTTGGTTTATGAATTGAAATATGGCATGCAAGGTGATTTATATAGAAGAAAATAAACCTTTTCCAAAAGTGAAATGGAAAAGATGATGGGAAAGGATAAGACCATATGGCATAAGGAAAGGAAGTGGTCACAATTTCTTTTTCCACTTTGGATTTGGTTTAACAAAAGAAGTGGACATTAATTATGGTGTACTATATATATAAAAAAATAATAAATAATAAATAATTTTGGCAGTAACGAAAAAAAAAGAAAAAAATGGCAGTAACGAAAAAATGTGAAAAAAAAAATACAGTAAAAAGGAAAATTGTATATTTTTCATTATTGTACAATGTTTTACAATTGCTACAATATTTGCATATCACTAAGAGGGTGGTGGAAGGTCACCAAATAAAGACTTGAAAAAGTCATCGCCTGTTGGAGGAGGGGTCAAATTACTCATCCCGAGATCATCTGAAGCAGAAGCACTGAAACCCCTATTGCCTTGGAGTTCTGATTTATCATGGTCCTCATCAAAAGCAGACGAAAGGATCTCATGGTCATCAGTCTGGGCGCCTCTCGATGAAGAATCACCGGGATCCCTCATTCCTTGAAATCAGAAGTCACGAAAATTTTATTCAGATTGGTGATATAAACTTTCAAAATGAGAAGCCTGCTGACGACTTGTAGCCAACTCTTCTTGAAGTTTCTTATTTTGTTCTTCAAGCATCCGCTGTGAGCCAAGAAGGAAAAGGTAAGAGCATACATAATCATGCATACATATAGCATAAACTATTGTGAAATAAGGAACGTACCAGGTAGTTCATATCAATACCCTGCGGATGAGATGGGGTATCCAGCAGGCTAGAATGAGCAAATGAAGGGGCAGTGAAAAAAGGTCCAGCCTCATGATCAAATGAGCCAACAGCCTGCAACAATCATTAAAGAATCAAAGGAAGGAAAAGCAGTTGCAAGGAAAAATTGGTTAAAGTGCAAAAAACTCCCTTGGAAGATCAAAACAAGGAAAGAAGAGCAAGAATCAAGCAAGACATGGCCAAGCCAAATCGAGCTTAGCCGTATCACCTCAAAAGAAATTTTGGCAGAATATGACACGGGCAGGCAACACGGCCAAGCCACTGGCCGTGTCTCACCTAAAGGACAAAGTCAAGAAGGACCAAGCAAAGAAAGAAAAGAAACAGTAGGTGACACTGGCAAGCAACACGGCCAAGCCACTGGCCGTGTCCCATCCTAAGCCAAGAACAAAGAAAAACCAAAGAAAAGACACAGAAGCTGACACACCCAAGAGACACGGCCAAGCCACTGGCCGTGTCACTCCCATCTTCAAAGAACAAAGAAGACCCCGATCTCCAAGGATGAAGATCCATTTTCAAGGGTGAAGACTCAATCTCCGAGGGTGAAGATCCATTCTGAGGGTGAAGAATCACAATGCATAGAACATCCGGAGCAGTCAGATTTCTCAACTGATAAAAAGGTTATTCAAATTCATTCTCGGGTCCAAGTACCCAAATCGAATTCAACCCAATCTTGGGTCCAAGTACCCAAATCAATTCAAGCTCGGGTCCAAGTACCCAATCTTGGGTCCAAGTGCCCAATCTCGGATCTAAGTGCCCAATCTTTGGTCCAAGTACCCAAATCAAATCAATCCCGGGTCCAAGTACCCAAATCAATTCAAGCTTGAGTCCAAATACCCAATCTTGGGTCCAAGTGCCCAATCTCGGATCCAAGTGCCCAATCTTGGGTCCAAGTACCCAAATCAAATCAATTTAGGTTCGAGTATCCCAATACAGTCAGGATCGAGTATTCCAATCCAGTTTAGGATCGAGTGTCCAAATCCAGTTAGGATTGAGTATCCAAATCTAGTTTAGGATCGAGTATCCGAGTCTAGTTTAGGATCGAGTATCCAAATCTCTCGGGTCCAGAACCCAAAATTTTCCTTAGGTCTAGAACCTAGAATCTCCCTTGAGTCAAGATCTCAAACCGGGTCCAGAACCCAAATTTTCCTTAGGTCCAGAACCTAGAATTATCCTTGAGTCCAGAACTCAAACCAGGTCCAGAACCCAAATTTTCCTTAGGTCCAGAACCTAGAATCTCCCTTGAGTCCAGAACTCGAACCGGGTCAAGAACCCAAATTTTCTTTAGGTCGAGAAACTAGAATTATCCTTGAGTCCAGAACCCAAATTTTGCTTAGGTCTAAAACCTAGAATTATCCTTGAGTCCAGAACTCGAACCGGGTCCAGAACCTAAATTTTCCTTAGGTCCAGAACCTAGAATTGTCCTTAAGTCTAGAACTCAAACCGGGTCCAGAACCCAAATTTTCCTTAGGTCCAGAACCTAGAATTATCCTTGAGTCCAGAACTCGAACCGGGTCCAGAACCCAATTTTTCCTTAGGTGAACCTAGAATTATCCTAGAGTCTAGAACTCGAACTGGGTCCAGAACCCAAAACCTCAACCGTTTCATCAAGAATTAAGTCTTATTGCTTTTCACTATCTTTCACTAAGGTTTCAGATCATTCAAGCAGGGGGCAAACTGTAGACCCTTAATTTTTGACCCAATCCGGTCCAATATGTTTTATTTAGTCTAAAATGATTTTTGTTGTCTAATTGGTCCAAAATAATTTTTATTAAATAATTTTTGCTTTAAGATCTAATTTTTATTAATAAAAAATAGAAATAAACAAATAAAAGTCAAAAAATAAAAATCAGAGTCGGAAAAGACTTAAAATTGTTATTTTTACTTCTTAAAAATCTTAAAACTCTAATTGAACATATTTTTCAACGAAACTAGAATTTAATTTTGTTTCTTTTAAAATTTTAAAATTGGTATTGTTTCTTCCAAAAAACCATAAAAAGCATCTTTTCTATTTTTAAAAACTTCAATCCGTTTGTTTAATTTCATAAAACCTCATGAAATCATGAAATTGTCTTTTTATACCCTAATTCAACAAATCACCCGAGACCCAAATTCTAAAACACTAAAACCCTAATTCAACTTCTAAACCTAAAATATTAAACTTTAACTCCTTTAAAACCTTAAACCCTAATTTTTTATGAACCCTAATCCTTTTAAAAAATTTAAAAAAAACATGAAAACATAAAAACCTAAATTTTATACAGTAGCTTAGGAACCCAATAACCAAAAATCACAAATTAAAGTATTTTAAAGTGTTTAAAACCCTAGTTTCATGATATCATCATTCAAACCTTAATTTTGTTAATCAAAGAGTCTTACCAACCCTTTAAAACATAAAACCCTAATTTATTTTAATTCCATAAAAAGTCACAGTAGCCATAATTGGACTTTTATTTGCTTTATTCAATTCCATACTTGATTATGCTTTGATTTATTTCTTATGCTATAATTTATTTAATTTCAATACTTGATTTATTTAATTTATCATGGATGGATGTTTATTTTATATTTTGATTAATACCTTTGATGAATGATTTATTTATTATGAATGGTTATTTACTTTTATCAATTTTTTTAGACTTCCAAATGTTGTAAGAGGTATGTTTCCACTTGGTGGGTACCTCATTAGTTAAATATCATGTAATTTAATTTGCTTTTTTATTTTAGAACCTATGTAGAGGGCATGTTTCTACCTTTTGGTGGGTGTCCTATCTAGGTATATGATGTAAGGACATGTTTCCATCCTTGGATGGGTGTCCATTTATTTGCTTTGTTTGGACATTGCTTTGATTTTAATATAATGATGCTTTCTTTTATTTATTGTGTGTAATATGGACAATGTTGTTATATTTAAGAATTTTATAATATTAAGACCTGTAAAGGAGGCCGGTTCCAATGAACCGGGCGTTGTGGGGGTGCTGGGCCATTTCTCACCTTCCCCACACGTACCCAACTTTCCTAACCCATTAGGGGGTTGGGGATTCCTTAGGAATTGAGTCATCCACCCCTTTCTTTTTCCCGGCCCTTCCGGGTGGCGACTCCATTTTCTTCGGACTTAGGTCCGTGTTCTCTAAGGCCTCAAGCCTAAAGAGTGCCGAAGTCGCAAGAACCATTCCACCGGGAGTGGCGGCGAAAATCCCCGCTCACAAATTCCCAATGGTTATTTGAAGTGTATATTAGTTGGAAAAATTGACTTATGTATTTATAGGTTATGGATTGGAAGAATAAGTGAGGCTAAGTAATTATGGATATCTCGAGGTCAGTAAATAATGTATGAATAAGTTGAAGCGAGAATGAAAGTGCCATTATTAAAGGAATAGAATATGGCATTGTTAAATATTTGAAAAGTTTGATTTTAATTGGGTATTTGGTATAGCATGAGAACGTAATGATAAATTACTAAGTGATTCTTCGAGATACATGAAGTTGTTATAAGATTGTTATAAATAAAGATGAGCTTAGCTAGAGAGTGGAGTAAGAAAACAAAATCTATGAGTGAAGAGTTTGATATATAACCTTTGATCAGTGGAATGAGTGTAAAATTATTGAAGTGATCAAAGATAATAGAATGATGAAATACTTGTTTTTGGTTAAGTAATGGAAAGAGACTAGTAACTATTGTCTCTATAGAGAAAATTGGATTGAGTGGGCGAAATTAATAGTGCACTGATATTTTGGGGTTTGATCGAATATGAAATATTCAAAAGTATGTTATTAAAAGTATTTGGATGAGTTAAACCAATTAGGTTCACACAAGCATTCATATTAATGAATACAACTGTGTCACTTGATTGAACTTCTAGGTGACAGAAGTGAATGGAATCACATGGGTGTGTCCAAGAGTTGACACATACAAGTTGTGTATTTTCCCCTATGTTTTGAACTTTAAATAAGAAATTATAATTTTAAATTGATATAATGTTTAAGTCCTAATGACAATTGAGGCAATTAAAAACTTAGTAAAGTGTAATAATAATATTTATTACAAAAACATGTATCGAGTTTAATATCTATTTATATATATGATATAAATCGTGTATAAAAGATTATAAATACATACTTGAAAAAACAGAACATATAGTGTATTAACTAGAGTTGCATATATATAATAATGTGAAAAGAAAACGATAACTTATGAAGTAAATTGTATAAGAAAGAATAAGCTAATTGAAATAAAAATAAGTGCAAGGTATTGTAAGAGTGAAAATCTAAAAGAAAGAAATAACTAAGTGCATTGCCCAATGTTACTATCAATAACCCTAGTGTTCAGATTGAATGGCTAATCAGAGGGTGGACGTCCTAGTGATAGTGGGCACTCTGTGCCATCAATAAACACTCTGTGTCATTATATTCAGTGGACATTCATGCCATAGTGGGCTATTGACCAAATTCTATATAATAGGCATTTACTTGCCATCAGTGACCCATTATCCGAATCTAGGATTTCAAACGCAGCGTATGTTGGGCAAAAAAGTGTAATGGTAATAAAGTGCATTGGTAATATCACCACAGTGACTTATAAATTAGGAATATTGATTATTCAGTGTTAATGAATGTTAGGACCTAGAAATGTTATTTTGAACGAATCCAAGTACTAAATTGTGTTTATATCTATATTTATAGATCAATTGAACATGTGGTATTGTAAATAAAATAAAAATAAAAATGTTTATATAAATGCATTTAATATATATATATATACATTTGTTTGTGTGTCAATTATTATGAGCGAATCTCTATGAGATTATAAGAGTTGAGTATTATGAATGAAAATAATAAAAAGATCAAGGTGTTAAATTGTGTGAATGTGTTAAATGTAAAAATCTCATATCGTAACATAAATCTTAATGCGCAAGTGATAATTACAAATAAAATGTTCTAAGTTTTAAGTGTTTGTGAACTGCTCGAATGGTTTTTGATACATCTAAAGGTTGTAAAATTCAATTAACATTTGGAGACTACATAAATTTGTTCGTAGTGATTGAATGATATTTATTTAATGAAGTTTTACTGAAGTTATTGAGATTTGATTGAATAAAAGAAATTTAGAGAGAACTTTCAGATTATGGTAATAAATGTTTGAAATTTTTAAGTAGTGAAAAGGGTAGAAGTAATTGTTTTGATCTTTTATCTAAGTGTTATCCATATTTATTGAAATATAAATGGTGAATTGAGCCAGAATAGCATGAGTATTTAGAGTAACATCTTCTAATAGTTCTAATATAGGATTATCAGGGGATGTTTCATTTATACACTAATAAAATATGAAATTGTGGTATAGTCAATCTTTCCTTCTTCTTTTTTTTGACTCGAACTGTGGTGAAGCTGCATCCCAGCTAGAAGATCAACATTTCCATATTCATGCTCTCGGATGAATTCTAGCAATTCAGTGTTGGATCGAAGCCCATATCCTTAAGGATGTATCCTCTCCATTTGCTGCAACTATATGTGTGAAAGTTTAAATGAAATGAAATGCATAAAGGGCTAATGATCATTTGAATAGACAAAAAAGAAAAGAAAAGACAAAAAAAAACATTTAAAAGCAAAAGTAATGTGAATAAATAGTAAATTCAATTGTTCTCACTTTTCCAAAAGCAACTGTTATTACAATTATTATTGTCACATGCCAACAGTAAATATTTCCGTATCTAAAAATATTTTTCGTACTTCTAAAATATATTTTCATGCAGGGGGTAAGAGGATATAGGTATGGTACAAATAGCCAAAATTGTTTATAGATTTTATAAATATCTTACTAACTACAATTATTTTTTGCAGATAACTCGGGTCCAGAACCCAAATTATTTTTTGAGTCCAGAGCTCATCTAAGGTCCAGAACCCTAATTATTTTTTATCTAGAACTCATCTAGGTCCAGAATCTAAATTATTTTTTTTGCGTCTAGAACACATCTTGGGTCCAGAACCTAAATTATTTTTTTTTTGTTTAGAACTCATCCAGCTCCAAAATTATTTTTTGAGTCCAGAACTCATCTCAGGTCTAGAACCCAAATTCTTTTTTGAGTTCAAAACTCATCCTGGGTCAAGAACTGAAATTGTTTTTGAGTCCATAACTCATCCTGAGTCCAGAGCCCCAAACTAGCTCGGGTTCAGAACCCAAATTATTTTTTAGTCTAGTACTAAATTCAACCTTGGGGAATCCATTTTGGTTCTAAACTCTATCAAAAATCATGTTGCTTTTCACTCTCTTTTGTTATAGTCCAAATCGCTCAAGCAGGGAGTAAACTGTAGACCCTTAATTTTGGACCAAATCCAGTCCGACACTAATTAAAAGAGGGTTAAGTCAAGTTTAAAGGTTTAAAACAGTCCGGAATAATTTTACAAACTAAAAATTAGTCTGGTACAAAATTAAATTCTCAACACATAATATAATTTTTATTTTATTTTATTAATATCATAAATAATAAATAATAAAAAAGAAAAGAAAAATATAATATTTATTTTATTCATATAATAAATAATAAATAAATAAGAAAATATAATATTTATTTTTATATTATTTATTTTAATAATAAATAAATAAATATTAATTTGACCGAGACCCGAATTTGACCCGATGAATCGAAAGCCCAATTCGGCCTGTGGCGAATTGATAAGCCAATTTGCCACAGTCCATCGTGTGAAAAATTGGCAAGGTCAATTCGCACTGCAAGGCTGCCCGGCCACCTACCTTTTTTTACTTGTTAATATTGGATTTCAGGATAGATTAAGGATTATGTAGACCCTTAATTTTTGACCCAATCCGGTCAATTATTTTTTATAGTCCAAAATAATTTTTGTAGTATTTTAATATTTATTTTAATAAAAATGGTGAAGTGAATAAAAATAATAATAAACAAATAATAATAAACAAATAAATAAAAATAAAAATCGGTGACTGAAAATTCGGCGAGGAAAAAATTAGTCGCCGAAAGCTTTGGATGAAATGGCCTTGGGCCATTTCGCCTTTAGGAAAATCCTGCGGGCGAAATGGCCCGCAGCCCTCCTAGCACGCCCGTCGGTCGCAATCCTTCGCAGCAGCCCGCAGCAATTTTTTCGCGAGTGAAATTTTTTCGACGTAATTTTTTTCGAAACCAAATTCTTTTTGCTTTCGGTTTCCTTTTCCTAATTAATGATAGTTTCCGTAAACAAAGTGAATTAATCATATAAATTTCCTATAAATAACACTAAAAGATTCAGAAAAAGGGGGAGAAAAACTTTAGGGAGGAACGATTGGACTAGGAGAAACCTTTGGCAGTAAAATGATCAGACTTTTAAAAAAAAGGAATAGGAGAGAAACTTGGGATTTGGACTGGAATTTGAGGACTTCATATTTGAGAGCAGCAAGAATAAGTAAAGAATTCATCAAAGGCAGCAAGCTTGTCTTCGTCCTTGTTCATCCAAGAAGCAATTTTTGGTGGAACCAACAAACGAAGGTTTGAATATCTGATATTTTTTACAGTAGCTTCAATCATTAAATTGTTTCTTTTGATTTTAAAAACCTTAATTCGTTTCTTTGTTTTCCAAAAATCTTAAAACTGTTTTTCTATTTCTTCTAAAACCTAAGAACCTTAATGTATTTCTTCAAAATCTTAAAACCCTAATCTACTTTCCAACTTTCCAAAACCTTAAATCATTTTATTAATTCCCAAAACCCTAATCTGCTTTCCAATTTTCCAAAACCTTAAATCCTAAATTGATCCTTTTATTTTCAAAAACCCTAAAAAATATACTTTTTGTTTCCAAAAGCCTTAAATCATCTTACCTATTTCCAAAAAAAAACACCATAAAACTCTAAACTATTTTCCTCTCACCTTTTTCCCAAATTCCCAAATGTTTTGTTACATACCCAAACCTTAAATTTACCTTACAGCTTCTAAAATCACATCAAGCTTTATAAAACTATAAACTATTTTCTCAAACTCTAAAATCAAATACATCCTCCGAAACACTAAAAACCCTAATTCAACTTCAAAACCAAAAACAGTAAACCCTAAACTAGTAAACCTAAACCCTAAAGTTCTCTTAAACCCTAATTCCCCTAAAACCGTAAACCTTAATTTTTCTAAACCCTAATCTTTAAAACCTTAAAACCGTATAAATCTAAATATTAAAATTCAACACAGTAAGTCTAAAAACAATAATTCAGTAGCTAATAATCATAAACCTAATGTTTTAAGGTATCTGAACCCTAATTTCATGATTTTACCCCTCAAACTCTAATTCGTTTAATCAAAGAACCTTATCAATCCGTTAAATTATAAAACCTTAATCCATTTCAATTCCCTTAAAACTTACAGTATCCTAAACCCATAAATTTCAAAACCCTAAACATTAAATAAAGAATCTTAAATAGAAATAGTAGCCCTAATTTTAATCTTTACTTGCTTTATTTAATTTTATATTTGATTATGTAGTCTATTAAATGCTTTAATTTATTTTCAATGCTTTGTTGATTTATTTAATTTCAATGCTTAATTTATTTAGTTTATCATGGATGGATGTTTACTTTCTATTTTGATTGATGTTTAATATCTTTGATGAATGATTTATTTATGATGAATGGTTATTTACTTTCATCGATTTATTTTGATTTCCAAATGTTGTACGAGGTATGTTTCCACTTTGCGGGTGCCTCATTAGTTAAATATCATGTAATTTAAATAGCTTTTATATTTTAGACCAATGTAAAGGACATGTTTCTACCTTTTGGTGGGTGTCCTATTAGTTTAGATATGGATGATGTAAGGGCATGTTTCCATCTTCGGATGGGTGTCCATTTATTTATTTTGCTTGGACATTGCTTTGATTTTTAATATAACGATGTTTTATTTCAATTGTTGTGTGTAATATGGATAATATTGTTATACTTAAGAATTCTATAATATTAAGACCTGTAAAGGAGGCCGATTCCAATGAACCGGACGTTGTAGGGGTACTGGGCCATTTCTCACCTTCCCCACACATACCCAATTTTCCAAACCCATTAGGAGGTTGGGGATTCCTTAGAAATCGAATCATCCACCCCATTCATTTTCCCAGCCCGTCCGGCTGGCGACTCCATTTTCTCCAGACCTAGGTCCGTGTTCTCTAAGGCCCCGAGCCTAAACAGTGCCGAAGTCGCAAGAACCATTCCACAGGGAGTGGGGGCAAAAATCCCTGCTCACAGTGGCGACTCCACCGGGGACAAGAGAAGTTGATTCTGTTGATCTTTATATTATTCTATTCTTTCTTATAATGATATTATCCATTGCATCATATTAGATTGCATCATGTGCGTGAGTTAGGAAGCCCATGTTACCCGTGTTGTGTTATGTAAGGGATACCATACTTTCACTCAAGGTATGGAGATTGAGCATGGCATAACCACTCATAGCCTCGTACCATTTGGTATATACTTGCTATGGGAACCTAAGCCTTTTAACCCAAAGACTAAAGCTCATGTAATTGGCCTAGTTACTTTCCTTAGGTTTTAACCCAAATGCTTGTTGTTTGACTATGGTTGATTTATCTTGGCTTAAATCATGGCTTATTTGGTTTGTTCTTTTTCTAATATGACCTAAGTACATTGTAAGCTCAAAATAATTTTTTCTTCGGAATCTATAAGACCAAAACTATTTTCAAAACTTTTCAAGGTGGTCTTTGGACATAAGACTTTTCTAAAAACAAATCAAAAATTATTTTGCTCATGACCCAAATACAAAGCCCAAAATATGTTTTTTCTAAAATCTTTTTACAATGGGCTTAGAAACAAAATTATTTTCATCCAACCTTTTTTACAAAGAGCTTGCAAATTATTTAGGTCAATTACAAAATACCAAAAATCAATTGTGAGCCTAGTTTATACTAAGATTAAATTAACCATGGGCTTGTTTTTGGCATGAATCATTAGTTACTTTTTCATGTGAGAAATCTCTCTATAATAAACCTCTTAATTTAGTTTTAATCCAATATAGCATAAAAGCTACTTTAGTTGGTTGAATGGATTAAAACCTAATTAATGGGAGTTATCATGAACTGATTTCCATTTTTGAAAATATAACTATTGATTGAAACGTCCGAGGGAAATTTTCAAAAATAAGATACCCCATGTTGGTATTTTGTTAACCATATACCTAGGAAAAGAGACTCACCATTCATGTGTGGATGTTATAAGGTTGGAAGGAACGTCCTATTTGTCCTTGTTTGTTAATTGTTCATGCATACATGCATACATACATACATTGGCATCACATATCCTTGATCCTCTCTGGCTCACAGACCTAGAGTACGACAATTCAAGAGCATACAACGACAACACCTACAACATTTAAAGGATGGATGCAAACCAGCTAAGGGACATAGTTGATGAAGTTGTCAAAGCTAGGATGGCCGAACTACAAGACCAATTGGTTGAAATTATGAAGACCTAGTTGATTGAAATTCTGGAGATCATCAACAATGCTAATAAGGCATCTCCCATTGACATAAGAAAGAAGGGAAAGGCAGCATCAATGGATAACATGTCTACTAATAGAGATCAAATGAAAAATGAGAGATCAATCCCTATTCTACAAGACCAATCGAACCATGTGCTATCTAAGTGGAGCAATAAGAGCGGCTATCACCCTAGTGGGCAAAGTGAAAGGGAAAGAGGAGGTGTTGAGAAAGATGCAACAACTAAGCCAATAAAGAAGTGTAAATTTTCAGACTTAAGGGAGCCTTTGTAAAAGATGTTAGAAAATCTAATGAAAATGGATTTGCTACAACCATTGGCACCTCGGCCTCTAATGCAAGGGCATGAGACAGATAAATGTGTTCGATTAAGGCATGAAATCCAAGATTTGATTGACAATTAAAAGCTGAATGAGCCCAATATGCCCAACACTAAGAATAATCCTCTGCCTAAATTTGGAAGGGCATCATCGCTTACAACCTTCATGAAGAGTTTTATCTTGTCACCTTGTCATGATATGGATAGAGAAGCTGCTAAAGATGATATGCTACTAAGCAAGCTTGGACTAACTGTGGATGATGAAGCAATGATCCTTGATGATGGAAAAAATCTGTGCCCTTGAAATGTCTAAATAAATGAAGTATCTTCGACTCCAACTCAACAAACTTTCCTTAGCTTGAATGTTGCTTTTCAAATTTTGCTTTAATTAGAACAATCGTGTTTTCAAATTTAAATTTGTTTGAATAAATTACTTTCATCAAAAATTTTGTTGGTCTTTGTTCATTTTGGTGCTCAACCAATGAGGAATCCAGCTTGATGTTCATAAATTAACATGTCTAGGCATCATGACTTGAATGACTTTACTAGGTGAGGAAATTGCTCTATATCATTGAGTTGTGTATGCCTACTTAGAGAGGGCTCCTACATAATTACCTTTGTCTAGGTCTTAGTCAGTCTCAGAACATGCTTTGACAAACTTTTGAGGCAAAAATTGAACTCTGCTTATTTAAGAGAGAAATGATCTAGTCATTGTTTGATGAGCCAACAACTAGTATCCACCCAATTAAATATCAATCCCTAGTTGTCCCTTTTGAGCCTTCATAAAATTTTAGCTTTCTTTTCATTGGCATATAATCCCAATAATCTACCCTGAACTGTTGTGATACTTTTGACAAGTCTTATGATCACTAAGATGAATAGGCAAGAAGATCAAAGAAAGCAATGATTAGTCAAGATCATGAGGATAGTTCAAGTTCTTAAGACCATGAAGATAATTGAAGTTCTCAAGACCATAAGGGTAGTTGAAGTTTTTCTAATATCTCCAATATATCAAGACAACATCAGAGTAACAAATGATTTATCCCTGTTAAAGAAGATTTATGTTACTCCGCTCATCCATTATTGGAAGCCCAAGTTAGTACAAACAAGACAACTCTTTTAAAGTTAGAACAAAAAAAAAAGAGAAAAGGAAAAGAAAAAAATGAAAAAAAAAAGAAAAAGAGAAAAGGAAAAAAAAGAAAGATAAAACCTAAAAAGGCGGTTTAGAAAGCCAACTGAGTTCTCTGTTACCTAAGACAGCAAAAGGCTTCCATTTGGTTTATAAGGACGGTTTGACTTGAATTGGTCCAACCCAACCAAAGATTCAATCAGAGAAAAAGGAGAAAGACCATCCAGTTCTTGAAAGTTATGTACTTGACAGTCCTACAAGAAAGAAGGACAAAATGATAAAATGCTCAAAGAAAGGGAAGAGTAAGGAAAATAAAGAGAAAGAAAAGGGAAGAGTAATAAAAATAAAGAGAAAGAAAAGGAAAAGAAGAAAAGAAATGAATTTGGGTCTCAAACTTTTTGTAAGGACAAAGACTGTCCTAACCGAGATCTAGATTAATGCCAAGAAGATAGAAAGAATTTGGAGTCTAGCAAGATTGCCTCCAAGCTACCTAAAGTTCAAATAAGAAGTTTGTAGTGTGAAGGTTTGTTCATTGTGTAATATCCCAATGTGTGCCCTAGAAGTTGGATACAACTGTTGTTTTGGTTTGAATTAAATGTATATATGTATTTGTAAAGGAAATGAGTGTGTTAAGAGAATGTATATGTTGTGTATATTGTAATATATATAACATATAAGTTGGTCAAATGGGGAGTCAAGGTAAGAGGATATTTTAACTTGTGCTAAGTGAAATTACTATTAAGGGCATGTTAAATGAAAGGAGGTTTAATTATGTTGAAGAGGGCATTTAGGTAATTCTCTTTGTGAAATGCATGGTGGAGATTTAAAGAGATGATGATTTGTCTTTTCTTCATTTCTTCTTCTTCTCTTCTCCATGGTTGGCCGGCCATCTTAAACAAAAGAGAGAACAAGAGGTGTTCTTGATACTAGAATCAAATTGAAGGAAGAATCAAAGGTTTTGGTTGGAGATTTGTGAAATTTCTTCATCTAAGGTAAGTACTCTCTTGTTTGCTTTAGTTATTTTTAAAGTTATGTTTGATGTGAGGTTTGGTTGGTTGGAATCTTGATTTGATGTGTTTGAGATGTGTTTACAAGTGTTTAAATTGATTGCAAGTTAAAAGATTGAATTGGTGTTGGTTTGGTTTTGAATATGGTAAGTTATGTAGAGGTTGATAGTGAAAGATTATGAAGGATGTTGGAATTAGGGTTTTGAGATGGCTTCTGTTTAAATGTGTTGTTTAAGTGATTATTGTGATGATTATGTAGGATATGTGTTTATGTCATTGATTGTATCCATTTGAATGAGGTTATTGTTGTGCAAAAGAGTGTGTAAATGCAATTGAAAGAGTGTTGGCTTTGGTTAGGGTGTTGTTCATGAGTGACACGGCCAAAAGCAAAGAGAGACACGGCCAATTCATGAGAGACACGACCAAGTCAAGGAAATTTAGCCCGTGTTGGATTGATTTTGGAGAGACACGGCCGTGTCTTATGCATGTGTTTGCTACTGCCAATTGGTTTTGAGAGACACGGCCACAAGCTTGGCCGTGTCCCATGAAGGTGTTTGCTACTGTGATGGTTCTTTACTTTTCTCACTTTGTTTTGATTCTTCAAAGGTTTTGTTGTTCCTAAACCTAAACATAAACACTCTAAACACTTTGAAAACAAAGAATGATCTAAATAAATATATGTGGAACATACATTCATATGATGTTGAGATTATAGCACACATGTGATGAGATTGATGAAGCATATGAACAATGTTAGACTATATGCATTGTGAATGGTAGTATGTTATATGAACAATGTGACTAATATTATGACTTGTATAGTGTGGAAGAGATGAGGATCATCCAAAAAGGTATGTGCAATGCAATTTATTATAATAAATGTCTTAATAATGAATGTTGTCAATGTGTTTTGAGAAATGATGAAATGTGAGATCCTCATGGTTGATAATAATGATTGAAATGTTATAAAGGGATATGTTGTTTATATGATGATGAATTTAAGATACATGAGCAATGAAATTGATTATGTATGCTTGAATAATGAAGTGTATAATGTGAATTGAGACATAAAGAGATGTAAAGTTAATGATTGGTTTGTTTAGCTAATGTAATTGATGTTGTATATGTATAATGATGTTTCAGATGTGATGTGAAGCCATTGTGATTGGCTATGATGATTCAATTGAAAGACATAAGGCATGTTTGCCTAATTGATGATAAGAATTGAGAATGAAAGTAATAAATGAATTGTGTAACTAATGTGTTATTCCATTTTCAGAGTTTGTTGTTGGTGGCATGCCTAAATTGAGTAACAATCTCTTGAAGTTAGGTTGGCTAAGTCCTTGAAGCCTAATTGAGATGTTACAACCCTTGAAGCTAGGTTGGATTGGTTCTTGAAGCCAAGTTGGGTTGATGCTTAGCATGCTTTGCTCCCCTTGAAGCTTGGTTGAACCTAATCCTTGAAGCCTAGTTGGGTCTATGATAATGATAAATGTGATGAATGAACCAAAGCATTACTCTGAAAATTGAATGGCATATTAGTGTCGTTTGGGCCCGAGTCTGTCGTTGTTGTCAATATGATATATATAAATGTTGTAATAAATGAGTAATGAAATCTATGGTGGATTTGGTTGGAATTGTAATTCATGATTGATGAATTGTGAATAAAATAATGACATGAAATGTTATGTAATATGTATATTGAAATATTGATTGTGAGTATTAATGTTGGATTGATGATTGGTGATAATGATATGATATGTAATGTGGGTATAACTATGTTGAGGGTGATTGTTAGTGATGAATTGTGGTTGGTAAAAATGATATGTATATAATACGTGAAATTAGTTAAAATATATGAAAGGTGCAATTTAAAAGGAAAACATGATGAGAAACTAATGACACATGGAATTGATATATTAGTATTTTTATAATGTATGTTTATATGTTATATTTGTACTACTAAGCTCTCAGGCTTAGCGCGGATGTGTAATCGCGCAGGTAGCTTGGTGAAGGATATGAAGTCTTTCGTTATGCCACGAGAAGAGTAAGAGTTTGTCGAGACCAACTAGAGGGTAATGCATACATGTATAACTTTTAATTATGATGTATTTCTGGTAAGAGAATATTTATATGTATAAATGGAGTTTTGATAAAGATAATGATTTTGTAAATGTTATTTAAATTAACGTATTATGGTTTGAACTCTGTTACAGGTTTTTAAAAGATAACGAAAAGTGACATCCTTATACTTTATATACTTACTGTATGTATACTAAGTATATGTATAGTACTTATATAGGGTATCGGGGTGTTACACATTGTGTCACATCGGCTCCAACTTTCAAATGGCCTTCATTTAACCCATGTCCCTTATAGACCCCATTTCAAGCCTATCAAAGACCTGTTGAACTCTCTTGGTAGGTAGAGTATATTAGTGGAGATAGTTTGAATAAGCATGCATATGAGATAGACGATATTTAAATTCAATGAGACCTTTGGCCAAGTAATGTGTATGTGCCTATCTGAAGTGCAACAGTTCTTGCTTAAATAGAAATAATTTATGAGTTTAGTACAGTAACTAGGGTTGTCATGTTATAGATATGTTGATTTGGAAAAATCAAGTCCTGAGGTACATTGACATTGATTTGGCAAAGCCAACATTTGATTTTAAAATCAAAATTCAAAATTAAAAATAAAAATGTTTTTGTCACACAAAGCCTTTAAGTTAAGGGAAATATGTTGAACAGTTGAACCTCAAAGAACACATTGGGCAAAGGAAATGATTATTGGCAAGGTCATGAAGAAGATACCAACTAACATAGTTTGAAATGGATGTATCCCTGACTCTGTAGCTTGGGGTATCCACCACTCATATTTTTAACATCTTGAAGATAAAAGCCACAAATGCAAAGCTTTCGATCATTCCAATACAGCACTTGAACAAGCGTCAAAAAGAAATTGATGAGAACACTTCTGCTGATCACCTTAGTCTGTGAGTCAATGGAACGATTGTAAGTATCATTCATGCATATCATGCATACATGAGCATATCATATCGCACTTTCTTGTCTTGTATTGTCTATTCTTTATTAAAGTGAACAACAAACACCCTGTGAAGTAAACAATCAAAGGAAGATATCAAATCAAGGGGGCAAGGAAAGCCCATTGCTTGAGAAAGTTCTAGTAATTTTGCAAAGAGAAGGAATGTGTGCTTGTGCAAAGAACTAGACAAGACAAACACCAATTAGAGCCCACATAGAAAAATCATGGGGGGCAAGGAGAAGATATGAAGGCTAGCTAAAAAAATGGCTGAAATCTTTTGCTTTGCAAAAGTGCAAAGGAAGAACAAAAAGAATGGAACATTAGAACTATCAAAAGAATGAAAACGCAAAAGACAAAAGATCAGTCCAGCTAGAAGAGCTGAAGCCAATATAAGACTAATCTCAAAGGATGAAAATCCATTTTCAAGGGTGAAGACCCGATCTCAAAGGATGAAGATCCATTTTCAAGGGTGAAGATCTAATCTCAAAGGATGAAGATCCATTTTTAAGAGTAAAGACCTGATCTCAAAGCATGAAGATCCATTTTCAAGGGTAAAGACCAGATTTCCAATGGATAAAGATCCACGTTTCAAAGGGTGAAGACCCGAAGTCCAAAGGATGAAGATCCATTTTCAAGGGTGAAGACCCGATCTCAAAGGATGATGATCCATGTTCAAGGGTAAAGACCCGATCTCAAAGGATGAAGATTCATTTTGAGGGTGAAGAACCACAGCCGGAGCAGCCAGACTTCTCAACTGATAAAAGGTCAGTCAAACTCAGTCTCAAGTCCAAGTACCCAAATTCAATTCAATCTCGGGTCCAAGTACCCATTATCGGGTCCAAGTACCCAATCTCGGGACCAAATACCCATTCTCGGGTCCAAGTACCCAAACCAATTCAAGCTCGGGTATAAGTACCCAAATCAAATTCAATCTCGGGTCCAAGTACCCAAATCAAATCCAATCTTGGGTCCAAGTGCCCAAATCAAATTCAATCTCGGGTCCAAGTACCCAAATCAAAATCAATCTCGAGTCCAAGTACCCAATCTCGGGTCCAAGTACCCAAATCAAATTCAATCTCAGGTCCAAGTACCCAAATTCAAATCAGTCTCAGGTCCAAGTACTCAATCTCGGGTCCATGTACCCAAATCAAATTCAGTCTTAGGTCCAAGTACCCAATTTCGGGTCCAAGTACCCAAATCAAATCAATCTCGGGTCCAAGTACCCAAATTTAATCTAGTCTTAAGTCCGAGTATCCAAATCAAGTTCAATCTCGGGTCCAAGTACCCAAATCAAATTCAATATTGAGTCTAAGTACCCAAATCAAATCAATCTCGGGTCCAAGTACCCAATCCCGAGTCCAAGTACCCAAATCAAATCAATCTCGGGTCCAAGTACCCAATCCCGAGTCCAAGTACCCAAATTTAACTAGTCTCGGGTCCAAGTACCCAAAACAAATTCAAATAACCGTCTCATAAAAAATTAAACCTTATTGCTTTTCACTCTCTTTTACTAAAGTCTCAGATCGTTCAAGCAGGGGGCAAACTGTGGACCCTTAATTTTTGACCCAACCGGTCCGTTATTTTTTATAGTCCAAAATAATTTTTGTGGTATTTTAATATTTATTTTAGTAAAAAATAGTGAAGTGAATAAAAATAAAAATAATAAATAAACAAATAAAAATAAAAATCGGCCTACAGCCCTCCTGGCGTGCCCGACGCTCGCAATCCTTCGCAGCAGCCCGCAGCAATTTTTTCGCCAGTGAAATTTTTTCAACGCAATTTGTTTCGAAACCAAATTCTATTTGGTTCCTTTTCCTAATTAATGATAGTTTTCATAAACAAATTGAATTAATCATATAAATTTCCTATAAATAACACTAAAAGATACAAAAAAAAAGGGGGAGAAAAACTTTAGGGAGGAACGATAGGACTAGGAGAAACCTTTGACAGTAAAACGATCGGACTTTAAAAAAAAGGAACAGGAGAGAAACTTGGGATTTGGACTGGAATTTGAGGACTTCATATTTGAGAGGAGCAAGAATAAGCAAAGAATTCATCAAAGGTAGCAAACTTGTCTTTGTCCTTGTTCATCCAAGAAGCAATTTTTGGTGGAACCAACAAACGAAGGTTTGAATATCTAATCTTTTTTATAGTAGCTTCAATCATTAAATTGTTTTTTTTTTTAAAAACCTTAATTCATTTCTTTGTTTTCCAAAAATCTTAAAAATGTTTTTCTATTTCTTCTAAAACCTAAGAATCCTAATTTATTTCTTCAAAATCTTAAAACCCTAATCTACTTTCCAACTTTCCAAAACCTTAAATCGTTTTATTAATTCCCAAAACCCTAATCTGCTTTCCAATTTTTCAAAACCATAAAATCCTAAATTGATCCTTTTATTTTCAAAAACCCTAAAAAATATACTTTTTGTTTCCAAAAACCTTAAATCGTCTTACCTATTTCCAAAAAAAACACCATAAAACTCTAAATTGTTTTCCTCTCACCTTTTTCCAAAATTCCCAAATGTTTTGTTACATACCCAAACCTTAAATTTACCTTACAGCTTCTAAAATCACATAAAGCTTTATAAAACTATAAACTATTTTCTCAAATTCTAAAATCAAATACATCCTCCGAAACACTAAAAACCATAATTCAACTTCAAGACCAAAAATAGTAAACCCTAAACTAGTAAACCTAAACCCTAAAGTTCTCTTAAACCCTAATTCCCCTAAAACAGTAAACCCTAATTTTTCTAAACCCTAATCTTTAAAACCTTAAAACCTTATAAATCTAAATATTAAAATTCAACACAGTAAGCCTAAAAATAACAATTTAGTAGCTAATAATCATAAACCTAATGTTTTAAGGTATCCGAACCCTAATTTCATGATTTTACCCCTCAAACTCTAATTTGTTTAATCAAATAACCTTATCAATCCGTTAAATTATAAAACCTTAATCCATTTCAATTCCCTTAAAACTTACAGTATCCTAAACCCATAAATTCCAAAACCGTAAACATTAAATAAAGAATCTTAAATAGAAACAGTAGCCCTAATTTGAATCTTTACTTGCTTTATTTAATTTTATATTTGATTATATAGTCTATTATATGCTTTAATTTATTTTCAATGATTTGTTGATTTATTTAATTTCAATGATTAATTTATTTAGTTTATCATGGATGGATGTTTACTTTCTATTTTGATTGATGTTTAATATCTTTGATGAATGATTTATTTATGATGAATGGTTATTCTGAGCGTGGATTTTCGCCCCCACTCCGGGTGGAATGGTTCTTGCTGCTTCGGCACTGTTTAGGCTTGGGACCTTAGAGAACACGGACTTAAGTGCGGAGAAAATGGAGTTGCCACCCGAATGGGCCGGGAAAAAGAAAGGGGTGGATGACTCGATTCCTAAGAAATTCCCAATCCCATAATGGGTTCGGAAAGTTGGGTACATGTAGGGAAGTTGAGAAATGGCCCAGCACCCCCACAACGCCCGATTCATTAGAACCGGCCTCCTTTACAGGTCTTAATATTATAAAATTCTTAAATATAACAACATTATCCATATTACACACAATAATTAAAATAAAGCATCAATATATTGAAAATCAAAATAATTTCCAAGCAAAACAAATAAATGGACACCCATCGAAGATGGAAACATGCCCTTACATAATCCATGCCTAAATAGGACCCCCACTAAAGGTAGAAACATGTCCTTTACATTGATTCTAAAATAGAAAAGAAATTTAAATTACATGATGTTTAACTAATGAGGTACCCACAAAGTGTAAACATACCTCTTACAACATTTGGAAATCTAAATAAATCGATAAAAGTAAATAACCATTCATCATAAATAAATCATTCACCAAAGATATTAAACATCAATAGAAAGTAAACATCCATCCATGATAAATTAAATAAATCAAGCATTGAACTTAAATAAATTAAAGCATATAAAATAAATCAAAGCATAATCAAATATAAAATTGAATAAAGCAAATAAAGATTTAAATTAGGGCTACTGTTTCTATTTAAGATTCTTTATTTAATGTGTTTAGGGTTTTGGAATTTATGAGTTTAAGCTACTGTGAGTTTTAAAGGAATTGAAATGGAGCAATATTTTATAATTTAAGAAGTTGATAAAGTTCTTTGATTAACCAAATTAGTGTTTAAGAAGTGAAATCATGAAACTAGGGTTTGGGCACTTTAAAACATTAGGTTTATGATTTACATTACTTACTGTGTAGAATTATAACATTTAAATTTATTTGGTTTTAAGGTTTTAAAGATTAGGATATAGAAAAATTAAGGTTTAAGGTTTTAAGGGAATTAGGGTTTAAGAAAACTAGGGTTTAGAATAATTTGGTTTGAGGTCACTGTCTTGATTCTAAAGTTGAATTAGGGTTTAGTGTTTTCAGAGAATATATTTTATTTTAGAATTTGGAGAAACAATTTATAGTTTTATAATGTTTTATGAAAATAAACAAAATGATTTAAGGTTTATAGAAACAAAAAAAAAGATATTTTCTAGGGTTTTTGGAAAGAAACAGATTCAATTTAAGGTTTTGAAAAATTGGAAAGCAAATTAGGGTTTTTAAATTTTAAAGAAACAAAAATAATAATTTTAAGATTTTTGGAAAACAAATAAACGAATTAAGGTTTTTTAAGCTTTAGAAAAGGTAAATTAAAGTTCTAGGGTTTTTTGAATCAAAAGAGACAATTAGATTATTTAAGCTACTGTGAAAGAAGTTAGACATTCATATCTCCGTTTGTTGGTTCCACCAAAAATTTCTTCTTGGATGAACAAGAATAAAGACAAGCTTTGCTGCCTTTGATGAATTAAATTGCTTGTTTGCTTCTCTCAATAAGTCCGATCGATTTCACTGCCAGAAGGAATTCTTCAAATCCGATTCCCTTTCCAAGTTTTCCTCCTCAATTTTGGTCTAAATTCCCCTCCTATTTTCTCTGTTGTTTTAGTCCTTATTTATAGAAGATTTTATGATTAATTTTAGTTATTCACAGAATCTAACATTAATTAAGAAAAGGAAATCATAACCTAATTGTATTTGGTTTCGAAAACATTTACGTCGGAAAGATTTCGCTAGCGAAAAAAAACTGCTGCGGAAAAATTGCGCTAGCGAAAAAGCTACCACAGCTGGCTACGAGCTACGGGGCAAAAATTGGCCTGCGGACCATTTCGTCGCCGATTTTTATTTTTATTTATTTATTTATTATTATTATTATTTATTTATTTTAATAAAAATTAGATACTAAAGCAAATATTATTTAATTAAGATAACAAAAATTATTTTGGACTAATTAAAATATATTGGACCGGACTGGGTAAAAAATTAAGGGTCTACAGTTATTTACTTTCATCAATTTATTTTGATTTCCAAATGTTGTAAGAGGTATGTTTCCACTTTGTGGGTGCCTCATTAGTTAAATATCATGTAATTTAAATAGCTTTTATATTTTGGACCAATGTAAAGGACATGTTTCTACCTTTTGGGGGGTGTCCTATTAGTTTAGATATGGATGATGAAGGGCATGTTTCCATCTTCGGATGGGTGTCCATTTATTTATTTTGCTTAGACATTGCTTTGATTTTTAATATAACGATGCTTTTATTTCAATTGTTGTGTGTAATATGGATAATATTGTTATACTTAAGAATTCTATAATATTAAGACCTGTAAAGGAGGTCGGTTCCAATGAACCGGGCATTGTGGGGGTGCTGGGCCATTTCTCACCTTCCCCACACGTACCCAACTTTCCAAACCCATTAGGGAGTTGGGGATTCCTTAGGAATCGAGTCATCCACCCCTTTCTTTTTCCCAGCCCGTCCGGGTGGCGACTCAATTTTTTTTGGACCTAGGTCTGTGTTCTCTAAGGCCCCGAGCCTAAATAGTACCGAAGTCGTAAGAACCATTCCACAGGGAGTGAGGGCAAAAATCCCTGCTCACAGATTAGTCTTTGTTTTTTGCCTATAAATAAGAGAGTTTAACACAAAGAAAAAGAGGAGAGAAAAAGGGGGGCATCAACAGAGAGGTAGTGAAAGATTGTCTCAAATTTTCTTCAACTCCTCAATGATCAAGCAGTAGGGAAGTGATATTGGAGGAACCAACGAACGCAGGTTTTGCCTTCTTAAAAACCATTTTTATTTTAAACATACACTTACTTCTTTCTTTCTTTAAACATTGAAGATTATTAGATGATTAAAATTAGTAGCTAGTTATTGTATAAGACCTCAATAAATTCTATGTTTCATCCAGTAGTTCGTTTAACCATCCAACAATTAGTTTATGTTTAATGAACTTTATTAGCACGACAGTAGTCTGTTTCATCAAATTATCATTAAAAATAAAATATCACAATAACTATGATTTCCTAAAACTTTCCCAAACCCTAAGTAGTTTTACAATTTTCAAAACCCTAATCTATTTCCCAAAAACTTAATTTGTTTCCTAAATTTCCAAGACCCTCCAAATTCTAAAAACCCTAAACTTTTTTCCCAAATTCTAAAAATCCCAATTCTCTTTCAAAACCCTAATCTTGTTTTCCAAAACCCTAAAAATCCCATTTTTCATCCCTAAAACCCAAAGCCTTAATTTTCACAATAAAAAAACCCTAATTTAATTATAAAAGTTCTAAAACCCTAATTTAAAATATAAACTCTAAAAGTTATATATTTGTTGCCTTATTTAAGTTTAAACTTAGATGTGATTGTTTTATGTCTTGAATGGATGATTATTCATTAATGTTGTATTTTTATGAATGATTTATTTTTATATTTTATAATGGTGAATGATTGAATATTTTTTTTATTTATTATTTTAATGTTGACTATTTTAGTTTCCAAAGATGTAAGAGGTATGTTTCCACTTTGTGGGTACCTCATTAGTTAGGTTCGATGTAATTTAATTTATTTTGGATTTTAGGATTAATGTAAAGGCATGTTTCCACTAAATCGTGGGTGTCCTATTTTATTTAGTTTTTGGACATTAAACAATTATTGTAAAGGCATGTTTTCATCTTTGGATGGGTGCCTATTTTGATTTTCTATTTTAAATAAAGGTGATAAATGTTTTTTTTTCTTTTAATTTGCATGTAATATGGATTATGCTATAATAAGTTAAGAATTTAATAATATATAGATCTGAAAAGGAGGCTTGTTCCAATGAACCGGGCACTGTGGGGGTGCTGGGTCATTCTCAACTTCCCCATGCATACCCAACTTTCCGAACCTAATAAGGGTTGGGGATTTCTTAGGAATCGAGTCATCTATCACTTTCTTTTTTGCCGCCCGTTCAGGTGACGACTCTATTTTCTCTGGGTTTAGGCCCGCATTCTCTAAGGCCCAGAGCCTAATAGTGCCAAAGTCACAAGAGTCATTCCACATGGGAGTGGGGACGAAAATCCCCACTCACAATTTCTTTAATCAATTTAGGACCTACTATCTTCCTTTCTCCAACGTCATCCCAACATAAAGGTGTTCTACATTTCCTCCCATATAGCGCTTCATATGGTGCCATACCAATACTAGATTTGTAGCTATTATTATATGCAAACTCAACCAATGGCAAGTGTTTATCCTAACTACAAATAAAATCAATAACACAACTTCTTAGCATATCCTCCAATATTAATATCATCCTTTCAGACCGCCCATCAGTCTGCGATGGAAAGCAGTACTGAAATGTAATCGAGTACCTAATGAACCATACGAACTCTTCCAAAATCTTAAGGTGAATCTAGGATCTCAATCCGACACTAGGTGAATTGGAACCCCATGTAGTCTTACAATTTTACTGATATAAATTTCTGCCAATTTATCAAGGGAGTAATCCTTCCTCACCGGTAAGAAGTGAGCTGACTTTGTCCTTCTATCCACAATTACCCTAATTGCATCATGCTTTCTCTGGATCAAAGGTAATCCAGTAACAAAATCCATAGTTACCCTATCCCATTTCCATTCGGAGCATCGCTAAGGGTTGTAACAATCCCGAAGCAACTTGATGTTTAGCCTTTATTCTTTGACCAGTGAGACACTTAGATATAATTTCTACTATATCTCTTTTCATTTCCTTCCACCAGTAATGTTGCTTCAAATCTTGGTACATTTAAAATCTTCTTCTAAAATCTTCTTCCTCAATTCTACATCTTCTGGTACACACAATCGTGTTTTGTACCTCACACTACCATCATCTTTAATTTGAAAGTCTCCACTGTCCCTTTTAACGTAATTTTGCACAATTTTCTGAATCTTTGCTTCTCCCTTTTGTGCTTCCTTAATTTTATCCAAGAGTAATGGCTTAACTTGTAATTATGCCATAAGTACACAATCATTCCCAACTTAAAATTTAGCATGTAAGGTTCTCCATTACACCAACAAAATGAGAGAATAGGTAGTTAATCCTTCTATAGCCATCCAACTCAAAGCATTTGCAACTACATTAGCCTTGCCCGAATGGTAGTCAATCAAACAATCATTAACATTGATCAACTCCAACCATAGCCTTTGCCGAAGATTCAACTCTTTTTGCATACCTAAATACTTTAAACTTTTATGATATGTATAGATAAAACATTTTTTCCCATATAGATAATGTCGCAAAATCTTTAATGCAAACACTATAACTGCCAACTCTAGATCATGGGTCGGGTAATTCAACTCATATGGTTTCAAGTGTCTAAAGGCATAGGCAATAACTCTACCATCTTGTATCAACACACATCCCAAACCATTATGTGAAGCATCATTATATATCACATATGGTTTACTTTCTATAGGTAGAGTAAGAATAGGAGCCTGATCAACATATCCCTTAACTGTTTGAAACTATTTGACATTTGTCTGTCCATACAAATTTCACTCAATTTTGAAATAATTTTGTAACACCCCGATACTCCATATAAATACTATACATATACCTTGTATACATACAATAAGCATATAAAGTATAAGGATGTCACTTTACATTACACTTTAAAAACCTTTAACTAAGTTCAAATTATATCTTTCATAAAGTATTTCTTTTAATGATCTTATACTTAAATATCATAATAATTTATCTTTAACAAAACTTCATTTATACATATGAATACATTCTTGTAGTAAAATACAGCATAATTAAATTATACATATATGCAACATTGTCACATCCGCCTATCGTATTTATGCAGTGTAGTCACGTGCACAGTGAGAGAAGGGGAAAGGAGAAGATAATTTCTGACAACGGCCCCAGATAAGGCTATAGGACCACTTGGACCTACTTGAAGAAAAATGCAAAGTGTTAGGGAGGTGATTGTAATTTCAAAAAGTTTTAGGGAGGTGACTGTAATTTTTAAAAGTTTTGGGGAGGTAAATGTAATTTCCAAAAGTCATACCGGATGTTCTTAATAGTGCACATAACAGATTCCAAAAATGGAAAATAGAGAAAAATCGGGTCACAACGACGCGTAACGATTTTTCCAGAAAACGCACGGTTTGGAAGATATAGGGGATTTTGACTAGGGACATTTTGGTCATTATACATGAATCAGAAGTAGGAAATAAAAACAAGAGTGGGTAGAGGACGTTAAGGGGGTAAATATGAAATGATCGTCAGTAGAAACGGGGCCCGGGCAACACCCGAGCAAAGAAAGGACCTAAAGGAAATTTTGTAAAAAGTCGAGGGCTTATTGGTAATTTTTCAAAATGACTTGGAAACCTAAAATAGACTTTAAAAATAGAAAGTAGAGGTCAAGAGGATCAAAACTATATGTAGGATAAAATATATGATCGATTAATCGCCGAAACGTAAAGTGGGTCTGGTTTCATGTCGGGACCGGATGGGAAACCCGGGACAACTTTATGATATCCTATGGGATGAGGGACAAGTGGAAAGAAGTAAAGGAAAAGAAAACTATAAAAATCTAAGGTTGGCCAATCAAAAGTAAGCATTTAGCATGTGTAATAAATGAAGAAAGAGAAAGGTGGACAAGTGGGCTTAAAGAGCTTAACCAACACATAAGGTGATCATCATTTCCTTTGTATATAAATATATGTGAAATGAAGAACAAACTCTCTCTTTTTCCACTTACAAAATTCGGCCAACAAAGGGAAACACCAAAGGGCTTCCAAGTTTCTCCAAAGTTGATTTTTAAGGTGAGTTTTTAAGGTTTTCTAGTAAGTAGACTTTAATTTTAGTATTAATTTTAGGTAGTTATATATTTATTGGAACATTGGAGATTAGAGTCTTTATGTGGAATTGGAAAAATATTAAGTGATGAGATTAATTGATTAAATGGAAGAATAAAGATGTATAAAGATTAATAAGGTTGGATTAGGGTTTCGGTTGGAAAAGAAATGGAGGATAACTTATTATTTTAAATTTCCAAGGTTTATGTTGTATTTTGAATTTATTGAAGGAGAAATAAAGAATTAAAGAAGGAGAAGAAGGAAAAGCTAAGAGGAATTAAAGAAATAAGGTTTGGTACTTTACCTTTGAATAATTAATTTTGATTTGGTGCTTTACCATAAAAGAAATTCTATTTGCTTACAAACTTTGGTTTATGGAAGTTTTGAAGTTGATGTTTAAATATATTGATTAAGTTTAAATTAAATATTTGAGTTATGTTCTTGTTTCCTTATGGCAATTGGGTTGTTAAATTTAATAGAAACCAAATGTTTTGAGAAAATTTGGCAAGTTGATTTGGTAAGTTGTTTGGACTTTAATTAGTTTGATTTGAGTTAAAAATGCAAAAATTGTTAAAAGGAAGTGTTTGAATCTTCACTTTACTATTAAAGAAGCCTTAATATTGATTTGCAAAAGAAAAATAAACTATCCTATGCATTTCAAATGTTTGGGCCGAAATGGTCCCAAAGTGACAGCTTTTGGGCTATTTTTGTGGCAATTGTTTGGGGTAGCAAACGAATGAATTTTTCAACGCAATTTTACATGAAGTTAGTCAACATATGAAATAAGTTTTCTGTAAAATTTCAGCCAAAAATAAGATCATTTACTTGGTCAAATGCATAACTGAAGTGGACTTAAATTTTGACGAAAACCCAGATTTTACTATTCATGTGGTCATGCCATTTTGCGTTGTCGATTTTTCTCGCCGCAACACTATTCATTTGGTCAATTTGTGATCTTTTGAGGAATGCTTTGAAATGTTTGATGTGTTTATTGTGGATGTTAAATATGTGAAAAAGAGTAACGGTTTGACCAAAGAAAGTGGTGCGCGACATAAATGGCAAAGCGCAATGAGAATTTAAATTGATTTCTTAAATCATTCTAAAATGAAGTTGAGACTTAAATTAAATCATTTTAATCTTTTTGCTCTACTGGATAGTGGGAGTGGTAGATAAGGGTATGGTGCACTATACTAATGCATGCAGTACTACTCATTATTGTGATATGATATTTTATTCAGTGGTGAGGCCACTGAAGCCAATGGGGAGGCCCATTGGTTAACCAGGATGGGGAGGCCCATTCCTGTGATCTGATATCGGTGGTGAGGGCCACCTATGTTATAGTGGGGAGGCCCACTGCCTGATCACTATGGTTCCCTATATACCAGTAGAGCCTGAATCAAAGACATTATTTTTCGTTGAACTATGTAATGCAAATGAGTTTGAATTATGATTTTACATTATTGAAAGCATATCACACTGAATGTATCATGATTTCTATTGGTATAAAGTGGGTTGATTGTTGATTTAATTATTTCCTTTGATTTCAAATACTTTCATATACTACTCTTATTTTTATTGGTAAAGTACCCACTGAGCGACAACGCTCAGCGAGTTAAGTTTTCCTTGACTCGTAGGTTCGGAGCAGTAGATAAATCTTGGGGAAGCAACGACCAGACCACAGCAAATCTCAGGGGTAGATCTTTTAGTTCCATTATGAGTTGATAGTTGTGGCATGTATATGAATAAATAAAAAAGAGAATTTCTATGTTATAACTGTATGTTATTAGTATGTAATAATCATAAATCTTTATTTTATGTTATATTAGAAGTGTGAACTCTTCGTGCAGGTTTGTAGTTGAGGGTATAAGGTGGATTCATTGGGAGTGCATTAAATTTGATGGTATTCTTATTCACATTGGTTTGTGTAAAATGTTTTCAAAAAAAAAAAAACAAGTTTTGTCGACACTTGGGATCCAAATTTCTAGGCGGAACTATGCAAAATTTCTGTAAAAATCAGAACTAAAATTTGACTAAGTAAATTGGTAGCAACAATTAGGATAGTGTGGCGCCTCTGCTCAGCTTACACATGTAGGTTGGGAAGGGGTGTTACAATTAGTGGTATCAGAGCAAAGGTTTAGCCAGTTCTGGGTAGTTAGTTGAACTAAACCTTAAGTGTATGACACATAGGGTTAGAATATGGGTTTTAATTATATAACTATACATGTGTGTGTTATTGTTAGTTATGTTATTCAAATTATACAGGAGTAATAATCGGTGACCTATACGAGGAGGTGAGGGAGCAGAGGATAGAAGTAGAGAGGTTAAAACAGATAGTGCGGGAGCAAGATGAGACTATAGAAATTTTGGCCGATCGAAGTATACAGGATCATGAAGACTTGAGAATAAAAGATGAGATGATTACCTCCTTGATAGATGACGTGCAGATGTTAAAAGAAGACAGGCTTAGTTATAGAGCGGAGTTGGATAGTGTTGGTAGAAGCCTCAGGGTAGCAGATCAAGAGATTCGAGCTTTACAGGAGAGGGTTCAAGAGCTAGGCCAGTACTTACCTAGTGAAGCATCACATGACCCAGATTTTGATCCCGAGATAGAAGAATATTTTTCAGACAGTGCCACTTCACCTAGGGCACCTACTCACTGAGTCTTGAGATGTATTGTAATATCCCAAAGTGGGCCCTAGAAGTTTTAATACAATTGTTGTTTGATTGGAATTAGATGTATATATGTTTTTGTAAAGGAAATGATTGTGTTAATGGAATGTATATGTTGTATATATGTTAATATATATAACATATATGTTGGTCAAATGTAGAGTCAAGGGGAAAAGATATTTTAGTTTGGGATGTGTGAAATTATTATAAAGGGCACTTGATGAAGAAGAAAACTAGACCATATGAGAAGAGGGTATGTTAGTAATTGTGCTTGTAGAATTGCTTGGTGGAGATTTAAAGAGGAAGAAAAGGGTTGATTTGTCTTCATTTTTCTTTTCTTTGCATTTCTTGGCCGGCTACAAAAGGGAAAGAGAGAGCAAGAGAGGTCTTCTAAATTCTAAGCTCAAATTGAAGGAGGAATCAAAGGATCAAGTTGGAGATTTGTGGAATTTCTTCAAATTAGGTAAGTACTCTCTTGTTTTCCTTTGTTATTTTTGAAGTTGTATTTGAAGTGAGTTTTGATTTGTTGAGATTATGATTTGGTGGGGTTGAGATGTAATTATAAGTGTTTAAAATGGTTGTAAGTTAAATTGGTGTTGGTTTTGGTTTGAAAATGGTAAGTTGAGTGGATATTGAAATTGAAAGAATAAGAATGATGTTGGTTTAGGGTTTTGAAGTGGTATGTGTTTAGTTGTGTTGCTAATGATTTGTTAATGAGAATCTTATGATGAATATGTAAAATAAGTGTTGATGACATTGTTTATATCCATTTGAATGAGGCTATGTTGTGCACAATGAGTTTAAATGCAATTAAAAGAGTTTTGGCCACATTTAGGGTTTTATTCATGTGAGACACGGCCAAACCAAAGGAGGAACACTGACAAGACTTAAGATTTTTGAGAGACACGGCCAAGTCCATGGAAATTTGGCCGTGTTGGATGATTTTGGAGAAGACACGGCCGTGTCCCTTGCCCATGTTTGTCACTGCTTGGTTTTTGTTGAGAGACACGGCTGTGTCCTTTGCCCGTGTTTGCCTCGGCTTGATTTGGTGTTGAGAGACACGGCCACAAGCTTGGCCGTGTCCCTTGAGTGTGTTGGCCACTGTGATTTTTCCTTTCTCTTCTTACATGGTTGAGATTGAACTTACATTTGATAATGCATATGATACTATATGAACAAGGTTATATATATTATGCATTGTGAATCTTGTGAATGGTAATGTGTTATATGAATAATGTTGTGTTGTGTACAATGTGGGACATAATGTGAATATTGATGAGGCATATGAATTATGGTAATGTAAATTAAGACATAAAGAGATGTGAGATTAATGTTATGAAATATGACATGTAATATGTGATATGTATAATGAGGAATTGCTTTGATGTTAATGAATACTATAATGATGTGAATGATATGATTGAAACATGTCTAGATGGTATGAGTAAATAATGATATGTTTGTTTAGTCAATGTAATTGATTATGGATATGTGAAAGATGAAGTAATATTAAAAGATATAAATGAGCGAACCTATCTGCCTCCTGCGGAACCATGCGGACCCAATAAGTTGGGCAACCGATCTTGGACTACCGACCTGGTTGGGGGAAGGTTCAGTACAGTCAGTAGTACATACCTATCTGCCTCCTATGGAACCATACGGACCCTGTGGATTGGGCAACCGATCTTGGACTACCGACCTGGTTGGGGGAAGGTTCGTTACTGATAGTTTTATACGTGCTTATCTGCCTCCTGCGGAACCATGCAGACCCTGTGGATTGGGCAACCGATCTTGGACTACCGACCTGGTTGGGGGAAGGTTCGTTACTGATAGTTTTATACGTGCTTATCTGCCTCCTGCGGACCCCTGGGATTGGCAGTAGCCTGAGACTCAGTGGGCAACCGACCTGGTTGGGGGAAAGTTCGTATATGAAGCCATAGTTTGTTGGTTATATTGACAAACTTTGAATGAGTATAATAGATGATGATATAATTATTGATATAATGAAATGTATATTAATAAGTATGATCCTTATTGATTGATTATATGATATTGATATTAATATTGCATATTATCATTATGGTTTGCACTACTGAGCTGTGGCTCAGCGCGATAGTGTTTGTTCGCGCAGGTGATAGAGTAGAACCCGAGAGCTCCTCGAGACCAAGTGAGACTAGACATTGAGGATTTTCTTTTGGGACTTAAAGATCAGAGAAGGGCTGCCAATCATGTATATATTTTATGTTTTGTAAACTTTGATTTATAACATATTTGTAATAACTTCCGCTGTGAATTGATAAACAGTTTTATATATGGTGTCTTTTGGATTTCTTTTAAATGTTTGAGATTGGTTTCATTTATTTACAAAGATATTTGTTGTGTCTTTTTAAACTGTGGCATTTTTATATTCGGTATACGTATTTTACGATCGTTTAAGCATGCTTGGTACGTATATGGGATATAAGGGTGTTACATGTATTGTGTTTGGCGGTTCTTTTAGTTATACATATGTGATATGGAGGTATCATGTAAATATTGTATGGTAGTATAATATGATGATATAATAGTAAGGAGTCCTAAATTTTGAAATGTACATAAGGGCTTCCTAGTATTGTAAAACTTTTTGTTTGGAAATAAATAAAGGTTGTGTTGTATATGTGTTATTTAAGAATTTTTATTTATATACATGCCACCTAGGATAAGATAATGCTGTTGGTCTGGCTCGTTACTAATGATGAGATGGTGTACGTTTACTCTTTAGATGTCGCAAGCAGCGCAGCGTGATATAGGGGAGGAGGTCGAGTCTCAGGCCTCCTGAATTGTAGAAATGCATGTATCAGAGACATCAGCATCTGAGCAACCACCCGCTGATGCTCCTATTCCTAATGAAATGTTGCAACAAATGGCTGTCGTACTTCGGCAGATAGCCGGCTTTGGCCCAGCCCCACCCCCAGCGCCAGCACCCATACCAGTACCAGCTGTAGGAGGGGAAAGAAAACCCCAGATAGAAAATATAAGAAAGTATGGTGCGAAGGAGTTTAAGGCTCGAAGGGACGATGATTCTTTAACAGCCGAGTATTGGCTGGAAGGGACAATACGAGCCTTAGATCAGTTACATGTACGCCAGAAGAGCGAGTGGTATGTGCTACTTCCGTATTAGTGGAAGAAGCATATATATGGTGGGACACAGTTCACCAACGAGTTCCACCGGAGCAGAGAACATGGGATTTCTTTGCGAGTGAGTTCAAAAGAAAGTTTATACCGGAGGCATACCTAGATGCCAAGAAAAAGGAGTTTCTACACTTAAAGCAAGGTCGACTGACCGTTGCTGAATACGAGAGGGAATTTACTAGGCTGAGTAGGTATGCCAAGAAGACAATTGAAGATGAACATGATAGATGTAAGCAATTCCAGGATGGTTTGAATAATGAGATTAGGATGCAGCTAATCGCTGCTAATATCAAAGAATTTTTCGAGTTGGTCAATAGGGCTCTAGAAGTAGAGCAATGTCAGTCTGACGAGCAGAATAGACGACAGAAGATGAAACAGAAGAGAGGTACCCAGAACTATTCGAGAACCTACCAATCATCAGGGAAACGATTCCGAGGCAGTGGTTCCACGGGAGGCGGTCAACGTCGAGGTTACAGCCAGGGATCGATTCGCCGTGGCTTAAGTCAAACTACCTCAGTCGCTAGTACGGGATGATCAGGAAGAGGACAAGGAAGAGGATTCATCCGAGGCGGAGGTAACTTCTCCATTGGCCCGAGAGGTAATGAAGGCAAAAATACTAATCCACGTTGTAATCAATGCGGACGCCGTCACCCGGGAGAATGTTGGGGTCGGACATTTGCATGCTATATATGTGGATCTTTAGACCACCTTATACGAGAGTGTCCCCAGCAAATGCAGAATCTACCTAGGGATACTGAGAGATCTCAAGCGGCAGCAGGTCGAGGCCGAAGCAGAGGTAGGAGCGAAAATCCGTCACATGTACAATCTGAAACGGTGAATCGACCAGAAGCAAGGGCTCCTGCTAGAATGTATGCCATGAGGGGGCGAGAAGACGAAGAAGCGTTAGACATGATTGCAGGTCAGTTGTCTATGTTTGGAGTTTCACTTTACATTTTAATAGATCCGGGGTCTTCACACTCATATATATGCACGAAAAATGAAAAACTTGAGAACCTAAAGGTAGAACTAGAAAAAGAAGGAATATTAGTTACTAACCCATTAGGAAATGAGGTGATTACTAGGAAGGTAGTGAAAGATTGCCCAATAGAGATACATGGACATATCTTTTAGGGAGATTTATTTGAACTACCATTTCAAGAATTCGATGCTATCCTTGGGATGGATTGGTTGTCCAAACACGATGCATTGGTTGACTGTAAACGGAAGAGAGTTACCTTGCATACTGCAGACGGTGACGAAGTGACCTTAGTGGGAAAGAGGAAGGATTATCTAACTAACATCATTTCTGCCATGAGGGCTAAGAGGTTAGTGCAAAAAGGTTGCGAGGCATACCTGGTAAAATAATTGTAACACCCCGATACCCCATATATATACTGTACATATACCAGGTACACATACAATATGTATATAGAGTATAAGAATGTCACTTTTCATCACCATTATAACTCTTTACTTTAATTTTTAAAACCATAATACATTTAAATCATATGAAAGTATTTACAAAATGGTTATTCTTATCATGGTAATACATAAATATAAGTTACATTGTTTCTTCCAAAGATTCATTTATACAAATGAATACATTCTTATGAAAATACAGTATAATTACATGCATGCACCACCATCTAGTTGGTCTCGAACTACACTTGTCCTCGTTGTGACATAGTAGCTTATCTCCAGCTTCATCACCTATATACCTGCGCGATTAAGATAACCGCGCTAAGCTCGAAAGCTTAGTAGTACAAGTAACCATTAAAATATACAATATAAAGGAAACATACCTCATATGTTTAGTCTCATGTTTTAACATTTTCTTACTCTGTTTTCCCCTTTTTCAATGCATTCTTCATATAATCCTATTAACCTTATAGAGGATATACATATACACATATAACATAACCATCAAACATAATTCAATAAATTGATAGAACCTTCATATTATGATACTTACCAATTTCACCTCATACATATCATATATATCATTTTATACTTTATAATCGCATATTGCATATAACTTCACAAACCATATCTCCTTTCAATAATTCATGTATGTTATATAATCATATCACTAACCACAATTCATCATTCACAACTCACATTTCCAACAAAGGCAACATAAATCCCATTACTCATTTATTTCAACTTGTATATACATCACATTAACAACAAAGACAGACTCGGGCCCAAAAGACACTAATATGTCATTCAAAGTTCAGAGTTAATGCTTTGGTTTTGTTATCACATTTATCAATATCATATACCCAACTAGGCTTCAAGGATTAAGTTCAACCAAGCTTCAAGGGGAGCAAAGCATGCTAAGCTTCTACCCAACTTGGCTTCAAGAACTAACCCAACCTAGCTTCAAGGGTGGTAACATCTCAATTAGGCTTCAAGGATTCAATCCAACCTAACTTCAAGAGATTGTTACACTTATTAGGCATGCCACCAACAACAAAACTCTGAAAATGAATAACACATTAGTCACACAATTCATTTATTATTTCATTATCAATTTCATTCTCATTCTCATCATCATTTACATCATCATAGCCAACCACAATGGCATCATTTAGGCAAAACATGCCTCATTTATCTCATTCTCAATATCATAGCCAACCACAATGGCTTTATACATCATCACCTCTCAATTTACATTTCATATTCCATCACAATATCACATTTCATAGTTCACCACAATATCACATTATCACATTTCATAGTTCATCACAATATCACATTATCACATTTCATAGTTCATCACAATATCACATTATCACATTTCATAGTTCATCTTTGATATTTATATACATAATCATTCATTACTCAAGTATGCACAATCAATTGCATTACCATATAAATTGGAATACACATCATACAAATCATATCCTCACATCTTTCACATTTCATAACATATATATATTGAATGCCTTCACATCTTATATGTATTAATGTATTATCATATCTCTTATCTTTTCATTGCGTATACAATATTAATATTTATTTTAACAATATACTTATATGCAATCCAATAGGGTTTTGTACTTACCTCTAAAGAACTCACTCCCATATAACTTCTCTTCCATAGATCTTTCAATACTTGGATTAGGGCAATTCCATCTCTTAAAACCTAATCCAAAAGTAATCATACACACTCACTTAGAAATACACATGAGGTAATACAAATAAGAATCAATTAGGGCAAACTCAACACATGACACGCTCATCAACACGGGCGTGTTCCTGATCGTGCCCTAACTCCACAACACAGAAACATTGACACGCTCATAACCACGGGCGTGTCACTGGGCGTGTAATACATTCTGTATCTCAAAAACATCAACACGTCCAATCAACAAGAGCGTGCTCATGGCCGTGTCAATTCTCCAAACTCACAGTAGCTATGACACGCTCAATAACACGGGCGTGTTACTGGTCGTGTCAATTCTACTGCCACATAGAACTTATGACACGCTCAATAACATGGGCGTGTCACTGCTCGTGCTACCAACTCCAGAAAACAGAACCAACGACACGCCTAACAAACTGGCCGTGTCTCTGGGCGTGTCCGACTAAAAACCCAGATTCCGGTCAACACACAACAACATCCAACAATACCCATCTTTTTATCATTACTCACTTCAAACAATCTTCATCAAACACACCCAAAAACCATAACAAACTTACCAAAACATCAACAACACTCAAAACACACACCAATCATCATTATAAACTTCATTCATATACCAATTTATCAAATCCCCAAATTTCATTAAACTCAACCCTTATTCAACAATTCATCATCATCTTCACAAATAATCATATTATCATCATCCAATTACCAAATCAACACATATATATACTTAAATCTTTCAATATCATCATCATCACACATTAACCATACCAAACCCAACTCAAACAATGAAAATCAATTTAAAGAAATAAATACTTACTTGAATCCTTTATCAAATCTTCATCTCTATCATCAAATCTCTTGAATTCCTTAAGAAATTTGGTAAGAAAATCACATCTTTCTCTCTTTCTCTCTCTCTCTCTCTCTCTCTCTCTCTCTCTCTCTCTCTCGGCCAAGAAGAATGAAGAAGACGAAGAAGGAGTAGAAGGAAGAAGAAGTTTCTACTTCTTTCCTTTGTCCTTATCCATATATATATATATATAATAATAATAATAATAACAATAACAATAACAATAGTAATAATAATAATAATACTTTAAATCTCCACCACATATTCTTTCTTTGATTTTCTTCTTCTCTTTTCTTTTTGTCTTTATTATTATTATTATTATTTAGTTATACAAATATATATACAACTCACTTATCCTTCACCATTATATATATCCCATGTATATGTGATGTATATGTATATGTCTTACATATATTATCCTTATATTTCACATATACACATATACATTAAATCCAAATACAACAACAATAACTCCAAAACTCTTAGGGTCTATTCCGGGATATTACAATTCTCTCCCCCTAAAAAAAATTTCGTCCTCGAAATTACTCAGTACAATAACATTCCATTCTTACCAATACACCATTTAAAATTTTCATCAAATCACATAGTTTGCACTCTCCCCCTTAGAGTCAATTATATTATTCAATTCCACAACTTGTCACGATAAAAATCTTTATACCTTATTACATTCTCATCCAATATTCAAAATAACTCATTATACTCTCAAATACCTTATCTATATGCAAAAATTCAATCATCCTTTAACATACTTATGTTACATTCCATTATTACATTCAAAATATTTTATCACTTCATCTCTTTATAACTATTCTCTTAACTTTAACTTTCAAGATCATAAACTTATATCTTAATATTAATTATCCCATCATTACAATTATCCTTACAAACAAACATTTATCAAACCTTCATTGATGATAATATTCTTATTTCTCATACACTTCATTCCTTCTCTAGTATTTTCTCACTTAACATCAATATTAATACAATGCTTTTGAACTTACTTTACAGGAAATCAACTTCTTCCCTTTTCTCATCATTAAAATTGATATAATTCAATTAATTCATGTCCGTTCATCTATCAAAATTTTACATTGTATACATCATTATTTATCTCTTATGCCTTTAGCACAACCATACATATTAAATCTCAATAATAATTCACAATTATAGCAAAAATCCAGATCAATTGATTTATTCTCCACAATATCTTAACATCATAATCTTGTTTGATTCAAATCAATAGTTCACTTATCTAAATTTATCATGAATAACCATCCACTTTAATTTATCTTTCAATATACACATAGTTTATCTTTCATTATCTCAATACAATTCCACCAAAATTCATAATTATCTCATACCATGCTTATCATTCATAGTTTACTCACTCAAATATTAAACCCATCCACTTATTCACCGTATACCATAAACATAATCAATATAGCTCTCAAACACATTCTGTAATCTTCTTTCATTATCATCTTCTCACTTATCATATCATTACTATATTAACAATAATTACCTTTTTCTCACATTACTCATAACTTAAAGTATTTCCACAATTCTCTTTCTGTCTTTTCTTTTCCAGAATTATAACCAAATTGCTAACACAAAAACCATAAAATACACTTCATCAATCATAACCGTTAATCATGTTTCTAGAAACATAATTATCAATCTTACCAAAGTAGTATTACAGTTATACTTTCTTAGTCTCAATTCTGTGGATAACAAAGTTAATCGGCCAAATACCATAAATACACTATATGGCCATAGGAGATTAATGATCACATCTGAAACTTATAAATCAATACTGTTCCTCTATTATTTTATTTCCAACTTTCCAATTATACTACTAAGTTGCATCACAAATATAATATCTCCATTCTCCAAACTTTACTACATCCAAAATTAACATATGTCAACTCTATCTCAACACAATTTACTCTTAATTATTTGATCACCATTTGCATGTCTCATATACAACAATATTATCCTTAACCTCTCCTTCACACATCATTCAATCTTATACAGATCTTACATAAATTTCATTCTTTATACTTTCTTTTTCCCTTATAATTTCTTATTAAATTTATATACACAGAACATTTCCTCACACAAATACTTTGGCTCATAACATTTATGATAGCCAAATTCAGTTATTATCATAACAATATTATTGTCCACCATTTCCCAAATTAATCCTTATTTCCATAACCATTTCACTATCCAACATTTCTTAAGTTTATTCTTATTTTCATTTCATCACATACTCTTTACGTCAATCAAGGCCTAATCTCTCTTAGGTCCACTACTACATGCAATGTCATTTCCAATATACATCAAATATGCAATTATATAACACATCCATAGATCACATTCACAATGTGATTTACTTTCCACATTTCATACATTTTACAATTACATTCATATCAAAAACTCATTCCACATTTTCTATACATGTATACACATAATCATACAATGATATTTAATTCCTCTTTTACATATTTTCAACACAATTTAACATTTTACTATTCCGTGAACAACATCATTTTTATCCCTTTTTGACATGACTTAAGTTGTTTATCAACCCAACACATATACATTATCACCATGATATTACTTCACAAAATCTTAGTCATGCTACTAAGGTGACATCTCTCTCACATATATTTTTAAATGCATTAGTATACCATCTATACATCCATTTGTTTATTCTTCAACACATAGATATATATATATATATTACTCACATATCTATACACATGTACATTACATCCACTCATATATACATTGGGCTCAATAATCTCTTTATACTCTCCAAGTCTAATTATGACAAATCTCAATTTCTTAAATCCACATTGATCCATCCCATTTCTTACTGTCAATATTATCCCATGACCTAGCTTTGCTCAGGTTTGTCAATGCAAGCATAATCATTCTCATACTATCAATCACATTATTCAATTTAATAGTACTCTCATATACAGTAATATTCATTCCACAAGCTCATGGGTTTAACTTACATTAAGATTATCAATACTCAAATAGTCTTTACCCAAATTCCATTAACACTATAATTTCACAACTTACTACTTTACTTAAACTTCCATTCACTCATCATATGTTCTTAATATCAACTTAAAAAAAAAATCTTATATATACACATTACAAAACAACCTCAAAGTATATTCTTTTCACAAATATTAAAGCTCATTTCCAAAAATCTAATTATCACATCTTTCCACCATTAATATGAGCTTTAACAACACTCAAGCGTATCACATTTCTAACATTAAAATCACAATGTTTGCATTTAAAACAGCAATGCAACAACACCATTATATTTCCTTATTTAACCAACATCATCTCTTTTTCTTTTAAAAACTTTAACTTTACATATTCAAATCATAAATGGTCAAACTTTGTCTATACCCATCAACTCATTCAATATACCACCATACTCTCTTCATTTAAATAACATAACTTTCAATATTCACAATTCGACATTATTTCCTCTGTCCAGCAAACTCAACATAAACTTTCTTATAAAGAGGTTTAAAGTATAGAAGAAAGAGTACATACTCTTATCTTAATTTGATTTTCAACTCATTTCCAACTTTATTTTCCTTTCCATTTCTTTATTTTTCAATTCATATTATGTCATACATAATATTACTCATAAACATCAATATTACATTCCATGTTGCACATGACATAACATTTTTCATATGTCTCATCAACATGCATATTTCACATTACATTTCGTAATTCGTTTCTCATAAATAATTAGGCACTATGCCTCAATTATAATTCATTTCCAACATCATTGCCAACAATCATGGTTTCTTCTCACATCAACATAGTATACACATATATCATCAACTATATTAAACATCTCATGTAACACAAATATTTTACAAATCATATTATGCCACATCCGAGACCAACCTAGGTGTTAATGCATGTGCATGTATCAAAATTTTCATTCTTTTTATTTTCATTTATCATCATTTTTTTTAAAACTTTTCTTTGTAAATTTACTTAGGCCGAGAATCTCGAAACCTAAGCTCTGATACCAAAATAATTGTAACACCCCGATACCCCATATAAATACTGTACATATACCAGGTACACATACAATATGTATATAGAGTATAAGAATGTCACTTTTCATCACCATTATAACTCTTTACTTTAATTTTTAAAACCATAATACATTTAAATCATATGAAAGTATTTACAAAATGGTTATTCTTATCATGGTAATACATAAATATAAGTTACATTGTTTCTTCCAAAGATTCATTTATACAAATGAATACATTCTTATGAAAATACAGTATAATTACATGCATGCACCACCATCTAGTTGGTCTCGAACTACACTTGTCCTCGTTGTGACATAGTAGCTTATCTCCAGCTTCATCACCTATATACCTGCGCGATTAAGATAACCGCGCTAAGCTCGAAAGCTTAGTAGTACAAGTAACCATTAAAATATACAATATAAAGGAAACATACCTCATATGTTTAGTCTCATGTTTTAACATTTTCTTACTCTGTTTTCCCCTTTTTCAATGCATTCTTCATATAATCCTATTAACCTTATAGAGGATATACATATACACATATAACATAACCATCAAACATAATTCAATAAATTGATAGAACCTTCATATTATGATACTTACCAATTTCACCTCATACATATCATATATATCATTTTATACTTTATAATCGCATATTGCATATAACTTCACAAACCATATCTCCTTTCAATAATTCATGTATGTTATATAATCATATCACTAACCACAATTCATCATTCACAACTCACATTTCCAACAAAGGCAACATAAATCCCATTACTCATTTATTTCAACTTGTATATACATCACATTAACAACAAAGACAGACTCGGGCCCAAAAGACACTAATATGTCATTCAAAGTTCAGAGTTAATGCTTTGGTTTTGTTATCACATTTATCAATATCATATACCCAACTAGGCTTCAAGGATTAAGTTCAACCAAGCTTCAAGGGGAGCAAAGCATGCTAAGCTTCTACCCAACTTGGCTTCAAGAACTAACCCAACCTAGCTTCAAGGGTGGTAACATCTCAATTAGGCTTCAAGGATTCAATCCAACCTAACTTCAAGAGATTGTTACACTTATTAGGCATGCCACCAACAACAAAACTCTGAAAATGAATAACACATTAGTCACACAATTCATTTATTATTTCATTATCAATTTCATTCTCATTCTCATCATCATTTACATCATCATAGCCAACCACAATGGCATCATTTAGGCAAAACATGCCTCATTTATCTCATTCTCAATATCATAGCCAACCACAATGGCTTTATACATCATCACCTCTCAATTTACATTTCATATTCCATCACAATATCACATTTCATAGTTCACCACAATATCACATTATCACATTTCATAGTTCATCACAATATCACATTATCACATTTCATAGTTCATCACAATATCACATTATCACATTTCATAGTTCATCTTTGATATTTATATACATAATCATTCATTACTCAAGTATGCACAATCAATTGCATTACCATATAAATTGGAATACACATCATACAAATCATATCCTCACATCTTTCACATTTCATAACATATATATATTGAATGCCTTCACATCTTATATGTATTAATGTATTATCATATCTCTTATCTTTTCATTGCGTATACAATATTAATATTTATTTTAACAATATACTTATATGCAATCCAATAGGGTTTTGTACTTACCTCTAAAGAACTCACTCCCATATAACTTCTCTTCCATAGATCTTTCAATACTTGGATTAGGGCAATTCCATCTCTTAAAACCTAATCCAAAAGTAATCATACACACTCACTTAGAAATACACATGAGGTAATACAAATAAGAATCAATTAGGGCAAACTCAACACATGACACGCTCATCAACACGGGCGTGTTCCTGATCGTGCCCTAACTCCACAACACAGAAACATTGACACGCTCATAACCACGGGCGTGTCACTGGGCGTGTAATACATTCTGTATCTCAAAAACATCAACACGTCCAATCAACAAGAGCGTGCTCATGGCCGTGTCAATTCTCCAAACTCACAGTAGCTATGACACGCTCAATAACACGGGCGTGTTACTGGTCGTGTCAATTCTACTGCCACATAGAACTTATGACACGCTCAATAACATGGGCGTGTCACTGCTCGTGCTACCAACTCCAGAAAACAGAACCAACGACACGCCTAACAAACTGGCCGTGTCTCTGGGCGTGTCCGACTAAAAACCCAGATTCCGGTCAACACACAACAACATCCAACAATACCCATCTTTTTATCATTACTCACTTCAAACAATCTTCATCAAACACACCCAAAAACCATAACAAACTTACCAAAACATCAACAACACTCAAAACACACACCAATCATCATTATAAACTTCATTCATATACCAATTTATCAAATCCCCAAATTTCATTAAACTCAACCCTTATTCAACAATTCATCATCATCTTCACAAATAATCATATTATCATCATCCAATTACCAAATCAACACATATATATACTTAAATCTTTCAATATCATCATCATCACACATTAACCATACCAAACCCAACTCAAACAATGAAAATCAATTTAAAGAAATAAATACTTACTTGAATCCTTTATCAAATCTTCATCTCTATCATCAAATCTCTTGAATTCCTTAAGAAATTTGGTAAGAAAATCACATCTTTCTCTCTTTCTCTCTCTCTCTCTCTCTCTCTCTCTCTCTCTCGGCCAAGAAGAACGAAGAAGACGAAGAAGGAGTAGAAGGAAGAAGAAGTTTCTACTTCTTTCCTTTGTCCTTATCCATATATATATATATATAATAATAATAATAATAATAACAATAACAATAACAATAGTAATAATAATAATAATAATACTTTAAATCTCCACCACATATTCTTTCTTTGATTTTCTTCTTCTCTTTTCTTTTTGTCTTTATTATTATTATTATTATTTAGTTATACAAATATATATACAACTCACTTATCCTTCACCATTATATATATCCCATGTATATGTGATGTATATGTATATGTCTTACATATATTATCCTTATATTTCACATATACACATATACATTAAATCCAAATACAACAACAATAACTCCAAAACTCTTAGGGTCTATTCCGGGATATTACAATGTGCATTAGTAGCGAAAGAAGAGGCACCAAAGTTACAAGATATACCTACTGTATGCGATTTTCCCGACGTATTTCCTGACGATTTACCCGGATTACCACCTAAACGAGAGGTGGAATTCGCCATAGACGTGTACCCGGGAGCTGCACCAATATCTATCGCACCTTATCGAATGGCGCCAGCGGAGTTAAAAGAACTAAAGGTACAACTACAGGAACTTTTAGATAAGGGATTTATTAGGCCAAACGTGTCACCATGGGGAGCGCCAGCATTGTTCATGAAAAAGAAAGACAGATCCTTAAGGTTGTGTGTAGATTACCGTCAACTCAATAAGTTGACCATCAAAAACAAGTATCTGTTACCTCGCATAGATGATTTGTTTGATCAACTCAAAGGTGCTGGAGTCTTTTCAAAAATTGATCTATGATCGGGTTATCATCAATTGGGAATTAAAGACGAAGACATACCAAAAACCGCATTCAGAACTCGCTATGGACATTATGAATTCATTGTTATGCCTTTCGGATTAACGAATGCACTTGCAGTATTCATGGATCTGATGAATAGAATCTTCCACCTGTATTTGGATCAGTTCGTGGTTGTATTCATTGATGACATATTGGTGTATTCAAAGAATCGAGAGGACCATGATCGTCACCTTAGGATTGTTTTGCAAACCCTGCGAGAAAAGCAGTTATACGCTAAATTTAGCAAATGCGAATTTTGGTTGGAAGAAGTAGCCTTCTTGGGACATATTGTATCAGCAGAAGGAATAAGGGTCGATCCCAAGAAAATAGAAGCGGTATTGGAATGGAAGCCACCTAAGACAGTAACGAAAGTCCGTAGTTTCTTAGGATTAGCAGGATATTATCGGAGATTCGTCAAAGGGTTTTCCATGATCGCTGCACCTATGACCAAGCTACTTCAGAGGAATGCCAAATTTTAGTGGACCGACGCTTGCCAATGGAGGTTTGAAAGGCTGAAGCAAAAACTTACTGAAGCGCCTATTCTTACACAACCCGAATCAGGAAAAGATTTTATGATCTATAGCGATGCATCCCATATCGGGTTAGGTTGCGTATTGATGCAGGAGGGCAAAGTCATTGCGTATGTCTCTCGACAGCTCAAGCCACACAAAAGGAATTATCCCACGCATGACTTAGAACTAGCAGCGATTGTTTTGGCTTTCAAGACGTGGAGACACTACCTATACGGGGAAAAGTGTTACGATTTAAATAGAAAGGCAAGCTAAGCCTTAGATTCATCGGACCATATGAGATTATTAAACGGGTAGGTCTGATAGCTTACCAGTTGGCGTTACCACCCGAATTAAGTAAAATACATGATGTTTTCCATGTTTCAATGCTAAGAAGGTATCGTTCAAATCCAACCCACATCATACCAGCACATGACATCGAGATTCAGCCTGACCTGACGTACGAGGAAGAGCCAGTAGAAATCTTAGCACGGGAAATCAAAGAGTTGCGGAATAAGAAGATTCCATTGGTCAAAGTGCTTTGGAGGAATCACAAAGTAGAAGAAGCTACATGGGAACGCGAAGAAATTACGAGGAAGCAATACCCATATTTGTTTTCACTTGATGAGCTTCGGGACGAAGCTTAAATTAACGAGGAAGGAACTGTCACATCCACCTATCGTATTTATGCAGTGTAGTCACGTGCATAGTGAGAGAAGGGGAAAGGAGAAGATAATTTCTGACAACGGCCCCAGATAAGGCTATAGGACCACTGGGACCTACTTGAGGAAAAATGCAAAGTGTTAGGGAGGTGATTGTAATTTCAAAAAGTTTTGGGGAGATGACTGTAATTTTCAAAAGTTTTGGGGAGGTAAATGTAATTTCTAAAAGTCGTACCGGATGTTCTTAATAGTGCACATAATAGATTCCAAAAATGGAAAATAGAGAAAAACCGGGTCACAATGACGCGTAACGGTTTTTCCAGAAAATGCACGGTTTGGAAGATATTGGGGATTTTGACTAGGGACATTTTGGTCATTATACATGAATCCGAAGTAGGAAATAAAAATAAGAGTGGGTAGAGGACGTTAAGGGGGGTAAATATGAAATGATCGTCAGTAGAAACGGGGCCTGGGCAACACCCGAGCAAAGAAAGGACCTAAAGGAAATTTTGTAAAAAGTCGAGGGCTTATTGGTAATTTTTCAAAATGACTTGGAAACCTAAAATAGACTTTAAAAATAGAAAGTAGAGGTCAAGAGGATCAAAACTATATGTAGTTTGACACGTGGAACTATACAGTTTAAAAGATATGATCGATTAATTGTCGGAATGTAAAGTGGGCCTGGTTTCATGTCGGAACCGGATGAGAAACCCGGGACAACTTTATGATATCCTATGGGATGAGGGACAAGTGGAAAGAAGTAAAGGAAAAGAAAACTATAAAAACCTAAGGTTGGCCAATCAAAAGTAAGCATTTAGCATGTGTAATAAATGAAGAAAGAGAAAGGTGGACAAGTGGGCTTAAAGAGCTTAACCAACACATAAGGTGATCATCATTTCCTTTGTATATAAATATATGTGAAATGAAGAACAAACTCTCTCTTTTTCAACTTAAAAAATTCGGCCAACAAAGGGAAACACCAAAGGGCTTCCAAGTTTCTCCAAAGTTGATTTTTAAGGTGATGTTTTTAAGGTTTTCTAGTAAGTAGACTTTAATTTTAGTATTAATTTTAGGTAGTTATATATTTATTGGAAGATTGGAGATTAGAGTCTTTATGTGGATTTGGAAAAATATTAAGTAAGTGATGAGATTAATTGATTAAATGGAAGAATAAAGATGTATAAAGATTAATAAGGTTGGATTAGGGTTTCGGTTGGAAAAGAAATGGAGGATAACTTATTATTTTAAATTTCTAAGGTTTATGTTGTATTTTGAATTTATTGAAGGAGAAATAAAGAATTAAAGAAGGAGAAGAAGGAAAAGCTAAGAGGAATTAAAGAAATAAGGTTTGGTACTTTACCTTTGAATAATTAATTTTGATTTGGTGCTTTACCATAAAAGAAATTCTATTTGCTTACAACTTTGGTTTATGGAAGTTTTGAAGTTGATGTTTAAATATATTGATTAAGTTTAAATTAAATATTTGAGTTATGTTCTTGTTTCCTTATGGCAAATGGGTTGTTAAATTTAATTGAAACCAAATGTTTTGAGAAAATTTGGCAAGTTGATTTGGTAAGTTGTTTGGACTTTAATTAGTTTGATTTGAGTTAAACATGCAAAAATTGTTAGAAGGAAGTGTTTGAATCTTCACTTTACTATTAAAGAAGCCTTAATATTGATTTGCAAAAGAAAAATAAACTATCCTATGCATTTCAAATGTTTGGGCCGAAATGGTCCCAAAGTGACAGCTTCTGGACTATTTTTGTGGCAATTGTTTGGGGCAGCAAACGAATGAATTTTTCAACGAAATTTTACATGAAATTAGTCAACATATGAAATAAGTTTTCTGTAAAATTTCAGCCAAAAATAAGATCATTTACTTGGTCAAATGCATAACTGAAGTGGACTGAAATTTTGACGAAAACCCAGATTTTACTATTCATGTGGTCATGCCATTTTGCGTTGCCGATTTTTCTCGCCGCAACACTATTCATTTGGTCAATTTGTGATCTTTTGAGGAATGCTTTGAAATGTTTGATGTGTTTATTGTGGATGTTAAATATGTGAAAAAGAGTAACGGTTTGACCAAAGAAAGTGGTGCGCGACATAAATGGCAAAGCGCAATGAGAATTTAAATTGATTTCTTGAATCATTCTAAAATGAAGTTGAGACTTAAATTGAATCATTTTATTCTTTTTTCTCTACTGGATAGTGGGAGTGGTAGATAAGGGTATGGTGCACTATACTAACGCATGCAGTACTACTCATTATTGTGATATGATATTTTATTCAGTGGTGAGGCCACTGAAGCCAATGGGGAGGCCCATTGGTTAACCAGGATGGGGAGGCCCATTCCTTTGATCTGATATCGGTGGTGAGGGCCACCTATGTTACAGTGGGGAGGCCCACTGCCTCATCACTATGGTTCCCTATATACCAGTAGAGCCTGAATCAAAGACATTATTTTTCGTTGAACTATGTAATGCAAATGAGTTTGAATTATGATTTTACATTATTGAAAGCATATCACACTGAATGTATAATGATTTCTATTGGTATAAAGTGGGTTGATTGTTGATTTAATTATTTCCTTTGATTTCAAATACTTTCATATACTACTCTTATTTTTATTGGTAAAGTACCCACTGAGCGACAACGCTCAGCGAGTTAAGTTTTCCTTGACTCGTAGGTTCGGAGCAGTAGATAAATCTTGGGGAAGCAACGACCAGACCACAGCAAATCTCAGGGGTAGATTTTTTAGTTCCATTATGAGTTGATAGTTGTGGCATGTATATGAATAAATAAAAAAGAGAATTTCTATGTTATAACTGTATGTTATTAGTATGTAATAATCATAAATCTTTATTTTATGTTATATTAGAAGTGTGAACTCTTCGTGCAGGTTTGTAGTTGATGGTATAAGGTGGATTCATTGGGCGTGCATTAAATTTGATGGTATTCTTATTCACATTGGTCTGTGTAAAATGTTTTCAAAAAAAAAACAAGTTTTGTCGACACTTGGGATCCAAATTTCTAGGCGGAACTATGGCAAAATTTCTGTAAAAATCAGAACTAAAATTTGACTAAGTAAATTGGTAGCAACAATTAGGATAGTGTGGCGCCTCTGCTCGGCTTACACATGTAGGTTGGGAAGGGGTGTTACAAACACACTCTAGTTGGTCTCCGAACACACTTACCTTACTCGTGGCATACCGATGGACTTTTAGATCAACCGCCTATTCACCTGCACGATTTACATAATCACGCTAAGCTAAAAAGCTTAGTAGTACAAAGAAATAATTTAAAATATACATTTCAAATAAATCATATTTCATATATTAACATCATGTATTACCATTTTCTTATCATATTTACCCTTTTTAATGCACTCTCTATATATTTCCACCATTCTCATAATATATATATATACTCCTATACATCATTCCAACAAATCACAATTCAATGACTTAACAAAACCTTCATGAAATAATGCTCACAATTTCCACATCCATAAACATTTTACACATCATATTATGTTTTCATAAACTCATCATTCAACATAGCTTCTCAAGCCATATTCACTTTCAATCATTTACTTATGTATTGTATACATCTCATTCCATGATTATCATCATATATCACATAATGTTATATTTCATTCCATAATTCACATTAAAACAAAGACATGCATGGGCCCACAAGACACTAATATGCCATTCAACTTTCAAAGTTAATGTTTTGGTTTAATTTTCTCATTTATCATTATCCCAACTAGGCTTCAAGGATTAGGTTCAACCAAGCTTCAAGGGGAACAAAGCATGCTAAGTATCAACCCAACTTGGCTTCAAGAACCAATCCAACCTAGCTTCAAGGGTTGTAACATCTCAATTAGGCTTCAAGGACTAGACCCAACCAAGCTTCAAGAGGAGTAAAACATGTTAAACTTCTACCCAACTTGGCTTCAAGGATCAAGCCCAACCTAACTTCAAGAGATTGTTACTATAGGCATGCCACCAACAACAAACTCTGAAAATGGAATAACACATTAGCCACACAACTCATTTATTATTTCATTATCAATTCCATTCTCAATTCTCATCATTATCTAGGCAAACATGCCCCACTTGTTTCAATTGAATCATCATAGCCAATCACAATTGCTTCACATGTCATTTGAATTATCATAGCCAATCACAATGGCTTCACATGGCATTTGAATTATCATAGCCAATCACAATGGCTTCACATGTCATTTGAATTATATCTCAATTCACATTACAACACTTCATCATTCAAGTATACATAATCAATTTCATTGAACATATAGACAATATGTCCATTTATTTCATTGCAATCACTATTACCAACCATAATGACATCACATTTCATCACTTCTCAAGGCACATTAATATAATTCATCATTAAAATATTTATCATAACCAATTGCATTGCACATACCTTTTTGAATGATCACCATAGCTTTCACACTATACAATTAATAACATTAGTCACATTGTATTAACCATATAATAAATTACTTAACATTGTTGTAGGTCACAAAATCATATAAAAGAATGCATCTATGTAAGTTGTACTTACCTCAAGAACTACTCCCATTAATCTATACACTTCCTCTTCCAAGAGTTTTCACATTAGGTTAGTGCAACATAATCTCTTCCAAACCTAATCCAAAGATAATTACAACCATAAGAAGTAAGAATGATGACTGACTAGGGCAAACACAACACATGACACGCTCACCAACACGGGCGTGTTCCTGATCGTGCCCTAAACCAACAATACAGAAGCTTTGACACGCTCAGTAACATGGGCATGTTAATGGACGTGTCACTCATTCTGCCTCACAGAAACATTGACACGCCCAATAACACGGGCGTGTTCATGGCCGTGTCAATTACTTTTTCTCGCAGTAGCTATGACACGCTCAGTAACATGGCCGTGTTAATGGTCGTGTCGCAAACATCCAACTCAGTACCATTGACACGCCCAACATTGTGGCCGTGTCACTGGCCGTGTCAGCCAAAAATCATGAATTCGAACTCTCATCCATGAAAACACAAACACTTCAAAACTCATACTTCATCACCCTTAATCAACATCTTGGATATATTCATCAATTACCTATCAATTTAACACTTATATCACTTCAATATATCATAATAATAATAATCATTATATACACCACCATATATCAACTACTCAATTTCCCCAATTCATTCATATGAAACCCTTACTCAATAATTTCAACAATTCATCATCATCCTCATAATTAACCATATTATCTCACAATTAACCATATTATCATCATCTAAATACCAATTCAACACATATATATATTTCAATCTTTCATTATCATCATCATCACACATCAATCATATCAAATCCAAACTCAAACAATAGAAATCAATACAAGGAAATGAATACTTTCTTGACTATTATGTCAAATCTTCAATAACCATCTTCAATTCTCTCAAAACCCATAAGAATTTGGTGTATATGTAGATAAAATCACCTCTCTTTCTCTCTATCCCTCTTTCTCTTTCTCTCTCTCTCTCGTCCAAGAAGAAGAAGAAGATAAAGAAGATGAAAAGAAGATCTTTTCTTCTTTTTCTCATGCTTATCATATATATATATATATTAATAATTAAATACCTTCAAATCTTCACCATACACTTGTCACTCTTTGACTTTCTTTCTTCTTTTTCTTTTAATTATTATTATTATTATTAATTAAGCTTACTTTCCCACACCACTTTATACCTCATGTATATGTGATGTATATGTTGGTATATGTATATTTCTTATATATCACTTTTATATTACCATATATTTTCCCAAATACCATATATACATATTATCCTTACATATATTACCAACATATCTTCTCACAGCTACTACTCCAATGTACACCAAAATCGGGGTATTAAATTAATTCGTTACTCTTCTTTTGATTTTCAATAGACATTCACATTAAATCCATATACAACAATAATTACTCCAAACTTTTAGGCCATATTTTGGGATATTACAATTCTCTCACCCTTAAATAATTTCGTCCCCGAAATTATCTAGTATCGTATCAATCCATTCTAAACAAACTACCATCTTAACTTTCATACAAAATTCAGTACATCATTAAGTTATTATGTCATCCAATCATATAACTTCAACTCTCCCCCTTAGAGTCATTCATCTTATCTAAATTTCATAGTTCATCATAATATATATATTTATATGTCTTATTACTTTCTTAACAAAGCAATCAAGATAATTCCTCACATTCCCAATGAATTTATCCTTATACCACAATCAAATCATCTTATAATACATTTATGCTTTATCCAATCTTTATATTTAAAATATTTTATTCCTTCACCTCTTAATAATTACTCTCTTTACTTTAACCTTAAAAATTACTGATTTATATCTTAGTATTGATTATCCCGTCATTACAATCACTGTCAAAACAGACATTTATCAAATCTCAGTGGATAACAAGATCCTTATTTTATAAATAATCAATCTTTTCCCTTTTATTAATTTTTTTAAAAACTAATATAACTCCATTCATTCATGTCCAATCACACTTTAAAATTTTACATCATATACATTATCATGTAAATTTTATACTCTGAGTACAACTATTCATATTAAATTTCCATAATGATTCATAATTTTCGTAAAATCTAGATCAATTGATCTATCTGTCACAAAATATCCACATTTCAATCTTGTTCAAATCAAACCAACAATTAACTTATTTTCACATCCTTATCTCTTTAGATTCATATTCAGTCAAATTATCATGATAACAAATCACTCCAAATTGTCCTTTAATATACATATAGTTTATTTTCTAGTATCTTAATATAATTTCCATCAATTCTCATGATAAATTTTATACCATATTTACTATCTATAGTTCATTCAATTAAACCTTAATTCCATTCATTTATTCACTTTATACAATAAACATATTCAGTATAACTTTCAATCACATTTGTATTTTTTTTTCTTTTTTAACATCTTCTCACATTTCACATCATTGCTATCTTTACAATAATTGTTATCCATAACTCAACACATTTTCATAATTCTCTTCTTTTTCCTTACGATTCATAATTATAAACAAATTTCTAACATAAAATGATAAGATATAACTTTACCAAATCATAATTCTTGACCATATTTCTAGAAACAAAATTATCAATCTCATCAAATGGTTGCTATAATCATATTATCTCAGGTCCCAAATCTGTAGATAACAAAACTAATCAACCAAAATATACTAAACAAATCATAGGATTGTAAAAGATTAAGGGTCATGTTTAAAACTTATTAATCCATATGGTTTCTCTATTATTCTATTTCTAACCTTTCCAATTACAAAACTAAATTAGATCACAAGAATTCCATATTCATTCTTTAAACCCTTGCTATACCAGAAGTTAACACATTCCAACTCCGTTTCAAACCAATTTGCACTCGATTATATGATCTTCATCAACTTAATTCATGTTTCAACAATATTACTATGAACATTTCTTACTATATACTTATTCAATTATATGCAGTTCTTACACAATTTCTATTTATCACTCCATTTCTAATTCATTCACAATCTCTTATAATATACAAATATATAGAACTTTTCATATGTGAATACTTTGGGATTCTAAATATCATATGATCATGAAATTCAGTGATCACCATAACAATTTCATTGTCCAATATTACACGAGTCTATTCTTACTCTCAATTTCGTCATATAATTTATCTAGTTGCTCAAATCATAACCTAATCTTTCTTAGGTTCACTAATACATGCAATATCATTCTCCATATCACTTATCCAATAGTTATACCACGTACACATTCATAGATCACTTTCATAATGTGATTCACATTTCTTACATATCATAATTTTATTCATTTTGAAAAACTCAGCTCACATATCCTATACATGTATACACTTAATTATATGCTCTTATTCTATTTTCTTCTTCATACATTCCATACAAATTTAATGTTTATCACTTTCCTTTGAACACTATCATTTTCATTCCTTCAATATGATGTAAAGTATTTATCATCAAAACAAATATATATATATATATTCTAACCATAATAACAATTCACATACATCTTAGTCACATTCCCAATGTGACATCTCTTTCACTTTTGTCTTTAAAAGCATTTAATATACCTTTATATCCACTTTTTTCCTTTCTACTCAAATAACTTAAAATAACTCATTTTCACTTGCTTACTCACTTTCTTTTGACTTCAAAACAATTTTCATACTATCAATCACATTACTCAATTCATAATACTTTCATGTGCAATTTTATTCATTTCACATAGCTTATGTATTGAATATACATTAAACCATCAATATCCAAATATTCTTTATCAAATTCCATTTAAAACTTTAACTTTTCAACTCACTACTTCACTTAAACTTCAATTTGCCAAACTCATCTTTTCTTAATATTAACTTTAAAAACATCTTATATATATATATATCATAAAGCAACATCAAAACATATAATTTTTACAATTATCAAGCTCATTTCAAAAATCTCAAATATCACATATTACCACCATCAACATGAGCTTTCACAATATTCAAAGCATATCACATTTTTAACATTGAAAATTACAATGTTTGCATTAACATAACCATACAAACAACACCAATATGTCTTCTTATTTAACCAACATGATCTCTTTTTCTTTTAAACAAAATCTTAACTTGATATACCCGAACCTTACATAATCACACTTTGTCTATACCAATCAATTCACTCACTATTCCACCATACTCTTCTCATTTTAATAACATATTCTTCCATATTAACAATCCAACAATATTTCCTCTTTCTAGCAAACCCAACATAAACTCTATTATAAAGAGATTTAAAATATAGAGGAAGAAGTATATACTTTATTCTTGATTTTATTTTTCAAATCATTTTCAACTTTATTCTCCTATTCATTTCTTTATATTACAATCACTTTTCAATAATCAATATTTCAAAATTTACTTTCCTTAAGTAAATTCCCATTCTTGAACTTACCAATTAAACTTGTACCAATTTTTCATATCATTTATTTTTCCAACATTACTTTCATATAAAATCTTATTCACACACTATCATCCATCTCATGTAATTCAGATACATCACAAATCACATAATGCCACGTTCGAGACCAACCTAGGTGTTAATGCATATGCATGTATTACCCATTTACATTTCAAAACTCTTCCTTTCAATTCTATTTAAACTTTTTTAAAATCTTTTTCCTTTTTAATTCCACTTAGGCCGAGAATCTTGAACCTAAGCTCTGATACCAAAATAATTGTAACACCTCGATACTCCATATAAATACTATACATATACCTTGTATACATACAGTAAGCATATAAAGTATAAGGATGTCACTTTACGTTACACTTTAAAAACCTTTAACTGAGTTCAAATTATATCTTTCATAAAGTATTTCTTTTAATGATCATATACTTAAATATAATAATAATCTTATCTTTAACAAAACTTCATTTATACATATGAATACATTCTTGTAGTAAAATACAGCATAATTAAATTATACATGTATGCAACACACTCTAGTTGGTCTCAGAACACACTTACCTTACTCGTGGCATACCGATTGACTTTTAGATCAACCACCTATTCACCTGCACGATTTACATAATCACGCTAAGCTAAAAAGCTTAGTAGTACAAAGAAATAATTTAAAATATACATTTCAAATAAATCATATTTCATATATTAACATCATGTATTACCATTTTCTTATCATATTTACCCTTTTTAATGCACTCTCTATATATTTCCACCATTCTCATAATATATATATATATATACTCCTATACATCATTCCAACAAATCACAATTCATTGACTTAACAAAACCTTCATGAAATAATGCTCACAATTTCCACATCCATAAACATTTTACACATCATATTATGTTTTCATAAACTCATCATTCAACATAGCTTCTCAAGCCATATTCACTTTCAATCATTTACTTATGTATTGTATACATCTCATTCCATGATTATCATCATATATCACATAATGTTATATTTCATTCCATAATTCACATTAAAACAAAGACATGCATGGGCCCACAAGACACTAATATGCCATTCAACTTTCAGAGTTAATGTTTTGGTTTAATTTTCTCATTTATCATTATCCCAACTAGGCTTCAAGGATTAGGTTCAACCAAGCTTCAAGGGGAACAAAGCATGCTAAGTATCAACCCAACTTGGCTTCAAGAACCAATCCAACCTAGCTTCAAGGGTTGTAACATCTCAATTAGGCTTCAAGGACTAGACCCAACAAAGCTTCAAGGGGAGTAAAACATGTTAAACTTCTACCCAACTTGGCTTCAAGGATCAAGCCCAACCTAACTTCAAGAGATTATTACTATAGGCATGCCACCAACAACAAACTCTGAAAATGGAATAACATATTAGCCACACAACTCATTTATTATTTCATTATCAATTCCATTCTCAATTCTCATCATTATCTAGGCAAACATGCCCCACTTGTTTCAATTGAATCATCATAGCCAATCACAATGGCTTCACATGTCATTTGAATTATCATAGCCAATCACAATGGCTTCACATGTCATTTGAATTATCATAGCCAATCACAATGGCTTCACATGTCATTTGAATTATATCTCAATTCACATTACAACACTTCATCATTCAAGTATACATAATCAATTTCATTGAACATATAGACAATATGTCCATTTATTTCATTGCAATCACTATTACCAACCATAATGACATCACATTTCATCACTTCTCAAGGCACATTAATATAATTCATCATTAAAATATTTATCATAACCAATTGCATTGCACATACCTTTTTGAATGATCACCATAGCTTTCACACTATACAATTAATAACATTAGTCACATTGTATTAACCATATAATAAATTACTTAACATTGTAGTAGGTCACAAAATCATATAAAAGAATGCATCTATGTAAGTTGTACTTACCTCAAGAACTACTCCCATTAATTTATACACTTCCTCTTCCAAGAGTTTTCACATTAGGTTAGTGCAACATAATCTCTTCCAAACCTAATCTAAAGATAATTACACCCATAAGAAGTAAGAATGATGACCGACTAGGGCAAACACAACACATGACACGCTCACCAACACGGGCGTGTTCCTGATCGTGCCCTAAACCAACAATACAGAAGCTTTGACATGCTCAGTAATACGGGCGTGTTAATGGACGTGTCACTCATTCTGCCTCACAGAAACATTGACACGCCCAACAACACGGGCATGTTCATGGCCGTGTCAATTACTTTTTCTCACAGTAGCTATGACACGCTCAGTAACATGGCCGTGTTAATGGTCGTGTCGCAAACATCCAACTCAGTACCATTGACACGCCCAACATTATGGCCGTGTCACTGGCCGTGTCAGCCAAAAATCATGAATTCGAACTCTCATCCATGAAAACACAAACACTTCAAAACTCATACTTCATCACCCTTAATCAACATCTTGGTTATATTCATCAATTACCTATCAATTTAACACTTATATCACTTCAATATATCATAATAATAATCATTATATACACCACCATATATCAACTACTCAATTTCCCCAATTCATTCATATGAAACCCTTACTCAATAATTTCAACAATTCATCATCATCCTCACAATTAACCATATTATCTCACAATTAACCATATTATCATCATCTAAATACCAATTCCACACATATATATATATTTCAATCTTTCATTATCATCATCATCACACATCAATCATATCAAATCCAAACTCAAACAATAGAAATCAATACAAGGAAATGAATACTTACTTGACTATTATGTCAAATCTTCAATAACCATCTTCAATTCTCTCAAAACCCATAAGAATTTGGTGTATATGTAGATAAAATCACCTCTCTTTCTCTCTATCCCTCTTTCTCTTTCTCTCTCTCTCGTCCAAGAAGAAGAAGAAGATAGAGAAGATGAAAAGAAGATCTTTTCTTCTTTTTCTCATGCTTATCATATATATATATATATTAATAATTAAATACCTTCAAATCTTCACCATACACTTGTCACTCTTTGACTTTCTTTCTTCTTTTTCTTTTAATTATTATTATTATTATTAATTAAGCTTACTTTCCCACACCACTTTATACCTCATGTATATGTGATGTATATGTTGGTATATGTATATTTCTTATATATCACTTTTATATTCCCATATATTTTCCCAAATACCATATATACATATTATCCTTACATATATTACCAACATATCTTCTCACAGCTACTACTCCAATGTACACCAAAATCGGGGTATTAAATTAATTCGTTACTCTTCTTTTGATTTTCAATAGACATTCACATTAAATCCATATACAACAATAATTACTCCAAACTTTTAGGGTATATTTTGGGATATTACAAATTTGGTGAGTGGCATGGCTGTCATAGAAAATCCCTTTACAAATCGACGGTAATAACTTGCCAATCCCAGAAAACTCCTCACTTCTGTAACATTTTTAGGTGGACATAAATTCAAGATAGCCTGAACTTTACTTGGGTCTACTCTAATCCATTCTGTTGAAATAACATGCCAAAGGAAAGTTACTTGGTCTAACCAAAATTCACACTTGGATAATTTTGCAAATAATTGCTTCTCTCTTAATGTCTGTAATACAATCCATAAGTGTCTATCATGATCCTCCTTACAATGCGAATACACCAAAATATCTTCAATGAACACCAGTACAAATTGATCCAAATAAGGTAAAAAAATATCCTATTCATTAAATCCATGAAAGCCACTGGTGCATTCGTTAACCCAAATGGTATCACAAGAAATTCATAGTGTTCATACCTCATACGAAAAGTGGTCTTAGGCATATTTACCTCTTTCACTCTCAATTGATGATACCGTGACATTAAATCAATTTTAGAAAACACAACTACTCCTTTAATTGATGGAAGAGATCCACTATCACATACCATCTCCCTCTTTGATTTTTTTAATTATGAACTCTTTGTTCTAAATTATTAAAACTCCATATTCCTTCTTCATACTTCTACCCGTCTATATATAAATTTTCATAATTTTTCTTATTCATTTGTCTCATGATATTAATTTATTAGTCATGTACACAAAGTTGTATGGCTTCCTTAGTTTCATGTCAACCTCACTTTCAATTTTATATTCCTTACCAATTCTTTATAAAAGCTTGTAAAATTTTAGCCATGTGCACTTGACACATATATGGACTTATATTTAAAATTTTAGATTTTTCTAAGCTGATTTACTATAAAAATTAAATCTTCCAAGCCCACAGAATTTGTCTCTTTAATAATTCATCTAGAAGCACCTAGTTATCCATTTTTTTAGGTATTAAACCTTAATAAAAATTCATAAACTTTTAACCATATGTTTTAGGAATACATATAATATTGTATGTACATTTTTAGATTTTTCTAGGTTGGTTTGCCATAACTTTTAAATATTTTTCTCAATTTTTACATATTCTGAGTTGCTGGAACTGTTCCAACAACCCGTATTCTTATATTTTTCTTAATTAGAAATCCATCTTTAAAAATTATGAATTTTTATTCATTGGATTCTAACATATAGAATAACTTTCCATTAAATTTTTAAACTTATCCAAAATTCCTAGATTTATCCAAAAATTCGAATAATATCACGTTGTAGTACACATATAGAATTTTATGTAACTATCATGCCCATTTCTCAAACTTTTTATTTCATAACTTAAATCATTTCCTAGGTTATTTTTTTTTAAATTTTACTTATTCATTAATTCAATCAACTATGAATCTTAATTTCAAATAAAAGTTCCAAAAATTCTTAATCCATAACCTCCAAAATGACGCTTCTATTGTGCCACTCTGATCTATATAACCCAGACATCATCTCAACTCATATTCGTTTTATCAAATGGACATTGTAACATCAGAGATCAAATAAATTGCCAGTGCCAATGCATGTATCATAATTGAAAACCATTATTTTAAATCCTAATTTTCTCCCTCTAACAACCCGCCTAGGTCGAGAACCTCAAACCTAGGCTCTGATACCAAAATAAATGTAACACCCTTATACCCTATATACGTACAATACATATTTTCAGCATATGTACAATACGCATATACGGTATAAAAATGTCACATACTGGTTTAATAAAAATTTTCACATTTCTGATTTAAAATTTTAAAAACTAAATATATAAATTAAATAGTATATAAATATTCTTTACTTGTTATAAGAACCCAAAATAAACATTTTATATGAAAATCTCTAGAAAAAATTCGCCAGAGTTTTGTCTGTAATTTGGACATCCCAAAATTTAATAAACTCAACCTGCATAAAACAAACACTCTCAATAAAATCAAATCTCCATTTCACCAATACTTCTCAATTTCTCCGTATTTTCTCAAAATATTTATACATATATATATATATCAACAACACATATAGAATCCCATTTTAAACAAATTATCCAAAACATTCTTTACAATTTATAATATATACTTCAAAAATAAAACATAATATACATAATATCAAAATATATTATAATATCAAATATGTACATGCTGGCAAATGGCTCTGATCTTGATGTACCCAAAAATACTTCAAGCTCAATAAATCCAAGCCTAGACACGACTAGGTCTAGTAGAACTCTCCGCTCTATCAAATTGCCCATGTCACCTACGCGACGAATTACAATCGCGCTAAGCTAAAAACTTAGCGGTATAAATTTTGATAATAATAAAACTATAAAGTAATGTCAAAGCAAAATGCTTATGGATATCACGTAATTCTATTTTCTCATACTTTTTAAATATTTCACAATCCACAATTCACATAAAAACAAACACAAACATGGGCCCAACGATAACTAATATGCTATTCAAATTTTAGAGTTATTGTTTTGGTCTATAATTACACCATGTGTCTAGCACCGTAGGCAAAATATCAATGTAATAGTCCAACTAGGTTTGAGCTTATGACCCGGTCATTTCACCCACCCCAGCTTCAAGGACTTATTTTTTAGGCTTACGACCCGGTCATTTCACCTCAAAAATATTTTCACAGTAACGCCCAGCATCTAGCCCGTAGGCAAATTATAGGCATGCCGCCAAACACACTCTAAAAATTGAATACCATACTAGGCACATAATTTATTCATATTTCTCATTATCAATCTCTTTCTCATTGTCACATAATCAAGCTAGGCACATTGCCTTATTTTCTCATCTTTTTCTCATTTTTCTTATTTTTCTCATTTTTCTCATTTATATCAATATCAATTCATTTCATTATGTTTCCACATATCTCATTACATTATACCACATTTTTGCATTCACAATACATTACCCAATTACTTTGGGTATTTCCATATAATTTACATATTAATCACATTTACACAATTTAACCATTATCAATGGCTTTTCACAATGCATTTAAGAAATATATGGCATTACAAATGTCATAGCACATTATTCATACATAACCAATGTATCAAGTAGCTTAACAAATTTTCCAACAAAAAAGTGTTAAGCCCAAATGTCATGCAAATATAACCAATGTATTCAAAGTTTGTACTTACCTCAAATAGCAACCAAAACAAGCTTAAAACAACCTCCAATCCTATCCTTCCAACTTGCCCTTCACTAGTTGGATGAAGCAAATCAACCTCCCTCAATGCCTAAACCAAATGTGATAGCAAATAATCATTTAGTATCACATTTAATGGCATTTCCAATATTAAACCATAATTAAACCCCATCCAAGCAAAAATCTAAAATTTAAGGCTAACCTCACTTTAACTTTGGATTCTCATACTAGGCCATTCATTTTAATATATTAAGTTTATTTATATTATTAGAAACATATTTTAATATATTTTAACCATTTAAATTATAAAAATACACTCTTATACACAAAACCCTAAAATGGCATAACCTTCCCCCATTGAAGGTTTTTCATTCCAACACAATCCATTAATAATTTTAAGCTTATATTCATCACTTATATCACCAAACAACAAGATTAAACCAATAAAATTATACAATTCAACAACTTCGAAAAAATCATTTTTTAAAACTCTAAATCACACTTCCATTCTCAAACTCCAACCAAACACAACCAAATCTAATTTTTGACTTTAAAATACTTGTTTATGCATCAAAACAACTCATTTTGAATCAATTTGCACAATTAAAAACCATGATTTCAAAACTCCAAAAATTACATAACCCTGAATTCTCTCTCTTCACCAATCTTACCCAAACTCAACCATTTCTTCAATCCAACCTTAAAATCATTGTTAACTATCCAAAATAACATCATACACACCAATTCCAATAATTATAACATACTACTTAAAAATCCAAAATCACACATATTCATAGTTTTCCTAGAAATTCAAAAATTAGGGAAGAAAGCTTACTTGTTAGAAAATCACCAAAACTCCACTTAGTTCCTTAAAATCTCTCCAATCTTAGGTAGCTTGGAAGAAAAGAAGATCTCTCTTTCTCTCTAATAGTGTCATGTTTTTTTTGAAGAAGAAGAAGGAAGAAGAAGACTAATTTTAATTTTAATTTCTCTTTCACTTCATCTTTTAATCATAACCGTATGTATATATATATATTATTTAATATTTTAATATTTATTTATTTAATAAATTAAAAGTCTAAAAATCCCTCTTCTATTCAAAAATTATTTATTTTTGAATTCATTTAATAATTTTGAATTTTAAGATTTAATTACCAAAATACCCTTTTTTACTTTGACTTTTGACTTTTTCCTTAAAAAGTGTTGACTTTTATATGTTGTATATATTTTACATATATATCACATATATATTCCACTTTTCATTTAAAATTCCTTTATTTTTCATTTAAAACCATTAATTTAATTTATCCAATTTAATTATAATATGTTTTATCAAATTTCTAAAAATTAGAAATTTTCAAAAAAAATTGGGATATTACACATGCACAAATAATATGTATCATATATACACATCAAATGTACCTTATATGTGTATTAAATATATTAAGTATGTAATGTATATATCCAAAATATACAATTAATGTACCATATGTATATGTTATATATACACTAGGTATATATATTGGGTATATACAACTTTTATATCTCCAAATACTTATTTAATTTCTTCAAAATCACGGATATGACATCCTACTCCCTATAGGATATGGTTTAATAGAGCAATATAAGGAACCTTATGAAGCCAAAAATCATAATTAACCTAAACTCAATATTATGCCACCTTACTTCTCTCTCTATAAAGGCCAATTGCTTGCCTAGCACATAGGCAATTAAACCTAAACACTCATTGCTCCCTTATAGTCTTTTCTTCTTTCCTACTTGTATGGACTATCAATAGAAATAATTCTATTTTGGATTGTTGTGGTTTGCTACAACCTAACAAAGATGTAATACAATTACCATGATTGATTTTGGAGGAGAGATGGTCCCCTTCAACACTAAAGTTATCCCTGATTATGAGATGAGGGTCTTCTTGGTTTTGTTCCCCTATTTAATGGCTGAAAGATCCAGAATACTAGCATCATTGATTACTGGATGGAGGAGAGGATAAATTCCATTGACACGGATAAGCATAGAACTCAGTGCGCTTAAGGTTTTCTGTTATACCTCCTCAACACTACTATTTGTATGGATTCTAATTTTGCAGTGCATACTAGTGTCCTAATGGCCCTCTAATGTTTGACTGTAGTCCCTGTGTACAATTGGGGCAAGGCCAGTCTATCTTACTTATACCACGACTTAAATCAGGCTTGTAGATACACCAATACCCCTATGGGTTTGCTAGATGTCGCTGAGGTTCGCAACTTTTTTTTTCTTTTCCTACTTTTATTCACCATCTATTTGCTTATTTAGTTTAGCCATTTTGTGTAGATTTAGGCCTATGAGCTAAACCTTCTTCCCCCTCCAGATGACTTCCCCTGTCTCAGAGCTTGGATAGGGTACAGGACTGCTTTTAAGATATTTCATCATGTCTCTGCTTTGAGATCTGCCTTCAACAACTTCCTTGGTTAGAGGTAAAGCATTTTATATATTTTTTTATTTTTTAAATAATGGTTTATATACTTACCTTTGCCTTGTTTACTTTTTCTAGGTGTCTCTATCATGGTGTGATCCTATAGATCGGGTGGAACATCCCTGGTCTCTAGCTATACTTTCAATAGAGGCATGGCTGGAGCATCGAATGCCAAATAATATTTAGGGGAACATGTTTTTAAGTGGCATTTAGGCCTAGAAAAAAAATCAATTCCCTTTGACTTCCACAAAACTGTTTTTACTTTTAAGTCAATTCGGCAGAAAGATTAGGTTCGGTGGAGGCAGGACGAGGACTATCGATAATTCATTTTGGAATTGGATGATGCCCCCATCAACTTATTTAGATTTTGTGAGGTAGATCTTGCTCTCTTCTAGACCAACTTCCACTGCTTCAGATTATGCACCTGCCCCTTACTCTCATCCTGTAGGTGAAATGATCCATGCTAAGGAGAGATCACAGGTTGGTATTTTAACATCCCTTGATAATTCTCTCAAAGAACTATCAGAAAATGGTACTCAAAATACAATGACTAATATACCTTAATTTAATATTCACATCATAACAATTGTTAATACCATTTCGTTTAGTATAATGTCTGAATCATTTTTTCCTCTCACTCTTCTCTATTCAATATTTCAATCATTAATATCATTTACAGAGCACTTCTAACCTTCAACACTTACTCAAATTATAATACCTCACATAACATTAATACCAACCATAATTTAGATTAGTCATTAGAAACTTGTCAATCCATAAATATAAATGTTCATACATATGGAAATAATTCATTCGATCTTAGAAACTTTATTCCATTTCTAAATAATCCAATCTAATTATACAATTTATATACAATTTACATTTACCATATTTATATAGAACTTTGATCACTCTACATGTAACAACCTCATAACATACCCATACATCAAAAATATGGGTATGTACACACACTTTTTTGTACACACTTTTATAACACTTTTATGTACACATCAAACTTAGATTAGTCATTACACACACTTTTATATATGCGGTATGCACAGATAGGGTATAAGAGCATTATCAAAATGTTTCTTTATCAACCTTCGTCATTTAGTTACTAGTTATTAGTATTATATAGCCAAATAAATAGGTATAAGAAAAATAAATAAGTTTGCTGGAGTTTTGATTAAAATACGAGTATTACTAAATCCAATCAACTCAACCTGTGAATATTCAATAGTTCTCAAAAATATTTTCATACACTCACATCCCTAAATCACATGTTTTCATACTTACATTTATGAATATGTGAACATGATATTACTAATACACAAAACACCTTTAATTCATGTTTCAATTTATTATATTTTACAAAATAGATGTTACATCTACATCAACTCAAAAGAATATTTACATGCTATGCTTAGGCTTGATCTGTGGCAACCAGAGGCTTCTAGTATCCAACCTCTAACTAGACATGTCCTGGTCTAGAAGGACTTCCAGCTTCTACCCTGCCACCTGCACGATAAATAAATCGCACTAAGCCTAGAGCTCAGCGGTATATACTTGATAATGCAACATTAATATGACAAATGTATATGAACATGCATAAGGTTTTAATATTACATACATTCTCATCTTTATTATATGCATAAACAATCATCATGCATTGGGCCCAACAATCTTATACAATAACCTAGTTCCATAACCATTGCTTTGGCCTATCTCATCAATAATAACACCTCTGTGTCTCGCTAGTGAACGTAAATACATCTGTGACACCCAATGTCTCATCCATAATGTAATCATCAATATGACACCTCATGTGTCTTGCTCAGGAGCATAGTAACATCTGTATGACATTTATTGTCTCACCCCATCGCGTATGGCATGCTAATCACCAAATGAAATCTTTTGGCAACTAAGTAAAGTATAAGAGAACAAACAACATTCCACACTATGCATATATGAGTTTTTCACCATGTAACTCATCAATTCATCAACAATTAACATAATCAACATATTTTATCATAAATTTTCACTTTATAATCACAAATACATTTTTAACACAATATATATAAAAACTTAGCTATGCAAGCCATTTACTACACCCATATAGTGTGAAATACGACAATAGATGTCAACAAACCAACCCCACAATCATGGTATTCAATAGCCATGCCTGTGGGATGTGAAACGAAGCTGTAAATCACCTTTGAGTACCCCTATAGTTATGGAATTCAAGGGCCATGCCCGTGGCATTCATTTTGCTTTTGTTTCCTCACTATTTTCTCACAAAACAGCTCCACTTCAAAGCCCACGACTGTGACACTGCATGGCCACGCCCATGGCAACCCAAAATCAATCTTTCACCCCATTTTCATCAACATAACAAACACATACTAACTTAGGATGATGTAAACAAAAGAAAACAACATTATCTAAGTATATACTTACCTTTTTAGAGCTCTAATTGAAGGAACAACTTCACTTCTTTCTACTTTCTTCTATTATTTTCACCAATTAACTCAATCAATACCTAATCAATTTATAGTTTCAAAAATGGTATTAGCAACCTATATGAACAACCATAAATCCCTTTTAACCTCCTCTAAATTAGAATTAGCTAAACCCCTTATAATATCCAATATTTAATTACTAACTCTAATTATAGCCAATATCATTCTAAATCACTAAAGGTTGAAGAAACTTACTTGTTACTTGAATTAAAACCCAAGCTTCCTTCACTTCTTATGAAAAACTAACTAAACTCTTGATAATTTGAAGAATTGAAATCACCTCTTTGCTAATCATGAAGGTTGGCCACAAGAAGAGCACAAGGAAGAAGAAGAAATGAAATTTCTGAAAAATATTTTGCTATCTCATAATTTTCCACTAAGTATTTATGTATTATTTATTTAGGATTTTTATATAAAATATTATTATTTTACATTTTAACTTTCTTACTTTTTTACTCTTTTACCACTTTACTCTTACCTTCTTTATATATTATTTATATGTTGTATATATCTCTATCACTACTATCTAAACCATCATCAATATCTTACCAATTAATATATAAATAGATTCAATAAAAATCAGGGCATTACACTGCAGCTCATCTTTGAAACATTTAATCATCAATCCTCTATTTCGATCTAGTCCACTGAACCTGCATGTTAGAAGATTTCTAACATACTAAGCTTATAGCTTAGTACTGCTTGTATATACATACTTGCTAATAATTATAAAGGAAATATTTGTAACATTAAAATAATAAATACATTTTCTAAAAACAATTTAAAATGAAAAATATTTTTAATAAATTCATTTATTACAAAATTAATAAAAAATTTCACTTATAGTAAATATAATATAAATTTAATATATCTGATAATATTTCTCATAAATAGTTCATTATGTAAATTATAAGGTTCACTTATTTCTTTTTAACAATGAGTACTTCTATTCAGTTAGTACTCTGAACACTTATGTTTAATTTGTCACTTGTATACCATGGTTTATAATAACTTTTCATAACACTTTTATTCAATGTATATAATTTATACTTTAGACCATTTCATTATTTCAATTTAATAACATTCAATTCGATATAACATTATAAGATCTTATTTGTTATATCTGTTATTATATATATATATTCTCAATTTATATAAAAACATATTTATATTTTCAATAAGCTTTCTTGTCTTTGCACTTTTGCCTATATATACTGAGTTTCAAATCCTAGATTCAGAAAACGAATCACTAATAGCAAGTAATTGACCATTGAGAGAATATGCCAATGCCCCACTATGGCATGAATGCCACTGAAGATGATGACAAGGTGCCCACTATCACTATGGATGCCCACCCTCAGGCTAGCCATTCAATCTAAAAACTAGGTTTATTAACAGTATAATTGGGCGATACACTTATTCCATTATTCCAGGGAATTTTACAGTTATCATATTGGTTTTAATAGAACATTTTTTTCTTTCTTTTTCCAACTATTCACTTTAATGGTACAAAAAAATAATATTTTTTCAATTATTTTAATTCAACAAATAAACTACATTTAAATTTTGCTAAAGTTATTTTTAGGCATTTCACAGTCATACATATCTTCATTAATTTTTAAATATTATAAACAATTATTTTAATTACAATTAACATGTATATGTATTTATATATATACACTTGTAACTTATTTATTTCTAATTAATTTGATCAACTTTTCTTACATGTATTTCACGATTTCTTTATTCTAAATGAATCTTTTCTTTTCACTTTCAATTCATTTACTTTTTCCCAATTAGTGAAATTTTACTAACTATCAGTTTCTCTTCAAGATATTATATAATTATATGTATGAATATATTTTATACACTATGTATAACTTGTGTATATATATATTTATGTTTTAACAATCGATACATTTTTTCGTGATAATAGTTATCATTTTTCTTTGATGTGCATTTTACTTTCTTAATTATTACTAAGATTTAAACTCTATATCATTTAAAAAATTACATTAATTAATATTTAGGACACGAGCATACGGTACATTGGTGCCACTCCCATGCTTCTCAATTCATTACTACCTCTCGTAAGAGAAATTACACAACACAACCGTGTCAAGGGTTATGCCTGTGTGATTTAATCCACTACTGTCACTTACATGTACAATCAAGGAACACGGCCATGTCAATTAGTGTGACACGCATGTGTGATTCTAATTGTTTCTGCTCATCAAAATACTTTAAGAAAACACTTTATAACACTCATATTCAATCAAACCTTAAAATTATTAATTCTTTAACAGCACTACAAGTTTATTCAATGATTTGCTATTAACTTCAGTCACCTAAATAAAAAAAATAACAATCCAACTAAATTCGATATTCTTAAATTAAATTACCTTATGCTAAGCACTATATTTGTTTTATTAAAGTTAACTCTTCCACTCCTATTCTCTGTTCATGGCACTTCCATTTTCCTTTCCTTGCAATCTCTTGTTTATGCATAATTTTATAAACACCACTATTTTGCACATTAACATAACTCACTCAACTCCAACTTATTTATAGATACAACAATCACTAGCTTCCTTTCCATTTCTTTTCCACAAACAAGTAATTCAACATTCAATTGTCTTTTATCATTTCACTAACTTTACACACATTTTGATCATCAGAAGACATATAAAAAATTCTCTTCATGCAATCTTTACCTTATCAACTCATCTTATAGATTAATCTCACTTTTATTGATAATAATATAATATCAAGTACATATACTTCCAAGCTTAAATTAACAATTCACTATTAAATTCACATTTTATCTCAAATGCCTAAATAATATCAAACTCTCTAAGAATACAATCATTGCATGCTTTATTCTTCATATAATGGCACTTCCATTCTTTTCTTTCTCACCTTAACTTATTTGTTCACAACTTGCTTGTTCCAAAATTATTCATTAACATAATATTCATTTACCTCATCTACACTTCTTGTCCATAACAAATAATTAAACATTCAAATGTTTCCAGCTTTGCACACTTCAAATAACCATTAAGTACCAAATATGGTGAATCACTCCTATTTAACAAATCTTTCATAATCAAATAGTCTATTATTTTGCTACTCCAAAATTCATTCCATCATGGCATTAAAAATAGTTAACCAATTATTATACATAAAATAACACTAATACCATCATATTTCCCAATTAGAAAGTTATATATTACTCTAATGTTCTTCAAAAACCCAAAACTCATCAAAATTCAAACATGTCTCATCTCCTTGAATTAGCCTATGAAGGACTCAATAATTGTACTAAGAATTAATTTTGGTTTATTAATCAATAAATATACACTTTACTAACATAAAAGTAAAGTTTTCTATTCATATTAATCACAGCTCAGTCAATATAAGGTCTCTTTCACTATTTAACAAATTGTTCACTGTATAACTTATTTCACACTAATTTCAATAATTCCAATCATTTGTTTAGTAGAACAATTAAAATTTCAAATAAAACTCAAAGACTAGCAAAGTATATGATATACAAGAACTAACATCTTTCAACTTGGTCTTCCATCATTTTTTCCCTTCAATCCTTGGAATTGATAATTTTTTTCTTGATTAATCAATCTTAGAGTAGTTAAAATCCACCAAAACTTGATCTTTCTCTAAAATCTCCATGATTTCTAAGGTACAAAATGAAAGAAGAAAGAAAAAGAGATGAAGATGGCATTGGATGATGAGAATGGTGGTTTAGGCAAAAGGGTAGAAGACTCTAGAACCCTTTATATGGCTTTTAGGATTTTCATATCATATACTCACTCACACCATTACTTTGGTACACCTGCTTTCTTTATTTGTCCCTTAATTCAACTTTTTAATTCCATATAATGATATAAATCATTATTTAACTCATTTTGAAACTCTATTATTCAATTATATTAGACATAAACCATTCAAAACTCAAATTTAGATTTGAATTACCATACAGGCCCATGTTACTTCAAGAGGCACGCTCGTGTATATTAAATCGACATTGTCATACTGAAAATTTTGCCCTCAGATAGAATCATTCTACAAACACATGCCCATGTGTTTTCAAATAGCTTCTGCCACATTTGAAAATTTCCTCGAAACAATTCTAACTCCAATGCCACTATCGTAGGACTCCAAAGCTGTAACACCCTTATACCCAATATACGTACACTACATACACCCAACATATGTAATATACGAATATATGATACAAGAATGTCACAACCCATTTTAAAATATCAAATATTCACTTATAAAATTTGTATAAACTTAAAACATTCAACTAATATCATATAAATAATAGATGAAATATTACTTACTAAAACACATATGTATACTACATTACCAAAGGTTTATCCAAAACTTTTTTGATAGTTTGCGGAATATACATATATATACATCAAAATATAACATAATATACATGAAATCAATATTTACAAAAATATAAAATATATACATGCTGGCAGTTTATCTTTGATCTTTATGTCCAACAATCAACTCTGCACTCAAGGTCTCAAGCCTAGACTCAACTCAGTCTAAACGAACTCTCTGGCTCAACTGAATCTACCCTGTCACCTGCATGATGAATCACAACCGTGCTAAGCCAAAAGCTTAGTGATACAAACTTTGATAACAATATAGTTCCAATGCAATGCCAATGCACAACACATAAGGATATTATATCTCATAACATTATATCATTATATCATAATATAGTGTTCAATTGTTCCACAAGTCATAATTCACATAAAAGCAAACACAAGCATGGGCCCAAAAGAATCCAATATGCTATTCAAATCCCTAAGTTACTGCTTTGGTCCAAGATGACACCATGTGTCTAGCCCCGAAGGCAAATCATAATCACAATGAAGATTACTTCATATGTAACATCACAACTAGGCTTCAAGGACTAGGCCCAACCCAGCTTCAAGGGACTGCTACATCATGTAACATCGAAACTAGGCTTTAAGGACCAAGCCCAACCCAGCTTCAAGGGACTGTTACGTCCTAGGCATGCCACCAAATACAAAACTCTTAAAATTGAATAACATACTAGGCATACAATTCTTTCATAATTCCATTATCAAATCCTTTCTAATTTTCTCATGATCAAACTAGGCACAATGCCTCAAATATCTCACTTATATCCATATAGCCATTACCAATGACTTTACACACCACCTTTAATGTATACACACAAGTTGCATTACCAATACATTTTGAGTCATTATCATGTCTTGCACATAATTCACATTATACAAATCATAACATATTACTCATACACCAGCAATGTAGTAAGTAATTTAACATATTTTCCAACCAAATGTGTTAAGTCCCAATGTCATGTAAATATAAGCAATTATTCAAGGTTTGTACTTACCTCTAAAAGCAACAAACACCACTTTCAACCTCCTCGTCCAAGATATCCCTCAACACTTGGACTGGGGTAACTCAAATATCTTCAAAGCCTAAACCAAATGTGATTATAAATAATCACTTAGTGATACACTTATAGGTATAAACAAAACCTCTCAACACAAGGATAAGATACACAAAGGAAAATAAGGAAAAGAACTATCTTGGGGAAACTCACATGACACGCTCAACAAAACGGGCATGTCAATGATCGTGCCCTAGACCTACAACACAGAAGCTTTGACATGCCCACTGACATGGGCGTGTTAATGACCGTGTCCTAAGCTCTGTATTACAATAGATAAGACACATCCAGAGATATGGGTGTGTCCCTGTCCATGCCAAAACTCCTGCAACATAGTAGATATGACATGCTCAGTGACAATGGGTGTGTCACTGCACGTGTCAATACTATAACATTACAGAAGCTGTGACACACTCAGTGACATGGACGTATCACTGCACGTGTCACCAACACTGAAAACAGAACCATCGACATGCCCAAAGACATGGCCGTGTCACCAAGCATGTCAGGCCAAAAATTCTGATATCAACACATAATTGTCACATCTAAAATTATCTTTCATCACCCTTTTTAACTCTATACAAACTCAACCAAATCCATCATTATACCACAAAATACTTGTATAAACACTAAAGCAACTCAATTAAAAGCAAAAATACACAATTACAACCATGACTTCACAACTCAAAAGTTACACAACCCAAAACACTTATTCTCTTCACCAAACTTAACCTTTTCTTCAATCCAACCCCAAATTCATAGTTAACTACCCAAAACAACTTTAAACATACCAATAACATCCATTAACACATACTACACCAAACATCCAATTAACACATATACAAACTTCCACAGAAAATCAAGGAAACAAGTTGGAAACTTACAAATTATGTAGAAAATCCTCAAAGCTCCAACTTGAACAATTGAAATCCTTCAATTACTTGAGTTAGCAAGAAGCAAATTTCTCTTTTCCTTTGATAGAAGTAGCTGGCTTCAATGGAGAAAGAAGAAGAAGAAGAAGATAATCACCAACTCCTCTTTATCCAACTAATCTCTTTTTAACCTCATAATTATCCAACTTTTACTCTCCACCAAGTAAAAACATAATACTTAATTAATACATAAAAAATATCATCTTCCACTAACCACTTAATTAATATTTTAATAATTAAAATAACATTTGACCCATATTAAAATATTGACTTGTATATATTATGTATATCTACATATATATATATCATATACACATTTTTCCTTTTTCACTTAATTATATACATATATACACTTTTAAATCATTTAATTAATTTTCAAAAATTAATATATATATTTTTAAAAAAATTTGGAATATTACAATTCTCCCACTCTACAAATAAATTTCGTCCTCAAAATTACCTACTTTCAAGTCTGGAACAACTAGGGATACTGATTTCGCATCATCTGTTCACTCTCCCATGTTACCTCTTCAGTAGCATGATTCTTCCAAAGAACTTTCACAAATGGCACCTTCTTATTTCTCAACTCCTTCACTTCACATGCCAAAATAGCCACTGGTTCTTCCTATTAAGTCAGATCTGGACTCACCTCAATTGACTCTACTGACAAAATGTGAGATGGGTTTGACATGCACCTCCAAAGTATAGAGACATGGAAGACATTATGAATTTGATCCAACTCAGGTGGTAAAGCTATTCTATAGGCCACTGGTCCAACTCTCTCCAGTACCTCATAAGATCCTATGAAACGAGGACTCAACTTCCCTTTGCGGCCAAATCTCAAAATTTTCTTCCAAGGAGACACTTTCAAAAAGACTTTATCTCCTACACTGAACTCTATGTCTCCCCTTTTTAAATCTGAATATGATTTCTATCGGTCTGAGGCTACTTTCAGACAATTCCTAATCATCTTTACTTTTTCTTCTATTTCCCTAATCAAATCAGGACCAATCAACTTACCTTCTCCAACTTCATCCCAACATAGAGGTGTCCTGCATCTTCTACCATACAATGCCTCATAAGGTGCCATTCTAATATTGTATTGATGACTGTTGTTATAAGCAAACTCAATCAGTGGTAAGAATCTATCCTAGCTCCTAGAGAAATCGATGATGCAATTCCTCAACATTTCCTCTAAAATTTGTATGACTTTCTCTGACTGCCCATCTGTCTGAGGATGGAAAGCAGTACTAAAATATAACTGAGAGCCTAAAGCATCCTGCAAACTTCTCCACAATCTCGATGTAAATCAGGGATCTCGATCAGATACCAAAGAAATTGGGACTCCATGTAACCTCACTATCTCACTGATATACAGCTCAGCCAACCTCTCAAGAGAATAATCTATCCGAACTGGAAGAAAATGAGTTGTCTTTGTCATTCGATCAACATTCACCCAGATTGCATCATGCTTCTTCTGAGTCAAAGGCAATCCAGTCACAAAATCCATCGTTACTCGCTCCCATTTCCACTCTGGCACTGATAATGTCTTAAGAAATCCCTAAGGAACTTGGTGCTCAGCCTTCATTCTCTGACAAGTGAGACATTTGGATACAAACTCTGCTATGTCCCTCTTCATACCTGACCACCAATAATATTATTTCAAATCCTGAAACATCTTGGTACTCCCAGGGTGCATAGAATAAACTGACTGATGTGCTTCCTCTAAAATTATTCTTTTTAGTCCTACATCACCAGGAATACACAACCTATCTCTATACCACAAACTGCCATCACTTCTCACATGAAAGACTAGACTCTCCTCCTTTTGGCAATCCAATATAATTTTTTGAATTCTCTCATCTGCCAACTGAGTCTCCCTAATCTGATCCAATAACACCGACCTCAATTGCAACTGAGCCATCAATGCACCATCATCACAAGACTCAAATATGGCATGCAACACTCTCAACTCAACAAGCAATAAGAGTGAATAAGCAGTCAAACCTACCATATACTTCCGACTCAAGGAAACAACAATAACATTTGCCTTGCCATGATGATAATCAATTAAACAATCATAGTCTTTAATCAATTCTAACCATCATCTCTATTGAAGATTCAGCTCTCTCTGAACACCCAGGTATTTCAAACTCTTATGATTCGTATAAATGAAACACTTCTCCCCCTACAAGTAATGTCGCCAAATCTTCAAAGCAAAAACTATAACTGTAACTCCAAATCATGCATCGGGTAATTCAGCTCATGCGGCTTCAACTATCAAGAGGCATAAGCAATGACTTTACCCTGCTGCATCAGAACACAACCTAAACCACTATGTGAAGCATCACTGTAAATCACATAAGGTTTACCTTCCACACGCAAAGTAAGGATAAGAGCCTGAGTCAACATCTCCCTCAGCTGCTCAAAACTCGCCTACACCGATCTGTCCACACGAATGTAACTCCCTTCCGAAGTAATTTGGTGAGTGGAGTAGCTATCATAGAAAAACCTTTCACAAACCATCGATAACAGCCTGTCAAACCCAGAAAACTTCTAATCGCTGCCACAATCTTCGGTGGACTCCAATTCAAAATAGCCTCAACTTTACTCGGATCACCTCTAATATCCTGTGCTGAAACCACATGACCGAGAAAAGTCACTTGATTAAGCCAAAACTCACAATTAGATAGCTTAGCATATAACTATTTCTCTCTCAGAGTTTGCAATACAATCCACAATTGCTTGTCATGATCCTCCTCATTGCGTGAATACAATAAAATATCATTAATGAAAACCACCGCAAATTGATCTAGATAGGGTCTGAATACCCTGCTCATCAAATCCATAAATGTTGTTGGTGCATTAGTCAATCCAAAGGGCATCACCAAGAACTCATAATGCCCATACCTTGTGCGAAAAGATGTCTTAGGTACATCTTCATCTCTGACTCTCAACTAATGGTACCCTGATCTCAAGTCAATCTTAGAGAATATTGCTGCTCCTTTCAACTGATCAAAGAGTATCTATCCGAGGCAATGGATACTTGTTCTTGATGGTCACTTTATTCAATTGCTGGTAATCAATGCACAATTTTAAGGTACCATCCTTCTTCTTCACAAACAAAATGGGTGCTCCCCATGGAGACACACTAGGGCGAACAAACCCTTTATCCAACAACTCCTGCAACTGCACCTTCAACTCTCTCAACTCAGCAGATGCCATACGATAAGGAGTAATAGAGATGGGAGTGGTACCAGGCAACAAATCAATACCAAACTCAACCTCTCTCTCAGAGGGTATCCCTGGCAACTCCTCAAGAAAAATATCTATAAACTCAGAAACTGTGGATATACTGTCAAGCTGAGAACCCACTACTCTGGTATCTACAACATGAGTAAGATAAGCCTCACATCCTTTTCAAATCATCCTCCTAGCTAAAATAGCTGAAACAAACATGGATGAAAGATTTCTCTGCTCACTAGATACCATCACATTCCTACCATTACAGGTTCTCAGGGTAACACACTTTTGCTGACAATCTACCACAACCCCATGCTTGGATAACCAATCCATGCCTAAAATTAAATCATACTCCCTAAAAGGCATCTCAATCAAGTCACCAAGGAACTTTTCATCCTGAACTACAACTGGACTATTTTGGTGTACCTTGTTAACCACAACATTATGTCCTAAAGGATTTGTCACCAAAACATCAAATCCTAGGGACACTAAATGCAAATCAGTCACAGGCAAGATGGATGCACAAATGTATGAATGAGTTGACCCTGGGTCTATCAAAGCAAGAACGGAAGTGCCAAATAAAGAAAAAGTACCAGCAATAACAGTTGAAGCATCCGGTTGCCTCTGCATCACATACACCCGCTGAGATGGCCTTGCCTCATCTAGTTTACTACCTGAGGTAGAACCTCCTCTCTGACCAAACCATGTCCGACCCCCTCTGCTAAAACCTCTTCCACCACGACCCCCTCTAACACTAGGTCGAGAAGCTGCAGTATCTGTATGTCTATCCTCTGGTGGCTCTGTGCAATCTATGAAGAAGTGATCTGGTGACCCACATCTATAACACATTATTGGTCCATCTATCTTCCAACAAGCACCCTCGTGTGCCCTACCACAATGGACACAGGTATACGGAACTGGCCTTTGAACTACTAGAGTCGGAGCACTAGCCATAGAAACTGTAGATCTTGATCTCTGTCTTTGCTACTGTACTGACCTACCCGACTTCCTCTGGCTCCTACTGAACCTCAAAACATATCCTCCTTAGCCTCTCTTCACAGATGAAGACCATGCCTCAATCTGGGGTCTCCTAGCTCTGGTAACCTCATCTCTAACAGCTGCTACAAGATCCTATTCTCTCTCAGAACTCCTGGCAGCTGCAACCAACTAGGAAAAATCCAGATACCGGGAGCCTACAATAATGCACATGATAGAGGGTCTCAATCCCTCCTCAAACCTTCGACACCGGTCAATCTCATAAGAAATGATCCCACCAGCATATTGACTCAGCCAAGTAAACTCTATCTCATACTCCGACATAGTCCTAGTATCCTGCCTCAAACTTAAGAACTCTATCTTCTTTGCATCCTTATACTCCCTCGGAGTATACTTATACTCGAACTCCCGCAGAAAATCATCATAGATCAAGATTGGTGGATCATCCAGGGCATGTGGAACCGTCTTTCACCAATCATATGCATCCCTCTACAAAAGAGATCTGGAATAATCAAAATTTTCTTCTGGAGTAGCCTGCAGCTGAATGAACACTCTCTAAACTCTATCTAGCGACTACTCTGCTACAGTAGGGTCTGTAGTACCAATAAAGTCCTCAGCTCCAAACTTCCTCAGCTTATCATATTTCCTCATCGATAAAAGTGGTTGCGGCAACGGCGACTGCTGAACTGGAGCTTACCTCAACAGCTCCACCATATGTTGTACCCAGCCCGGCAGAATCTCGTCAACTGCTGGTCTCTCTGGCATAGGAGTAGGTGCCCCTCCAGCTATCTCAACTCTAGCTCCATCTCTACCCTCAATAGGAGCTACACTCTCTGCACTACCCTCTGCAGATTGATATGTCTGAGACGCCATAACTACCTATATCTGCAAATACATATATTTGCAAATACAGCAAAAATTGCCACATCAGAGATAAGAAAAAGCTATTGCCAATGCATGTATCATATTTAAAAATCATATTTAAAAATTACAATTTTCTTTCTCTTACAACCCACCTAGGTTGAGAACCTCAAACCTAGGCTCTGATACCAAAACAAATTGTAACACCCTTATACCCAATATACGTACACTACATACACCCAACATATGTAACATATGAATATAAGATGCAAGAATGTCACAACCCATTTTAAAATATCAAATCTTCACTTATAAAATCTGTATAAACTTAAAACATTCAACTGATATCATATAAATAATAGATGAAATATTACTTGCTAAAACACATATGTATACTACATTACCAAAGGTTTATCCAAAATGTTTTTGATAGTTTGCGGAATATACTTATATATACATCAAAATATAACATAATATACATGCAATCAATATGTACAAAAATATAAAATATATACATACTAGCAGTTTGTCTCTGATCTTGATGTCCAACAATCAACTCTGCACTCGTCTTGAGCCTAGACTTGACTCGGTCTAGACGAACTCTCCGGCTCAACCGGATCTACCCTATCACCTATGCGATGAATCACAATCGCGCTAAGCCAAAAGCTTAGTGATACAAACTTTGATAACAATATAATTCCAATGCAATGCCAATGCGCAACACATAAGGATATTATATCTCATAACATTATATCATTATAACTCAATATATTGTTCAATTGTTCCACAATTCATAATTCACATAAAAGAAAACACAAGCATGGGCCCAAAAAATCCAATATGCTATTCAAATCCCAGAGTTACTGCTTTGGTCCAAGATGACACCATGTGTCTAGCCCGAAGGCAAATCATAATCACAATGAGGATTACCTCATATGTAACATCCCAACTAGGCTTCAAGGACTAGGCCCAACCCAGCTTCAAGGGGACTGCTACATCATGTAACATCCCAACTAGGCTTCAAGGACCAAGCCCAACCCAGCTTCAAGAGACTGTTACATCCTAGGCATGCCCCAAAACACAAAACTCTGAAAATTGAATAACATACTAGGCACACAATTTTTTCATAATTCCATTATCAAATCCTTTCTCCTTTTCTCATGATCAAACTAGGCACAATGCCTCAAATATCTCACTTATATCAATATAGCCATTACCAATGACTTTACACACCATCTTTAATGTATACACACAAGTTGCACTACCCATACATTTTGGGTCATTATCATGTTTTGGACATAATTCACATTATACAAATCATAACATATTACTCATGATTCAACAATGTAGTAAGTAATTTAACACATTTTCCAGCCAAATGTGTAAGCCCCAATGTCATGTAAATATAAGCAATTATTCAAAGTTTGTACTTACCTCTAAAAGCAACAAACACCACTTTCAACCTCCTCTTCCAAGATATCCCTCAACACTTGGACTGGGGTAACTCAAATATCTTCAAAGCCTAAACCAAATGTGATTATAAATAATCACTTAGTGATACACTTATAGGTATAAACAAAACCTCTCAACACAAGGATAAGATACACAAAGGAAAATAAGGAAAAGAACTATCTAGGGTAAACTCTACACATGACACTCTAAACAAAATAGGTGTGTCAATGACCATGCCCTAGACCCACAACACAGAAGCTTTGACACACTCAGTGGCATAGGCGTGTCAATGACCGTGTCCTAAGCTCTGTATTACAATGGATAAGACACGTTTAGAGACATAGGCATGTCCCTGCCTGTGCCAAAACTCCTACAACAGAGTAGATATGACACGCTCAGTGACATGGGAGTGTCACTGCACGTGTCACCAACACTAAAAATAGAACCATCGACAAGCCCCAAGACATGGTTGTACCACCGGGCATGTCAGGCCAAAAATCCTGATATCAACACATAATTGTCACATCCAAAATTATCTTTCATCACCCTTTTTAACTCTATAAAAACTCAACCAAATCCATCATTATACCACAAAATACTTGTATAAACATCAAAGCAACTCAATTAAAAGCAAAAATACACAATTACAATCATGACTTCACAACTCAAAAGTTACACAACCCAAAACTCTTATTCTCTTTACCAAACTTAACCTTTTCTTCAATCCAACCCCAAATTCATAGTTAACTACCCAAAAGAACTTCAAACATACCAATAACAACCATTAACACATGCTACACCAAACATCCAATTAACACATATACAAACTTTCATAGAAAATCAAGGAAATAAGTTGGAAACTTACAAAATATGGAGAAAATCCTCAAAGCTCCAACTTGAACAATTGAAATCCTTCAATTACTTGAGTTAGCAAGAAGCAAATTTCTCTTTTCCTTTGATAGAAGTAGCTGGCTTCAATGGAGAAAGAAGAAGAAGAAGAAGATAATCACCAACTCCTCTTTATCCAACTAATCTCTTTTTAACCACACAATTATCTAACATTTACTCTCCACCAAGTAAAAACATAATACTTAATTAATACATAAAAAATATCATCTTCCACCACTTAATTAATATTTTAATAATTAAAATAACATTTGACTCATATTAAAATATTGACTTGTATATATTATGTATATCTACATATATATATCATATACATATTTTTCCTTTTTCACTTTATTATATGCATATATATATGCTTTTAAATCATTTAATTAATTTTCAAAAATTAATATATATATTTTTTAAATTTTGGGATATTACAAAAGCCATGGCCATATAAATCAAAAGACATTATATCAATATACACTCCAAATACATGCACTCTAAAAATATCCTATATGCACACTTAACTATAGAAAATCCAAAGTTGAAATTTCTAGTCATTATAGGCATTTTTTTTCTTTTTATTTTTCCTGCTTCCTGTATAGATTTTTAATTTTTATTCTTTCCTTCAGATCTTTCAAAAGAGAAAGAGACCAGCTGAGGCTTTTACATCCCAGGATGCTTGGGCTTGTCATTCTCCTACTCCTTCTGATCCGCCTCCTCAACCCCTATTTTTCATATAAAGAGTTGGAAAGACACCAATTTTAGAGAGGTTGAGTCCCCATGATTGGTGTAGTGTCAAGACGTCCTCCTGACATGACTCATATATGGTTTTTTTTTCTTTTTCCATACAGTGATAGCCAATGATTAAGTTAGCTTTTGTTTCTCCTTCACACGTCTCTTGAAGTACATATGAGGAGCTATACTCTCTATATTCTGTTGCAGTAGCCCATCTCACAACTCTCTCTAAAGAGACAGCGATAAGTACCTGCAAAAAGCAAGGCTTATTTTATTATATGAAGTGATTTTTTCTTATACTTAACCGTGTGCTTCTTTGATTTTTCAAAACCAGATTGCTGCTAGGGATGTGCAGATTACTACTCTCATAGTAAGAATACTTTTTCCTGCAAAACTCAATTTCACAGTTTTTATTAGAATGCATACTTATGAATATCCTATTTTCTTACTTGTAGACTAAGTTAGAGAATGAGAGGGCGACCAACAAGCATCTTTAGAGCAAGCTTGACAATGCAAATAAGATGAATGATTTGCTTGAGGATGAGATTATTTCTTTAAATATAGAGTTATAGATTTTATAGAGACGTCTTGATGGTTCCTCTAAATCAAGTCAGAGAGCCCTTGCCGATCCTATTATTAAAGACTTGGATGATGAGGAGGATTCAAAGGAGAGTAGTTTAGAAGATGGTGATTCTGGTACTTGTAGCTCTGGGGAAGACACTTTCAATTCTTTAGGGGAGAGTGATGAGAGGGATTAGAATCTTCCTCCTAGTGTTAGTCATCCCACTCCCACAATAGGCCTCTGAGCAGTAGCCTATTTGGACTATAAAGATAGTACTCGATTCCAGATTAGATGTCATTCCTAAGATTTCTCTTTAGCTTCTATAGCTAATAGAGGTTACAACTACTGCAGCCCTTTCATCTTATTCAACTCTTATGGATGTCTCTGAGACCATAGATGGGGGATGTGATCTTTTGTTCTTTTTTTTGATAATTAATTTATCATGATTTGAGCCCCTCTAGCTCATTTATGTATTTGGACACTTTTTGGAATTTTTGTTTTGCTAGAATGACTTATGTAAATACATCCTTTATTTAGTGAAATAAGCCCCCATATGTCTTTATAGAGAGGTCTCTTTGACTCTCTTCTTTTTTTTTTAATTTCTAAAATAAAAAATTCTTTAATTCTGGTATTGATCAAGTTCTAGAACAGTGCCATTGTTAATCAAGTCTTGAACTTCATACCTTAACCTTAAACATTATTTTGTATCATGACCATAGGTATGATGAAATATAGAGATTCAAGTTGAACTTTGGTGGTAGTGGATCCGGTAATGGCCTCAGTGATATGGGTTGTAACACTCTTATGCTTTTTAGTTTTTCAAAAACCATGGACAAGAGTTTACCCAATTTAGAAAATTTCCTATTTCTCACAACATTATGCTTGCTCTTATAGCTTGATTTCTTTCCTTGTATGACCTTAATTTTTTCATCTTCTCTTTTTGACTCCTCCAATTGTATCCCTAAGTCATACAAATCTTGAAATTTTTTTTATGAGCATGGAGTTCAACTTCTTTTTCAAATGGGAGCCCTTGATTAACAACCTGATTTGATCACTTTTAGATGGTCTTTATTTAACTAAAGCAACTTTTCCTCTCCATCTCTTCATGTAGTAAGAGAAGCTCTCATTCTCTTTCTATCTTAGAGACTCCAACTCGATCAAGGAGACTTTCATGTTAGTATTGTACCTAAATTGCTTAATGAAGGAAGTTCAAAGCAATTTCTAATTTTCCTTAATAGTAATGTCAACTAATTTGTACCAATGAATGGCATTTCCAACTAATGATAGCCTGAACCATTTCATAATCTATTCATTAGTGGTAGGAGTAGTTTTTATGATGGTTACATATTGGCTTAAGTGATTCTCAAGTTCTACAGTTCCATTAAACTTTGGAATATTAGGGAGCTTGAACTTGGGTGGCAGGATTTCTTCCTTCGTAAACATCTTGTTAAGTTAAGTCATTTCAACTTCTTTGGAGGACTATTACTGATATTTCCTTTCTAGGGTATCCATCCTTTCGAACATTGCTTTCTCAAAATGAATGACCTCCTTCTTGAAAGCTAGATATATGTGATCATAGTTTTCATCTAGGTCATTACACATATCCTTATCTTTATCTTTAATGACCACTCTCTTTCTCTTCTTCTTTGAACTGATGGTAGATCCCTTAGCCTGGACATTTGATATCCCCAGATTATGCATTATTGTTATCACGGTGACCATTTGGTCTTTTATTTCTGCTATGGGATAAGGTACAATTACACCCTATATTTTATTAAAAATCTCACTTAAACACTTTAACTTTTGTTGAGTCGTTTAAAAGCTTCTTTTATTAAAAATGTATCAAATAAACACATACAGTGGCTGCAACCAAATATCCATTAAAAAAAGTTGACTTGATTATATGTGGGTTCCATTTTCACACATGTCCAAGTCCTATTGGTTTAAAAAATAAAATAAAAATAAAAAATAAAAATAAAATTTAATCATCTTCTACACTGTGCTTTGAAGCTCTGTTTCATCAAGAAGTCATCTTCATCGACACCACTGAAGCAACCGGCAGCATCAATAGTTCATCACCATTTGTAAACCTAGCTCCATAGTTGTCACGAGTCACTCAAGCTCAAATGCATAAGTTCAAATAGCCTCCTAATCATTCAACCATCGCAAAAATATAAGAAGAATTTGCCTAGGCATTTTGACAAACACCTACAAGGCATGAATTTTCTTAGATAGAAAATCCAATTTCTTTATCTACCTTCTTTAAATTTCAAATTTATCTTCTTATAATATACTAAAACCATATTCTTCAATCATTAATTGAAAATTTTTGCACTACAAAAACAATAACATAACAAAAAAAAAGCAAAAAACAGAGTTAGTCGCGAAATAGACTCACCTCATTTACATAAAAACTATTTCATAATTAACTTTGAGGGAAAAATGAGACTGATATTTGAGGAGAAAAAAATATAGCTTGATAAATCACCATGAATCTTCTAGTTTGTTAACAAAAATTGGGTTTTTACTTCTCAAAACCTTCTCCAAGGAAGCTAGAACCTTGTTCTCTTTTCTCCACAAATTTGCAAAACCTTAAAAACCCATTATGAAAATGGAAACTTTATGCAAATGCCAAAGGCTTTTCAGGCATAAAACCTCCTAATATCACCATACGAGAAAGCGCTCCCAATGTAAAATAGAACAACACTAATGAAGATGAAGATGAAATACAAAAGGAGGTGTTTAATAGAATAGTAGTGAGAATCTTGCTTTCAGTTGGGGTGCCAATGGGTCTTGGCTTGGCGTTATTGAACTTTTTTAGAATGGTTAAAGATCAAGGCATATAGGATGTTCCAATTTTGTTTATGGTGAGGATGGTGGCTTGATGATGATGGTGATGGTGGTTTAACGATAATGGGGGCATCTTTATTTCATAATTTTTTTTACAATTTAATATTATTTAATTTTTATTATTTAATTTTTTTAAAATTTTTTATTATTTTAATTAATAATTAGTGGGCCCCATAAAGTTAGATCAATATTTTAATGGAAATTTTGTTGTCATCACGGCAGGAGTGTATTTGGCTCATTTTTTTTTTAAAAAAAAGGGTTTAAATGGCTCAAAAAAAAAATTAAAGTGTTTAAGTGAGATTTTTGCCCAAAGTATAGGGTTATAATTAACCCTTAAGCTTTTCTACTACTTTAGAGTTCACTAATGCCTTAATCCTTTCATCATCCATGGTTGTTGGCATACATTCTATTAAACCTTTTTAAGATGCAATTCCTTTGGAGATCTTATTGTCAGTAGCCCCCTTTCTACTCTTTTCTCAAAGCCTGTAAGCCAGAAAAATAGAAAAAATGTATACATATGCTAAGAGGGAGTTTTAGAGCGTGTACCTGGTAGGTCAATAAAGCTTCCTAATTTTTAGTAGAACCTCACATTACTACCACACACATGGTCAATGGTGAGTCTCTTTTTTTTTATTTTTTTTATAGTTATTACCATTAAGGGTAATTCCTACGACGTAAAATCCTAAGACTCTCATTGAAACTCACTTTTGTATGTCCATGATTTAAAGGAAATTACCTTTAAGGGATCCAGAAGGTAGTTTTCTATAAAATCTTTTAAGTCATACTAAAAAAAAGATTCATTGATAAAGAAATTCTCTTATGAGCAGCAAATTTTAAGCTTTTGACAATAGATCCATTGATTTGTTTGTAGTAACAAAAGGCAAGGACTTTATCAAAATAAGCTAAAAAATTGTTAGTATTCTTAAGAGAAGATTTCTAAGTTTCCTACATATGCTTTAGTCCAGGGTAAATAAGTCTTAGGCTCCCGTAATAGAAATATTCCCGAAGGTACTAGGCATACAAGCAGTTATGTTGTGTCCATTCTCCATATCTTAAATGAAGTATATGCACCAAATAACATGAGTAATTTTGGCATCCTAACTCATGCACATAATGCAACTACTACAAATGCAACTACTTTTTTGATAAATCTAAATAAAAATTACTAATACATGAATCAATGGAATCAACTTCTCACAAGTCCCTAGTGGAGTCGCCACTATGAGTGCCTAGTCTATCCATGCTCAATATTTTAATGTCTCAATACTGCCTAGTTATTAACCCTAGGGATTCAATAGATAAGACATGTGTGAAATGGAGTTGTCACCCAGTAAGTTCGAAAAATGATAGGGGGAAGCATACTCTTAATCCTTTTTAAAGAATCTCTAGCCCCATTTTAAACCTGAGTTCAATAAGTTAGGTACATATGGGAATAACAAAGATGAGGATCCTTATTATTCATATATTCCCGATTTGAATAATCGGTCTCCTCTATGATTCATGAATCAGTAAAGATTATTTAGACTATTAAGTGAGAATCAGCATATAAAATATAAAATAAATGTCAAAAAATATATATAAACATATAATGGAGAACATGATGTATGTTTAAACAAAAAATTCCTACGAGCACCTGCTGAGGTGGAAACATACTCTTTCCAAAGATAAATCTAGAAAGAGAAACACTATAAGAATTTAAAAGCTTAGAAACAAAATTCAAAAATGGACCAAAATCTATTTTTATATACAAACAAAACTAAAATGGACAAGGAATAGAATGATTTTGAGATGTTTTTTAATGAGAAAAAAAATATTAAAAATGAATTTCAAAAATGAATATATCCCATTTCCAATCTATTTCTAAATATCGCACTAAAAAAATGGCACAAAATATAAAAACGGATTTACAATGTATTTAAAATGGATTTGTTGAAACAGAATGTAGTCCATTTTTTGAATTTGAGAATGTTAAATTGACTTAGTATTTGATATTCATTAATAGAAATGGATATCATGTCTGTTTGTAAATTTCACACTTCACAAATGGATTTTTGAAATGGACTCTAGCGCGGGAGAGTTGGAAGGGAAATTGATTTTTAATTTTCATGCTTGTAGTTGATGGGATAAGTAGAAATGGATTTGAAATCATTTTAAAATGGGTATTAGAAATAGAGTTATATGTTGCTATATTGAACTGATATTTTTTTGTGTAAATGCAGATTAATCCATTTTTAGAGCTGTTTGTAAGTTTTAAATGCATAAATTATACCCTAATTCTTTTTTTCGTTCTTTTTATTATTAATCACTTTATTTTCATTTCTTATTCTCTCTAACCCACATTTTCTTTCTTTTCCCTTTCTCTTTTGTAATTTCCTATTTGTCTCTTTCTCGCTCTCTCTCACTCGTTCCCTCTCTCTCTGCATTATTAGCCGCCGACGGAAGCTCAGGTAAAATAATACCCTAACTTTTGGCCTTTTTATAATTTTTTGATTTTTGTGTTTGGTAGAAAATTTATTTTGTGGTCAAAGTTTGAGGTTTTGTCTATTATTCTATTTGGGTTTGTTTGATGCCAATTTCTTTGGTTTTATTAGTTTTTTTATTGCTTTCACTGACAATATTTATCTATTTCTATAAAATTTCTTTTTGTTCGTGAACAATGAACATTTTGAATGAGTTTATTTGTAATTTTTTTCAGTTTTCCTTTCTTGTGAAGAGGTTTTCTGGGTTAATAAGAGTAAACCGAACTTGAGAGCTATATAACTCATGATTTATACTTAATGGGTGATAAATTGGTATTGTTTATTTAAATTGGTTGTAATACTATAAATTTTAGGTGGGTATTCTAATTAGGTGGATCTACTGGGATAAAATAAATAAATTGTAATACCCTTATACTCTATATACATATAATAGGTACACCCTATATATGTAAAATACGTATACATAATATAAAAATATCACCATTACCTGCCATTTTAAAATCTCCATATATAAAAGAAAATATTTTAAATCTTAAAATACACTTTAATAAACAAATAAAAATATTCATTAGTAAATTAAAACTAAAAATACACATTTTAATGAAAATTCTTTGGGAAAAATTCATCAGAGTTTTGTCTGTAATTTAAACATCCCCAAAATAGTCAAATTCACAACCTGCACAAAATTAAATGCTCCCAAATTAATGTTTGCAACCATTCTCCATAAAATCACTTCATCAATGTACTATCCATTCTTATAACTCAAAACAATATTTATCATGATTGAATACATATATGCACATACACTACCATTCCACATCCTTTGAAAACAAACACAAGTTTTACAATAAAATATACTTATTCCAAAATGCATAAAACTCTAACTATACATGTATGCAGAAGGTACTGTTGGTCTTGAGGCACCATAAAACTCCAACTCTCACCCACAATTCGAATCCCTTTGACCAGCAAATCTTTCACATTTGCGACTTAAACAACCGCGCTAAGCCCAAAATCTTAGTGGTACATATTAAAACCATATGACATTTTAAATAACAGAGATGCATACTTTTCAACTAATATTTTAACATCGTACTATCAACACATAAACTATTATTTTTTCATTTCCTTTGCCTTATAATTCATATACACACAATTATTCATTATCACAACATGCATTGGGCCCAAATGACCGTATATAATATTCAAGTTCCAAAGATATTGCCTTGGACTAATATTTGACACCAGTGTCTGGCCTGAAGGCAAATAATAATGACGTCCAGCTTCTAGCCCAAAGGCAAATAAAAGTGATTCCCAGTGTCTAGCCCAAAGGCAATAATAATGACACCCGGCGTATAGCCCAAAGACAAATAACTGGTATACCATATAACACCAAACAAAATACTCTGAAAATTGATATTACATAAAGTTTCATACATAGCACAAATAATTTCACATTTTCTCACACTTTGGCAATTATGCCAATTTCCATTCTTTTTGCACTTTTCTAACTTTTCTCCATATTTCCACACATTTTCACAAACACATCAATAAATGCTTTTAGCCATCTTAAAAAGGCTTACTCCATCACACATTATGCAATTCATAACATAAACATATATCTATGCTCTTTTCATTTGTATTACACATCAAAGTAGCATATTCATCTTTCACATATAATACAACACGCCCATAAAGTGCATATAAACACATTACATACACTTATGTATTCATGCAAAATATGTTCAAACACCATTTCAATCATACAATTATACTCAATTCTTCATTTATACACAATCTATATAACGTTAGCATTTTTCAAAATTTTTTTAAATCATATCTTATCTTTTTTTCATAATATTCCCATATTGCGCACAACAATATCATTTCTCACATCAATTTCAACCACACACTGCATTATACATGAAGTCACTTTAACGAATTTCTTCATTCTTTAAAGAATGCCAACATGTATAATGCCATGCATAAACAATTAAATTAAATGTAATTTAAAGTGTAACATCCAAAATTTTTGAAAATTTCTAATTTTTGGAAAATTTGATAAAATAAATTATAATTTAAAAGGATAAATTAAATTAATAGTTTTAAATGAAAAATGAAGGGATTTTAAATGAAAAAGTGGAATATATATATGATATATATGCAAAATATACATAACATATATAAAAGTCAACACTTTTTAAAAGAAAAGGGTATTTTGGTAATTAAATCTTATAAATTCAAAATTAATAAAATAATTCAAAAACAAATTAATTTTGAATGAAAGAGGGAAATTAGGACTTTTAATTTATTAAAAAAATAATTAAATAATTAAATATTAAATTATTTTAATATATATATATATGTGGTTAAAAAAAAAGATGAAAAGGAAAGAATATTTAAAAGTCTTCTTCTTCTTATTCTTCTTCTTCTTCTTCTTCTTCTCAAGAATGTGGCTTCCATGGATGATTGAAGACCAAGGATTTTGCTTCTTCCATACTCCATAAATTGAAGGAATTAACAAGTTTCAAGTAGATTTTTGGTGATTTCCACCAAAATTAGTAAGTTTCCATCTCTTTTCTTTGAATTCCTTGGAAATTTAGATTATGTGAGAGTTTGGATTTTTATTTCGTATGTTATAATTGTTGGAATTGGTGTGTATGATGTTATTTTGGGTGGTTAACAATGATTCTAAGGTTAGATTGAAGAGATGATGGAGTTTGGTTAAAGAATGGTGAAGAGAGAGAATTTAGGGTTATGGATTTTTGGGGTTTTGAAAACATGAATTTTAATTGTGAAAATTGATTCCAAATGAGTTGTTTTGATTCATAAACAAGTATTTTAAAGTCAAATATTGGATATGGTGGTGTTGGGTTGGAGTTTGAGAATGGAAGTGGAGATTTAGGGTTTTGGAAAAGTGATTTTCCAAAGTGGTTGAATTGTGTGATTTTATTTGTTTAAGCATGTTGTTTAGTGTTAAAAGTGATGAATATAAGCTTGGAATGAGTAATGGATTGTGTTGGAATGGAAAACCTTCAATGGGGGAAGGTTAGGCCATTTTTGAGATTTTGTGTATAAGAGTGTATTTTTATAATGTAAATGATTTAAATGTATTAAAATATGTTTTTAATAATATAAATAAACTTAAAACACTAATTTAATTGTAGTAGAGTGGAATTCTAATGTTGAAGTAAGGAAAGGCTAAATTTTTGGAAATTTGTAGGAGTGATGTGTAATTATGATTTAATGTTGGAAATGCCATTAAATGTGATACTAAATGATTTTTTTTGCTATCACATTTGGTTTAGGCATTGAGGGAGATTTATTTGCTTCATCCAAGTGGTGAAGGGCAAGTTAGAAAGATTGGATTGAAGGTTGTTTTTAGCTTGCTTTGGGTTGCTAGTGGAGGTATGTACAAACTTTGAATATAATGTTTATATTTGCATAACATTTGGACTTAACACATTTTGGTTGAAAAATGTGTTAAGCTACTTGGTTCATTGATTGTGTATGAATAATATGCTATGACATTTGTGATGTCATATATGTGTTAAATGCATTGTGAAAAGCCATTGATAATGGCTAATTTGTGTAACATGTGAAATATGCATATTATGCGAAAATACCCAAAGTAATTGGGTAATGTGTTGTGAATGGAAAAATGAGATATGTGTAATCATGAAATGAATTGATATTAATAAAAATGAGAAAAGTGAGAAAAATGAGAAAGATGTGAAAGATGTGAAAAATGAGAAAAGTGAGAAAAAAAATGTGAAAATAAGGCAATGTGCCTAGATTGAATATGTAAAAATGAGAAAGAGATTAATAATGAGAAATATGAATAAATTGTGTGCCTAGTATGTTATTCAATTTTTAGAATTCTGGGTTTGGCGGCATGCCTATGATTGCCTACGGGCTATACGCTGGAATGGTGAAAAGACTGGGTCGTAAGCCAGGCCAGCTGATAAATATGATGTTTTTAGGGTGAAAAGATGGGGCCGTAAGCCTCAAAAACTGTAGCAGTCTAGCCGGGTTGAGGACCAAGATACTGGGGCCTAAGGGTCTAGCCGGGTTGAGGTCCAAGAGACTGGGGCTGTTACATTATCCATGGATATATATATATATATATATTGCCTACGGGGCTAGACACATGGTGTCATTATGGACCAAAGCAGTAACTCTGAAATTTGAATAGCATATTAGATCTTTTTGGGCCCATGCTTGTCTTTGTTTTAATGTGAATTATGAATTATGATACAATTGAGTAATATAATGTTATGAGTTGTGCTTATGAAATATTTGAAAAATATAAGAAAGTGGATTGATGTGACATATATATGCATTATGCATTTGGTATTGCATTGAGTTATATTGTTATTATCAAAGTTTGTACCACTAGGCTTTGGCTTAGCGCTATTGTTTCCATCGCGCAGGTGACAGGGTAGACCCAGTTGAGCCAGAGAGTTCTTCTAGACTAGGTCGGGTCTAGACTTGTAGTTGAGCTTGATGAATTGCTATCGAGATCATAAACACTGCCAATAACATGTATATATTTTTATGTTATTGTACATTTTTTAGTTTTATGCATAATATATTACGTTTTGGATTTTACGTATTGTATATTATAAAGAATGTTTGGGTCAATGTATTCGAAATGGGAAAGTAAGTGTGTTTTAAATTATAAATATCTATATGTATAAATGTTTGAGAAACTTGGTGAAATTGAGAAGTATGGTTGAGATGGTGATTTGAAATTATTTGGGAGTATTTTCTTTTTTTTTTTGCAGGTTGTGTTTTGATAAATTTTGGGATATCCAAATTACAGATAAAACTCTGGCGAATTTCTCCTAGAGATTTATATATATATTATTTATTTTGGGTTCTTATAACAAGTAAAGAATATTTATATTCTATTTAATTTTTATATATTTAGAATTTAAAATTTTAAATTGGAAATGTGAAAATTTTTTATTAAACCGGTCTGTGACATTCTTGTACCGTATATGCGTATTTTACATATACTAGAAATATGTATTGTACGTATATAGGGTATAAGGGTGTTACATTTGTTTTGGTATCAGAGCCTAGGTTTGAGGTTCTCGACCTAGGTGGGGATGATAGAGAGAGAAAATGGGGGATTTGAAAAATAGTTTTTAATTGTAATACATGCATTGGCACTGGCAGATTTTGATCTCTAATATAGTATCTTCTGCTTTGTTTGCAGATATAGGTAGTTATGGCATCTCGGCCGCATTAGGCTGCTGAGGGTAGTGCATAGAGTGTGGCTCCAGATGAGGTAGAGATGGAGCTAGAGTTTTATCTGCTGGTGAGGCGTCTGTTTCTGTGCTTGTGAGACCAGCAGCTGATGAGGTTCCGCCTGGTTGGGTATGGCATATGGTAGAGTTGTTGAGGCAGGCTCCAGTTCCGCAGCCGCCACAGCCGCAGTTACCGGTGAGGCAGTATGACAAACTGAGAAAGTATAGGGCTGAGGACTTTGTTGGTACTACAGACCCTGCTGTAGTAGAGTAGTGGCTAGACCGGGTTCAGAGGATATTTATTCAGTTACAGGCTAGTCCAGAAGAAAAGTTTGATTATGCGAGATCTCTTTTGTAGAGAGATCATATGATTGGTGGAAGACGGTTCCACATGCTCTGGATGATCCCCCAGTTCTGACCTATGATGATTTCCTGCGGGAATTTGAGCAGAAGTATACTCCGAGAGAGTATAAAGATGCAAAGAAGATGGAGTTTCTGAGTCTGAGACAGGATACCAGGACAGTGACCGAGTATGAGATCGATTTTATCCAGTTGAGTCACTATGCTGGTGGGATCATTTCTGACGAGTTTGACAGGTGCAGGAGGTTTGAGGAGGGACTGAGACCCTCTATCATGTGCATCATTGCAGGTTCTCGGTATCAGGATTTTTTCAGTTAGTTGTAGCTGCCAGGAGTGTTGAAAGGGCGCAGAATCTTGCAGCAGCTACCAGGGTTGAGGAGACCAGAGTTAGGAGACCCCAGAGTGAGGCAAGGTCTTCATCAGTGAAGAGAGGCCGAGGGGGACATTTTCAGAGGTTTAGTAGGAGTCAGGAGCAGTTTGGCAGGTCAGTATAGCGGCAGAGACAGAGACCTGCAATTTCAGTGGCTAGTGCTCTGACTCCAGTGGCTCAGAGACCTACTCCACCTACTTGTGTTCATTGTGGTAGAGTACACGGAGGTGTCTGCTGGTGGAGAGGTGCTTCGGGAGTGTGTTTTAGATGTGGGTCATCAGACCATTTTATCAGAGATTGTCCCGAGCCACCAGAGGTTAGGCAGGCAGATACTGCATCTTCTCGACCCAGTGTCAGAGGGGGTCGTGGTGGCAGAGGTTTTAGTAGAGGTGATCGCCCTGGGTTTAGTCAGAGAGGAGGCTCTACATCCGAAGGCAGTAGGCCAGATGAGGCTGGGCCATCTCAGCGGGTTTATGTGCTGCAGAGGCAGCCGGATGCTTAAGCCGTCATTGCAGGTACATTTTCTTTATTTGGTATTTCAGTCCTTGCTCTATTAGATCCTGGATCTACACATTCATACATAAGTGCATCCATCTTTCCTGTGTCTGAATTGCATTCTGAGTCCCTAGGATTTGATGTCTTGGTGACAAATCCTTTAGGGCATAGTGTTGTGGTGAGCAGGGTGCATCGAGATCGTCCAATTGTTGTTCAGGATGAGGAGTTTCTCGGTGACCTGATTGAGATGCCTTTTAGGGAATATGATATGATTTTGGGCATGGATTGGTTATCCAAGCATGGGGCTGTGGTAGACTATCAGAAGAAATGTGTTACTTTGAGAACACGGGATGGTAGGGATGTTATAGTATCTAGTGAGCAGAGGTATCTTTCATCTATGTTCGTTTCAGCTGTTTCAGCTGGGAGAATGATTCGGAAGGAATGTGAGGCTTATCTTGCTCATGTTGTAGATACTAGAGTAGTGGGATCCCTGCTTGAAAGTATACCCACAGTTGCCAAGTTTCCAGATGTTTTTCTTGATGAGTTGCCAGGCGTACCTCCTGAGAGAGAAGTGGAATTTGGTATCAATTTGTTGCCTGGTACCACTCCTATCTCTATTACCCCCTTATCGGATGGCACCTGCTGAGTTGAGAGAGTTGAAGGTGCAGTTACAGGAGTTATTGGATAAAGGGTTTATCCGCCCTAGTATGTCCCCGTGGGGAGCGCCTGTGTTATTTGTGAAGAAGAAGGATGGCACCATGAGATTGTGTATTGATTATAGGCAGTTGAATAAGGTGACCATCAAGAACAAGTATCCTTTGCCTCGGATAGATGATCTCTTTGATCAGTTGAAGGGAGTAGCAATATTCTCTAAGATTGATATGAGATCAGGGTACCATCAGTTGAGAGTCAGAGATGTGGATGTACCCAAGACAACTTTTCGTACAAGGTATGGGCATTATGAGTTTCTAGTGATGCCCTTTGGATTGACGAATGCACTAGCATCTTTTATGGATTTGATGAACAGGGTATTCAGACCATATTTGGATCAGTTTGTGGTAGTCTTCATTGATGACATCTTGGTGTATTCGCATAATGAGGAGGATCATGATAGGCATTTGCGGATCGTATTGTAGACTCTGAGAGAGAAGCAGTTGTATGCTAAACTGTCTAAGTGTGAGTTCTAGCTTGATCAAGTAGCTTTTCTTGGTTATGTGGTTTCAACAGAGGGTATTAGAATTGATCCGAGTAAAATTGAGGCTATCTTGAGTTGGAGTCCACCAAAGACAGTGACAAAGGTTAGAAGTTTTCTGGGATTGGCAAGCTATTATCGTCGGTTTGTGAAGGGTTTTTCTATAATAGCTACACCACTCACCAGATTACTTCGGAAAGGAGTTAAATTTGTATGGACAGATCGGTGTCAGGCGAGTTTTGAGCAGCTGAGAGAGATGTTAACTCAAGCTCCTGTCCTTACCCTGCCTGTGGAAGGTAAACCATATGTGATATACAGTGATGCTTCACACAATGGTTTAGGTTTTGTTTTGATGCAGGAGGGTAAAGTCATTGCTTATGCCTCTCGACAGTTGAAACCGCATGAGCTGAATTATCCAACGAATGATTTGGAATTAGCAGCAATAGTCTTTGCCTTAAAGATTTGGCGGCATTATTTTCATTGGGAAAAGTGTTTCATTTATACAGATCATAAGAGTTTGAAATACCTGGGTGTTCAGAGAGAGCTGAATCTTCGGGAGAGGTGGTGGTTACAGTTGATTAAAGACTATGAATGTTTGATTGATTATCATCCTGGTAAGGCAAATGTTGTTGCTGATGCCTTGAGTCAGAAATCTTTGGCAGGTTTGAATGCTTTTTTGCTCTCGTTGCTTGTTGAGTTGAGAGCATTGCATGCTAGATTTGAGTCTTCTGATGATGGTGCTCTGATGGCTCAGTTGCAGTTGAGGCTAGTCTTGTTGGATCATATTAGGGAGGCTCAATTAGCAGATGAGAGAATTCAGAAAATTGTGTTGGTTTGTCAGAAGGGGGAAAGTCGAGACTTTTATGTGAGGGATGATGGCAGTCTATGGTACAGAGATAGATTGTGTATTCCTGATGATGCAGAATTGAAAAGAATGATATTAGAGGAAGCAAATCAGTCACTTTTTGCTATGCACCCTGGGAGTAACAAGATGTATCAGGACTTGAAGCGACATTATTGGTAGTCAGGTATGAAGAGGGACATAGCAGAGTTTGTATCCAGATGTCTCACTTGCCAGAAAGTGAAGGCTGAGCACCAAGTTCCTTCAGGATTGCTCCAACCTTTATCAGTGCCAGAGTGGAAATGGGAGCGAGTGACAATGGATTTTATGACTGGACTACCTTTGACTCAGAAGAAACATGATGCAATCTGGATGATAGTTGATCGGATGATGAAGACAGCTCATTTTCTTCCAGTTCGGATGGATTATTCTCTTGAGAGGTTGGCTGAGTTGTATATCAATGAGATAGTCAGGTTGCATGGAGTCCCAGTTTCTTTGATGTCGGATTGAGATCCCCGGTTTACTTCGAGGTTTTGCACATTTGGTTTAGGCATTGAGGGAGATTTATTTGCTTCATCCAAGTGGTGAAGGGCAAGTTAGAAAGATTGGATTGAAGGTTGTTTTTAGCTTGCTTTGGGTTGCTAGTGGAGGTATGTACAAACTTTGAATATAATGTTTATATTTGCATAACATTTGGACTTAACACATTTTGGTTGAAAAATGTGTTAAGCTACTTGGTTCATTGATTGTGTATGAATAATATGCTATGACATTTGTAATGTCATATATGTGTTAAATGCATTGTGAAAAGCCATTGATAATGGCTAATTTGTGTAACATGTGAAATATGCATATTATGCGAAAATACCCAAAGCAATTGGGTTATGTGTTGTGAATGAAAAAATGAGATATGTGTAATAATGAAATGAATTGATATTAATAAAAATGAGAAAAGTGAGAAAAATAAGAAAGATGTGAAAGATGTGAAAAATGAGAAAAGTGAGAAAAAAATGTGAAAATAAGGCAATGTGCCTAGATTGAATATGTAAAAATGAGAAAGAGATTAATAATGAGAAATATGAATAAATTGTGTGCCTAGTATGTTATTCAATTTTCAGAATTCTCGGTTTGGCGGCATGCCTATGATTGCCTACGGGCTATATGCTGGAATGGTGAAAAGACTGGGTCGTAAGCCAGGCCAGCTGATAAATATGATGTTTTTAGGGTGAAAAGACTGGGTCGTAAGCCTCAAAAACTGTAGCAGTCTAGCCAGGTTGAGGACCAAGATACTGGTCCAAGAGACTGGGGCTGTTACATTATCCATAGATATATATATTGCCTACGGGGCTAGACACATGGTGTCATTATGGAGCAAAGTAGTAACTCTGAAATTTGAATAGCATATTAGATCTTTTTGGGCCCATGCTTGTCTTTGTTTTAATATGAATTATGAATTATGATACAACTGAGTAATATAATGTTATGAGTTGTGCTTATGAAATATTTGAAAAATATAAGAAAGTGGATTGATGTGACATATATATGCATTATGCATTTGGTATTGCATTGAGTTATATTGTTATTATCAAAGTTTGTACCACTAGGCTTCGGCTTAGCGCGATTGTTTCCATCGCGCAAGTGACAGGGTAGACCCAGTTGAGCCAGAGAGTTCTTCTAGACTAGGTCAGGTCTAGACTTGTAGTTGAGCTTGTTGAGTTGCTATCGAGATCAGAAACACTGCCAGCAGCATGTATATATTTTTATGTTATTGTACATTTTTGAGTTTTATTCATAATATATTATATTTTGGATTTTACGTATTGTATATTATAAAGAATGTTTGGGTCAATGTATTCAAAATGGGAAAGTAAGTGTGTTTTAAATTATAAATATCTATATGTATAAATGTTTGAGAAACTTGGTGAAATTGAGAAGTATGGTTGAGATGGTGATTTGAAATTATTTGGGAGTATTTTCTTTTTTTTGCAGGTTGTGTTTTGATAAATTTTGGGATATCCAAATTACAGATAAAACTCTGGCGAATTTCTCCCAGAGATTTATATATATTATTTATTTTGGATTCTTATAACAAGTAAAGAATATTTATATTCTATTTAATTTTTATATATTTAGAATTTAAAATTTTAAATTGGAAATGTGAAATTTTTTTATTAAACCGGTCTGTGACATTCTTGTACCGTATATGCATATTTTACATATACTGGAAATATGTATTGTATGTATATAGGGTATAAGGGTGTTACATAAAGTATGTACTAACCTTATTTGCTTTCCAAATTCCCTTCAAAACTTTTTCCATGTAAAGATCCTAAATTCCACCAATTTGATCTACACACATATGATCCAAATAACAATTTATATAATCCAATTGAAATCAATTCATGTTCAAAGCATATCAAATCATCATTATTTATGCACTTCCTACCAAAATCTCAATAAAAAAACTATATATATAGATCCAAATAACAATTTATATAATCCAATTGAAATCACATTCATGTTCAAAGTATATCAAATCATCATTATTTATACACTTCCTACCAAAATCTCAACAAAACACTATTTCACCTTTTTCTACTTTGTTTAAACTTTATCTAACCCAACTCATATTCATCATTAAACCATAAAATCATTACTAATATATGAGAAAAGCATCAAAACATTTCATTTCTTCAATTATAGAAATCTCTTTCAAAAATCTTAATTCCACATACAACTTCACTAAAATATATTCATATCATATTTCCAACCACACAATCATAACAATCAAATTAAACTCCAAAACTCAGTGTCCAAAGTCCAAAACTAAATAAAATAGGATACCCACCACTTGGTGGAAACATGTCCTTTACCTTAATCCAAAACTCCAAATAAATTACATTGAACTTAATCAATGAGGTACCCACAAATTGAAAATATACCTCTTACATCATTGAAACCAAAATAATCATCATTAAAATAATTAACCAAATGAATTAAACCATTCAAATGACCATAATAATTAAAAATAAATCATCCATTTATAAACTAAATCAATCATCCATCATAAGCATATGATAAATTAAAAAATCAAATCTAGGGTTTAAAGCATTAAATATATGAAATTAGTGTTCACATATTAAATTTGTGTTTATAGAGATTTTGATAATTAGGGTTTGGGGTTTCAATTTGGAAATTAGGATTTTTGTTTAGGAATTAGGGTTTTTGGTTTGGAAATTAGGGTTTTAGGGTTTAGATAATAATATTAGGGTTTTAAGGTTTAAATTAGGGTTTAAAGTTTTAAGAACAAGATTAGGGTTTTAACATTTCAAAAACAAGATTTAGGGTTTTAGATTTTTTACATGCAAGCTAAGATCAAAACATGCAAACTGAAATTAAGGCATGCAAACTACAGTTTTAAAACATGCCAAGCTACGGTTTAAATCATCAACTAATCCTAGGATTATGGCTACTGGATAAAACCACTAAAATTGTGGCTTCTGGATGAGATTTCAAAATTAAACAAATAAATTCTGGTTGTATCAAACATTAGACATTATTAATCCAAATTCAATTAAGATAAGTTAATAAACCGTACCTTCATTTGTTGGCTCCACAAAAAGAATGTTTTTAAACCAAGCTGTGTTGCAGCTTCTGCCTATATCAATTTTGATTTCTTTGTTGTTCTACTTGTTAATTGTCTTCTGCTTCTCTTAAAATTAATTGTATATGTCTCTGTCTCTTGCTTTTCTTTTTTGCCTTGCTAATTAATTATTGTGTCCGTGATAATTCTTGCTATTAAAAGTCCCCTTCTTTCTATGATTAATTGTCTATTTATAGGCAAAAATCGTTTAACTTCCAACCATAATCTTGTTAACAAAATTAAAATGGCTGCCTAAATTCTTTTTGAATTAGGATTCATGCCGATTTGCAGTATCCAAATCGTCATGGATCCGGCTCATGTGGACTTGGAGTGTCCAAATCGACATGAGCTATTGCTCATGTCGACTTAGATTGTCCAAGTCGACATGACTAGCTCATGTCGATTTGAATGCCTCAAATAGACATGAGCATTGCTCATGTCTGCTTGGCATAGTACCTGGCTCATGTCTGCTTGGCATAGTGCCTGGGTCATGTCTACTTGGCTTAGTGCCTAGCTCATGTCTACTTGGCATATTGCCTGTCTCATGTCTGCTTCACATAGTGCCTCCCTAAATTGGACTAGAGTTGGTTTGGGCTTGTAAAATTAGACCAAATTAAGTTTAAGCTTTCTAAAATTAGATTGGACTTAATTTGGGCCTCTTAATTAGAACTAAGCTCATTCAAGGCTAAAATTAAGGGTCTATACACAATAAAAGAAATCCCTTTCAAAAATCTTAATTCCACAAATTATAACAATAAACACCAACTTCACTAAAATATATTCATATCACATTTCCAACCACACAATCATAACAATCACATTAACACAACCTTAATCCATCTCATTTCAATAATAAACAACCATTCATATTAGCAACCCTAATATTACATTTCTTACCAAAGCCATAACTCAATCCAAATTCAACCATATTCAATCTCCATCAACAAAATCATCATTAATACTTTAAAATAACACTAAATGAATCAATTAACAACAATTATACTCACACATATAATGTAATATCCCAAAGTATACCCTAAAAGTTTTGGAATATTTGTTGTTATATTTGGATTAAATGTATATGTTTAAGTGGAAAGAGAAAAGAGGTAAGGAGAAGAGTGTATATGTTGTATATATAGAGATATATACAACATATACAAGTCAAAGAAATGGAAGGTCAAAAGAAGATTTAATTATTTTTAAATTAAATTAATTGAAATGGAAATTAGTAAGTGGAGCAAGATTTTTATGAACATTATATTAATAAAAAATTGCTTGGTTGAGAATTAAAGGAAGATTGAGTGGTTAAGAGAGAGTTGACTTGTGTTCTATTCATCTTCTTCTTCTTCTTTTCTTTTCTTCTTGGCCGGCTAACTCCATAGCAAGAGAGAAAGTGAGATTTTGCCTTTCCGAACTCAAGATTTGAAGGTGTTTCAAGTGATCAAGTTGGAATTCTAAAGATTTTCATCACTTTTGGTAAGTTTTCCACTTGGTTCTTTGGTTTTCTTCTAAGTTTGTGTTTTGAGTTTGTTGTTTGATTGTTGATGGTATGTGAATATTTCATTATGGTGTATATGAGGGTGTGTGATCTTCTTGGTGTTGATTTTGGAGTTTGATTGAAGAGATAGAGTTAAGTTTGGTGTTGGAAGAGCAAGTGTTGTGTTTGAGTTGTGTGTATGTGATGGTTGTAAATTGGCGTTTGATGTATGTTTTGAATTGTTTTGGTGTTTTTTCAAGTTATTATGGTTTATGGGTGTGTTTAGTTAAGTTTGTTTGAAGTGGAAAATAGTGGAAGTAAGAGGCTTGTTGGGTGTGATGTTGTTGTTGCCGGAATCAGGATTTTTGGCCTGACACACCCATGAGCACGGCCAAGTCTTTGGGAGTGTCAATGGTTCTATTTTTTGGATGGGTGACATGAGCAATGACACACACATTTCACTGAGCGTGTCACAGCTTCTGTGTTAGAGTAGCATTGACACGGCCAGTGACACGCTCGTGTCACTGAGCGTGTCATAGCTACTGTGTTGAGGGAGAATTGACACGGCCATGAACACACCCATGTTGTTGGATGTGTCAATGTTTCTGTGAGACAAAATGAATGACACATCCAGTGACACGCCTGTGTTGCTGAGTGTGTCAAAGCTTCTGTGTTGTGAGTTTAGGGAACGACCAGGTACACGCCCGTGTTGTTGAGCGTGTCTTGTGTAGAGTTGGCCCTAGTTGGTTCTTAGCCTTATTATCTCATGTGTATCTCTAAGTAAGTGTGTATCATCCCTTTTGGATTAGGTTTTAAAGAGATTGAGTTGTCCTAATCCAAGTGTTGAGGATTCTTGGAAGAGGAGTTTTGTGTTGTGTGAGTTGCTCTTGAGGTAAGTACAAACCCTACATTATTGTATACATTTACATGACTTTGGAACTTAACACATTTAGTTGTAAATGTGTTAAGTAATCTATTACATTGTTGATATATTTGATTAATGATATGATTTGCATAATGTGAAAGATATGATGATCATTCAAAATGTATGTCCAATGCAATTTGTTATGTATACTCTAATGATAAGATGTGAAGCCATGTTGTTGGCTATAATGATGCAAATGAAATAATTGGGGCATGGTTGCCTAGATGATTATGAGGAAATGAGAATGGAATTTATAATGAAATAATAAAAGAATTGTGTGTCTAATATGTTAGTCAATTTTTAGAGTTTTGTTGTTGGTAGCATGCCTAATAGTAACAATCTCTTGAAGCTGGGTTGGGCTTGATCCTTAAAGCCAAGTTGGGTTGAAGTTTAGCATGCTTAACTCCCCTTGAAGCTTGGTTGGGTCTAGTCCTTGAAGCCTAGTTGAGATGTTACAAACCCTTAAAGCTAGGTTGGGTTTGGTCCTTGAAGCCAATTTGGGTTGATGCTTAGCATGCTTCGCTACCCTTGAAGCTTGGTTGGGCCTAATCCTTGAAGCCTAGTTGGGATGATGATAAATGTGATAATTGAACTAAAACATTAACTCTGAAAGTTGAATGGCATATTAGTTTCTTTTGGGCCCATGCTTGTCTTTGCTTCAATGTGAATTATGAATAGTGAAACAAATGAATAATAAGACTTAATGTAAGGTTTTGTAATATGATATTCTTATGTATTGTTTATAATGTTTGAACATATGACATTGGCATTGCATTGAAGCATATTGTTATTGTGGTTTGTACCAGTGAGCCTATGGCTTAGTGCGATTGTGGTTCATCGCGCAGGTGACAGGGTAGAACCGGAGAGTTCATCTAGACCGAGTCGAGTCTAGACTCTGAAGTGTTGATTGTGGGATTAAAGATCAGAGACGAACTGCCAAACATGTATAAACTCTATATATTTTTTGTAAATATTGATTTTGATGTAAATATATATGTAAATACCGCTACATTTTCCACTGCCTAATAAATAAATGTTTATCTAGTATATTTTATAATATAATATGAAATGTTTTAAGTTTTCTTATATTGTTGTTAAATTGAAAGATTGGGTTGTTTAATATAAACCGTGACACTCTTGTATCTGATATACGTATATTATAGATGTGGTTGTATGTAGTGTGCGTATATGGGGTACAGGGGTGTTACATCTGTTTTGGTATCAGAGCCTAGGTTTGAGATTCTCAACCTAGGTAAATTGTAAGAAAAAGAAAATTTTGATTTTAAAATATGGTTTTTTTTTAAATAAGATACATGCTTAGGCACTGGCAGCCTCTGATCTTTGACGAGGTATATTCTGCTGTGTTGCAGATATAGGTAGTGATGGCGTCTCAGTCACGTCAGTCTATAGAAGGTAGTGCTGAGAGTGTAGCTCCTGAAGAGGGTAGAGGTGGAGCTAGGGTTGAGAGAGCTGGAGAGGAACCTGCTCCTATGCCAGAGAGACTAGCTACTGATGGGATTCCACCAGTTTAGTTACGGCATGTGGTAGAATTTTTGAGGCAAGCTCCAGTGCAGCAACAGCCACCGCCACCACAGCCACAAGTGCCGGTGAGGCAGTATGATAAATTGAGGAAGTTTGGCACTGAGGATTTCTTTGGTACTACAGATCCTACAACAGCTGAGCAGTGGTTAGATAGAGTTTAGAGGGTATTCATCCAGTTGCAAGCCACTCCTGCAGAGAAGTTTGATTATGCTAGATCACTTCTGCAAAAAGATGCTTATGATTGGTAGAAGACGGTTCCACATGCCATGGATGATCCACCAACATTGTCTTATGGTGATTTTCTGCGGGAGTTTGAGCAGAAATATACTTCAAGGGAGTATAAGGATGCCAAGAAGATGGAATTCCTAAATCTGAGATAGTAGAACCAGACAGTAACAGAGTATGAGATTGAGTATATCTGGTTGAGTCATTATGCCGGTGGGATTATTTCAGATGATATTGTTGCTAGTATTACAGCAGCTGCTACTGAAGAGGAGACCAGAGTTAGAAGACCCTCGTTTGAGGCAGGGTCTTCATCTATGAAGAGGGGCTAAGGGAGTTTTGTTCCAAGAGTCAGTAGGAGCCAGAGGCATTCGGGTAGGTCAGTTCAGTATCAGAGGCAGAGATCAAGACCTACAGTCTCTGTAGTGAGTGCTCCGACTCCAGTGGTTCAGAGATCCATTCCACCTATATGTGTTCATTGTGGTAGGACACATACGGGTGCTTCTTGGATGACGGGTGGATCTGAAGTATGTTTTAGATGTGGGTCACCAGCTCACTTTATCAAAGATTGCCCTAAGCTACAGGAGGATAAACAGACTGATACTGCAGCTTCTCGACCTAGTGTTAGCAGAGGTGGTCGAGGGGGCAGAGGTTTCAGTAGAGGTGGTCGACCTGGGATCAGTCAGAGAGGAGGCTCTACATCCGGAGGCAGTAGGCCAGATGAGGCTGGGTCTTCTCAGCGAGTGTATGTGATGCAGAGGTAGCCGGATGCTTCAGCAGTTATTGCGGGTACATTCTCTTTATTTGGTATTTCAATTCTTGCTTTGATTGATCCAGGATCTACTCATTCATATATAAGTGCATCTATCTTGCCTTTGTCTGAATTGCATTCAGAGTCCTTAGGATTTGATGTGTTGGTGACAAATCCTTTAGGACATAGTGTTGTGGTGAGTAAGGTGCATCGTGATAGTTTAGTTGTAGTGCAGGGTAAGGAGTTTTTGGGTGATTTGATTGAAATGCCTTTTAAGGAATATGATTTGATCTTAGGCATGGATTGGTTGTCTAAGCATGGAGTTGTGGTAGACTGTCAAAAGAAGTGTGCTACCCTGAGAACTGGTGATGGTAGAAATGTGATGGTATCTGGTGAGCAGAGACAACTTGCATCCTTGTTTGTTTCAGCTGTTGCAGCTAGGAAGTTGATTAGAAAAGGGTGTAATCCTTATCTTGCTCACGTGGTAGATAACAGAACAGTGGGTTCTCAACTTGATAGTATACACACAGTTGCTGAATTCCCAGATGTATTTTTTGAGGAGTTGCCAGGGTTACCCCCTGAGAGAGAGGTTGAGTTTGGTATCGATTTGTTGCCTGGTACCAGTCCCATCTCTATTACTCCCTATCGAATGGCACCTTCTGAGTTGAGAGAATTGAAGGTGCAGTTGCAGGAGTTGTTGGATAAAGGGTTTGTTCGCCCTAGTGTTTCTCCGTGGGGAGCTCCTGTTTTGTTTGTAAAGGAGAACGATGGTACTTTGAGGTTGTGCATTGATTATGGGCAGTTGAATAAGGTGACTATCAAGAATAAGTATCCTCTGCCTAGAATAGATGATCTCTTTGATCAATTGAAGGGAGCAGTAGTTTTCTCCAAGATAGATCTGAGATCAGGGTACCATCGGTTGAGAGTCAGAGCTAAAGATGTTCCTAAGACAGCTTTCCGCACAAGGTATGGGCATTATGCCTTTTGGGTTGACGAATGCACATGCAGCTTTTATGGATTTGATGAATAGGGTGTTTAGACCCCATTTAGATCAGTTTGTGGTGGTCTTTATTGACGATATTTTGGTATATTCACATAATAAGGAGGATCATGACAAGCATTTGCGGATTGTGTTATAGACCTTGAGAGAGAAGCAATTGTATGCTAAGCTGTCAAAGTGTGAGTTTTGGCTTGATTAAGTGACTTTTCTCGGTCATATAGTGTCAGCAGATGGTATAAGAGTTGCTCCGAGTAAAGTTGAGGCCATTTTGAGTTGGAGTCCACCGAAGTCTGTGACTGAAGTTAGAAGTTTTCTGGGTTTGGCAGGCTATTATCGACGGTTTATGAAGGATTTTTCTTTGATAGCTACTCCACTCACCAGATTACTTCGAAAGGGAGTTAGATTTGTATGGAAAGATCAGTGTCAAGCTAGTTTTGAGCAATTAAAGGAGATGTTGACTCAAGCTCCTGTTCTTACTTCACCTGTGGAAGATAAACTATACGTGATTTACAGTGATGCTTCACATAATGGTTTAGGTTGTGTTTTGATGCAAGAGGGTAAAGTCATAGCTTATGCTTCTCGGCAGTTGAAGCTACATGAGCTTAATTACCCGACGCATGATTTGAAATTGGCAGCTATAGTGTTTGCTTTGAAGATTTGGCAACACTACTTGTATGAAGAGAAGTGTTTTATCTATATAGATCATAGAAGTTTGAAATACTTGGGTGTTCAAAGAGAGCTGAATCTTCGACAGAGACGGTGGTTAGAATTGATTAAAGACTATGACTATTTGATTGATTATCATCCTGGTAAGGAAAATGTTGTTGCCGATGCCTTGAGTCAGAAGTCTTTAGCAGGTTTGACTGTTTATTCGCCCTCGTTGCTTGTTGAGTTGAGAGCGTTGCATGCTAGTTTTGAATCATGTGATGATGGAGCTTTGTTAGCTCAGTTGCATTTGAGACCGGTGCTGTTGGATCAAATTAAAGAGGCTCAATTGGCTGATGAGAAAATCCAAAAAGATTGTTTCAGGTTGCCAAAAAGGAGATAACCGAGATTTCTATATGAGAGAAGATGGTAGCCTTTGGTTCAATGATAGATTTTGTGTTCCTGATGATGCAAGATTGAGAAAGATTATTTTGGAAGAGGCACATCAATCAATTTTTGCTATGCACCCTGGGAGTACCAAGATGTATCATGATTTGAAGCAACATTATTGGTGGTCAGGTATGAAGAGAGATATAGCGGAGTTTGTATCCAAGTGTCTCACTTGTCAGAGGATAAAAGCTGAGCATCAAGTTCCTACCGGGTTGCTCCAACCTTTATCAGTGTCTGAATGGAAATGGGAGTGAGTGACAATGGATTTTGTGTCTGGGTAGCCATTGACTCAGAGGAAGCATGATGCTATTTGGGTGATTATTGATCGGTTGACGAAGAAAGCTCATTTTCTTCTAGTTAGAATGGACTATTCTCTGGAGAAGTTGGTTGAGCTGTATATCAGTGAGATAGTGAAGTTGCATGGAGTCCCAATTTCTTTGGTGTCTGATCGTGATCCCCGGTTCACTTCGAGGTTTTGAAAAAGTTTACATGGTGCTTTGGGTTCTCGATTGCACTTTAGCACTGCTTTTCATCTGCAGACAGATGGGCAGTCAGAGAGAGTGATACAGATTATAGAGGATATGTTGAGAAGCTGTGTCATTGATTTCTCTGGAGGTTAGGACATATTTTTGCCACTGATGGAATTTGCTTATAACAACAGTCATCAATCTAGTATTAGAATGGCACCACTTGAGGCATTGTATGGAAGAAGATGCAGAATGCCTCTATGTTGGAATGAAGTTGGAGAAGGCAAATTGGTTGGTCCCGATTTGATTAAAGAAATGGAAGAGAAAGTGAAAATAATTCGGGATCGGTTGAAAGCAGCTTCAGATCGGCAAAAATCTTATTCATATTTGAAGAGGAGAGACATAGAGTTCAATGTTGGAGATAAAGTATTTTTAAAAGTGTCTCCTTGGAAGAAGATTTTGAGATTTGGCCGCAAAGGGAAGCTAAGTCCTCGTTTTATTGGACCTTATGAGGTATTGGAGAGAGTTGGACCAGTTGCTTATCGAATTGCTTTGCCGCCTGAGTTGGATAGAATTCACAATGTTTTCCATGTCTCTATGCTGCGGAGATACAGATCAGACCCATCTCATATTTTGTCGGTTAAATCTATTGAGGTGAGTTCAGATCTGACTTTTGAAGAAGAACCAGTTGCTATTTTGGCACATGAAGTAAAAGAGTTGAGAAATAAGAAAGTGCCACTTGTGAAGGTTCTTTGGAAAAATCATACAAAGAAAGAGGCAACTTGGGAGAGTGAGCAAGCGATGCGAGATCAGTATCCTCAACTGTTTCAGACTTGAGATCAGGTAATTTCGAGGATGAAATTTCTTTTTAGAGGGGGAGAATTGTAATATCACAAAGTATACCCTAAAAGTTTTGGAATATTTATTGTTATATTTGGATTAAATGTATATGTTTAAGTGGAAAGAGAAAAGAGGTAAGGAGAAGAGTGTATATGTTGTATATATAGAGATATATACAACATATACGAGTCAAAGAAATGGAAGGTCAAAAGAAGATTTAATTATTTTTAAATTAAATTAATTGAAATGGAAATTAGTAAGTGGAGGAAGATTTTATGAATATTATATTAATAAAATTGCTTGGTTGAGAATTAAAGGAAGATTGAGTGGTTAAGAGAGAGTTCACTTGTGTTCTATTCATCTTCTTCTTCTTCTTTTCTTTTCTCCTTGGCCGGCTAACTCCATAGCAAGAGAGAAAGTGAGATTTTGTCTTTCCAAACTCAAGATTTGAAGGTGTTTCAAGTGATCAAGTTGGAATTCTAAAGATTTTCATCAGTTTTTGTAAGTTTTCCACTTGGTTCTTTGGTTTTCTTCTAAGTTTGTGTTTTGAGTTTGGTGTTTGATTGTTGATGGTATGTGTATATTTGATTATGGTGTATATGAGGGTGTGTGATCTTCTTGGTGTCGATTTTGGAGTTTGATTGAAGAGATAGAGTTAAGTTTGGTGTTGGAAGAGCAAGTGTTGTGTTTGAGTTGTGTGTATGTGATGGTTGTAAATTTGTGTTTGATGTATGTTTTGAATTGTTTTGGTGTTTTTCAAGTTATTATGGTTTATGGGTGTGTTTAGTTAAGTTTGTTTGAAGTGGAAAATGGTGGAAGTAAGAGGTTTGTTGGATGTGATGTTGTTGTTATCGGAATCAGGATTTTTGGCCTGATACGCCCATGAGCATGGCCAAGACTTTGGGCCTGTCAATGGTTCTATTTTCTGAATTGGTGACACGAGCAGCGCCCATGTCACTGAGCGTGTCACATCTTCTGTGTTGTAGCAGCATTGACACGGCCAGTGACACGCCCATGTCACTGAGCATGTCATAGCTACTGTGTTGAGGGAGAATTGACACGGCCATGAACACGCCCGTGTTGTTGGACGTGTCAATGTTTCTATGAGACAGAATGAATGACACATCCAATGACATGCCCGTGTTGCTGAGCATGTCAAAGCTTCTATGTTGTGAGTTTAGGGCACGGCCAGGTACATGCCCATGTTGTTGAGCGTGTCTTGTGTAGAGTTGGCCCTAGTTGGTTCTTAGCCTTATTATCTCATGTGTATCTCTAAGTAAGCGTGTATCATCCCTTTTGGATTAGGTTTTGAAGAGATTGAGTTGCCCTAATCCAAGTGTTGAGGATTCTTGGAAGAGGAGTTTTGTGTTGTGTGAGTTGCTCTTGAGGTAAGTACAAACCCTACATTATTGTATACATTTACATGACTTTGGAACTTAACACATTTAGTTGTAAATGTGTTAAGTAATCTATTACATTGTTGATATATTTGATTAATGTTATGATTTGCATAATGTGAAAGATATGATGATCATTCAAAATGTATGTCAAATGCAATTGGTTATGTATACTCTAATGATAAGATGTGAAGCCATTATTGTTGGCTATAATAATGCAAATGAAATAATTGGGGTATGGTTGCCTAGATGATTATGAGGAAATGAGAATGGAATTTATAATGAAATAATAAAAGAATTGTGTGTCTAATATGTTAGTCAATTTTCAGAGTTTTGTTGTTGGTGGCATGCCTAATAGTAACAATCTCTTGAAGCTGGGTTGGGCTTGATCCTTGAAGCCAAGTTGGGTTGAAGTTTAGCATGCTTAACTCCCCTTGAAGCTTGGTTGGGTCTAGTCCTTGAAGCCTAGTTGAGATGTTACAAACCCTTGAAGCTAGGTTGGGTTTGGTCCTTGAAGCCAAGTTGGGTTGATGCTTAGCATGCTTCGCTCCCCTTGAAGCTTGGTTGGGCCTAATCCTTGAAGCCTAATTGGGATGATGATAAATGTGATAATTGAACCAAAACATTAACTCTGAAAGTTGAATGGCATATTAGTTTCTTTTGGGCCCATGCTTATCTTTGCTTCAATGTGAATTATGAATAGTGAAACAAATGAATAATAAGACTTAATGTAAGGTTTTGTAATATGATATTCTTTTGTATTGTTTATAATGTTTGAAAGTATGACATTGGCATTGCATTGAAGCATGTATCTGATATACGTATATTACAAATGTGGTTGTATGTAGTGTGCGTATATGGGGTACAGGGGTGTTACATATAAAATCTCCAATTTACACATAATCCACCCATAACCCTAAAATCATCAACTTTGTTTATCTCACTTAACCAACCCACAAATCATCACATATCCATCATATTATCTCATTTTCTATCAATTATAACCATTTATATTAACTTTCTCTTACTAACCCATTCACACATAATCAAAAAATTTAAAGAACACAAGTTTAAATTTAAGGAAACTTACTTGAATTCTTTCTAGAAGATCAAAACTATTCAAATCCCTTGCAATTCTTGTATAATTTGATAAGCTTAGAAGAAATTCTCCCTCCTATCCCTCTCTCTAAATTTCAGCACACACATGGTGGAGGAAGATGAAGATGTCCATAATATAATATTTTACTTCTTCCTACCCATAATTCACTTTAATTCTAATTAATTAATAATTGTTTTAATTACCATCCATATATATTAATATAAGTAATTATTTAATTATTAACTTTTAAATCTCCACCTTTCCTTTTCTTCCATTTTGACTTTTCTTTTCCTTTTTCTTTTTCATTTATTTTATTATTATTATTATTATTATTATTATTATTATTATTACTACTACTACTATCACTTTTCCAACATCACTTTATACTTAATATATGTATATGTATATGTCACATATATGTTACTTATACTTTACATATATCATTATATACATATTTATGTAATATATATACTATGTATATGTAATGTATATAAATACTTATTTGCACATATAATATGTATTCTATATACACATCAAATATACCTAATATATATATATATATTATATATCAAGTATATAATATAAAAAACTAACATGTACAATTAATAAATAATATGTATATACTAAGTAATACACTTGGTATATTTTAGGTATATACTGCACTTATACCTCTTAATAATTATTTAATTCCTCCAAAATTATGGATATTACAATTTGTTGCACTCTACTTAATATTACTATAAAGCGACTCTCATAAGTGTATGAGGCTATTTGTAGTAATGGTGATCGCCCCAAGGTCGTCTCACAAGGAAGGTGTTTGTTCGTAATAATTTGATTAAAACAATATATTAAAGTTTGAGTGTATGTTGTTGAAATGTAAAGGAAATCTAAGATTACAAGTAAAATAAATAACAGTTGCACAAAAATAATTGAAATTTTCAAAAAGATACCTAGGATTTACAATTTGATTTAATCAAATGTTTAATTTTCAAATCATTCATTACTATAACCTTGTAACAAAATTTTTTCTTGTAATTAATTAGCAATTATCAATTCATTAGTTTTCACATTCATGAATTAACAATAACCAATTATTTTGATTTTACAAATTAAGAGAACCCTAGAACTTATATTTCTAATTCTTCTTAGGGTGGTTGAATACATAATTCCAATATCAAATTTCACCTCTCGGTTCTTCATTCAATATCTACATATTAATAGGTGGCCAATATATCAATCTAACATTCAAACCAATATAATCAGCTCATATAATAAGGTATATTGATGGAAATACTTATATTAAGTCATCTAATCAAATCTATTACAAATCCTAAGCATGGATAATTTAGCTCATCATCATCAATTCAAAACATATACTCATCTCAATAAAAATCAAATCACAAATATCCAATGAAATATTAATGTTCATAACAAATCAACAAAAATCTGGAAATGAATTAATTGAACTAATTTAAGAATATAAAAACCCAGTTTAAAAAAGACTAGAGTTGATCTTCTTTTGTTCTTCCTCCAACCTTGCTTGAGTTTGATGAAGAATCCCTAAACCTCCTCCTAAAGCTTTGCAAAACAATCTTGTGTAGAGAATAGTTATTGTTGATGGTGATTCATGGTGAATGATGATAGGTGAATGGATTTGTAACAAGAACAAGAATAATAGAATGGAGAGAATAGTCCTCCTTCCCAACGTGTCCCCCAAAATGAAGATGATCCATCTTTTTTATTCAAAATCTTGTCTCCTTTTTAATTAAAAACTAATTATTTTTCATGTGCCATTATCAATTGTCCCTCACTCATTCAAAAAGAAATATTTAAAAATCACCATTCCTCTTATTCTACTATTCCACGATTATTTGTTTCATTTTACAGCTTACTTAGTTGGCTTCATTAATTGTGTAACAAGGCCAATACATGAATGACTTGGCCGTGTCTATCAATTTTACCTTGGACACGGCTAAGGCACTTGCCTATGTCCTTCATTGCCTATGTTTCTTGTGGGGAGTGACACGTCCAATGATACGATCGTGTTACCTAGCCATGTCTTCTTATTCCTCTCTTTGTTATTTTGCTCTTCAGGTGGGACATAGCCAAGTCAGTGGGTGTGTCATGTGACATGGACAGTGATTTGGCTGTGTCATCTCCATGTGTCTACTTCTGCCTTCATTCTTTCCTTAACAAAGGGACACATCCAAGTCAAGTTTATCCTAGCCATGTCATGTGACACGACCAAGTCACCTGGGTGTGTCACAGTCTGCCAAATTTTCCTTCTTTTCATGAGGGACAGCCAGGTTGCTGAGTGTGTCCACTTTTTCTAACTCTTTGATGAGGGACACGGCCAAGTCAGGAATGACTTGGCCGTGTTCAATGCCTTTTCCTTCAAATTTAGATCCAACAAGTGAGTTAAAGCTCCATTTTTGTACTTCAATCTAAATCATAATACTTCAAGCAAACTTAAGCATAAATTTAAAGAAAAATTAATCAAAAGCCAATAAAATTACCCTAAAAGTACACACATAAATTATCATAACACAATTCTCTTCCCCTTAAATAATTTATCCTCAAATTTATTTACTATAGTAATTAACTACACTAAAATTACACATCAATCTTGTAACACCCCTGTACCCCGTATACGTATACTGCATGCTACCACGATCGTAATACACGTATACTGAATATAAGAATGCCACAGTTTCCTTTACATTTCAAATCATCCCTTTTTATAATAATATAAGCAAACTTAAACACTTAAGTTATATTATAAACAAAATAAATAAAAATGTTCATTCAATATGCAGCGGAAAATATAGTTATATTTACATGTATATATATATACATCAAAATACATAAACAGTCAAATCAATTTTTACAAAAACATTACATTTATACATGTTTGGCAGTTTGTCTCTGATCTTTACGCCCACAATCAACACCTCAAAGTCTAGACTCGACTCGTTCTAGATGAACTCTCTAGCTCTACCCTGTCACCTGCGCGATGAACCACAATCGCGCTAAGCCAACGGCTTAGTGGTACAAACTACAATAACAACATGCTTCAATGCAATGCCAATGTCACACATTTCAACAATTAAAACAATATTCACAATTGATATCTTTATATTGTTCATAACACTACATTTCATTATTCTATTCACTTGTTTCCTCATTTATGAATTACATTGAAACAAAGACAAGCATGGGCCCAAAAGACACTAATATGCCATTCCACTTTCAGAGTTAATGTTTTGGTTCAATTTTCACATTTATCATTATCATTATCCCAACTAGGCTTCAAGGATTAGGCTCAACCAAGCTTAGCAGAAATGGTACTGGATGGTTCTCTCTGGCTCTCTTAAGTAGGAGGTCAGGGGTTCGATCCAGGGAGGCGACTCCTTAGGGAGCCAAATAAACAAATTCCTGCTGGGTGGGCCGCGAGGGCTGTCCAGTACTGTAGCGATCGCTTGCCTCCTGCGGACTCTGTGCCCAGGTGGTGAAAAGGTCGGGCCGTAAGCCACTAGTGGGCCGGGCAGCCGACCTGGTCGGGGAGGGTCGTTACAGTTAAAAAGGCGTGCTAAGTATCAACCCAACTTGGCTTCAAGAACCAAACCCAACCTAGCTTCAAGGGTTGTAACATCTCAACTAGGCTTCAAGGACTAAATCCAACCTAGCTTCAAGAGATTGTTACCATTAGGCATGCCACCAACAACAAAACTCTAAAAATGGAATAACACATTAGACACACAATTCATTCATTAATTTATTATCAATGTCATTCTCATTTTCTCATCATCATTTAGGCAACCATGCCTCAATCATCTCCTTTGCATCATTATAGCCAACAACAATGGCTTCACATCTCATCATATCTCAATTCACATTAAAGCAATTCATCATTAAAGTATTCATCATAACTAATTGTATTGCACATACCTTTTTAATGATTATCTTATCTTTCACATTATACAAATCATAACATTAATCAAATAGTAATAACAATATAGTAGATTACTTAACACAATTATAACCAAATGTGTTAAGTCTCAAAATCATGTAAATGAATGCAACCATGTAAGTTTGTACTTACCTAAAGAGCAACTCACACCAACCTATACACTTCTTCTTCCAAGAAATCTCCACACTGAGGTTAGGGCAACTCAACCTCTTCACAACCTAATTCAAAAGGAATAATACACACTTATATAAACATACACATGAATTCCAATACAATTGTTCACATATTAGTCTCATACTAGACCCATGGATCACAAATTACAAACCAAAACCCCTAACTAGGGCCCACGGTCATGGCCTCACATCCCCACGGTCGTGGCCTCACAAACCCCCATGGTCGTGGCCTCACAAACCCCCATGGTCGTGGGTTAGAAAACGAATCTGTCCAATTTGCCCAACACCCCACGGTCGTGGCATCCAAGGGCCACCGGCGTGGCATCCAAAATGCTTCTGTTTCGGACCAAACTCATGTATTCTATGCTTTCAACTTCATTAAACACAAACATCTTGAAGATATACCAAAAATAATTGATCAAACTCACAACATACATCAAGTACCAAATCCAAAACCATAACATAAACACAACTCTTACTCTTCCATTCAACTCCAAAATCACAACCAATTAAATCCAACACTCTCAAACACAATACAATCAAACATACTCATACTATCCACAATCAATCATCAAACTCAATTACAACTTAAAATAAAACAAAAGAATCAAGAAGAAACTTACCAAAGTTAATGAAATTTCTCAAATTTCCAACTTGATCACTTGAAATCTTCTTAAATTTTGAGCTTGGAAAATAATCAAAAACTCTCTTCTCTCTTGCTTTGGATGGCCGGCCAAGAAGGAAAAGAAAAGAAGAAGGAAAAGAGAAAATAACCAAGTCAAACTTCTCCTCTCTTTAAACCTCCACCAAGAACTTATATAATAAAATAATCTAAAATATTCTCTTCCATTCATAAATTTCCATTTAATTTATTTCACTAAATTAAAATAAATAAATATCTTCCTCCACTAACTTAATTTTCCATTTTTCACTAATTAATAAAAATCAATTATTTCTTCTTTTGAGCACATAATAATTTGACTTGTATATGTTGTATATATCTCTATATATACAACATATACACATATCTCTTCTCATCTTTAATCTTCCCTCTTAAACATATACATTAAATCCAAATACAACAATAATTCTAAAACTTTTAGGGTCTACTTTGGGATATTACAAATATTCACTTACCTATGTCAAATATACATATAAATTCTAGTTCTTCAAATGTACAATTAAATTTCAAATTCATTTTTCCCTTCATTAATAAAAAAATCTTATATACATTTTTTTACAACTTATTACTTCCTTTAAATGCTATCAAGTTTTCTTTACATTCTTAATTCATCTTTCAGAATATCCCTTCTTGCTCATCAATATTAACACAAAACATTTAAACTTAATTAATTATTTTTTTTCTTTAAATTACCTTTACTAATAATAATTTCTTCCTCTGTAGTTATTTACCATCAGTATAATTTAATTTATCTCACTCTTTTATATTTACTCACGATTCTTTTAAATTAAAATCACCACGTACACTTCATTCACCATATATATATATTATTAGAGATACCACTCAATTTTTTTATATTGCATTATCCTAACACGTATATAATTGTACTTACTTCAATTTTCATATTTTCTCCTTCTACTCACAATTTTAATCAATCCCCAAATTTTCATCCATCCATAATTGCATATCAAACTATTGTATAACTATATTCCTTTTCAAAACCAATATAAATATATCATTTCCAACTAAATAATTCACCAATTCGATCTTATTTTTACTTATTGAATCTTATAGTCAATATCTTACTTTTTAGAGCCACAGTATAATTCAAACTTTCATTTCTATTTAGTTGTCCTTCCTTTCCTCATAACTCAAATTATATTGTTATTATTAACTTTATATATAACTTACTTAACCCAATGTTATTCATTAATATATTATTCTCACAACTTCTCGTACATTTTCTATAATCAAACAAATAGTAAAATATTTCAACTCTTTAATTTATATACCCCAAATAACTATTTAGCTCTTTAGATAATTACCATTTCAAATACCATTCACTGCACTTGCATTAAATTTTTATTAAATAAAATACTAGTCCTTTTTTATCTTTAATTCTCATTCAACGGCACCTTTCTTTTTATTTTCCTCTTTATTTTCTTTATCTTCCTTTCCTTGATCCATAAATTGTCTACTTTCTCCATTAAATAAACTAAAATCCATTTATTATGAAATCATTATATATCCATTATTAAATTTTTATATCCACCTTAAATATTCAAAAATATATTTATTACTTTTTCTATAACATCCACTTCCACATAACACCTTAATTAAACACATCTCAGTCATGCAACCAAATATAGATTGCATACATGACCTCAACTTACTTTAACTTAGTAAACCGTTTATATAAATTCAAATTTTAATTGCTCATAATAATGAATAATGTGTAAGCTTTTATTCACTCAAAGTAAATCTTTACTAAATCAATACTATTTATCACTTTAATAAATCCTCTATATACTTTCACAACAAAAAGATTTGTTGATATTTACTAATTCTCTCTTTAATTTTAATTTTGAACTCTTTGTTTTAATTTATTAAAAACTTCATATCTCTTCTTCATACATTTACCAATATATATGGAAATTTTCATAATTTTCTTCAATCATTTGTCATATAAACTTAATTTGTTACTCAACTCTACAAATCTGCATAACTTCCTAACTTTCATGTTAATCTCAATTTCAACATTTTTATTCATCACAAATATTCACGAAAGAATATAAACTTTTAACCATATTTACTTGAAATATATATAGATTTATATTTAAAATTTATGATTTTTCTATTCTGATTTACTATATTTAAAAATTAAGTCTTCCAAACCCACATAATCTGTTTCTTTGATAATTCTTCTGGCAGTACTTATTCAACCATTTGTTTCAGGTACAAACCTTAATAAAAATTCATGAAATTTTAATAATATATTTTATAAATGCGTATGATATGTTATGTAAGATTTTAGATTTTTCTCAGTTGGTTTACTATAGTTTTTAAATACATTTCTCAACTTCTATAGATTCTAGGCTGCTGAAATTTCTCTAACAATTTGTGTTCTTGTATTTTTCTTAAATTGTAATACATCTTTAAAAACTATGAAATTTCATATATTACATTATAACACATAGATAAACTTTCCATTAAAATTATAAGATCATTTAACATCCCTAGATTACTCTAAAAATTCGAACAATATTACTTTGCAGCACATATGCAGAATTTCCAGCAACCATAATACTCATTTCTCATGCTTTAATTTCATATCATAAATCATTTCTGTAATATCCCTATGCTTGCCCTAGAAGTTTTGTATGTGGTTGTTGTTGTTGTTGTTGTTGTTGTTGTTGTTGTTGTTGGTTTAAATTGAGAAAAGAAAAGTATATGTATATGTGTTTTGGGAGAAATTTAGGGTTTAGAGACAAGTTTATATGTTGTGTATATGGTGATATATATAACATATAAGTTGGTCAAAGGGCTTGGTCAAGGGAAGAAGATATTTATATTGTTAAGTGTGAAATTACCAAAGTGGGCAAGAGATAATTAAGGGAATTAAAATGTGTATGAGGGTGTTATAGTAATTTTCTTTTGGATGGGTATTTAATGAAGGTTGACTTTGTGTTTTCTTCATCATCATTTCTTCTTCTTCTTCTTGTGTTGGCCGGCTCACCATAGACAAAGGAAGACAAGAGAACCAAGCAAGGTTTTGATGTTTGTAGCTCAAAAGTTGAAGGAGATTTCAAGAAATCAAGTTGAGGAATTGTGGAATTTCTTCATTTAAGGTAAGAAATCTCTTGTTTTCTTTGGTTATTTTGAAGTGGTGTTGGATGTGAATTAGGGTTTGGTTGATTTTGTGTTTTGGTGTGTTAGATATGTGTTTGCAAGTGTTAGAATTGATTTTAAGTTAAAAGATGGAATTGGTGTTGGTTTGGTTGTGAATATGGTAAGATTTGTGGAGGATGTTAGTGGAGAGTCAAGAGTGAAGTTGGAGTTAGGGTTTTGGAATGGTTTGTGTTTAAATGTATTATGAATGTTTTGTGAAGTGATTCTTGTGTTGAATTTGTGTTTAGAACATTGATTTCATTCATTTGAACCATGCTATATTGTGTATGATGAGTTGAAGTGCAATTAGAGGAGAGTTGTGCATTTTAGGGTTTTGATGTTGGGTGACACGGCCAAGTCATGAAAATTTGGGAGTGTTGGATTGGTTTTTGAGAGACACGGTCGTGTCCATTAGCCGTGTTCACTACTGGATGTTGGTGTTGGGAGACACGGCCACAAGCTTGGCCGTGTCCTATGCCCGTGTTTGCTACTGTCAAGTGAGGTTGAGAGACACGGCCAAAAGCTTGGCCGTGTCCCTCAAAGGTGCTGCCCGTGTCCCTCCAATGTGTTGGTTAGGGTTTTATTTCTTTGTTCTAATTGCATTGTTTTGGTTTTCCAAGGGTAGGTTGGTCCTTAAACCTAACCCTAAACACTTTAAAAACACTTGAATCAATGAAAGATATAATCAAATGCATGTGTAAGGTCCTAAAACTATGAATCATATCAATTGTTCTTTGCCCTAATTGCATTGTTGAGATTGAACAATGTTATGTTATGCATTGTGAATAGTAATGTGTTTCATAAGTAATATACATTGAAATGTATATCAAAGATGCAATGATAATTCAAATAAGACATGATATGAGACAATGCCATTGTGTTTGGCTATGATGATGCATTTGAAAGAAATAAGGCATGTTTGCCTAAATGTTGTTGAGAATTGAGAATGAAAATGATAATTGAATAATAAATGAATTGTGTGGCTAATGTGTTATTCCATTTTCAGAGTTGGTTGTTGGTGGCATGCCTAATAAGTGTAACAATCTCTTGAAGTTAGGTTGGATTGAATCCTTGAAGCCTAATTGAGATGTTACCACCCTTGAAGCTAGGTTGGGTTAGTTCTTGAAGCCAAGTTGGGTAGAAGCTTAGCATGCTTTGCTCCCCTTGAAGCTTGGTTGAACTTAATCCTTGAAGCCTAGTTGGGTATATGATATTGATAAATGTGATAACAAAACCAAAGCATTAACTCTGAAAATTGAATGGCATATTAGTGTGTCTTGGGCCCATGCTTGTCTTTGTTTAGTGTTGATTATGAATGGTTAAATGAATATTAATGAGAGTTTTGAAAAGATATTGAAATGTGATATGTAATATGAAAGTATGTTGTTAGTTTCGCACATATGATGTTACATGTATAATATGGATTGAGAAATGACATTGCATTGCACTAAGTCATATCATTTGCATGATTATCTTACTAAGCCGTTGGCTTAGCGCGATAGTGTTTAATCGTGCAGGTAATAGAGTTGATAGAGTTGAACCCGAGAGTTCATCAAGACCAAATGAGAGTAGACCTTGAAGAATCCATTTTGGGAGCTTAAAGATCAGAGCAGACTTGCCAATCATGTATACTTCTTTATATTTTGTAAAGAAATGTTTAATATGTAAATATGTACATATTTTATAACTTCCGCTGTGTAATATTTAGATGTATATATATATAACTAATATGTTTTGTTTTATAAGTAAATGATCTACTTTTCTATAATGTATAATGATAAGGGTATTGAATCAAGTTTAAAGTGTTTTGAATGTTAACAAAACCGTAGCATCCCTATGTTTGGTGCACTTATGCTACATTGTTGTGGTTGTAGTGTGTGTGCATTGGATATGGGGGTGTTACAATTGTTTTGGTATCAGAGCCTAGGTTTGAGATTCTCAACCTAGGTGAAATGTAATAAAAAGAATATTTTACCTAAAAAGTTGGTTTTGAATAAAAATACATGTTTGGGATTGGCAACCTCTGATCTTTAATAAGATGTAGTATGTTGTGTTTGCAGTGTTAGGTGTTGATGGATCCTCATTTGAGACAGTCAGTTGAGGGTAGTGAGGAGAGCGTTGCTCCTGATGATGGAGCTAGGATTGATAGTGTTGAGGAGGCACCTGCTTCGGTGTCGGGTAGACCAGTTGGTGAAGAGGTTCCGCCAGCCTGGTTTAGACATATAATGGAAGTTATGAGGCAAGCACCAGTACAACCACCGCCACCACCTCCTCAGCCTTTAGTATCTGTGAGGCATTATGACAAACTAAGGAAGTATGGAGCGGAGGATTTTCTTGGTACTACTGACCCAGCTGTAGCAGAGCAGTGGCTTGACAAAGTTCAGAGAATATTTGTTCAGTTGCAAGCCACTCCAGAGGAAAAGTTTGATTATGCAAGATCCTTGTTGCAGAAGGATGCATATAGTTGGTGGAAGACAGTGCCCCATTCTATGGATGATCCACCTACCTTATCCTATACAGATTTTCTGAGGGAGTTTGAATTGAAGTATACTCCAAGGGAGTATAAAGATGGGAAGAAAAGAGAGTTTCTAGATTTGAAGCAAGATCACCGGACTGTAACTGAATATGAGGTTGAGTTTATTTGATTAAGTCAGTATGCTGGGGGTATCATTGCTGATGAGATTGATAGATGTCGGCAATTTGAGGAGGGATTGAGGCCCTCGATCATGTGCTTAGTGGCTGGATCCAGGTATCAGGATTTTTCACAGCTTGTGGCAGCAGCTTGAAGTGTAGAGCGAGCTCAGGGTATTGCGGTTGCTTCAGAAGAAGAGGTTAGGGTTAGAAGGCCCCAGTTCGAGGCAGGGTCTTCTTCTGCGAAGAGGGGTAGAGGAAGTTTTGTTCCTCGGAGTAGTAGGAGCCAGAGACCAGTGGGTAGGTCAGTGCAGTTACAGAGGCATAGATTTAGACCTGCAGCTTCGGTGGCGAGTGCTCCGACCCCTATGGTTCAGAGATCCACCTTACCCATCTACATCCATTGTGGTAGGCCACATGGTGGTCCTTGTTGGAAGGCTGGTGTTGCAGGGGTATGTTTCAAGTGTGGGTCACCTGATCACTTTGTGAGAGATTGCCCTGAGAGGCAAGAGCTGATGTCAGTTGATACAGCTGCTTCTCGACCTAGTGCGAGGGGAGGCCGAGGAGGCAGAGGTAGCAACCGGGGAGGCAGATCTGGGTTCAGTGCTAGAGGAGGTGCTACATCCAGGGAGAGTAGACCAGAGGAGGTTGGTTCTTCCCAGAGGATGTATGTTATGCAAAGGCAGCCAGATGCATCGGCAGTCATAGCTGGTACTTTTTCTTTATTTAATACTTTAGTACTTGCTTTGATTGATCCGGGTTCCACGCATTCATATATTAGTGCATCTGTTTTGCCTGTGTCTGATATGCATGCTGAGTCCCTAGGATTTGATGTGTTGGTGACAAATCCGTTAGGGCATAGTGTGATTGTTAGTAAAGTGCACCGGGATAGTGCAGTGAGGGTGCAGGGTGAGGAGTTCCTTGGAGATTTGATTGAGATGCCATTTAAGGAATATGATGTGATCTTAGGTATGGATTGGCTATCTCGACATGGAGCTGTGGTGGATTGTAAAAAGAAAATTGTTTCTTTGAGAACTGTTGATGGTAGAGAGGTGATAGTATCTAATGAGCAGGAACAGCTAGCCTCCTTATTTGTTTCAGCTGTTGCAGCTAGGAGATTGATTAGAAAGGGGTGTGAAGCCTATCTTGCTCATGTGGTGGATACTAGAGTGAGAGGTTCTCCTATTGATGATATACCCACAGTTGCAGATTTTCCAGATGTGTTTCCAGAGGAGTTGCCAGGATTGCCTCCTGAGAGAGAGGTGGAGTTCGGTATTGAATTGTTGCCTGGTACCACTCCTATCTCTATTACTCCTTACAGAATGGCACCAGTAGAATTGAGGGAATTGAAAGTGCAATTACAGGAGTTGTTGGACAAAGGATTTATTCGCCCCAGTGTTTCTCCTTGGGGAGCTCCTGTGCTATTTGTGAAGAAGAAAGATGGTATTATGAGGTTGTGTATCGATTATAGGCAATTGAACAAGGTGACTATTAAAAATAAATATCCTTTGCCTAGAATTGATGATCTCTTTGATCAATTGAAGGGTGCAGCTGTGTTTTCTAAAATTGATCTGAGATCAGGGTACCATCAGCTGAGAGTCAGAGCTGAAGATGTGCCGAAGACAGCTTTCCGGACCAGGTATGGGCATTATGAATTTCTAGTTATGCCTTTTGGTCTGACGAATGCACCTGCAGCTTTCATGGATTTGATGAATAGGGTGTTCAGGCCCTATCTGGATCAGTTTGTGGTAGTGTTTATAGATGATATTCTGGTGTATTCGCGGAATAAAGAGGAACATGACATGCATCTGCGGATTGTATTACAGATTTTGAGAGAGAAGCAGTTGTTTGCCAAATTGTCGAAGTGTGAGTTCTGGTTGGATCAAGTCACTTTTCTCGGACATATTGTTTCAGCTGAAGGCATTAGAGTTGATCCAAGTAAAGTTGAAGCTATATTGAATTGGAGTCCACCCAAGTCGGTGACAGAGGTTAGAAGTTTTCTGGGTTTGGCAGGCTATTACCGGCGGTTTGTGAAAGGGTTTTCTTTGATAGCTACTCCACTCACCAGATTGCTTCGTAAGGGAGTGAGGTTTTTGTGGACAGATCAGTGTCAGGCGAGCTTTGAACAGTTGAGAGAAATGTTAACTCAAGCGCCTGTTCTTACTTTACCTGTTGAAGGCAAACCATATGTGATCTACAGTGATGCTTCACATAGAGGTTTGGGGTGTGTATTGATGCAAGAAGGGAAAGTTATAGCTTATGCATCTCGACAGTTGAAATCGCATGAGCTTAACTATCCGACTCATGATTTGGAATTGGCTGCCATTGTGTTTGCATTGAAGATTTGGCGCCACTATCTGTTTGGGGAGAAATGTTTCATCTACACTGATCACAAGAGTTTGAAGTATTTGGGTGTCCAGAAAGAACTTAATCTTCGTCAGAGGAGATGGTTAGAATTGATTAAAGACTATGACTGCTTGATTGACTATCATCCAGGTAAAGCAAATGTTGTTGCTGATGCCTTGAGTCGGAAGTCTTTAGCTGGTTTAACTGTTTACTCGCTCTCGTTGCTTGTTGAGTTGAGAGCATTGCATGTCAGTTTTGTACCTTGTGTTGATGGTGCATTATTGGCACAGTTGCAATTGAAGCCGATTTTGTTAGATCAGATCAAAGAAGCTCAGTTGGTCGATAAGAAGATATAGAAGATTGTTTCGGATTGTCAGAGTGGAAAGGGTAGAGATTTTATTGTGAAGAGTGATGGAAGTCTCTGGTTCAAGAGCAGATTGTGTGTACCCGATGATGCTGATTTGAAAAGGATCATTTTGGAAGAAGCTCATCAGTCAGTGTTTGCTATGCATCCGGGTAATACAAAGATGTATCATGATTTGAGACAGCATTATTGGTGGATGGGTCTGAAGAGAGATATTGCTGAGTTTGTATCGAAATGTCTCACTTGTCAGAAGGTTAAAGCAGAGCATCAAGTTCCAACCGGGTTGCTTCAACCGTTGTCAGTGCCAGAATGGAAGTGGGAAAGAGTGACAATGGATTTTGTGTCTGGTTTGCCATTGACACAAAAGAAACATGATGCCATATGGGTGATTGTGGATAGATTGACTAAGACAGCTCATTTCCTTCCAGTGCGGATGGATTACTCTTTGGAGAGGTTGGCTGAGCTGTATATCCATGAGATTGTGAAACTGCATGGTGTTCCAACTTCTTTAGTGTCTGATCGAGATCCCAGGTTTACTTCAAGATTTTGGAAGAATTTGCATAGTGCTTTGGGTTCTCGATTACACTTCAGTACTGCTTTTCATCCACAGACAGATGGACAGTCAGAGAGGGTGATACAGATTATTGAGGATATGTTGAGAAGCTGTGTCATTGATTTCTCTGGAGGTTGGGATAGGTTTTTACCTCTTGTGGAGTTTGCTTACAACAACAGTCACCAATCCAGCATTGGTATGGCACCGTTTGAAGCATTGTATGGCAGACGGTGTTGGACACCTCTTTGTTGGAATGAGCTTGGAGATAATAAGTTGGTTGGGCCTGATTTAATTCAAGAAACTGAAGAGAAAGTAAAGTTGATTCGAGGCAGGTTAAAAGCAGCTTCAGACCGACAGAAGTCTTATGCAGATCTGAAAAGGAGAGATATAGAGTTTGATGTTGGAGATAAGGTATTTCTGAAAGTGTCTCCTTGGAAGAAGATTTTGAGGTTCGGTCGGAAAGGAAAATTGAGTCCTCGTTTCATTGGGCCGTATGAAGTGTTAGAAAGAGTTGGACCAGTGGCTTATCGACTAGCTTTGCCACCTGAGTTGGATCGTATTCATAATGTATTCCATGTTTCTATGTTGAGGAGATATAGGTCGGATCCATCTCACGTGTTGCCATTTGAATCTATTGAAGTGAGCCCAGACTTGACATTTGAAGAGGAACCAGTTGCTATTTTGGCACAAGAAGTGAAAGAGCTGAGAAACAAGAGAGTGCCATTGGTGAAGGTTCTATGGAAGAATCATGCAAAAGAAGAAGCAACTTGGGAAAGTGAGCAATCTATGCGAGAGCAATATCCTCAGTTGTTTCAGCTTTAATATCAGGTAATTTCGAGGACGAAATTTTCTTTTTAGAGGGGGAGAATTGTAATATCCCTATGCTTGCCCTAGAAGTTTTGTATGTGGTTGTTGTTGTTGTTGTTGTTGTTGTTGTTGGTTTAAATTGAGAAAAGAAAAGTATATGTATATGTGTTTTGGGAGAAATTTAGGGTTTAGAGACAAGTTTATATGTTGTGTATATGGTGATATATATAACATATAAGTTGGTCAAAGGGCTTGGTCAAGGGAAGAAGATATTTATATTGTTAAGTGTGAAATTACCAAAGTGGGCAAGAGATAATTAAGGGAATTAAAATGTGTATGAGGGTGTTATAGTAATTTTCTTTTGGATGGGTATTTAATGAAGGTTGACTTTGTGTTTTCTTCATCATCATTTCTTCTTCTTCTTCTTGTGTTGGCCGGCTCACCATAGACAAAGGAAGACAAGAGAACCAAGCAAGGTTTTGATGTTTGTAGCTCAAAAGTTGAAGGAGATTTCAAGAAATCAAGTTGAGGAATTGTGGAATTTCTTCATTTAAGGTAAGAAATCTCTTGTTTTCTTTGGTTATTTTGAAGTGGTGTTGGATGTGAATTAGGGTTTGGTTGATTTTGTGTTTTGGTGTGTTAGATATGTGTTTGCAAGTGTTAGAATTGATTTTAAGTTAAAAGATGGAATTGGTGTTGGTTTGGTTGTGAATATGGTAAGATTTGTGGAGGATGTTAGTGGAGAGTCAAGAGTGAAGTTGGAGTTAGGGTTTTGGAATGGTTTGTGTTTAAATGTATTATGAATGTTTTGTGAAGTGATTCTTGTGTTGAATTTGTGTTTAGAACATTGATTTCATTCATTTGAACCATGCTATATTGTGTATGATGAGTTGAAGTGCAATTAGAGGAGAGTTGTGCATTTTAGGGTTTTGATGTTGGGTGACACGGCCAAGTCATGAAAATTTGGGAGTGTTGGATTGGTTTTTGAGAGACACGGCCGTGTCCATTAGCCGTGTTCACTACTGGATGTTGGTGTTGGGAGACACGGCCACAAGCTTGGCCGTGTCCTATGCTCGTGTTTGCTACTGTCAAGTGAGGTTGAGAGACACGGCCAAAAGTTTGGCCGTGTCCCTCAAAGGTGCTGCCCGTGTCCCTCCAATGTGTTGGTTAGGGTTTTATTTCTTTGTTCTAATTGCATTGTTTTGGTTTTCCAAGGGTAGGTTGGTCCTTAAACCTAACCCTAAACACTTTAAAAACACTTGAATCAATGAAAGATATAATCAAATGCATGTGTAAGGTCCTAAAACTATGAATCATATCAATTGTTCTTTGCCCTAATTGCATTGTTGAGATTGAACAATGTTATGTTATGCATTGTGAATAGTAATGTGTTTCATAAGTAATATACATTGAAATGTATATCAAAGATGCAATGATAATTCAAATAAGACATGATATGAGACAATGCCATTGTGTTTGGCTATGATGATGCATTTGAAAGAAATAAGGCATGTTTGCCTAAATGTTGTTGAGAATTGAGAATGAAAATGATAATTGAATAATAAATGAATTGTGTGGCTAATGTGTTATTCCATTTTCAGAGTTGGTTGTTGGTGGCATGCCTAATAAGTGTAACAATCTCTTGAAGTTAGGTTGGATTGAATCCTTGAAGCCTAATTGAGATGTTACCACCCTTGAAGCTAGGTTGGGTTAGTTCTTGAAGCCAAGTTGGGTAGAAGCTTAGCATGCTTTGCTCCCCTTGAAGCTTGGTTGAACTTAATCCTTGAAGCCTAGTTGGGTATATGATATTGATAAATGTGATAACAAAACTAAAGCATTAACTCTGAAAATTGAATGGCATATTAGTGTGTCTTGGGCCCATGCTTGTCTTTGTTTAGTGTTGATTATGAATGGTTAAATGAATATTAATGAGAGATATGAAAAGATATTGAAATGTGATATGTAATATGAAAGTATGTTGTTAGTTTCGCACATATGATGTTACATGTATAATATGGATTGAGAAATGACATTGCATTGCACTAAGTCATATCATTTGCATGATTATCTTACTAAGTCGTTGGCTTAGCGCGATAGTGTTTAATCGCGCAGGTAATAGAGTTGATAGAGTTGAACCCGAGAGTTCATCAAGACCAAATGAGAGTAGACCTTGAAGAATCCATTTTGGGAGCTTAAAGATCAGAGCAGACTTGCCAATCATGTATACTTCTTTATATTTTGTAAAGAAATGTTTAATATGTAAATATGTACATATTTTATAACTTCCGCTGTGTAATATTTAGATGTATATATATATAACTAATATGTTTTGTTTTATAAGTAAATGATCTACTTTTCTATAATGTATAATGATAAGGGTATTGAATCAAGTTTAAAGTGTTTTGAATGTTAACAAAACCGTAGCATCCCTATGTTTGGTGCACTTATGCTACATTGTTGTGGTTGTAGTGTGTGTGCATTGGATATGGGGGTGTTACAATTTCCTTAATTATTTCCAAGATATTCAAACTTAATTTTCATGTTCCTCAAGTCTAAACAAACACTCATAATCTCAAAATAATATCTCACTCAATCATCCAAAAATTCAATATCATAATTTACCATATTCCATATTTTAAATTATTTCTTTAATTTCAAATATTCATCAATTGAATCAACCACAAGTCTTAATTTCAATTAAATGTTCTAAAGACCCTTAATCTAAAATATCTAAAATGACACTTTCGCTGCGTTACTCTAATCTATGCGTCTCAGATGCCACCTCAACTTTTATCCATTACATGGAATGAACATTGCCACATTACAGGCTAACACAGATGTTAATGCATATGTATGTATTAAAACTCAAATCACTATTTCAAAATTATCTCTTTCATTTTCAAAATCTACCTACGTCGAGAACCTCAAACCTAGGCTTTGATATCAAAATAAATGTAATACCCTTATACTCTCAATATATATAATACATGCAGCCCGTATATGTAAAATATGTATATATAATATAAAAATGTCACCATTACCCGCCATTTCAAAATCTCAATATATAAAAAGAAAAGATTTTAAATCTTATAATACATTTTAATAAACAAATAAAAATATTCATTAGTAAATTAAAACTAAAAATACATATTTTAATGAAAGTTCTCTTAGAAAAATTCGCAAGAGTTTTGTCTGTAATTTCAACATTTCCAAAATAGTAAAATTCACAACCTTGACAAAATTAAATACTCCCAAAATAAAGTTTTCAACCATTCTCCATAAAATCCCAAAATAAAGTTTTCAACCATTCTCCATAAAATCACTTCATCAATGTACTATCAATTTTTATAACTCAAAACAATATTTATCATGATTGAATACATATATACATATACACTACCATTCCACATCCATTGAAAATAAACACAAGTTTTACAATAAAATATACTTATTCCAAAATGCATAAAATTCTAACTATACATGTATACGATGGCACTGTTAGTCTTGAGGCACCACAGAACTCCAACTCTCACCCACAATTCGAATCCCTTTGACTAGAAAATCTTTCACCCACGCGACTTAAATAACCGCGCCAAGCCTAAAAGCTTAATGGTACATACTAAAACCATACGACATTTTTAATAACACACATGCATACTTTTCAACTCATATTTTAACATCATACTATCAATACATACACAATTATTTTTGCATTTCCTTTGCCTTTTAATTCATATTCACACAATTATTTATTATCACAAAAAGCATTGGGGTCAAATGACTCTATATAATATTTAAATTTCAGAGATATTACTTTGGGCTAATAATGAGAAGGCAAATAATAATGACGCCCAGTGTCTAGCCCGAAGGCAATAATAATGACACCCGGCGTATAGCCCAAAGACAAATAACCGGTATACCGTATAACACCAAACACTATACTCTGAAAATTGATATTACATAAAGTTTCATACAGAGCACAAATAATTTCACATTTTCTCACACTTTGGCAATTATGCCAATTTCCATTCTTTTTGCACTTTTCTAACTTTTCTCCATATTTCCACACATTTTTACAGACACATCAATAAATGCTTTTAGTCATCTTAAAAAGGCTTACTCCATCACACATTATGCAATTCATAACATAAACATATATCTATGCTCTTTTCATTTGTATTACACATCAAAGTAGCATATTCATCACTTTCACATATAATACAATATGCCCATAAAGTGCATATAAACACATTACATACACCATTTCAATCTCACAATTATACTCAATTCTTCATTTATACACAATCTATATAACTTTAGCATTTTTCAAAATTTTTTAAATCATATCTTATATTTTTTCCATAATATTCCCATATTGCGCACAACATTATCATTTCTCACATCAATTTCAACCACACATTGCATTATACATGAAGTCACTTTAACGAATTTCTTCATTCTTTAAAGAATGCCAGCATGTATAATGCCATGCATAAACAATTAAATTAAATGTAATTTAAAGTATCTACTAACCTTATTTGCTTTCCAAATTCCCTTCAAAACTCTTTCCATGTAAAGATCCTAAATTCCACCAATTTGATCTACACACATATGATCCAAATAACAATTTATATAATCCAATTGAAATCATATTCATGTTCAAAGCATATCAAATCATCATTATTTATGCACTTCCTACCAAAATCTCAATAAAAAACTATCTATATAGATCCAAATAACAATTTATATAATCCAATTGAAATCACATTCATGTTCAAATTATATCAAATCATCATTATTTATACACTTCCTACCAAAATCTCAACAAAACACTGTTTCACCTTTTTCTACTTTGTTTAAACTTTATCCAACACAACTCATATTCATCATTAAACCATAAAATTATTACTAATATATGAAAATAGCATCAAAACATTTCATTTCCACAATTATAGAAATCTCTTTCAAAAATCTTAATTCCACATACAACTTCATTAAAATATATTCATATCACATTTCCAACCACACAATCATAACAATCACATTAACACAACCCTAATCCATCTCATTTCAATAATAAACAACCATTCATATTAGAAACCCTAATAATACATATTCTTTCCATAGCCATAACATAATCCAAATTCAACCATATTCAATCTCCATCTACAAAATCATCATTAATACTTTAAAATAATACTAAATCAATCAATTACAACAATTATACTCATCCATATAAAAACTCCAATTTACATATAATCCACCCATAACCCTAAAATCATCAGCTTTGTTTGTCTCACTTAACCAACCCATAAATCATCACATATCCATCATATTAACTCATTTGCTATCAATTATAACAATTTATATCAACTTTCTCTCACTAACCCATTCACACATAATCATAAAATTTAAAGAACACAAGTTTAAATTTAAGGAAATGTACTTGAATTCTTGCTAGAACTTTAAAACTATTCAAATTCCTTGCAATTCTTATATAATTTGATAAGCTTAGAATAAATTCTCCCTCCCTATCTCTCTCTCTCTAAATTTCAGCACACACATGGTGGAGGAAGATGAAGATGTCCAACTCTCCAACTTTACCCTTAAACAACTTACATATTTATAATTACATTTTTTTATTAAAATAATATAATATTTTACTTCTTCCTATCCATAATTCACTTTAATTCTGATTAATTAATAATCATTTTGATTATCATCCATCTATATTAATATAAATAATTATTTAATTATTGACTTTTAAATCTCCACCTTTCCTTTTCTTCCATTTTGACTTTTCTTTTGCTTTTTTCCTTTTCATTTATTATTATTATTATTATTATTATTATTATTATTACTACTACTACTACTACTACTACTACTACTACTACTACTACTACTCTTACTTTTCCAATATCACTTTATACTTAATATATATGTATATGTATATGTCACATATATGTTACTTATACTTTACATATATCATTATATACATATTTATGTAATGTATATACTATGTATATGTAATATATATTTAATGTATATAAATACTTATATGCACATATAATATGTATTCTATATACACATCAAATTCACCATATATATATTTTATATATATCAGTTATATAATATATAAAACTAACATATACAATTAATAAATAATATGTATATATTAAGTATACACTAGGTATATATTAGGTTTATACCACACTTATACCTTCTAATAATTATTTAATTCCTCCAAAATTACGGATATTACATAAATTATATTGAAATGTAGAGTATGTAAGTTTATGTAGGAGAAATGTTGGGACCATGTGAAAGGAAGATGAAAATAATTGGGTAACTAAATTGAACTTTAAGATATAAAATATACAGTGATGTGCACATGAAACTCGTTACATAAGTAGATATAGATTACTAGAACCACTATAGAACTAAATCTGATCATGGGTAAGGAATTGAATTAGTTAAATTAGCCAATGATTATGTAATATACCAATTGAATGTGAGGCTCATGTGGATGCCAAACCTGGTGCGTAGCTCTGGTGTTTTTTATGATATATTGGGATGGGAATTCACTGGGTTATATGTAAGAGTAGATTAATTCTAGAGGTTCATAAGTTTATTTAATGAACATGGTTATATCTATTGATGAAAGTTTTAAGAAAATAGAAATTGTGAAAGTTAATATGTAAAAACAAATAATAATACAACTTTATAATTTAAGAATTGGATAATTAGAGAGTTATGCTTTAACAAGTCAAGTTGATGATTGTAAATATAGATCAGTTAGAGAGCAGAAAAAAATACTAGAAGTAACCAATTAGTTTTTATTGATGATTTGAAAAGATAGAATAGTTTCTCCTTTTTCCTTGTAGATTATATAACAAATATGACTCTTTGTAAGCCATCCAGGTGATATTTTCATTCTTTATGAACTATTTAAGCATATTGTAACTATTTGTAACTAGAAAAGAATAATGGATTTGAAATGCTTATGTTCTTCTTATATATGTTTTAGTTGTTGTGTGTTTGATATATATAACCTGAATGTGGAAAAGGGAAAAGGGATATAGTAAGTCTAATTTTTGTATTCTAAAATGGTATAAAGAGAGGAAATGGGAAAAATGAGATGCATCTTCTCACTGCTTTTATGAGTTTTTATTGTTATTTTTATTAGAAAATAATTTTCCTCTGATAATTGGAAAACAAAATGAAAAGGAAAAAACAATATATTATAGGAGTAATTGATCAATATATATATATATATATATATTTGCAAAGACTAATAATTTAATGTTCAGAAGAAACATGAGCTCAAAGTCAAAACTACATTAATTTGTTGCCCTCTATGGCATCTTTTTCTCCTCCCTCTCTCTAGTTTCTAGGGTCAGGGATTGGGATTAAATCTACTTTTTAGTAGTTGTTTTGCCTTCGTGTCGTCACTACCTGATAAGAGTATTTTTATACTTGTTTTTAGTATGATTTTAATATGTTTTTAGTTAATGTTTCATTTGATTTTGGTTTAAAGTTTGGTTCAAGTGTTTGTTTTAGGTTAAAGTGAAAAAATTCCATTGGATGATCAAAACAATCAAGAAAGAGCATGAATCAAGCAAGACATGGCCAAGCCAAGTCAAGCTTGGCTGTGTCACTAAAAAGAATTGCATGGTAGTGACTGACATGGCCAGGAGACACGGCCAAGCCACTGGCCGTGTCTCACCCAAGGAGCAAAACCAAAGAAGACCAAGAAAGAAAGGAAAAATGAAGGCAAAAGCTGACACTGGCAGGTGACACGCCCAAGCCAGTGGCCGTGTCATGTGCTTGGCCGTGTCCGACCCCTAGCCAAAAGAACCAAGCAAAGAAGGAAAAATGAAGAACATAAGGTGACACACCTAAGTGACACGGCCAAGCCACTGGCCGTGTCACATGACACGGCCAGGAGCTTGGCCGTGTCACCCCATGAGACCAAAGAGAAAAGAAAGAAAGGAAAGAAGGTAGTGATGGACACAGCCAACTAGCTTGGCCGTGTCCCAAGGAGAAATGAGAGACACGGCCAAGCCACTCATGGCTTGGCCGTGTCACCTAAGAAAAACTTGATTCTTTTGCATTAATTGGGAGACAAAGTGGGGAACAAAACATTATGCTTGACAAAAGAAATACAAAACAAAGAAGATGTGGGGAACAAGGGAGAGTTATGTGAGCTGGTGTGAGTTGGAAAGCATGGGCTTAGAGCTTTAGAGGGAAATAAAATGAGAAGAAGAGGAAGAAGAAAAAAAAAAGCTTCTGCAGAAAGAGAGGGCTGGAGGTTTGTGCAAAAAACAGAGAACAGAGGCAGAGAAGAGAGGTTTGAGAGGAGGAGGCTGTGCATACACATTTTGGGCAAGGAGGGAGTGACATTTTCCTTGACTCTTCATCTTCATCCTCCATTTCCATCCTCTCCAGCATCTCCATCTTCCATTGGAAGCTCCTGGAGATTCAAGAAGCTACATTGAAAGGGGTTTTTCTATTTTCTCCTTTTATGTATTTCAATATTATTATTGTTGTTGTTGTTGTTGTATTAAGTGTATTGAACATGAACTAAATCATTTTCTATCTAGATGTTGATGAACCGTAGCTTATTTATATGATTAAATGATTTTAATTGATTGAGTTGTTTTATTCTTATGATGCTTAATGATTATTGCCAATTGATGATAGCATGCTTATTGATTGGTTGCCTTTTTCATATTATTGACTTGAGAAAGCTTGATATGAATTGATTACTCATAAGGGTTGAGGATTGATTGGGGTGCTAGAGATAGACCTACAAGATCCTTTGGTTTATAGTTCCTTGTTCTTAATGCATGACCTACTTAATTGTGTTTTAAGAAGAGATTTCGGCACTCTACTTAGTGATTAGGGATTAATTCGCTCGAGAGAGGTTTTAGTCTAAGTTAGAGGAATGCCAACTCAACTCTATCATGTGATTTAAGTGAATAGATTATGGCTAGGGGGATTCAATATCTGGATAGTATCTTTATCATTAAAACTTTTTACACAACACACAATTTATCTTTACACAACACCCAATTTATCTTTATGTTAATTTATTTAAGTTAATTGTCTTTAATTACAAAACTCCACAAAAATATTAATTTGCTAAACAACAGTTAAGGTTTGCACTAGTTCTTGGCCTTGTCCTCAGTGGAATGATAACTTACTCACTACTTTATTACTTGGGCGACCCGTGCACTTGCGGTATAGCCATAGCGCAGCTTGCAACCACCAAGTTTTTTTTCTTGTTGATTTAGTTTTATTTTTATCAAGAATGTTTGTTTATTTTCTTTAAATTATTTGTTTGTTTTTCTTTGAATTGTTTGTTTGTTGTGTTTGAATTTGTTTGTTTGTTTGTTTTCTTTAAATTGCTGAGTGCCTTTTGTAAAGATGCAGTTTTCAAGGCACGGGGGAGCTTATGATAGGGACTATAATTCTAACATGGTATGTGCAGCATGTGGCAATGCAGGACATAGTGCCAATACATGTTCATTTGGTTTCGAACGATACCAAGAATGGCATGAGGAAGAATATGACTATCAAAATTGCCAGCAATACCAAAATTTCTAGCAGATGGGTGGTAATGACCCATATTCCAATTCTTATAATCCATGCTGGGAAAGCCACCAAAAGTTTTCTTGGGAAAACCAGCAGTACATTCCACCTCAACAATTTTTTCAGCCTTGCCAAAGAAGTTCTTACTTTCAAGAACAATTTTCAAACCAAGACCACCTTAAGGAACCTACATTGGAGGATAAGTTAAATGCCTATATTCAAAGACACACACTGAATCAAGATCACCTTAAGCAACCCACTTTGAAGGAAAGATTGAATGCATTCATTAAAAATAGCCCACAAAATGTAGATCAACCTAAGAAACTTACTTTGGAGGAGAGAGTGAATGCCTTCATTCAAGATACCGAAAAACTTCAATGTGATCAATACATAGTGGAAGATAAGTTGAGGTCTGAATCTTTGCAAGAAACACAAAAGATGTTGGACGCTCTAACTGGGCAGCTGGCACATCAACTCCAAGCACATCAAAAGGAAGAATTTCCTAGAAAATTGGAGCAAATTGAGGTAATCACAAATTTGAGAAATGAACAGTTAATATATAACATTTTTTGTGATTTCTTTGATGCAGAGACTAATCAGGAAGACAATGGCGAGGAGATACTACCCAACACGGAGGATGTAATATCCCAAAGTGTGCCCTAGGAGTTTTGATATAATTGTTGTTTTATTTGAATTAAAATGTATATGTGTAATTGGAAAGAGAAAAGAATTTAAAAGAGAGTGTATATGTTGTATATATGGAAATATATATAACATATACATAAGTCAAATGGATGGTCAAAGAAAGAAGATATTTATTTTGTTAATTATGAAATTACTAAAAAGGGCATGTAAGTGAAAGGAAGTTAAAATAAATAAGAAGAGGGTATTTAGGTAATTTCTTATTTTGGAATGCTTGGTGGAGGTTTAAAGAGATGAAAAGTTTGACTTTGTTTCTTCATTTTCTTTTCTTCTCCTTTGGTGGCCGGACATCATCAAGACAAGGGAGCAAGAGGAAGGTTTTGAGTTCTAAGATCAAATTGAAGGAAGATTCAAGTGATTAAGTTGGATATTTGTGAAGTTCCATCAATTTTGGTAAGTTCTCTCTCTTAATTTCCTTTGTTCTTTTTGAAGTTGTGTTTAAGGTTGATGAATTGTTGTTGATGGTATGATTAGGGTTGTTTGTGGTGTGTTTATAAGTGTTGAAATTGATTTTAATATAAGAAGTTAAATTGATGATGGTATTGAAAGAGTAAGAGTGATGTTGGCTTTAGGGTTTTGAAGTGGTAAGTGATGTTTAACTTGAGTTTGATCAATTATTTTCATAGATCTTCATGTTGTTTGTGTTTGTTGAAGTTGTAAGCCTAGAATATGTGATTTTGGTTGAAGGCAGTAGCATCTTGGATGCCACGCCCGTGGCCCTTTGATGCCATGGCTGTGGGGGTGTTGAACAAATTGGGCAGAATTGTTTTCTACCCCACACCCGTGGGGGTTGGGGTGGCCATGGCCGTGGGCTCTAATATGTGGTGTTGAGTTATAATTTGTGATCTAAAGGTCTAAGATGAGGTTAATAAGTGATAAATTGTATTGGAATTCATGTATTGTATCATTTTTGGATTAGGTTTTGGAAGAAAGTGATTTTCCCTAATTTAAGAAGTGAAGAACTCTTGGAAGAGAAGAGTATAGAGTTGTGTGAGTGTTCTTGAGGTAAGTACAAACTACATTATTGCATACATTTATATGATGTTGAGGCTTAACACACACTTGTTTGTAAATGTGTTAAGAAAACTAATGCATTGTTGATGCATATTAATAATGTTATGTTGGTATAATGTGAATGTTGTGATGAGCATGTAAAATGTATGTTAAGACAATTGGTTGTGCACACTTGAATAATGAATTGAGATATAATGAAATGTGAAACCAATGTGATTGGTTATAATGATGTAAATAGGATGGTTAAAGTATGTTTGCCTATATGATAATGAAATGCAATATGACATGTGAAAGATATGATGAATTGCTCTAATTTGATTTGAGATAAGATGTAAAACCATTGTGATTGGCTATGATGATTCAAATGAAATGTGAGGCCATTGTGATTGGCTAAGATGATTCAATTGAAATAAGTGGGGCATGTTTGCCTAAATGATGATGAAATTGAGAATGGAATTGATAATGAAATAATAAATCAATTGTGTGTCTAATGTGTTATTCATTTTCAGAGTTTTGCTGTTGGTGGCATGCATATTAGTAACAATCTCTTGAAGTTAGGTTAGGCTTGATCCTTGAAGCCAAGTTGGGTTGAAGTTTAGCATGCTTAACTCCCCTTGAAGCTTGGTTGGATCTAGTCCTTGAAGCCTAATTGAGATGTTACAACCCTTGAAGCTAGGTTGGATTTGGTTCTTGAAGCCAAGTTGGGTTGATACTTAGCATGCTTTGTTCCCCTTGAAGCCTGGTTGAACCTAAATCCTTGAAGCCTAGTTGGGATAATGATAAATGTGATAATTAAACCAAAACATTAACTCTGAAAGTTGAATGACATATTAGTGTCTTTTGGGTCCATGCTTGTCTTTGTTTTCAATGTGATTCTTGAATAGTGAAACCAATGAATATAGAGATTGTTGATATTGCATCAGTACTTTGTTGAGAATAAATGTTTGATATGATCTTAAGCAAAGTAAGATATAAAAGTATAACATTTCTTGTGAATGGTGTATGGAATTGATTGTGTGACATTGGCATTGCATCAAAACATAATATTATTATAGTTTGTACCACTAAGCCGTTGGCTTAGAGCGATTATGATTTATCGCGCAAGTAACAGGGAAGAACCAGAGAGTTCCTCTAGGCCGAGTAGAGTCTAGATCCGGTGGTGTTGATAGTGAAGCTTAAAGATCGAAGACATACTGCCAAACATATATATATTTTATGTTTTTGTAAAACTTGAGTTTTGATGTATATGTATTTGTAAATATTTGTTATATTTTCCGCTGTGTTTTGAATAAAATTTTTATTTATTGTGTTTTATAAATTTCTTTAAATGTTTTAAATTTTCTCATATGATTATAAAAGAAGTGAATCATTTGTTTAGTAATCCGTGATATTTCTATATTCAGTATACGTATATTACGATCGTAATAGCATGCTATGTACGTATACGGGATATAGGGGTGTTACAGAGGAGCCAAGCCAATCAATGGACGAGGAAAATTTGGAGGCATCTACCTCACCCAAGTTACATGAAACCTCTGATCCTTATAGGCTATCAAGTCCATTTCTAGGTAACCTGAAGGATGAGAAGCAAGGTATGCAACTTTCTGACATCTATGACATGCACTTCCAAGGAGATATTGAAAATAAGCTTGAGATGGGTATACCCTTAGAAGAAGAACATGAAATGCCCAATTTAGAACTTGAGGAGTGTAAACTAATTGTAGATGCTGTGAGGGGACTTGACATTGTTAAAATAGATGAAAAAGTGATTCAACTAACCTTGGTTGAATTTCAAAAGTCCCAAAAAGTCATCCCTTCTACTTTTGGTGGTAAGGAAGAGCAGAAATCTGATATGCCCATGTTGCACAAAGACAGAGATTATTACCAAGTTCCTATAGTACTGGAGGATCACCCTAAGGCAACCTTCACATGTCCCTTTGGGACACTTTCTCTTCAAGGACTAATATTTAGGGGTTGCCATACATTGGGCACACTTCCATGTTGCATGTTGTCCATCCTCTCAGTCATGGGCTGCAATTGCACTATGGGTGGAAGGAGCCCTACATATCGCATATGGGAGCGATGGAAATCAGGTTTCCTCTGAACTCTCTTTTAGTTTATGCATGCTCACATTGAGGACAATGTGAAATTTTAAGTGTGGGGTGCATATTGTGTTTTGTGTTTTTAATTTTGTGTTTTGTGTTTTTAATTTTAATTTATTTTTGTGTTAGTTTAGTTAATGTTTTTCATGTTTTCTTTGAATAAATGAATTTTAGAAAGTTCAATTGTTATAAATTGTTGACTGATGACCTTCAAATTTTTGAAGCATGAACTTGAGAATTGAGTAGAATTGGTGCTTATTGTCAATTTTGTTGGTTTTTCTTTGCATTACCATCAACCTAGTGAGGAATTGAGCCATCAACTGATTATTCTTGTTGTGTGTGGACATCTTTGATTGATAACTTGCTAGAACTTACTTTGACATACATTTTAAGACTATATAAAAATTTCAATTTGGCATCAAGATGATTAAGGCAATTAGGTGAACCCACTTTGGCTTAAAAAGACCAACCCTATTTTTAACCTTAGTTAGCCAATTTTGAGCCTATTTCATTTTTCCTTTTCTTTCTTTTTCATAACATCATTAGCTTGAACCTTGTTGTTTTAACTCTTAAACTTTCATTAGGTCAAGAGCATTTTAAGAGCGTTTATGACCAAGTGTTGTGTTAAATTAAGTGTGGGGTTAAATTTAGTAGGTTTAAGATTGCAAAAAAAAAAATCAAAGTAAAAAGAAGAAAAAAAAATAAGAATAATTTTTGTTATTATTGCAAGGGTTGGAATATGTTTTGGAATAATCATTGCAAGATGTAATAAGTGAGTTCCCTTGAAAAGTTCTCTCAATGTCAAGGGGTAGATAAGAGGAAGGTGTTTTGGGATCGTTGGGTTATATATATATATATGATCGGTTACTTCATTCTTGAAGTGCTCTTGAACTTAATGATTAAGCTAACATTTCCTAAATGCCATGCCTTTACCTTAGCCCCATTACAACCCAATAAAAGACCTTTTGATTGATGCTTGATTGTAATTAAGTGGTGGAGAATTGATAGATAAGCAAGCCTATGGCAATAATCTTTCATTGATTGTTATGAGTGTAAACACCACCTTGATCAAACACTTTCTAAGAGTTGGTGAGAGAGTGACAATATTGGTTATGCATGGAATGCAACTTAATTGCATTGGTATCGATTTTGCTCGATTTGATATTGATTGCGGATTTAGGGATAGGGAAGTCTTGATACATTTTTATAACTCTTGAACTTGAAAAAATTTTTGTGTTTAGTTTGTTTCTATTTTAGCCTTGTTTGGGGACAAGCAAGGATTTAAGTGTGGGGTATTTGATAAGAGTATTTTTATACTTGTTTTTAGTATGATTTTAATGTATTTTTAGTTAATGTTTCATTTGATTTTGGTTTAAAGTTTGTTTTAAGTGTTTGTTTTAGGTTAAAGTGGAAAAATTCCCTTGGATGATCAAAACAATCAAGAAAGAGCATGAATCAAGCAAGACATTGCCAAGCTAAGTCAAGCTTGGCCGTGTCACTCAAAAGAATTGCATGGTAGTGACTGACACGGCCAGGAGACACGGCCAAGCCACTGGATGTGTCTCACCCAAGGAGCAAAACCAAAGAAGACCAAGAAAGAAAGGAAAAATGAAGGCAGAAGCTGACACTGGCAGGTGACACGCCCAAGCCAGTGGCCGTGTCACATGACATGGCCACAAGCTTGGCCATGTCCCACCCCTAGCCAAAGAACCAAGCAAAGAAGGAAAAATGAAGAACAGAAGGTGACACACATAAGTGACACGGCCAAGCCACTGGCCGTGCCACATGACATGACCAGGAGCTTGGCCATGTCACCCCATGAGACCAAAGAGAAAAGAAAGAAAGGAAAGAAGGCAGTGATGGACACGGCCAACTAGCTTGGCCGTGTCCCAAGGAGAAATGAGAGACACGGCCAAGCCACTCATGGCTTGGCCGTGTCACCTAAGAAAAACTTGATTCTTTTGCACGAATTGGGAGACAAAGTGGGGAACAAAACATTATGCTTGCCAAAAGAAATACAAAACAAAGAAGACGTTGGGAACAAGGGAGAGTGGTGTGAGCTGGTGTGAGTTGGAAAGCATGGGCTTAGAGCTTTGGCGGGAAATAAAATGAGAAGAAGAGGAAGAAGAAAAAAAAAGCTTCTGCAGAAAGAGAGGGCTGGAGGTTTGTGCAGAAAATAGAGAACAGAGGCAGAGAAGAGAGGTTTGAGAGGAGGAGGCTGTGCATACACGTTTTGGGCTAGGAGGGAGTGACATTTTCCTTGACTCTTCATCTTCATCCTCCATTTCCATCCTCTCCAGCATCTCCATCTTCCATTGGCAGCTCCTGGAGATTCAAGAAGCTACATTGAAAGGGGTTTTTTTATTTTCTCCTTTTATGTATTTCAATATTATTGTTGTTGTTGTTGTTGTTGTTGTTGTTGTTGTTGTTGTATTAAGTGTATTGAACATGAACTAAATCATTTTCTATCTAGATGTTGATGAACCGTAGCTTATTTATATGATTAAATGATTTTAATTGATTGAGTTGTTTTATTCTTATGGTGCTTAATGATTTTTGCCAATTGACGATAGCATGCTTATTGATTGGTTGCCTTTTTCATATTATTGACATGAGAAAGCTTGATATGAATTGATTACTCATAAGGGTTGAGGATTGATTGGGGTGCTAGAGATAGACCTACAAGATCCTTTGGTTTATAGTTCCATGTTCTTAATGCATGACCTACTTAATTGTGTTTTGAGAAGAGATTCTGGCACTCTACTTAGTGATTAGGGATTAATTCGCTCAAGAGAGGTTTTAGTCTAAGTTAGAGGAATGCCAACTCAACTCTATCATGTGATTTAAGTGAATAGATTGTGGCTAGGGGGATTCAATATCTGGATAGTATCTTTATCATCAAACCTTTTTACACAACACACAATTTATCTTTATGTTCATTTATTTAAGTTAATTGTCTTTAATTATAAAACTCCACAAAAATATTAATTTGCTAAACAACAGTTAAGGTTTGCACTAGTGCTTGGCCTTGTCCTCAGTGGAACGATAACTCACTCACTACTTTATTACTTGGGCGACCCGTGCACTTGCGGTATAGCCATAGCGCAGCTCGCAACCACCACTACCCCTTTTGTGGGCTTCGATCAAGTACTTATACCTGGTTTTAAAAATGACTCAAGAATTAGAACCACTTTAGAGAAAGTTCTCACTAACTTATATTGAAGGTGTGTAGACCCTTAATTTTTTATCAGGTCCAGTCCGATATTTTTAAACAGTCCAAAATAAATTTTTATGGTATTTTAATAATTATTATTTATTTTAATAAAATAATATTTATTTTAATAATATTTATTACTTATAACATTTATTTTATTTTATTTATTATTTATTATTATAATATTTATTTTATTTATTATTTATTTTTAATAATTTATTATATAATATTTATTTTTAATAATTAAAGTAAAAATAAAAAATATTAAAAAAAAGATTAAAAAAAATAAAAATCGGATGGATCGGCGAGCGATGCGCGGCAGCGTTGCGCGAGGCAGCCAATTCACCATAGGCCAATTCGCCGCAAGCTAAGCCTACGATGAAGTAGCACCTTAGCCTGCGTAGACGCACCCTAGCTCACAGTTGCCCGCTGCCTCACCCAGCGCAGCCCGCATGCCAGCACGTCAGTCTCGCGTGCCAGCCCGCAGCAATCCTCGCAGGCCTAGCAGCCCTCGCGCTCTGTCAATTTTTGCCTAAATCTTATTTTACTTGGTTTTAGTTTGATTTCCTTAACCATTTTTAATTTCCTTAACATACTAATTTTTTTTTATTTTAATTGCCTATAAATATCACATTAAAACACACGGAACATGGGGAAATTTTACTCAAGTATTATTCAGAATTCTTCTGGACAATTGATTCAGGATTGGACTTTGGAAATTCAAAAGGAGACAAGCAACAATAAAGCAATAAAAAGCAACAATAAATAATCAAGGTAGTAAGCAAATCCAGAATTCTCGTTCAAACAATTTTGGTGGAGCCAACAAATGACGGTATGGTTATTTACTTAATTAAAATCACAGTAGGTAATTCCTTCTAAAAACAGTTTATGTGTTAGTTTATGAGAAGTGCAGATTATTGTTTTGATAAGTCATAATAAATACAACTAGTAAACTTGTTTGGCACAGATTGTTTATTTATTTTCATCTTATGGTTATTTAATCAACATGTTGCTCAGAATCACATTAAAGCTTTTCTATATAAAACCTAACAGTAGCTTTTAAGACTAGGAAAAAATATTTACAGTGACTTAATTCATATAAACTTTTAAACTTTGATTAGTTTTTCACAAACACTAAACCCTACTTGCATAATATTAGCCCTAAACCCTAATTTAATTAACCTAAACCCTACTATTTTCTTAGAACTACAAAACCCTAATCAATTTTATTTTTCTAAAATCCACAGTAGCCTAAGTATTTTAAGTAATAATAATTGTGTTATTATCCCAAAACCCTAAATGTTAATTAAGAAACCCTAAATTGAGACAGTAACCTAAACTTGTACCTCTATTTGCTTTATTTAAATTAGAAGCATGTTTATTGAAAATTTTGATTAATAGTTTATTGATATCTTTGATGAGTAATTTATTTATGATGAATGGTTGGTTATTTTTATTGATTTGTTTTGGTTTCAAGAAATTGTAAGAGGTATGTTTCCATATTTTGGGTACCTCATGTATTGAGCATCATGTAATTTAATTTATGCTCTAGTTTTGAATCAATGTAAAGGATACGTTTCAACCAATTGGTGGGTATCCTATTTTATTTATTTTCTTTCAAACATTAGACAATTGTAAAGGCGTGTTCCCATCCATGGATGGGTGCCTATTTGTTTGCTTTGTTTGGACATTGTGGTGATTTTAATTAAGTATTTGTTTGTTCTTATGATTGCATGTAGTATGGATAATATTGTATTAATTAAGAATTTATAATATTAAGACCTGAAAAGGAGGCTGGTTCCAATGAAACGGGCGTTGTGGGGGCACTGGGCCATTTCTCACCTTCCCCACACGTACCCAACTTTCTGAACCCATTAAGGGGTTAGGAATTCCTTAGAAATTGAGTCATCCACCATTTTTTTTTCTCGCCCCGTCCAGGTGGCGACTTCATTTTCTTTGAGCTTAGGCCCGTGTTCTTTAAGGCCTTGAGCCTAGCAGTGCCGATGTAATATCCCAAAGTACACTCTAAAAGTTTGGAATAATTATTGTTGTGTATGGATTTAATGTGTATGTTTAATGAAAATCAAAAGAAGAGCAACGAATTAATTTAATACCCCGATTTTGGTGTATATGGGAGTAGTAGTTGTGAGTAGATATGTTGGTAAAATATGTAAGGAAAATATTATAAGAAATAGATGTATATGAGGGATGATATGTATATATGGTATTTGAAAAATGTGGGAAATATAAATACAATATGTAAGAGATATACATATACCCACATATACATCACATATACATCATGTATAAAGAGGTGTAGGAAAAGTAAGTTTCTATAATTAAATAATAATAATAATAATAATAATAATAATAATAATAATAATAATAATAATAATAATAATAATAATAATAATAATGATAGTAATGACAAAAGAAAAAGAAGAAAGAAAGTCAAAGGGAAGAAAATTGTGGTGGAGAATTTATATGATATTTTATTAATATTATTATTATATATATATAAGTGATAAGAGAAAAGAAAGAAGATTTTCTTTCTTCCTTCTTCTCGTTCTTCTTCTTCTTGCACGAGAGAGAGAGAGAGAGAGAGAGATAAAGAGAGAGAAAGGTGATTTTAATTACACACATCAAATCCATAGGGATTTTGAGAGAATTGAAGATGGATATTGAAGATTTGGCATAATATTCAAGTAAGTGTTCATTCCTTTGAGTTGATTTCTATTAATTGTGCTTATAATTGATTTGGGTAGTATGTGAAGATGATGATAGTGAAAGATTAAGGTTTATAGATATGTTAAATTGGTATTTAGATGATGATAATATGGTTAATTGTGAGGATGATTATGGTTTATTGAAATTGTTTAATAAGGGTTTAATATAAATGAGTTGGAGAATTGAGTAATTGTTGTATGTTTGTGTTTAAGGAAGTTGAAAACATAAGAATACATGAGTTTGGTCCGAAACAGAGGAAAATGGATGCCATGATCGTGGCAAATGAGTGCCACGGTCGTGGCACATGAGGGACACGACCGTGGGGGTTTAAAGAAAAATGGGCAGAGTCGGTTGCTAACCCACGGCCGTGGGGTTGTAAGGCCACGACCGTGGGGACTTAGATAAGGATTTTGGTTTGTAATTTGTGATCTAGAGGTTTAGTATGAGGTTAATAAGTGAACAATTATATTGGGATTCATGTATTTTATCATTTTAATTGGATTAGGTTGTGAAGAAAGTGGATTGCCCTAATTCAAGTGGTGAAGAGTTCTTGGAAGAGGAAGTGTATAGATTGGTGTGAGTGATTCTTAAGGTAAGTACAAACTTACATGGATGCATTCTTTTACATGATTTTGAGACTTAACACATTTAGTAAAAATGTGTTAAGTAATTTGCTATATTGTTAATACAATGTGACTAATGTTATGATTTGTATAGTGTGAAAGCTATGGTGATCATTCAAAAAGGTATGTGCAATGTAATTTGTTGTGATAAATATTTTAATGATGAATTGTGTCATTGTGGTTGGTAATAATGATTGAAATGAAATGAATAGAGCATGTTGTCTATATGATGATGAATCTAGAATATATGTTCAATGTATACTTGAATAATGAAGTGTTATAATGGGAAATGAGATGTGAAGCCATTGTGATTAGCTATGGTGATTCAAATGAGATGTGAAGCCATTGTGATTGGCTATGTTGATTCAATTGAAATAAGTGGGGCATGTTTGCCTAGATAATGATGAGAATTGATAATGAAATAATAAATGAATTGTGTGGCTAATGTGTTATTCCATTTTCAGAGTTTGTTGTTGGTGGCATGCCTATAGTAACAATCTCTTGAAGTTAGGTTGGGCTTGATCCTTGAAGCCAAGTTGGGTTGAAGTTTAACATGTTGTACTCCCCTTGAAGCTTGGTTGGGTCTAGTCCTTGAAGCCTAATTGAGATGTTACAACCCTTGAAGCTAGGTTGGGTTGGTTCTTGAAGCCAAGTTGGGTTGATACTTAGCATGCTTTGTTCCCCTTGAAGCTTGGTTGAACCTAATCCTTGAAGCCTAGTTGGGATAATGATAATGATAAATGAGATAATTAAACCAAAACATTAACTCTGAAAGTTGAATGGCATATTAGTGTCTTTTGGGCCCATGCATGTCTTTGCTTTAATGTGAATTATGGAATGAGATATAATGTTATGAGATATATGATGATAACTATGGAATGAGATGTAATGTTAGGAGATATATGGTGAAAATCATGGAATGAGATGTATACAATACATAAGTAAATTATTGAAAGTGAATATGGCTTGAGAAGCTATGTTGAATGATTAGCTTATGAAAATATAATATGATGTGTAAAATGTATATGGATGTGGAAATGGTGAGTTTTGTTTCATGAAGGTTTTGATAATTCATTGAATTGTGATTTATTGAAATGAAGTGTATGTGTATGTATATGATTATGAGATTTGTAGAAACATATAAAAGTGTAATTTAAATGAGGAAAACATGATAAGAAAGTGATGATATACGAAATTAATATATATAAGTATAATTGTTGTGATATATGTTTATTATACTTATTTGTACTGTAAAGCTATTTAACTTAGCGAGGATATGTATCGCGCAGGTGAATAGGTGGATGATCTGGAGTCAAGTCGTTATGCCACGAGCTAGATAAGAGTATTTCGAGACCAACTAGAAGGTGATGCATACATGTATAATTTAAATATGTTGTATTTTGATAAACATCTATTCAAAAGTATAAATGAGTTTCTAAATGTTCTATAAATAAAATGTATTATTGTTTGCAACTAAACGAAAGGATTTTTAGTTTAAAAATGAAAAGTGACATTCTTATACTTTAGATACGTACTGCATGTATACCAGGTATATGTGTGGTACTTAAATAGAGTATGGGGGTGTTACAGCCGAAGTCTTAAGAACCATTCCATATGGGAGTGGGGGCAAAAATCCCCGCTCACAAGGTGCTGCAGTAAATCTAGAGGAAGCGAGAGAAGGGACTGATGCAAGGAAGCATGAAAGATGTCTGGTTGGGAAATTGCATTTGGGTAAAACTCTTAATTTAAGAGCCATGACTAATGCCTTTCTATCTGCTTGGAAGGTTAAGAAGGGTTTATAGTTGGAGGAGATTGGGAATAATCTTTTTGTTTGTGAGTTCAATTCTAGTCAAGATAAACAGAGAGTGATGCAAGACAAACCTTGGCACTTCGACAGACAACTAGTCTTCTTGAAGGAACTGTCTGGCACAAAACAACCATCTGAGGTAATCCTTGAACACTGTCACTTTTGGTTAAGACTATGCGATGCTCCTTTAAATCGCAGGAATAAGGGTTCCATTGAGAAAATAGCTAGCAAGGCTGGAAGGGTTGTAGCAATTGATGATAGTTCTGTTAAGTCATGGGGAAAATATGTGAGGGTCAAAGTAGATATTGATGTTATGAGACCATTATGTCGGGGATCGATGGTTATCAATAGAGAGGATCTGGTGCTACTTCCGTTATGAACGACTATCAAATTTCTGTTACTGGTGTGGGAAATTAGGACATGTGGGAGATGACTGCAAGGATAAACCAGAGGAGATGCAAGTGTCAGATTGGCCATATGGTCCTGCCTTACGAGCCTCCCTGATCTAAATAAAATTGGGGCAAAGGACTCAAGTACCTTCATCGATTGGTACAAATCAAAAACAAAATGAAGCCAAGCATGACCCTTCTTCGGTGGATTGCAAATGCAGTGCTGGTCAATCACTGAATATGTTAGAGAGCAATGATGAATCCCTTGTTCTAGACATGCTAGTGTCTATCCCTGTCCAGAAGTTTTAAGCATTGGATGGAATGGGCCGAAATCTATAACAGGGAATGGAGGGAGAAACGGGAGGTACCCAGGGTATGGATGGCTTACAGGATGACAAATTACCACACCTCAACTGGAACCTTCTCTAGTTTTTAATGTGTCTCACAAGTTATCAGTTTCAAATTGTATTATGAGTGGTAAAAAGGTGGTGGGAAGTCAAAGCCTACAACTGACTAAAAGAAGAGTTAGCACGAGTGCAAGAGACAAGGGAAAGAAACTATTTTGGGGTAACTACTAGCAATGGAAAAGGAAGGAAAATGAAGTCTATGTTGGATGTCACTAATGCGGACACTGGTCTTTCGACACCCATTTTTTGTCTTAAGAAAGGAAGAATGACAGAAATGATGTCAGTGCAGGAAAATATGGCAGTTCTCAGTTGGAACCTCCAAGGCTTGGGTAATCCTTGGATGGTTCAGAGTCTTAAATTCCTTTTATAGGAATATTACCCGAACATTATTTTTCTTATGGAATCGAGGTTACTTAGTTCTGAGGTTAGTGTAATAAAAAGATCTTTAACAAGTTTTCATTGTTTTGTAGTTAATCCTATTGGAAGAAGAGGTGGTTTACTTCTACTATGGAAAAAGGACATTACTGTTAACATAAAATCATATTCATCCCACTTTATTGATTTTGAAGTTGAGAGTGAAAATAGGAAAAGATGGAGAGGTTCAGTCATTTATGGTTAGCCAAAAGGTGAGGCAAAGAAGAATACATGGCTTTTGATGAATCAACTCTCTCTAGCATCCATATTACCTTGGGTATGCTTCGGTGACTTTAACGAGATTATGTGGTCAATAGAAATGAAAGGTGGTTGAGATAAGAGCCAGATAGCTATGGAAAGATTCCAAGAGGTGGTGGACAAATGTGGGTTTCATGATCTGGGCTACATTGGTCACTTATTTACATGGAATAATGGGCGACAAGGGCAAGCTAATGTACAAGAAAGGCTAGATCAATTTCTCAGCACTAGTGATTGTCTAGATCTTTTTCCATCTACCTCTATATACCATTTAGTTTGGATTGCTTGTGATCATTCTCTGCTCTTACTAGTAACAGAAGGGCAAGCAAAGATGCCAAAAAGGAAATCGAAGGTATTTAAGTTCTAGGAAATGTGGACTAGAGATGATAATTGCAAGAATGTAGTACAAGAAGCCCGGCATGGTACTGAAGTAAACAACCACATCCCTATCATGACTAAAGTGAAGAACTGTGTTGATGCTCTTCAATCCTGGAAATCAATTTGGAAATGTCATTAATATGTTGAGATGAAAGGTTAAAGAGCTGAAAGGTCTACATAAACAAGAGGATGATGAAACAGTAGAAGGAGAATGAGTTTAGCTGAAAAGAGAAATTGAGGAGCTGATGAAACGAGAAGAAATTATGTGGCGGCAGATATCTAAAGCAGTGTGGATGATAGAAGGGGACCATAACACAAAATTTTTCCATTCAAAAGCAATGGCTAGAAGAAGCAGAAACTCTATCAAGGGGTTATGAGATGATAATGGGGATTGGCATAAAGATGAAAATGGTATTGGGAATGTTGTTATGAATTATTTCTCGGCACTTTTTGGAAGCACAAATCCAAATGATTTCCATAAATCTATCGAGGCAATTGATAGTGGTCTTTCCCAAAACATGGTCAGTAACTTGGAAGTTCAATTTACGGTGGAAGAGGTATATGGAGCCCTCAAATCAATGCATCCTTCCAAGGCCCTAGGTCCTGACAGTATGTCTGTTTGTTTCTTTATAAAATTTTAGGATATAGTTGGTAAGGATGTTGTTTCCTTTATGCTTGAAGCTTTGAATTCTAACTCACTACCCCTAAACCTTAATCATACCTATGTTACTCTCATCCCTAAGACTCAATCCCCTAGAGTGGTGTAAGATTTAAGACCTATAAGCCTATGTAATGTCCTTTATAAAATTATATCGAAAGTGCTAGCTAACTATCTTAAGGTAGTTCTTTCGGGTCTTATTCACAACACTCAAAGTGCTTTTGTTCTTGATCTTCTCATCACTGATAATGCTAAAGTTTCTTTTGAGATTTTCCATTCCATGAGACATAGAATGAGGGGGGAAAAAGGTGCTTTTGCTTTTAAACTTGATATGAGCAAAGCTTATGATAGGGTCAAGTGGTCATACCTTTTTCACATCATGAAGAAAATGAGTTTTTCGGGTCACTTCTTAAAACTTATCAAAACTTGTTTGACAACTATCTCCTTCTCATTTCTAATCAATAGGAAACCTAAAGGTTTTTTAAAACCAAGTAGAGGTCTTCGACAAGGGGATCCCATTTCGCCCTACTTTTTGTTGTTATGTGCAGAAGGTTTCTCAGCAATGATAAGAAAGGCAGTTTCGTTGAATCAAATACATGGAGTGAAGGTTTGCCGTAGAGGACCACAAGTGTCACACCTTTTCTTCACCGATGATAGCATCCTCTTTGTAAGGGCCACTACCTAAGAATGCCAGCAGCTCAGGGACATATTATTGACATATGAAAAGGAATCAGGATAGAAAATCAACTTTGCTAATCCTGAAGTGTCTTTTAGCAAGAATGTTCCATCCTTGATCTAGGACCAAATTAGTGTTATACTGGAGCTAGGTAAAGTATCGCATCACTCTAAGTACTTAGGCCTACCAGCTCTGATCGTTAGGTCGAAGTCCTAGATTTTCTCCTTTGTGAAAGATAGAATTGGGAAAAAAATTTAAAGGTTGGAAAGAAAAACTGTTGTCTGCATCTGGAAAAGAGGTCTTGATAAAATTGGTGGTTCAAGTAATTCCAACTTACATCTTTAGTGTCTTTGCTCTTCCTATCACATTATGCTAACAAATACAAAGTATGATTAGTCAGTTTTGGTGGGGTAGTGCCTTAGATGCAAAAAAAATACATTGGCTTAGTTGGAATAAACTTTGCAAGGCTAAGGCGAGTGGGCGTATGGGTCTTAGGGACATTCAATCCTTCAACTTAGCTTTATTAGCTAAACAGGCTTAGCATCTTATCGTGGACCTAGAATCTTTGCGCTCATAAGTACTTAAAATAAAGTACTACCCTCGGTTAAATTTTATGTAAGCAATAATAGGCTTCTAACCCAGCTTTGTATGGAGAAGCATTTTGTCTGCTAAGAAGGTATTGGAAATAGGCTTGAGATGGAGGATAGGGAATGGTCAGGGAGTGAAAATTTGGGAAGATAATTGGTTGTTAGATGCCTCTATTTGATGCCCTCTTATGTCAAGATTGCTGACAGAAAGTGCAAAGGTATGTGACCTTATTGATTATCAAGTGTGCTATTGTAACTAGAGTTTGTTGAAAGAAATCTTCCTACCCTTAGAGATTGAGATGATCAATAATATTACAATCAATTTTTGTTTGCCTAATGACTCCCTTTTCTGGTTGCCAACAAGAAATGGGCAATATACTGTAAAATTGGGCTACTACGTCGCCTAGGAGATTTCCAACTTAGATGCACCTTCTACCTCCAATAATCTCAATGAAGCTGAAATATGGAAAGTAGTTTGGAAACTGAGAATACCACCTAAAATTCAAAACTTCATGTAGAGGTCACTGAAAGATATCACTGAAAGGGATTACCATTAAATGATACCTGCTGCCATTATGGAGAAGCGATAGAAATTTTGATTCACATTTTCAAGGATTGTCCATGGGCCCGTGCAATGTGGTTAACTTCTCCTTTGGGTCTGCTTGTCAATAAACTCCAGGTAACAGACTACTTCCACTTATTCTCTAAACTAAAAGAAGTATTGTGTAAGGAGGATTTGGAATTCTGTGATATACTTTTGTGGTCTATGTGGTTTTATCGCAATCAGCTTCTACACAAAGCCAAGGGGATGGCAACAATCGATGTAATAAATCTGGCCAAAAATGTATTAAGGGAGTTTCAGGATGCCATCACAATTTGGACAAAGCAACACTACCAGCACATGCTCAGTGGAGTCCACCAAATAAAGGGGTTTATAAGTTAAACGTTGATGCTTTAGCTTGTCCAAACCTCTATAAAACTAGTTTAGGAGCTGTTGTGCATGATGACAAAGGCAAAGTGTTATTGGCTACCGCTACAAGTCTTCATGGAGTAATGACCGTGGAAACGGCGGAAGCTAAGGCTATGCTGTAGGGCCTAACTTTGGCAAAAATGGTGGGTTTATTGAACTTCAGGCAAAAATAGATTTTTAGTCACTAGCTATGGCGATAGGAGGAGCTGAACCAAACTTTTCTCCCTTGGGTATGCTAATAGTAGACATTATTTCTACTAGCTTTGCTTTTAAATCTTTATGTTTTAATTTTAGTCATAGAGGGTGCAATAGTGTAACATCCCAATGGCCCTGGGCTTATGACTCAGTCTTTTCACCCAACCCGCTTCAAGGGACTGCTACAGTACCATTTCCCCTCACAGGTCCACGACAGGATTGTCCCTGAGGCATACGACTCAGTCTTTTCACCCCAGGTATTTATCCCAATTAAGGGTCGCCTCCCTCGTTTCGATCCCAAGACCTCCTTAAGAGAGTCTTACTGGTACTCATTTAGTGAAAAAGAATCTCTTAAGGAGGTCTTGGGATCAAAACGAGGGAGTCGACCCTTAATTGGGATAAATACCTGGGTGAAAAGACTGAGTCGTAGGCCTCAGGAACAAATCCTGTCGTGGACCCGTGAGGGGAAATGGTACTGTAGCAGTCCCTTGAAGCGGGTTGGGTGAAAAGACTGAATTATAAGCCCTGGGCTATTGGGATATTACAGTTAAAAAGGCAAATAAATGTAACACCCTTATACCCTATTTACGTATAATACATATTTTCAGCATATGTAAAATATGCATATACGATACAAAAATGTCACAGACCGGTTTAATAAAAAATTTTACATTTCTTATTTAAAATTTCAAATACTAAATATATAAAATTAAATAGTATATAAATATTCTTTACTTGTTATAGGAATGCAAAATAAATATTTTATATGAAAATCTCTGGAAAAAATTTTCCAGATTTTTATCTGTAATTTGGACATCCCAAAATTTATCAATTACATAACCTGCAAAAGAAAACACTCCAAAATAATTTCAAATCACCATTTCACCCATACTCCTCAATTTTACCAAGTTTCTCAAACATTTATATATATATATATAATTTAGAATACATTTAAACCTCCATTTCAAATAACTTAACCTAAACATTTTTATAGTTTACAATATATAAAATCCAAAAACATGATATAATATGCATAATACCTAAAATATACAATAACACAGTGTTTCTGATCTTGATATCAACTCTACAAGCACAACCACAAGTCTAGACCCGACCTAGTCTAGAAGAACTCTCCGGCTCAACCAAATCTAACCTGTCACCTGTGCGATGTAAACAATCTCACTAAGCCAAAAGCCTAGTAATACAAACTTGTTAACAATAAAACTCAAATACAATGCCAATGCACAATGCATATGGATATCACATCATTCCATTTTCTCATACTTTTCAAATATCTCACAATCCATAATTCACATAAAAACAAACACAAGCATGGGCCCAAAGATAACTAATATGCTATTCAAATTCCAGAGTTACTGTTTTAGTCTATAATGACACCATGTATCTAGTGTTAGTGTATGTGCCCTAGGCCATTTATTTGGATCTTTATGTTATACATTCATTATTAATAAATGAGGTTTTATTATCATTATTATTTGTTTGCATGTTACACAATTTTGATATTTGTCCCTGGTTTATTATTGTTATAGAGATAAAAAAAATAATTCTTAACCAGTATGAACATTGATTTGATAATCATCAGATGGTTATGTGTATAGTGATACAAATCAATTTCATAGATATTTGTTAGAGAACAATGTATTGGATAGACCCATCATGAGATTACTACATGGGTTAGTGTCATAAGTAAATCTCATGATAGTTATGTATTAATTCTTTGACTTGAGATTGTCATAGTTTCCAATATAAGGACTATTATATTTTGACATGATCAAACATTATCCGTAACTGGATAGTAATAAAGGTTATGTTCATATATGATAGAAATTATTTAGAGGATAATGAACAATCAAGATAGAATTTGTCCCTCTCTTTGAGAGAGATATCTTTTGGGCCCCTCGATAAGTGAGACTGTGAAATGCATGGCCGTGCTCAAATGAATTGATAGTGTGATCAATTTCATTTGTTTTTATCAGTCTACTTGGAGATCGAGTAATCATAAGTTTGGACAATATAAGTATGACGTTGACCATGACTTATGTTCAAGCTAGATATCGTGTGACAAAGGGATTAATGCATATACTATTATTAGGCAAATTGGACATTCCTTATATTAATTGGGTAGTTGTAACGCCTTGCTAGAGGCCAATTATGACTTGTTGATTTAATAGAGATTAAATTGACTGCCAATTAATATGGGCCTATCGGGTCACACACAAGAATGTGTTTTGGGCTGGATATAATATTAATAATATTAATATTGGATATTAATATTTATTATTATTATTATTTTCGTTTTTATATATATATTATTAGATAATATATTCAGAATCCTAATTAGATTTGGATTCTGAATTTGACTTACCTTATCCAATTATATATATTATTAGATAATATATTCAGAATCCTAATTAGACTTGGATTCTGAATTTGACTTTCCGTATCCAATTTTGAATTGGATTCTGAAGTGATTATATTCACTCCAGACGTTAAGTCTTCTCAGAGGTAACAATAAAAAAAAGAGGAACGAAAAAGGTAACTCTAATACGTTTTTAGAGAAAACGTTTTTCCAGCCTTCGCCGTTGCAGAGAGCTAGCACTCCAAACGGTAGCATTCGTGTGGATACGCGATAGAGGGTGTTTCGCGATCGAGGCATCTCTTCCAAACTGTGATTTCGAATCATCAACAGGTTAGTTCTTTGAAAACTTTTGTCGAATTAAACGAACAGCATGGATCCTGGTGGGAAATCAGAGATCAAATATTTTTCCGCTGCGTGTTTTTGTTTGCAGTGATCTCTATGATTTCCCAACAGTGGTATCAGAGCCAGGTTGTTGTTTTCGTTTAAGTCGAAAATGCCATGTTGATATGATTATGGTGATATATATTGTTTACGTATGGCATGTTAACTATAAAACTCTAATTCGTTTTTCATATGATGAGAAAGGATTGGTTTTTGGTTTCGTTTCTGTAAAACCCTAATTCGTTTTTCATATGATGAGAAAGGATTGGTGTTTTTAATTTCGTTTTCATGAGATGATCACGTATATATGATTGGTTGATTAAAATGATTTTCATATGATGAAAACGATTAAGTTTATATGTGATATAAACATTTGGTAATGATTCTGTAATGGGTTGTACATATTCGAAATAAAACAGTAAGAAGGTTAATGAGATTAACGGTTCTGTTTTAGGGTTTCGCCAAAGAAAAATGTTAATGAGATTAACGTTTCTGTTTGGCTTCGAGGGGCGCTGCCCCTCGACCCCGCCCAGGGGCGCTGCCCCTTCGGAACCCCGCCCGCTGACCGGCCAGCGGGAGCCCCGCCCGCTAGCCGGCTAGCGGGACCGCCGTATGTTCGCGCCCTATAGTTCGTTACCGCGACATTAAGAATGTCAATATATTTGTTTCTATTTAACATGTTGGTGATGAATATGTTATGTTTGTTTGATGTCTTGGCATGGTGCATAGCATGGCCTTATGACCTATGTGATTGGTTTATTCATATCTTTATTTTGGGTAAATACGGCCTGCGTGTCGTTTATTTTGTTGTAATTTATTTTACTAGTATTTAGATTTTCTTTTATTGTAATATATGAAGATTCAAGCTACAATGTTTGTGATGGAGATTCATACCAAGGAGAAGATGGTTCCATGGTGATGGAAGCACAAGCTCAAGTTTTGAAGATATGTAATATTGCAAGTGTTGTAATAGATAGGTTTTTCACCTAGGGTTGCCTTTATGATCTTCATTTGGTCTCTTGAAGATCATATTTAGTTTGGCCATGCTATGTCACGTTTACATATTTTGTCATTTGGTATATGATGCTTATGTGATAAATTATATATATGCATATAGGATGCTAAAATATAATGATATGTAATGCAAGACATGATAATAATTTAGTTGAACCCTCATTAATAATTTAAGTCTAAATGCCATCCACGTTTTGAACACCTATCAAAACTAAGATTGTATTAAAGTAGGTATTGCCAAAGCAATATGCTTTAAACATTCCTAGCTAAGTAGGATGAGTAATAGTGCTACTCATATGTTTTAAAATTGGTTAGACTTAATTAGGCTATCAAAATGGTTTTGGGCCTAAGGCATTAGATGGAATTCAACATGCTATGACATATGATGTCAATATTCCATAATTACTAAGAGTTACATGAGATGTAATTGGTAAAGATGTTACCTACCTAAATAACTTGATTTTAAGCGTCACGCCAAAGCTGAGTTTAGAATTAAGTGAAATACGGATCTTAGCCTACTAAAATATTTCTTTAGAGGGTTATATTTTTTAGTAGGAGTTTAAATAATTTTAACCTCATTATTAATTAAAATTTGACTTTGCATATTTATCAACAGATGGCTGCTAATAACAATTCCACCTTATCACTGCGATCTATCCTTGAGAAGGAAAAACTGAAAGAATGTGGGACTAATTTTGTTGACTGGTTTAGGAACCTGAGAATTGTTCTCAAACAAGAGAAAAAGTCCTACGTGCTTGATGAAGCTATCCCTGACCCACCTCCTGCCGATGCTTCTAATGCTGCTAAGAGTAAGCATAAGAAGCATGTGGATGATTCCAATGACATAGGATGTCTTATGTTGGCTACTATGTGTCCAGGACTTCAGAAGGATCTGGAACACTTAGAGGCTTATGAGATGAGTGTGCATCTCAAACAAGCTTTCCAACAACAGGCTAGGCAAGATAGGTTTAACACCGCTGTTGCATTATTTGACTGCAAAATGTCTGAAGGTGAATCTGTTAGTGCTCATGTTTTGAAGATGAAAGGCTATCTAGATCACCTTGCTAGACTTGGATATCCCCTGAGTTTAGAACTCTCAACGGATTTGATCCTACATTCATTGCCTAGCAGTTTCTCACAGTTTGTCATGAACTATAACATGAATGACATGGAGAAATCCATTCCTGAGCTACATGGTATGCTCAAAACTGCTGAGGGGAATATCAAAAAGCCTACCCAAATATTGAATGTCAATATTAAACAAATGAAAAAGAAAGCCAAAGATACTAAAGGCAAGGGTAAGGCAAAAGGTGCTAAAGGGTCCAAGGGACAAGCTAAACCAAAACCTGTACCTAAGGCTAAAGTTCCTAAGGAAGGGACTTGTTTCCATTGCAACAAGCCTGGGCATTGGAAGAGAAATTGTCAACTCTATTTGGATGAGTTAAAGAAGTTGAAGGGTAGTGCGACTACATCTTCAGGTATTTATGTTATAGAAATTAATTTATCTATTCCTTCTTCCTGGGTATTAGATACCGGATGTGGATCTCATATTTGTACAAATATGCAGGGACTCAAAAGGAGTAGGATGCTGAAGAAGGGCAAAGTGGACCTACGTGTTGGCAATAGAGCAAGAGTTGCTGCTATAGCTGTAGGAACTTATGAGCTTGTTATGCCCAATGGGTTTTTGTTAATTTTGAACAATTGCTTTTATGTTCCTACTATGAGTAGGAATCTTATTTCAGTATCTGTTTTGGATGATGAAGGTTATTCATTTTTGATTAAGAATAAGAAATGTTCTATTTTTGATAAAAATGATCTGCTTTATGGTATTGCAAATTCTTATAATGGCCTTTATATCCTTAATCTTGATGATTCTAATGGTAATTATATCTATAACATAACTTCTAAGAGAACTAAGCCAAATGAGTTAAACCCTACTTATTTATGGCATTGTCGCCTTAGCCATATAAATGAGAAACGCATTTCTAAGCTCCATCAAGATGGATTATTAGATTCATTTGATTTTGAATCATTTGAAACATGTGAGTCTTGTTTGCTTGGTAAGATGACAAAGGATCCTTTTACTGGTCATAGTGAAAGGGCTAATGATTTATTGGGCTTGATACATACAGATGTATGTGGTCCTTTTAGCATTAGTGCCAGAGGAGGATTTCGATACTTCATTACTTTTACTGATGATTTCAGTAGGTATGGCTATGTCTACCTAATGAAACATAAGCATGAGTCTTTTGAAATGTTTAGAACTTTTCAAAATGAAGTACAAAATCAACTTGGTAAAACAATTAAACTACTTCGATCAGATCGAGGTGGTGAATATTTGAGCCAAGAGTTTGATGATCATCTAAGGGATTGTGGAATTGTTTCACAACTGACTCCTCCAGGAACTCCACAGTGGAATGGAGTTTCTGAAAGGAGAAATCGAACTCTATTAGATATGGTTCGATCAATGATGAGTCAAGCGGATCTTCCTTTATCTTTTGGGGTTATGCCTTAGAGACAGCTGCATTCATTCTGAACCGTGTACCATCTAAGGCGGTTGAAAAGACACCATATGAGATATGGACAGGTAAGACACCTAGTTTGTCTTTTCTTAAGATTTGGGGTTGTGAAGCTTATGTGAAAAGACCAGTTTCAGATAAGTTAGCTCCAAAGTCTATCAAATGTAATTTTGTGGGGTATCCTAAGGAAACTAAAGGATACTATTTCTATACTCCTTCAGAGAACAAAGTGTTTGTTGCTCGAAATGGGATCTTTTTGGAAAGGGAATTTCTTTCTAAGAGAACTAGTGGGAGTATAGTAGAACTTGAGGAAACTCAAGTACCACAAGAAATCATTGAGCCGTCTATAGAGCCTATTTCAGAACCACAAATAGTTGTGGAGTCTGAAGATGTAACACAAATCCCTCGCAGGTCTGATAGGACACGTCGTCATCCAGAGAGATATGGATTTCTTGTGACTGATGATAGTGAAGTAATGCTCATAGATCAAGATGAGCCTACTACCTATCAAGAAGCTGTGTCAGGTCCAGATTCAGACAAATGGCTTGGAGCCATGAAATCTGAGATGCAATCTATGTTTGACAACCAAGTTTGGTCTTTAATTGATCCTCCAGAGGGTATTAAGACTATTGGTTGCAAATGGGTTTTCAAGAAGAAAACTGACATGGATGGGAATGTGCAGACCTATAAAGCAAGGCTTGTTGCAAAAGGTTTCAAGCAAACTCATGGTATAGACTATGATGAAACCTTTTCACCAGTTGCTATGCTTAAGTCTGTTAGAATTCTCATTGCCATTGCAGCATACTATGATTATGAGATATGGCAAATGGATGTCAAAACCGCTTTCCTTTATGGAAACTTGCTTGAGGATGTGTATATGACACAACCTGAGGGTTTTGTAAATCCTGAGAATTCTACAAAGGTTTGCAAGCTTCAAAAATCCATTTATGGATTGAAGCAAGCATCTCGAAGCTGGAATCTTTGTTTTGATGAAACAGTTAAGAACTTTGGTTTCATCAAGAATGAAGACGAACCTTGTGTCTACAAGATGGTTAGTGGGAGTGCAGTAGTGTTTTTAGTCTTATATGTGGATGACATATTACTCATTGGGAATGATATCCCTACCTTGCAAAAGGTTAAGACTTGGTTAGGGAATTCTTTCTCAATGAAAGACTTAGGTGAGGCTGCCTATATCCTTGGTATAAAGATCTATAGAGATAGATCTAGAAGGATAATTGGCCTGAGTCAAAGTACATACATAGATAAAGTGTTGAAGAGGTTCAACATGCAAGATTCCAAAAAGGGATTCTTGCCTATGTCTCATGGCATTCATCTCAGCAAGAGTCAATGTCCTATGACATCTGATGAGCGAGATCGAATGAATAAGATTCCTTATGCTTCTGCTATAGGATCTATTATGTATGCCATGCTATGTACTAGACCAGATGTCTCATATCCATTAAGCGCAACTAGTAGATTTCAAGCTGATCCTGGTGAAGGTCACTGGACAGCTGTCAAGAATATTCTTAAGTACCTTCGAAGGACTAAAGATGTATTCTTGGTTTATGGAGGTTTGGAAGATGAGCTAGTTGTAAATGGTTACACAGATGCTAGTTTCCAAACTGACATAGATGATTTTAGATCGCAGTCAGGTTTTACATTCACATTGAATGGTGGAGCTGTTAGTTGGAAGAGCTCAAAACAAAGCACTGTGGCTGATTCTACAACAGAGGCAGAGTATATAGCAGCATCAGATGCAGCTAAGGAAGCAGTCTGGTTGAAGAAATTCATCACTGAGCTAGGAGTGGTGCCTAGCATTGCAAATCCTGTGGACATTTATTGTGACAACAATGGTGCCATAGCACAGGCAAAAGAGCCTAGATCTCATCAAAGGTCTAAGCATATACTCAGGCGTTTTCACCTCATTCGAGACATTATCGATAGAGGAGATATCAAGATATGCAAAGTTGACACAAATGATAACATATCAGATCCATTAACAAAGCCTCTCTCACGGGTCAAGCATGATCAGCACACTAGATCTATGGGTCTTAGAAATTTGTAGGCCTAGTGCAAGTGGGAGATTGTTAGTGTATGTGCCCTAGGCCATTTATTTGGATCTTTATGTTATACATTCATTATTAATAAATGAGGTTTTATTATCATTATTGTTTGTTTGCATGTTACACAATTTTGATATTTGTCCCTGGTTTATTATTGTTATAGAGATAAAAAAAAAATAATTCTTAACCAGTATGAACATTGATTTGATAATCATCAGATGGTTATGTGTATAGTGATACAAATCAATTTCATAGATACTTGTTAGAGAACAATGTATTGGATAGACCCATCATGAGATTACTACATGGGTTAGTGTCATAAGTAAATCTCATGATAGTTATGTATTAATTCTTTGACTTGAGATTGTCATAGTTTCCAATATAAGGACTATTATATTTTGACATGATCAAACATTATCCGTAACTGGATAGTAATAAAGGTTATGTTCATATATGATAGAAATTATGTAGAGGATAATGAACAATCAAGATAGAATTTGTCCCTCTCTTTGAGAGAGATATCTTTTGGGCCCCTCGATAAGTGAGACTGTGAAATGCATGGCCGTGCTCAAATGAATTGATAGTGTGATCAATTTCATTTGTTTTTATCAGTCTACTTGGAGATCGAGTAATCATAAGTTTGGACAATATAAGTATGACGTTGACCATGACTTATGTTCAAGCTAGATATCGTGTGACAAAGGGATTAATGCATATACTATTATTAGGCAAATTGGACATTCCTTATATTAATTGGGTAGTTGTAACGCCTTGCTAGAGGCCAATTATGACTTGTTGATTTAATAGAGATTAAATTGACTGCCAATTAATATGGGCCTATCGGGTCACACACAAGAATGCGTTTTGGGCTGGATATAATATTAATAATATTAATATTAGATATTAATATTTATTATTATTATTATTTTCGTTTTTATATATATATTATTAGATAATATATTCAGAATCCTAATTAGATTTGGATTCTGAATTTGACTTACCTTATCCAATTATATATATTATTAGATAATATATTCAGAATCCTAATTAGACTTGGATTCTGAATTTGACTTTCCGTATCCAATTTTGAATTGGATTCTGAAGTGATTATATTCACTCCAGACGTTAAGTCTTCTCAGAGGTAACAATAAAAAAAAGAGGAACGAAAAAGGTAACTCTAATACGTTTTTAGAGAAAACGTTTTTCCAGCCTTCGCCGTTGCAGAGAGCTAGCACTCCAAACGGTAGCATTCGTGTGGATACGCGATAGAGGGTGTTTCGCGATCGAGGCATCTCTTCCAAACTGTGATTTCGAATCATCAACAGGTTAGTTCTTTGAAAACTTTTGTCGAATTAAACGAACAGCATGGATCCTGGTGGGAAATCAGAGATCAAATATTTTTCCGCTGTGTGTTTTTGTTTGCAGTGATCTCTATGATTTCCCAACATCTAGCCCCATAGGCAAAATATCAGTGTAATAGTCTAACTAGGTCTGAGCTTACGATCCAGTCATTTCACCCAGCCCAGCTTCAAGGACTTATTTTTGAGGCTTACGACCGGGTCATTTCACCTCAAAAGTATTTTCATAGTGACGCCCAACGTCTAGCCCGTAGGCAAATCATAGGCATGATGCCAAACACAGAACTCTAAAAATTGAATAACATACTAGGAACACAATTTATTCATATTTCTCATTTATATCGATATCGATATCGATATCAATTCATTTCATTATGTTTCCACATATCTTATTACATTATACCACATTTTTGCATTTACAACACATTATCCAATTACTTTGGGTATTTCCACATAATTCACATATTATCACATTTAATGTAATCTAGCTAATACCAATGGCTTTTTAACAATGCACTTAATGAATACACAACAAATGGCATTATCCAAACAGTTTGGGTCATTTTCATATAATACACATATTTCACATTTTACACAATTTAGCCATTATCAATGGCTTTTCACAATGCATTTATTGCATATATAACATTACAAATGTCATAGCACATTATTCATACATAACCAATGTATCAAGTAGGTTAACACATTTTTCAACCAAAATGTGTTAAGCCCAAATATCATGCGAACATAACCAATGTATTCAAAGTTTGTACTTACCTGAAATAACAACCAAAACAAGCTTAAAACAACCTCCAATCATATCCTTCCAACTTTCCCTTCACCATTTAGATGAAGCAAATCAACCTTCCTCAATGCCTAAACCAAATGTGATAATAAATAATCATTTAGTATCACATTTAATGGCATTTCTAATATTAAACCATAATTAAACCCCATTCAAGCAAACATCCAAAATTTAAGGCTAACCTCACTTTAACTTTGGATTCTCATATTAGGCCATTCATTTTAATATATTAAGTTTATTTATATTATTAGAAACATATTTTAATACATTTAAACCATTTGCATTACAAAAACACACTCTTATACACAAAACCCTAAAATGGCATAACCTTCCGCCATTGAAGGTTTTCCATTCCAACACAATCCATTAATAATTTTAAGCTTATATTCATCACTTATATTACCAAACAACAAGATTAAACCAATAAAATTATACAATTCAACAACTTTGAAAAAATCATTTTCCAAAACCCTAAATTACATTTCTATTCTCAAACTCCAACCAAACACAACCAAATCTAATATTTGACTTAAAAATACTTGTTAAACACCAAAATAACTTATTTAGAACCAATTTTCATAATTAAAAACCATGATTTTTCAAATCCTAAAAGTCCATAACCATAAATTCTCTCTCTTCACCATTCTTTATCCAAAATCAACCATTTCTTCATTCCAACCTTAAAATCATTAATAAATACCAAAAATAAACTTCATACACACCAATTCCAACAATTATAACATACTACTTCAAAAATTCAAAACTCACATATTCAAAATTTATATGGAAATCTAAAGAAAAACTAAAGAACTTACTTTTTCAAGTGGAAATCTCTAAAAATCCCTTTTGAACCTTTGAAATCCTTCAATTCTTGGAAACTTAGAAGATCAAAATCCTTGGTCTTGAACATACATGGTGGCCGGCCATGAGAGAAGAAGAAGAAGAAGAAGTTTTAAAATAAAATTTCTCTTTCCTTTATCTTTTTATAACCATATATATATATATTATAATAAATTAATAATTAATTATTTATTAAAGAAATTAAAAGACTAAAAATCCATCATCCATTCAAAAATAATTTATTTTTGGATTATTTTATTAATTTTTAATTTCTAAAATTTATTTACAAAAATATCATTGGACTTCGACTTTTCTTTTTAAAAGTGTTGACTTTTATATGTTATGTATATTTTAAATATATATCACATATATATTCCACTTTTTTTATTTAAAATCCCTTCATTTTTCATTTAAAACCATTAATTTAATTTATTCAATTTAATTATAATATATTTTATTAAATTTTTAAAAATTAGAAATTTTTAAAAATTTTGGGATATTACAAATAGCGTAGCCCATTTGCTAGCACAATGGGCATTGTCACTATAGAATGAAGTCATTTGCTTAGAGGAAGTTCCTAGATGTATTAATAATGCTGTAAACATTGATACAGCTAGGTTACGCTGCAGTTTAATGATATTTAATACTTTTTCCCTCAAAAAAATTAATTTGATGTTCGAATTGATCTTCTGAGTGTAAGTTGAGATTTTATCTTTTCTTAATTTTCAATTAGATTACTTTTTGCAATAAAAACCCGCCTATTAGTCTTTATAAAATAAACACACATTAATAAAAACAAATGACTAGATTTAATTGTTTATCTGGATGTAATTAATTGGTCCTTAGCATTTGAAACTTGCTACTTGGTTGTGGAAAAGAAAGAAACCTTTCTTAATTGTAATATATAGGAATAAGTTGAGTTTCCAGTTTTTGAATTATTTTTCATTTAATTGATCCATTGATTTTATCCAAGAATATAGCCATAATGCAATTGGCAAGTAATAATACTAGTGGAAGTCCATGAATCTAAAAATTGGAAGTTGTTTTGCAGTAGATTCAAATCTTACCTAGTATAAGACATAGAAAGGTTATTGGCTTAAATATGCTTAAGGCTCTTCCTAAGAGTGATAAGTCTAACCAAGAATTATAAAAAATTTTAATTAGTTTTTAATATATATATATATCAGTACTAGACTAACAATTATGTGATCTTGTGAATTTTTTTCCTTAATTGGTCACTTGGATGCATTTTTCAGCCCATGAATTTCACTTCTACTCTTGCTTTATCATTGATAGAAGATGATTACAGTTCAAGCATGCAAAAAATTTTTAGACAGTATTAAGATTTAAGGGAAGTGAAAAACAAAATGTTTGTGACATTTTTTTTCTCAAATTCAACTGAAATTTCCTATCGTTAGGTAGGCTAAATGTTGATTGTGTATTTATTCATTAATAAGTTTGATTTTATTCCTTTATTAAAGCCATTTTTTATTAAAGATTTTGATTTGCACAAACTATGCGGAGTTCGTAGTGTTTCAAGGGAGTGGGCCAGAAATTTTTGTTTATTTTGTAGAATTGAAGGTTCTTATGATGATGAGTTCATATTGGTGGTCAATATTACATAGTTTTTGTTGGTTAGGACCTTTAGCATGGAGTTTTAATGGTTAATCTGTATAGTATGTTTAGATACAAGAAATCCTTTTGATACATTGTTAAATATGAAGATGGAAATGTTGTTTTTATTTTGTTGCTTATATTATTCCAAATGTAGTGTGAATTTAATATTCAGAAATGTAATTTAGTTGTCGATTTCTTGTAAATTATCTTATCCTTGGTTGAGAAAAGTCAAAAACAAATTGAAATAGTCGTTGGCTGCTAATATAGGATGCCATGGCAGCTATCATTGGTTTTCAATAGTGTTGAATTTCTCTTTTGGAAAATACTTGTTTTATGTTTGATAAGCTGTTGTATTATTTTATAGCTCCCTTATGTTTTAAATTACTCTCAATTGTTTCACCTAAGTATAGAGTTTAGGTTACACCTAAGTTTATCACTAATGGTCTAGTTAGTTGTTTTATTTTTTTTAATTGTTTGTCTGCCCTTTTGGTATTAGGGTTATTTTGTTAGATCAGAAAAAAGGCTTGTATGATTTTGAATCTATCATTTGTTTGTTTTTTTGTTTAATAAAATAACTAATTTAATAAAAAAAGACTAATTCTTTTCATAATTAATTTGGTATGTAGTTGCTTCTATTGCTGCTGCTGTTGAACTTTTATAGCCTTTTGTTCTTTTGTTGCTGTTGCATTTGTTTCACTTTTATCACCAGGTATGTTGTTGCTATTTTCTATTATATTGGATTGATGATTTGTTGTTTTGTTTCTTGATTTATTTTTGGATTATTTGATTTGCTGTTTGTTTGTTTACAGTGCTTTCTTATATCCATTTATTTTAGTTACAAATGATCTATTCAGAAACTTTGTTACATTTTCTTAATCATTGAAATAAAGAAAAATCTTATATATACTCAATAAAGTAGTGGCCTTTCTATTCACATTATTTCTTTAAAACCATAAAATCTAAGAATTGTTGAAACACAAAAGTGTCCTCTAATCAAGAACTATTAACAAAATTAAAATATATTTGCATTCATTCTTTAAAATCATAAACTCTAACAATCCTTGAAAAACTAAAGTAAACACTAATAAAGAACTAGTAATCTTTAGAATCTATTTATATTCTTTCTTGAAAATCATAAACTCTAACAATCCTTAAAACATAAAAGTAAACTCTAATCCCTATCATAGTAATTATTAAACCATCATGCCAAGAAACAACTTCAGTTTAAGATTTCTCTAAGGTTCAAGATTTGACAAAATTAGGACTTTCATATGAGAATTAAAGAAAAGTATTTATAGAAATGAACATTAATAAAGTATCTATGCATATTTGAAAATCAATAAAAGCAACTAACCTACATCTTGTGCAAAATTCCTAAGTTAAGAGATTATAAGTCTAAATTACAATAAGAATTAAAACTGTCCTTTTGTAGTTGCAGTTTATCCACTCATTTTCTTTTCATATAAAACACTTATTAACATATATAGAGATTAATAACATATTAACGGGAAAATTACATTGGTTTTGAATAAAAATTTAAAGTTGGATTAACCTGATACGAACCAGCCACGAGGTAAGGATCCATTGGTGCTTCCAAATGGGCCATTGAGTAGGAGCAGAGCTAAGAAGTTTGGAGCAGCTATGGGATTGCATATTCAAGATCAAATTTCAAAGGAAGTGACTGAAATGACAATGAAAATGTGCACAATAGAGCTTGAAGAAGGCACACCAAAGCTGATTATGATGCTTAGTGTGAATATGGAAGCTAAAGGCTAGCTAAAGAGGTCCAACGTGCAATAAAGGTCCATGGGGGTTCATATACAGCCTTGGGAAGTAATTTAAGGCCCATGGACAGCCCAAATAGTGTGAGGCGTGTTCTTATTTTGAAGGGATTTAGTTTGGCCTTTTTTATACTTTATATTTTCCTTATTGGGTTAGGATGTGTGGTTTCCTATTTAGTTATTTCAGAATATTAATTTATTTCCATACTTTATATTTTCCTTAGTGGGTTAGGATTTTGACTTTGTAGCTTTCCTTTTCCCATTAGAATTAGGGATTCGGATTTTATTGGCCTTTTAGTATAAATAAGGCCTTATTTTATTTGTAAGGACACTTTTTGACAAATTATATTCTCAATTTTCTTATTGAAAATTTCGGCCATCATAGAACAAGAGTGGGTTCTCTTTTTCTTTTGATTGCATCAAGAATTAGATTTACTTATCAATTTCGATTGTGGCATTCTTCTAATTCGAGCTTCCTAAATCCTTCCGTTATAAGTGTTCGTGCTTTGCTAAGCAATTGGGTGCTTTAGAAGGTGGTTTTTCCTTCATTCTTGGTTTTCTACTATCAATCGTGCGTTGGGGTTTGAGGCCTTCATTGCCATAGGGTTCCGCGTCATAACCTTCATGATTGGTTTTGGACAAGAAGTGGCTTAGTTGCTAATAATTAATAGAAAATTCAAGAGATCTTAATTGATGGTGAGTGGAGGCCTCACTTTAGGAAGATGTTGTAAAAGAAGAAGCTATAATTGAATCCAAAATCTATGAAATTAAACAAAATATAAGAAAAGGAGTGGAAAGAAAAAATTGGAGCCAATTAAGACAAAGAGACAAAATATAAATTTGTTGGTTGGGTTCTTCGTAACATCCTCAAAATTTACCAAGATTAAATTTAATTTAATTAATAAATAAATTGGAAGGTTAAATGAAGATATTGGAAATAGGAAAATATAAAAATGCATATGAAATGTATATGTGATATATATATATATATATAATATATGGTCAAGTATTAAATGAGAAAGTCAATGATGATGATGATGATGATGATAATAATAATAATAATAATAATAATAATAATAATAATAAAGAAAAGGGATAGTGGAAGATGATGGGAAAATTTAATTAATTATTAAATATTAATTAATTAAATAAATAATAAAATAATATATATATATGTGGCTAACAATTAAAGAAGAGTAAAAATCAAATATTATTGTTCATCTTCTTCTTCCTCTTCTACTTAGTGTGTCGATTTTTAGAAGTGACAAAAAGGGAATTTTTGCTTCTAATTTACCTTAAATTCTTCAAGGTTTCCAAAGTTTTTGGGGTGAATTTGAAGATTCTACTATCAAAGGTAAGCTTTCTTACCTAATTTTCAATTTTTATAGAAGTTTATGAATATGTATAATTTGAGTTTTAAAAGATTATGTTCTAATTGTTGAAATGGAGATGGATAGTGTTCTTTTGATGTGAGAATTATGATTTTAGTGTTAGATTAAAGAAAAGATTAGATTTGGTTAGAATTTGGAAGAGGTAGTGTTGAATTTAGGATTTTAGAAGGGCTTTGATAAAGTATGGTTATTTATTGAATTTTATTGTTGAAATCATGTTCTAAAATGATTTAAATGACTAAAATAAACTTAAATTACCATTTGGAATTGATTAGACTAAAGAACCAAAATTAAAGAGGGTTAGGGCAAAATTTTAGTAATTGAAGGAAATGAATGTTAAATTGAATTTGGTTGTTTAGAATATGTTAGAATGTGACTCCAAGAGTATAAACTCAATTTGGAATTGTTGAAGTGATTTTCCAAAGTTCAAGTTCATTAAGGCAAGAAAATGGAAATTTCTAGGATCGTTGCTTAATTCATGTTTAATAGCTAAAATGCATAGAAATGTGACTATAATTAATTATGCTCAATCACATTTTAGTTAGGGAGTGAGTAAAGTTAAGTTCTGTTAATCAAGGATAGAAGGGCAATAAGAAAAGTTGTTGTGAAGTGGAGCTTAAGCTCACATTGTTGCTTTAAAAAGGTATGTAAAAAGGTATGTACATATTTGGCATCTAATTAAATTGATTGCATTGTTTTTAAGCATAACACATTGCATATGGTGAATGTGTTATGGTACTTGTTTGATAATATATATGTATGTATGGCATTGGTTGAAATAACAATGCTTGGTTTGAATTGAATGTTGTCTGATAAAACCTTTAAAAAAATAGATGAAAGTAATGTTGATGAGGAAACAATAAGCAAGCTTGATGAATCTACACAAGGCAGCAAATATGTTGATGGTATCATTATGCCAAATGGACCAATCACAATATCACAATCAAAGAAACTCCAGCATGTGTTCAAACACTTTATTCAAAGGTGGATTAATGAAGAGGGAGACCAACTTGTACTGAATATAAGGGATCATGAAAAGGAAGTTAGAAACTCACCAAGAAGCATGAAGAATCTGCCCATAAGTATGGTGATGGGCATTAGCACAAATTTAGAATATAATATTGATGCGATTTAGTGCTAGTATGACTAGACACATGAGAACCAACACCACAATGCATGTAAAATCTGCCCATCAATGTTGTCAGAATTAAGGGCAGTAATTTAGAATATATTATTGATGTGGATGAATAATTAATGCTATTGTGACTAGATACATGTAAACCTAGACTTTTAAGCTATTAGTTCTTCTTTTCCAACTATATAGGGAGGGGAAAAAGAACTCAAGAGGATTATTATGAATTTCTAGTTTATGCTGAATGTAATTGATGTGTTTTCAAGTTTAAGAGGTTTTCTTCTTATTCTTGTTGCATGAAGAATTGATTCTAACTTATCAAGTCTGACTTGTGGCATTTAAATCAATTTATTTCTTCATCCCAGTCACCCAAGTTCTCAATTACAGGTTAGTTGTGGATTTGGTAGGGAGGATTTATTTTTTGAGTTCTAAGATTCTATGCTAAATGTGTATGTGGGGTTCTAGATGTAATATTTGATCCATGGGTTCTGCATCATTTGGTATCAGAGCTTTGGCTTGAAGATAAATCTCTAGGTATCTTTTATGTTTTAATTATCCAAAAGAAAAAAAAAGAACCAAATTCAGTTTCTATGTCTCTTCATTTTTCTATTGTTGTTGCACCTTGTTATCTTTTCAATTTCTATCCTTGTTTACTAAAAATTCAACAAAAAAAAGAAGGAAAAGATCAAAAGAAAAAAAAAGAGAATCAGATTCAACTTCCTCAACATAAAAGAAAAACAAATTCATACCTATTTCTGTCCAATATTTTTCTACACAAGTGTTTGAGATTTTTTTCATATTTATACCATTAACAGCTTGCTACCATATTATATTTGATCAAATTACATCAGCTTCTCATTATGCATCCATTTAGCATTTAAAATCTGATATTTAGAGCATATCTTGCAATGGGAATAGATTTAGGTTGCATATTCAGATTACTCATTGGAGTGATTTGAATTCTATTTTTTAATATCCAGAATTATTTTTCTTTGTATTCTTAGTTTCATTCTTTCATATACCTCTTGTTTCTTGTATGCATGAAGTAGCTAATTCTCAATCATAGTTACTTTGGTTTGATTAATACACATACTTTTTGCTTCTTGCGTTAACTTTCAGTTCTTATTGTTAAAAATTAAATTGCTTCTAGAATTGCTGAATTCATTTTGTTCATTAGGTTCCTTGTAGAATCTTTAAAACAAAACTTATTTTACTTGATTTATGTGGATTCAATTCTGAAATTGAACTTGATAAAAGAAGAATTGAGAGGTAAAAAGGACCAAGTTTTGAATGAAATACAAGAGGAGTGACAATTTGATCTTGAGTGAAACACGTAAGGGAGAGTGGTGAGGAAATTTTCTTTACTAACATTTTCTTGTATGTTCTTCTTACACCATGTCAAATTCTGGAAGTGAAAAACGTGATATGACCATAAATGACATAGCCTTCATGTTAGAGGCAATGCAAAGGAGATTTGAAAGGTTTGATTTGGCCATAAACAACATGAGAGGTGATGTATACAACATAATGCAAAGGCAACAGAATGATACTAATCGAAGGGGGCAGAATAGAGGGAGAGTAAACATGATGAATAATGATGAGGTAGAAAGGGAAGATGATGAAGAAAGTGAGGAATCAATAGCCCAAAGAAGACCTGAAAGAAGGGACAGCAACATATCTTCAATAAAAATGAAGATACCATCATTCAAGGGGAGAAATGATGTTGAAGCTTACCTTGAATGGGAATGAAAAGTTGAGTTGGTATTTGAGTGTCATAATTATAGTAAAATGAAAGTTAAAATTACAGCAGTTGAATTCACAGATTATGCACTAATTTGGTGGGATCAATTGATGATTTCCAAGAGGAGAAATGGAGAAAGAACCATCACTACTTGGGCTGAAATGAAAACTGTGATGAGAAAGAGATTTGTACCATCTTACTACTATAGGGAGCTTCACTAAAAATTACAGCAATTAACTCAAGGATCCATGTCAGTGGAGGATTACCATAAAGAGATGGAGATGATCATGAGTAGAACTAATATAGAGGAGGATCCAGAAATCACTATGGCTCAATTTTTGAGTGGGCTGAATAGAGAGATTACTAACATAATTGAATTACATCATTATGTGGAGCTTATAGATATGGTACACATGGCCATGAAAGTGGAGAAGCAACTGAAACTCAAGGGAGCAGCAAAGGGATTTTTCTAATTCCATCTTTAGTTTCACTTCAAAATGGCCAAAGAAAGATGATAATAGTAAAGGAAAGGAGGCTGCCTGGAAAGGAAAGGAAAAACAAGTTCCAGCTGACCCTAAAGGTAACTCTAAAACATCTAACTCTAATAAAAAAATAGTACCATTAAATGCTTTAGGTGTTTAGGAGTAGGGCATATATCATCTCAATGTCCAAATAAGAAAATCATGTTGAAACGAGATAATGGTGAAATTGATAGTGCTAGTGAACATGAAAGTGATGATGATAATGATAGCATGCCACCATTAGAGGAAATTGAACATATCATTGAATATCCTACCCATGGTGAATCTTTGGTTATTAGAAGAGCTTTAAACATGCAAATTAAAGATGAAGAAAGTAATCAAAGAGAGAACATTTTCCATACTCATTGCATTGTGAATGGAAAAGTGTGCAGCATGATCATTGATGGGGGGGTAGTTGTGCAAATGTTGCTAGTACTGATTTTGTAGATAAATTAGGGTTAGCATGCACAAAACATCCTAGTCCCTACAAGCTGCAATGGTTGAATGATTGTGGAGAGGTAAGGGTAACAAAACATGTTCTATTTTCTTTTGTAATTGGGAGATACAAAGATGAAGTTTGTTGTGATGTTGTGGCTATGCATGCTAGCCATATCCTTCTTGGTCATCCATGGCAGTTTGATAGAAAAGCTTTGCATGATGGCTTTAAGAATCATTATTTTTTCAGCCTAAATGGTTTAAATTTTACTCTTGCTCCATTGTCACCTAAACAAGTGTATGAAGATCAAGTAAAGATTTTGAGATCATTTGAAAGGAATTCTGGTGGTGAGGGTAAAACAAATAAGAATGGAGTACAAGAGGCCAAGTGTGAGAAAAAGAATGATAAAAATGGCCCATTGGTGAGAGAAAAAGAGAAAGGGGGAGAAAATACAAGAGATTGTTTCTATGCAAAAGAAAAAGAGTTAAGGAGTGCTTTTGTGAGAAAAGAAGTCTGATTGTACTTAGGTACAAAGAGACCTTGATTTCTGCATCTAACCTTAATAACTCTTTGCCTAGTTGTGTTAGTTCTCTTTTATAGGAATTTGGAGATGTTTTTCCAGAAGATGTACCTAAATGTTTACCACCTTTAAGAGGGATTGAGCATCAAATTGACTTCATTGCGGGCTCAACAATTCCTAACCGGCCAGCTTATAGAAGTAATCTGGAGGAAACCAAGGAACTTCAAAGGCAAGTGGAGGAGTTGCTAGCAAAGGGACATGTGCGTGAAAGTCTTAGTCCATCTGCTGTTCCGGTTTTATTAGTCCCAAAGAAGGATGGATCATGGAGAATGTGTGTGGACTGCCGAGCAATCAATACAATCTCGGTGAAGTATAGACATCCAATTCCTAGACTTGATGATATGCTTGATGAGTTGAGTGGTTCTTGCATTTTTACTAAGATTGATTTGAAAAGTGGTTACCATCAAATTACGATGAAGGAAGGAGATGAGTGGAAAACTGCATTCAAAACAAAATATGGTCTTTATGAGCGGTTAGTTATGCCATTTCATTTATCTAATGTACCTAGTACATTCATGAGATTAATGAACCATGTTTTGCGTGAATATCTTGGTAAATTTTTTATTGTGTATTTTGATGACATACTCATTTATAGCAAATCAGTAGATGAGCATGTAGAGCATATTAGGGTTGTTCTTGATGTTTTGAGAATGAAAAAATTGTATGCCAATGTGAAAAAGTGCATGTTTTATAGTGATAAAATCATATTCTTAGGTTTTATGGTTAGTGCACAAGGTATTGAGGTTGATGATGAAAAGGTAAAGGCAATAAGAGATTGACCAGCATCTAAAACAGTGAGTGAGGTAAGAAGTTTTCATGGTTTGGCTAGTTTCTATAGAAGGTTTATTAAAGATTTTAGTTCCATTGCTGCACTATTAAATGAATTGGTAAAAAAAGATGTAAAGTTTAATTGGATTAAAGTTTATGAAAATGCATTCAATTTGTTGAAAGAAAGGTTAACTACTGCTCCAGTTCTTGCTTTACCAGATTTTGATAAGACCTTCGAATTAGAGTGTGATGCTTCAGGTGTGGGCATAGGTGCTGTTTTGATGCAAGAAGGGAAACCAATTGCATATTTTAGTGAGAAGCTTCATGGTGCACAATTAAATTATTCCACCTATGACAAGGAGATGTATGCTTTGGTAAGAGCTTTACAAGTGTGGCAACATTACTTATTGCCTAAAGAGTTTGTTATTCATACAGATCATGAATCATTAAAGCATCTAAAAGGGAAAACCAAGCTAAACCGAAAACATGGAAAGTGGATAGGGTTCATTGAGCCATTTCCATATGTGATAAAGTATAAGCGTGGCAAAGACAATGTAGTAGCAGATGCACTTTCAAGAAGGTATTCCTTAATCTCAACTCTTAGTTCTAAGTTATTAGGCTTTGAGCCAGTTAAGGATATGTATGCCAATGATGTTGACTTTGCAAATGTTTATAAAGCATGTGAGCATTCTGCATTTCAGAAGTTTTATAGGCATGATGGTATTTGTTTAAGGATGGAAGATTATGCATGCCTAGTTGCTCATTAAGGGAATTGCTTGTGCGTGAGGCAAATAGTGGAGGACTCATGGGACATTTTGGGGTATTTAAGATGACTTCAGGCATGATGCACTGGTGTCACTAATAGCATGACGCCTTTGGATGAGACACGCTGGTGTCATTGATAGTATGACACCTTCAGATGAAATATGCTGGTGTCATCAATGAATGAGATAGCCCAAAATAATAGTTTTGGAATTAAGACATTATATTAGGATTTATGGGCCTACTATGTGTGGATGATTGATATGTTAATAATATTATGTATATGTTACTTGACAGTGATGAATAATGCATGTTATGGCATTACACATATAGCATCAATTGTTTCTCTTTTATATATAAGTATGTACTGCTAAGCTATTAGCTTAGCGCGATTGAAATTCATCGCGTAGGTGATAATGTTGGTCCGGAGGTTTCAGAGAGTTCTGCTAGACCTAGTCAGATATAGATTGTGATTGTTTTCTTATGGAGTTAGTTAGACTGCCACAAATCAGAGCCAGTTGCACACATGTAGATATTTTATTTTGTGAAACTTGTTATAACTACGAACATTATGTATATATATGTTTTGGAAAATATTGTAAACTTTAAAGGTTTTGGTCTAATATTGTGAATTGAGAATGTTATATATATATATGGTGATATATATTTAAAAGTTTTGGAGAATAAGGAGAGTCAGTGGCATATATGTATTTGGGAGTGTAAAATTTTTATTGTAGGTTAAATTGTGTTTTTTGGAAAATCCAAAAATACAGATAAAACTTTGGCAAATTTTTCCCAGAGATTTTCGTTTAAAATTTGTATATTTGGTAACTATAAGACTAAAGTATACTTTTATACCAATGTGCATTTTAAGATTTGAATTATTTTCTTATATTTATGGGAAATTTTTTGAATGACAAGGATGACGACATTCTTATACTCTATGTGCATATTTTACATATACATGTTGTATGTACTATATGTACTATAGGTTTAAGGGTGTTATATTTATTTTGGTATCAGAATCTGATTTGAGGTTCTCGACCTAGGTGGATTCTTAAGAGAGAAAAAGGGGATTTAAAATGTAATTTTAATATGTTGTACATGCATTACATTAGCATCTGAACTGGTCTCTGATGTGGCAAAATTAGTTGTAATTTCATATTTATATGGATATGGCGTCTAGGACGCATCAATCTTGAGAGGAGAGTGTAGAGAGTGTTGCTCCTGGAGAGGGTGTTGCTGAAGCTAGTGCAGAGATTATAGGTGAGGCATAAGTGCCAGCTAGACTAGCAGTTGAGGAGGTTCCACCGGTCTAGGTATGACAGATGGCGAAGTTGTTACAACAGGCCAGTACTGCAGCAACAACAACAAACTAGGAAGTATGATAAACTAAGAAAGTATGTGCTACTAATTTTTTTGGCACTACTGATCCAGTTGTAGTGGAGTAGTGATTGAATAGAGTTTAGAGGATATTTATTTAGTTACAGGCCACTACATAAGAGAATTTTGATTATGCCAAGTCTCTTCTGCAGGGGGATGCTTACAATTGGTGGAAGATAATTACCCATGGAACGGTTGATCCTTTGGTGACGTACACTAATTTTTTGAGAGAATTTGAGAAGAAATACATTCCTTGAGAGTATAAAGATGTTAAGAAGAAGGATTTTTTGAGTTTGAAGCAAGAATAAAAGATAGTGATAGAATATGAGAAGAATTTTATCCGACTGAGCAAGTATGCAGGAGAGATTGTATTAGATGAGATTGACAGATGCTGGAGTTCTGAGGAGGCATTAAGGCTATTTATCATGTGTCAAGTAGTGGATGTGAAGTATATGGACTTTTCACGATTGGTATCTATTGCTCGGAATGTCTAGAAGGCCTAGGAGATTGCGATTGCAGCCAAAGCAGAGAGTAGATATAGAAGACCACAGTTGGAGGTAGGGTCCACATCATCTAAGAGAGGCCAAGGGGGTTTCTTATAGAGGTTTGGTAAAGGCTAGGGGCAACCTGGCAGGGGGCTCAGCCATAACAGAGTTAAAGGCCTATAGCCTCAAAAGCTAGTGCACTGACCCCAGTCACATAGAGATCTTTTCTACACATTTGTGCTCAGTGAGGATCGGTGCATCGAGGTGTTTGCTGAGGGACTCGTACCTTACCTAGTTGATTTAGGTTTGGATCATGAGACCATCTTATCAGGGATTATCCAGAGCCATCTAAGGAAAGACAGACTGAGACAATAGCTTCCAGACCCAATGATAGAGGTGGTAGCAGGGGTGGTCGAGCTGGGTCCGATCAGAGAGGAGGATCCATAGCTGGTGGTAGATAGGAGGAGGTTGGGACCTCACAACGTGTATATGTAATGCAGAGGCAATCAAATGATTCAGTAGTGATAGCTGGTATTTTCTTTTTATTTGATACTTCAGTTCATACATTGATAGATCTTGGGTCGGCACATTCATACATCAGCGCATTCATCTTTCCTGTGAGTGATATGCATTCTGAGTCATTAGGGTTTAAAGTGCTTGTGACCAACTCTTTAGGACACCGTATGGTGGTTAATAGAGTTTACGAAGATAGTCTAGTTGTGGAGCATGATGAGGAGTTTCTCGGTGATTTGATTGAAATCCCCTTTAGGGATTATGATCTTATATTGGGCATGGATTGGTTATCTAGACACGGGGTTGTGGTAAATTGTTAATAGAAATGTGTTACCTTAAAAACACGTGATGGGAAGGATGTAGTGGTATCCAGTAAGTAGAGACGCCTCTCATCCATGTTTATTTCAGCTATTTCGACAAAGAGGATGATCCAAAAAGGCTGTGAAGCATATCTAGCTCATGTTGTAGATACCATAGCAGTAGGGTTAAAGCTTGACAGTATACCTACAGTGATAGAGTTTCCTGATGTGTTCCCCGGTGAGTTTCTAGGGCTACCACCTAAGAGAGAGATGGAGTTTAGTATCAATTCGATGTCAGGTACTTATGGGTGGGGATTTTCACCCCACTCCCATGTGAATTGGTTCTTGCAACTTTGGCACTGTTAGACTCAGGGCCTTAGAGAACACAGGCCTAAACCCAGAGAAAATGGAGTTGCCACCCGGATGGACTGAGAAAAAAAAGGAGTGGATGACTCGATTTTTAAAGAATCCCCAACCTCCTAATGGGTTTGAAAAGTTAGGTACATATAGGGAAGGTGAGAATGACCCAGCACCCCCATAATGCCCTATTCATTGGAACCGGCCTCCTTATTAGGTTAAATATTATTGAATTCTTAAATATTATAATATCATCCATAATACATGCAATTATCAAAACAAATAAACATCAATCACTTTATCAAAATGAATCAAACAAAACAGGTACCCATCCATAGATGGAAATATGCATTTTACAATGTCCAATGTCTAAAACTTTATAAAATAGGACACCCACCATTAGTGGAAACATGCCCTTTATATTAATTCAAAATTCAAAATAAATTAAATTACATTGGAACTTAATTAATGAGATACCCACAGAGTGAAAACATACCTCTTACATTTTTTATACACTAAATAATTAATCAAATGAAATTAAATCATTCAAGCACTCTCCACAATTAAAAAGTAAATCATCCATGACAAATAAAATAAAATAAATCATCCATCAACACATATAATAAATCACAAAATCTAGGTTTTAATGTCACATCGACTAATAAATGTACAAAATTAGGGTTTTAATTTATGAATTAGGGTTTTAGGAAAATATTATTAGGGTTTTGGAGTTTTGAAAGATAAAGTTAAGGTTTTGGTTTTAAAGAATAAAATTAGGGTTTTGGTTCTAAAAAATGGAACTAGGGTTTTGGTTTTTAGAAAAATAGGATTAGGGTTGTGGTTTTAGAAGAACTTAATCTCTATAACTATATTTATAAATTTTGGATTATTGGATTATGTTTTAATTCAAATTAATATTGCATGAAATCAATTGCTATTTCTACTGTGATATTTGAACAAAGGTTACTATGATATTGAATCAAAGTTAAACAAATTACCGTGGATAAAGTAATTTACTGGACTTTCAAAATAAGTTTTGTAGATATAGTTTTTCAAAATAGTTTGTTGGATATTGTATAAAAAGAACAGAAGAATGAAGTAAAATAATTCAATCAAATAATGATGGATGTGCTATTGGAATTTTAAAATAGATTAGATAAGGAATTTCAAACCTTTGTTTGTTGGTTCCACTGATATTTCAAATTGATTCAAGCTTTGTGTTTTCACCAATTGTAGAATCTCAGTTGAACAAAATGAAGACAATATGCTACTGCCTCCTAGTTTTTTATATTTTTTTGTGCCTAATCGTTGTTGTTCTCTTTGACAATCCTCCTTTAATTGCTTTGTTTCTCTCTCTGCGTTAATTTAGATGTTACTTCATTGCTCTCTCTGTGTTAATTATGATGTTCCTTAATGGTTGCTAATGCCCTCTTATTCTCTTTAATCTTGTATTTATAGAAGGATATATTAGGTTAAAACCTCGTAAAAGTTCCTATTTTGAAACGGTTTACTGAGGCATATCAAATTAGATTATTTTTAATTCGAAACCAACCATGAGAATGTCGGATTAAAAGCAATTTAATTCGAGGCCAACCAAGACCATGTCGAATTAAAAGCAATTTAATTCGAGGTAAACCAAGAACATATCGAATTAGGATTTTCCTAATTTGACATGGAGTCCCAAAATTGATCCCCATATCGAATTGGGGAAGGCCCAATTAGATATGGGACCTCCCAATATCGAATTAGGGCATCCCAATCGATATAAGATGTCCCATATCGAATTGGGGAATTGGGGCCATCCCAATTCGATATGGGGTGTCCCATATCGAATTGGGGCTTCCTAATTTGACATGGTACACCCATGAAGTGCAATTAATGTCCCATATCGAACGAAACCCAACTAAACCTTCAAAACAAACCTATTTTTGGTTTTAAAGGTTGAACTAGCTTATTTTAGGCCTCAATAAATTGTACCAATCTAATCAAAAGCTATAAATATGTTTAACCTTACAAAGAATGGACTGATTATAACTTAGGCCTTTCTTTAATTACCATCGTACTAGCTAGGATCAAAATCAATGGTTTATAGTTTGCCCCATGCTTGAACGATCTTGAATTTATTTAAAGATTGAAAAGCAACATGACTTTGAGCTGATTTTGGATAAGGATCGTATTCTAGACCAGGAGATCTAGTTTGGGGTCTGGACCTGAGATTGGTTTGGGTTTTGGACCTGAGACTGAATCTAAGTTCTCAACCTGAGCTAGGACTTGGGTTCTCAACCCGAGACTGAATTTGGGTTCTCAACCCAAGACTGGTTTTGGGTTCTCAACCCAAGACTGGTTTTGGGTTCTTAACTTGAGACTGGATTTTGATTTGGGTACTCAACCTGAGACTAGATTTAGGTTCTCGACCCTAAACTAGATTTGGGTTCTCGACCCTAAAATGAATTTGGGTTCTTGACCCGATATTGGATTTTTTGGTTCTCGACCCGAGACTTAAATTTGGGTTCACAACCCAAGGCTGGATTTGATTTGGATACTCGACCTGAGATTGGATTTGATTTATTTGCTTTTTTCTAACCAATAATTTCATTCTTTAATGGATTGTAGGTCTTCACCCTCAAAATAGATCTTCATCCTTTGATATCGGGTCTTCACCCTTCAAAATGGATTCATCCTTGGACATCAGGTCTTCACCCTCAAAATAGATCTTCATCATTTAGACAATGGGTCTTTGCACTTTAAAAATGGATCTTGATCATTAGACATCGGATCTTCACCCTTCAAAATAGATCTTCATCCTTGGACATTGGGTCTTCACCCTTCAAAATGAATCTTCATCCTTCCGAGATTGAGTCTATACCCTTCAAAAATGGATCTTTATCCTTTGGAGATCGGGTCTTTACCCTTCAAAAATGGATCTTTATCTTTTGGAGATTGTAACACCCTTATGCCCTATATACATATAATATACACACCCATTATATGTACAATATGTGTATACGGTATAAAAATGTCACAACCCAGTTTCATAAAAATTTTCTTATTCCCCATTCCTCAAAACATTTATACATATATATTTATATTTATATATATCAAAATATACAAAACCTCACATTACTCAATTATACAAAATATTATTTATAAGTTACAATATATATATACTCCAAAAAAACGTAACATAATATCAAAATGCATTATAATATAATATATATACATACTGGTAAAATGGCTCTGATCTTGATGTAGCAAAAACACTTCGAGCTCAACCAACACAAGCCTAGACCCGACCTAGTCTAGTAGAACTCTCCGCCTCTACAGGATCACCTGTGCGATGAATTACAATCGTGTTAAGCTAAAAGCCTAGTAAAACTTTAAAAATAATGCCAATGCAAAATACTTATATGCTACGTCACAATGTGGCATCCAAGTTCACTTTTAAACATATTCTTCCATCATTTAATAATTTGCACAAACACATACACAAGCATGGGCCCAAACAAACTAATACATTATTCAAATCCTAGAGTTACTATTTTGTCCATAATGACACCAAGTGTCTAGTCCCGAAGGCAAATCAAGTAATACTCAAAAGCTAGCCCCGAAGGCAATTCATATCACAGTGTCACCAAGTGTCTAGCCCTGAAGGCAAATATTGAGGATAACCTCATAGGCATGCCACCAAACATAGAACTCTGAAAATTGAATAACATATTAGGCACACAATTATTTCCTATTTTCCATCCTCAATTCCTTTCTCATTTTTTCATTTTTCTCATTCATATCAATGTCATTTCATTCCAATTTATCATATTTCATCACAATGTAAGATATTCCATAACAAAATCACATTACCCAAACACTTTGGGTCATTTTCACATTTTGCACATAATTAACATTTATTCAATCTAGCCATTAATATTGGCTCTTCATAATGCATATATAACAATTTGCATGTCACAACACAATGTTCATGTATCAATTAGCTTAACACATTTTTCATCTAAAATGTGTTAAGCCCAATTTAATGCCGACATATCAAATTTATCAAAAGTTTGTACTTACCTTAGAAAGCACTCCAAAACATTCTTCAAAACTCCCTCCAACCTTCTCTTCCAAGTTGCCCTTCAACACTAGGGTTGGGCAAACTACTTCCTTTCAATTCATATGCCAAATGTGATCATAAATAGTCATTTAATATCACATTCTAAGGATTCTCAACATCAAATCATTTAACTAGGAATTACAAATGAAAGACAAAGAAAAGAGTTATTATGGGAAATTCTTCAAGTAACACGCCCAATATCACGGGCATGTTAATGACCGTGTCATTAACCCATACTTACAGAAGCTTTGACATGTCCAAAGACATGGGCATGTCACTACCCATGTCATTAATTATGCATTATAGAAACTTTGACATGCCTAACAACACAGGCATGTTAGCGACCGAGTCAATTATCTTGCCTTACAGTAGCTACAACACGCTCAGAGACATGGTCGTGTTACTGGTCATGTCATCAATGTTGAAACTCAGCACCATTGACACCCCCAACAACATGGCTGTGTCAGGAAAAATTCCTACATTCCGTACACTCAACCAATTCAACACAATCATTCCCAAACTCATCTCTACCGAATCCTTATTCATTACTATAGTTAATACCCATGATTTACCCATTAATTCAACACATATATAGCTCCAACATCTCATAACTATTATCTTATTCAATAAATCATCACTTTCTCTCATTTACCATGTTATACATATATATATATATATGAAATCACATAAAAACAAGCCTAGAGATAAACACTTACTTGAACTCTTGCTAAACCTTCAATATCTACCTTTAAAATCTCTTGAATTCCCTCGTAAATTTGATGTATGGTAGAAGAAGAAAGCTCACCTTACTCTCTCTCTTTCAACTCATGGCAAAAAAGAAGAAAAAAGAAAAGGGACACCTATCCCTTTAATTCCATCCTTATATATATATTATAATCACTATTTACTTCTCTCTCTTGTCATTATTATTATTATTAAATAATTAAAATCAATTTTCCTTACAAATAATTATGCATAATATATATGTAATGTATATCTTAGTTATATGTATATGTTTTGTATATGCCATATTCACTTCAAATATATATCAAATATACATTCTACTTTATCACTTAAAATATGTGAGCGATATTTTTGCCTCCACTCCAATGTTGAATGGTTCTTGCGACTTCAGTACTGTTAGGCTAAGGACCTTAGAGAACACGGGCCTAAACTCGGAGAAAATGGAGTCACCACCCGGACGGGCTGGGAAAAAGAAAGGGGTGAATGACTCGATTCCTAAGGAATCTCCAACCCTCTATTGGGTTCGAGAAGTTGGGTACGTGTGGGGAAGGTGAGAATGACCCAGCACCCCCACAACGCTCGGTTCATTGGAACCGACCTCCTTTTCAGGTCTTAATATTATAAATTTCTTAAATAGAATGACATTGTCCACACTACATGTGATCATAAGAATAAATAAATACTTTATTAAAAATCATAGTAATGTCCAAACAAAACAAATAAATGGACACCCATCCAAGGATGGACATATGTCCTTACATCATCCAATGTCTAAAACTAAATAGGACACCCACCAAAAGGTGGAAAAGTATCCTTTACATTAATCCCAAAAAATGAAAATAATTTAAATTACATGAATTTTAATTAATAAGGTATCCACAAGGTGGAAACATACCTCTTACACAATGAAAAATAAAGTAAACCAATAAGAAACATTCATTATGAAAGTAAATCATTCATTACAAGCCAAATAAAGATCAAGATATGAAGATGTAAACTAAGTATGTAAAGCAGGATTCAAATAACAATTAAAGACAAAATATACAAGCTAGGGTTTATGAATTATGGTGTAGGAAACTAGGGTTTATGGTTTTAAATTATTAGAATTAGGGTTTGGACCTAAATTTGAGAATTGAACCACTGGAATTAGGGTTTTAGGTTGTGGGGTCCCAATTTTAGGAATCACAATTGAAGGATTTTAAGGCTCCTTGACTAGGGTTTGGGAAAATTAGGTTTTGATACTTTGAGAACAAATTAGGGTTTTCTCAGATTAGGGTTTTAAGTTCACTATGTTACAGTTTTAGTGTTTTGGGTAAAATAATTTGAAAATAGGGTTATTTGATGATAAATTTTAAAAGAGATTAGGGTTTTAATTTATTATTTTAGAAAAACAAGTAGTTTGGAGAAATACATTAAGGTTTTGGAAAAACAATTAGGGTTTTAGGATTTAATGAAACAGTGTAAAGTTTTCGACAAAAATAGTTTAGGGCTTTGAGTTTTAACAAAATAATTTAGGGTTTTTGGGAATATTTAGCTACTGGAACATTAGGGTTTAAGAGTTTTTAGGAATTAGATGAGGGTTTAAGGATTTAATGATTTAGGGTTTTGGTTTATAAAATATGTAATTTAGATTTAACAATTTTATGCTACTGGAAAAAATTAATATCAAAACACATCAACAAAACATTTAAAAGAAAGCATGTTATTGCTACTGTGAATATAAAAAATTATTGGTTAAGATCAAACCTTCGTTGTTGGTTCCACCACAATTGCACCATTGGAATTTTGGGGACACCTTGATCAAGACAACACTACCTCGTTGCCTTGTTGATGGAATTGTTCTTTTTGTTCTTGGTTGCTTTAGATTAATTCAAGGTTTAAAAGTCCAATTGGAATTCTTGATTAATTTTGGCCCTCCCTAATTCTGTGTTTTAAGACTAATATTTATAGAAATTTAAAGTAAAACCTAATATCTTCAGGAAGTTCAAACCATTGAGGAAATTCATTGACGTTTCTGAGTAAAAATTAAATTTTAGTAACAATTGGCCAATGAGTTGATACAGGCTGCTGAGACGCGAGCAAAGGGCGAACAATGGGCTGGGACATGAATAATTGGGAGAGCGCCTACGAGGAACTGGCCAATTCACTGCAGCTGGCACCTACAACGAATTGGCCCTAGCCAATTCGCTGCAGGCCCTTTCGGACTGGGCGATTTGCCTTGCCACGTGTTGCTCATCGATTGGTCTGTCTAATTTTTTATATTTTTATTTTTTATATATTTTTTTAAAAAATAAAATGAATAATAAATAATAAAAAATATTAAATAAAATATAATAAATAATTGTTGCGCTCAAATTAAATCTACCACAAAGCGTCACTCGCAAGTATACGAGATAGCTGTAGCAAAGGTGATCGCCCCAAGGTCGTTCTCTCAAGGAAGCCAAAGTGGGTAATTGATTATCAAATTTAAAGTAACAAATAATTAAAGAAATTTAATTTGCAAAGTAATGAAGAAGAATGATTTAATTTGAAAACGATAAAAATAAACAATAGCTTATGTTTTGATTCACTTGATAAAAAGAGTCTAGGGTTTGCACTTCTTTACTACTCATATGTATGAACGGTTATTCCACTTAACTAATTTAATTTCTAAGATTAAATCTCAAACAACTTAATTAATTGAGTCAAGGAAATAAGCTCTCGCATTCAAACCTTCTATAACTAATCTTGTTATAATTGAAACAATCTTTTAATAGGTTGTATCTCTAATTCACCTAAGTCCTTAATTGAATTATTCCAGCATTAGATTTCATCTCTCAATCCATCATCTAATACCTAAAACACACAATTGGTGGCCAATCAATTATATGTAACAATTTTTCATTCAATAAAGGCTAAAGAAATCATTAGTTAAGAGAATAACCAATTCATACAATTCATAGCAAATCCATACAAACCCTAGACTAGATTAAATTAGTTCATGTTGTTATCAAGCATACTCATCTCATTAATAATCAAAGAAATCAATTTAGACATGATAATGTTCATAAACACAATTTCAATGAAACTAAAGAGACAAAGTTTAAGAATAAAACCAAGTTACAAACTCCTTGAAGCTTTTGATGAAACTCTTGATCGAATCTTGCAAGAAGGATAAAACAATGGCATGAACAATCTAATCTAAACTAGTGTAATCCAAAGTAGAATCAAAATCTAAGAAAACAAATGTTTAAACCCTAAGAGCACCGAATTTTAAAGCCGACGCTTCGTATAAAAGCAAAAAGAAAGTTAAGGTTTAGGGGTTGACGATTTTGAGAGCAAGTTTAGCCGTCTGAGAGGGACACGGCCAAGGGATGAGGGACACGGCCGTGTGAGGCTTGATGGAGGGACACGGCCAGGTGACACGGCCGTGTCCCCTGCATGTGTCCTCCTCTGTTGCTTTTTGGTCTTCTTTGCTTCTTTGTTGAGTGACACGGCCAAGTGGAGCTTGACTTGGCCGTGTTGCATCATATTTGAGGGACACGGCCAGGTGACACGGCCGTGTCCCTTCCCAGTGTCTGCCTCTGTCTGCTTTACTCTTCCTTTCCTTTGGTAATAAGTGGGACACGGCCAGGTCATGGTGACTTGGCCGTGTTGCTCTTCTTTGGAGGGACACGGCCACATGACTTGGCTGTGTCCCTTGCTGGTGTCTTCTACTGGGACTTGTTCTTCCTTTTAACTTGGTATGGGACATGGCCAGTGACTTGGCCGTGTCCTCTGCCTGTGTCAGCTACTGCCCATTTCATCTTCAATTCGTTTCCTTGCCTGTTTTAACCTAACACAAAACTCAAAACAAACTTAAAACACGAAGTAAATACACAATAACCGACAAAACATAAACACAAACTAAAAACTAGATCAAAAACGACATAAAACTAAAAATAAACTAAAACTACACAATTAAAGAAAACACTAGACAAACCGATAAAAACTAACAAAATACCTAAATAAAACAATAATTAACCTAATAAACAAGACACAAAACTTATAACAAAAACTAATAAAAAAATAATAAATACCACAAAAATTATTTCAGACTTATTTTAAAATATTGGACTGGACTTGGTAAAAAATTAAGGGTCTACAGTTTGCCCCTTGCTTGAACGATCTGAGTCTTTTCAGTAGAAGAGAGTGAAAAGCTACATAACTTTGAGCAAATTTTGGATAAGGATGGGTTCTTGACCAGAGATTTGGATACTTAGACCCGAGACTGAATTTGATTTGGGTGCTTGGACCCGAGACTAGGTACTTATACCTGAGATTGAATTTGATTTTGGTACTTGGACCCGAGACTGGATTTGATTTGGGTACTTGGACCCGAGACTGGGTACTTGGATGCAAGATTGAATTTAATTTGGGTACTTGGACCCGATACTGAATTTGATTTGGATACTTAGACTAAAGACTGGGTACTTGGATCCGAGACTAAATTTGATTTGGTACTTAGACCCGAGACTGGATACTTGAACCCGAGATTGAATTTGATTTGGGTACTTAGAGCGAGACTGGATTTGATTTGGGTACTCAGACCCGAGACTAGGTACTTGGACTCGAGATTGAATTTGATTTGGGTACTTGGATCCGAGACTGGGACTTGGACCCGAGACTAAACTTGATTGGGTGTTTGGATCCGAGACTAGGTAATTAGACCCGAGACTAAGTTTGATTTGGGTACTTGGACCCCAGACTAAATTTGATTTGGGTACTTAGACCCGAGACTGGATACTTGGACCCGAGATTGAATTTGATTTAGGTACTTAGACTCGACACTGGGTACTTAGACCCGAAATTGAATTTGATTTGGGTACTTAGACCCGAGACTAGGTACTTGGACCCGAGACTAAATTTAATTTGGCTACTTGGACCCGAGACTGAATTTTGGACTGACCTTTTATCAGTTGAGAATTCTGGTTGTTCCATTCTTTAATGAATTGTGTGTCTTTACCCACCAAAAATGGATCTTTATCCACTGGAGATCGGGTCTTTACCCTTAAAATATGGATCTTTATCCTTTTAGACATTTGTCCTATATTTACTTCAACTCTTCTAGCCGGATTGATATTTTGTCTTTTGCATTTCATTCTTTTGAGAGTTCTAATGTTCAATTCTTTTATGCTTTCTTTTGCAAAAAATTCAGCTACTTTTTAGCTGGCCCTCATATCTTCTCCTTTCTCCCTATGTGGTAAAATATTTGAAAGTGAGTTTGAAAATGCTTTGTATACGCATAAACTAAAAAATTGAAAAGGAGAAACTTTGCCCCCTGTGTAGCTCAAACCAATGATTTTTCCTATGCGGGCTTATATTGATGTTCGTGTTGTCTAGTTTCTCGCACAAGCATGCATTTCTTCTTTTGCAGAATGACTGGAGCTTCCTCAAACAATGGGCCTTCCATGCCCCCTGATTCAATATCTTCTTTTGATTCTTTACTTTCATAGAGTGTTTGTTGTTCACTTTAACAAATGATAGGTAACACAAGATAACAAAATGCAATGTGATATGCTCATGTATGCATGATATGCATGGATTATACTTACAATTGTTCCATTGACTCATAATCCAAGGTGATCAGTTGAAGTGTTCTCATTGACTCCTTCAAGATACCTATTCAGGTCTTGCACTGGAATGGCAGAAGGCTTCGCTTTTATGGATTTTATCTTAAAGATGTTGAAAACATGAATAATGGAGGCCCCAAGTAGCAAAGATACATCCATTTCAAACTATGATTCAGTATGCCAGTTGGTAGCTTCTTCATAACCTTGCCAATAATTATTTCCTTTGCCCAATGTGTCCTTCGAGGTTCGATGGTTTGACATACTTCCCTTAACTTGAAGGCTTTGTACGAATTTTTTTTGTTTTTTCTTTTTGAATTTTGATTTTGAAATCAAATGTTCGCTTTGTCAAATCAATGTTAATTTACCTCAGGATTTGATTTTTCAAATTAACATAACTATAACATTACAACCCTAGTTATCGTACTAAACTCGGGAATCATTTCTATTTAAGCAAGAACTGTTACACTTCAGATAGGCACATGCACATTACCAAGACAAAGGTATCATTGAGTTCAAATATTGTCTATCTCATATACATGCTTATTCAAACTATCTCCACTAATAGACTCAACCTACTAAGAGAGATGAACAGGTCTTTGATAGGCTTGAAATGGGGTCTATAAGGGACACTGGTTTAAGTGAAGGCCAATTGTAAGTTGGAGTCATTGTGACACTATAGGCAAACCCTTACACTAAAAATTTCTTGTTTAAAGAGTTGAAAGCATGAAAAGATAGAGCTTTAACACTCTTCTTTATTCCTTACATGAATCTTGATCTTGATTAGGACAATCTTTGCCTTTGTAAAAAGTTTGGTACCCATATTCCTCTTCTTTTCTTATTTTCCTTTTCTTTCTTTTTTTGTTGTGTTTTTGTTTTTTTATCTTCTTTATCATTTTGTCCTTCTTGATGGAAATCATTAATTTAGCAACCATACACCCAATAGTTAAAGAACTATGATATATATGGAATGCAAATTAACACCCTCCAAAAGTTGAATCAAAATATGGATCGTTCAAGAATGAAGTAAGATTAACTATTCTAATCACTTTTACCAATGTAATTATGATTAAGTAATTAGAATAGCACTTTGATTTCCTCAAAACACCACAAACAAAGAAGGTTTGATAAGTTAAGGATGAAAACAAAGATTCTGTAATTTGAACACCACAAACTGAATAGCTTGATAACTTCCAAAGTTCATGCAATAACTTAAGACAAAACACTCATAAGTTCTCAAAATATATTTTATATCTTTTGAATAACTGTATGATTACAAATGAAATCAGCCTTGTTTATATAGAAGAAGGCCATATACAAAGAGAGCATCAAAATTAAGTTCATATGTAACTCCCATATTAATTGACAGCCCCATTGCTCCTAATAAATAGCCCCATTACTTTGCCAACTCAATGTGAACGTTGGACCATTATTTTCTTGGCTTTTGTAACTCTTTTTCTTCATATTTCAGCCTTTGTAATGCATACTTAATAAGAATAAACCCTAATAAAAGTCAAAATGCAGAATTAAAACATAAATAGTCTTAAACAACCTATTAATTTGTCTTAGGTCATTGGTCTTTTAGACTTCAAGACCATGGCCAAATGACATGTTATTATTAAAAATGGACCTAAATCTTTACTCTCGTAAGCCTGGATTAGCCTTCAAGATTAGGTCTTGCTTGAATTATGCTGACCAACTTAAGCTCTTCTTGCATCCATGGATCATCTTTAAACAAATCTTGAGCAACTTGTTTTCTCCAAATCTTATCGATGACGAAAATTAAAGCCTCTTTCAACTTATTAGCTCTAGACCTTGTCATTGGTCCTCCATAAATGGCTAGTGAATCTTTGAATTGTTTGTTCATGTCATCATTGGACTGTTGGTGCTTGGCCAATTTTTGATCAGCATGTAATTCCTCATCATTCCCCCTCTCCTCGCAAGGATACATCCTCGAATCTGATCCTTCATCACCTACATCAAACAAAGACAAATCAAAAACATTGAAGGTTGCACTAACATTACCATACTCACTTGGCAATTACAGCTTATATGCATTGTCATTTATTCTTTGAAGGACTCGAAATGGACCATCCCCTCTAGGCATTAGTTTTGACTTCCTTTGGCTATTAAATCTTTCCTTCCTTAAGTGTAGCCAAACCAAATCTCCTGGTTTGAAAACTACTTTCTTTCGGCCTTTGTTGTGTTGCTTCTCATATTGTGGAGTCTTCTTTTTAATTTGTGTGCATACCTTTTCATGCAAAGTTTTAACGAAGTCAGCTTTTTGTTTACCATCCAAATTTGCTTTCTCTAATGGTAAAGGTAGCAAATCCATTGTAGTTAATGGATTGAACCCATACACAACTTCAAATGGTGAATGGTTTGTTATAGCATGCACTCTGCGATTATAAGCAAACTCCACATGTGGCAAACATTCCTCCCAATTCTTCAAATTCTTTTTTATTATGGCCCTCAAAAGAGATGATAAGATCCTATTTACCACTTCTGTTTGTCCATTTGTTTGTGGATGACAAGTGGTTGAATACAGCAGCCTTGTACCCAACTTGCTCCAAAGTGTTTTCTAAAAGTGGCTAAGGAATTTCACATCTCTATCACTCATAATTGTTCTTGGGATGCCATGTAATCTCACAATTTTTTTGAAGAACAACCCCGCAACATGTGTTGCATCATCAATTTTATTGCATGGAATGAAATATGCCATATTGCTAAGCCTATCTGTAATATCCCAAAGTATACCCTAAAAGTTTTGGAGTTGTTGTTGTATTTGGATTTAATGTATATGTTTTATGGAAAGAGAAAGGGAGATAAATTAATTAAAGGGAGATATTATAAGAGATAGATGTATATGAGGGAGGAGATGTATATTTGGTATTTGGAAAAAATGAGAAATATAAATGTAATATAAAAGAGATATACATATACCAACATATACATTACATATACATAATGTATAAAGTGGTGTAGGAAAAGTAAGTATATATAATTAAATAATAATAACAATAATAATAAAAGAAAAAGAAGAAGAGAAAGTCAAAAAGAGTGACAAGTGTATGGTGGAGATTTTAAGGGATTTAATTATATATATATATATGATAAGTATGAGAAAAGAAGAAAAGATCTTCTTTCCTTCTTCTTCTTCTTCTTCTTCTTCTTCTTCAATGAGAGAGAGAGAGAGAGAGAGAGAGAGAGATGTGGTTTTGGTTGGTTTTTACATCAAATTCTTAAGGGCTTTAAGAGAATTGAAGGTGGAGATTGAAGATTTGGCAAAATATTCAAGTAAGTGTTTATTTCTTTGAGTTGATTTCTATTGATTGTGTTTATATTTGATTTGGGTTATTTGTGAAGATGATGATGAATTGTTGAAATTGTTGAGTAAGGGTTTAGTATAAATGAATTGGGGAAATTGAGTAGTTGATACATGGTGATGTATATAATGATTATTATTAAGATATATTAAAGTTATATAAGTGTTAAATTGATAGGTAATTGATGAATATAAATTAAGATGTTGATTAAGGGTGTTGTGGTATGGATTTTGAAGTGTTGTGTTTTCATGGATGAGAATTCGAAATGCATGATTTTTGCCTGACACGGCCATGTTGTTGAGCGTGTCATAGCTACTGTGAGAAAAATTAATTGACACAGTCATTAACACGCCCATGTTGTTGGGCGTGTCAATGTTTCTGTAAGGCAGAATGAGTGACACGTCCATTGACACGCCTGTGTTACTAAGCGTGTCAAAGCTTCTGTATTGTTGGTTTAGGGCACGATCAGGGACACGCCCGTGTTGGTGAGCATGTCATGTGTAGAGTTTGCCCTAGTTAGTTATCATTCTTATTTTCTTATATGTATAATTATCTTTGGATTAGGTTTTGAAGAGATTGTGTTGCCTTAACCTAAATGTTGAGAATTCTTGGAAGAGGAAGTATATAGATTGATGGGAGTTGTTCTTGAGGTAAGTACAAACCCTACTTGATTGCCTATATTTACATGTCTTTGGACCTTAACACATTTGGTTATAAATGTGTTAAGTAATATATCACATTGTTGATGCTTATAAATGATGTTATGTTGTGTACAATGTGAATTATGTGGAATGTATATTGAAGATTCTAAATTTAGGAATAATGTAAATTGTTATGTATATATATATATCAATGATGGAATATGAAATGTGAAATATGTGATGATCATTCTTAATGTATGTTCAATGCAATTGGTTATTTATACCTCAATGATGAGATGTGAAGCCACTATTGTTGGCTATAACGATGTAAATGAGATGGTTGAAGCATGTTTGCTTATATGATGATGTGATTTGAGATAATATGAGATTTGAGGCTATGGTTGTTGGCTATGATAATGCAAATGAAATATAATTGGGGCATGGTTGCCTATCCAATTATGAGAAATGAATTGAGAAAAAGATTGATAAAGAGATGAATGAAATGATTGTTTGCCTAATATGTTAATTCAATTTTTAGAGTTCTGGATTTGGCGGCATGCCTATGAAATATATGAAAAGTAATAGTCTTGCTGGGTTGAGGATCTCTTCAATTTGAGTTGAATTAAGGTCCAAGAGACTGGGTTTGTTACACTATGTGAATTATGGATATGAAATATATGAAAAGTAACAGTCTTGCAGGGTTGAGGATCTCCTCGATTCAGTCGGGTTGATGGTCCAAGAGACCGGGTCTGTTATAGGTAACAGTCTTGCCGGGTTGAGGATCTCCTCAAGTTTATTGAGTTGATGGTCCAAGAGACTGGGTTTGTTACACTATCCATGGATATAGATATATATATATATATATATATCGCCTATGGGCTTGATGATTGAGATAATGGACCAAAGCAGTAACTCTGAACTTTGAATAGCATATTAGATTCTTTTTGGGCCCATGCTTGTCTTTGTTTTTAATGTGATTTATGAAATGTGAAATGAATGAATAATGAGACCTATACTTGCCTTTGTTTTCAATATGAATGATGAATTGTGATTCATGAATGGTGAATTGTGAATAATGAATTAATTGAATAATATGTGGACATTGTAAGTATTAGTTATGAATGTTCTTATAAGTTATGCAATGATAGGTTGTGTTAATGATATGTGGATCTGTATATAATTATGAGATTAGTAGATATATTTGAAAGGTGTAATTGAAATAGGAAAACATGATAAAAAGATAATGATATATGAATTTAACATATGAGTAAGATTTCTGTATGTATGTTTATAATATTTATTTGTACTATTGAGCTCTCGGGCTTAGCGCGGTTGTGTAATCGCGCAGGTGAGTAGGTGGTGGATCTGAAGTCAATCATTATGCCACGAGAAGGGTATAAGTATTTCGAGACCAACTAGAAGGTGGTGCATACATGTACAATTTTGATTATGTTGTATATTGAGAAGAATGTATGTACACTTAAATATATTTGGAAAAGATTTGTATAAATTATATATATGTATTATTATCAAAAGAAAAATGATTATGTAAATATTGTTTAAACTAAATGAATTTGTATTTGAAATTAAGGTAATGATTTTAAATTGTACTGAATAGTGACATCCTTATACTTTATATATCTACTGTATGTATACATGGTATATGTATGGTATTTATATAGAGTATCGGGGTGTTACAATTATTTTGGTATCAGAGCTTAGGTTCGAGATTCTCGGCCTAAGTAGAATTAAAAAGAAAAGTTTTAAAAAGGAATGAAATTTGTGATACATGCATATGCATTAACACCTAGGTTGGTCTCGGATGTGGCATTTTGTGAATTGTAGTGTAGTTGAATTATATGAGATGGATGATAGGATGTGAATAAGGTGTAATATAAAAGGAAAATTTGAGAAAGAAGTGATATGGGAAGATTTACATAAGTTTAAGTGATAAAGTAAAGAATAGGAGGTTACTTAAGGAAAGCAAATTTTGAAATGTTGGTTATTGAAATGTGCTTGAAAAAAAAAAAGAATGACTAGAGGAATAAAGTTGGAAATGAGTTAAAAACAAAATCAAGATTTAAGTATGTACTCTTTCCTCTACAATTTGAATCTCTTTCAAATAAAGCTTATGTTTGGATTGTTAGAGAGAGGAAATATTGTTAGATGGTTAATATGGATAGATATGTTATTTAAATGAAGAGAGTATGGTGGAATATTTAGTGCATTGATTGGTATAGATAAAGTGCGACAATTTAAGGTTTGGGTATGTGAAGTTAAGGTTTTTTTTAAAAGAAAAAAAAGAGATGATGTTGGTTAATATAGGGAGATATAATGGTATTGTTTGCATTGTTGTTTTAATGCAAACATTGTGATTTTTATATTAGAAATGTGATGTGCTTAAGTGTTGATAAAGCTCATATTAAGGGTGGTAATATGTGAAATTTGGATTTTTGAAATGAGCTTTAATAGTTGTGAAAATGATACGTTTTGATGTTGTTTTATGGTATATATATAAGATATTTTTAAAGTTGATATTAAGAAAATGAGATGAGTAAATTGAAGTTGAGAGTTTATAGTTTTAATGGAATTTGGAAAAGGATCATTTAGATATCGACAATTTAATGTATATTAAACATATGAGCTATTTGGAATGAATATTATTGCATACGAGGAGATTATGAATGAGACAATGTGATTGCTAGTATGAAATTTGTTTTGAAATAAAAGGAAAGTGATTAAGAGTGAGAAAATAAGTTACTTTAAGTCATTTGAGTGGAAAGGGTGAAAATGGATATGAAAGGTATACTAAATGCATTTTAAAAAACAAGTGTGAGAGAGATGTCACATTAGAAATGTGGCTAAAACTTTTGTGAAATATTATTATGAGTAGAGTATATATATATTTATTGAGTAGATGAATAACTTAAGTTATGTTAACAAAATGAGAATAATAATGTTCAAAGAAAAGTAATAAATATTAAATTTGTATAGATTGTATGTAAAAGAGAAATTTAATAAAAATTTCATAATTATGTGTATACATGAATAAGATATGTGAGATGAATTTTTCGATATGAATATAATTGTAATATGTAAGAAATGTGGGAAGTGAGTCACATTATGAATGTGACCTATGAATGTGTATGTGATATGTTTATTATCTTATACAAATGCATGTCTAGTAATATTGAAAATGATATTGCATGTAGTAGCAGACCTAAGAGAGATTAAGTTTTGACCTACGTAGAAATAGGCTATGTGATGAAATGGAAAATGAGAATGGATTCGGGTAATATTGAACAGTGAAATTGCTATAGCAATAATTGAATTTTGCTATCATAAAACGTTTTGGGCTCAAAGTATTTGTGTGTGAAAATGTTCCATGTATATGTGTATAATAAGAGATTGTAAAAAAAAAAGTGAAAATTTTTATAAAAGATAGATTGGAAATGGAGTAATGATTGAAATTGTGTAAAAAATGCATATGATTGAATGTTATGCGTAGGAGATGTTAAAGATAATATTGTTGAACATGAGTTAGACTAATGATGATCATTTAATTGAGTGCAAATTGTTTTGAGATGGAGTTGAAATGTGTTAACTCTGGGTACAGCAAAAGTTTAAAGAATGATTTGTAGATTTAACATCGTAATTGGAAATATTTGGAAAAGGAATAATAGAGAGGTAGTATTTATTTATAAGTTGCAGGCATGATCCTTAATATACCAGGGCCATATGAGCTGTTTAGCATGTTTGGTTGGTTAATTTTGTCATCCACAAATTTGAGCCTAAGATAACATAACCATAGTATAGTGTTGATGAGATTGATGAATTATGTTTCTAAAAACTTGGGAAAGAGTTATGATTGGTAAAGTTGTATTTTATAATTTCTATGTTAGAAATTTAATTATAATTATGAAAGGTAAAGAAAGAGAAGAGAATTGTGAAAATATTTTGAGTTATGAATAATGTGATAAAAAGGTAAATATGTAAATATAGTAATGGTATGAAAGGTGAGGAAATGTTAAATGGGAGAAATTGCGAAATATGATTGAAAGTTATACTAAATGTGTTTATGGTATAAAGTGAATAAGTGAATGGGCTTAAGGTTTAAGTGAATGAACTATGGATAGTAAATATGGTATGAGATAATCATAAGAATCTTGTGGAATTGTACTAAGATAATTTGAAGTGATTTGTTATTAATGATCATAGTTTTAAAAAGCTGAATATAGATCCGAAGAGATTAGAATTTGAATATAAGTTTGACCTAATGGAATTAGATAATATATATATTGAAATCTGATGAAAAATTTAAATAAGTTAATTGTTGGTTTGATTTAAACAAGATGGAGATATTAGTATATGTGACAGATGGATCAATTGATCTGGATTCTATTAAGATTGCGAATCATTATTGAGATTTAATATGTACAATTGTACTAGTAGTATATGATTTAAATGATAATGTATATGATGTAATATTCTAATATGTGTAAGGACATGAATGAATTGAGTTATATCAACTATAGATGAGAATAATAAGAAAAAGGTTGATTACCGGTAAAGTAAATTTAAAGGCATTATATTAATGTTTATATTAAGTGAGAAACATGCTAAAGAAGGAATTAAGTGTATGAAAAATAAGGATATTGTTATCAATTAAGGTGTGATAAATGTCTATTCTGAAAGTGATTGTAATGACGGGATAAGCGATATTGAGATATAAATCAATGATTTTTAAGGTTAAAGTTAAGAGAGTAATTATAAAGAGATGAAGTGATAAAATATCATGAAGGTAATAGATGGACGAAGTACCAGAATATTATAAGATAATCTAATTTTTGTATAAAGGTAAATTCATTGGGAATGTAAGGAATTATCTTGATTGCTTTGTTGAGAAAGTAATAAGATATATAAATATATATAATGATAAGTTATGAAATTTAGAGAAGATGATTGACTCTAAGGGCGAGTAAAAGTTATGTGATTTGATGACATGATTAACCTTATATGAAAGTTAAGATGATATTTTGTTAAAAATGGATTGTTATTGTATTGGATAATTTCGAGGACGAAATTATTTAAGGGGGGGGGGAGAATTGTAATATCCCAAAGTATACCCTAAAAGTTTTGGAGTTGTTGTTGTATTTGGATTTAATGTATATGTTTTATGGAAAGAGAAAGGGAGATAAATTAATTAAAGGGAGATATTATAAGAGATAGATGTATATGAGGGAGGAGATGTATATTTGGTATTTGGAAAATATGAGAAATATAAATGTAATATAAAAGAGATATACATATACCAACATATACATTACATATACATAATGTATAAAGTGGTGTAGGAAAAGTAAGTATATATAATTAAATAATAATAACAATAATAATAAAAGAAAAAGAAGAAGAGAAAGTCAAAAAGAGTGACAAGTGTATGGTGGAGATTTTAAGGGATTTAATTATATATATATATGATAAGTATGAGAAAAGAAGAAAAGATCTTATTTCCTTCTTCTTCTTCTTCTTCTTCTTCAACGAGAGAGAGAGAGAGAGAGAGAGAGAGAGAGAGATGTGGTTTTGGTTGGTTTTTACATCAAATTCTTAAGGGCTTTAAGAGAATTGAAGGTGGAGATTAAAGATTTGGCAAAATATTCAAGTAAGTGTTTATTTCTTTGAGTTGATTTCTATTGATTGTGTTTATATTTGATTTGGGTTATTTGTGAAGATGATGATGAATTGTTGAAATTGTTGAGTAAGGGTTTAGTATAAATGAATTGAGGAAATTGAGTAGCTGATACATGGTGATGTATATAATGATTATAATTATGATATATTGAAGTTATATAAGTGTTAAATTGATAGGTAATTGATGAATATAAATTAAGATGTTGATTAAGGGTGTTGTGGTATGGATTTTGAAGTGTTGTGTTTTCATGGATGAGAATTTGAAATGCATGATTTTTGCCTGACACGGCCATGTTGTTGGGCGTGTCAACGGTACTGAGTTTGACGTTTGTGACACGACCATTAACACGACCATGTTACTGAGCGTGTCATAGCTACTGTGAGAAAAAGTAATTGACACGGTCATTAACACGCCCGTGTTGTTGGGCGTGTCAATGTTTCTGTGAGGCAGAATGAGTGACACGTCCATTGACACGCCCGTGTTACTAAGCGTGTCAAAGCTTCTGTATTGTTGGTTTAGGGCACGATCAGGGACACGCCCGTGTTGGTGAGCGTGTCATGTGTAGAGTTTGCCCTAGTTAGTTATCATTCTTATTTTCTTATATGTATAATTATCTTTGGATAAGGTTTTGAAGAGATTGTGTTGCCTTAACCTAAATGTTGAGAATTCTTGGAAGAGGAAGTATATAGATTGATGGGAGTTGTTCTTGAGGTAAGTACAAACCCTACTTGATTGCCTATATTTACATGTCTTTGGACCTTAACACATTTGGTTATAAATGTGTTAAGTAATCTATCACATTGTTGATGCTTATAAATGATTGTATGTTGTGTACAATGTGAATTATGTGGAATGTATATTGAAGATTCTAAATTTAGGAATAATGTAAATTGTTATGTATATATATATATCAATGATGGAATATGAAATGTGAAATATGTGATGATCATTCTTAATGTATGTTCAATGCAATTGGTTGTTTATACCTCAATGATGAGATGTGAAGCCACTGTTGTTGGCTATAAAGATGTAAATGAGATGATTGAAGCATGTTTGCTTATATGATGATGTGATTTGAGATAATATGAGATATGAGGCTATGGTTGTTGGCTATGATAATGCAAATGAAATATAATTGGGGCATGGTTGCCTATCCAATTATGAGAAATGAATTGAGAAAAAGATTGATAAAGAGATGAATGAAATGATTGTTTACCTAATATGTTAATTCAATTTTCAGAGTTCTGGATTTGGCGGCATGCCTATGAAATTTATGAAAAGTAACAGTCTTGCCGGGTTGAGGATCTCTTCAATTTGAGTTGAATTGAGGTCCAAGAGACTGGGTCTGCTACACTATGTGAATTATGGATATGAAATATATGAAAAGTAACAGTCTTGCCGGGTTGAGGATCTCCTCGATTCAGTCGGGTTGATGGTCCAAGAGACTGGGTCTGTTACAGGTAACAGTCTTGCCGGGTTGAGGATCTCCTCAAGTTTATTGAGTTGATGGTCCAAGAGACTGGGTCTGTTACACTATCCATGGATAGAGATATATATATATATCGCCTACGTGCTTGATGATTGAGATAATGGACCAAAGCAGTAACTCTGAACTTTGAATAGAATATTAGATTCTTTTTGGGCCCATGCTTGTCTTTGTTTTTAATGTGATTTATGAAATGTGAAATGAATGAATAATGAGACCTATACTTGCCTTTGTTTTCAATATGAATGATGAATTGTGATTCATGAATGGTGAATTGTGAATAATGAATTAATTGAATAATATGTGGACATTGTAAGTATTAGTTATGAATGTTCTTATAAGTTATGCAATGATAGGTTGTGTTAATGATATGTGGATCTGTATATAATTATGAGATTAGTAGATATATTTGAAAGGTGTAATTGAAATAGGAAAACATGATAAAAAGATAATGATATATGAATTTAACATATGAGTAAGATTTCTGTATGTATGTTTATAATATTTATTTGTACTACTGAGCTCTCGGGCTTAGCGCGGTTGTGTAATCGCGCAGGTGAGTAGGTGGTGGATCTGAAGCCAATCGTTATGCCACGAGAAGGGTATAAGTATTTCGAGACCAACTAGAAGGTGGTGCATACATGTACAATTTTGATTATGTTGTATATTGAGAAGAATGTATGTATACTTAAATATATTTGGAAAAGATTTGTATAAATTATATATATGTATTATTATCAAAAGAAAAATGATTATGTAAATATTGTTTAAACTAAATGAATTTGTATTTGAAATTAAGGTAATGATTTTAAATTGTACTGAATAGTGACATCCTTATACTTTATATATCTACTGTATGTATACATGGTATATGTATGGTATTTATATAGAGTATCGGGGTGTTACACTATCCACAACAACAAAAATAGAATCTCTCCCCCCTTTAGAGCTAGGTAAAGCCAAGACAAAGTCTATTGATATATCAACCCAAGGTTCATTAGGTATAGGAAGAGGGTTATACAGCCCATGAGGCATTACTCTAGATTTAGTTTGTTTGCATGTAATGCATTTCTCACATATCCTCTCAACATCTCTTTTCATTTATGGCCAAAAGAAATGCTCACTTAACACACCTAAAGTCTTTTTAATTCCAAAATGTCCTATTAACCCACCACTATGTGCCTCCCTCGCAAGTAATTCTCTCATTGAACATTGAGGAACACACAGCTTGTTTTCTTTAAAAAGAAAACCATCATGCCAATAGAATTTGTCAAACCCACCTTTCTCACATGCCCCATAAACACTAGCAAAATCAAGGTCAAAATTATACAAATTTTTAATGTACTCAATACCTAATAATTTTGCATCAAGTTTAGAAATTAGAGCATACCTTCTAGAAAGAGCATTAACAACCACATTTTCCTTACCTTGTTTGTACTTGATGATGTAAGGAAAGGATTCAATGAATTCCACCCATTTTGCATGTCTTTTACACAACTTCCCTTGTCCTTTGAGATACTTCAAGGACTCATGATCAGTGTGGATTATGAATTCCTTGTAGTAAAGATAATGCTCCCATGTCTTCAAAACTCACACCAAAGCATAGAACTCTTTGTCATATGTAGAGTAGTTTAAACTTGCTCCACTTAATTTCTCACTAAAGAATGCAATTGGCTTACCTTCTTGCATTAAGACTCCACCAATACCTATGCCACTGGCATCACACTCAATTTCAAAAGTTTTAGAAAAATTAGGCAAAACAAGTAATGGTGCTGAACAAAGTTTATCTTTAAGCAAGTTAAAGCCTCATCTTGTTCTTTACCCCACTTAAATCCTACATTTTTCTTAATGCATTCAGTCAAAGGTGCAACAATTGTAGAGAAATCCTTAATGAATCTCCTATAAAAGCTAGCAAGACCATGAAAACTTCTTACATCACTGACACTAGTGGGTTTTGGCCATTCTCTAATTAGTTTCACTTTTTCTTGATCAACTTGTATTCCTTTATCATTAACAACATAACCAAGAAAAGTAATTTCATTAGTGCAAAAAATGCATTTGTTTAGATTAGCATACAACTTTTCCTTTCTAAGCACATCATAAATAGATTTCAATGCTCATCTAAAGTCTTGCTATAGATCAGAATATCATCAAAATAAACAACCACAAACTTTCCAATAAAATCCCTCAAAACATGGTTCATTAATCTCAGGAAAGTGCTAGGTGCATTAGTTAAACCAAAAGGCATTACTAACCACTCATAATCCATGCTTAGTTTTGAAAGTTGTTTTCCATTCATCACCTTCACGCATTCTTATTTGATGATATCCACATTTTAAATCAATTTTTGAAAACACACAAGAACCATGCAATTCATCCAACATATCATATAGCCTAGGAATAGGGTGTCTATTCTTCACCATGATTTTGTTGATGGCTCGACAATCAACACACATTCTCCAAGTTCCATCCTTTTTAGGCACTAATAATATAGGAACAGCATATGGACTCATGCTTTCACACGTATACCCTTTCTCCATAAGCTCACTTACTTGCTTTTGGATCTCTTTTGTTTCCTCCGGATTACATATGTATGCAGGTCTATTTGGAATGCTTGAACCTAGAATGAAGTCAATTTGATGGTCAATGCCTCGAATTGGCGGCAATCCATTAGGTACTTCTTTCAGAAATAGATCCTAATTTCCCTATAAAAGATCAACAACAACACTAGGCAAATCTTTGGTTACTTTATTAGAAATCAAAACTTCCTTATAAATAAGTACAAGCATTTGCTGCCTCATTGTCAAAGCTTCCTTCACATCACTCATTTTAGAATAAACACTCATTTTTCTTTCACTCAAGTCTGCCTTGTTTTCTCTTACCTTGTGTTTCCCATTTTTATTTCTTAATTCACTTAACTCACTTATCTCACTTTCTTTTTTCTCTCTTGGGTTTACCCAATAACATGTGTCCAGCATACATGGGTACCACATCACACAAAACCTCATCCTTATATCTACCAATGGAAAATGAAATCAAAACTTGATTATTTACCTTCACCATACCACTATCATTCAACCGCTGAAGCTTGTATGGCTTTGGGTGTTTAATAGTAGGTAGCTTCAACTTCTCTACTAGCAAAGTGCTTGCTACATTGGTACAACTTCCACTATCCACAATCAAGTTACACAACTTATTAGCAATCAAACAATGAGTATGAAACAAATTATCACGTTCTTCCCATGTTCATCTTATTTATTTTGCAAACTAAGTGTGCGTTGTACAACCAAAGTTTCACCCTTAGCATATCCTACATCACTATCATCTTCCAAAGGTGGCATATCATCTCCATCCTCTCTCTCACTTTCAGATTCTACAATCCCATCCCTCATGATCATTAGTCTTTTATTAGGACATTCACATGCCATATGACCATGTCCAAGGCACTTGAAGCATTTATTGCTTCTAGTTTGATTAGGTTGATTCTCAACTTTACCCTTGCTACCTAATTCATTTTCATTTTTAGTTTCATCTATTTTAGGCTTAAAAATGGGTTTATCATCCTTTTTACTCTAATTCAATCACCAAGAAGAAGAAATCGAAGAAAGTTTAGAATCATACCTTGTGCCTTTTCCTTTGAGTTGTCTTTCAATTTTGATGGCCATATTTAGCATGTCCTCCATCTCCACATAATGTTGCAACTCCAAACGATTAGTAATTTGCTTGTTTAGTCCACTCAAAAACCATACCATAGTAGCCTCATGATCTTCCTCCATATTAGCCCTTATCATGGCCATTTCCATCTCCTTGTGGTACTCCTCTACACCCATAGAGCCTTGTGTCAAAGTTTACAGCCTTTGATGCAATTCTCTATAGTAATAACTTGGGACGAATCTCTTCCTCATGATTTGCTTCATCTCCCTCCATGTCTCTATGGGTCTTTCACCATTTCTACGTCTTTCCTTGCAAATTTGATCCCACCAAATAGTAGCATAATCACAAAATTCAACAACATCAAGTTTTACCTTTTTCCCTTCGAAATAATTATGACATTCAAAGATTAGATCCACTTTTTGCTCCCATTCCAAGTAAATATCTGGATTATTCCTTCCTTGAAATGGAGGAATTTTCATCTTAATGCTGCCAATGTTGAGATCTACATCATCAACACGTCCCCTCCTAACTAGCCTCCTAGGATTGATGTTTTGACCAACCAAAGTGATTTGATCATCATCCATATCATCCTCACCATCATAATCTTTTTGATCAAAGGCTGGTTGTCTTCTTTGAGTTGGCTCACCATGCAAATGTTTGAGAACATCATCATGTCTTTCAAGGCGATCATTGATTTCTCCCGTCATGTTAAACATCCTCTGAAATTGTTGTTGCATAGCTTGTATTGTTGGATCATTTGAGGAAGAACTCCCATCTTTTTCTTCATTAGACATCTTTAAAACCTATAAAATAAGGAAGAATAAAAAAGATAACCTCACCAGCACTCCCTCACGTGTTTAACTCGATGAATTGATTTACACCACTCTTGTTTCACACAATTATTTGGCTTTTCTCGATGCTTATCTCACCACTCATGCCTTTTACCTCTCATGTTTTATTCTTTGGGTTCTTTCATAAACTAAGGTCCTCAAACCAAACAATTCAGATTATGGCTGATACAATAGAGTGAAATTGGGCAAGTCTAAAGAGCAAATAAAGGTAGGCTAAAAAAAAATTAATAGTGGTTTACACAAGGACACAAGCAAAATATATAATTCCAATATCAATAGATGAATATTCTGTTTTCTTTTACTTTTTTTTTACTTTTCTTTCACTTTTTTTTGTATAAGGTGTAGGAACAACAATTTCCTCTAGGAACATAGAATTAAAATGAAGAAAGAACTTTTTTTAATCCATGGTGATATAAAGAGAAGAATAAAAAAATAGAATATTAAAAGTGAAACAATCTGTAATTTGAAAGGGATACGCAAACCTCAAACTTGATACCTGCTCTGATACTAAAATGATGGAAATCATTAATTTAGCAAACATACACCCCAATAGTTAAAGAACTATGATATATATGGAATGCAAATTAACACCCCCCAAAAGTTGAATCAAAATCTAGATCATTAAAGAATGAAGTAAGATTAACTATTCTAATCACTTTTTTCAATGGAATTATGGTTAAGTAATTAGAATAGCACTTTGATTTCCTCAAAACATCACAAACAAAGAAGGTTTGATAAGTTAAGGATGAAAACAAAGATTCTGGAATTTGAACGCCACAAAATGAATAGCTTGATAAGTTCCAAAGTTCATGCAAGAACTTAAGACAAAACACTCACAAGTGCTCAAAATATATTTTATATCTTTTGAATAATTGTATGATTACAAAGGAAATCAGCCTTGTTTATATAGAAGAAGGCCATATACAAAGAGAGCATCAGAATTAAGTTCATATGTAACTCCCATATTAATTGACAGCCCCATTACTCCTAATAAATAGCCCCATTACTTTGCCAACTCAATGTGAATGCTGGACCATTATTTTCTTGGCTTTTGTAACTCTTTTTCTTCATATTTCAGCCTTTGTAACTCATACTGAATAAGAATAAACCCTAATAAAAGTCAAAATGCAGAATTAAAACATAAATAGTCTTAAACAACCTATTAATTTGTCTTAGGTCATTTGTCTTTTAGACTTTAGGACCATGGCCAAATGACCTGTTATTATTAAAAATGGACCTAAATCTTTACTCTCATAAGCCTGGATTAGCCTTCAAGATTAGGTCTTGCTTGAATTATGTTGACCAACTTAAGCTCTTCTTGCATCCATGGATCATCCTTAAACAAATCTTGATCAACTTGTTTTCTCCAAATCTGATCCATGAAGGAAATTAAAGCCTCTTTCAACTTATTAGCTCTAGACCTTGTCATTGGTCCTCCATATATGGCTAGTGGATCTTTGAATTGTTTGTTCATGTCATCATTAGACTGTTGGTGCTTAGCCAATTTTTGATCAACATGTAATTCCTCATCACTTCTTCCCCGTGGGACTATCAAGTACTATACTTTCAAGAACTAGATGGCCTTTCTTCTATCTCTCTAATTTTGGTTGAATTTCTGGTTAGGTTGAACCAATTTAAGTCAAACTGTCTTTGCCTTCTACTGCTTTAGGTAAAGGAAAACTCGGTTGGCTTTCTAGACTACCATTTGTTTTTCCTTTTGATTTCACACAAACACAGGACACATTTTTTCTTTTTTTTTCTTTCATTTTCTTTTTCTCTCTTTCTCTTTTCCTTTTCTTTTATTCCTTTTTTTTGTTTTATTTTTTTATGTTGGGTCTTAGCTTCAAAAGAATTATCTCACTTGCACCATTCTATACTTCTATTTATGGATGAGTGGAGTAGAGTGAGTCTTATTTCAATAAGGATAAATCATTTGTTGTCATGATGTCATCTTAATAAATTAGAGATATTAGGTCTAATATCAAATGAACTTCAACTACCCTTATGGTCTTGACTATGCATTCCTTTCTTTTATCTTCTTGCCTCTTCACGTTAGTGATCATTAAATTTGTCGAAAGTGTAACAACAACTCAGGGTAGGTCATGGGCTTATAAGTCAATAAAGAGAAAGCTAAAATCTCATAAAGGCTTAAAGGAAAAACTAGGGATTGATATTTAATTGGGTGGATACTAGTTGTTGGCTTACTAAATAATGCCTAGATCATCTCTCCCTAAAATAAGCAGAGTTCAATTTTGCCTCGAAAGCCCGTCAAAGCATGTTCTAAGACTGACTAGGATCTAGACAAAGGTCATTATGCAGGACCCTCTCTAAGTAAGCATACATAGCTCAATGATATAGAATAATTTCCCCACCTAGTAAAGTCATTCAGATCATGATGCATAGAAATGCCAATTTATAAATATCAAGATAGGTTGGACACCGAAATGAACAAAGACCATGAAAAATTTGATGAAAATAATTTATTCAAACAAACATAATTTGAAAAACATAATTGTCCAATTAAATATTAAAGAAATCAAAATAAAAAGAGCAACACTTCAAGCTAAGGGAAGTTAGTTGAGTTAGAGTCGATGATACTCCATTTATTTAGATATATCAAGGGCAAGGATTTTTTCATCATCAAGGATCATTGCTTCATCATCCATAGTTAGTCCAAGCTTGCTTAGTAGCACATCATCTTTAGTAGCTTCTCTGTCCATATCATCACAGGATGACAAGATAAAACTCTTCATGAAGGTTGTAAGCGGTGGCGCCCTTCCAAATTTAGGCAGAGGATTATTCTTAGTGCTGGGCTTATCAGGCTGAGGCAGCTTTCCACTATTAATTAAATCTTGGATCTCATGCCTAAACTTCATACAGTTGTCCATTTCATGTCCATGCCTTTGATGGAATTGGCAAAATGCCTTAGTATCAAAGTTAGGTGGAAGAGGATTAGGCAAAAGAACGAGGAGTCAAGGGTTGTAACAATCCCTTCTTTTGTAGCTTATTAAGAACCCAAGATAGCGGCTTCCCCCATTCTAAAAACTGCCTCATTCCTCCTTGACTAGTGGCATTGGCATTAGCTTCCTTTTGTGTACTTTGGCTAGTAGAATGGTAGTTTCCTTTCTTGTTCCTTCTTGCCAAAAAGCAGTGCTTCTCCCTTTTCCACTCTTCAATTTGCAAATCAGCTTGCAAAAGGTCCTTGAAATCCTAGATAAGTATATGAGACATCCTTTCACAAAGGCTAGGCAACACTCCTCTCACAATTATTCTAATTTGATCTGATTCATCGAGCCTCCTTTGAGCAATGCAACCTTATTCCTCCACCTCTTTACATAATCAACAAAGTTCTCATTTAGTCTTTGCCTAATGGTCTCTACCTCCATCAAGGTAACTTCCAGCTCGACATTGTACCCATACTGCTGGATGAAGGCTTTGTACAACATATCCCAATCTTTTTGAGTACTTTCCTCTAAGGTGTTGAACTAATTTTGGACAACAGGGTCCAATGAAAGCATGAAGTACCTTAGAGTTTTAGCCTTAGTAGCTCTGGCAGACTGCATGGTAGTGATGTATTGCTTAACATGCAAGTGAGGATTTTCTTTACCGTTGTACCTAGCAAAGGAAGACATCTTGAACTTATGAGGAACCTCCTTATCTTGTTCAAATAGCTTGTCTATTTTTGACATCTCATTAGCTTTCAGCTTCTTCTCGAATTTCTTCTCCAAATCAACAATCAGTTTCTTGACATCTGAAGTTTCCATGGATGGTCTTTCAACAACCTTTGGCTTCTTCTTTTTGTCTTGAGGATCATGAAAGTATTGGGCCCAGTCATCAACATCAATCATTACTTTGTCATCATCAAAGGTTGCTTCATCAACTTTAGCCTTTCCCTTGTCTTTTTGTAGTGCTTGCGAATGCTTCAGCAGTGTTTTCAAACATTGCAGCCATTTGACTTTTCATGATCTCAGCTAGGGCCCCCTTTAATTCTTCCATCTTGAATTCAAGGGTATCATCCAACATCTTTTGAATATGCTCAGGTTCCATTACTTTTGGTGAAAATCTAACTGAGTTGCTACTGGATTCTTCATCTTCGGCATAGACCAGATTGTTGTAGGCTTTTGAACTGTTGAAATCCAGGGCTATGAGCCAGAGAGAATTAATAATATGAGATGCAAATTTATGTATGCATATATGCATATATGCATAAATAACAGACAAACAAAGATAATTAGGACATTTCTTCCAACCTTATAACTTCCACACACGAAAGGCGAGTCTCTTTTCCTAGGTATATGGTTAACAAAATACCAACATGGGATATTTTATTTTCAAAAAATTTCCTCAGATGATTTTAACCAATAGTTATATTTTTGAACATGGAAATCAGTACATAATAATTCTCATTAATTAGCCTTTAATCCATTGAATCTCAATTAAAATAGCTTTCATGCTATATTGGATTAAAACTAAATTAAGACGTTTATTATAAATAGATTTCTCACTTGAAAAAGTAACTAATGATTCATGCCAAAAATAAGGCCATGATTAATAATTCTTAGTATAAACTAGGCTCAAAATTAATTTTTGGTATTCTATAATTGACCTAAATAATTTGTAAGCTCTTTTAAAGAAAAGGTTGTAATTTGGATGAAATGCAAAAATAGTTTTGTTTGAAAAACCCATTGTAAAAAGATTTTAGAAAAAATGGATTTTGGGCTTTGTATTTGGGTCATGAGAAAAGAATTTTTGACTTAGTTTGGAAAAGTTTTATGCCCAAAGACCATTTTAAAAATTTTGAAAATAGTTTTGGTCTTTTGGATTTAGAGAAAAAAATTGTTTGAGCTCACAATGTAATTAGGTCATATTATAAAAAGAACAAGCCAAATAAGCCATGATTTAAATTAAGATAAATTAACCATAGTCAAACAACAAGCATTTGGTAAAAAACCTAAGAAAAGTAACTAGGCCAATTACATGAGCTTTAGTCTTTGGGTTGAAGGGCTTAGGTTCCCATAGCAAGTATATACCAAAAGGTACGAGGCTATGAGTGGTTATGCCATGCTCGATCTCCAAACTTTGAGTGAAAGTATGGTATCCCTTACATAACACAACACGGGTAACACGGGTGTCCTAACTCATGCACACGATGCAATCAAAATGATGCAATGGACAATATCATGATAAGAAAGAATAGAATAATATAAAGACCAATGGAATCAACTTCTCTTATCCCTAGTGGAATTGCACTGTGAGTGGGGATTTTCACCCCCACTCCCATGTGGAATGGTTCTTGCGACTTCAGCATTGTTAGGCTTAGGACCTTAGAGAACACGGGCCTAAACTTGGAGAAAATGGAGTCACCACCCGGACAGGCTGGGAAAAAAAAAGGGGTGGATGACTCGATTCCTAAGGAATCTCCAACCCTCTATTGGGTTCGGAAAGTTGGGTACGTGTGGGGAAGGTGAGAATGACCCAGCACCCCCACAACGCCCGATTCATTAGAACCGACCTCCTTTTCAGGTCTTAATATTATAAAATTCTTAAATATAATGACATTGTCCACACTACATGTGATCATAAGAATAAATAAATACTTTATTAAAAATCATAGCAATGTCCAAACAAAACAAATAAATGGACACCCATCCAAGGATGGACATATGTCCTTACATCATCCAATATCTAAAACTAAATAGGACACCCACCAAAAGGTGGAAACGTATCCTTTACATTAATCCCAAAAAATGAAAATAATTTAAATTACATGAATTTTAATTAATGAGGTATCCACAAGGTGGAAACATACCTCTTACATAATGAAAAAATAAAGTAAACCAATAAGAACCATTCATTATGAAAAAAAATCATTCATTACAAGCCAAATAAAGATCAAGATATGAGGATGTAAACTAAGTATGTAAAGCAGGATTCAAATAACAATTAAAGACTAAATATACAAGCTAGGGTTTTAGGGTGTGGGGTCTCAATTTTAGGAATCACAGTTGAAGGATTTTAAGGCTCCTTGACTAGGGTTTGGGAAAATTAGGTTTTGATACTTTGAGAACAAATTAAGGTTTTCTCAGATTAGGGTTTTAAGTTCACTAGGTTACAGTTTTGGTGTTTTGGGCAAAATAATTTGAAGATAGGGTTATTGGATGATTAGTTTTAAAAGAGATTAGGGTTTTAATTTATTATTTTAGAAAAACAAGTGGTTTGGGGAAATACATTAAGGTTTTGGAAAAACAATTAGGGTTTTAGGATTTAATGAAACAGTGTAGAGTTTTGGACAAAAGTAGTTTAGGGCTTTGAGTTTTAACAAAACAATTTAGTGTTTTTGGGATTATTTAGCTACTGGAACATTAGGGTTTAAGAGTTTTTAGGAATTAGATGAGGGTTTAAGGATTTAATGATTTAGGGTTTTGGTTTATAAAATATGTAATTCAGATTTAACAATTTTATGCTACTGGAAAAAATTAATATCAAAACACATCAGCAAAACATTTAAAAGAATGCATGTTATGGCTACTGTGAATATAAAAAATTATTAGTTAAGATCAAACCTTCGTTGTTGGTTCTATCAGAATTGCACCGTTGGAATTTTGGGGAGACCTTGATCAAGACAACATTACGTTGCTGCCTTGTGGATGGAATTGTTCTTTTTGTTCTTGGCTACTTCAGATTGCTTCAAGGTTTAAAAGTCCAATTGGAATTCTTGATTAATTTTGGCCATCCCTAATTATGTGTTTTAAGACTAATATTTATAGAATTTTAAAGTAAAACCTAATATCTTTAGGAAGTTCAAACTGTTTAGGAAATTTATTAACGTTTCCAAGTAAAAATTGGCCAACGTGCTGGCAGAAGCTGCTGAGATGTGAGCAATGAGTGAGCAACGGGCTGGGATGTGAACAAATTGGGCGAGCACCTGTGAGGCGCTGCCCAATTTGCAACAGACCGAAAGGCCTTTTCGGCCTGCGCGAATTGCCTAGCCACGTGTCGCTCACCGATTGGTCCGTCTAATTTTTTATATTTTTATATTTTTATATATTTTTTTAAAAAATAAATAAAATGAATGATAAATAATAAAATAAAATAAAATAATAAATACCTAAAAATTATTTTAGACTTATTTTAAAATATTAGACTGTACTTGGTAAAAAATTAAGGGTCTATAAAATTATTTCATTTATCATTTAAAAAAATTTATTTAATTTATCCAATTTAATTTATTTTTTTAATTTTTTCCAAAAATTAGGAATGTTACAGAGATTGGGTTTTTACCTTTCAAAAATGAATCTTTATCATTTGGATATTAGGTCTTTACCCTTCAAAAATGGATCTTTATCTTTGGACATATGTCCTATATCGGCCTCAGCTCTTCTAGCTAGACTGATTTTTTATCTTTTGCATCTTCATTCTTTTGGGATTCTTACTTTCTTCTTATTTTGTTCTTTTTGCAAAAAATTCAACTATTTTTTAGCTAGTCTTTATATCCTCTCTTTGCCCCCTGTGTGGCAAAATATTGAAAGTGAGTCTGAAAATATTTTGTACACATATAAACTCAAAAATTGAAAGGTGAAACGTTGTCCCCTATGTAGGCTCAAACCATTGATCTCTTTTTCCATGTCAGCTTTGATTAATGTTTGCATTTTGTTTGGTTCTTTGCATAAGCACACATTTCCATTTTTGTAAAGTGATTGGATCTTCCTCAGGCAATGGGCCTTTTATGCCCCCTGATTCCATATCTGCTTCATGTTTACTTTATAGAGTATTTCTTGTTTACTTGACAAAGAATAGGCAGTAAAAGACAAAAAGTGAAGTGTGATATGCTCGTGTATGCATGATATGCATGAATAATACTTACAGTGATTCTATTGACTCACAGACTAAGGTGATCATTTGAAGTGTTCTCATTGGTTCCTTTCAGATGCTCATTCAGATCTTGTATTAGAACATCAGAAGACTTTACATCTATAGCTCTTATCTTCCAAGATGAAATAATGAGTAGTTGAGGCCCCATCAAGGTAGCGACACGAGAGACATCCATTTGGGTGGCAACTTCTCTTTGACATGACCTTGCAAGTGATCCTTTCATTAGCCCTCTTTTGCCCATTATGTCCTTTGAGGTTTGTATAGACTCTTAATTTTTGACCCAATCCAATTTGATATTTTTAAATAGTCCAAAATAATTTTTTTGGTGTTTTAATTAAATAATATTTATTTTAATAATTATTTATAATATTTATTTTTAATAAAAATAATAAAAAGTAATAATAAAAAGGATAAAAAATAATAAATAAATAAAAATCGGTGACGGAAGAATCGGCGATAAAAATTTTTCGTCTCAGGTGAAGAATTGGCTTGGGCCAATTCGCCGTAGATTTTTCTGTGGCGAAATGGCCACAGGTCGTGCAGTGAAATGGCTGGCCCGCGCCCAGCTCCCACGAAACTTCTTCACCAACACACTTTCGCATGCCTCACCCATGCACTGTTTTTCCAAAACCCCATTCTACTTGATTTTTAATTTTGTTTCCTAAAATGTTTTTATTTCCTTAGCCAATTAATATGAGGTTTTTATTTTTTCTTATAAATACCACATTAAAGACACAGAATGAAGGATCTAAAATTTTTTATAGGACTTTGGACTTTTGGATTTTTTTGCCAAAAAAAAGAACCTTGAAGGAGCAAGAGGCAATGAGTAAGCAATAACAATCCATCAAAGGCAGCCTACATTGTCTTTATTATTGTTCAACCAAAATTCAAAGATTATGGTGGAACCAACAACGGAGGTTTGAATCTCTATTTTTTTGCTTATGTTTACAATAGCTTCATCATACAATTTGATAAATTGTTTAAACATGCATGTTTTTGTTATTTGATCAATTGTTCTACTTACTATCCAAACTTTATTAAAAACCCTAAAAAGCATTTTTCCAAAACCCTAATGCCTTAATACCCGTAAAACATATTTTTGAAAACTAAAACCCTAATTACACTTTTCTAAAACCATAAAACACAAATCTAATTTCTTAAATCCTAACTTATTCAAATCCTTAATCTTAATTAATTATGTTTTCAAATCTTCACAGTAGTTTGTTCCATTAAATCACCATAGTATTAGATTATTCAAATAATGTTTTAAACATCTAGTAGTCATATTATATATAAGTATTTATAAAAAAAATCCATGTTAAAGTGGTCTTAAAGTTTTTATAATAATCATGTTTTGATAAAATTCTAACTCCAGTAAACTTTAAGACCCAAACCCTAATTTGCCTTGTAATTTCTAAAACCCCAAAATAGTTTTGCAATTATCAAAACCCTAAATTATTTTCTAAAATTTTAAGATTCAAAATTGCTTTCTTAAATCCTAATTTGTTCTCACAATATCCAGTAACCCCAAAAATTAACTTTCAAACCTTAGATCCCAAATTCTTAACCTCTTCTCCCAGAACCATAAATTATTCTTCAAATAAACCCTAAAGTGCTTTATTTTTCAAAAAATCCTAAATAATTTTTTTGAACCCTAAATTCTTTAAAACTAAATGTCAAAACCTTAATTCCTCAAAGCCAAAATTTAGAAATCATAATTTATTAAACCAACACCCAGTACTCCCAGCAGCCTAAAGCCATAACCAAAATCCTATTTCCTCAAACTTTAAATCCCAGAACCCTAATTTCTTAAATCCTAAATCTTAAACCTTAACCTTATTTATTTAATGGATTGAATTCTAATTTTATTTATTTATTAGATTATGTGATTTGTTATATGTTGATGATGAATGGTTTATTTTATTTTATGAATGGTTTGCTTTTATTTATAATTAGATGATTGAATATTTTTTTATTTGTCTTAGTTTTAGAATTGTAAGAGGTATGTTTCCACTTTGTGGGTACCTCATTAATTAAACATCATGTAATTTATTTTATTTTAAAGTTTTTTTAGACCAATGTAAAGGATACATTTCCACCTTTCGATGGGTGTCCTATTTAGTTTTAGACATGGACTATGTAAGGATATGTTTCCATCCTCGGATGGGTGTCCATTTATTTATTTTGTTTGGATATTGCTTTGATTTTAATATAATGATGCTTTATTTTAATTATCGCATGTAATATGGATAATATTATTATATTTAAGAATTTTGTAATATTAAGACCTGCAAATGAGGTCGGTTCTAATGAACCGGGTGTAGACCCTTAATTTTGATCCAGTCCGATCCAATATATTTTGTTTGGTCCAAAATAATTTTTGTGTTGTCCAATATATTTTAATTGGTCCAAAATAATTTTTGTTTTCATAATTAAATAATTTTTGCTTTATTATCTAATTTTTATTAATAAAAAATAAAAATAAACAAATAAAAATTGGCGACGGAAAAATCGGCGAAGAAAAAATCGTCAAATTTTTCTGCAGCAGTTTTTTTTCGCCAGCGAAATTTTTCGAAGCAAATTTTCCGAAACCTAATACAATTAGGTTTCGGTTTCCTTTTCTTATTCTATATTGTATGTCGTGAGTAATTAGGATTAGGAATGGAATTCTTCTATAAATAAGTGAGGCAGAAGGAGAGAAAATCAATCAGAAATTGGGACAAAAATTGGGAGAGTTTGGAAACCGAATCTGTGAAGGAAAATTTTAATCAAATCTGACTTTTTGAGAGATGAAGAAGCAAAGCATTAACAAATCATCAAAGGCAATAACTGCCTTTGTTTTTGTTCATCCAAGAAGAATTATTTTTGGAAGAACCATCAAAAGTAGGTATGTATTAATTGTTATATTTTTTTTACAGTAGCTTAATTCATGAAATTGTGTTCTTTTAATTCAAAAATCCCAAAACCTAAACCCCTTTATTCAAAGTTTAAAATTCTTAAATCGTGGCTTTATTTTCCAAAAATTTAAAGCTATTAGTTTTATTTCTTCAAAACCCCAAAACTCTAATTTACTTTCCAAATTATCAAAACCCTTAAATTATGTTCTGTTTCTTTTCAAAAAGCCCTAAAAACATATTTTCTATTTATAAAAATTTTAATTCATTTGGTTTACTTTCATAAACTTCATAAAATTATCAATTGATTTACAATTCTAAAAAATTAATTCTTAAAGAACACTAAACCCTAATTCTAGAACACTAAACCCTAATTCAACTTTAGAATCAAAACAAGTGAACCCTAATTCCTTTAAAACCTAAATCCTAATTTTTCTAAGCCCTAATTCGTTAAAAACTTTAAAAATCATAAAAACACAAAGGTTATACTTTTTACACAGTAAGCTTAAATACCTTAACTCATTAACCGTAAATCACAAAATCAAAAGTATTTTAAAGAGTCCAAATCCTAGTTTCATGATTTTACATAACAAACCCTAGTTTGGTTAATCAAAGAATTTTATCAACCTTTTAAACATAAAATCCTCAATCTATTTTAATTCTCTTAAAGTCACAGTAGCCAAATTCCATTAATTCCAAAATCCTAAACACATGAAATAAAGAGCCCTAAATGGAAACAGTAGCTATAATTGGAATTTTATTTGCCTTATTCAATTCTATATTTGATTATACTTTGATTTATTTCTTATGCTTTAATTTATTTAAGTTCAATGCTTGGTTCATTTAATTTATCATGGATGGATGTTTACTTTTATCAATTTATTTAGGTTTCCAAATGTTGTAAGAGGTATGTTTTCACTTGGTGGGTACCTCATTGGTTAAATATCATGTAATTTAAATTGCTTTTCTATTTTAGAACCAATGTAAAGGACATGTTTCTACCTTTCGGTGGGTGTCCTATTTAGGCATGAGATGTAAGGACATGTTCCCATCCTTGGATGGGTGTCCATTTATTTGCTTTGTTTGGACATTGCTTTGATTTTAATATAATGATGCTTTCTTTCAATTATTACATGTAATACAGATAATATTATTATACTTAAGAATTTTATAATATTAAAACCTGTAAAGGAGGCCGGTTCCAATGAACAGGGCGTTGTGGGGGTGCTGGGCCATTTCTCACCTTCCCCACACGTACCCAACTTTTCAAACCCATTAGGAGGTTGGGGATTCCTTAGGAATCGAGTCATCTACCGCTTTCTTTTTTCCCGGCCCGTTCGGGTGGTGACTCCATTTTCTTCGAACTTAGGTCCGTGTTCTCTAAGGCCCCGAGCCTAAACAGTGCCGAAGTCGCAAGAACCATTCCACTGGGAGAGGGGGCGAAAATCTCCGCTCACAGTGGTGACTCCACTGGGGATAAGAGAAGTTGATTCCATTGGTCTTTATATTATTATATTCTTTCTTATAATGATATTATCCATTGCATCATATTAGATTGCATCATGTGCATGAGTTAGGACGCCCGTGTTACCCGTGTTGTGTTATGTAAGGGATACCATACTTTTACTCAAGGTATGGAGATCGAGCATGGCATAACCACTCATAGCCTCGTACCATTTAGTATATACTTGCTATGGGAACCTAAGCCTTTTTACCCAAAGACTAAAGCTCATGTAATTGGCCTAGTTACTTTCCTTAGGTTTTACCCCAAATGCATGTTGTTTGACTATGGTTAATTTATCTTGGCTTAAATCATGGCTTATTTGGTTTGTTATTTTTCTAATATGACCTAAGTACATTGTAAGGTCAAAATAAATTTTTCTTTAAAATCCAAAAGACCCAAGCTATTTTCAAAATTTTTCAAGATGGTCTTTGGACATAAGACTTTTCTAAAAACAAATCAAAAATTCTTTTGCTCATGGCCCAAATACTAAGCCCAAGATCCATTTCTTCTAAAATCATTTTACAATGGGCTTAGAAATAAAATTATTTTTATCAAAGAGCTTGCAAGTTATTTAGGTTAATTATGAAATACCAAAAATCAATTGTGAGCCTAGTTTATACTAAGAATAATTAATCATGGGCTTGTTTTTGGCATGAACCATTAGTTACTCTTTTCAAGTGAGAAGTCTATCTATAATAAACCTCTTAATTTAGTTTTGATCCAATATAGCATAAAAGCTACTATAGTTGGTTGAATGGATTAAAACCTAATTAATGGGAATTACTATGAATGGATTTTCATTTTCGAAAATATAACTATTGGTTGAAACGTTTGAGGGAAATATTCGGAAACAAGATACCCCTTGTTGGTATTTTGTTAACCATATACCTAGGAAAAGAGACTCGCCATTCGTGTGTGGATGTTATAAGGTTGGAAGGAATGTTCTATTTGTCTTTATTTGTTTATTGTTTGTGCATACATGCATACATGCATACATTTGCATCTCATGTCATTGATCCTCTCTGGCTCACAGCCCTGGATTACGAAAGTTCAAAAGCCTACAACAATCCGACCTACGCCGGAGACGAAGAATCTAGCAACGACTCAATCACTTGCTCACCAAAGACAATGGAGCCTGAAAAAATTCAAAGGATGGTGGATGAGGCCCTTAATGCCAAGATGGAAGAAATAAAAGAGGCCCTAGCTGAGACCATGAAGAACCAATTGACTGCAATCTTAGAGACTCATGCCAAAGCATCTGCTAGCACTAAGAAGCCAAAGGACAAAGGGAAGACTAAAGTTGGTGATGTGGTTTTTGATGAAAAAGTGATCATTGATGATGATGATGATTGGGCTCAATACTACCAAGATGTTCAAGAGAAGAAGAAAGAACCAAAGGTTGTTGAGATGGCAACTATTGAAAAGACCGAGACATCCGATGTTGAGAAGATGATTGCTGATTTGGAAAAGAAATTTGAGAAGAAGTTGAAAACCGAAGAGATGTCCGAGATCGATAAACTATTTGAGCTAGATGAAGAAGTCCCATACAAGTTCAAGATGCCATCTTTTACAAAGTACAATGGCACCGGAAATCCTCATCTCCATGTAAAGCAGTATATCACTGCCATGCAGTCTGCCCGAGCTACTAAGCCTCAAACCCTAAGGTACTTTATGCTCTCATTGGACCCTGTTGTCCAAAATTGGTTTAATACCTTAGATGATGGAACACAAAAGAGTTGGGATCTACTTTACAAAGCCTTCATCCAACAATATGGATATAATGTTGAGTTGGAAGTTACCTTAATGGAAGTGGAGTCCATTAGGCAAAGGCCGAATGGGAATTTTGTAGATTATGTCAAGAGATGGAGAAACAAGGCCGCTTTACTCAAGAACAGGCCCGATGAATCCAATCAAATAAGGATGATTGTGAGAGGGGTACTGCCTAGTCTTCGTGAGAGGATGTCTCATACACTCATCCGTGATATCAAAGACCTTCTCCAAGCCGGTTTGCAAATTGAAGAATGGGAAAGGGAGAAGAGCCATTTTGCAATAAAAAGGAACGAGAAAGGGAGCTATCAATCTGGTAGCCAAAGCATGCAAAAGGCCATCGGTGTTAATGCTACTATCCAAGGAACAAGGAGATGATTTTTGAAATTGGGGAAATCAATGTCTTGGGTTCTCAATAAACTTCAAAGAAAGGGATTGCTGCAACCCTTAAATCCTCGTCCTTTGCCTAACCCTCTCCCACCTAATTTTGACACTAAAGCATTTTGTCAATTTCACCAAATGCAAGGGCATGACACAGATAGATGTGTGAGGTTGAGACATGAAATCCAAAATCTAATTGATAATGGGAAGCTACCCGAGCCCAATAAGCCAAGTACCAAAGACAACCCATTACCAAAATTCAATAGGGTACCACCGCCGGCAACCTTCATGATTGGAGGAGGTTTGCATGAGGATTGTCATGTCTTCTTTTCAAGATGTGGGGAGAGAAGCAATCAAAGAAGAAGAGGCATTTGTCAAGACTAAACAAGCTATGGTGGCTAAAGAGGTAACAATTTGTGTTGTCAATGGATTTGGGATTCAAGCGATAGTGATGATGATATTGTATCCATGAAGGAGGAGTGGACTTGGTCCGAGCCCGAAGAGGATGAAGTAATGAACACTAGATCTGGTAAGCCTTATGCAAGGCCACCACCTAAGGAGGTAGAAACTAATAAGGGGAAGGAAGTTGAAGTAGAAGAAGATGATACTGTGTCAAGCAATTGAAAAGAACCCAAGCAAGTGTGAGCATTTGGGACTTATTAGCTACTTCTAAAAAGCACCGAGAAACTATGGCCAAAGCTTTAGCTAGCATGCCAATTTCCACCTCCACAACATCGGAGGAGTTGATCAACTTCATAAAAATTGGGGAAGTAATGAAATGTGAAAAGGTTCAAGAAAAGAGTGAAGTTAATATGGGAGCAGTTTCTTTTTCGGATGCGGACTTACCGAAGGAGGGGAGAGACAACATCCGCCCTCTCTTTATCAAAGTAGAAGTCAAGGGGAAGAGGACTCCTTGTTTAATGGTCGATAATGGGTCTGCCATAAATGTTTGTCCACTTAAGATATTGCCAAAGCTAGCTATGTCAACAAGAGATCTAAACCCGACCGAGGTAACGATTCGTGCTTATGAAAACACTAAGAGGCATGTCGAAGGGACTTTCGAAGCTACTGTCAAGGTTGGTCCAATTGAATCTATTATTGAGTTTGTTGTTTTAGACATACCGGTTACCTTTGCTTTACTCTTGGGGCGACCATGGTTACATCCTCTTGGTGGAGTTCCTTCCACCCTCCACCAAAAGATCAAGTTCCCCAACGGAGATGGGACAATGGTCATTGAAGCTGAAGATAATGAGATGGTTAACGCTCTAATGATTGAGAGGCCTCTCAATGGTTTCCATGTAGCTGCAATTTTTGATGATGAAGTAGTGGACTCCAAAGTCTTGAATATGATGAAGAACATGAACTACCTTCCTGGAGCTGGTCTTGGAAAGGGTAAGGCCAGTTTGACAAAGTTGCCAGACTTTAGAACCCAAACTTCCAAGAAAGGATTGGGATATGATGAAGCCAATGATGTCCAGTCGAAGAAGAGTGAGAAGATGAGCTTCCCACCACTTGAAGAGATCTTTCTCAAGGCTCCAGATATGGGACCACTTCAAGGGAAGCCCGAGCTGATCATGTTCATGGGTAAGTTAATACCAAGTTTTAAAATTTTTGCAGATGTTGCCACGCTAGTGGACCAAGTGAAGAAAGAGCTCACCTTGTCAGCCAGCAAAGAATCCAATCCAAAAGAGAAGAATGAAGCTATCCTGAAAGTTGAGAAGACTCCGGAGGAGATTGCTGCCCTAGTTGAAGAAAAGTTTGAAGACATCCTACCTTATGATTCTGAGAACAATGATTTTGATTTTGATTTTAATTTGTCTGCTTTGTATGAGGATGATGATGTTTTCTTTTCCAAAATGAATGCAATAAAGTCTGATTTTGCTTACTTGTGTGATGTTTCTCCTGATGGTTGCATACATTCAAATAGCAGTTACATGAGCATCTTTAATATTAATTCTTTTAACACACAATCATTAAATTTGGGAACAGCTGAAAATCCTAAAATCATTAGCATAGCATCCGACCTTACTCTTGATGAGAGAGAGAGATTTGAAAAAATATTTAAAAAATATGAAGAAGTGTTTGCTTGGTCTTATGAAGATATGCCAGGGATAGATTGAGATATAGCCGAGCATCATATACCAACCCACACTCACATAAAACCTGTCAAACAAAAGCTTAGGTGATTAAGACCTGAGTGGGCTGAATTGGTTAAAGAAGAGGTCACTAAGCAAATACAAGTGAAGTTCCTCAAAGTGATAGAATATCCAGATTGGCTAGCAAACATAGTACCTGTGCTAAAGAAAGATGGAAGGATAAGGGTCTGTGTGGATTATAGAGATTTGAACAAGGATTCCTCTAAGGATGATTTTCCTTTACCTCATATAGATGTCCTCATTGATAGTGCAGCCTCTAGCGTACTACACTTGTTTGTAGATGGATTTTCTAGATACAATCAAGTGTTAATGGCCCAAGAAGATAAAGCCAAAACTGCTTTCATTACTACATGGGGTATATTTTGTTATAGAGTGATGCCGTTCGGCTTAAAGAATGCTGGAGCGACTTATTAAAGGATGGCCACCACTCTGTTTTATGACATGACGCATAAAGAAGTTGAAGTATATGTTGATGATATGATGGTCAAATCGGATACAAGGGAACAACACTTCCAAAACCTAGAATTATTCTTCGATAGAGCTTTGAAATATAAGCTAAGACTAAACCCGAATAAGTGTGTGTTCGGTGTTACCTCAGGTAAATTATTGGGACATGTGATTGGTTCGAATGGCATTGAGATTGATCCTGACAAAGTCAAAGCAATCAAGGATATGCCAGCCCCTAAGACGGAGAAAGAAGTTTGGGAATTTATTGGCAAATTACAATACATTAGCAGATTTATAGCAAAGCTCACAACAATCTGTGAGCCTATCTTCAAATTACTTAGAAAGAATTAGCCGGTCATTTGGAATTAAGAATGCCAAAAGGCCTTTGAGCTAATAAAAGAGTATTTGTTGAATCCACCTGTTTTAAAACCACCTAAACCTGGCAAACCTCTATTACTATACTTAGCAATAGAAGAAGAGTCGATAGGAGCCATGCTAGCCCAAGCAAATGAATCAGGGATTGAGCATGCAATTTACTATTTGAGTAGAAAGCTCCTACCTTCTAAAATTAAGTATAGTATCATCAAAAAGATATGTATAGTCGTGGTTTGGTCTTCTAAGAAGTTGTGGCATTACTTTCAATCGTATAGTGTGCAAGCAATTTCCAGGTTGGATCCAATGAAGTACCTAAGGGAGACACCCTCTTTGATTGGGAAATATGGTCTATGGTTGATAATATTAGAAAAATTTGAGATTGAGTATGTAACCAGGAAAACAATCAAAGGTAGAGCGGTGGCAGAATTCCTGGCCCAACAACCATTATCAGATAGTGAAGAGTTAACCTTGGAATGTCCAGATGAACATTTAGAGGCAATTGAAGTACAAGGGTGGAAAATGTATTTTGATGGAGCAGTAAACAGGAAAGGAGCAGGTTTGGGAGTTATACTAGAATCACCCGAAGGGGGAACTCATCCCTTTAGCAAAAAATTGAAATTTAGGGCAACCAATACTATGGTCGAGTACGAAGCTTGTATTTTCGGTTTGAAAACCCTAATGATTATGAAGGTGGATAAGGTGGAAGTTTACGGTGATTCATTGCTAGTAGTATCCCAAGTAAATGGAGAGTGGGAGTTGAAAGAAGAAAAATTAAAACCATACCACCACTACCTGACCATGATGAAGAAGAACTTTAAGGAATGTAGGTTTATACACCTATCAAGAGAAGAAAATCAGATGGCTGATGCCCTAGCCACATTGGCTTCGGTATGGGAAAACCCTGTCAGCTTATTCCTTAAGCCTCTGATCTTGACCAGTTCATCAACTCCTTGTTATGAATATGAGACAATCATGGAAATTAATACAGACCATGATGCGTGGTATGATACTATAAGGCATTTTTTGGAGGAAAGAGAATACCCGCCGGGGGCAACAAAGAAAGAGAAAAGCCATAAGGCGGTGGTCTTTGCAATACATCACATTCCATGGGGAGTTATATCGAAGATGGCCTGATGGGGTGCATTTAAGATGTTTAAGAAAACCTAAAGTGGAGCGTATCATGTCAGAATACATGCGGGAAAATGCAGTCCACACATTAGTGGTTTGGCCCTAGTTAAGAAGATTATTCGACAAGGTTACTACTGGTTGACCATGGAGAAAGATTGTATTGAGTTTGTCAAGAAGTGCCAACAATGTCAGATGTATGGTAACTTGAATCACATCCCTCCTGAAGAACTGCAATCAATGTCTTCACCCTGGCCGTTTGCCACCTGGGGTATCGACATTATAGGAGAGATACATCCGACAGCTTCAAACGGTCACCGTTTCATTGTGGTAGCAGTAGATTATTTTTCAAAATGGGTCGAAGCTGAATCCTTCAACAAACTAGGTGCAAGCTAAATGGCTAGGTTTATTGAAAAGAACCTTATCTGTAGATATGGGGTCCCGTACAGTGTGATATCAGACAATGGGGTAGAGTTTCAAGGAGCAGTTAAGGATTTATTCTCAAAGTACCAAATCCATCATCATAGATCCTCTCCGTATAGACCAAAGGCTAATGGTGCTGTGGAAGCAACAAATAAGACAATTAAGCAAATTTTGTCTAAAATGACCAAGACTTACTGGGATTGGTCAGAGATGCTTCCCTTTGCTTTATGGGGATATAGGACAAGTGTGCGAACACCTACTGGAATGACACTGTTCTCTTTAGTTTATGAGATGGAAGCGGTATTGCCAATTGAAATTGAGATCAAGTCGTTAAGAGTAGTTTTGGAAGCTGAACTGCCTGAAATGGAATGGGTAGCAAGAAGATACACACAGTTAGCTCTACTAGAAGAGAGAAGGTTAAAAGCACTATATCATCACCAACTGTATCAAAAGAAGATAGCTCGGGCCTACAATAGAAGGGTTAAGGTTAGAAAATTCAGAGTTGGAGATTTGGTGTTGAAACAATGTAAGCCTAATGTATCTGATCTAAGAGGGAAGTTCAGGCCTAGCTGGGAAGGGCCATATGTCGTGAAACAAGTCATGAACAAAGGTGCGGTGAAGTTGTCAGACATGGACGGGAACGAATTTAGTGAGCCAGTAAACATTGACAGGTTGAAGAGGTTTTATGTATGATAGAAAAAAGGGAAAAAAGATCTCACTAGGTTGAAAACCCAAAAAGGGCAGCCTAGGCAAAAGTTAGAGCAGTCCGCTAGTTCCGAAAATTCGAAAGGACGGGCTAGGCAACAATTAGGGCTAAATGAGAGAAAATCATCAATTAGAAAACCCGAAAGGGCTAATTGGCAACATGAGTAATCTTGTGTATGCGGGCTTTATGTTTGGTTGTTCCCCAATTTAATAAAATAGAATTGATGTTAAAATTGTTCTATGTGCACTGTTATAAGTATTCGACCAGATATGGATGAAATAAACAAACACAATAGCAAAAGGTGATGACAAATTATAAATGGAAAAGAAGCATCTTTTATTAATTTAATTATTTTTTTTCATCCTAACAATACGCTTTTTGAATTGACAAATGTAAAATCTATGGCAGTCGATAAGTGTAACCTGCACGCCAGCTTTGCCTCAGCCCATCCAAGTAGGCTTCAGTCAAGCAAGGCATGTCTAAGTCGGGAGCAAAGTCAGAATCACGAGGCTCAGCTCTATACTGATCATAGCATGTACCTTGACGAAGAGCAGCAAGGGGAACATACATCAATTACGTCCGCATGAGTGGATCCAGTCAGCATATGAAGAAGCAGGATGGAGTAGCTTCCTAGAAGAATGATGATGTGGTAGGTATCTGGCAAAATCCATGGATGGAGTATCAAGCAAACAAAGACGCTCCTGAAGCCAAATCTGTGAAGAAAGAATTAAATTAAAAAAAAAGAGCCCACTAAGTTGAAAACCTGCAAGGGTAGCTTAGGCAAAAATTAGGACAGCTCGCTAGTTCCAAAAACTCGCATGGGCGGACTAGGCAAAAGTTAGAGCAATAAAAAGGAAAAGAAAACCTAAATTGAAAACCTAAAAGGGCAGTTTTGGTAATTACCTAAAGCAGCAATGGACTCCCAGTCAGTCTCTTTGACAATCCTAATTTAAATCGGTATAATCCAACTAAGGTCTCGGCTAAGATCACAGGTACCGGCGACAAGCCTCCTTCCATTTTGTCCATAATATCCAATACTCGTGGATCAATATCGCCGTCAGAAGAAACAAGCAAGAATTGACCGAGCAAGCAAAGACAAAGCATGCGTCCCCATGCCTTAGTAGGGGCCAAATGAGAGAAACAAAAGTCAATCAAAGGAGCAAGTAGAATTTTTTTACCTCTCATCAACCAAAGAACTTCGGGTTTTGGAATTTGAAATAACATCTGCATCTTTTGTTGAGTCTTGAAAATCAATGTGGGTAATGCCATTTGTTGATTATTGGGATATCCAAGGATGGCCTCAAATTCTTCAATCAAGGGACATATTTCAAAGCCATTAATTCTAAATACCCTAGAATCCGTATCCCAAAAGAAGCCACGGCATGTAAGAAGGAGTTGTCCAATTTGACATTTTGAAAACATTTTAAAACATCAAGTTTTGACCATGAAATCTGCTTCCAATGAGTGGCATCTAGAATTTTTATCTTCTTTGAATGATGCTCGGTCATGGTGAATGAATAAAGAAAAAAATTAATATTAAGGGAGTCTTCACGTTGAAAGAGAAAGAATTTTGGATTATGTATTAAAATATGGCATGAAGGGTGATTTATATAGAAGAAATAAACCTTTTCCTAAAGTGAAAAGGAAAAGGTGATGGGAAAGAGTAAGACAATATGGCATAAGGAAAGGAATTGGCAATGAATTTCCTTTACCACGTTGGATTTGGTTTAACAAATGAAGTGGATGTAAATTATGGTGCACTGTAACAAAAAAAAAAGAGAGTTACAGTGGAAAATTGTATTTTTTTTTATTATTGTACAAGATTTTACAATTGCTACAATATTTACATATCACTAAGAGGGTGGTGGTAGGTCATCAAATAAAGCCGTGAAAAAGTCGTCGCCTGTTGGAGGAGGGGGAAAATCACTCGTCCCGAGTTTGCCCAAAGCAGGAGCACCAAAATTTGGCAAATTACTCATCTCGAGATCACCCGAAGTGGGAGCACCAAAATCTTTATTACCTTGAAGTTCCGATCCGTCATGGTCCTCACCAGAAGCAGACGAAAGGATCTCATGGTCGTCAGTCTGGGGGCCTCTTGATGAAGAAGCACCGGGATCCCTCATCCTCTGAAATCGGAAGTCTCGAAAATGTTGTTCGGATTGATGATATAAACTTTCAAAATGAGAAGCCTGCTGATGACTTGCAGCCAACTCTTCTTGAAGTTTCTTATTTTGTTCTTCAAGCATCCGCTGTGAGCTAAGAAGGAAAAAGGTCAGAGCATACATAATCATGCATACATATAGCATAAACTACTATGAAATAAGAAACGTACCAGGTAGTTCATATCAATGCCCTGCGGATGAGATGGCATATCTGGCGGGCTAGAATGAGCAAATGAAGGGGCGATAAAAGAAGGTCCAGCCTCATGATCAAATGAGCCAACAACCTACAACAATCATTAAAGAATCAAGAAAAAGAAAGAAGCAGTTGCAAGGGAAAAGTTGTAAAAGTTTTACCTGAGAAGTACTGGCCCCGAGATGTGGAATAGACTCTCCTGTATTTCCGTGATGTTCCTCTTCATCTCTACCCTCATTTTCATCGAAAATCTCCCGCACACCAACAGGAGATACATCAAAGTTCAAGAGTCTTATTTGAACAAAATGGGCATAAAATGGACCCGGTAAATGGAGAAACGACTCGGCATCATAACCATACTAGGCCGACCACCATGCATCCTCTGGCATTGACATAATATTTAAAGTATATTCTGAGATTTGCATCGAAAACCTCCGCTGCTCTGGACTAGGAAACCATTCATAAACTCTCTCCCTGAGAAACCAGCCACTAGACACTGGGCCAGCAATAACTCGGCGAGAATGTTAGAAAGACAGTGCAGCCCTCATCAAAGGAGACCAGTTTGCTCGCTCTTCTGGGCTCCACCAGGCTAAATTCACCTGCAAATTAACATAAGGTAAGTAAAATTTCACATAAAATTTAAAGCATACTAATGTTATTTTACACGGTCCCAGGTTAAGCGACTCAACACATAGCGGTGAGAATGCATATGATGAGAGCCGGGAATGTCCACACTATCGGACAACCAGTAATTTAATCTCGGATACCCGATTCTCTCTCGCGAAATACCGGGTACCCTCACAAGGTTGTGTTCATATGCCGATACCTACAATAATAGTAAAGATCAAATTCATGCAAGAAAAGAGTGGAAATAACATTGGTGAAGGAAAAGAATACCTCGACAACCGCCATCAAGCCGACAAAAGACTTCTTGTTTCGGCAAAGTTTATCAAGACCATGGTAAAGACATGCGAGACCAGCTTCAGCCCAGTCAGAAGATGGTACCATTCTGAGATGAGAAAAGGCACTCAACACTGACAAGTGGATGGAGGATTCAATGCTGCCTAAGATGGTCGACCCAAGCAGATATAACAAAAATCCTCGAGCATACTGTTCGGCTGTGTCTCTGCCAACCCGTCCTTCGTAGTTCATCCAATAACTACGAATTGGCTCAATTTTTATCTTAAAAGGCCCTTTATATGATGGTTCCATACCAATTAATTCCTGAATTTCTTCAAATGTTAAAATATCATTGGTCAGAGGAACCAAAACACCATCAAATCGAAGGCCGGTTATAGTAGTAAAATCGACTGGACCAATTGTCATCTCTCCAATGGGCAAGTGAAAAGTGTGGGTTGTATCCAACCATTGCTCTGCAAGTGCCTGGACTATGCTCCAGTCTATCTGATACTCCTAGATGGCAATTGTAAGATGAACTGCTCAAAGCCGCAATCTCGGATAATCCGTCTTACCCGAGAAGGCACTACATCGTACCATTGTCGGGCTTTATAAATACATCCTCCAGCCCGAACAACGCAACGATCATGTTAACACAAAGTCAGATAAGTCAATGCAAGGTAAGTACATATTATTCTATCTGCTTAAATTAATATATTTTTCTTAAATTTTCTAAAAAATAATAATACAAATAAAAAAATAAAAATACAAAAAATAATAACAAAAAAACAAAACAAAAAATGTAATCAAAATAATGAAAATATAAAAAAATGAAATGAAATGAAAAAAAAAAAGAAAAAATCAAGAGAAAAGAAAAGAAAAATAATTACCACGCTCTTTTCGTTGGAACTGCGGTGAAGCGGCATCCCGGCCAATATATCTAAATTTCCATCATCATGATGCCGAATAAACTCCAATAACTCCGCATTAGAATCAGTCCCTGACCTCAAAGCATGCATTGTTTTTGAAAAATTTATGCTAAAATTGAAAGAAATTTGAGAGAATCATGAAATTGAAATCGTGCTGTGAAATGAAATGAAGGAATGGTTTTTTATAGAGAAACGACAAGCAAAAAACAAAATTCAAAACTGTTCATAAATAGTAAACTTACTATTGATAAATAGTAAACTTTACTATTGATAAATAGTACATTACTATTTATAAATATTATTATTATTGATACTATTTGCGAATAGTAAATTTACTATTCATAAATAGTAAATAGTGTATGAACAGTGACTACACAGTAAATAAACAGTAAATTCAATTAGTCACTTTAATCATTCAAATAATTGCAGGTATATAAATATTTTTACACCCAGGGGGCAATAAGAAGACATATGCATAAAAAGTAGCCAAACTTTTTGAAATAAAAAATTATTAGCTCGGGTCCAGAACCCAAATTTTCCTTAGGTCCAGAACCTAGAATCTCTTCTAAGTCCAGAACTTAGCTCGGGAAAATTTTCCTTAGGTCCAGAACCTAGAATTATTCCTAAGTCCAGAACTTAGCTCGAGTCCAGAACCCAAATTTTTCTTAGGTCCAGAACCTAGAATTATCCCTAAGTCCAAAACTTAGCTCGGGTCTAGAACCCAAATTTTCCTTAGGTCCAGAACCTAGAATTATCCTTGAGTGCAGAACTCGAATTGGGTCCAAAACCCAAATTTTCCTTAGGTCTAGAACCTAAAATTTATTTCTAAGTCCAGAACTTAGCTTGGGTCCGGAACCCAAATTTTCCCTAGGTCCAGAACCTAGAATTTATTTCTAAGTCCAAGAACTTAGATCGGATCCAGAACCCAAATTTTCCTTAGGTCCAGAACCTAGAATAATCCTTGAGTCCAGAACTCGAACTGGGTCCAGAACCCAAAACCTCCACCATCTCAAAAATTAAGTCTTGGTGCTTTTCACTCTCTTTCACTAAAGTTTCAGATCATTCAAGCAGGAAGCAAACTGTAGACCCTTAATTTTGACCCAGTCCGGTCCAATATATTTTGTTTGGTCCAAAATAATTTTTGTGTTGTCCAATATATTTTAATTGGTCCAAAATAATTTTTGTTTTCTTAATTAAATAATTTTTGCTTTATTATCTAATTTTTATTAATAAAAAATAAAAATAAACAAATAAAAATAAAAATCGACGACGAAAAAATCGTCGCCGAAAACCACCAGCGCGGGCTTAACCGTGGGCCATTTCGCTCGCTAGAAATTATTTCACCAGTGCAATTTTCCTGCGGCAAATTTTTTCACCTGCGTAATTTTTCCGCTACTGTTTTTTTCGCCAGCGAAATTTTCCGACATAAATTTTCTGAAACCTAATACAATTAGGTTTTGGTTTTCTTTTCTTATTCTATATTGTATGCCGTGAGTAATTAGGATTAGGAATGGAATTCTTCTATAAATAAGGGAGGCAGAAGGAGAGAAAATCAATCAGAAATTGGGACAAAAATTGGGAGAGTTTGGAAACCGAATCTGTGAAGGAAAACTTTAATCAAATCTGACTTTTTGAGAGACGAAGAAGCAAAGAATTAACAAATCATCAAAGGCAGCAACTGTCTTTGTTTTTGTTCATTCAAGAAGAATTATTTTTGGAAGAATCATCAAAAGGAGGTATGTATTAATTGTTATATTTTTTCACAGTAGCTTAACTCATGAAATTGTGTTCTTTTAATTCAAAAATCCTAGAACCTAAACCCATTTGTTCAAAGTTTAAAAATCTTAAATCGTGGCTTTATTTTCCAAAAATTTAAAGCAATTAGTTTTATTTCTTCAAAACCCCAAAACTCTAATTTACTTTCCAAATTATCAAAACCCTTAAATTATGTTCTGTTTCTTTTCAAAAAGCCCTAAAAACATCTTTTCTATTTTTAAAAACTTTAATTCATTTGGTTTACTTTCATAAACATCATAAAATTATCAATTGATTTACAAATTCTAAAAACTTAATTCTAAAGAACACTAAACCCTAATTCAACTTTAGAATCAAAACAAGTGAACCCTAATTCCTTTAAAACCTAAATCCTAATTTTTCTAAGCCCTAATTCGTTAAAAACTTTAAAAATCATAAAAACACAAAGGTTATACTTTTTACACAGTAAGCTTAAATACCTTAACTCATTAACCGTAAATCACAAAATTAAAAGTATTTTAAAGAGTCCAAATCCTAGTTTCATAATTTTACATAACAAACCCTAGTTTGGTTAATCAAAGAATTTTATCAACCTTTTAAAACATAAAATCCTCAATCTATTTTAATTCTCTTAAAGTCACAGTAGCCAAATTCCATTAATTCCAAAACCCTAAACACAAGAAATAAAGAGTCCTAAATGGAAACAGTAGCTATAATTGGAATTTTGTTTGCCTTATTCAATTATATATTTGATTATGCTTTGATTTATTGCTTATGCTTTAATTTGTTTAAGTTCAATGCTTGGTTCATTTAATTTATCATGGATGGATGTTTACTTTTATCAATTTATTTAGGTTTCAAATGTTGTAAGAGGTATGTTTCCACTTGGTGGGTACCTCACTAGTTAAATATCATGTAATTTAAATTGCTTTTCTATTTTAGAACCAATGTAAAGGACATGTTTCTACCTTTCGGTGGGTGTCCTATTTAGGCATGAGATGTAAGGACATGTTCCCATCCTTGGATGGGTGTCCATTTATTTGCTTTGTTTGGACATTGCTTTGATTTTAATATTATGATGCTTTCTTTCAATTATTGCGTGTAATATGGATAATATTATTATACTTAAGAATTTTATAATATTAATACCTGTAAAGGAGGCCGATTCCAATGAACCGGGCGTTGTGGGGGTGCTCGGCCATTTCTCACCTTCCCCACACGTATCCAACTTTCCAAACCTATTAGGTGGTTGGGGATTCCTTAGGAATCGAGTCATCCACCCCTTTCTTTTTTTCCGGCCAGTCCGGGTGGCGACTCCATTTTCTCTGGACTTAGGTCCGTGTTCTCTAAGGCCCCGAGCCTTAACAGTGCCGAAGTCGCAAGAACCATTCCACTGGGAGTGGGGGTAAAAATCCTCGCTTACACCGGGCATTGTGGGGGTGCTGGGCCATTTCTCACCTTCCCCACACGCAACCAACTTTCCGAACCCATTAGGGAGTTGAGAATTTCTTAGGAATTGAGTCATCCACCCCTTTCTTTTGTCCGGCCCATCCGAGACTCCATTTTCTCCTGGCTTAGGCCCGTGTTCTCTAAGGCCCTGAGCCTAAATAGTGTCAAAGTCACAAGAACCATTCCACTATGAGTGGGGGCGAAAATCCCCACTCACAGTGGTGACTCCACTGGGGACAAGAGAAGTTGATTCCATTGGTCTTTATATTATTCTATTCTTTCTTATCATGATATTATCCATTGCATCATATTAGATTTGTATTGTGTGCATGAGTTAGGACGCCCGTGTTACCCATGTTGTGTTGTGTGAGGGATACCATACTTTCACTGAAGGTATGGAGATCGAGCATGGCATAACCACTCATAGCCTTGTATCTTTTGGTATATACTTGCTATGGGAACCTAAGCCTCTTAACCCAAAAATTTAAAGCTCATGTAATTGGCCTAGTTACTTTCCTTAGGTTTTTTACCCTAAATGCTTGTTGTTTGACTATGGTTAATTTATCGTGGTTTAAATCATGGCTTATTTGGTTTGTTCTTTTTCTAATATGACCTAAGTACATTGTAAGCTCAAAATAAATTTTTCTTTAAAGTCCAAAGCTATTTTCAAAACTTTTCAAAATGATCTTTGGACATAAAATGTTTCTAAAAACAAATCAAAAATTATTTTCTCATGACCCAAATACAAAGCCCAAAATCTATTTTTTCTAAAATCTTTTTACAATGGGTTTTTCAAACAAAACCATTTTTTGCATTTCATCCAAACTTTTCTTTGAAAGAGCTTACAAATTATTTAGGTCAATTATGAAAATACCAAAAATCAATTGTGAGCCTAGTTTATACTAAGAGTTATTATTCATGGGCTTATTTTTGGCATGAATCATTAGTTACTGTTTCAAGTGAGAAATCTATTTATAAAAAATCTCTTAATTTAGTTTTAATCCAATATAGCATAAAATCTACTTTAGTTGGTTGAATGGATTAAAATATAATTAATGGAAATTATCATGAACTGATTTCCATTTTTGAAAATATAACTATTGGTTGAAACGTCCGAGGGAATTATTTAAAAACAAGATACCCCATGTTGGTATTTTGTTAACCATATTACCTAGGAAAAGAGACTCGCCATTCGTGTGTGGAAGTTATAAGGTGGGAAGGAACGTCCTATTTATCCTTGTTTGTTTGTGCATACATGCATTACATCACATATCATTAATCCTTTCTGTCTCACAACCCTGGATTACGACAGTTCAAAAGCTTATGACAATCTGACCTATGTCAGAGATGAAGAATCTAGTAGCGACTTAATCACTTTTTGACCAAAAGAAATGGAGCCCGAGCAAATTCAAAGAATGGGGAATGTCGCCTTCAATGCTAAAATGGAAGAACTAAAGGGAGCCCTGGCTGAGATCATGACGAATCAAATGGCTACAATGTTTGGGAATAATGCCGAAACATCCGTAAGCACCAAGAAAGATAAGGGGAAGGCTAAAGTTGGTGAAGTGGCTTTTGATGATGATAAGGTGATCGTCGATGATGATGACAATTGGGCTCAATACTTTCAAGATCCTCAAGACAAGAAGAAAGAGTTAAAGGTTATTGAAAGATTGGCTGTGGAGAAAACTGAAACTTCTGATGTTGATAAGATGATTATGGACCTGAAAAAGAAATTTGAGAAGAAACTAAAAACCGAAGAGATGTCTAAAATTGACAAACTATTTGAACAAGTTGAGGAGGTCCCTTATAAGTTTAAGATGCCATCCTTTGCAAAGTTTGATAGAACCAAAAATCTTCACCTCCATGTGAAGTAGTATATCACTGCTATGCGTGGTAATTTAAGGTAATTTATGCTCTCATTGGATCCTATTATCCAAAATTGGTTCAATACCTTAGATGATGGCACTCAAAAGAGTTGGGATCTGATATACAAGGCCTTCATCCAACAACACGGATATAATGCTAAATTAGAAGTTACTCTAATCGAGGTGGAGTCCATTGGATAAAGGTCGAATGAGAACTTTGTGGACTATATGAAGAGGTGGAGAAATAAGGCTGCATTGCTCAAGAGAAGGCCTAATGAATCCGATCAAATTATAATGATTGTAAGAGGAGTGTTACCTAGCCTTCGTGAAAGGATGTCTCATACACTCATTCGGGATTTCAAGGACCTTTTACAAGCTGGTCTACAAATTGAAGAGTGGAAAAGAGAGAAGAACCGCTTTTCAACAAGAAGGAACGAGAAAGGAAACTACCAGTCTGGTAACCAAAGCATGCAAAAGGCAGTTGGTATTAATAGGCTAAGGAGGAAGAAGGTAGTTTCCAGAATTAGGGAAGCCGCAGTCTTGGGTCCTCAATAAGCTACAAAAGAAGTGATTGTTACAACCCTTAAATCCTCATCCTTTGCCTAACCCTCTCTCACCTAATTTTGACACTAAGGTATTTTGTCAATTTCATCGAATGCAAGGGCATGACACGGATAGATGTGTGAGGTTGAGGCATGAGATCTAGAATTTGATTGATAGTGGGAAGTTGCCCAAGCCCAACAAGCCAAACACTAAAGACAATCCATTGCCAAGGTTCAATAGAGTACCACCACCAGCGACCTTCTGTTGTGCTCGAATTAAGTACTACTACAAAGCTTCACCAGCAAGTATACGAGGTAGCTGTAGCAAAGGTGATCGCCCCAAGGTCATTTCCCCAAGAAGGTGTGGTTCGTAATAGCTTGATTGACAAGTATTTAAATGCGGAAGTGTTTATTGTATGAAATGTGCAAAGATTAATTTAAACCTAAAATTAACGTGCGTAGAGAGTAGTATGTGTGGGTGTACAAGATCAAATCGATTCTTGGGAAGGTGCCTAGGGTCATAGGTCCATTCAATCAAAGCTCAATTCTCAATTGTCCATTAACATAACCTTGTAAATTAATTTGTTCCTTAAGATTAATTAGTCAATTACCAATCCATTAGTTCTCACATTCATGAATTAACAATGACCAATTCTTTTACATTAGCAAATTAATGAAACCCTAGAACTTATATTTCTAATTCATTCATAGGGTGGTCGATTATATAGTTCCAATATCGGATTTCACCTCTCGGTCCGTCATCCAATATTCAAAGATCAACAGGTAGCTAATCTATCAACCTAGCATTTAATACAATACAATCAACAAATAAACTAGGAACATCAATGTAAATATCAAATCAAGACATTCAACCAAATATACTATAAACCCTAAACATGGGTATTTAGCTCAACATCATCAATTTATAACATTCATTCAACTCAATATAAAACAAATATAAATTGTCCATTGCAATATCAATATTCTCAATACAACAACAACAATAAGACATGAATTAAAAGAGAGAATAGAAAAACCCCTTGTGAAGATGCCAAGAGTAGGATTGCTAGTCTTCCTCCTAGCTCCACTTGATGTATTTGATGAAGAACTCAAGCCCTCTTCAATGGTTGATTCCCCTTGCAATGTGGAATGGAGCTTTCTCAAGTCACCAAACCTTGGGATGAAGCTTTCTCAAGTCACCAACTCTTCAATTGATTTTGCCTTTGGAAGATGGAATGGAGCTTTCTCAAGTCACCACTCCCTTCAATGAAGTTTCTTCAACCTTTGAGAACTTGTAACCCAATTTATCCCAAAGAACCCCAAAGATCCTATCAATGGAAGATGGAGAAGGTGGAGAGGATGGAAATGGAGGTTTGGAGGCGAAGGGACAAGGGAGAGTGTCACTCTCTCCCTCTCCCACGTTTTTGCAGAAATTTGGCTCCAAGAAGCCAAGAACTCCCTCCATTTTCCTCTTCCTCTCCTTTTAATTTATTTAAAAATCAACACCCATGCCTTCCAACTCATCCCATTTTCCTTTGTCCCCCACTTTTTCTTTGTTTTCTATTTCTTTTGGCAAGCAATAGTGTTTGTCTCCCACTTTGTCCCCCACTTTGTTGAAAGAAATCAAATAATTTTGGTGTGACACGGCCAAGCCAAGGATGTCTTGGTCGTATCTCTTGATCTCTTCCTTGAGGTGACATGGCCAAGCCAAGGTTGGCTTGGCCGTGTCTCTTGAATTTTCATGGGACACGGCCGTGTCCCTCACTGGACCTTTCTTTTCTTTCTTTCTTCTCTTTGGTTGTGAGAGGTGACACGGCCAAGCCATTTGGAGCTTGGCCGTGTCTCTTGTGTTTTTCTTCTTGGGACACGGCCAAGCTCCTGGCCATGTCCCTCACTGTTGTTGATACAAGGTGAGACACGGCCAGAGGACACGGCCGTGTCAGGTGACACAGCCAGTGTCTTGGCCGTGTCCCTTGACAGTGTCAGTCTCTGCTTCTTTTCTTTCCTTCTTTGCTTGCTCTCTTGTTCTTTGGTATGAATGGGACACGGCCAAGCCATTTTTGTCTTGGCCGTGTCATGTTTGGCTGTGTCTGCTTCTGCTTGCTTGTTTTTCCTTCTCTTCTTTGGCTCAAGGTTTGGTCTTTGAATGAGACACGGCCAGAGGCTTGGCCGTGTCTCTGGGTGTGTCTCTCTCTGCCCTGAATTTCTTTTGAGGGACATTGCCATGTCTTGCTTAGCTTGGCCATGTCTTGCTTGGTTCATGCTTTTCTTGCCCAGTTTTGATCTTCCAAGGGTGTTTTTGCACCTAAACCTAAAAACAACACTTAAAACACAAATAAAACAAAAATCAATCAAAACATTAACTAAAACACACATAAAATCATACTAAAAACAAGTACAGAAATGAACTAAACAAATGCCCCACACTTAACTCCTTGCTTGTCCCCAAGCAAGGCTAAAATCAAAATACACTAACCAGATGAATTTTGTTAAGTTCAAGATTTATAAAGATGCATCAAGACTTCACTATCCCTAAATTCGCAATCAATATCGAATCAAACAAAATCGACACCAATGCAATTAAGTGGTTTTCCATGCATAACCAATGTTATCGCTCCCTCACCAACTCTTACAAGTGTTTGATCATGGTGGTGTTTACACTCATAACAATCAATGAAAGATTATTACCATAGGCTTGCTTATCAATCAAATCTCCACCACAAAATAACAATCAAGCATCAATCAAAAGGTCTTTATTGGGTTGTAATGAGGCTAAGGTAAAGGCATGATATTTAGGAAATGTGAGCTTAATCATTAAGTTCAAGAGCACTTCAAGAATGAAGTAACCATTTATATATATAACCCAACAATCCCAAAACAACTTCCTCTCATCTATCCCTTGACATTAAAGAGCTTTTCAAGGGAACTCACTTATTACATCTTGTAGTGGTACATTCCAACCCTTTCAACAAGAACAACAACTATTCTTATTATTATTATATTTTTTTTTTCTTTTTCTCTTTTTTTAAAAAATTTTTTTTTATTTTTTGCTTTGCAATCTTAAACCTACTAAATTTAACCCCACACTTAATTCAACACAACACTCGGTCATAAACGCTCTTAAAATGCTCTTGACCTAATGAAAGGATAAGAGTTAAACAACAAGGTTCAAGCTTAATGGTGTTGTGAAAAAGAAAGAAAAGGAAAAATAAAATAGGCTCAAAATTGGCTAACTAAGGTTGAATATAGGGTTGGTCTTTTAAGCCAAAGTAGGTCACCTAATTACCTTAATCATCTTGATGCCAAATTGAAATTTTTATGTAATCTTAAAATGTATGTCAAAGCAAGTTCTAGCAAATCATCAATCAAGGATGTTCACCCACAACAATAATGATAAGTTGATGGCTCAATTCCTCACTAGGTTAATGGCAATGCAAGGGAAAACCAACAAAATTGACAATAAGCACCAATTTTACTCAATTCTCAAATTCATGCTTCAAAAATTCAAAGGTCATCTATCAACAATTTTTATAACAATTAAACTTTCTAAAACTCATTTATTCAAAGAAAATATTAAAAACATTAACTAAACTTAAACAAAAATAACTTAAAAGTAAAACACAAAACAAAAGTAAAAACACAAAACATAAAATGCACCCCACACTTAAAGATTCACATTGTCCTCAATGTGAGCATGCATACTACAGAGAGGGTTTAGATGAAACCTGATTTCCATCGTTCCCATATACGATGTGTGAGGCTCCTTCCACCCATAATACAATTGGAGCCCATGATTGAGAGGATGAACAACATGTAACTTTGAAACATACCCGATGTACGGCAACCCTTAAATATTTTTCCTTGAAGGGAACATGTCTCAACGGGACATGTGAAGGTCACCTCGGGGTTATCCTCCCATGCGATAGGAACGTTGTAAAATCCTATTTCTTTGTGCAGCATGGTTCTATCAATTGTATGCTCTTCTTCACCACCAAGAGTAGAGGAGATGATTTTTGGGAACTCTTTAAGTTCAACCATGTTTGGTTGAATAACTTCTTCATTCACTTGAACAATGTCAAGTCCCCTCTCAACAACCTCAACATCTAAAACTAACTTACACTCCTTAAGTTCTAAATTGGGCATTTCATGTTCTTCTTCTAAAGACATACCCATCTCAAGCTTATTTCCACTTTCTCCTTGGGAGTGCATAATATAGATGTTAGAAAGTTGCTTACCTTGCTCCTCTTCTTTTAGCCTACCTGGGAATGGAATTGATTGTAAAGGATTCGGAGGTTCATACAAATTTGATGAAGTTGATGAGTCCAAATTCTCCTCCTCCTTTGATTGACTTTGTTTCTCCATGTTGGGCAGTATTTCCTCACCATTGTCTTCTTGATTAGTCCCTTCATCAAAGGAATCACAAAAATTGTTATATATCACCTGCTCACTCGTCAAATTCGTGATTACCTTGACTTACTCCAATTGGGTAGGAAATTCCTCCTTTTGTTGTGCTTGGAGTTGATGTGCCAGCTGCCCAACTTGCATTTCCACCCTCTTCAATGATTCCGCCAAAGAATCAAATCTCTCATTGCTCCCTTCCTGATTTTGTGTGCTAATTTGAAGGTAAGCATTCAAATTATCTTCCACTGTGGATTTCTCGAATTGATCATGGTTTTGTGAGCTAGTTTGAATGAAGGCATTCAAACTATCTTCCAAAGTGGGTTCCTTAAGTTGATTTTGATTTTGCGCGCTAGTTTGAATGAAGGCATTAAAACTATCTTCTAAGGTGGGTTCCTTAAGGTGATCTTGGTTTCGTGTGCTAGTTTGAATGAAGGCATTCAAACTATCTTCTAATGTTGGTGGCTTAAGGTACTATTGATTTGAATATTGTTCTTGAGAGTAAGGATCTCTTTGGTAAGGTTGAAAAAAATTTGAAGGTGGAATGTGCTACTGATTTTCCCAAGGTAAATTTGGTTGGCTTCTCCAGCTGGGATTATAAGGATTGGAATATGTGTCATTTCTACCCAATTACTAGAAACCTTGGTAGTCATATTCTTCCTCTTGCCATTCTTGGTATCATCCAAAACTCATTGAACACGTGTTTGCACTATGGCCTACATTGCCACATGCTGCACATATCTCTTGGCGTGGCATAGGTGCTCTTCCTCTTGCATTTAGCACCTTAAGTTGATTCGTCAATTCTGCTAATTGCCAAGCCATTTCAGAATCATCGTTCCTGTCATAAACTCCCCCGTGCCTTGAAAACTGCATCTTTACAAAAGGCACTTAGCAACTTAAAGAAAAATAAACAAATAATTAAATTAAACAAAACAAACAAACAATTAAAAGAAAAACAAACAAACAATTAAAAGAAGAAAAATCAAACTATCACTACTTAAACAGCCTTCCCCGGCAACGGCGCCAAAAACTTGTTGCGCTCGAATTAAGTACTACTACAAAGCGTCACTCGCAAGTATACGAGGTAGCTGTAGCAAAGGTGATCACCCCAAGGTTGTTTCCCGAAGAAGGTGTGGTTCATAATAGCTTGATTGACAAGTATTTAAATGCGGAAGTGTTTGTTGTATGAAATGTGCAAGATTAATTTAAACCTAAAATTAACGTGCGTAGAGAGTAGTGTGTGTGGGTGTACAAGATCAAATTGATTCTTGGGAAGGTGCCTAGGGTCATAGGTCCATTCAATCAAAGCTCAATTCTCAATTGTCCATTAACATAACCTTGTAAATTAATTTGTTCCTTAAGATTAATTAGTCAATTACCAATCCATTAGTTCTCACATTCATGAATTAACAATGACCAATTCTTTTACATTACCAAATTAATGAAACCCTAGAACTTATATTTCTAATTCATTCATAGGGTGGTCGATTATATAGTTTCGATATCGGATTTCACCTCTCGGTCCGTCATCCAATATTCAAAGATCAATAGGTAGCTAATCTATCAACCTAGCATTTAATATCAACCAATCAACTAGGAACATCAATGTAAATATCAAATCAAGACATTCAACCAAATATACTATAAACCCTAAACATGGGTATTTAGCTCAACATCATCAATTTATAACATTCATTCAACTCAATATAAAACAAATACAAATTGTCCATTGCAATATCAATATTCTCAATACAACAACAACAATAAGACATGAATTAAAAGAGAGAATAGAAAAACCCCTTGTGAAGATGCCAAGAGTAGGATTGCTAGTCTTCCTCCTAGCTCCACTTGATGTATTTGATGAAGAACTCAAGCCCTCTTCAATGGTTGATTCCCCTTGCAATGTGGAATGGAGCTGTAATATCCCTAAGTGTGCTTAGAAGTTATGATAATGTTGTTATTATTGAATTGAGTGTGTGATTGATAAGTGGTAATTATGTTGTTTGAAGAAAAGCATTGTGTAGAGTGAAGTGTATATGTTGTGTATATGGTCATATATATATAATATAAGTTGGTCAAAGGGCTTGGTCAAGGGAAGAGGATATTTTATTTGTGATTGTGAAATTACCAACATGGGCTTGTAAAAGACAAAGGTTTAGTTATATGGTTGAGGGTAGTTTAGTAATTTTCTTTTGGAAGGGTATTTAATGCCTATTGACTTTGTGTTTTCTTCATCATTTCTTCTTCTTCTTCTTGTTGATGGCCGGCTCACTCAAAGACAAAGGAAAGCAAGAGAGCAAGTGATGATTTTGGAATTTTAAGCTCAAAAGTGAAGGAAGATCTCAAGTATACAAGTTGGAATTTCAAGAATTTCATGATTTTAGTAAGTTTTCTCTTGTTTGCCTTTGTTATTTTTGAAGATGTGTGTGAGTTGAGTTAAGGTTATTGATAGTATGATTAAGTGTGTTGATGATTTGTTGATTAGAGTTGAAATTGATTTTAAATAAGAAGTAAATTGGTGTTGGTGATGGAAGAGTAAGAGTTGTGTTTAGTGAATATTTTTCTGTTTTACAATTAGTAAAGGCTGTGACTTGTATGATTTTTAATTAATTATAGAAAAATTTTCTTGAAGTGAATTTTTGATATGTTGTGCCTCTATGAGTCTAGAATGACTGAAAAATATGTTGATTCGATTTTGGAATGGTTATGAGTTTAGAAAGATTATTTTTATTAGACCTGTTCCAGCAGGTACCTTAACTGAGACAGCTATATTTCGGGATTTTTAATAAAATGTAGAAAAATCATATCCAATTGAATTTTGGATATGTTGTTGCTTAGTGAGTCTAGTATTTGAGAAAAATAATTTGGAACCACGTTGATTGAATTTGATTTATGGAATTCACAAAGTTCAGAACTTCTGCCAGGATGCAGGGCAATTGGGGCAGTCTGGTTAGGTGAACTATTTGACCAAGATTTTGTGTTTAGTTTGATCTGAAATTTTAAAGGAATGATTTTAAGATACAAAACTAAATTCTGTAAAAATTTTAGAATTTTTAGTCAAGTAGATTATTTTATACAATTTTTCAAAATAAGGATAAAATGGAGTCTAAAACCAGAATGTACTATTCATATGGTCATTTTGCTAATATTCCTTTTGGATTAGGTTGTGAAGAGGTTGAATTGCCCTAATTTGTGAAGTGAAGAACTATTGAGTGGAGAAGAGTTTAGAGTGGTGTGAAATGTTATTAAGGTAAGTACCAATGTTGCATGATTGCATTGTTAATGCATATCACTAATGTATTTTGATGTGTTTATATCATTAATGATATGTATATATATAATTGTGTTATGGGAAAATGTAAGATGTGAATGATTTGATGAATATTAATGTATGAGAATACAATTGATTGAGTATAATTAAATAATGTTAGGTAAATTATTACATTGTTAATCTAATGTGACTTGTATAGTGTGAAAGAGAAGAGGATCATTCAACAAGGTATGAGCTATGCAAATTTATTATGACAAACACTTTTATGAAGAATTACTTTAATGTACTTTGTAATGTTATAGCAATGATGCTATATGTATAATGTGAATCATGTGATTGAATAATGATATGTTCATTTGGTTAATGTAATTGATGTTGAGTATTATAATGATGATGCACATGATACTATATGAACAATACTATGATTTGTGTATTATGAATCTTGTGAATTGTATTGTGCTATATGAATAAGGTACTTTGTAATGTTATAGCAATGATGTTATATGTATCATATGGATTGAGATATGATATGTTGTGAAGCCATTGTGATTGGCTATGATGATCTAATTGAAAGAAATAAGGCATGTTTGCCTAGATGATAATGAACATTGAGATTGAAATTGATAATGAAACAATAAGTGAAATATGTGTTTAATGTGTTATTCAGTTTTCAGAGTTCTGGGTTTGGAGGCATGCCTATAAAATGAAAAAGGTAACAGTCTTGTCGGGTTGAGGATCTCTTCAAATTGAGTTGAATTGAGGTCCAAGAGACTGGGTCTGTTACACTATGAGAATTGTGAATATGAAATATATGATTGGTAACAGTCTTGCCGGGTTGAGGATCTCCTCATGATGAGTTGATGGTCCAAGAGACTGGGTCTGTTACACTATCCATGGATAGAAATATTGATATATGATGCCTACGGGCTTGATGATTATGATTATAGACCAAAGCAGTAACTCTGAACTCTGAATAACATAGTGGTGTCTGTTGGGCCCGAATCTGTCTTTGTTGTCAATGTGATATACAAATGTTGAAAGAAATGGATAATGAAATCTTTGGTATACTTCATTGGACATGTGATTGATGATATGTAATATGTGCGTTGAAATATTGATTATGAGCACTAGTGATGAATCATTAATGTTGAATTGTGAATAAAGAAATGTTATGATTGGTATGATGTATAATGTGTGTATTAGCATTGATTGTGAATTCAATTGATGAATTGTGGTTGATGACAATGATTGTCTTAATTGGAAATGTGACTTATGATTAGTATGATGTATAATGTGTGTATTGAGATGTTGATTGTGAATATTAGTGATGGGTTGGACTTGGTAGAAATGTTATGTTTATATGTGTATAAGATATGAGATTAGTTGAAAGATATGAAAGGTGCAAATGAATAGGGATAAACTTAATAAGAACTAAAAGTATATGGAATTGAGATATCTTTATATGTTAGTGTTTCCATGATATATGTTTGTATTTTATATTTGTACTACTAAGCTTTCGAGCTTAGCGCGGATGTATTATCGCGCAGGTAGCTTGGTGGAAGACATGAAGTCTTTTGGTATGCCACGAGAAGAGTAAGATTTTGTCGAGACCAACTAGAGGGTAATGCATACATGTATCCACTTTAAGTATGTTATATTATATGTATAAATGAAGTTTTGATAAAGACAATAATTTGTAAGTGTTCTTTAAATTGACCTATTATGGTTTGAATTTTGTTACAGGTATTGAAAGGTAAAAAGAAAAGTGGCATCCTTATACTTTAAATACTTACTGTATGTATACTAGGTATATGTATAGTATTTATATGGAGTATTGGGGTGTTACAATTATTTTGGTATCAGAGCTTAGGTTCGAGATTCTCGGCCTAAGTAAAATTAAAAAGAAAAAGTTTTGAAACGCTTAAAATGAATTAAAAAGAAGAGTTTTGAAAATGAAATTTGTAATACATGCATATGCATTCACACCTAGGTTGGTCTCGGAGGTGGCATTATATGATTTATAGTATATATGTGTTATATGAAATGGATGTTAATGTGTGAATGATATGATGTTATGAGAAAACTGTTTTGTTGTAATGTGAGATGTTGAGGCATGATTACTTAACTTGCTTGTGAAAAAAAAAGAAATGAATTTAAAAAAAAATATTGATAAGTTTAATGAACGGACCTATCTGTCTCCTGCGGAACCATACGGACCCATTGGAATGGGCAACCGAACTTGGACAACCGACCTGGATGGGAAAAGGTATGTTACTGATAATGTTATACGTGCTTATCTGCCTCCTGCGGACCCTTGGGATTGAAGGGCAACCGACCTGGTTGGGGAAGGGTACGTATATAAAGTCATAGTTGTTGGCTATAATGATAAATTTAAATGAGTATAATGAATGATATGAATTTATATAAGTCTAATTGATAATTAAAAATGGAAATTTATGCAAGTAAAGTGAAGTGTTAAATGTGTTGAAGCATAAAGAAATGAAAAGGAAAATAATATTGAATGAGTTGATTAGTAAAGACAAGGTATGATTATTTAAAGTTTGGAGTATATATATAAAGTTAAGGTATTGTTTAAAGGAAAAAGAGATGATATTGGTTATGTAAGAATATAAATTGGTATGGTTATTTTAATGTAAACATTGTGAATTCAAGGTTAGAAATGTGAGATGCTTGGATATTGTGAAAGCTCATGGTAATGGTAATAATATGTGATATTTGAGATTTTTCGAAATGAGCTTAATAATTGGGGAAGAAATATGTGTTGATATTGCTTTATGATATATATATATATATCCGAGATATTTTTAAAGTTGATTTTAAGAAAAGATGAGTTTGGTAAATTTAAAGTTTAAACGAAGTAGTAAGTTGAAAAGTTAAAGTTCTACTAGAAACTGATAAAGATTGATTGGATATTGATGATTTAATGTATATTCAATACCTGAGCCAGGTGAAATGATTAATATTGCACATGAAAGTATTATGAATTAAGTAATGTGATTGATGGTATGAGAATTTGTTTTGAAGTAAAAAGAGAAATAGATAAGCAAATGAAAAGGAGCTATTTTAAGTCATTTCATTGCAAAAAAAAAAAAAGATATGGAAGTATATTAAATGTTTTTTTTTAAAGATGAAAGTAAAAGAGATGTCACATTGGGAATGTGACCAAGATGGATGTGAAGTGTTATTATAGTCAGAATATATATTTGTAGTGTGATTAAATACTTTTTATCATATTGGAAGAATGAGAATAATAGTATTCAAAAGAAAGTGATAAACACTAAATTTGTAGTGAATGTATGAAAAAGGAAAATAAAAATCAGAGCATATAATTAAGTGTATAGGAGCTATTAGGCTCAATGTGTATATTATTAGGTGTAATGTACATATGTATAAATATATGAGTAAAATATATATATACGTTGAATGGTAAACAAACGGATATAAAGATGATATATTAAATGCATTTCAAAATAAAGGTGAGAGAGATGTCACCTTAGTAAGGTGACTAAGAATTTGTGAAGTATTATTGTGGTTAGGAAATATATATGTGTTGAGTTGATAAATAATTTAAGTTATGTCAAAAAGGGGTAAGAATGATGTTGATTAAGGAAAAGTAATAAATGTTAAATTGTGTTAAAGATATGTAAAAGAGGAATTATATAAATAATTGTATGACTATGTGTATACATGTATGGAAAATGTGGAATGAGCTTTTCGATATGAATGTAAATGAAAATGTAAGAAATGTGGAAAGCAAGTCATATTGTGAATGTGACCTAAGTATGTGAATGTGATATAATTATTTGTTTAGTGGTGTGGAGAATAATAGGGCATGTATCAGTGGATCTATGAGAGAATAGGTTTTAACCTATGTAGAGTTAGATTATGGGATGAAATGGAGAGTGAGAAAGGACTCAAGTAACACTAGAAGATGAAATTGTTATGATAATAACTGAGTTAAACTATCATATAATGTTTCCTGGATTAAGGATTTTGTTTGTAGAAATTCTATATGTATAAGTATATAATAAAAAGGAAAGTATACTGTATGAAAAGTGTTACAAGAGATAAATTAGAAGTGGAGTAATAAATGGAATTTGTATATGATTAAATATTGTGTATAAAGATGTTATAGATAATATTGTTGATGTGAGTTAGACTAATGATAATCGTATGTTCAAGAGAAAATTTATGGAGATGGAGTTGAAATGTGTTAACTCTTGGTGTAGTAAAAGTTTGGATACAGAATAATCGAGAAACAGTATTGATTTATGAGTTACAGGTGTGTGACCATTCATCTTCTATGGCTATATGATTTGGTTAGTATGTGTAGCCGATTAATTTTAGTATCCATAAATTTGGGACTGAGACAATATGACTGTAGTACAAATTGGTGAGATTGAAAATTTTGTTTAAGAAGCATAGTTAAAAAGTTATTATAAGATTTGGTGGGAACTATACTAATATGATTTGAAGTGATTTGTTATCACAATAATTTGATTGAATATGGATTGGAAGAGATCAAGAAATTGTATATAAGTTTGCCCTAATTGAATTAGATCATATATACATATATGAATATGGTGCAATTTCATGATAAGTTAAATAAATTAATCATTGGATGGAATTGAACAAGATGGGAAAGTGGATATATTGTGTAAGATAAATCAATTGATCTGGATTGGATTAAGATTATGAATTATTCTTGAGATTTAATATCTATAGTTGTATTAAGAATGTAATTATTTACATGGCAATGTATATGATGTAAAATATTAAAGTGTGAATGGACATGAATGAATGGAGTCATAGTAGTTATAAATCAGGATAAAAAGGGAAAAGATTGGTTATTTATAAAATAAGTTGAAAGGTAATGTATTAATATGTAAGTTAAGAGAAAAGCATGCTAAAGAGGTAACTCCATTTGTGGAAAATAAGGATCTTGTCATCCATTGAGGGATTGATAAATGTCTATTTAGACAGTGATTGTAATGATGGGATAATTAATGCTAAGACATAACCAATGATTTTTAAGGTTAAAGTTAAAAGAGTAATCATAAAGAGATGAAGGAACAATATATATTAAATATAAAGATTGGATGAAGTATAAGTGTACTATAAAATGATCTGATTCTGGTATAAAGATAGTAATAGGAAGTGTAATAAGTTCTTTTGAATGTTTGATCAATGAAGTAACAAGATATATAAACCTATAGAATGATGAGTTATGGAATTTAAAGAAGATTGTTGATTCTATAGGAAAGAGTTGAAGTTATATGATTTGGTGACATAGTAACTTAAACATATAATTAACTTCATATGGAAGGTAAGATAGTATGTTGTTAAGAATCAATTGTTACGATATTGATAATTTCGAGGACGAAATTTTCTTTTTAGAGGGGGAGAATTGTAATATCCCTAAGTGTGCTTAGAAGTTATGATAATGTTGTTATTATTGAATTGAGTGTGTGATTGATAAGTGGTAATTATGTTGTTTGAAGAAAAGCATTGTGTAGAGTGAAGTGTATATGTTGTGTATATGGTCATATATATATAATATAAGTTGGTCAAAGGGCTTGGTCAAGGGAAGAGGATATTTTATTTGTGATTGTGAAATTACCAACATGGGCTTGTAAAAGACAAAGGTTTAGTTATATGGTTGAGGGTAGTTTAGTAATTTTCTTTTGGAATGGTATTTAATGCCTATTGACTTTGTGTTTTCTTCATCATTTCTTCTTCTTCTTCTTGTTGATGGCCGGCTCACTCAAAGACAAAGGAAAGCAAGAGAGCAAGTGATGATTTTGGAATTTTAAGCTCAAAAGTGAAGGAAGATCTCAAGTATACAAGTTGGAATTTCAAGAATTTCATGATTTTAGTAAGTTTTCTCTTGTTTGCCTTTGTTATTTTTGAAGATGTGTGTGAGTTGAGTTAGGGTTATTGATAGTATGATTAAGTGTGTTGATGATTTGTTGATTAGAGTTGAAATTGATTTTAAATAAGAAGTAAATTGGTGTTGGTGATGGAAGAGTAAGAGTTGTGTTTAGTGAATATTTTTCTGTTTTACAATTAGTAAAGGCTGTGACTTGTATGATTTTTAATTAATTATAGAAAAATTTTCTTGAAGTGAATTTTTGATATGTTGTGCCTCTATGAGTCTAGAATGACTGAAAAATATGTTGATTCGATTTTGGAATGGTTATGAGTTTAGAAAGATTATTTTTATTAGACCTGTTCCAGCAGGTACCTTAACTGAGACAGCTATATTTCGGAATTTTTAATAAAATGTAGAAAAATCATATCCAATTGAATTTTGGATATGTTGTTGCTTAGTGAGTCTAGTATTTGAGAAAAATAATTTGGAACCACGTTGATTGAATTTGATTTATGGAATTCACAAAGTTCAGAACTGCTGCCAGGATGCAGGGCAATTGGGGCAGTCTGGTTAGGTGAACTATTTGACCAAGATTTTGTGTTTATTTTGATCTGAAATTTTAAAGGAATGATTTTAAGATACAAAACTAAATTCTGTAAAAATTTTAGAATTTTTAGTCAAGTAGATTATTTTATACAATTTTTCAAAATAAGGATAAAATGGAGTCTAAAACCAGAATGTACTATTCATATGGTCATTTTGCTAATATTCCTTTTGGATTAGGTTGTGAAGAGGTTGAATTGCCCTAATTTGTGAAGTGAAGAACTATTGAGTGGAGAAGAGTTTAGAGTGGTGTGAAATGTTATTAAGGTAAGTACCAATGTTGCATGATTGCATTGTTAATGCATATCACTAATGTATTTTGATGTGTTTATATCATTAATGATATGTATATATATAATTGTGTTATGGGAAAATGTAAGATGTGAATGATTTGATGAATATTAATGTATGAGAATACAATTGATTGAGTATAATTAAATAACGTTAGGTAAATTATTACATTGTTAATCTAATGTGACTTGTATAGTGTGAAAGAGAAGAGGATCATTCAACAAGGTATGAGCTATGCAAATTTATTATGACAAACACTTTTATGAAGAATTACTTTAATGTACTTTGTAATGTTATAGCAATGATGCTATATGTATAATGTGAATCATGTGATTGAATAATGATATGTTCATTTGGTTAATGTAATTGATGTTGAGTATTATAATGATGATGCACATGATACTATATGAACAATACTATGATTTGTGTATTATGAATCTTGTGAATTGTATTGTGCTATATGAATAAGGTACTTTGTAATGTTATAGCAATGATGTTATATGTATCATATGGATTGAGATATGATATGTTGTGAAGCCATTGTGATTGGCTATGATGATCTAATTGAAAGAAATAAGGCATGTTTGCCTAGATGATAATGAACATTGAGATTGAAATTGATAATGAAACAATAAGTGAAATATGTGTTTAATGTGTTATTCAGTTTTCAGAGTTCTGGGTTTGGAGGCATGCCTATAAAATGAAAAAGGTAACAGTCTTGCCAGGTTGAGGATCTCTTCAAATTGAGTTGAATTGAGGTCCAAGAGACTGGGTCTGTTACACTATGAGAATTGTGAATATGAAATATATGATTGGTAACAGTCTTGCCGGGTTGAGGATCTCCTCATGATGAGTTGATGGTCCAAGAGACTGGGTCTGTTACACTATCCATGGATAGAAATATTGATATATGATGCCTACGGGCTTGATGATTATGATTATAGACCAAAGCAGTAACTCTGAACTCTGAATAACATAGTGGTGTCTGTTGGGCCCGAGTCTGTCTTTGTTGTCAATGTGATATACAAATGTTGAAAGAAATGGATAATGAAATCTTTGGTATACTTCATTGGACATGTGATTGATGATATGTAATATGTGCGTTGAAATATTGATTATGAGCACTAGTGATGAATCATTAATGTTGAATTGTGAATAAAGAAATGTTATGATTGGTATGATGTATAATGTGTGTATTAGCATTGATTGTGAATTCAATTGATGAATTGTGGTTGATGACAATGATTGTCTTAATTGGAAATGTGAATTATGATTAGTATGATGTATAATGTGTGTATTGAGATGTTGATTGTGAATATTAGTGATGGGTTGGACTTGGTAGAAATGTTATGTTTATATGTGTATAAGATATGAGATTAGTTGAAAGATATGAAAGGTGCAAATGAATAGGGATAAACTTAATAAGAACTAAAAGTATATGGAATTGAGATATCTTTATATGTTAGTGTTTCCATGATATATGTTTGTATTTTATATTTGTACTACTAAGCTTTCGAGCTTAGCGCGGATGTATTATCGCGCAGGTAGCTTGGTGGAAGACATGAAGTCTTTTGGTATGCCACGAGAAGAGTAAGATTTTGTCGAGACCAACTAGAGGGTAATGCATACATGTATCCACTTTAAGTATGTTATATTATATGTATAAATGAAGTTTTGATAAAGACAATAATTTGTAAGTGTTCTTTAAATTGACCTATTATGGTTTGAATTTTGTTACAGGTATTGAAAGGTAAAAAGAAAAGTGGCATCCTTATACTTTAAATACTTACTGTATGTATACTAGGTATATGTATAGTATTTATATGGAGTATTGGGGTGTTACAGGAGCTTTCTCAAGTCACCAAACCTTGGGATGGAGCTTTCTCAAGTCACCAACTCTTCAATTGATTTTGCCTTTGGAAGATTGAATGGAGCTTTCTCAAGTCACCACTCCCTTCAATGAAGTTTCTTCAACCTTTGAGAACTTGTTACCCAATTTATCCCAAAGAACCCCAAAGATCCTATCAATGGAAGATGGAGAAGGTGGAGAGGATGGAAATGGAGGTTTGGAGGTGAAGGGACAAGGGAGAGTGTCACTCTCTCCCTCTCCCACGTTTTTATAGAAATTTGGCTCCAAGAAGCCAAGAACTCCCTCCATTTTCCTCTTCCTCTCCTTTTAATTCATTCAAAAATCAACACCCATGCCTTCCAACTCATCCCATTTTCCTTTGTCCCCCACTTTTTCTTTGTTTTCTATTTCTTTTGGCAAGCAATAGTGTTTGTCTCCCACTTTGTCCCCCACTTTGTTGAAAGAAATCAAATAATTTTGGTGTGACACGGCCAAGCCAAGGATGTCTTGGCCGTGTCTCTTGGTCTCTTCCTTGAGGTGACACGGCCAAGCCAAGGTTGGCTTGGCCGTGTCTCTTGATTTTTCATGGGACACGGCCGTGTCCCTTGGCCGTGTCCCTCACTGGACCTTTCTTTTCTTTCTTTCTTCTCTTTGGTTGTGAGAGGTGACACGGCCAAGCCATTTGGAGCTTGGCCTTGTCTCTTGTGTTTTTCTTCTTGGGACACGGCCAAGCTCCTGGCCGTGTCCCTCACTGTTGTTCATACAAGGTGAGACACGGCCAAAGGACACGGCCATGTTAGGTGACACGGCTAGTGTCTTGGCCGTGTCCCTTGACAGTGTCAGTCTCTGCTTCTTTTCTTTCCTTCTTTGCTTGCTCTCTTGTTCTTTGGTATGAATGGGACACGGCCAAGCCATTTTTGTCTTGGCCGTTTCATGTTTGGTTGTGTCACTGGGTGTGTCTGCTTCTGCTTGCTTGTTTTTCCTTCTCTTCTTTGGCTCAAGGTTTGCTCTTTGAATGAGACACAGCCAGAGGCTTGGCCGTGTCTCTGGGTGTGTCTCTCTCTGCCCTGAATTTCTTTTGAGGGACATGGCCATGTCTTGCTTGGCTTGGCCATGTCTTGCTTGGTTCATGCTTTTCTTGGCCGGTTTTGATCTTCCAAGGGTGTTTTTGCACCTAAACCTAAAAACAACACTTAAAACACAATTAAAACAACAATCAATCAAAACATTAACTAAAACACACATAAAAACATACTAAAAACAAGTACAGAAATGAACTAAACACCTTCATGATTGGAGGAGGTTTGCATGAAAGTTTTGTCATGTCTTCTTTCCAAGATGTGGATAAAGAAGTAAGCAAAGAAGAAGAGGCGTTTAGCAAAATTAAACAAACTATAGTGGGTAAAGAAGTAGTAATCTATGCTGTCAATGAGTTTTGGGATTCAAGCGATAGTTATGACGATCTTGTACCCAAGAAGGAGGAATGGACTTGGTCTAAGCCTGAAGAAGATGAAGTAATGAACACTAGATCTGGTAAGCCTTATGCAAGGCCACCACCTAAGGAGGTAGAAGCTTATAAAGGAAAAGAAGTCAGAGTGACAAATAAAGAAGAGGAAGATGACACTGTGCTTAAACAGTTAAAAAGAACCCAAGCAAGTGTCAGCATTTGGGACTTATTGGCCACTTCTAAGAAGCACCGTGAAATTATGGCCAATACCTTGGCTAGCATGCCAATTTCCACCTCCATAACACCGTAGGAGCTGATTAACTTCATAAAAGTTGAAGGAGTAATGAAATGTGAAGACATTCAAAAGAAGAGCAAAGTTAATATGTGAATGGTATCTTTCTAATATGCGGATTTACCGGAAGAGGGGAGAGAGCACATACGCCCTCTCTTTATCAAAGTGGAAATCAAAGAAAAAAGGACTCCATGTGTGATGGTTGATGATGGGTCCTCCGTAAATGTTTGTCCGCTTAAAATATTGCCAAAGCTAGATATGTCCACGAGGGATCTAAGCCCAACCTTGGTAACCATTTGGGCTTATGATAATACCAAGAGGCATGCCGAAGGTACTTTCAAAGCTGCTATGAAGATTGGTCCAATTGAATCTATTGTTGAATTTATTATTTTGGATATACCTGTTACTTTTGCTCTACTTTTAGGATGACCTGGTTCCATCCTCTTAGTGGAGTTCTTTCCACCCTTCATCAAAAGATCAAGTTTCCTAACTGAGATGAGAGGGTGGTCATCGAAGCTGAAGTTAATGAGGTTGTTAATGCTCTAATGGTGGAGAGGCCTCTCAATGGTTTCCAAGTAGCTGCAATTTCTAATGATGAAGTAGTGGACTCTAAGGTCTTGAACATAATGAAGAAAATGAGCTACCTTCCCTATGCTAGTCTTGAAAAGGGCAAGGCCGGTGTGACAAAGCTTCTAGATTTCAAAACTCAAACTTTTAAGAAAGGGTTAGGGTATGAAGAAGCCAACAAAGATGTCCAGCCAAAGAAGAATGAGAAGATGAGCTTCCCACCACTTAAAGAGATCTTTGTCAAAGCTCCAAATGTGGGACCACTCCAAAGAAAGCCCGAGCCAATCATGTTCATAGGAAAGTTAATCCCGGGTTTTGAAATTTTTGCTGATGTTGCCAAGATAGTGGAACAAGTGAAGAAAGAGTTCACCCTGTCAGCCGACAAGGAGCCCAATCTGGAAGGGGAAAAAGAAGTTGTCCTAAAAGATGAGAGGAGATTGCTACCTTGGTTGAAGAGAAGTTTGAAGATGTTCTGCTTTATGATTTTGAGAATAATGATTTTGATTTTGATTTTAATTTGTCTGCTTTGTATGAGGATGATGATGTTTTCTTTTCCAAAATGAATGCAATAAAGTCTGATTTTGCTTACTTGTGTGATGTTTCTCCTGATGATTGCATACATTCAAATAGTGGCTACATGAGCATCTTTAATATTAACTCTGTTGATATATAATCATTAAATTTGGGAACAACCAAAAATCCTAAAAACATTAGCATAGCATCCGACCTTACTCCTGATGAGAGAGAGAGATTTGAAAAAATATTCAAAAAATATGAAGAAGTATTTGCTTGGTCTTATGAGGATATGCCTGGGATAGATCGAGACATAGCCAAACATCTTATTCCTACTTATACTCACATGAAACCTATCAAACAAAAGCTTAGGCGGTTAAGACTGAATGGGCTGAATTGGTTAAAGAAGAGGTCACTAAACAAATACAAGTAAAATTCCTTGAAGTGATAGATTATCCAGATTGGCTAGCCAACATAGTACCCGTGCTAAAGAAAGATGGAAGAATTAGGGTCTGTGTGGATTATAGAGACTAAAATAAGGCTTCCCCTAAAGATAATTTTCCTTTACCCCATATAGATATTCTCATTGATAGTGCAGCCTCTAGTGTGCTACACTCGTTTATAGATGGATTTTTTGGATACAACCAAGTGTTAATGGCCCAAGATGATAAATCCAAAACTGCTTTCATTACCACATGGGGTATATTTTGTTATAGGGTAATGCCTTTTAGGTTAAAGAATGCTGGAGCAACCTACCAAAGGATGGCCACCATATTATTTCATGACATGATGTATAAAGAAGTCAAAGTGTATGTTGATGATATGATGGTGAAGTCGGATACAAGGGAACAACATTTTCAGAACATAGAATTATTCTTCGAAAGAATAGTGAAGTATAAGCTAAGATTAAACCCGATGAAGTGTGTGTTTGGGGTTACCTTAGGCAAATTGTTGGGACATGTGATTGGTCCAAATGGCATTGAGATTGACCCTGACAAAGTTAAAGCAATCAGGGATATGCCAGCCCCTAAGACGGAGAGAGAAGTTTGAGGATTCATTGGAAAATTGTAGTACATTAGCAGGTTTATAGCAAAGCTCACCACAATCTATGAACCTATCTTCAAATTGCTTAAAAATAATTAGCCAGTCCTGTGGAATGAAGAGTGTCAAAAGGCCTTTGATCAAGTAAAGGAGTATTTACTAAATCCACCTATTTTGAAACCACCTAAACCCGGTAAACCCCTATTACTATACTTAGCAGTAGAAGAAGCGTCAATAGGAGCCATCCTAGCCCAAGTAGATGAGTCAGGGATTGAGAACACAATTTACTATTTGAGTAGAAAGCTCCTAACTTAGTATAGTATCATTGAAAAGACCTGTATAGCTGTGGTTTGGTCTTCTAAGAAGCTGCGACATTATTTCCAATCTTATAGTGTACAAGCAATTTCCAGGTTGAATCCAATAAAGTACTTAAGGGAGACACCCTCTTTGATTGGAAAGTATGGGCGATGGTTGATAATATTGGAAGAATTTGGGATTGAGTATGTAACCAGGAAAACTATCAAAGGTAGAACAACGACATAATTCTTGGCCCATCAACCATTACCGAATAGCGAAGAAGTAGTCTTGGAATTTCCAAATGAACATTTAGAGGCCATTGAAGTACAAGGATGGAAAATGTATTTTGACGGGGCCGTGAATAGGAAAGAAGCAGGTTTGGGAGTCATACTAGAATCGCCCGAAGGGGAACTTATTCCTTTAGCCAAGAAGTTGAAGTTTGGGGCAACCAATAATATGATGGAATATGAAGCATGTATCTTTGGTTTGAAAACCCTAATGATTATGAAGGTGGATAAGGTGGAAGTCTTTGGCAATTCATTGCTAGTAATATCCCAAGTAAATGGAGAGTGGGAGTTAAAAGAAGAAAAGCTAAAACCATACCACCATTACTTGACCATGATGAAGAAGAACTTTAAGGAGTGTAGGTTTATACACCTACCAAGAGAAGAAAACCAGATGGTTGATGCCCTAGCCACATTGGCTTCGGTATGGGAAAATCCTGTCAATTAATTCCTTAAGCCTCTAATTTTGACCAGTTCATCAACCCCTTGCTATGAATATGAGATAATCATGGAAACTGATACTATGATACTATAAGACGGTTTTTGGAGGAGAAAGAATACCCATTGGGAGCAACAAAGAAAGAAAGAAGAGACATAAGATGATAGTCCTTACAATACATCACCTTTCATGGAGAGTTGTATCGAAGATGGCCTGATGAGATGCACTTGAGATGCTGAAGTGGAGCATATTATGTCGAAAATACATGGGAGAAGTTGCGGTCCACACATGAGTGGTTTAGCCCTAGTTAAGAAGATAATTCGACAAGGTTACTACTGGTTGACCACGGAGAGAGATTGTATTGAGTTTATAAAGAAGTGCCAACAATGTCAGATGTATGGTAATTTGAATCACATGCCTCCTGAAGAATTGCATTCTATGTCTTCACCCTGGCCCTTTGCTACTTGGGGGATTGGCATTATAGGAGAGATACATCTGATAGCCTCAAGCGGTCACTGTTTCATTGTAGTAGCGGTAGATTATTTTTTAAAATGGGTCAAAGCCGAATCTTTCAATAAATTGGGGGCAAGACAAATGGTTAAATTTATTGAAAAGAATCTCATCTGCAGGTATGGGGTCCCGCCCAGTGTGATATCAGATAATGGGTTACAGTTTCAAGGTGCAGTTAAGGACTTATTCTCGAAGTACCAAATCCATATAGACCAAAGGCTAATGGTGCAGTAGAAGCAACAAACAAGACAATTAAGCAAATTTTGTCCAATATGACCAAGACATATAGGGATTGGTCAGAAATGCTTCCTTTTGCTTTATGGGGATACAGAACAAGTGTGAGAACGCCGACTGGAATGACACCGTTCTCTTTAGTTTATGGGATGAAAGTAGTGTTGCCAATTGAAATTGAGATCAAGTCATTGAGAGTGGTCTTGGAAGCTAAACTACCTGAGATGGAGTGGATAGTAAGCATATATACACAGTTAGCTTTACTAGAGGAGAAAATGTTAAAAGCATTGTATCATCATCAACTGTATAAAGGAAGATAGCTCGAGCCTATAATAGAAGGGTTAAGATCAAAAAACTCAAAGTCGGTGATTTAGTGTTGAAATAATGTAAGCCTAATGTATCTGATCTAAGAGGGAAATTTAGGCCTAGCTGGGAAGACACATATGTTGTGAAACGAGTCATGAACAAAGGTGCAGTTAAGTTATCAGCCATGGACGGGAATGAGTTTAGTGAGCTAGTGAACATTGACAGGTTGAAGAGGTTTTATGTATAAAAAAAATGAAAAATAGCTCACTAGGTTGAAAACCCAAAAAATGTGGCCTAGGCAAAAGTTAGAGCAGCTCGCTAGTTCCAAAAACCCAAAAGGGCAGGCTAGGCAACAATTAGGGCTAAGTGAGAGAAAATCGTCAATTAGAAAATCCGAAAGGGCTAGTTGACAACAGGAGAGATCTTGTGTATGATGGCTTTATGTTTGGTTGTTCCCCGATTTAATAAACCAGAATTAATATTAAAATTATTTCATGTGCACTATTTTAAATATTTGACTGAATATGGATAAAATAAATAAACACAATAGCAAAAGGTGATGACAAATTATAAAAGGAAAAGAAACATCTCTTATCATTACTTTTATTATTTTTTCATCCTAACAACACTCTTTCTAAAGAAATTTACAAATGTAAAATCTATGGTATACGATAAGTGTAGCATGCAGGCCAGCTTTGCTTCAGTCGATCCAAGTAGGCTTCAGTCAGACAAGGCATGTCCAAATTAGGAGTAAAATTGAAACCTCATGGCTTAGCTTCATATTGAAGATCAAGCTAGTGAGGATCATAGCAAGTACCTCGAAGAAGAACAGCAAGAGGAACATACATCAATGCGTGAGTGGATCCAGTCAACCCAGTCAGCATACGAAGAAGCGAGATGGAGTAATTTTCTAGCAGAATAATGTCGTGGCAGATATCTAGCAAAATCCATAGATGGAGTGTCGAGCAATCAGAGATGCTCCTGAAGCCAAATCTATAGGCACAAGAAAAAAATAAAAAAAGGTCCATTAGGTCAAAAATTCACAAGGACGACATTAGCAAAAAAACTAGGGCAGCTCGCTAGTTTCAAAAACCCGCAAGGGCGGACTAGGAAAAAATTAGAGCAATATATATAAAAAAAAGAAAAAAAAAAGAAACCTAAATTGAAAACCCGAAAGGGTAATTTAGGTAATTACCTGAAGCAACAATGGACTTCCGATCAATCTCTTTAACAATCCTGATTTCAGTTGGTCCAATCCAACTAAAGTCTCAGCTAAGATCACGGGTATCTGCGATAAGCCTCCTTTCATTTGGTCCATGATATCTAATACTCGTGGGTCAATATCACCATCAGAAGAAACAAGCAAAAATTGACCAAGCAAGCATAGACAAAGCATACATCCCCATGCCTTGGTAGGAGCCAAGTGAGAAATGCAAAAGTCAATTACGGGACCAAGCAGAATCTTCTCACCTCTCATCAACTGTAGAACTTTGGGCTTTGAAAGTTGAAACAACATTTGCATCTTTTGTTGAATCTTGGAAATCAATATAGGTAACGCCATTGGTTGATTACTTGGATATCTAAGTATGGCCTCAAACTCTTCAATCATGGGACATATCTCAAAGCCATTAATCTTAAATGTCCTAGAATTCACATTCCAAGAAGAAGCCATGGCATGTAAAAAGAATGGTCCAATTTAATATTTTGAAAACACTTCAAAGTATCAATTTTAGACCAAAATATTTGTTTCCAATGAATGGCATTCATATTTTTAAATAGACCTTTTATTTTTTTTTAAATTGAGTTCAGACATTGTTGACAAATGAAGGGAAACTGAAATTGTTAAAAGGAATTTTGATGCTGAAGTGGAAGATTCATGGAAAATTTTTTGGCTTCTGTATGAGATCATGGCATGAAAAGAGATTTATATAGGATGATTGGCTATTCCAAAATTGATAAGGAATAGCTTGAGACCGAGACAGGCAAGGATAGGAAATTGGCAATGAAATGGTTTTCAATTACGGCATTGCCTTCGGTTTTGTGAAACAATGCTACTGTGGAAATTTTGAATGTGAAGAGGAAAGACCAATAGTATAGAAATAATAATGATGATAAAAAAAAAAGAAGAAAAAAATTTAAGTCAAAAGTTACAGTAAAAGTGCAAATTATATATCATCATTATTATTTTTATCATTATTTTTATTATACAATATTTTCTCAATTAATACAATAATGATAGATCACTAAGAAGGAGGTGGTGGATCATGATCAAATAAAGCCCTGAAAAAGTCATCACCTGTTGGAGGAGGAGGCATATCACCTATCCCGAGTTCGCCTGAAGCAGGAGCATCTGAACCTCTATTACCTTGGAATTCAAATTTGTAATGGTCCTCATCCGAAGTAGATGACAGAATCTCATGGTCATCAGTTTGGGGTCCCCTAGATGATGAAGCACCAGGATCTCTCATCCCCTAAAATCGATTGTCTCAAAAATGTTGCTCTGACTGGTGATACAATTTTTCAAAATGGGCAACCTGTTGACGACTAGCAGCTAACTCTTCTTGAAGTTTCTTGTTTTGTTACTCAAGCATCCACTATGAGTCAAAAGGGAAAGAGTAAGGGCATGCATAATCATGCATACATGTAGCATAAATTATCATGGAATAGGAAAACCTACCAAGTAATTGATGTCAACGCCCTGTGGGTGAGATGGCATCTCCGGTTGATTAGAATGAGCAAATGGAGGAGCGGTAAAGGAAGCTCCAACCTCATGACCAAATGAGCCAGCAGCCTGCGACAATCATTAAAACAGTAAAAAAAAAAGTTAAGAAAGAAGTAATTGCAATGGAAAAATGGTAAAAGTTTACCTGAGAGGTGCTAGCCCCGAGATAAGGGATGGACCCTCCTCCCTCTCCATGATACTCTTCTTCATCTCTATCCTCCTTTTTCTTGAGAATCTCTCATACGCCAACAGGAGATACATCAAAGTTCAAGAGTCCTACTCAAATAAACTGGGCATATGATGTACCCGGTGGATAGAGAAAGGTTTTAACATCATAACCGTGCCTGGCCAACCACCACGCATTCTCCTGCATTGATGCGATATTTAAAGTATACTCCAGGAAACTCATTAAGATCCTACATCGCTAGGGACCAAAGAACCACTCATTCACTCTCCCCGAGAAACCAGCCACTAGACACAGGGTCGGCAATGACTTGGTGGGTATGTTGAAAAGGCAATGCGGCATTCATGGAAGAAGTCTAGTTCATCAGCTCTTCTGTGTTCCACCAAGCCAAATTGACCTACAAAATGACATAAGGTAAGTGAACTTTTATATAAATTTTAAAGAATATTAATACTATTTTACCTGGCCCTAGGTTAAGCAACTCAGGAGATAGCACTGGGTGTGCACATGGTGAGAGCCGAGAACTGCTACACGATCGGGCAACCAAAAATTCAATCTCAGATACCCGACTCTCTCTTGGGAAATGCCAGGCACCCTCACAAGATTATGCTCATATGCCCATACCTACAACGGCAATAAAAATCAAATTCATACAAGAATAAGAATGAAATTGACACTGGTAGAAGAAGAGTGCCTCGACAACCACCATGAAACCAACGAAAGACTTCTTCTTTCTGCAAATCTTGTCTAGTCCATGATAGAGAAAGCAAGGCCAGCTTCACCCCAGCCATAAAGCAGTACCATACTCATGTCAATAAGGGCTCTCAACACCGACAGATGGATGGCAGATTCAGTGCTGCATAAAATAGTTGACCCGAGCATATATAGTAAAAATCCTCGAGCATATTGTTTAGTTGTTTCTCTATGAACCTGTCCTTCATAGTTCATCCAATAACTCCGAATCGGCTCAATTTTTATCTTGAAAGGCCCTTTTAATAATGGTTCCATACCGATTAACTGTTGAATTTCTTCGTGTGTCAGAATATCATTAGTAAGAGGGACTGGAAGGCCATAGTACAGGATACCAGTTATGGTTATATAATCGACTGGGCCAATGGTCATCTCTCCTATAGGTAGGTGAAAAGTATGGGTCATGTCCATCCACCACTCCGACAATGCTTGAACTGCACTCTTGTCTATCGGACACTCCTCATATGGTAATTGCAAGATAAAGCTTTCAAAACCACAATCTCGAACAATCCGTTTTACCCGAGAAGGTGCTACATCATACCATTGCCGGGCTTTATAGACACACCTCCACCCCGGATAACACAACAATCACGCTAACACTGAGCCAGGTAAGTTAACACAAGGTAAGTATATCGTCATACCAATACCACTAATTCATAGACTAAACTTACTCATTATGTTCTATTTTAATCTATCTATCTATTTGCTTATTAAATTCTTAAACATAGTCCTCTAATTAATTTATTTTTCCTAATCTTAAAAATAAAAAATAACAAATAATAAATATCAAATCACATTGTTACCTTAGGTTTTTTACTTGAACTGCGATGAAGCTGCATCCCAGCTAGTAGACTTATAGTTCCATTTTCATGCTGTCAAATAAATTCCAATAACTCAGCATTGGATCGGGGTCCTGATCTCAAAGCATGCATTTTCTCCTTAACTCTCTGCTAAACTTTTTGCTTTAATTATGAGACTATGTAAGTGTGGATGAGTATTGAAGAAACAAAACTTTCATGGTTTATAAAGACAAATTGCAAAGGAAAAGAAAAAGGAAATGAAGATGAAAGTTTTAGAAATAGTGTGAGAATGAAAAGAAGGAATGAAACGTTTATATAGAAAATTGCAAAGGAAAAGACAAAAATAAATAAGTGAAAAACAATATTCTCGTGAAAAGAAAAAAAAGAAAAAGTAAATATTATTGTTGATAAATAGTAAATGAATAGTGCATAAATAGTGACTACACAGTGAATAAATAATAAACTCAATTATTCAATTCAATTATTCAGATATTTGCATGTATACAAATATTTTTACACTTTTAAAATATTTTTACACATAGGGGGCAAGAAGGTATAAGAATGGTAAAAAATAGCTAATTTTTTTGCAAATTTCTTTAGTATCTTACTAACTACAATCATTATTTGTAGATAACCAAATTACTTTTAAGTTCAGAACTTACCTCGGGTCCATAATCCAAATTACTTTAGCTATGGTCCAGAACCCAAAACCCAAAAACCAAAACTTACCTCAGGTCCGGAACCCAAATTACTTTTAAGTCCAAAACTTACCTCGGGTCCAGAACCCAAATTATTTTTAAGTCCAGAACTTACCTTGGGTCCAGAACCCAAATTACTCTAGCTCGGGTCCAGAACCCAAAACCCAAAACTTACCTCGAGTCCAAAACCCAAATTACTTTTAAGTCCAGAACACAAATTACTTTTAAGTCTAGAACCCAAATTATTTTTAAGTCAAGAACTTACCTTGGGTCCAGAACCCAAATTATTTTTAAGTCCAGAACCTACCTCAGGTCCAGAACCCAAATCCTAAATTCACCTTGGGTCCAGAACCCAAATTATTTTTGAGTCCAGAACTCAAACCAACCTTGGTTACAGAGTCCAGTATGGCTCTAAATCCAATAAAAAATCACATTGCTTTTCGCTCTCTTTTGTTGTAGTCTCAGATCGCTCAAGCAGGGGGCAAACTGTAAACTCTTAATTTTTGACCCAGTCCAATTTGATATTTTTAAACAGTCCAAAATAATTTTTGTGTTATTTTAATTAAATAATATTTATTTTAATAATTATTTACAATATTTATTTTTAATAAAAATTAAAAAAAGAAATAATAAAAAGGATAAGAAAAAATAAATAAATAAAAATCAGCGATGAAAGAATCGGCGACGAAAATTTTTCATCGCGGGTGATGAATTGGCTTGGACCAATTCACCACAGATTTTTCTACGGTGAAATGCCCACAGGCCAATTCGCATCAGAAAAATCCTGTGACGAATTGGCTGGTCCATGCCCAGCACCTGTAGAACTTCTTTGCCAACACACTTTCACACGCCCAGCCTGCGCACCCTAAATTCTTTAAAACCCTAATTCTAAATGTCAAAACCTTAATTCCTCAAAGCCAAAATTTGAAAATCATAATTTATTAAACCAACACCCAGTACTCCCAGTAGCCTAATGCCATAACCAAAACCCTATTTTTTCAAACATTAAATCCCAGAACTCTAATTTCTTAAATCCTAAATCTTAAACCTTAACCTTGTTTATTTAATGGATTGAATTCTAAATTTATTTATTTATTTGATTATGTGATTTGTTATATGTTGATGATGAATGGCTTATTTTATTTTATGAATGGTTTGCTTTTATTTATAATTAGATGATTGAATATTCTTTTATTTGTCTTAGTTTTAAAATTGTAAGAGGTAAGTTTCCACTTTGTGGGTACCTCATTAGTTAAACATCATGTAATTTATTTTATTTTAAAGTTTTTTTGTACCAATATAAAGGACACGTTTCCACCTTTCTGTGGGTGTCCTATTTAGTTTTAGACATGGACTATTTATTTAGACGTGTTTCCATCCTCGGATGGGTGTCTATTTATTTATTTTGTTTGGATATTACATTGATTTTAATATAATGATACTTTATTTTAATTATCGCATGTAATATGGATAATATTGTTATATTTAAGAATTTTATAATATTAAGACCTGCAAAGGAGGCCAGTTCCAATGAACCGAGTGGGGTTGTTGGGTCATTTCTCACCTTCCCCATACATACCCAACTTTCTAAACCCATTAGGGGGTTGGAGATTCCTTAGGAATCGAGTCATCCACCCCTTTCTTTTTCCCGGCCCGTTTGGGTGGTGACTCCATTTTCTCCGGGCTTGGGCCCGTGTTAGCCTAAATAGTGCCGAAGTTGCAAGAACCATTCCACTGGGAGTGGGGGCAAAAATCTCCGCTCACAGTTTGTCAATGTTTTTGTTTACTTCCCTTAATTTGAAGGCTTTGTATGATAAAAATATTTTTTTAAATCATATTATGGCTTTGCCCAATCAGTGTCATTGTACTTCAGGATTCGATTTTCAAAATTAATATATTTATAACATGATAACCCTAGTTACCATACTAAATTCGGGAATCATTTCCATTTAAGCAAGAACTGTTGCACTTCAGATAGGCATATACACATTACTTGGTCAAAGGTCTCATTGAGTTTAAATATTGTCTATCTCATATGCATGCTTATCCAACCTATCTCCACTAATAGACTCTACCTACCAAGAGAGATCAACAGGTCTATAATAGACTTGAAACATGGTCTATAAGGGACACAGGTTAAATGAAGGCCATTTTTAGATTGGAGCTGATGTGACACAACTGACAAACCTTTACACTACAATCTTCTTATTGGAACCATTTTCATCTTCTGGGCATCGCATTTATCTTTTGACTACATGAAAATATAAAGCTTGAATGTCCTTCCTTCTTCTTTGCACAAATCTAGATCTAATCAGTACTATCTTGATCTTTAGACCACCCTTTTTCTTCATCTTTCTTTTTGTCCTTTTTCCTTTTGGAATATCAAATCTAAGATTTTCAAGATTGTGGACCTGGAGCTATGTTGAATAAAATGAAAGATTGTCTTTTCCCTTATGTATTTGAGTCTTTGGCTAGACTAGACCAATTCAAGTCAATTGTCCTCATAAACTAGTTGGAAGTTTTCTGTTACTTTAGGTAAAAAAGAACTCGGTTGGTTTTCAGAACCTCCTTTTTTGTGTTTTTGTTTTTGTTTTTCTTTCCTTCTTCTTTCTCTTTTTCCTCTTTTTTCTTTTTCTCTTTTTTTTACTTTTTTTATTTCTTTTTTAGGTGATCGCTCTATAAGAGTTGTCTTGTTTGCATCAACTTGTGTTTCTGATAATGGGTGAGTGGAGTGGCATAAATATACTTCAATCTTGACTTTATCTTAATAAGTCTGTGATATTAGGTCTAATTTAGGTGTCCTTCAACTATCATCATAGACTTTACTATATATTCTACTTTTGATTTTCTTTCCCTTTAGTAACTTAATGATCATCAAACTTGTCATGAGTCTCACAATAGCTCAGGGTAGGTTATTGGGTTTATAAGCCAATGAAAAGCAAGCTAAAATCAAATGAAGGCTCAAAGAGATAACTAGGGATTGATGTTAATAGGGTTGATACTAGTTGTTGGCTCATCAAACAATGCCTAGATCATCTCTCTCTTAAATAAACAGAGTTCAATTTTGCCTCAAAGTTTCTTCAAACCATGTTCTAAGATTGATTAGGACCTAGACAAAGGTCATTATGCAGGAGCCCTCTCTAAGCATACACAGCTCAATTTATAGGACAATTTCCTCACCTAGTAAAGTCATTCGAATTATAATGCATAGATATACTAATTTATGATTATCAAGCTAGACTTGTCATTGGTTGAGCACCAAAAAGAACAAAAACCAATATAAACAAAAATTTTGATGAAAGTAATTTATTCAAACAATCTTAATTTGAAAGATATAGTTGTTCCAAATAAGTACTAAAGAAAGCAAAATAAAATGAGCAATACTTCAAGCTAAGGGAGGTTTGTTGAATGAAATTTCTCCTTACTTCACATCTTCAATACTGCCATCTTGAAAGGATGATAAGACATAATTTTCCTCCAATCCTCCTCCTACCATGAAGGTTGCTGGTGGTGGCACTCTTCTAAATTTAGGCAAAGGATTGCTCAGGTAGCTTACTAATATCAATAAGAACTTGAATTTCATGTCTTAATCGAGCACACTTATCTATCTCATGCCCTTGCATTTGATGGAATTGACAGAAGGCCTTGGCATCAAAGTTTGATAGCAGAGGATCGTGTAGTGGTCAAGGAGCCAACGACTGTAATAACCCCTTTTCTGTAACTTGTTCAAAACCCAAGACAAAGATTTCCCCAAATTTGAAATTTTTCTTCTATTTCCTTGGCCAGTAGTTACATTGACATCCATTTCTTTTTGTGCACTCTGACTACCATATTGGTAGTTCCCTCTTTCATTCCTCCTTCTAGAAAAGTGATTTTTCTCTTGTTCCCACTCTTCTATTTTCTAGCCAGCTTGGAGAAGATCTTTGAAATCCCTTATAAGGGTATGAGATATCCCTTCATGCAGACTGGTTAGGACACCCCTGACTATCATCCTGATCTGGTCAGACTCATCAGGCCTCCTCTTGAGAAGTGCAGCCTTATTTCTCCATCTCTTCATATAATCAACAAAACTTTCATTTTATTTTTGTCTGATAGTCTCTACCTCCATCAGGGTCACTTCCAACTCAACATTGTACCCATATTGCTGGATGAAGGCTTTGTACAATAAATCTCAGTTCTTTTGAGTACTTTCCTCTAAGGTATTGAACCAATCCTGCACAACAGGATCTAATGAAAGCATGAAGAACCTTGGAGTTTGAGCCTTGGTAGCTCTAGCAGACTGCATAGCAGTGATGTACTGCTTAACATGCAAGTGTGGATTCCCTATACCATTGTACCTAGTGAAAGAGGGCATCTTTAACTTGTAAGAAACTTCTTTATCTTGCTCAAATAGCTTGTCCACTTCCGACACCTCTTCAACTTTCAACTTTTTTTTGAAGTTCTTTTCCAAATTAGCAATCATTTTTTCAAAACCAGCAGACTCTATCTTCTCTCTGGTTGATCTTTCCACAACCTTCGGCTTTTTTTCTATCTTGAGGATCTTGAAAGTATTGAGCATAGTCATCATTGTCATCAACAACCACTTTGTCATCATCAAAGGCTATTTCGCCAGCCTTAGTCTTTCCTTTGTCCTTATTTTTCTTAGTGCTGGTAGATGCCTCAATAGAGTTCCCTAAAAGTGAAGCTAGTTGGCTCTTTATAGTCTTAGTCAGGACCTCCTTCAGTTCTTCCATCTTGGTATTGAGGGCATCGTCCACCATCCTTTGAATCTGTTTAGGTTTCATTGCTTTCGGTGAGAAGCTAACTGAGTTGCTACTAGATTCTATGTCACTAGCATAGGCTGGGTTGTCATACGCTCTTGAACTATTGTACTCCAGGTCTGTGAGCCAGAAAGGATCAATGCCATGTGATGTAATGTGTGTATGCATGTATGCATATATGCACAAGTAACAAACAAACAAACAAAAAAAGTAGGAGCAAACCTTCCAACCTTATATCTTCCATACACGAATGGCGAGTCTCTTTTTCTAGGTATATGGTTAACAAAATATCAACATGGGATTCTATTTTTGAAAAATTCCCTAGGATAATTTTAACCAATAGTTATATTTTCAAACATAGAAGTCAGTCCATGATAATTCCTATTAATTAGGCTTCAATCCATTGAATCAACTAAAAATAGCTTTTATGCTATATTGGGTTAAAACAAAATTAATAGGTTTATCATAAATATATTTTTCATTTGGAGAAACAACTAATGATCCATGCAAAAAACAAGCCCATGATTAATGATTCTTTGTATAAACGAAGCCCACAATTGATTTTGGTATTCCATAATTGACCCAAATAATTTGTATGCTCATTTAAGAAAAGGTTTTAACAGATTTTTAAAGGTCCATTCAAAAGGTTTATTAAAAATGATTTTTGGGCTTTGAACTTGGGTCATAAGGAAAAAGATTTTTGACCCATCTTAAAATGTTTTCATGTCCAAAGACCTTCTTAAAAATTTTAAAAAACAAAATTTGGTCTTTTGGATTTAAAGGAAAAATTATTTGGAGCAATATAATTAGGTCATATTAGAAAAGGATCAAACAAAATAAGCCAAGGTTCAAACAAAGATGAATTAATCATAGTCAAACAACAAGCATTTGGGGTAAAAACCTAAGGAAATTAGCTAGGATAATTACATGAGCTTTAGGCTTTGGATTGAAAAGTTTATGTTCCCATGGCAATTATATACCAAAAGGTACAAGGCTATGAATGGTTATGCCATGCTCGATCTCCATACCTTGATTGAAAGTATGGTATCCCTTACATAACACAACACGAGTTACACAAGCGTCCTAACTCACACACACAATGCAATCTAAATGATGCAATGGATAATATCATAATAAGAAAGAATAAAATAATATAAAGACCAACACCATCAACTTCTCTTATCCCCAGTGGAGTTGCCACTGTGGGTAGGGATTTTTGCCCCACTCTCATTTGAAATGGTTCTTGCAACTTCAGCATTGTTAGGCTCAGGGCCTTAGAGAATACGGGCCTAAAGCCGGAGGAAATGGAGTACCACCCAGACGGACCGAAAAAAGAAAGGGGTGGATGATTCGATTCCTAAGGAATCCCCAATCTCCTAATGGGGTCGGAAAGTTGGGTACGCATGGGGAAGGTGAGAATGACCCAGCACCCTCATAATGCCCGGTTCATTTGAACCGGCCTCCTTTTTAGGTCTAAATATTATTGAAATCTTAAATATTATAATATCATCCATAATACATGCAGTTATCAAAAGAAATAAACATCCATCACTTTATTAAAATGAATCAAACAAAATAGTCACCCATCCATAGATGGAAACATGCCTTTTACAATATCCAATGTCTAAAACTAAATAAAATAGGACACCCACCATTTAGTGGAAACATGTCCTTTACATTAATCCAAATTTCAAAATAAATTAAATTACATTGGAACTTAATTAATGAGATACCCACAAAGTGGAAACATACCTCTTACATTTTTAAAGCACTAAATAATTAATTAAATGAAATTAAATCATTCAAACACTCTCCACAATTAAAAAGTAAATCATCCATGACAAATAAAATAAAATAAATCATCCATCAACACATAATAAATCACAAAATCTAGGCTTTAATGTCACATTGACTAATAAATGTATAAAATTAGGGTTTTAACTTATGAATTAGGGTTTTAGGAAAATATTATTAGGGTTTTGGGGTTATGAAAGATAAAGTTAAGGTTTTGGTTTTAAAGAATAAAATTAGGGTTTTGGTTCTAAAAATGGAACCATGGTTTTGGTTTTTAGAAAAATAGGATTAGGGTTGTGGTTTTAGAAGAACTTAATCTCTGTAACTATATTTATAAATTTTAGATTATTGGATTATGTTTTGATTCAAATTAATATTGCATGAAATCAATTGCTATTGCTACTGTAATATTTGAACTAAGGTTACTGTGATATTGAATCAAAGTTAAACAAATTACCGTGGATGAAGTAATTTACTGGACTTTCAAAATAAGTTTTGTAGACATAGTTTTTCAAAATAGTTTACTGGATATTGTATAAAAAGAATAGAAGAACGAAGTAAAATAATTCAATGAAATAATGAAGGATGAGCTACTGGAATTTTAAAACAGATTAGATAAGGAATTTCAAACCTTTGTTTGTTGGTTCCATTGATATTTCATGTTGATTCAAGCTTTGTGTTTGCACCAATTGTAGAATCTTGGTTGAACAAAGTGAAGACAGTATGCTACTACCTCCTAGTTTTTTATATTTTCTATGCTTAATTGTTGTTGTTCTATTTCACAATCCTCCTTTAATTGCTTCGTTGCTCTCTCTGTGTTAATTCAGATGTTGCTTCATTGCTCTCTTTGTGTTAATTCAGATGTTCCTTAATGGTTGTTAATGCCCTCTTATTCTCTTTAATCCTGTATTTATAGAAGGATATATTAGGTTAAAACCTCATAAAAGTTCCTGTTTTGAATTAGTTTACTGAGGCATATCAAATTAGATTATTTTTAATTTGAGACCAACTATGAGCATGTAGGATTAAAAGCAATTTAATTCGAGGCCAACCAAGACCATGTCAGATTAAATACAATTTAATTCGAGGCAAACAAAGATCATGTCGAATTAGGATTGTCTTAGTTCGACATGGAGTCCTAAAATTGGTCCTCATATCGAATTGGGGATGTCCCATATCGAATTGGGGAAGCTCCAATTCAATATGGGACCTCCCCATATCAAATTGGGGCCATAACAATTCAATATGGGGTGTCCCACACCCATGAAGTGCAATTAATGTCCCACATCAAATTAAACCCAACTAAACCTTCAAAACAAACCTATTTAGAGTTTTAAAGGTTGAACTAGCTTATTTTAGGCCTCAATAAATTGTACCAATCTAATCAAAAGCTTAAAATAGGTTTAAGCTTATGAAGAATGGACCGATTATAACTTAGGCCTTTCTTTAATTAGCATCGGACTAGCTAGGGTCAAAATAAAGGGTTTATAATTTACCCCTACTTGAATAATCTTGAATTTATTCAAAGAGTGAAAAGCAACATGACTTTGAGCTAATTTTGGATAAGGATTGGATTCTAGACTTGGGGATCTAGTTTGGGTTATGGACACAAGATTGGTTTGGGTTCTAAACCTGAGACTAAATCTAGGTTCTCGACCTGACCTAGTAAGGAGGAGCAGGATATGCATCTATGAATTGTATTGCAGACCTTAAGGGAGAAATAACTGTATGCTAAGTTATCCAAATGTGACTTTTGGTTAGATCAAGTGACCTACCTCGAATATGTTATTTCAGCAAAGGGTATTAGAGTTGATTCGAGCAAGGTAAAAGCAATTTTAAATTGGAGTCCACCAAAGAATGTTACTGAGATCATGAGTTTTCTAGGATTTGTGGGTTACTATCGTCGGTTTGTGAAGGGTTTTTCTATAATAGCTACACCACTTACCATATTACTTAGGAAGGGTGTAAAATTTATGTGGACGGATCGGTGCCAGGTAAGCTTTGAGCAATTGAGAGACTTGTTGACTCAGGCTCTAGTTCTTACTCTACCTATGGAAGGTAAACTATATGTGATATATAATGATGCTTCACATAATGGTTTAGGTTGTGTTTTGATGCAGAAGGGTAGAGTTATTGCTTTTTCCTCCAGACATTTTAAGCCTCATGAGTTGAATTATCTGATTCGTGATTTGGAGTTGGCATCCATAGTCTTCGTATTGAAGATTTGGTGACACCATTTGTAAGGAGAAATGTATTTCATCTATACGGATCATAAAACTTTAAATTATTTGGGTGTTCAGAAAGAGTTAAATCTTTGGCAAAGACGATGGTTTGATTTGATTAAGGACTATGGTTGTCTAATTTATTACCACCCAGGCAAGGCAAATGTGGTTGCAGACACCTTAAGCTGGAAGTCCATGGCAGGATTGACTGCCTATGCTCTCATGTTACTTATTTAGTTGAGAGCTTTGCATGCCATGTTTGAGATTTGTGATGATGATGCTCTTATGGCTTAGTTGCAAGTGAGACCATTGTTGCTTTATTAGATTAAAGAGGCATAGAGGTCAGATTTGAAATTCTAGAAGATTGTGGAGGATTGCCATAAGGGGGAGAGAAGAGATTTGTATGTGAATGATGATGGAAACTTGTGGTACAAAGATCGGGTATGTGTTTCTGATGATAATAATTTGAGGAAGAATATTCTAGAGGAGGCACATCAATCCCCTTTTTCTATACATCCTTGAAGTACCAAGATGTATCATGATTTGAAGAGGTAGTACTGGTGGTCATGTATTAAGAAGGATATAACAGAGTTTGTCTTTAGATGCCTCACATGTCAGAGGGTGAAATCTGAGCACCAGGTTCCTTCAGGGTTGTTGCAACCATTATCAGCTCCTGAATAGAAATGGGAACAATGGATTTTATGACTGGTCTGCCTTTGACCTAGAGGAAACATGATGCAATCTGGGTGATAGTTGACAGGATGATGAAGTCAGCTTATTTCCTTCTAGTTAGGATGGACTACTCACTTAATAGGCTGGCTGAGATATACATTGATGACATTGTAAGATTGCATGGTGTCCCAGTTTCACTAGTGTAAACCGAGATCTAAGATTCACATCCAGATTTTGGAGGAGTTTGTGGGGTGCCTTAGGTTCTCAGGTACACTTCAGTACTGCTTACCATCCTTAGACAGATGGATAGTCAGAGTGATTAAGGTCCTGGAGGACATGTTGAGGAGCTATGTGATTGAGTTTACTAGGAGCTAGAATAGACATTTACCTCTGGTTAAGCTTACATACAATAACATTTTTCAGTCTAGTATTGGGATGGCTCCTTATGAGGCCTTGTATGGCAAAAAGTGCAGGATACCATTATGTTGAAATGAGGTTGGAGAAGGTAAGCTGGTAGTTGGACAGGATTCATAATGTCATCCATGTCTCGATGCTTTGGAGGTATTGATCGGATCCATCACATATCTTATTAGTTGAGTCTAATGAAGTAAGTTCAGATTTTATCTATGAAGAGAAATCGGTGGCGATCTTGTCACGAAAAGTAAAAGAGTTGATAAACAAGAACGTGCCACTGATCAAGGTATTATGAAGGAACCATTCTACCGAGGAAGCGACATGGGACAGTGAGTAGACTATACGGAGTCAATATCCTCATTTATTTTAGAGTTGATCTTAGGTAAATTTGAGGAAAAAATTCTTTTAAGGGGGAGAGAGTTGTAACATCCTTTTTCCTCAAATTTACCAAGATTTAATTTAATTTAATTTAATTAATAAATAAGTTGGAAGGTTAAATGAAGGTATTGGAAATAGGAGAAAATAAAAATGTATATGAAATCTATATGTGATATATATGATATATGGTCAAGTATTAAATGAGAAAGTCAAAGGTAAAAATAATAATAATAGTAGTAGTAATAAAGAAAAGGGATGGTGGAAGATGATGGGAAATTTTAATTAATTATTAAATATTAATTAATTAATATATATGGGTGGCTAACAATTAAAGAAGAGTAAAAATCAAATATTATTATTCATCTTCTTCTTCCTATTCTCCTCACATGTCGATTTTTAGAAGTGACTAAAGGGGAATTTTTGCTTCCATTCAATCTTAAATTCTTCAAGTTTTCCAAAGGTTTTGGGGTGAATTTGAAGATTCTACTATTAAAGGTAAGCTTTCTTACCTAATTTTCAATTTTTATAGAAGTTTATGAATATGTATGATTTGAGTTTTCAAAGAGTATGCTATAATTATTGAAATGGAGATGGATAGTGTTCTTTTGATGTGGGAATTATGATTTTAAAGTTAGATTGAAGAAAAGGTTAGAATTTTGTTAGAATTTGGAAGTGATAGTGTTGAATTTAGGGTTTTAGAAGGGCTTTGATAAATTATGGTTATTCATTGAATTTTATTGTTGAAATCATGTTCTAAAATGATTTAAATGACTAAAATAAACTTAAATTACCATTTGGAATTGATTTAAACTAAAGAACCAAAATTAAAGAGGGTTAGGGCAAAATTTTAGTAATTGAAGGAAATGAATGTTAAATTGAATTTGGCATTTTAGAATATGTTAGAATGTGACTCTAAGAATATAATTAAGTTTAATCTCAGTTTGAAATTGATTGAAGTGGTTTTTCAAGGTTAAAGTTCATTAAGGCAAGAAAATGAAAACTTGTAGGACTGTTGTTTAATTCATGTTTAATAGCTAAAACACACAGAAATATGACTATAGTTAATTATGTTCAATCACATTTTGATTAGGGAGTGAGTAAAGTTAAGTTCTCTTGACCAAGGAAAGAAGGACAATAAGAAAAGTTGGTGTGGAGTGGAGCTTTGGCTCACATTTTTGCTTTAAAAAGGTATGTACATACTTTGGCATCTAATTAAATTGATTGCATTGTTTTTAAGCATAACACATTCCATATGGTGAATGTGTTATGGTACTTGTTGATAATTTATATGTATGTATGGCATTGTTTGAAGTAACAATGCTTGGTTTGAATTAAATGTTGTATGATAAAACCTTTAAAAAAATAGATGAAAGTAATGTTATGTGAAAATTGTGAAGAGTGCAAATATTGCACTAAAATGTAAAATGAGCCACATTTATGATGTATGAAGAAATGATGTTGATTATGTGCAGTAAATAGAGAAATGTATTGCATGTTACCTTATATAGAGTCTGGTTCCAAAATATTATTGTTGGATAGTATGACACCTTCGGGTGAGACACACTGGTGTCACTGATAGCATGATGCCTTCAAGTGAGACACACTGGTTTCATTGATAGTATGACACCTTTAGATGAGACACGCTGGTGTCATAAATAAATGAGATAGCCTAAAATAATAGTTTTAAAACAATGGCAGTATATACGGATTTATGGGCATTGTGTATGGATGATTGATATGTTAATAAAATTTTGTATATGGTGCTTGACATTGAGGCATAATGCATGTTATGGAATTACATATATAACATCATTTGTTTCATATCAAAGTATATACTGCTAGACTATTAGCTCAATGTGATTGAAATTCATCGTGCAGGTGACAGGGTTGATCCGGAGGTTCTGGAGAGTTCTGCTAGACCTGCTCAGGTACAAATTGTAGTTTTGGAGTTGGTTAGACTGCCACGGACTGGAGTCAGTTGCACACATGTAAATATTTTATTTTGTGAAACTTGTTATAACTACGAACATTATGTATATATATGTTTTTGGAAAATATTGTAAACTTTAAAGGTTTTGGTCTAATATTGTGAATTGAGAATGTTCTATATATGGTGATATATATTTAAATATTTTGGAGAATAAGGAGAGTCAATGGCATGTATGTATTTGGGAGTGTAAAATTTTTATTACAAGTTGAATTGTGTTTTTAGGAAAGTCCAAAATACAAACAAAACTCTGCCGAATTTTTTCTAGAGATTTTCCTTTAAAATTTGTATTTTTTTTTTTGTAACTATAAGACTAAAGTATACTTTTATTTGTACACCAAAGTGCATTTTAAGATTTGAATTATTTTCTTATATTTATGGGAAATTTTTTGAATGACAAGGATGATGACATTCTTGTACTCTATATGCATATTTTACTTATATAGGTTGCATGCATTATACATATACTGAGTATAAGGGTGTTACATTCTTTCTCTAAATTGAGAACGAAAGTGGGTTACTCAGTTACTGTCCACTGCAAAAAATTGCGTTACACAGCTACTATTCACTGAAAATAATGGTTAATAATTTACAAAATACAAACATAATTTGATTATCAATTTTTAATTTGTTCTTCCAACTCAATGTAAAATGATAAAATTATCAATATTAAGGAAAATTTATAACATAATTTTATAAAGAAACAAAGATTTTGTGTTTATGTGTACAATAAGATAGGTGAGGTTGGGTAAAGACTATAGATGAATTTTGTTTATTGTACTTGTTATTCTCTTTTCTATATTGCCAAAGAAACAAAAATGTATGATTGTAATTTCTTAAATCTAAAATTTTCTTTCCTTTACTAAAGAATATTTTGGTTCAATTGTTTAAAAAGAAAGAAACAAAAATAACTTGCTTGTTGAATTAAGAAATTTTTATGAAGGAATTCAGGTGTGTCTTAATAAAGGTAGCAATTGATGTGTGTTGTATTAAAATTATTGAATTTAATTTAATTAGTTGAAATCTGGAATTTCTTTTTCATGTTTCAGAGGTGTCAGGCCAAACTTGAGTTGATGTAGGGAGAGGAAGTTTAATTTGACAATGTAAAAAATGAATTAATGTGTTGTATATTAAATTAGTCGGATTTGAATATTATACATGAAAAACTATTCAGGTCATGGGCTGTGAGGCTAAAGTTTTCTATTTAATCTATTGCCTTAAATTAAAAAAACATGATGATTTTTTGACAACTTCTGTTATACCCTTTGCTTGTAGTGGTGGTCGATTCTTGTTTCTTAGATGATAAATGGGTGCGTAGATAGATCTTAAAAAATTCAGAAGTTGCTAAAGAATGACCTTCTTTATTAGTTGCTAATGAATATTTAAATAATGCATCGAGAGTGGTTTGATAGACACATAAAAGTAAGCCATTTTAACCCTTTAATCCCTTTCCTTTCATGATTACTGATGCACTAAAAGAATTTTTTTGTTACTCAATGAATTTTTTATTTTTGCTGCTAAATCAAGTACTAATTATTGTGAGTTTATTGAGTTTTCTATTTTTCAATTAAAGCTACTTTGGATATATGCATGCTAGATTTGTTGTGCTTTATTGAGTTTTCTAATATTATAGATAAATATGTAGCTGATTTTCTTGGACCTACCCTCGCATAGGTCAGTTGATAAATTTGATTAATTATTTTTATGGATGATGATGATGAAGATGATGATAGTATATTAGTTTCTTTTGTGTCTTTGTATTTTCTAATACAGACTATGGCTAATGTATTTGGTGGTAGTGAAGAGAAGAATAAGTATATATACTATATTCACATTTAATTCTTATAAAAAAGATGAAAGTGTGATTGGGTATTCACATTTCTGATTTTAAATAAAACTTGTACTTTTATTTTGTTGTGAACTTGCTATTTTTCATTGCAAATGGTGATATATTGAGCCATTTCATTTAAATGTTGCAACTTGTTTGTTCATTCAAATATCTACAATGTGTATTTATTATTTGTATGCATTTTAAGCTATTTTTATTTGTTGGCTTGGGAGTTCGGACGAGAGCCATTTTCGCATGAGATATATGAGATGATGTATAAAAAGAAGAGGACTTTTAATTTTGTGGATGTTAGATCTTGGAGCATCAATGTAAGCTATAAAACTTGTGTATTTGTATTACTTTTTGAAATGTAATTTATGATTAATATCATTGCTTAATTTTTATTTATTTGAAGTTGTTTTTTAGGAGCGATACTTAGCTAAAGGAGCAGTGGTCCTAGCTGTAGACAGGTCTAGTGAGTCTCCTATCATTGATGTGGCTCAACTGTACCTAGATGCTGTTGGCAGAGAAAAAAAATGTAGAGTTTATTGCATGGGCTCTTGCACTCCTACATACCATTGCATTCCATTAGCACCTTGTGCATCATCTTCAGTAGCACACCAGTCAGTTCATGATGAGTTGCAAACTCTCAACCAATTAATGGTTAATATGCAAGACAGAGAGCATCGTAAGCTACTTAGCCTTCTAGATGTGATGATGAGACAATTCAGCCTTCATCATCCACTCGTTCGCTTAAAGATGATGGTGCTTCTTTTCATTACCCCGCTGATGATCAAACTTCAATTCTGTAGGTTGATTTGTTTCTATATATATACATATATACATGTCAACAACATTATGTCAATACATTTGACATTTAGAAGCATTATATATGATATTTTGGTACTTTTCAATTTTGTTATGTTACATATATTGTAATATCCAAAAATTTTGAAAATATTAATTTTTGAAAATTAAATAAATGATTTAAAAGTATATATATATTTATGTGAAAAAAGAAATTGTGTATATGATATATATATATATATATATATATATGTAGATATACATAATCAACATTTTAATATGGTCAAATGTTATTTTAAATTATTGAAAAATTAATTGTATAGTTAGTGGAAGATGATATTTTTATATTAATTATATATATATACATATATGTTTTTACCTGGTGAAGAGTGAAAGTGGGATATTTGTGTGGTTAAAAGAGTGTTTTGGATAAAGATGAGTGGGTGATCTTCTTCTTCTTCTTCTTTCTCCATTAAAGGCCGGCTATCTCTATTAAAGGAAAAGAGAAATTTGCTTCTTGTAAGCTCAAGTAATTGAAGGATTTCAAGTGTTCAAGTTGGAGTTTTGAGGATTTTCTCCATATTTGGTAAGTTTCCAACTTGTTTCCTTAATTTTCCATGAAAGTTTGTATATGTGTGAATGAGATGTTTGGTGTAGTATGTGTTAATGGTTGGTATTGGTATCTTTGAAGTTCTTTTGAGTAGTTAACTATGAAATTAGGGTTGGGTTGAAGAAAAGGTTAAGTTTGGTGAAGAGAATAAGAGCTTTGGGTTATGTAATTTTTGAATTGTAAAGTCATGGTTTTAAATTGTGTATTTTGCTTTTAATTGAGTTTGTTGTGATTTATATACAAGTTTTTTTATGGTAAAATGATGGATTTAATTGAGTTTGAATAGTGTTGAAAAAGGGTAAAGAAAGATAATTTCGGATGTGACAATTATGTGTTGATATCAGGATTTTGGCATGACATGCCCGGTGACACGATAATATCTTTGGGCGTGTCAATGGTTCTGTTTTTAGTGTTGGTGACACATACAATGACACGCCCATGTCACTGAGCGTGTCACAGCTTCTGCAATGTTATAGTATTGACACGTGCAGTGACACGCCCATGTCACTGAGCGTGTCACAGCTACATGTTGTAGGAGTTTTGGCACGAGTAGGGACACGCCCATGTCTCTGGACATGTCTTATCTACTGTAATACAGAGCTTAGGACACGGTCATTGACACGCCCATGTCACTGAGCATGTCAAAGCTTCTGTGTTGTGGGTTTAGGGCACGGTCATTCACATGCCCGTGTTGTTGAGTGTGTCATGTGTAGATTTTGCCCTAGATAGTTCTTTTCTTTATTTTTTTTCCTTTGTGTTTCTTATCCTTGTGTTGAGAGGTTTTGTATATGCCTATAAGTGTGTTGCTGAGTGATTATTTATAATCACATTTGGTTTAGGCTTTGAGGAGACTTGAGTTACCCAATCCAAGTGTTGAGGGATATCTTGGAAGAGGAGGTTGAAAGTGGTGTTTGAGCTTATTTTGTTGCTTTTAGAGGTAAGTACAAACTTTGAATAATTACTTATATTTGCATGAAATTTGGACTTAACACATTTGGTTGGAAAATGTGTTAAGTTACTTACTGCATTGTTGGTGCATGAGTAATATGTTATGATTTGTATAATGTCACAAAGGCATTATATGTAATGTGAACTATGTGCAAAATATGTGTGAGCGAGGATTTTTGCCCCCACTTCCGGTGGAATGGTTCTTGCGACTTTGGCATTGTTAGGCTCGGGGCCTTAGAGAACACAGGCCTAAGCCTGGAGAAAATGGAGTCGCCACCCGAACGGACTGAGAAAATAGGAAGGGGTGGATGACTCGATTCCTAAGAAATTTCCAACCACCTACTGTGTTCAGAAAGTTGGGTACATGTGAGGAAGGTGAGAAATGGCCCAGCACCCCCACAACGCCCGGTTCATTGGAACACGCCTCCTTTTCAAATCTTAATATTATAAAATTCTTAAATATAATGATATTATCCATACTACATGCAATAATTAAAATAAAGCATCATTATATTAAAATCAAAGCAATGTTCAAATAAAATAAATAAATGGACACCCATCCGAGGATAGAAACGTGTCCTTACATCGTCCAATGTCTAAAACTAAATAGGACACCCAACAAAAGGTGGAAACGTGTCCTTTACATTAATCCTAAAATATAAAAACAATTTAAATTACATGATGCTCACAATATGAGGTACCCAAAACATGGACACATATCTCTTACAATATTTTGAAACCAAAGCAAATCAATAAAATAACCAACCATTCATCATAAGTACATTATTCATCAAGGATATGAAACAATCAAAGTATATAATAAACATACATTTATTTTAAATAAAGCATTAAGTATATGAATTTGGGGTTTATGCATCAATTAGAGTTTCTTGAATAAAATTAGGGTTTGTACATTTTATGTTTAACAATTGGGGTGTAGACCCTTAATTTTTGACCCGGTCCGGTCCAATATATTTTAATTAGTCCAAAATAATTTTTGTATTGTCCAATATATTTTAATTAGTCCAAAATAATTTTTGTTATTTTAATTAAATAATTTTTGCTTTACTATCTAATTTTTATTAATAATAAATAATAATAATAATAATAAACAATAAAAATAAAATAAAAAATAAAGTAAAAAAAAAAAAGGAAGGGGGGTCGGCTGCGGCGAAATGGCCCAAGCCATTTCGCCCGTAGATAATTTCTGCGGGCGAAATGGCCCGTTTTACCCGCGATGCCGCAGCCAGGTGAGGCAGCTTTTTCTCCAGTGCATTTTTTCCGCAACCAATTTTTTTCACCAGCGCACTTTTTCCGCAGCAGTTTTTTTTCGCCAGCAAAATTTTTTCGATGCAAATTTTTCGAAACCTAATGCAATTAGGTTTCGGTTTCCTTTCCTTATCAATATTATGTTCCTTGAATAATTAGGAATTAACCATAAAACTTCTACAAATAAGGACTAAATAACACAAAAAAAAAAGAGAAGGACAAAGAAGGAAGAAATCAGACAGAAGCTTGAACAAAAGTGGAAACCAAAACTGTAAAGGAAAACCTTGAATCAAGCTGATTTTTTGAGAGAGCAGAAAAACAATTCAAGCAATTCAAAGGCAAAGAGGGTTGTCTTTGACCTTGTTCATCCAAGAAGCAATTTTTGGTGTAACTTACAAAAAAAAGGTTTGAATTCTTAATTTCTTTTATTTTTTCACAGTAGCTAGATCATATAATTGTTTCTTTTAAATTAAAATCCTCATAACCTCAATTCACCTTTTCTGAAGTATGAAAATCTTAAATCGTGGCTTTATTTTCTAAAAGTTTAAAGCTATTAGTTTTATTTCTTCAAAACCCCAAAACTAAGATTTGCTTTCCAAATTATCAAAACTTTAAATTGTGTTCTGTTTCCTTCCAAAAGCCTTAAAAATATCATTTTTGCTTTTATAAACTTTAAATCGTTTTGTTTAAATTCATAAAACTTCATGAAATTGTCAATTGTCTTTCCAAATCCTAAAATAAAATTCATTACCCGAAACCCTAAATTCAAAAATCCTAAAATCCTAATTTAATTCCAAAACTCAAAATAGTAAACCATAACCCCTTAAAACCTTAAACCTTAATTTTTTCTAAACCCTAAATCCTTTAAAACTTTAAAAACCATAAAAACACAAATGTTTAATTTTACACAGTAAGCTTGAAACCATGTGAGTAACCGTAAACCACAAATCAAAAGTATTTTAAAGTGCTCAAACCCTAGTTTCATGATTTCACCATTCAAACACTAATTTGGTTAATCAAAGAACTTTATCAACCTTTTAAAACATAAAACCTTAATCTTTTTTAATTCCTTAAAAAAAACTCACAGTAGCCAAATTCCATAAATTCCAAAACCCTAAACACATTAAATAAAGAACCCTAAATGGAAATAGTAGTCATAATTTAGATGTTTATTTGCCTTATTCAATTCTATATTTGATTATGCTTTGATTTATTTTATAAACTTCAATTTATTTAAGTTCAATGATTGGTTCATTTAATTTATCATGATGGATGTTTACTTTCTATTGATGTTTAATACCTTTGATGAATGGTTTATTTATGATGAATGGTTATTTACTTTTATCGATTTATTTAGACTTCCAAATGTTGTAAGAGGTATGTTTCCACTTGGTGGGTACCTCATTAGTTAAATATCATGTAATTTAAATTGCTTTTCTATTTTAAAATCAATGTAAAGGACATGTTTCTACCTTTCAGTGGGTGTCCTATTTAGGCATGGGATGTAAGGACATGTTTCCATCCTTAGATGGGTGTCCATTTAATTGTTTTGCTTGGATCTTGCTTTGATTTTAATATATTGATGCTTTCTTTTAATTATTGTGTGTAATATGGATAATATTGTTATACTTAAGAATTTTATAATATTAAGACCTGTAAAGGAGGCCGGTTCCAATGAACCGGGCGTTGTGGGGGTGCTGGGCCATTTCTCACCTTCTCCACACGTACACAATTTTTCAAACCCATTAGGGGGTTGGAGATTCCTTAGGAATCGAGTCATCCACCCCTTTCTTTTTTCCCGGCCCGTCCGGGTGGTGACTCCATTTTCTCCAGACCTAGGTTCGTGTTCTCTAAGGCCCCGAGCCTAAACAGTGCCGAAGTCGCAAGAACCATTCCACCGGGAGTGGGGGCGAAAATCCCCGCTCACAGTGGCGACTCCACTGGGGATAAGAGAAGTTGATTCCGTTGGTTTTTATATTATACTATTCTTTCTTATAATGATATTATCCATTGCATCATATTAGATTGCATCGTGTGCGTGAGTTAGGACGTCCGTGTTACCCATGTTGTGTTATGTAAGGGATACCATACTTTCATTCAAGGTATGGAGATCGAGCATGGCATAACCACTCATAGCCTTGTACCTTTTGGTATATACTTGCTATGGGAACCTAAGCCTTTTTACCCAAAGACTAAAGCTCATGTAATTGGCTTAGTTACTTTCCTTAGGTTTTTACCCCAAATGCATATTGTTTGACTATGGTTAATTTATCTTGGCTTAAATCATGGCTTATTTGGTTTGTTCTTTTCCTAATATGACCTAAGTATATTGAAAGCTCAAAATGAATTTTTCTTTAAAGTCCAAAAGACCAAAGCTATTTTCAAAACTTTTCAAGATGGTCTTTTGGCATAAGACTTTTTCTAAAAATAAATCAAAAACTCTTTTGCTCATGGCCCAAATATTAAGCCCAAAATATGTTTTTTCTAAAATCTTTTTACAATGTGCTTAGAAATAAAATTATTTTTATCCAACCTTTCCTTACAAAGAGCTTACAAATTATTTAGGTCAATTATGAAATACCAAAAATCAATTGTGAGCCTAGTTTTTACTAAGAATAAATTAACCATGGGCTTGTTTTTGGCATAAATCATTAGTTACTTTTTCAAGTGATAAATCTATTTATAATAAATCTCTTAATTTAGTTTTAATCCAATATAGCATAAAAGCTACTTTAGATGGATAAATGGATTAAAACCTAATTAATGGGAATTATCATAAGTTGATTTTCATTTTCGAAAATATAACTATTGGTTAAAAACATCTGAGAGAATTATCCGAAAATAAGGTACCCCGTGTTGGTATTTTGTTAACCATATACCCAGGAAAAGAGACTCGCCATTCGTGTGTGGATGTAATAAGGTTGGAAGGAATGTCCTATTTGTCTTTATTTGTCTATTGTTTGTACATACATGCATACATACATACATGCATCACATGACATATCCTTTCTGTCTCACAGCCCTGGATTACGATAGTTCAAAAGCTTACGACAATCCAACCTACGCCGAAAATGAAGAATCTAGCAATGACTCAATCACTTGCTCACCAAAAACAATGGATCTCGAACAAATTCAAAGAATGGTGGATGATGCCCTCAATGCTAAGATGGAAGAAATAAAAGAGGCCATGGCCGAGAACATAAAGAATCAACTAGCTGCAATTTTAGGAAACAATGCCGAAGCATCTGCTAGCGCCAAGAAAGTCAAGGGGAAGGCTAAAATTGATGAAGTAGCTTTTGATGATGATAAGGTGATCATTGATGATGATGATTGGGCTCAATACTACCAAGATCCTCAAGACAAAAAGGATCCAAAGGTTGTTGAGAAGGCAACTATTGAAAAGACTTAGACTTTTGATATTGAAAAGATGATTGCTGATTTCGAAAAGAAATTTGAGAAGAAACTGAAAACCGAAGAAATGTCCGAAGTTGACAAATTATTTCAGCTAGATGAAGAAGTTCCATACAAATTCAAGATGCCATTCTTTGCTAGATACAATGTTACTGGAAATCCTCATCTCCATGTGAAGCAATATATCACTGCTATGCAGTCTACCTGAGCTACTAAGGCTCAAACTCTAAGGTACTTCATGATCTCATTGGACCCTGTTGTCCAAAATTGGTTCAATACCTTAGATGATGGAACACAAAAGAATTGGGATTTGCTATACAAGGCCTTCATCCAGCAATATGGGTATAATGTCGAGTTGGAGGTTACCTTAATGGAAGTGGAGTCCATAAGGCAAAGGCCAAATGAGAATTTTGTGGACTATGTGAAAAGGTGGAGAAATAAGGCTGCTTTGCTCAAGAAAAGGCCCGATGAATCTGATCAAATAAGGATGATCATGAGATGTGTCCTACCCAATCTCCATGAAAGGATGTCTCACACCCTTATAAGGGATTTCAAAGATCTTCTCCAAGCTGGTATGCAAATTGAAGAGTGGGAAAGAGAGAAGAACCGTTTTTCAATAAAAAGGAATGAGAAAGGAAATTTTCAGCCTAGCAATCAAAGCACACAAAAAGAAGTTGGGGTTAATACCACTAGTCAAGGAGGAATGAGGCAGTTTTCAGAATTAGGGAAGCCATTGTCTTGGTTCTTTAGCAAACTACAAAAGAAATGGTTGTTACAACTATTGGTTCCTCGACCTTTGCCTAGTCCATTACCCCCAAAATTTGATACTAAGGCTTTTTGTCAATTTCATCAGACTCAAGGACATGAGACTGATAGATGTACCCGATTAAGGCATGAGATCCAAGATTTGATTGATAGTGGCAAGCTACTTAAGCTGGATAAGACCAACACCTAAGACAATCCATTACCAAGGTTCAATAGAGTACCTCCACCGGCAACCTTCATGGTGGGAAAAGGATTGGAAGAAGATTTTGTTTTATCATCCTTTCAAGATGGAAATATTGAAGATGTGAAGGGAAAAGAAGCTTAAACTCAACAAACTTTCCTTAGCTTGAATGTTGCTTTTCAATTTTACTTTCTTTAATATTTAATTGGAACTATCGTGTTTTTCAAATTTAAAATTGTTTGAATAAATTACTTTCATCAAAAATTTTGTTGGTCTTTGTTCACTTTGGTGTTCAACCAATGAGGAATCTAGCTTGATATTCATGAATTTATGCATCATGACTCGAATGACTTTACTAGGTGAGGGAATTGCTCTATAGCATTGAGTTGTGTATGCTTACTTAGAGAGGGCTCCTGCATAATTACCTTTGTCTGGGTCCTAGTCAGTCTTAGAACATGCTTTGACAAACTTTTGAGGCAAAATTGAACTCTACTTATTTAAGAGAAAAATGATCTAGGCATTGTTTGACGAGCCAACAACTAGTATCCACCCTATTAAATATCAATCCCTAGTTGTCCCTTTGAGCCTTCATAAAATTTTAGCTTTCTTTTCATTGGCATATAACCCCCAACAACCTACCCTGAGCTGTTGTGATACTTTTGACAAGTCTTATGATCACTAAGATGAAGAGGCAAGAAGATTAAAATAAAGCAATGATTAGTCAAGATCATGAAGATAGTTAAAGCTCTCAAGACCATAGGGGTAGCTGAAGTTTTTAAGACCATAAGGGTAGTTGAAGTTTTCTTAATATCTCCAATATATCAAGACAACATCAGAGTAACAAATGATTATCCCTGTTAAAAAAGATTTATGTCACTCTATTCATCCATTATTGGAAGCTAAAGTTGTTACAAACAAGACAACTATGTTTTAGCTAGAACCAAAATAAAAAAAAAGAAAGAAAACAAAAAGAAGAAAACAAAAAAAGAAAAAAGGAAAGAAAGGAAAGAAAAACAAAAACAAAAAAAGAAAACAAAAGAAGAAAATAAAAAGGAAAAAAGAAAAATAAAACCCAAAAAGGCGGTTCAGAAAGCCAACTGAGTTCTCTTTTACCTAAAGCAGCAAAAGGCTTCCATTTGGTTCATAAAGACATTTTTACTTGAATTGGTCCAACCCAACCAAAGATTCAATCAAAATCAAAGAAAAGGAGAAAGACCATTCACTTCTTGAAAGTTCTGCACTTGACAGTCCTACAAGGAAGAAGGACAAAGTGATAAAATACTCAAAGAAAGGGAAGAGTAAGAAAAAGAAAAAGAAAGAAAAGGGAGAAGAAGAAAAGAAACGAATTTGGGTACCAAACATTTTGCAAAGGCAAAGACTATCCCAAACAAGATTCCAGTTAATGCCAAAAAGAACGAAGAATGTTCAAAGCTCTGTCTTTTCATGATCCCAAAAGTTTCAAAAAGAAATTTAAAGTGTGAGGGTTTGTCCATTGTGTCACATCAGCTCCTATCTCAAAATGGCCTTCATTTAACCCATGTCCATTATAGACCCCATTTCAAGCCTATTAAAGACCTGTTGATCTCTCTTGGTAAGTAGAGTCTATTAGTGGAGATAGTTTGAATAAGCATGCATATGAGATAGACAATATTTAAACTCAAATGAGACCTTTGGCCAAGTAATGTGTGTGCCTATCTGAAGTGCAACAGTTCTTGCTTAAATAGAAATAATTCCCGAGTTTAGTACGGTAACTAGGATTGTCATGTTATAGATATGTTAATTTGGAAAATCAAGTCCTGAGGTACATTGACATTAATTTGGCAAAGCCAAAATTTTATTTCAAAATCAAAATTCAAAAAAAATTCAAAAAATGTTTTGTCATACAAAGCCTTCAAGTTAAGGGAAGTATGTTGAACCTCCAAAGGACACATTGGGTAAAGGAAATGATTATTGGCAAGGTCATGAAGAAGCTATCAACCGACATGCTGAAACATAGTTTGAAATAGATGAATCCCTGACTCTGCTGCTTGGGGTCTCCATTATTCATATTTTCAACATCTTGAAGATAAAAGCCATAAATGTGAAGCAGTCTGTTATTCCAATGCAAGACCTGAACGAGTATCTGAAAGGAACAAATAAGAACACTTCTGCTGATCACCTGGGTCTGTGAGTCAACAAAACCGCTGTAAGTATCATTCATGCATATCATGCATACATGAGCATATCACATCACACTTTTTTGTCTTGTATTGTCTATTCTTTATCAAGGTAAATAGCAAATACCTTGCGAAGTAAATAATCAAAAGAAGATATCAAATCAGGGGGTCATGGAAAGCCTATTTGCTTGTGGAAGCTCCAATCGTTTTGCAAAAGAAGAAATGGGTGCTTGTACGAAGAACTAGACGGCAAAAACATCAATTAGAGCCTGCATAGAAAAATCATGGGTTTGAGCCTACACAGGGGCAAAGTTTCTCCTTTTCAATTTTTTGAGTCTATATATAAAATGTTTTCAAACTCAATTACAAATATTTTACCACGCAAGGGGGCAAGGAGAGGGTATAAGGTCCAATTAAAAATAGCTGAATTTTTGCAAAAAGGAAGAACAAAAGAATGAAACATTAGAACTCTCAAAAGAATGAAGATGCAAAAGATAAAAGATCAGTTCAGCTAAAAGAGCTGAAGCCAGGGTAAAGACCCGACCTCCAATGGATAAAAATCCACTTACAAGGTTGAAGACCCAATATCCAAGGATGAAGATCCATTTTCAAGGGTGAAGGCCCGATCTCAAAGGATGAAGATCCATTTTCAAGGGTAAAGACCCGATCTCAAAGGATGAAGATCCATTTGCAAGGGTGAAGACCCGATCTCAAAGGATGAAGATCCATTTGCAAGGGTGAAGACCCGATCTCAAAGGATGAAGATCCATTTTTCAAGGGTAAAGACCCAATGTCAAGGATGAAGACCCGATCTCAAAGGATGAAGATCCATTTTGAGGGTGAAAAACCACAATGCATAGAATAACCGGAGCAGTCAGACTTCTCAAATGATAAAAGTTAGTCAAACTCAGTCTCGGGTCCAAGCACCCAAATTAAATTCAATATCGGGTCCAGAACAAAAATTACCCTTAGGTCCAGAACCTAGAATCTTTTCTAAGTTCAGAACTTAGCTCGGGTCCAGAACCCAAATTTTGATTAAGTCCAGAACCTAGAATCTCTTCGAAGTCCAGAACTTAGCTCAGGTCCAGAACCCAAATTCAATCCAAGCTTGGGTCCAAGTACCCAATCTCGGGTCCAAGCACCCAAATTCAATTCAGTCTCGGGTCCAAGTACCCATTCTTAGGTCCAAGCACCCATTCTTGGGTCCATGCATCCAAATCAAATAAATTTCGGGTCCAAGTACCCAAATCAAATCAATCTCGGGTCCAAGCACCCATTCTCGGGTCCAAATACCCAATTCAATCCAATCTCGGGTCTAAGCACCCAAATCCAATTCAAGCTTGGGTCTAAGTACCCAAATTCAATCCAATCTTGGGTCCAAGTACCCAAATTCAATCCAATCTTGGGTCCAAGTACCCAATCTCGGGTCCAAGTATCCAAACCAAATCAATCTCGGGTCCAAGCACCCATTCTCAGGTCCAAGTACCCAAATCAATTCAAGCTCGAGTTCAAGTACCCAATCTCGGGTCCAAGTATCCAAATCAAGTCAAGCTCGGGTCCAAGTACCCATTCTTGTGTCCAAGTACCCAAATCCAATTCAATCTTGGGTCTAAGTATCCAAATAAAGTTCAGTCTCGGGTCCAAGTACCAAATATAAATTTAAATCACCATCTCAAAAATTAAGTCTTATTGCTTTTCACTCTCTTTCACTAAAGTTTCAGATCATTCAAGCAATGGGCAAACTGTAGACCCTTAATTTTTGACCCGATCCGGTCCAATATATTTTAATTAGTCCAAAATAATTTTTGTGTTGTCTAATATATTTTAATTAGTTCAAAATAATTTTTATTATTTTAATTAAATAATTTTTTCTTTAGTATCTAATTTTTATTAATAAAAAATAAAAAATAAAAAACAATAAACAATAAAAATAAAATAAAAAATAAAGTAAAAAAAAGGAAGGGGGGTCGGCTGCGGGCGACCAAGCCATTTCGCCCGCGCTGCCGCAGCCAGCTGCGGCAGCTTTTTCCCCAGCTCATTTTTCCGCAGCCAATTTTTTTCGCCAGCGCAATTTTTCAGCAGCAGTTTTTTTTGCCAGCGAAATTTTTTCGATGCAAATTTTTCGAAACCTAATGCAATTAGGTTTCGATTTCCTTTCCTTATCAATATTATGTTCTGTGAATAATTAGGAATTAACCATAAAACTTCTATAAATAAGGACTAAACAACACAAAAAAAAAGAGAAGGAGAAAGAAGGAAGAAATTGGACAGAAGCTTGAACAAAAGTGGAAACCGAAAATATGAAGGAAAACCTTGAATCAAGCTAATTTTTTGAGAGAGCAGAAAAACAATTCAAGCAATTCAAAGGCAAAGAGGCTTGTCTTTGACCTTGTTTATCCAAGAAGCAATTTTTGGTGTAACTTACAAAAGAAGGTTTGAATTCTTAATTTCTTTTATTTTTTCACAGTGGCTAGATCATATAATTGTTTCTTTTAAATTAAAAACCTCATAACCTCAATTCACCTATTCTGAAGTATGAAAATCTTAAATCGTGGCTTTATTTTCCAAAAGTTTAAAGCTATTAGTTTTATTTCTTCAAAACCCCAAAACTAAGATTTGCTTTCCAAATTATCAAAACTTTAAATTGTGTTCTATTTCCTTCCAAAAGCCTTAAAAATATCTTTTTTGCTCTTATAAACTTTAAATCATTTTGTTTAAATTCATAAAACTTCATGAAATTGTCAATTGTCTTTCCAAATCCTAAAATAAAATTCATTACCCGAAACCCTAAATTCAAAAATCCTAAAATCCTAATTTAATTCCAAAACTCAAAATAGTAAACCCTAACCCCTTAAAACCTTAAACCTTAATTTTTTCTAAACCCTAAATCCTTTAAAACTTTAAAAACCATAAAAACACAAATGTTTAATTTTACACAGTAAGCTTGAAACCATGTGAGTAACCGTAAACCACAAATCAAAAGTATTTTAAAGTGCTCAAACCCTAGTTTCATGATTTCACCATTCAAACACTAATTTGGTTAATCAAAGAACTTTATCAACCTTTTAAAACATAAAACCATAATCTATTTTAATTCCTTAAAAAAAACTCACAGTAGCCAAATTCCATAAATTCCAAAACCCTAAACACATGAAATAAAGAACCCTAAATGGAAATAGTAGTTATAATTTAGATGTTTATTTGCCTTATTCAATTCTATATTTGATTATGCTTTGATTTATTTTATATGCTTTAATTTATTTAAGTTCAATGCTTGGTTCATACAATTTATCATGATGGATGTTTACTTTCTATTGATGTTTAATACCTTTGATAAATGGTTTATTTATGATGAATGGTTATTTACTTTTATCGATTTATTTAGACTTCCAAATGTTGTAAGAGGTATGTTTCCACTTGGTGGGTACCTCATTAGTTAAATATCATGTAATTTAAATTGCTTTTCTATTTTAAAATCAATGTAAAGGACATGTTTCTACCTTTCGGTGGGTGTCCTATTTAGGCATGGGATGTAAGGACATGTTTCCATCCTTGGATGGGTGTCCATTTAATTGTTTTGCTTGGACCTTGCTTTGATTTTAATATATTGATGCTTTCTTTTAATTATTGTGTGTAATATGGATAATGTTGTTATATTTAAAAATTTTATAATATTAAGACCTGTAAAGGAGGCCGGTTCCAATGAACCGGGCGTTGTGGGGGTGCTAGGCCATTTCTCACCTTCCCCACACGTACCTAACTTTCCAAAACCATTAGGGGGTTGGAGATTCCTTAGGAATCGAGTCATCCACCCCTTTCTTTTTTCCCAGCCCGTCCTGGTGGCGACTCCATTTTCTCTGGACCTAGGTCCGAGTTCTCTAAGGCCCCGAGCCTAAACAGTGCCGAAAGTAGCAAGAACCATTCCACCGGGAGTGGAGGCGAAAATCCCCGCTCACATGGGGTTTTTTAATTACTGGATAAAAAAATAACATGGCTACTGGATGTACAAATAGGTTGAATTAAAGATTAGGTCTTGAAATAAATTAGGGTTTAAATTTAAAGAAAGGATGTTTTGGATTTAGGGTTTCGAAAGTTGTATAAAAAAATATTAAGGTTTAGGGTTTAAGTAAATAAAATTGGAGATCATGAAAATAAGATTAAAAGTTAGGTATTTGGAAGGAAAAGTCTACTATAATTTTTAGAAAAATAGAATTGATTATGGTTTTGAGAAAACAGATTATTGTTTTGTGGTATTAGAAAAGTGTAATTAGGGTTTTAGGTTTCAAAAATTAGTTTAATGGGTATTAAGATATTATTTGAAAAATAATTTTTAGGGTTTTAGATAGAAACTAGATGATAAATAAAATAATTGATCAATGTGATTAAATAAAAACCCATCTATTGTATGCTCAAATAATTGATCAAACTGAATAATGAGGCTACTGTAAACATAAAAAAGTTGATAGAAACTCAAACCTCCATTATTGGTTCCACCACAATTTTATTTCTGGTTGAATAATAGCAAAGATATTGTGGGCTGCCTTTTATGGATTGTTTGTTTGTTGCTTGCTCTTACTCTTTCACAAATCAAAGGTTTTAAGTAAATTACTAAGAAAAGAGTCCGAATAATTCTTGAGTTAAAGTCCCAATCAAAAATCCAAATCCCCTTCTCTGTATCTTTTAATGTGGTATTTATAAGAAAAAATAAAAACTAATACTAATTGGTTAAGGAAATAAAAATTATTTATGAAAATATTAAAAATCAAGTAAAAAAAGGTTTTGGCGAAAACTACGCGCCGATCTGGGCGAGACTGGCGCTGAGCACTACTGCACGAGGATTAGGCTGGCGAGGATTGGCCTGGGTGCTACAAGGATCTGCGAAGGGCGCTGAGCCTGTGGCCAATTCGTCGCCTATTTTGCCATCGCCGATTTTTATTTTTTTTATCTTTTTATCTTTTTATATTTTTTATTTTCATTATTAAAAATAAATATTATAAGCAATAAATATTATTAAAATAAATATTATTAAAATAAATAATAAATATTAAAATATCACAAAAATTATTTTAGATTATTTCAAAATATCGGACTGGACTAGGTTATATATTAAAGGTCTACAATTTGCCCCCTGCTTGAACAATCTGAGACTTTCAGTAGAAGAGAGTGAAAAGCAACATGACATTGAGCAGATTTTGGATGAGGATGGGTTCTCGACCCAAGGTTGAAGTTAGTTTGGGTTCTGGACTCAAAATGAGTTAGGTTCTTAACCCAAGACTATATTTAATTGGGCTCTCGACTCGGGAATAAATTTTGCATACTCGACACAATACTAGATTTGGATTTAGGTTCTCGACTTCAAACTAGATTTTGGGTGCTCGAGTCAAAACTAAATTTGGATTTGGGTTCTCACTCGAATTTGGATTTTGGGTGCTCGACCCAAAACTGGATTTTGGATGCTTGACCCAAAGCTAAATTTTGGGTTCTCGACCCGAGACTGATTTGGATTTGGGTTCTCGATTCGAAACTAGATTCTCGATCCTAAACTAGATTTGGGTGCTTGTAGACCCTTAATTTTTGACTCAGTCTGGTCCGATATTTTTTATATAGTCCAAAATAATTTTTGTGGTAGTTTAATTAAATAATATTTATTTTAGCATTTATTATTTATAATTTTTAATAAAAATAAAAATGGTAAAGTTAATAAAATATAAAAATAAATAATAAAAATAATAAATAAAAATAAATATTGGCGACGAAAAAAATTCGTCGCCGAAAATTGGCTTGGTGAATTGGCCAGCCGCCCCAACGCCTACCCGTAGTTGCTCGCAGTTTTCTCCAACAATTTTTTCGCCAGCGCAATTTTTCAACGCAATTTTTTCAAAACGAAATTCTATTTGGTTTTGGTTTCTTTTCCTAATTGGTTTTAATTTTCTTAAACATTTAGAACTAGGTTTATAATTTTTTCTATAAATAACACATTAAAACTCAGAATTAGGGGGATTGGATCGAAAATTAGACTTTGATTGGATCGGAAAGATTAATTTTTACTAGAGAAAAAAAGAGACAGAAAACCCCTAGCACAAGAATCATCAGCAACAAGAAGCAATTAACAATCCATTCAAAGGCAGCAACACTGCCTTTGCCATTGTTCATCCGGAAATCAATTTTGGTGGAACCAACGAACGGAGGTTTGATTATAAATCTTTTCTTCAATTATATTTACAATGTTATTGCCATATTTTTTTTTAAGTACGTCTATCATTGATTTTTGTTTCAGTAACCTAAGTTATTAAACTTGGTAATATGTTCATCCAGTAACCTTAATCAATGATCAAAACTTCAAAACCCTAAAACTATTCTTCTCTTTTCAGAAACCTTAAAACCCAAAAAGTATTTCTCCCCCATTTTCAAAACTTCAAAAACCCTAAATTTCTCTTCTGTTTCCAAAAACCTTAAAAAACCCTAAATTGTTTCTTCTGTTTCCAAAAACCTTAAGACCCTAAAACCTGTCTTCTGCTTTCAAAAGCTTTAAAACCCTAAATTGTTTCCCCGAACTATTTTCATCTAAACCATAACTTTTTGTCCAAAATTTCCAAATGTTTTCTTAAATCTTCAAACTCTAATCTTCTTCATGTTTTCTAAAAATCATAACTATTTTTATAAAATTCTAAACTCTTTTCTTAAATCCTAAAATCAAATAAGTTTTCTAAAATATCAAAAAACCCTAATTCTCTCAAAATTAATACGGTAAACTCTGGTTTCCTAAACCCTAATCCTTAAAATCTTATGACAAATAAATCTAAACCCTAAAACTCAATAAAGTAAACTTAAAATCACAATCCAGTAACCACGAATTATAAACTCTAATGTCTTAAGATTCCAAAACCCTAATTTTATGATGTCACCCTTAAATCCTAATTTGATCAATCAAAGAACTTTACTAATTTCTTAAATTTATAAAACCCTAATTCATTCCAATTTTTCAAAAATTCTCATAGTAGCCTAAATAATAATGATAGTAATTTCAAAATCCCAAAACCCTAAATGTTAATTAAAGAACCTTAAATTGAGACATAAACTTAAATTTGTATCTTTATTTGCTTTATTTAATTTTAGATTTGATTATGTAGTTTATTATATGTTTTGATGGTTGATTTATTTAATTTCAATGCTTGATTTATTTAATTTATCATGGATGGATATTTTCTTTATTATTATGATTATTATTTATTTGTTTCAGTATTAAAATTGTAAGAGGTATGTTTCCACTTAGTGGGTGCCTCATTAGTTAAGTATTATGTAATTTAAATTGCTTTTATTTTTTGGACCAATGTAAATGATATGTTTCCACCTTTCGGTGGGTGTCCTATTTAGTTTAGACATGGATGATGTAAGGACATGTTTCCATCCTCGAATGGGTGTCCATTTATTTGCTTTGTTTGGACATTGCTTTGATTTTAATATAATGATGTTTTATTTTCAATTTTGCATGTAATATGAATAATATTATTATACTTAAGAATTTTATAATATTAAGACCTGTAAAGGATGCCGGTTCTAATGAAACGGGCGTTGTGGGGGTGCTGGGCCATTTCTCACCTTTTCCACACGTACCCAACTTTCCGAACCCATTAGGGGGTTGGGGATTCCTTAGGAATTGAGTCATCCACTCCTTTTTTTTCTGGGCCCATCCGGGTAGCGACTCCATTTTCTCCGGGTTTAAGCCCGTGTTCTCTTAAGCCTCGAGCTAAACAATGTTAAAGTCACAAGAACTATTCCACCGAGAGTGGGGGCGAAAATCCCCGCTCACAGTGGCGACTCCACTGGGGATAAGAGAAGTTGATTCTATTGGTCTTTATATTATTCTATTCTTTCTTATAATGATATTATCCATTGCATGATATTAGATTGCATCATGTGCATGAGTTAGGATGCCCGTGTTACCCGTGTTGTGTTATGTAAGGGATACCATACTTTCACTCAAGGTATGGAGATCGAGCATGGCATAACCACTCATAGTCTCATACCATTTGGTATATACTTGCTATGGGAACCTAAGCCTTTTTACCCAAAGACTAAAGCTCATGTAATTGGCCTAGTTACTTTCCTTAGGTTTTTACCCCAAATGCATGTTGTTTGACTATGGTTAATTTATCTTGGCTTAAATCATGGCTTATTTGGTTTGTTCTTTTCTAATATGACCTAAGTACATTGTAAGCTCAAAATAAATTTTTCTTTAAAATTAAAAAGACCAAAGCAATTTTCAAAACTTTTCAAGATGGTCTTTGGACATAAAACTTTTCTAAAAAACAAATCAAAAATTCTTTTGCTCATGACCCAAATACTAAGCCCAAAATCCTTTTTTTTCTAAAATCTTTTTTACAATGGGCTTAGAAACAAAATTATGTTAATCCAACCTTTTCTTACAAAGAGCTTGCAAATTATTTAGGTCAATTATGAAGTACTAAAAATCAATTGTGAGCCTAGTTTATACTAAGAGTTATTAATCATGGGCTTGTTTTTGGCATTAATCATTAGTTGCTTTTTCAAGTGAGAAATCTATTTATAATAAACCTCTTAATTTAGTTTTAATCCAATATAGCATAAAAGCTACTTTAGTTGGTTAAATGGATTAAAACCTAATTAATGGGAATTATCATGAACTGATTTTCATTTTTGAAAATATAACTATTGGTTGAAACGTCCGAGGGAAATATTCGAAAACAAGATACCCCATGTTGCTATTTTGTTAACCATATTACCTAGGAAAAGAGACTCGCCATTCATGTATGGATGTTATAAAGTTAGAAGGAACGTCTTAATTATCCTTGTTTGTTTATTATTTATGCATACATGCATACATACATTTGCATCTCATATCATTGATCCTTTCTGGCTCACAGCCCTGGATTACGATAGTTCAAAAGCTTATGACAATCTGACCTACGCCGGAGATGAAAAATCTAGCAACGACTCAATCTCTTTTTCACCAAAAGCAATGGAGCCCGAACAAATTCGAAGAATGGTGGATAATGCCCTCAATGCCAAAATGGAAGAAATAAAAGAGGCCCTAGCTGAGACCATGAAGAACCAATTGGCTGCAATTTTAGAAAATCTTGCCGAAGCATCCGCTAGCACTAAAAAGCCAAAGGACAAAGGGAAGACTAAAGTTGGTGAAGTAGTTTTTGATGATGATAAGGTGATCATTGATGATGATGATGATTGGGCTCAATATTTCCAAGATCCTCAAGTCAAGAAGAAAGAACCGAAGATTGTTGAAAGATCAGCTATGGAGAAAATCGAAGCTTCTAATGTTGAAAAGATGATTGCGGATTTGGAAAAGAAATTTGAGAAGAAGTTGAAAACCGATGAAATGTCCAAAGTTGACAAATTATTTGAGCTAGATGAAGAAGTTCCATACGAATTCAAGATGCCATCTTTTGCAAAGTTCGATGAAACCGGAAATCCTCACCTCCATGTGAAGCAGTATATCACTGCCATGCAGTTTGCCCGAGCTATTAAGGCTCAAACTCTAAGGTATTTTATGCTCTCATTGAATCCTATTATTCAAAATAGGTTCAATACCTTAGATTATGGAATACAAAAGAGTTGGGATCTGCTATACAAGGCCTTCATCCAACAATATGGATACAATGTTGAAATGAAAGTTACCTTAATGGAAGTGGAGTCCATTAGACAAAGCCCAAATGAGAATTTTGTGGACTATGTGAAAAGATGGAAAAATAAGGCTACTTTGCTTAAGAAGAGGCCCGATGAATCTGATCAAATAAGAATGATTGTGAGAGGAGTGTTGCCTAGTCTTCATGAAAGGATGTCTTATACACTCATCCGTGATTTCAAAGATCTCCTCCAAGCTGGTCTGCAAATTGAAGAATGGGAAAGAGAGAAGAACCATTTTTCAATAAGAAGGAATGAGAAAGGAAACTATCAGTTTGGTAGCCAAAGCATGCAAAAGGCAGTCGGTGTTAATGCTGCTAACTAAGGAACAAGAAGGCAGTTTTCAGAATTGGGGAAACCGATGTCTTGGGTTCTCAATAAGCTTCAAAGAAAGGGATTGTTACAACCCTTAAATCCTCATCCTTTGCCTAATCCTCTCCCACCTAATTTCAACACTAAAGCATTTTGTCAGTTTCATCAATTGCAAGGGCATGACACGGATAGATGTGTGAGGTTGAGGCATGAGATCCAAAATTTAATTGATAGTGGAAAGCTACCTGAGCCCAACAAACCGAACACCAAAGACAATCCATTACCAAGGTTCAATAGAGTACCACCACCGGCAACCTTCATGATTGGAGGAGGTTTGCATCAAAATTTTGTTATGTCCTCTTTCCAAGATGTGGGTGGAGAAGCAACCAAAGAAGAAGAAATATTTAGCGAAATCAAACAAGCTATGATGGGTAAAGAAGTAGCAAATTGTGTTGTCAATGGGTTTTGGGATTCAAGCGATAGTGATGACGATCTTGTATCCAAGAAGGAGGAATGGACCTGGTCTGAGCCCAAAGAAGATGAAGTAATGAACATTAGATCCGGTAAGCCTTATGCAAGGCCATCGCCTAAGGAGGTAGAAATTAATAAAGGAAAGGAAGTTGAAGTAGGGAATAAAGAAGAGGAATATGATTTCATGCTCAAGCAACTGAAAAGAACCCAAGCAAGTGTCAACATTTGGGATTTATTGGCTACTTCTAAAAAACATCGAGAAACTATGGCCAAGGCCTTGGCCAGCATGCCAATTTCTACCTTCATAACACCGGAGGAGCTTATCAACTTCATAAAAATTGGAGGAGTAATGAAATGTGAAGATATTCAAGAGAAGATCAAAGTCAATATGGGAGCAGTATCTTTCTCAGATGCGGATTTACCGAAAGAGGGGAGAGATCACATTTGCCCTCTTTTTATCAAAATAGAAATCAAAGGGAAAAGGACTCCATGTGTAATGGTCGATGATGGGGTCCACCATAAATGTTTGTCCACTTAAAATATTGCCAAAGCTAGCCATGTAAACAAGGGATCTAAACCCAACAGAGGTAACCATTCGGGCTTATGACAACACTAAGAGACATGTCGAAGGAACTTTCAAAGCTGCTGTCAAGGTTGGTCCAATTGAATCTATTGTGGAATTTGTTGTTTTGGACATACCTGTTACCTTCACCTTACTTTTGGGAAGACCACGGTTTCATCCTCTTGGTCCAACCCTTCATCAAAAGATCAAGTTTCCTAACGGAGATGAGACAGTGGTCATCAAGGCTGAAGATAATGAGGTTGTTAACGCTCTAATGATTGAGAGGCCTCTCAATGGTTTCCAAGTAGCTGCAATTTCTGATGATGAAGTAGTGGACTCTAAAGTCTTGAACATGATGAAGAACATGAACTACCTTCCCGGAGCTGGTCTTAGAAAGGGTAAGGTCGGTTTGACAAAGCTGACAGATTTTAGAACTCAAACTTCCAAGAAGGGGTTGGGATATGATGAAGCCAACAATGTCCAGCCAAAGAAGAATGAGAAGATGAGCATCCCGCCACTTGAAGAGATCTTTGTCAATGCTTCAGACATGGGACCTCTCCAAGGAAAGCCCGAGCCAATCATGTTCATGGGAAAATTGATCCTGGGTTTTGAAATTTTTATAGATGTTGCCGAGCTAGTGGAGTAAGTGAAGAAAGGGCTCTCCTTACTAGCCAACAAAGAATCCAATTTGAAAGAGAAGAAGGAAGCTATCCTGAAAGCCAAGAAGACTCCGGAGGAGATTGCTGCCCTGGTTCAAGAAAAGTTTGAAGATATTCTGCCTTATGATTTTGAGAACAATGATTTTGATTTTGATTTGTCTACTTTATATGAGGATGATGATGTTTTCTTTTCCAAAATGAATGCAATAAAGTCTGATTTTGCTTACTTGTGTGATGTTTCTCCTGATGGTTGCATACATTCAAATAGCAGTTACATAAGCATCTTTAATATTAATTTTGTTGACACACAATCATTAAATTTGGGAACAATCAAAAATCCTAAAAACATTAGCATAGCATCCAACCTTACTCCTAATGAGAGAGAGAGATTTGAAAAAACATTCAAAAAATATAAAGAAGTATTTGCTTGGTCTTATGAGGATATGTCTGGAATAGATCGAGACATAGCAGAACATCTTATTCCTACTTACACTCACATGAAACCTGTCAAACAAAAGCTTAGGCGATTAAGACCTGAGTGGGATGAATTGGTTAAAGAAGAGGTCACTAAACAAATACAAGTGAAGTTCCTTGAAGTGATAGAATATTTAGATTGTCTAGCAAACATAGTACCCATGCCAAAGAAAGATTGAAGAATAAGGGTCTGTGTGGACTATAGAGATTTAAACAAGGCTTCCCCTAAAGATGATTTTCCGTTACCCCATATAGATGTTCTCATTGATAGTGCAACCTCTAGCATGCTACACTCGTTTATAGATGGATTTTCCAGATACAACCAAGTGTTAATGGCCCAAGAGGATAAAGCCAAAACTGCTTTCATTACTATATGGGGTATATTTTGTTATAGGGTGATGCCATTCGGCTTAAAGAATGCTGGAGCAACCTACCAAAGGATGGCCACCACACTATTTCATGACATGATGCACAAAGAAGTTGAAGGATATGTTGATGATATGATGGTGAAATCAGATACAGGGGAACAACACTTCCAAAACTTAGAATTATTCTTCGATAGAGCATTGAAATATAAGCTAAGATTAAACCAGAAGAAGTGTGTGTTCAGGGTTACCTCAGGCAAATTATTGGGACATGTGATTGGTTCGAATGGCATTGAGATTGATCCTAACAAAGTTAAAGCAATCAGGGATATGCCATCCCCTAAGATGGAGAGAGAAGTTTGGGGATTCATTTGTAAATTACAATATATTAGCAGATTTATAGTAAAGCTCATAATAATCTGTGAGCCTATCTTCAAATTACTTTAAAAAAATCAGCCGGTCCTGTGGAATGAAGAAGGTCAAAGTCCTTTGAATGAATAAAAGGGTATTTACTGAATCTACCTATTTTAAAACCACCCAAACCTGGTAAATCCTTGTTACTATACTTAGCAGTAGAAGAAGAGTCAATAGGAGCCATGCTAGCCCAAGTAAATGAGTCAGGAATTGAGCATGCAGTTTACTATTTGAGTAGAAAGCTCCTACCTTATGAAATTAAGTATAGTATCATTGGAAAGACCTGTATAGCCATGGTTTGGTCTTCTAAGAAGTTGCGGCATTACTTTCAATCGTATAGTGTGCAAGCAATTTTCAGGTTGGATCCAATGAAGTACTTAAGGGAGACACCCTCTTTGTTTGGGAAGTATGGTCGATGGTTGATAATATTAGAAGAATTTGAGATTGAGTATGTAACTAGGAAAATAATCAAAGGTAGAGCAATGGCAGAATTCCTGGCCCAATAACCATTACAAGATAGCGAAGAGGTAGTCTTGGAATTTTTGGATAAACATTTAGAGGCAATTGAAGTACAAGGGTGGAAAATGTATTTTGATGGAGCAATAAACAGGAAAGGAGCAGGTTTGGGAGTCATACTAGAATCGTCCGAAGGGGAACTTATCCCTTTAGCCAAAAAGTTGAAATTCAGGGCAACCAATAATATGGTGGAGTACGAAGCATGTATCTTTAGTTTGGAAACTCTAATGATTATGAAGGTGGATAAGGTGGAAGTTTTTGGCGATTCATTGCTAGTAGTATCCCAAGTAAATGGAGAGTGGGAGTTGAAAGAAGAAAAATTAAAACCATACCACCATTACTTGACCAGGATGAAGAAGAACTTCAAGGAGTGCAGGTTTATACACCTATCAAGAAAAGAAAACCAGATGGCTGATGCCCTAGCTACATTAGCTTCGGTATGGGAAAATCCTATCAACTTATTTCTCAAGCCTCTGATTTTGACCAGTTCATCAACTCCTTGCTATGAATATGAGATAATCGTAGTATGATAATATAAGATGATTTTTAGAGGAAAGGGAATACCCGTCGAGGGCAACAAAGAAAGAAAGAAGAGTCATAAGACGGTGGTCTTTGCAATACATCACCTTTCATGGAGAGTTATATCAAAGATGGCATGATGGGGTGCATTTGAGATGCTTAAGGAAGCCTGAAGTAGAGCATATCATGTCAGAAATACATGCGGGAAGTTGCAGCCCACATATGAGTGGTTTGGCCCTAGTTAAGAAGATTATTCGACAACGTTACTACTGGTTGACCATGGAGAGAGATTGTATTGAGTTCGTAAAGAAGTGCCAACAATGTCAGATGTATGGTAACTTGAATCACATGCCTCCTGAAGAATTGCATTCTATGTCTTCACCCTGGCCCTTTGCCACTTGGGGTATCGATATTATAGGAGAGATACATCCAATAGCCTCAAATGGTCACCGTTTCATTGTAGTAGCAATAGATTATTTTTCAAAATGGGTCGAAGCCGAATCCTTCAACAAACTGGGCGCAAGTCAAATGGCTAGATTTATTGAAAAGAACCTCATCTGCAGGTATGGAGTACCGCACAGTGTGATATCAGACAATGGGGCACAATTTTAAGTAGCAGTTAAGGATTTATTCTCGAAGTACCAAATCCATCATCATTAATCCTCTCCTTATAGACCAAAGGCTAATGGTGCAGTAGAGGCAACAAACAAGACAATTAAGCAAATTCTGTCCAAGATGACCAAGACGTACAGGTATTGGTCAAAGATGCTTCCTTTTGCTTTATGGGGATATAGAACAAGTGTGCGAACACTGATTGGAATGACACCGTTCTCCTTGGTTTACGGAATGGAAGCAGTGTTGCCAAATGAAATTGAGATCAAGTTATTAAGAGTGGTCTTGGAAGCTGAACTACCTGAAACAGAATGGGTAGTGAGCAGATACACACAGTTAGCTTTACGAGAAGAGAGAAGGTTAAAAGCACTATATCATCATCAACTGTATCAAAGGAAGATAGCTTGGGCTTATAATAGAAGAGTTAAGATCAGAAAACTCAAAGTCAGGGATTTAATGTTGAAACAATGTAAGCCTAATGTATCCGATCCAAGAGGGAAGTTTAGGCCTAGCTGGGAAGGGCCATATGTTATGAAACAAGTCATGAATAAGGGTGCAGTGAAGTTATCAAACATGGACGGGAACGAGTTTAGTGAGCCAATGAACATTGACAGGTTGAAGAGGTTTTATGTATAAAAAAAAGAGAAGAAAAAAGGAAAAGAGCTCGCTAGGTTGAAAATCCAAAAAGGGCGACCTAGGCAAAAGTTAGAGCAGTCCGCTAGTTTCAAAAACCCAAAAGGGCGGGCTAGGCAATAATTAGGGCTAAATGAGAGAAAATCGTCAATTAGAAAACCCAAAAGGGCTAGTTGGCAACAGGAGTGATCTTGTGTATGCTGGCTTTATGTTTAGTTGTTCCCCAATTTAATAAAACAGAATTAATATTAAAATTGTTCTATGTGCACTATTATAAGTATTTAACCAGTTATGAAGGAAATGAATGAACACAATAGAAAAAGGTGATGACAAATTATAAAAGGAAAAGAAGAATCTTTTATTACTTTAATTATTTTTTCATCCTAACAATACACTTTTTGAATTGACAAATGTAAAATCTATGGCAGACGATAAGTGTAATGTGCAGGTCAGCTTTGCTTCAGCCGATCCAAGTACGCTTCAGTCAAGCTAGGCATGTCTAAATTAGGAGTGAATTCAGAATCGCGAGGCTCAGCTCCATACTGACAGCTAAGACTGCGAGGATCATAACAAGTACCTTGATGAAGAGCAGCAAGAGGAACATACATCAAGTATGTCTACATGGTGATATGAGAAATCTTCCACCAAGGTACCAACCAATGGATGTTGACTTTAGCGCGTGAGTGGATCCAATCAACCCAGACAACATATGAAGAAGAAGGATGGAGTAGTTTCCTAGCGGAATGATGCCATGGCAGATATCTAGCAAAATCCATGGATGGAGTATCAAGCAAGCAGAGACGCTCCTGAAGCCAAATCTGTGAGGAAAAATTAAATTTAAAAAAAAGAGAGAGAAAAAAGGAGTCCGCTAAGTTGAAAACCCGCAATTAGGCAAAAATTAGGATAGCTCGCTAGTTTCGAAAACCCACATGAGCGGACTAGGCAAAAATTAGAGCAATATATAAAAAAAAAGAGTCTGCTAAGTTGAAAACCCGCAAGGGCGGCTTAGGCAAAAATTAGGACAGCTCACTAGTTCCGAAAATCCACATGGGCGGACTAGGCAAAAATTAGAGCAATAAAATAAAAAAGAATAAGAAAGAAGAAAACCTAAATTGAAAACTCGAAAGGGCAGTTTAGGTAATTACCTGAAGCAATAACGGACTCCCGGTCAGTCTCTTTGATGATCCTGATTTAAGTTGGTCTAATCCAACTAAAGTCTCGGCTAAGATCATAGGTATCGACAACAAGCCTCCTTCCATTTGGTCCATGATATCCAATACTCGTGGATCAATATCGCCATCAGAAGAAACAAGCAAGAATTGGCCAAGCAAGCATAGACAAAGCATACATTCTCATGCCTTAGTAGGAGCCAAATGAGAAAGGCAAAAGTCAATTAAGGGACCAAGCAGAATTTTCTCACCTCTCATCAACTGTAGAACTTCAGGTTTTGAGATTTGAAACAACATTTGCATCTGCTGTTAAGTCTTGGAAATCAATATAGGTAACGTCATTTGTTGATTATTTGGATATCCAAGGATGGCCTCAAATTCTTCAATCAAGGGACATATTTCAAAGCCATTAATTTTCAATGTCCTAGAATCCACATTCCAAAAAGAAGCCATGGCATGTAAAAAAGAATGGTCCAATTTAGCATTTTGAAAACACTTCAAAGTATCAATTTTTGACCTAGACATTTGTTTCCAATGAATGGCATTCATATTCTTAAATAGAATTTTTATTTTCTTCAAATGGAGTTCGGTCATCGTGGAAGGCTGAAGGAAAATTAGAATTGTTAAAAGGAGTATTTACATTGAAGTGGAAATCTCTTGGTTTTTGTATGAAATTCTGGCGTGAAAAGTGATTTATATAGGAGGATTGTGCTATTCCAGAATTGATAAGGAAAAGAATGAGACTGAGATGCATAAGGAAAGAAAATTGGTGACAAAAGTTCTTTAATTGTCATGTTGCATTTGGTTTTAGGTAATTGGTATAACTGTGAATGTGAAAAGGAAAATTGTAACGCAATAATGATGATAAAAATAATAAAAAAAAAGTTGCAGTAAAATAAACATTATATATTATCATTATTATTTTTATTTTTATACTTATTGTACAATGTTTCCTCAATTGACGCAATATTATACATCACTGAGAAGGAGGTGGTAGATCATCAAATAAAGCTCTAAAATAATCATCGCCTGTTGGAGGAGGAGGCAAATCACCCGTCCTGAGTCGGCCCGAAGCAGGAGCACCAGCATCTCTATTACCTTGGAGTTCCGATCTATAATGGTCCTCATCAGAAGTAGATGAAAGGATCTCATGGTCATCAATTTGGGGGCCTCTAAATGAAGAAGCACCAGGATCTCTCATCCCCTGAAATCGGAAGTCTCGAAAATTTTATTCTGATTGATGGTACAAATTTTCAAAATGGAAAACCTGCTGACGACTAGCAACCAGCTCTTCTTGAAGTTTCTTATTTTGTTCTTCAAGCATCCGCTATGAGCCAGAAAGAAAAAGAGTAAGAGCATACATAATCATGCATTCATATAGCATAAATTACCATGAAACAAGAAAACTTACCAGGTAATTGATATCAATACCCTATGGATGAGAGGGCATATCTGGTGGACTAGAATGAGCAAATGAAGAAGCAGTAAAAGAAGGTCCAGTCTCATGATCAAATGGGCCAGCAGCCTGCAACAATCATTAAAAAAGTCAAAATAAGTTAAGAAAGAAGCGATTACAATGAAAAATAGGAAAAGTTTACTTGAGAAGTGCTAGCCTCGAGATGTGGAACAAACTCTCCTCCCTCTCCATGATGTTCCTCTTCATCTCTATCCTCATTTTCTTCAAAAATCTCCCTTACACCAACAGGAGATAAGTCAAAGTTCAAAAGCCCAATTTGAATAAATTGGGTATAAGATGCACCTGGTGGATAGAGAAATGTTTCAATATCATAACCATGCCGGGCCAATCACCATGCATTCTCCGGCATTGATGTGATATTCAAGGTTTATTTCGGGCAATGCATCAGGATCCTCCGCTGCTCAGGACCAAGAAACCACTCGTATACTCTCTCTCCGAGAAACCAGCCACTAGACACAGGGCCGGCAATGACTCGGTGAGTATGTTGAAAAGGCAGTGCGGCATTCATGGAGAAAGTCCAATTTGTTTGCTCTTCTGTATTCCACCAGGCCAAATTCACCTACAAAATGACATAAGGTAAGTAAACTTTCATATAAATTTTAAAGTATGCTAATGATATTTTACCTGGTCCCAGGTTAAGCAGCTCAAGACAAAGCGTTGGGTATGCACATGGTGAGAGCCAGGAACTTCTACACGATTTGACAACCAAAATTTAATCTCGAATACCCGACTCTCTCTCGGGAAATGCCAGGCAGCCTCACAAGATTGTGCTCATATGCCCATGCCTACAATGATAATAAAAAATCAAATTCATACAAGAAAAGAATAATTGACATTGGTGGAAGAAGAGTACCTCGACAATCACCATAAAGCCAACAAAGGACTTCTTATTTCTGCAAATTTTATCAAGACCATGGTAAAGATAGGCAAGAGCAGCTTCACCCCAGTAGTAAAGTGGTACCATCCTCATATAAGTAAGGGCCCTCAACACTGACAAATGGATGGCGGATTCGGTGCTGCCTAAAATGGTCTACCCGAGCAAATACAACAAAAATCCTCTAGCATACTATTGTGCTGTGTCTCTGTGAACCCGTCCTTCATAGTTCATCCAATAACTATGAATTGGCTCAATTTTTATCTTGAAAAGCCCTTTAAATGATGGTCCCATACCAATTAATTGTTGAATTTCTTCAAATGTCAAAATATCATTGGTAAGAGGAACCGGAAGACCATCATACCGAATGCCGATTATAGCAGCAAAATCGACCGGACTAATTGTCATCTCTCCAATGGGCAAATGAAAAGTATGAGTTGTGTCCAACCATCGTTCTGCAAGCGCCTGGGTCATGCTCCGATCTATCGGATACTCCTCGGATGGTAATTGTAAGATGAAGCTTTCAAAATCGCAATCTCGGATAATTTGTCTTAACCGAGAAGGCGCTATATTATACCATTGTCAGGCTTTGTAGACACACCCTCCACCCTGAATAACGCAACAATCACACTAACACGGAGCCAGGTAAGTTAACACGAGGTAAGTATATCATTATATCAATACCATCAATTTTTAGGTTGAATTAATTTATATTCTATTTTTTCTATTTACTTAAATTCTTAAATTAATATATTTTTCCTAAATTTTCTAGAAAAAACAAAAAAATATATGAAAAAGAAAAAACAAAAAATGTGAAAAAAAGAAGAAGAAAAGAAACAAAAAACAAAAAAAAAGAAACAGAAAAAAAAAACGAAAAAAAAAAACAACAATAATTTATTGTTAAAATAAATAGTTACCTTGCTCTTTTGATTTGAACTACGATGAAGCGGTATCCCGGCTAGTAGGTTTATATTTCCATTTTCATGCCGCCGAATAAATTTTAATAACTCAGCATTAGATTGAGTTCCTAATCTTGAAGTATGCATTTTTTCAAAACTGTATGATAAACTCTCTAAAATAAAAGGCTTATAGCTATGAATGAAATGAAGAAGTTTGTTGTGAATGAAATGAAGAAATCGGTCGTTTATATAGAGGAAAGGCAAAGGAAAAAACAAAATTTAAAAAGTAAATTTTACTATTCATAAATAGTAGGTTACTATTTATAAATAGTAGGTTACTATTTACAAATAGTAAACAGTGACTACACAGTAAATAAATAGAAAACTCAATTATTCAATCTAATCATTTAAATACTTGCGTGTATATAAATATTTTTAGACTTTTAAAATATTTTTTCACGCAGGGGGCAAGGAGAAGATATGTGCGTGGTAAAAATTAGCTAATTTTTTGCAAATTCCTTTAGTATATACTACTGACTAAAACTATCCTTAAGTCCAGAACCTAAAATCTCTTTTAAGTCCAAAACTTAGCTCGGGTCCAGAACCCAAATTATTCTTAAGTCCAGAACTTAGCTCGGGTCCAGAATCCAAATTACCCTTATGTCCAGAACCTAAAATCTCTTTTAAGTCCAGAACTTAGCTCGGGTCTAGAACCCAAATTACCCTTAGGTCCAGAACCTAAAATCTCTTTTAAGTCCAGAACTTAGCTCGGGTCCAGAACCCAAATTATTCTTAAGTCCAGAACTTAGCTCGGGTCCAAAACCCAAATTGCCCTTAGGTCCAGAATCTAAAATCTCTCTTAAGTCCAGAACTTAGCTTGGGTCCAGAACCCAAATTACCCTTAGGTCCAAAATCTAAAATTATCCTTGAATCCAGAACTCGAACCGAGTCCAGATCCTAAAACCTCAGCCATTTCAGAAAAATTAAGTCTTATTATTTTTCATTCTCTTTTTCTGTAGTCTCAGATCATTCAAGCAGGGGGCAAACTGTAGACCCTTAATTTTTGACCCAGTCTGGTCCAATATTTTTTATATAGTCCAAAATAATTTTTGTGGTATTTTAATTAAATAATATTTATTTTTAGTATTTAGTATTTATAATTTTTAATAAAAATAAAAATGGTAAAGTTAATAAAATAAAAAATATAAAAATAAAAATAAAAATCGGCAATGAAAAAAATTCATCGTCGAAAATTGGTTTGGCTAGGCCAATTCCCCCGCAGGAATTTCCTACGGACGAAATGAGTTCTTTTGAATGTTTGATCAAGAAAGTAATAAGATATCTAATCATATAGAATGATGAGTTATGAAATTTAAAGAAGGCGGTTGATTTGAAAGGGAAGAGTTAAAATTATATGATTTGATGACACTATGACTTGAGCATATAATTAACTTCATATGAAAGTTGAGATAGTATTTTGTTAAGAATGAATCGTTACGGTACTGATAATTTCGAGGACGAAATTATTTAAGGGGGAGAGAATTGTAATACCCCTATGCATGCCCCAGAAGTTTTGTATGTTGTTGTTGTTGTTGTTATTGTTGTTGGTTTAAATTGAGAAAAGTAAATATATGTATATGTGTTTTGGGGAAATTTAGGGTTTAGAGACAAGTTTATATGTTGTGTATATGGTGATATATATAGCATATAAAATGGTCAAAGAGAAAGAGTCAATGCAAGAGGAGATATTTTTATATGGCATGTGGAATTACTTAATTGGGTTCATAAGAGACAAAAGCTAAGTTAAGTGATAAGGGGTATATGAGTAATTGCTTGAAATGAAATGCTTGGTGGAGGATTTTTGGTAATTAGTAATTATTATTATTATTATTATTATTATTATTATATACATATATGTGGCTATCGTGGAAGAGGAAAAAGAAATAAAGATATTCTCTTCTTCTTCTTCTTCTTCTTCTTCTTCTCCTTTTGGTTCTTGCACGAGAGAGAGAGAGAGAGAGGTAGAGAGATGAGTTGATCTTCACCTAAACCTTAGGGTTTTAAGAGAATTGAAGGAAGAATCAAAGGATTAGGTGGAGATTTGGTGGAATTCATCAATTGAGGTAAGTACTTACTTGTTTTCCTTTGTTAATGTTTGAGATAGGTTGTGATGGATTTATTTCATGATTTAGTGTGTTATATATGTGTTTACAAGTATTGAAATTGATTACAAGCTAAAGGATTGGATTGGTGTTGGTTTTGTTGGAAAGATGGTAAGTATTCTCTTGTTTTCTTTACTTAATTGGAAGTTGTGTTGGAAGTGAAGTAAGGTTTGATGATTTTGTGATTTGGTGGATTTGAGATGTGTTGTGTTGTGTGTTCAAGTGTTAAATTGATTTTAAGTTATGAGTTTAATTAGAGGTTGTTGTTGGAAATGGTGGAGATGTTGATTTTAGGGTTTTGAGTTGAGATGTGTTTAATTGTTATATTAATGTGTTGTGAAGTAATTCTTGTGATGAATATGTGTTTAAAACATTGATTATATTCATTTGAAGCATGTTATATGATGAATATTGTGTTTGAGTGCAATTAGAAGAGAATTGGTTTTGGTGATGGGTGACACGGCCATAGGCATTGAAGAGACACGGGCGTGTTCATCAATTGAGTTGGGCGTGTCAATTGTTGAATTGGCTACTGCCTCTTTTGTTGTTAGTGACACGGGCGTGTCCATCAAAGGTGCTGGGCGTGTCAATTGTTGAATTGGCTACTGCCTCTTTTGTTGTTAGTGACACGGGCGTGTTCCATCAAGTGGCTGGGCGTGTCCATCAAATGGGTTGGGCGTGTCCTACAAATGAATTACCTATTGCTTTATACTTTGTTTCTTTTTACATTGTTTTGATTCTTCAAAGGTTCCATTGTTTCTAAACTTAAACATGAACATTATAAATATGTTTTAAACACAAGAATGATCTAATAAAAGGAATGTGGAAGATCATAAAGCTATGAATCATATCAATTGTGTTTTGCCCTAATTGCATTGTTGAGATTTAGCAATGTTATGTTATGCACTTTGAATGATATGTTTGCATAGTTAATGTAATTGATGTTGTATATATATATATCAATGAGGCTATATGTAAAATGTGAAAAAGAGAATGAAGTCATTGATTATGGATAGCTTGGTGGGAATAACTCTTGAGGGTGAAAGAGATGAGGATCATCCAAAAAGGTATGTACAATGCAATTTATAATGATGTGAATGATATGTTTACCTAGTTAATGTAATTGATGTTGTATATATATATATATCAATGGTGGAATATGACATGTAAAGGATATGATGAGGTAAATGATTATGTATGTAAAAGATGAAATGATAATTCAAATAAGACATGATATGAGACAATGCCATTGTGTTTGGCTATGATGAATGATGCTATATGAGATATAATGTGATCATGGATGAGATAACTATACACTTGAATAATGAAGTGTTATATTGTGAAATAAAATGTGAAGCCATTGTTATTGGCTAATGTGATTCAATGGAGATAAATGAGGCATGTTTGCCTAAATGATAATGAGAATTGAGAATGAAATCTAAATGAATTGTGTGGCTAATGTGTTATTCCATTTTCAGAGTTTGTTGTTGGTGGCATGCCTAATAAGTGTAACAATCTCTTGAAGTTAGGTTGGATTGGATCCTTGAAGCCTAATTGAGATGTTACCACCCTTGAAGCTAGGTTGGATTAGTTCTTGAAGCCAAGTTGGGTAGAAGCTTAGCATGCTTTGCTCCCCTTGAAGCTTGGTTGAACTTGATCCTTGAAGCCTAGTTGGGTATATGATATTGATAAATGTGATAACAAACCAAAGCATTAACTCTGAAAATTGAATTGCATATTAGTGTCTGTTGGGTCCGAGTCTGTCTTTGATGTCTATGTGATATACAAATGTTGAATTAGATGAATAATGAGATCTATGATTGATTTTGTTGACAATGTGACTTATGATTGGTGAATTGTGAATTAAACAATGTTATGAGGTATGATATGTAATGTGTATGTATTGATATGTTGATTGTGAGTATTGGTGATGGATTGTGGTTGGTGTTAATGATTGCCTTGTTGGAAATGTTATTCATGATTGGTAAATGGTGAATAAAATAATGTTAGGAAGTATGTTGTGGAATGTGGGTATTGAAATATGATTTAGTTGAGATATATGAAAGGTACAATCTAAAAGAAAAGATATGATAAGCTAAAGTTACATGGAATGGATATATCATTATATGCTAATATTTTTATAATGTATGTGTATATTATATATTTGTATTACTAAGCTCTCGGGCTTAGCGCGGTTGTTTGATCGCGCAGGTGACCAGATGAAAGATATAAAGTCTTGCGTTATGCCACGAGAAGAGTAAGAGTTTGTCGAGACCAACTAGAGGGTGATGCATACATGTATAATTTAATTATGATGTACTTTTATCAAGAATGTAATCATGTGTATAAATGATGTTTCGAGAAAGATAAGATTATTGTATATTTATAAGATCATTAAAAGTATATCGATTTTGTAAATGTTCTTTAAATTAATGTATTGTGGTTTGAGATATGTTAAAGGTTTGTAAATTGTAACGAAATGTGACATCTTTATACTTTATATATTTACTGTACGTATACCAGGTATATGTGTAGTACTTATATGGAGTATCGGGGTGTTACACTTTTTCCTTATTTTTTAGGTTTGTTTCTTTTTTGCAAGTTAATCAAATGCATTCGTAGATTAGAAACCTTTACATTGGATGCATTATTGGAGTCAAACAAGGGTTTTCTTAGTTTTACCCTTTGAACAAAAAAAAACTGAGTGGCGACTCCCAACAACAAGTGAATGTTCATCCAAATCCTTTTTGGGTGGAATTAGAGGTTCACAAGAAGCATAAGGAATCTTATTCATTCGATCTTGCTCATCAAATGTCATAGGACATTGACTCTTGCTGAGATGAATGCCATGAGACATAGGCAAGAATCCCTTTTTGGAATCTTACATGTTGAACCTCTTCAACACTTTATCTATGTATGTACTTTGACTCAGGCCAATTATCCTTCTAGATCTATCTCTATAGATCTTTATACCAAGGATATAGGCAGCCTCACCTAAGTCTTTCATTGAGAAAGAATTCCCTAACCAAGTCTTAACCTTTTGCAAGGTAGAGATATCATTCCCAATGAGTAATATGTCATCCACATATAAGACTAAAAACACTACTGCACTCCCACTAACCATCTTGTAAACACAAGGTTCATTTTCATTCTTGATGAAACCAAAGTTCCTAACTGTTTCATCAAAATGAAGATTCCAGCTTCGAGATGCTTGCTTCAATCCATAAATGGATCTTTGAAGCTTGCAAACCTTTATAGAATTCTCAGGATTTACAAAACCCTCAAGTTGTGTCATATACACATCCTCAAGCAAGTTTCCATTAAGGAAAGCAGTTTTGACATCCATTTTCCATATCTCATAATCATAGTATGCTGCAATTGCAATGAGAATTCTAACAGACTTAAGCATAGCAACTGGTGAAAAGGTTTCATCATAGTCTATACCATGAGTTTTCTTGAAACCTTTTGCAACAAGCCTTGCTTTATAGGTCTGCACATTCCCATCCATGTCAGTTTTCTTCTTGAAAACCCATTTGCAACCAATAGTCTTAATACCCTCTGGAGGATCAATTAAAGACCAAACTTGGTTGTCAAACATAGATTGCATCTCAGATTTCATGGCTCCAAGCCATTTGTCTAAATCTGGACCTGACACAGCTTCTTGATAGGTAGTAGGCTCATCTTGATCTATGAGCATTACTTCACTATCATCAGTCACAAGAAATCCATATCTCTCTGGCTGACGACGTGTCCTATCAGACCTGCGAGGGATTTGTGTTACATCTTTAGACTCCACAACTATTTGTGGTTCTGAAATAGGCTCTATAGACGGCTCAATGATTTCTTGTGGTACTTGAGTTTCCTCAAGTTCTACTATACTCCCACTAGTTCTCTTAGAAAGAAATTCCTTTTCCAAAAAGATCCCATTTCGAGCAACAAACACTTTGTTCTCTGAAGGAGTATAGAAATAGTATCCTTTATTTTCCTTAGGATACCCCACAAAATTACATTTGATAGACTTTGGAGCTAACTTATCTGAAACTGGTCTTTTTCACATAAGCTTCACAACCCCAAATCTTAAGAAAAGACAAACTAGGTGTCTTACCTGTCCATATCTCATATGGTGTCTTTTCAACCGCCTTAGATGGTACATGGTTCAGAATGAATATAGCTGTCTCCAAGGCATAACCCCAAAAAGATAAAGGAAGATCCACTTGACTCATCATTGATCGAACCATATCTAATAGAGTTCGATTTCTCCTTTCAGAAACTCCATTCCACTGTAGAGTTCCTGGAGGAGTCAGTTGTGAAACAATTCCACAATCCCTTAGATGATCATCAAACTCTTGGCTCAAATATTCACCACCTCGATCTGATCGAAGTAGTTTAATTGTTTTACCAAGTTGATTTTGTACTTCATTTTGAAAAGTTCTAAACATTTCAAAAGACTCATGCTTATGTTTCATTAGGTAGACATAGCCATACCTACTGAAATCATCAGTAAAAGTAATGAAGTATCGAAATCCTCCTCTGGCACTAATGCTAAAAGGACCACATACATCTGTATGTATCAAGCCCAATAAATCATTAGCCCTTTCACTATGCCCAGTAAAAGGATCCTTTGTCATCTTACCAAGCAAACAAGACTCACATGTTTTAAATGATTCAAAATCAAATGAATCTAATAATCCATCTTGATGGAGCTTAGAAATGCATTTCTCATTTATATGGCTAAGGCAACAATGCCATAAATAAGTAGGGTTTAACTCATTTGGCTTAGTTCTCTTAGAAGTTATGTTATAGATATCATTACCATTAGAATCATCAAGATTAAGGATATAAAGGCCTTTATAAGAATTTGCAATACCATAAAGTAAATCATTTTTATCAAAAATAGAACATTTCTTATTCTTAATAAAAAATGAATAACCTTCATCATCCAAAACAGATACTGAAATAAGATTCCTACTCATAGTAGGTGTAATATCCCAAAGCGTGCCCTAGAAGTTTTGATATAATTGTTGTTTTATTTGAATTAAATGTATATGTGTAATTGGAAAGAAAAAGAATTTAAGAGAGAGTGTATATGTTGTATATATAGAAATATATATAACATATACACAAGTCAAATAAGAAAGTCAAAGAAGAAGATATTTATGTTTATTATTGTTGAATTAATTAATTAATGGGAAATAGAAATTTAAATGATTGGAAGAGAGTTTATATGTTATATATATGGAAATATATATAACATATATACAAGTCAAAATGGATGGTCAAAGGAAGAAGATATTTAATTTGTTATTTGTGAAATTACTAAAAAGGACAAATAAGTAAAAGGGAGTTAAGATATAAAGAAGAGGGTATTTTAGTAATTTTCTTTTTAGAATACTTGGTGGAGGTTTAAAGAGATGAGAAATTTGACTTTTGCCATTCATTTTTATTTTTCTTCTTCTTCCTTTGTGGTTTGGCCGGCCATCACTCAAGCAAGAGAGCAAGAGAGGGATTTGATTTTCCAAGACCAAAATTAAAGGAGTTTTCAAGAAAACAAGTTAGAAATTCAAGAAGTTCATCATTTTTGGTAAGTTTTCTCTTGATTTCTCTTGTTTTATTTGGAATTTTGTTGAGTTTGATGGAGTGTTGTTGATGGTTGGAGTGTGTTTGTGTATGGTGTGTGTAAAAGTGTTGAAATGGAATTAAAGATAAGAAGTTAGGTTGGTGTTGGTGATGGAAGAGTAAGAGTTGTGTTTAGTGAAATTTTTCTGTTTTACAATTAGTAAAGGCTGTGACTTGTATGATTTTTAATTAAATATACAAAAATGTTCTTGAAGTTAATTTTTGCTATGTTGTGCCTCTATGAGTCTAGAATGACTGAAAAATATGTTGATTCGATTTTGGAATGGTTATGATTTTGGAAAGATTATTTTTATTAGACCTATTCCAGCAGGTACCTTAACTGAGACAGCTATATTTCGGGATTTTTAATAAAATGTAGAAAAATAATATCCAATTGAATTTTGGATATGTTGTTTCTTAGTGAGTCTAGTATTTGATAAAAATAATTTGGAACCACGTTGATTGAATTTAATTCATGGACTTCACAAAGTTCGGAACTGCTGCCAGGATGCAGGGCAATTGGAGCAGTCTGGTTGGGTGAACTATTTGACCAAGATTTTATGTTCAGTTTGATCTGAAATTTTAAAGGAATTATTTTAAGATGTAAAATTTAGTTCTGTAAAAATTTTAGAGTTTTTAGTCGAGTAGATTATTTTATACAATTTTTCAAAATAAGGATAAAGTGGAGTCTAAAACCAGAATTTACTATTCATATGGTCATTTTGCTAATATTCCTTTTGGATTAGGTTGTGAAGAGGTTGAATTGCCCTAACCTAAGTGTTGAGGATTCTTGGAAGAGTAAGTGTATAGATTGGTGTGAGTTGGTTTTAAGGTAAGTACAAACTACATTAATGCATACATTCATATGATATTGAGACTTGAGACATATTTGATTATAAATGTGATAAGGAATCTAATGCATTGTGGATGTATATTAATAATGTTATGTTTGGTATAATGTAAATGTTGTGATGAGCATGTAAAATATGTGTTAATGCCATTGATTATATCCATTTGAATAATGAATTGATTATTGTGATTTGAGATCATATGAGATGATTGAGGCATGGTTGCTTAATTTGTTTATGAGAATGAAATGAATTGAGAAAGAAATGTATAAAGAGATAAATGAAAAGAATTGTGTGTCTAATTTGTTATTCAACCTTCAGAGTTCTGAGTTTGGTGGCATGCCTATAAAGTACTGGATAGGTGAAAAGACCGGGTCGTAAGCCGATTCCAGTTGATAAATGTGAAATGTGAATTATAGTAACAGTCTTGCCGGGTTGAGGATCTCCTTGGTTTATCCGGGTTGAGGTCCAAGAGACTGGGTCTGTTACAGGTAACAGTCTTGCCGGGTTGAGGATTTTCTCGAGTTTAGCCGAGTTGAGGTCCAAGAGACTGGGTCTGTTACCCTATCCATGGATAGAGATATATATGTGTATCGCCTATGGGCTTGATGATTATGATTATGAACCAAAGCAGTAACTCTGAACTTTGAATAACATATTAGTGTCATTTGGGCCCATATTTGTCTTTGTGTCAATGTAAATCATAAGTGATGAATAAAATGATGAAATGTAGTCTTGAACAATATAAAGATATCATTTGTGAATATTGTCTTAACTATTGAAATGTGTGACATTAGCATGGCATTAAAGCATCATAGCACTATAGTTTGCACCACTAAGCCGTTGGCTTAGCGCGAATGTGATTCTTCGCGCAGGTGATAGGGAAGAACCAGAGAGTTCCTCTAGGCCGAGTCGAGCCTAGATTTTGAAGAGTGAATAGTGGGCTTTAAGATCGAAGACTGACTGCTAAACATGTATAAATTTTATGTGTTGTAAAAGTTGAGTTTTGATGTATATGAATTTGTAAATATTGTTACTTTCCGTTGCATAGTGAACAAATATTTTATCTACTATATTTCATAATAAACCTTTACTTTATTTTGTACTAGAAGTGTAAATCCTTTTTGCAGGTTGTAGTTGAGGTTATAAGGGGGATTTATTGGAAGTGTACTGAGAATGATTTTGTTTGCATATGTTTGTGTAAAAATGTTTTCAAAAATCAGAAAAAAAAACCAGTTTTGTCGACACTTGGGATTGAATTTTTAGGCGAAACTATGGCAAAATTTCTGTAAAAATTGGAACAAAAATTTGACTAAGTAAAAGTGGTAGCAACATTAGGATAGTGTGGCGCCTCTACTCAACTTACACACGTAGGTCGGGAAGGGGTGTTACAATTTTGGTATCAGAGCCTAGGTTTAAGATTCTCAACCTAGGTGAATTGTAAGAAAAAGAATATTTTGATTTTAAAAGTTGGTTTTTGAATAAAATACATGTTTTGGTATGGCAGTCTTTGATCTTTAATGAGGAATATTCTGCTGTGTTTGCAGATATAAGTAATAATGGAGTCCCATTCACATCAGACTGTAGAAGGAAGTGCTGAGAGTGTAGCTCCAGGAGAGAGTAGAGATGGAACTAGAGTTGACAGAGTTAGTGAGGCACCTGTTTCTGTGCCAGAGAGATCAGCTGCAGAGGAGGGTCCGCCGGGTTGGTTGAGGCATGTGGTAGAACTATTTAGACAAGTTCCAGTGCAACCACCACCACAGCCTCAGATGCCGGTAAGACATTATGACAAGTTGAGAAAATATGGGGCTGAAGATTTCTTAGGCACTACCGACCCTGCAGTGGCTGAGCAGTGGTTGGATAGGGTACATAGGATATTCATTCAGTTGCAAGCCACTTCGGATGAGAAGTTTGACTATGCCAGATCCCTCCTTCAGAAAGATGCCTATGGTTGGTGGAAGACTGTCCCTCATGCTATGGATGATCCACCTACACTATCTTATAGTGATTTTCTGAGGGAGTTCGAACAGAAATATACTCCGAGGGAGTATAAAGATTTAAATAAGATGGAATTCCTGAGTTTGAGGCAAGACAACCGGACGGTGACGGAATACGAGATTGAATACATCCGGTTGAGTCGTTATGCCGGGGGAATTATTTCTGATGAAATAGATAGGTGCAGAAGGTTTGAGGAGGGATTGAGGCCCTCTATTATGTGCATCGTGGCTGGTTCTCGGTACCAGGTTTCTCTCAGCTTGTTGCAGCAGCTAGGAGCATTGAGAGAGCGCAGAGCATTGCAGCAGCTGCTTCTGAGGAGGAGACCAGGGTTAGGAGACCCCAGTTTGAGGTAGGGTCTTCATCTGTGAAGAGGGGGAGAGGAATTTTTGTTTCGAGAATCAGTAGGAGTCAGAGATAGCCTGGTAGGTCAGTGCAGTATCAGAGACAGAGATTAAGACCTACACCTTTTATAGCTAGTGCTCCAACTCTGATGGTTCAGAGATCCATTCCTCCTATATGTGTTCAGTGTGGTGGAAGACATGGGGGTGTTTGTTGGAAATATAGTGGATCAGCTGTGTGTTTTCGATGTGGATTGCCTGATCATTTTATTAGGGAGTGTCCTGAGATGCAGGAGCACATGCAGGCTGAGTCTGCAGCCTCTCGACCTAGTGTCAGCAGAGGTGGTCGGGGAGGCAGAGGTTTATTAGGGGTGGTCGATCCGGGTATAGTCAGAGAGGAGGATCATCATCCGGAGGCAGTAGGCCAGATGAAGTCGGATCTTCTCAGAGGATGTATGTGATGCAGAGGCAGCCAGATGCTTCAGCAGTTATAGTGGGTACATTTTCTTTATTTGACATTTCAGTACTTGCTTTGATTGATCCAGGATCTACTCATTCATATATTAGTGCATCTATCTTGCCTGTGTCTAAATTGCATTCTGAGTCCTTAGGATTTGATGTCTTGGTGACAAATCCTTTAGGACATAGTGTGGTTGTTAGTAAGGTGCACCGTGATAGTGCAGTTGGGGTGCAAGGTGAGAAGTTTCTTGGTGATCTGATTGAAATGCCTTTTAAAGAATATGATTTGATCTTAGGCATGGATTGGTTGTCTAAGCATGGAGCTGTGGTAGATTGTCAAAAGAAATGTGTTACTTTGAGAACTGGTGATGGTAGAAGTATATTAGTATCCAGTGGGCAAAGACAACTTGCATCTTTGTTGGTTTCAGCTGTAACAGCTAGAAGGTTGATTAGAAAGGGGTGTGATGCTTATCTTGCTCATGTGGTGGATACTAGAGTAGCAGGTTCTCAACTTAGTAATATAACCACAGTTGTAGATTTTCCGGATGTGTTTCCTGAGGAGTTGCCAGGGTTACCCCCTGAGAGAGAGGTTGAGTTTGGTATCGATTTGTTGCCTGGTACCACTCCCATCTCTATCACTCCTTATAGAATGGCACCTGCTGAATTGAGAGAGTTAAAGGTGCAGTTGCAGGAGTTGTTGGATAAAGGGTTCATTCGCCCTAGTGTTTCACCGTGGGGAGCTCCTGTTTTGTTTGTGAAGAAGAAGGATGGTACTATAAGGTTATGCATCGATTATAGGCAATTGAACAAAGTGACTATTAAGAATAAATATCATTTGCCTAGAATTGATGATCTCTTTGATCAATTAAAGGGAGCAGCAGTGTTTTCCAAGATTGATTTGAGATCCGGGTACCATCAGTTGAGGGTTAAAGCTGAAGATGTTTCTAAGACAGCTTTCCATACCAGGTATGGGCATTATGAGTTTTTAGTGATGCCTTTTGGGTTGACGAATGCACCTGCAGCTTTCATGGATTTAATGAACTTTGAATAACATATTAGTGTCGTTTGGGCCCATATTTGTCTTTGTGTCAATGTAAATCATAAGTGATGAATAAAATGATGAAATGTAGTCTTGAACAATATAAAGATATCATTTGTGAATATTGTCTTAACTATTGAAATGTGTGACATTAGCATGGCATTAAAGCATCATAGCACTATAGTTTGCACCACTAAGCCGTTGGATTAGCGCGAATGTGATTCTTCGCGCAGGTGATAGGGAAGAACCAGAGAGTTCCTCTAGGCCGAGTCGAGCCTAGATTTTGAAGAGTGAATAGTGGGCTTTAAGATCGAAGACTGACTGCCAAACATGTATAAATTTTATGTGTTGTAAAACTTGAGTTTTGATGTATATGAATTTGTAAATATTGTTACTTTCCGTTGCATAGTGAACAAATATTTTATCTACTGTATTTCATAATAAACCTTTACTTTATTTTGTACTAGAAGTGTAAATCCTTTTTGCAGGTTGTAGTTGAGGTTATAAGGGGGATTTATTGGAAGTGTACTGAGAATGATTTTGTTTGCATTGGTTTGTGTAAAAATGTTTTCAAAAATCAGAAGAAAAAAAAAACCAGTTTTGTCGACACTTGGGATTGAATTTTTAGGCGAAACTATGGCAAAATTTCTGTAAAAATTGGAACAAAAATTTGACTAAGTAAAAGTGGTAGCAACATTAGGATAGTGTGGCGCCTCTACTCAGCTTACACACGTAGGTCGGGAAGGGGTGTTACAGTAGGAACATAAAAGCAATTGTTCAAAATTAACAAAAAACCCATTGGGCATAACAAGTTCATAAGTTCCTACAGCTATAGCAGCAACTCTTGCTCTATTGCCAACACGTAGGTCCACTTCGCCCTTCTTCAGCATCCTACTCCTTTTGAGTCCCTACATATTTGTACAAATATGAGATCCACATCCGGTATCTAATACCCAGGAAGAAGGAATAGATAAATTAATTTCTATAACATAAATACCTGAAGATGTAGTCGCACTACCCTTCAACTTCTTTAACTCATCCAAATAGAGTTGACAATTTCTCTTCCAATGCCCAGGCTTATTGCAATGGAAACAAGTCCCTTCCTTAGGAACTTTAGCCTTAGGTTCAGGTTTTGGTTTAGCTTGTCCCTTGGACCCTTTAGCACCTTTTGCCTTACCCTTGCCTTTAGTATCTTTGGCTTTCTTTTTCATTTGTTTAATATTGACATTCAATATTTGGGTAGGCTTTTTGATATTCCCCTCAGCAGTTTTGAACATACCATGTAGCTCAGGAATGGATTTCTCCATGTCATTCATGTTATAGTTCATGACAAACTGTGAGAAACTGCTAGGCAATGAATGTAGGATCAAATCCGTGGAGAGTTCTAAACTCAGGGGATATCCAAGTCTAGCAAGGTGATCTAGATAGCCTTTCATCTTCAAAACATGATCACTAACAGATTCACCTTCAGACATTTTGCAGTCAAATAATGCAACAGCGGTGTCAAACCTATCTTGCCTAGCCTGTTGTTGGAAAGCTTGTTTGAGATGCACACTCATCTCATAAGCCTCTAAGTGTTCCAGATCCTTCTGAAGTCCTGGACATATAGTAGCCAACATAAGACATCCTATGTCATTGGAATCATCCACATGCTTCTTATGCTTACTCTTAGTAGCATTAGAAGCATCAGCAGAAGGTGGGTCAGGGACAGCTTCATCAAGCACGTAGGACTTTTTCTCTTGTTTGAGAACAATTCTCAGGTTCCTAAACCAGTCAACAAAATTAGTCCCACATTCTTTCAGTTTTTCCTTCTCAAGGATAGATCACAGTGATAAGGTGGAATTGTTATTAGCAGCCATCTACAAAATAAATATGCAAAGTCAAATTTTAATTAATAATGAGATTAAAATTATTTAAACTCCTACTAAAAATATAACCCTCTAAAGAAATATTTTAGTAGGCTAAGATCCGTATTTCACTTAATTCTAAACTCAGCTTTGGCGTGACGCTTAAAATCAAGTTATTTAGGTAGGTAACATCTTTACCAATTACATCTCATGTAACTCTTAGTAATTTAGGAATATTGACATCATATGTCATAGCATGTTGAATTCCATCTAATGCCTTAGGCCCAAAACCATTTTGATAGCCTAATTAAGTCTAACCAATTTTAAAACATATGAGTAGCACTATTACTCATCCTACTTAACTAGGAATGTTTAAAGCATATTGCTTTGGCAATACCTACTTTAATACAATCTTAGTTTTGATAGGTGTTCAAAACGTGGATGGCATTTAGACTTAAATTATTAATGAGGGTTCAACTAAATTATTATCATGTCTTGCATTACATATCATTATATTTTAGCATCCTATATGCATATATATAATTTATCACATAAGCATCATATACCAAATGACCAAATATGTAAACGTGACATAGCATGGCCAAACTAAATATGATCTTCAAGAGACCAAATGAAGATCATAAAGGCAACCCTAGGTGAAAAACCTATCTATTACAACACTTGCAATATTACATATCTTCAAAACTTGAGCTCGTGCTTCCATCACCATGGAACCATCTTCTCCTTGGTATGAATCTCCATCACAAAAATTATAGCTTGAATCTCCATTTATTACAATAAAAGAAAATCTAACTACTAGTAAAATAAATTATAACAAAATAAACGACACGCAGGCCGTATTTACCCAAAATTAAGATATGAATAAACCAATCACATAGGTCATAAGGCCATGCTATGCACCATGCCAAGACATCAAATAAACATAACATATTCATCACCAACATGTTAAATAGAAACAAATATATTGACATTCTTAATGTCACGGTAATGAACTATAGGGTGCGAACATACGGCGGTCCCGCTAGCCGGTTAGCGGGCGGGGCTCCCGCTGGCCTGTCAGCGGGCAGGGTTCCAAAGGGGCAGCGCCCCTGGGTGGGGTTGAGGGGCAGCGCCCCTTGAAGCCAAACAAAAACGTTAATCTCATTAACATTTTTCTTTGGCGAAACCCTAAAACAGAATCATTAATCTCATTAACCTTCCTACTGTTTTATTTCGAATATGTACAACCCATTACAGAATCATTACCAAATGTTTATATCACATATAAACTTAATTGTTTTCATCATATGCAAATCATTTTAATCAACCAATCATATATACGTGATCATCTCATGAAAACGAAATTAAAAACACCAATCCTTTCTCATCATATGAAAAACGAATTAGGGTTTTACAGAAACGAAACCAAAAAAACCAATCCTTTCTCATCATATGAAAAACGAATTAGGATTTTATAGTTAACATGCCATACGAAATCAATATATCTCACGTAATCATATCAACATGGCATTTTCGACTTAAACGAAAACAACAAGTGGCTTTGATACCACTGTAAGGAAATCAAGGAGATCACTGCAAACCAAAAACACGCAACGGAAAAATTTTTGATCTCTGATTTCCCACCAGGATCCATGTTGTTCGTTTAATTCGACGAAAGTGTTCAAAGAACTAACCTGTTGATGATTCGAAATCACAGTTTGGAAGAGATGCCTCGATTGTTCTTGCTGGATGGTTCTCGCTGGCTCTCTTAAGTGGGAGGTCAGGGGTTCGATCCAGGGAGGCGACTCCTTTGGGAGCCAAATAAACAAATTCCTGCTGGGTGGGCCGCGAGGGCTGTCCAGTACTGTAGCGATCGCTTGCCTCCTGCGGACTCCGTGCCCAGGTGGTGAAAAGGCCGGGCCGTAAGCCACTAGTGGGCCGGGCAGCCGACCTGGTCGGGGAGGGTCGTTACAGTGCCCTTGATTGCAAACTTCATTATAAGATTTTGTAAAAGATTTTCTCTTTCCTTGGTGTTTCAATTAACTCTTGAGGATTAACACCTTGTGTGATTTTGATTCTATACAACTAATCTTGATAAGAGAACTTGAGTGGTAAAGGGTAAGAGTGTGAGCGAATCTAGAGAGAAGCCAAAATATTAAGTGCAAATACAAGTGAACTTGAATAATCATCTTATTTGAGTGAAACACGTAAGTGAGTAAAATGAGATAAATATATACATATATTTTCTTGTTTCACTAACCTTTGTTGCAACTTATAACCAAATTATAAGATAAGTAGTGAAGGAAGAAGAAATCAAGGAGAGATTGATAAGATAAATGCGCTAATTAGCATTTTACAAGCCTTGAGTCGGCAACTCAATAAAGTGATGGATCGAATGGAAAGGACAAAAGCTTCAATTGCAAGGGTGCAACCTAATAATGCCCCTAATGCCCATAAGAGAGGAGGTAATTGAAGAAATCAAGCTGAAGAAGATCCAGAAGGAGAGGAGTCTTATGGAGATAATGAAGAAGAAGAAGTCAGGCCTAGGGCGACATAACAATCGAGATAATGGTGGAGTAAAGCTAAAAATCCAAACTTTTTATGGTAAGATGGACCAAGAAGCATGCCTTAATTAGGAGAAAAAGATTGAACTTGTATTTAATTGCAGGGAATACACCGAGTTAAGAAGGTCAAGCTTGCCGTAGTTGCCTTTGAAGACTATGTAATTACATAGTAGGATGATATAAAAGCAAAAGAGGAGAAGGAATAGAGAAAGATCCATTGAAGAATGGAGAGATCTAAAATCTATCATGAGGAGACAATTCATACCAAACCAAGAGTTTGTACAGTCTTCAAGCCAAATCACTACTATAGAAAGCTATACAACTGCATTTAAAATCTTACTTAAGGATTAAGAAGTGTGGAAGAGTACTATAAAGAGATGGAGGTTGCTATGCTTTGAGCTAATATTGAGGAAGATGGAGAAGCTACTATATGTGGAAGAGCCAATGTTGAGCCAACATTGTAGAATTACAACCATACATAAAGTTAGAGGAGCTATTGCACCTTGCAATAAAAAGTGGAAAGGCAATTGAAGAAGAAGAATCAATTTTCTTCTACATCAACTTACAAGCCCTCTTGGAAGAAAGAAGATAAGGCTACCCCATCAAAACCCAAGATCGATTCCTAAGAAGTACCTAAAGTATCTACAACTAATAAGGAGAAAAGCAAATTGGAACCATCTTGAAGTTCCAAAATCAAATGCTTTAAGAGTGGTGGAGTTGAACACTTTAAGCGAGATTGCCCCAATACTAGAATTATGGATATGCTTGACGAGGAATACTAGTCAACTAGTGATGATGAAGAGAATAAGGAAGAGACACCCACTAAGGAGGAGAATGATGAAAGAGATCAAGAACCAATAATCATTGTTGAAAGTGGTAGATCTCTAGTAGCTAGGAGGACATTCAGCATACAAATACAATAAGAAGAGTATGATCAAAGGGAGAACTTGTTCCATGCTAGATTGAGGTTGAAACTTAATTCCACACAATCGAAAGAAGTTAGTTTTATTTTTCAAAAATATATATTCACTCACTACAATCAATATTTTATACTAGTTTTATTTTTCAAAAATATATATTCACTCACTACAATCAATATTTTACTTCAATTTTCATATTTTTTTTCAAACTTCACTATTAAATAACAATATTTTAATAAAATAATAAAAATTAGTATTTTAAATTATTTTTTATCGTATAAAAATCATATTTATTTATAAAAGATAAATTTTTAATTTTAATTATAAAAAAATAAATAACACTCATAAAAAATGTTAAAAAAAATAAAATATACAAAAATATATTAATAAAAATCATTAAATTTATTTTTAAAACAAATTTTACATACTATTACATAAAAAAATAAAAAAAATATACATAATTTTATTATGTAGATGTGTTGTAGATGTTATGTGTATGTTATTTTTTTTAAAATTATGTGTATTTTATGTAAAAATTATTAAATATTGTATGAATGTTATGAGAATAAAAATTAAAAAAAATTAAATTAAATAAATATTTAAAACATTATGTAAATGTGTTTTGAATTTGTTATAAATGTGTTGTATATGTAGTTTGTATTGTTGAGTATGTATTTTATATATATTGTGTATATATATATTTTATATGTATATTAAAAATATGATATTAAAAATTTTTAAATAAATATAAATAAAATAAATTAGAAAAAATAAAAATAAAAAATTACAAAAATTACAAAAATTAATATTAAAGCCAATTTTGAAAAAAAGCCGAAATCCATAAATAAGAAAAAAATCACTTCGAACCATGCATAACTACAAAGTTATCGAGGAAATGAGTCTGTGTCCGGTGTAAATTTTCCATATTTTAATGCTAAAAAAAAGGTGTAAATTTCCCATATTTTAATGCTAAAAAAAAAAGCCTGATCCAATTCCACTGTTAATTCCGGTTTAAAAAAGCCTGATCCAATTCCACTGTTAATTCCGGTTTAAAAAAGCCTGATCCATTTCCAGAACCGGACCGGTGAGAGTGAGAAAAAGAGGTCTTTGGAAATCTCGAGCGCCAAAAGGAAGAGATAATGAGAAAAGAGCATCGGTCTACGGTAACCAAATTCACTCTCCCATTTTACTCATCGCCTAAGCTTTCTTCTATTTCTTTTTTTGTTGAATTTTCTTTTTCTTTATAGAAGTGCAAAATTTAAAATATTCTATTCTCGCGTAATTTTTCTTTCTATTCCTTAATTTGATGTTTGTTTTTTCTTGTATCTTTATTTATATTCTTGTTTGGTAGATCGATGGTGAAAGTGTGTTTGTTTGAATATTTTAGTTTAATTTAGTGTGATAGGGGATTCAACTTCAGATTCAGTGTCTAATATCTGCAAACCCAAATGAGATTTTCATTTTGAATTTTGTGTTTGTGTTGATCTCATGCTGTAATCTAATCTATTTTTATTGTAGTGGTTGTGATCTGATATAGGTTTAATTCACAATATAAGCTGGTGTGTTTGTTAACAAAGATGAGGCGACAAGGACATTACGCTGATCCTGGTGCCAATGCTTATGTTGGTGCTCAGATGCAGCATATTTCTTCTCAGAGGATGGATAATAGGTCAGACTCTGATCATTTTCAAGGACGACTAGAGGCCTTTACCCCGGAGAGAGACCATCCTTTTGCAACATCAAAACCAGAGGGACAATGGAGATGGGAGAGAGATGAATCAAAAGTGTTTAATCCAGTGGCATCTCGAATTTTCAGTGAAGGTAACTGACACGAAGGGGATGTATGTGAGATGGGAATTCATCAACTAGTTATCTAGTCTTTATACACTCTAACATTGCCCCTCACATTTTTCTATCTATTGACTATTCTTTGGTTTCCTGGATCTTGAAAAATTTGATATGCATTGTATTTTTTAAAACCAGTTGCCTGCATTTTCTGAATACATGGGGATATTTATCTGATGTAGGTCAAGGAGTTGATGCGTCAAGATCCTTTTTTCAGAGAAAGGGGCCAGGGCCAGAGCCAATACTGGCTTTAGAGACGCAAGGCATTAATGATCCTAGATTTGGACCACATGAGGAAGACATGCAAATTGGCCTTGATGACAAATCTTTGTTGCTGACTTTTGAAGGAATTGAATGGAAATTCCATGACGACATCATAAAACTAGCCAAGGATCAAAATGATGCAGAAGACTCAGAAAATGCTAGACATATTGAGGTCAGTTCATATTCTAGATGGATTAGATTTCTCTTCTTGATTTCTAGAGGATCAACTTGTGACAAAATTCTCCAAAATGAAGGATCTTCAAGTCTAGTAATTTGCCCTCTCATTCTAGATTTTCTGCTTTATTGGCCTGTTTGCTGGTTCTTTTATATGGAATATGATGGTCTGCATATAGGATTATGGATATAGCAGTTTATGTAAGGAAGAAAGACTGTTATAAGGTTGTAACTAAAGTTGGAATATATAGATTCAAAATAAAATCCATTTCCATTATTCTTAGTTAAATAAGGTATGTTCATGATTGTATGTGCCAATCACTTTGTTGATGGCAACAATGTTATTTAGGAATGGCTTCTATTCTCCTACTCTAGGCAAAGGCAGTGAAAGACAAGGTAATTTGGAGACCCCAATGAAAATGAGTGATGTAGACTGATTAAGCAATCTATTCTTGAGTGCTTTGATGGTATGCAAACTCTGAATAACTGTTTAATTTAATTAGGGTTTGATTACATAATAAGGACTAGAATTGGAAGGAATAGTTGCTGGTTCTTAGTGCAGCCACATATGAACTGACATGTCAGACGTGTTGTAGAGGTTCAGTTTATGGAGAATGAGTAAGTTGGAGAAAAATATGTTGGAATTATAATTTATCTTGGTATAATGATGGGATGAGCGAAGGGGAGCCCTAAGCGCAACGGTAAATATTGTCGCTGTATGACCTGAAGGCACAGATTCGAGTCGTGGAAACGGCCTCTTGCAATTGCAAGGGAAGGTCGCGTACAAAGACCCAATGAATCCGACCCCTCGCATAACAGGAGCGTTTGTGCGTCGGGCTACCCTTATAATGATGGGATGAGCCTCGGAGTTGGCTAGAGCGAGGAAAAGATAGAATTCACTGGTTTTGGTTGCTGAGTAACTTGTGATACATACTTACAATTCCATTGTGGCAAGATGAAAATAAATTATCATAGAATTTATATCTCATATTACTGGAATCAGTAATCTCAAACTTGGAGAATTCCTAACTAATGCTAAACCTAAAGCAAATTCATGAATACGACACTCCTTAATAATAATTAATGCTACATTTATTAGGCACCATAGGACTATCCCTAATAAAGCGTAAATAGCACTTCTTCAAAAGGAATTCTAATTTAAGAATTAGATCAAATTGACTCGCTAATTTCTTTTCCTTTCATTGTATTAGAAGTAAAGAGGTGGTTGGGGGCAAGTTGGAAAGGGGGCGTGAGGGAGAAGGATAGATGGTGTGCATGAAAGCAGAAGCAATTACAAAAAGTTTAAAAGGGATTAAAATCAAACCAGGATTGATATAAATTTATCTATTTATGTTTGGCCTGCTCCCTCAAATTCAAAATATGGTCAAGAAATTTTTAACATAAGGGTAGGTTGAAGAGCTGGAAAGGATGTGCATTGTCGTCCTTTATCCCCCAAATTTCTGAATTTTGTTCTCCTTGGGTATAAGAAAGGATATCTAACCAAAACACTATAAGCAATGTGAATTGGGTGTAAGAAAGGATAATTAATTGAGTCAGTAGCCTTCTTCTACAATCAATGGTTCTACCAATATATAATCCGCCTTTATACTTGAGAACCCCTTCTTGAATGGAATAATTTGAATTCTGTAAGGGTTGAGTGGCCATTGAAATGAGTAACTCCTGAACTTGAAAATCTTCTATTTAAGACTTCTCTGTCTCTATCATCCAAGTTGGGACTAGTGTAGAAGCAAAGAAAAATTCTTCATCCTCTATTTCAGACCTTTAAGAGAGAGCATCAACAACTCTATTGTCACTACCTTTCTTGTAAACAATTCTATAATCCAACCCAATAATTTTGTGATCCCTTTTGCTGCAAATAGGTATGAAGTCTTTGTTCCAGGTGATGTTTGATGCTTTGATGATTAGTATAATAATGAATTTCCCTTGTTCTAGGTAGTGTCTCCACTTGGTTACTACGAAGATAATTGCCAATAGCTCTCTCTTATAAGCAGAGAGAGATTGATTCCTAGGGCTGAGATATAGGCTATTGGTTTTCCCCTTGCATTAGTACTGCCCCAGACCATTCCCACTAGCATCATACTCTAATGTGAATGGTTGGCTGAAATTAGGTGATGCTAGAACAGAAGCAGTGATCATGGCTTTCTTCAGTTGCTTAAAGGCTTGTTGAGCTTTTGAGTTCCATTAGAAGTCATTTTTCTTCAATAACTTAGTGAGTGGTCTATTAATTGCTTCATATCGCTTGATGAATTTTTTGTAGTAACCAGTAAGGCTAAAAAATCCCTAGCTGTTTAAGTGTTTTAGGAATTGGCCATTCGATTATTGCTTGAATTTTTTAGTGATCAGTTGCTACACCTTCTGTTGAAATGATTTGTCCCAAGCACTCAACTGAATCACTGCCAAAAACACATTTCCCCTTAGCAAATAGCTTTTGCTGAAAGAATATCTTGAAAACCAATTCTAATTGCTCCAAATGAGAATTATTTGACTTTTTGAATATCAGTGTGTCATCAAAGAGTACCAACACAAAATTTCTGAGGTAGGGTTGGAAAATATTGTTCATAAATGCTTGAAAAGTGGTTGGTGCATTTGGTAGCCTAAAGGCAGAACTTTGAATTCGAAGTGGCCTAAATGTGTTTTGAAAGCTGTTTTATGAATATCAGCTAGCTCCATTCTGATTTGATGATAACCAGCTCTTAAGTCAATCGTTGAGAACACCAGAACTCCATGCAACTCATCTAGTAAGTCTTCAATGATGGGAATTGAGAATTTGTTCTTCACAATTAAGTCATTTGGCAGACGGTAGTCTACACAAAACTGCCAGCTTCCATCTTTTTTCTTCACCAATAGTGCAGGTGAAGCAAATGGACTTTGGCTAGGTTGGATAATGGAAGACTCCAGCATCTCTTGAGTTAGCTTTTCTATTTTCTATTTTTTGAAATAAGGGTATTTATATGGTCTTAGGTTAATTGGGTTGAAATTTGGTTATAGTGAGATTGTGTTTATTTCTTTGGAGGGTGGTAAAGCTGTGGGATTTTGGAAGATTCGTTTGTATTTGGTCAAGAGTGATTGAAGGGAGCTTTAGAATTTAGGTTCCTTGCACTGAGGCTTGGAAGGATTAATGGTGGTTAACTCTAAGAAGTGCCTAGTTGAAATTCCACTTCAACCATTCTGAATTAACCTTCCCAACTCCTTGTCACTCATAATCTTCACCATGGTTGATTCAATAATCCCCTTTAATTCTATCATTTTCCCATCCTTCTTAAATAGTAGTTTATAACCCTCGAAATCAAATGTAACAGATGTGTGTGTGATTTCGTCCAATCAACACTTAAAACCATATTATAATTACTTATATGGACAAATGTTCAATTTGGACCCTATTCTATAGCGTGAAGTCAGGATTGATCCTTATTGTTTTTTAACCAAATTAGATTTTTTTTTTCAAATTTAAGCTAATTTAGAACTTTTTTAGCATAATCATTAAAATTCACTTAACGGACATTGATGTGGCACTGATGGGACATATTAGACCAGCATAATTGAAGACAGAGAAAGCTAAAACCAAGTCAAGATTGGTCTTACAATTTTTAATAAAAAAAAAAGGGCAGCCCGGTGCACGAATGCTCCCGCAATGAGCGGGGTCCGGGGAAGGGTCGGACCCATTGGGTCTTTGTACGCGGCCTTCTCTTGCAATTAATTGCAAGAGGCCGTTTTCACGACTCGAACCCGTGACCTCAGGTCACACGGCGACAGCACTTACCGCTGCGCCAAGGCTCCCCTTCGGTCTTACAATTTTTAATATTATAAATTATTTATAATGCTAAAAAACATCATAGTTTATATTAAAAATTATTTATAATTTATTAATATTATAAAGTATACTATCTTCAACACTGCTCATCATCACAGAAGCAAAACCTCTACTTCTTCCAGTGTCTCGATCATAAAGAACCTATATAATCATTCACATTGCTTAGCACAGGAAGATCTAAGAATATATCCATACATATGCTTCTTCTAGTGGCCTTGTCATAAAAAAACTAAGCTATTCTCATTGTTCATTAAAGGAATCTTTCAATAATATTGAGATATTAGATATACAAGCTGTTTAGAATTGTTATTCTAAGCTGCTGTGGGAATTCAGCTTGATGAATATACAGTAAAGCTTGCTTCATCGAATGGAAAGGATTCTCTAATGAAAAAGTTCTCTGCCAAACTCGTCCACCTAGAACAACAATAGCATGCTTTTAGATCACATTGACATCATAAACTTCATCATATACACAGACGGCAAAAGCTTTTACCTTGACATGAAAATTTAAGGAAAATTAAACTATTAAATGACCATAAAACAAAACAATACCAATAGAAACCACAAATTCATATGCATCTGGGATCGACCTTGGTGGTCACTGAATCTTGACCGATAGCAACAACTGGGTTCCTAGCCACCATTTTGCGATATGGTGATGGGTTTGTTAGGTTTGTCGGCCATGGTCATGAACAGCAGCAACTGCTGTTGCACAGCCTGAGATTGACCTTTGGCAGTCACTGGGTCTTGAGTAGCAGCAACGGCTGGGCGCCTACCCACCATTTTGCGATGATGGTGATGGGTTTATTAGGTTTGCAGGCCATGGTATACATATAAGGAAGAACTGAAGAAGCTTCATTCTTCTTTGAATTGAAAATATAATAAATTTTTTTTATTATATTTTAATATTTTATAATAATATAATTTAGTATTATATTAAAAAATTATTATGATTTATAATATTAATAAATAATTATTTAATATAAACTATGATATTTTTTAATATTATAAATAATTTATAATATTAAAAAACTTTAAGACCAATCTTAACTTGATTTTAGCTTTCTCTTTCTTCAATTATTTTAGGTCTAATGTGTCCCACCGGTGCCATGTCAATGTACGTTAAGTGAATTTAATAATTCTGTTAAAAAAAAGTATCAATGTAGCCTAAATTTAAAAAGAAAATTTTCAATTTGATTAAAAAAAAAGAGATTATAAGAAAATACAGGTAGGGTGGTTGAAGTGGAAGGGTGCGACCGGGGTTCTTTGTGATAAGAAAATACCTCTGAAAGTGAAAGGTAAATTCTATAGGACGGTTGTTAGGCCTGCGATGCTCTATGGTAGTGAGTGTTGGGCACCAACAGGACAACATTTGCATAAGATGAGTGTGGCAGAAATGAGGATGCTAAGATGGATGTGTGGACATACCAGACTGGACAAAATTAAGAATGTTCATATTCGACAAAAAGTCCAAGTAGCGGATGTCGGAGATAAGGTGAGGGAAGGAAGACTTAGATGGTATGGACATGTTTTAAGAAGACCTCCTAATGCTGCGGTTCGTAAGTGTGAGAATTTGTTGATTGAGGGGGCTAGAGGTCGTGGAAGACCTAGAACTGTGTGGAAGGAGGTGATAGCAAGAGACTTACGTGCCTTAGATCTTGATGCGGATTTGATTAATGACAGACTTGAATGGAGATGTAAAATCCGTGTCTTGGAAGAGGCCTAAGGCTGGAGTATCTTTTTTGGTGTCTTTTGAGCTTATTTTGTTGAGGATCTATACAGCCGACCCCAACTTGGTTGGGACTAAGGCTTAGTTGTTGTTGTTGTTGATTAAAAAAAAAAAGAGATTATAAGGGCCAATCTTGACTCCATGCTATAGTATAGAGTTCAAATTGAGCCTGTCCTACTTATACTTGTACTCTAACATCAAATTGAAACTTGTGTCCTTGCATAGATAAGTGCAACCAAAACATTTGCTCTTTATCATTATTTTTCTTCCATTAGCCACAATTACTATTATTGGGTTGACACGAACAATAGGTAATTTGAGCCTGTCAGCTAGCTTCAAGTCAATTGAGCTGCGTGTGCTACAACTATCAATGAGAATCACTACGGTTTTATTCTTTATCTAGCCTTTTAACTTGATTGTGTTGTTTGCAAGGTTTCCATTGATGGCATGCAGAGATAGGTGAGCTTAAGCTGTTTTCGTCATTGCCATCCCTATCAATCGATTGCCAATTTTCTTTTGGGCTCTCTTTGCAAGTCTCTTTGACTCCTTGCAGGGTCATCACTTGTTTCGGTGAACAACGGTGGTTGGTAAAGTAACATTCCCCACATTGAAAACAAGAATTAAGGTTTTATCGATATGGCTTGTAAGGATTTGGGGATTTGGAATTGGTGTTATGCTGCGATTTTGGGGAAAATGAGCTGATGGGTTTTGGGTTAAGTAGGGTTGGATTTTTTGTGTTGGTGGCGGGTTTGGTTTGGGTGTTTGGGTTTCGATTGTGGGTCAATGACTGGGCTTGATAGGTCTTTGGGAAGCTTTTAAAGCTATCTCTTAGAGTCTTGCCTGTTTGAACGCCATGCCTAAGGACTCCGGCTGAAACATTTTGACCATCGCGATGATCTCCTCTTTCAATTCCCTAAGGAAACTCGAAATATAGTAGGCTTTGGTCAGATAGGGGTTCAATCTCTCCATTTTCACCCTCTTTTCTTCAAACTCTTCCTGGAAATCTTTGACAGCTGTTTGTCTGAGCTTATTGAACTCGGCCACAAAATCTTCTATAGAGGAGTCTTTAAATCTTTCGATTATGATAGAAAAAAAAATCATTTTCAATCTTTTAATTATCATTTTAATCATTTTAATAGTAATTGGACTTGATCAAACCAAAGTTAAAAATTCATGTGTCAATTTGTGACTTAAGAGTTAATTTTGGACCTAATTGGACTTTTCCAAAAACATAAGAGCTAAATTGAACCTTAGCTTTTTTTTTCCTCTCTACTCTCCCTCCTCTTTTTTTATTTCTATTTCTTCTCCTGCCCTTTGCTGTTGTTAACTATTTTTATCACTTTATTTATTATTTTTTTTTCAAGGCCATTATGAAAACAGCATGCGACTTTTTTCCCTTTCAAGATTATTAGGAATGAGGGTATTTGTCTTTTCTGTTTTAGTAATGGCTCAAAACTTGTGTTGCTTTTCAAATGGAAGGATCAAACCATTCACGAAAATAATATTTTACTTCATTTTCAGAGAAAGTAGGAATGTGAGTGTTATTGCTAAAACTCCCACAGGTGGTTTTAATTTGTAATTTAGTATTTTCTTTAACAAATTTCTCTCCAATGTCATAAATTGGACATTTACGTTTTCTTACAAGGACTGAATGAAGAAGGGGCATAGGAGGGCTGGATTGTAAAATTGCCACTCTGCTGTCCATTGCTGTTGAAAAACAGCTTGGTCCCTTACGATTTTCAGTGCCATCCTTTTGGTAGATTTTTTAGTAAGTTTAGAAAATGGATGCTGGTTGTTGCTCGGACTCTTAAATGTGTTCAATTCAGAAAGTGCTGAGAGGATTGCCTGTGCACGCAATCCTAAAATACTTACAATTTGCCCTCTGTCTTGGAACCCTATAACTGCATGTGCAGTTGTGCACCTGAGAAACCTGTGGAAGATTCATTTGATTATCTGGATTGAATTAATAAGAATAAGAGTTAGGAAAATGAGATCTGGTTAGTTTTTGTATCTAATAAGAAATTCTACCTGACCTTGAAAGGAGAAACAAATCAAATGTTCTGTTGCAAGTTAGGTGCGCTTGTTCTCCATCTTGTGGTGGCCTTTTTGGGTGAATTTCTGTTTAGGAATCAAATCTTAAGCAGAGACTTTTATGGTCATTGTAGGTTGGCTAGTTGGTGTTACATGTAATGACATGGAGTTTCTTCATAGCTTGCACATTGATTAATTGTTTGTTCCGAAGAGGATATAGCTGTCCTCTTTTTGATGGTTTATTATGTGCTCTATTGGGAAGAGGTAAAATTTTTTAAATGTTAACAGGTGTTTTGGAAGGAATGTATTTGGTATAATAGAATCTGTTATGCTTATTTAGTGTTTAGGGCTTGAATGAAAAGGTCAGCTATTTGAGATCATTGGAATAGGGTTGAAATGAAATTAAAATTAAAACTATGATTTTGCAGATTCTTGTTTCTCAGTTTTGCTTGATACAATCATTCGTTTTCTTATATTCGTGGAATAACTTCTATATGTTGCTTTTCACTTTTACCTTTTGCATTTCAAGAATACCTCTTGTTTAGAATTTCTATCAGACCTGCAGTCCCCCTTGTGGAGCTCCTTTCAATAATTTTTACATCTAATTAGATAAAAATAACTGCAACTTCTAATTATCAAAAAGGAAATTTTCATTTTCCCTTTATCATCATATCTAGGATGTAACATGAATCAAAATAGCCAAATCTTTACATATGAGATCTGATGGTTCCAAGTGCACTAATGTCTATTAGACAAGATATCAAATCAAGTCGTGCACATAATGCAACTTTAAGTTTGTGTGAGGCTTATCCATCTTTTATGTGTGTGCATGCTATAAAATTTGTAGGGAAAATGTCTTTCAAATTTTTTATGTTACCTTAAATGAAATACAATAGAAATAATTACTTTCAGAGGGCAGGGCTGAAGTTGGTTCATTCATGCACTTTATTATGTGTAAAATTTAAAGATGGTAATGGGTATGCTTCATAATGCAAAGATCAAAGAATGATATTTTCTACATTTCTGCAGAAGGTAAATGCAATAAACAATCAGTATCAAGAACAACTAGCAGCACTTCGAGCCCGACATGCTAGTCAAAGAGATGACTTCCTCCGAAAAGAGTCACATTCACGTCAACATCAATATCAGCAATCCATGATAGACCATTATCCTAATGGTGGCATGGTCTCTGGTGATCCTCATGGTTACAGTGGTGGTACACCCTCAGCAATTATCCCTGAAGCTCACCATGCCTATAATACTGATCATTTTGAATCGTTCAAGGAACATACTCGATTTCTTGGGGGTTCCAGAGATCAAGGACTTGAGCCTACGAGAGATCCTTATCATGGGGAATGCGTTTATGATACTGGTTCCCGCTTCTACTAATTTATATCCTTAGATTAGTTATGCTTTATTGTTGCTTCCACTTTTAGTTTATTAGTTATGCTGGTCACACAAAAACATTTTGAAGTTGTAGTTGCTGATATCATTCTGCAGTTTTGCTGCTTTTTGTAATGATTCTCTTTTATCCATACATGAAATTCTGTGTTTCCCTTTTTAGTAGTTGCTGTTATGTTTTAGGAAGGTGAATTGGATTTCTTTGAGCTGGAGTTTTAGCATTACAATACAAGTATGTATACTTTTTGGTGTACTTGGGGATTTTTTTAATTCCAATGACGGAAAAATATGATAGATAATGATTTACTTTGATGCAGTGGATGATATTGTTGTTCACATTTAACGTATATTAGTATATAAATATTCAGTTAGCATTTGCAGGCATAATGTTACTCTTCACTTACTGAAATTTAACTTCTATGCAAGGTCTACTGATGGATGGTCCATTTTTAAGAGCTAATTTAAAAATTAGATTATATTAGCTCCGTTTGGAAAAATTCATTTGGAAGAATAAAAATTTAATACGATTCAATTTATGGAATTGAATTAATTTGTATAAATTCTCCAGATCATCCATATATGGTAATAAATTTAATTAATGATTTATTTTTTATTTATTTTGAAATTATGTTTTACACCAAAAAATAGGATTTTTTAGATTTTCTTTAAAATTAAACTGAGTTAATGCAAGGGCAGATTTAAGTTTCGGTTAAATATCACGATTGAGTTTAAACTTTAATTAAATATCAAAGTCAAAATCAAACTTAAAAAATATTTACGAACTTAAAAAATATTTACAACTAATCGCTTATACGTGTGATGTCCCATAACGAAAATAATAAAATATAAATAAATATAATAATAAATAATAATTTATATATAAATTAACAATAAATTTTATTATAAAAATATTAAATAATATATTCATTTTAATTTTTCTGGTAAATTCATTGAAATAATATTGGTAAAATAATATAATCATTTTATTTCATAATTTAATACTTTTACTAATTAAATAAAATTTATATATTTTTTTTGCTATAAAAATATCATAAATTTTATAAAAAAAGAAGAAAATATAGAAAAAAATAAAATTATAGCAAAATTTTTCAAATAGAGAGAAAAATGTGAGAAAAATAATTTATTATCATAATTAATATTGAAATTATGATTAATATTATTATTATTACATATATTTTCAATGTATATTTAATTTGTTGTCAACATTAAAGCTATATTTTTCATTGTTTAAATTTTAAAATTTATAAAAAGATATAAATTAATAATTATTATACATAAATTATGTATTTACATTAATTATTAATATATAATTAATTTATTAGCAATATCAAAAGTCATATATTTTATTTTTTAATTTTTTAATTTCTAAAAATATATTAATTAATTATTATTATAAAAAAATAAATAAATTTATAATTATTTCTCAAAAAAATAATTTATAATTAATTTATGAATGTTAAGAGTCATATTTTTTTTAATTTTTCAAAATTTTAAAAAATATATAAATTAATTAATATTATTTAATTATATTAATATGTAATTAATTTATAAAAAAATAAAATTACAAATAAAATTTATTTAATCAATATTATGAAATTATATTAATGTGTAACTATTTAATAAAATAATAAAAGCCACAAATATAATAATTATTAAATTTTATATTTTATATAAATTAATAAAATTAAATAAAAATTAATTAAAAAACTAAAAAATGAAATAGTATTATTTTAAAAAATGATGATATGTCACTCTTAGAACACTTCTTCTCTTCTTGGCTTTTATGTGTATAATATAGATTTATTAATGTTAATATAATATTTTTTAAAAATTATTTATTAATGCAATTTTTAATAAATAATATTAAATTATTAATAATTTATAATATTAATAAGTAATTTTTATAATATTATAATTTATGATAATTTTAGTAATTTATAATTTTAACAAATAATTAATAATTTAATAATTTGTAATATTAAAAAATTATTATAATTTATTAATATTATAAATTATGAAATTAAAAAAGTATTTTCATATGAGGGCCAATAATAGTATTAATTTTAATAAATAAAATTATACAATAGAATACTTTTTAATTTTTATTTTTTCTGCACTTATTTTTTTTAATTTTAACTTTTTATTTTTTCGTTTTTACATTTTTGGTTTTTTAAAGTATTGTACACTTTTCTGCCTTTTCTTCTTCCTTCTCTTTCAGTTTTTAGGTTTTTTCTTTCTTTTATTATCAGTACTATATCTTCATCCTCTTTTTCCCCTTTTTCAATTTATTTTGATTTTCATATTTGCAGCTTTTTCATTTATCTATTGATTCGTTGCCTGTATAGTTAGTTCTTCTTGCAGTGATAATTTCCATTGGTTTTATAGAATTTTGATGATGGTTTTATAGAAGATGTACGTAGATTTCTTCTTCTATTCCATTTCGCATATGAATTCTCCAGCCGTCTGTATCTATTTTTCGATTGTAAATCAACTTGAGCAAGAACGATAACTATTTTTTTCTTATTCCTCTGCTTCCTTCTTTCTTTTTATTTTTTTTCGTATGCTATTCTCCATCTACAAAACCCATGTCCAGATTACCCCATGTCGATAGATTGCCATCGCCGATGAACTAAAAGATAATCCATCATTAGTGTCGATTTTGGATGGGAATGCCATGTGGCTGTTTTTGGAGGACGAAGATAATTTATTTTGCAATGTTTGCAGAGAATATATTTACTAATTTGGATTTAGAAGATAAAAGAAAGATCAGCAAAGGCCAGATAAGGAATCCCCTTGTTCGCATTGGAATTGAATTGGGTACTTCTCCTTTTACATAATTTCCTATGCTAAATTGCATCTTAAAGAAGCATGGAGCAGAGGGAGAAGAAGAATTTTAACAGGATGCCTAGAAGGTCACCATTGTTTCTAGCAGAGGTGGGCCTGAGAAATCTTTCAAAAATAGCCATAATTAGTTATTGGAGATGATAACTAAGAACACGGAGATGATAATGGCAGTAGTTATTGACTTTTCAGTTAATTTTAATCAAAGACTTTCGTATTTTGCCATTTTGGCTTTAGGAATTTATTTGGGTGGACTTCAAATTACTGTCGTTTTTTGAGCATCTGAATTCAAGTTGCTAGGTTTTTCTCCTCTTATTGTATATTTTATCCTTTTTCTTTTCTAAATGAAAAAAAAAAAAAATTGGGATTTAATTCATAAATAAAATAATAAGAAATTTTAAACCCCCTCAACCATAATTAGACTTTTAATAATAAAAAAAATGCCTTCTAAAATTAAATATCCGCTCATCTTGTCTTGCTAAAATACAACATGCATTTTAAATTGAAAGTTTATGTTTTTTTGGCCAATTATTTCTTTCTAAAATTCTAACTATTTAAAATAAAAAAATCTGTCAATTTAGAAGTAAAACCCATATATTTGAAAGAGAACTCTTTGGGTTAATCAATTTAAAAAGAGAAAGGAGGAGGTTTGTAAGGGTGAATCAATTTAAAAGAAGGAGGCAGAAGGAGATAAGCCAAAAATCGACTCATTAGTAAAAGCTCCTTGCCGGAAATTTTTCTTCTCGTCTGAGCTGTAGCTAAAGCTTGTTCGACTTTATCAAGGTCCGCATAAAAAATGGAAGGGTAAAATTTCTTCTGATTTGATTTCTTGAAACATTTTTGCAGTTATAAAAGGCACATATTATTTACAATTGAGAAAAATATGAATTTTTAGTTGAGGTGGATTTGTTTTTTGTCTATGCTTTTCTCATTACTACTTCCGTTGCTTTGGTTTTGATCTTTTTTGAGTTTGATGAGGTTGTTTGTTGGTGGGGTTGAGTTGTCCTTATCGATCGGTGAATATTGACTGGGGTTGTGCTGGCAAAAAGTTAAGAGAAATGTTATGCAGGTGCTGTTGTGGATTAATGGTTGAGTGGGTTTTTTTTTTTTTTTTGCTGATATTCATTGCTGAATCATTTGGATGAGTAATTCTTGGTGTCTGATGGTTATGGCTATTGTACATGTATTTTTTTATCTCTTGGTTTTACAATAGCTATGAGTTATGCTTGACGTTTATTTTTTGAGTTATTTTCTTTGGGCTGTGGATAACTGTGTATGAGGTTATTGGCTTTCTTTGTTCAGTCTAAACTCATTCATTGGTAATAAAATTGTGAATTTTCTTTATGTGCATCATTATAGTTCCTGCTTCATTTAGTGGCATTTCAGTTGCAGTACGGTAAACTCAAGGGAAATGTGTACTTTCTTTCTTTTCTTTGTAAGTGGTAAGTATATCGTTCAAGCAGTATAATTTTTTTTTCATGTTTATATTACCATAGTGTTTACTTAAGAGAATTGTGAAAGCAAAAATATGTTTTTGTGTTTGATCTCTTTGTAGTGTATGTTCTAATTATAAGTCTGTGCCATGGAATTAAGCTTGTTAAAATGCAGTTGCCTCTACATTCTTATTTTGGAAAAACCTCATTTGTTGAATCTAAATTGTTTTAAAACATGTAAAGTTGGTTTTGTTCAAACTAATAATATGTCAACTATAAAAAGGATTTCAGAATAATTTAATGCTTGAATTCATTGTTATGAATATATATTTGTTTTGAATTTTTGAGGCTAATACCTTGATAGACATTTAAATTTGGTTTTTATTGGGGGAATTATGCAACCTATAGAGATTCCAGTGTTGATTCTTTCAATTTGTCTTGGTGCTATACCTTGTACTTAGCATGCCCACAAATGCTAAGATGAATTGCCCATCTGATAATATATGTGTCCCTTAATTAGGTGGAGAAGAGTAAGTGTGTCTTCGGTAATGTGTTGATTTTTTTTGTTTAATTCTTATGCATATGTATTGTGTTGAAAATAAAATTTTTTTTTATGAATGTAGTAAGTGTTGTGAATGGTATTGATAGTTGATGTTGATAAAGTAACCTTTTTATTCTTATCGTGTTCTCTGTTGGATGAGGGTGATAGTGATTTATAAGGGATGATATTATAGTTTGTTATAGGATGTTCAAGGATATTAGCAGATGTTATGGTCTGTTAGGAGTTGTTAGGGTATGTTACCCTAATAGTCCACAGCTGCCTCTGACAACCCCTAATATCCTATAACTTATAATAACATATGCAAACTTTATTTGAAGGATTGTTGGTTATTGTTGGGGGATGATAGGGGCTGTTATGGGCTGCTAATAAAAACCTATGCTTACATCTATAATTATCATTTAAAGGATTTGCATGGGCTGTTAGAGGCTATTAGGGGATGATAGGTGCTATTAGAGAGTTTTAGGGTAATAGTCCCTAACATCCCTTATCAGCCCCTATCAGCCCCTATCAATAACCAACAATCATTCACATGATGTTTGCAGACATTAACATAAGTTGTTATAGGCTATTAGGGGCAGTTGTCGAGTAACAAACACTAACAGCCCCTATCAACCCCTAATAGACCCTATCAACTCCTAATAGATAGGTTTGAATGCTGATAAGATGGGTGTGAAGGATGTAAGTTAAAATTTAGTTAATGACTAAAATGAATCATTCTGATTGAATATGTAATTTACAAATGCTGATAAGATGGGTGTGAAGGATGTAAGTTAAAATTTAGTTAATGACTAAAATGAATCATTCTGATTGAATATGTAATTTACAAATGCCTTACATTTCGCAGTCTCTTGAATATGTCATCCCTCAATCTGATTGGAAGCACCACTCAGTTAATTCTGTGTCAATGGGTTTGAATATTATTCGTAATATACATAATATTATTGGCAAGGATGAGCAGAAGGTTTATTATACTATATTTGTTTAAAATAATAATTGCATGTGTGTGTTATTTTTAAATATCTGATTATTTATTTGTTCTGCTTTAATTTTGTACAGTTGGCAGCATTTTGTAAATACAAAATTGCAGACTTTCTCGACATAGATGAATATAGATTTGTTCATGGGCTTGACTTAATCACATATATTTTCTTACGTCAAGTACACCATCCAGTGACTGACGAGTTGTGGTTTAAAATAGGCAATAATGTGCTGCGATTAGAAGTCGGCGAGTACCGCTTAATAACCGGCTTACCCTACATTGGGATAGATGAGATGGAGGAGATGGAGGTGGGCAACACACCCCTAGTGCAACAATATGGGACATTTACAAGGAGCAGATTGTTGGATGCATTCTATGAGGCACGAGATAAAGATCTTCAAGTCAAACTAGGCGTTGCATGCCTAATGGAGCATCTGATAATTGGAAAATCTAGGGGTTCAAAAGTTAATGCAAACATTCTAGCACTTGTTGATGATGTGGAAGCATTCAACAATATTGCCTAGGGGAAACTTAGTTGGAAGTTCTCGTGCTCTAATTGAAAAGATGTTATGCAGAAGTTGAAGACAAAAACAACCCCTGGATTCTCATTGAAATGGTTCCTTGATGCAATATCAATTTTTGAAATGGAGGTTCTTCCAGCATTTGGAATTTAGTTGGTGCAAAGAGAATATCCAATGAGTCCCTGAGGATGCTGAATTGGAGAACAGACTTAACCTAAAAGACGTTGTATCAAAATATTGAAGCTAAGCTTCTAAATCATGTATCTTAAGTATTATTTATATAAATATGTATTATATACCTATTGTATTATATTATTAAACTTAATAAATTTTGGTATGAATAAAATTTAATGATGGCCTAATGCATATGTCTGCCAATGAAGCGAGTAATCTATACTTTGTTGGATTACCTTTGAATGAGGACATTACATCACCAAATGAAAAGGTGGAGGGAACCCAAAAGCAGACAACTAAGGTTCATACTGTTGGAGATTCTAGCATTCCTGCCTCCAAAGTGAGTAAAATCCTTCACCCAATTTCTCTTATTGAGGCAAGATGCAAAGCAATGAAAGATGAAAATAAAGTACTTTTGGAAGAAAATAGAGTATTGAGATAGAAAAATGATGAGCTTCATAGACACTTGCATGATCAAAATTAAGAGATCTTGCAGAAATGAAGTCTTAATGGTAAGAATTACCGATGTCGAGGGCAAAATTAAAGAGAACGATAATATAATTTTCACCATGATATTTCTCACCAGGCAACACCTCATGAGACACCCCAACCTCCATACGTATTAGTACATCAACTCTTTTTTTTAAGTATAATTTTTTTATATGTTTATTTTATCAATACTGATATTATAAATATTCTTCATATTGCAACAAGGAGAACAAAGATTATGGCAGGGAAGGTGACACTCCTGCTTATTCACTTATGACTGTAAGTAAAACTACCTTTGAAGTAGAAGTTGGATAGAAAAGGAAGAAGCTTCCTAATCCCAAATACATTGGAGGTCCTTGGATGCCTGATGGCAAAAAATGGGAGAGATGAGCAAAATCAAAGATAGAAGTGCGAAAGATGGAAAATGGCAGCTTATATACTCATGTGCTTCGATTGAACCCATTGTAATCTCCGTCTGCCATGAAAATTGCTTGTTTTGAAGAATGGTGGACAAATAACTTCCAAGATTACAAATAGTGAGTCCCATCAACCAAGATTTATAATTCTTTCTTCCATATTCTCATTTACTTAATATTATTATGTTAATATTATGTTATTACATAAATTACAGTGATAAAGATATCGATCAACCGCTGCCCGGAGGGGAGACATGACTTTACAGTACATAAAGCCATAACAAAAGATTTCTGGTATTGCATGCGGACCAGTGACGTTTGGCTAACAAACAAAGTAAGATTCAACATATAAATTATTCTCAATACTATTTCAATTCATAATATTTGTATAAGTCTATAATGTTTATTTAAAATTTATTTCATGACATCGAAATTCTAATATATTACATTAGGCAAAAGAAACGTTATTGTGCATATACCTTTAACCATGTAAGACGTGCGATGACTATCAATGTAATTATTATTTCACGTCTGAATATATTGTATTTAAGGAGAAGATGGAGAAAAAAAGAGATTGGGAACCTCCGAAAAACATGTTGAAATTTTTGAGAGGTGATCTTTGATATGGGAAGCCGGTGCAAAATGTAGACACTGTTTATCTACCCATAAACCAACATGACATGCATTGGTTTCTTATTGAGATTCAACTCATAAAGTGGAACATTAATGTGATTGACTCACTTTATTCTCCAAAACAAAAGGGGTGCACGACTACAATGTGTGGTCTCAATTTCAGAAATGCTTTCAGCAGTGCTTGACCATGTTGGCTTCTTCAATCACAGGCTAGAACTGGAGAAGAAAAAAGATAAGAAATTTAAAATCTTCTTCGACCTTCACAGATGTCCATGTTAGGTCCTAGCCTAGCTAACTGTAAGTGCACAGATCATTAACAAGTAATATAATGATAAGTAGAGTATCGTTCCCACGAGGAGGTCTCTTCTAAATACCGAACAATGAAAACTGATTATTATTTGGATGATCAAATTTTTATCATTGATTGAACTAAATAGGATAAGAATAAAGTTCTAATATTCTAAGACTTAGGGTTTAGTCACCTTAATTGATTTACCATGGTTTTTTTAAGGTATTAATTTAATTCAGTTTCCCTTTATTAATGGTTGGATTTTCCTAAATTTAATTCAAGTCTCTTTCAAGTGCTAGAATTATTATTGATTTTAATCCTTATGTTTACTCTTGTGATCATAAGTAATTAAACCAATTCATTAAGTTTTATGAAAATCTTAATCAACCTCTTAAGTGTTAACATTATCTCTAAGTGAAAACTACTTAAGATTGTTATCAATTTTTGACTAATATTGTCCTTCCACTCTCACTTCATCACATAATATCTCAATTCAATTAATTATTGGCCAGATAATTAAAGCATTAATATTAAAGATAACAAAATAATTCAGGGGAAGTCTAAATTAAACCAAATAAATATTTTTAATTCCATGATAAATTCAATATAAGGGACCAACCCTAAAAAAAATTAGTTCTTCATTATTAAAATAAAAATATTGCAATCATAAAAGAAAGTAATTAAAAACTTAATTTAAAAAATAAGAAAAATCAAACACTATTCCTTTGAAGAAGAACTTGATTGGATCTTGAATTCCTTTTTGAACCAAAACTCTCCTCCTCTAAGTAAATTCTAAACTATTTTTATTTCTTGGATAAATCTCTCTAAATCTTTTATATCTTGAAGCCTTGGAAGAAAGGTTTTTTAAATATAGTGTTTGGAAACTTCATTAGTGGAGAAAAACTGAAAAAGGTTAGGTCACATCTTGGTTGGTTCATCACTTTCCAAAATTTCTGCTCAAAGTCATGAAAATAGGCCCCACGGTTGTGGCATATGGGTGCCATGGTCATGGCTTAAGTTGGAATGGATGGTTTTGAGCACTTTATAGCTATAAATGGTCAGTAAGGTAAGCCACAATTGTGGCCTTTGAATGCCACAGTCGTGGCATATGAATGGAGGCTGTCAACCTTGACTTTTCTTCCTTTTTCTTGGCTTAGGCAGTAGCAAAATGAAACCTATGGTCGTGGATTTTTAATGCCACGATTGTGGCATCCATGTAGCTTTTGGAATTTTCATTTTTTTTACTGTGATAGACTTGATTTAAATCCCAGGGTCATGGCCTTGAAGGGCCATAGGCGTGACACTTGCATTTCCTTCAAATTTGCTTACTTTTCTTCAATTTTTGCACCACTAATCATTAGAACTTTTAAATCTTGACTTTCTAAGCATAAATAATATAATTCTAACTCAAACAAATAGAATCCATCGAATTCAGTTGTAAAACAATTAAGTTCATTATGGCCAGCTTGTTTATCTGATGGAAAAAATAAAAACTACTTAAAAACTCAAAGGTCAATTCTGCATAGGTCGGGTAGCACATGCTAGCAAATAAGATCCAGTGCATATCGGTAAACATTTTAAGCAACACATCGTTCCATCTTAATTTTCTAATAACATTTGCATCAATGAATCGAGAAGGAACTATTTTTTGGGAACATAAATCATAATATCTTTTTTGTTGCTTCTCATCACGGAAATGAATTTTTGATACATATGTGGTTTTTGAAGTGCTGGAGATGAAGGTGGATAAGGTGTTGATGAAGAGGATGATGATCCATCTTGACGCCTCCTTTTAGATCCACTAACCTTTGATTTTTCACCACCCTTTGATTTCTTAGCAAAAGTCTTACTTCTAACCATGTTGATGCTTGATTAGTTGGAATTGATGAAAAACTTGAAGAAAATTGGGTGAAAATAGAGTTTAGGTCATGGGTTGAGAGGTTCAGGTAATGGGTTCCAAACTTGGGCGGCCAGGGCTTCAAAAAGTGAAGGGAGAGAGAAAATGAGATGAATTTATAGGTATGAGGTGCCACAGTCGTGGGGGTCCTATTGACTGGTCAAAAATGGTTTGCATGGATTGCCATGGTTGTAGCCCTTGGAAGACCACGATCGTGGCTTTCAAGTTTCTTCTTCCCCGTTGGTGTCTTCGTGCTCCTTATCTCTGGCAGCCTTGTTTGCAATCCCACATTCGTGGCCTTTGTAATGCCACGACCATGGAATGATTTTGTCTCTGCTTGCATATTTTCTTTTATGCTTTGTATTTTTGGCAGAATTGCGAGCAATTCTACGGTCGTGGGGCTAGGTAGGCCATGGTCGTGGGGTAGGTTTCTTTGCTGGTACTTTAAAATTCTTCCCCCGATTCCATTTTTTACAGCTTCAATTTGATTTCCATGGGCCTGGGGTTGATCTACCACGGTCGTGGTGCATTTGTACCTCAATTTTCTTATGGTTTTGTACCTTAATTCACCTACAAAACAAAATTTAAATGACATTAAATATTTATTATTTTTTTTTATTTTTTTCAAGAAAATAAAGAAAAAGACTAAAATAATGAGAAATCAGGTTACCTCCCGATAAGCCCTAAGTTTATAGTCGATAGCACAAAATTCTCTGATTTGAAAGTTTTATTGCTAAAATGATAGATGTTTCCGACGTCTATTGGATCACCAATAAAATAAGGTTTCAATTGTTGGCCATTTACTTTGAAAATTTCTCCTTTTTGATTTTGTATATCTATTGCTTCATGAGGATAAACCTTAAAAATTTTAAAAGGTCCTGACCAATGAGATTTAAGCTTCTCAGAAAAAAGTCTCAATCTTGAATTGTACAACAAAACTTGTTGTCCTTCATGGAATTTCTTTGGTTGGATTGACTTATCATGCCATGCATTTGTTCTTTCATTGTAAATCTTGGCAATTTAATAAGCGTGAAATCGAATTTCATCCAACTCGCTTAATTGCAAAATGCACTTTTGTCCTGCTTCTCTTAAATCCATGTTCAACTGTCTGATGGCCCAATATGATTTATGCTCTAATTTCACTGGTAGGTGACATGCCTTCCCAAAGACAAGACAAAAAGGAGACATACCAATTGGGGTCTTGTAAGTTGTTCTGTAAGCCCAAAGTGCATCATCCAATTTAAAAGACCAATTTTTTCTAGAAGTGCTAACTATTTTTTCTAAAATCCATTTGAGCTCCCTATTTGATATTTCCACTTGTCCACTGGTCTGAGGGTGATAAGTCATTGACATCTTGTGGTGTACTCCATATTTCTTAAGAAGAGTGTTAAAATTCTTATTATAGAAATGAGTACCACCATCACTGATTAGAGCTCTAGGAACTTCTAATCTTGTAAAAATATTCTTTTTAATGAACTTAATTACCACTTTAGCATCATTTGTTGGACTTGCGATTGCTTCAACCCATTTGGATATGAAATCTACTGCCACTGGGATATCCTGATTATTGAATAAAGGTGGAAAGGGTCCCATAAAATCAATTCCCCAAATGTTAAAGAGTTCAACTTCAAGAATTGAATTGAGTTGAATGTCTTGTCTTCTTGAAATATTTCCAGTTCGCTTGCAACGATCACATGACTGAATAAAAACTCTTGTATCTTTATACATTATTGGCCAGAAAAATCTAGATTGCCAAATTTTAGCAATCGTTTTAGAGGTACTGGAGTGACCACCACATTCTTTCGAATGATAGAACTCTAAAATACTCTTAATCTCTTCTTCTGGTATACATCAAGGAATTATTCCATCCCCACAATGCTTAAACAAGAGTGGTTCTTCCCAAAGATAGTTTTTAATGTCGGAAAGAAATTTCTTCCTTTAAGCGTATGATAGTTCTGGAGGAAGAACATTACCTACCAAATAATTAATAAAATCAGCATACCAAGGAATAGAATTTTCAACAGAAAAAAGTTTTTCATCAGGAAATGACTCATTGATAGGCAATGCTTCTTTATTTATTTGATTCTCCAATCTTGATAGGTGATCTACCACTAAATTTTCAACTCCCTTTTTATCCTTTATTTCAAGATCAAATTCTTGGAGAAGCAAAATCCACCTAATTAGTCTTGGTTTAGCTTTCCTTTTGCTCATAAGATATTTTAGTGCTGCATGGTCAGTATAAACAATAACTTTATAACCTAAAAGGTAAGATCTGAATTTATCCAAAGCAAAAATTATATTAAGCATTTCCTTTTCTGTTGTAGCATAATTGATTTGAGTGTTGTCAAGGGTTTGGCTTGCATAGTAGATGGCATGACTCTTCTTATCCTTTTTCTGACTAAAAATAGCCCCAATTGCGTGATCACTGACATCACACATGAGCTTAAAGGGTAGAGACCAATCTGGTGGTGAGATAATAGGAATTGTTGTAAGAGCTGCCTTTCAACCTGTTAAAAGCAATTAAACATTCATTAGAAAAATTAAAAACAACATCTTTAATTAATAATTCACATAAGGGTTTAGTAATTTTTCAAAATCTTTAAAAAAATGCCTGTAAAACCCTGCATGTCCTAAGAAACTTCGAACTCCTTTCACATTAGTTGGTGGTGGTAGCTTTTCAATAATTTCTATTTTAGCTCTGTCTACTTTGATTCCTTCTTTAGACACCTTGTGTCCAAGTATAATTCCTTCTTCCACCATAAAGTGGCATTTTTCCCAATTGAGGACAAGGTTTGTGTCTTCACATCTTTTAAGTACCTGTTCCAAATGTTGAAACAATCATCAAAAGTGGAACCATAAACTATAAAATCATCCATAAAAATATTAACAATTGATTCTACAATATCAGAAAATATAGCCATCATGCATCATTGAAAGGTGGCTAGTGCATTGCATAGTCCAAAGGACATTCTTCTATAAGCAAAAGTGCCATATGGACATATGAATGTAGTCTTTTCTTGATCTTCTAGTACTATAGGAATTTGAAAATAACCTGAATATCCATCCAATAAACAAAAATAAGCATTACCTGCAAGTCTTTCAAGCATTTGATAGATAAATGGTAATGGGAAATGATCCTTTCGGGTGGATTTATTCAACTTCCTATAATCTATGCAAACACGCTATTCAGTCACCATTCTGGAGGGAATTAATTCATTTTTTTTATTTGTTATAACCATCATTCCTCCTTTTTTTGGAACTACATGTATAGGGCTCACTCAGGAACTATCAGAAATAGGATAAATTATTCCTGCATCTAATAGTTTTGTCACTTATACCTTTACCACTTCTCTCATATTTGGATTCAATCTCCTTTGATGGTCTATCACAGGCTTAGAATTCTCCTCCATTAAAATCTTATGCATACATATTGAAGGGCTAATTCCCTTAATATCAGATATAGTCCAACCTATTGCCTTTTTATATTTTCTAATCAAGTTTAAGGTTTTACTCATATAAATTTCTAACAAGTTATCATTCACAATAATAGGCAACATATTATTGGGTCCAAGAAATGCATACCTGAGATGAGTTGGAAGGGGTTTCAATTCCAATTTCAGAGATTTTTCAATAGAAGCAGGAGGTAAGGCCTTATCTTTATCAAGTGCTTCAAATTTTTGAAAGTACATTAGTGGAGTTGTCTCTAAAGACGAAGCATAAGCTGCCACTTCTTTATTTTCATCTTCTGGGGTTGAACTTTGTGCAAGACAAGTTTCTAAAGAATTTTTAACATTTTCCTCATAAAATTGTTATACACACTCATCAATAACATCAATCAGAAAACAATCATCAAGAAATGCATGATGTCTGGCTAGTTTAGTTAAACTAAACTCCACTTTTTCCTCTCCGACTTGTAAAGTGAGTTTTCCTCCATGAACATCAATTATAGCCCCAACTGTAACAAGAAATGGTCTTCCTAAAATAAGTGGAATTCCCACATCTTCATCCATTTCTAGAATTATGAAGTCTATTGGAATATAGAGCTCATCCGCTTTTGCCAAGATGTCTTCCACTATTCCCACTGGATATTTTATTGAACGATCCACCAACTGAAGGGACATTCTTGTTGGTTGAAGTTGAGTGAAACCAAGTTTCTTGCAAATGGAACTAGGCATTAGACTGACATTTGCACCTAGATCACATAAAGCTTTATTAAAATATGTTGCACCAATAGTACAAGGAATAGAAAAACTCCCTGGGTCTTTTAATTTTGAAGGAAGTTTATTTTGAATAACCACACTGCATTCTTCTGTGAGTGTGATCTTTGCATTTTTTTTTCTAACTTCCTTTTATTAGATAGCAATTCCTTTAAGAACTTCACATAGATGGGCATCTGAGCAAGCACATCTGTAAAAGAAATATTTATGTGAAGTTGTTTAAATACTTCTAAAAATTTTTCATATTGCTTATCTAATTTTTGCTTCCTTAGCCTTTGAGGAAAAGGGATTTGAGGCTCTTAAGTTTTAACAATTTCTTTTGGTGCTTCCTTCTCCATTACTTCTTCTTCTTTTCTTTATCCTTTACCAATTTTGGAGTTTGGGTTAGTAAAGGATCTTCAAGTTGTAAACCACTTCTTAAGGTCACAACTTTGTAATGCTCCCTTGGATTGATTTTTGTTTGGCTAGGAAGCGCTCCTTGATTTCTATTATAGGGAGAGCTTACAATTTGACCTATTTGTGTCTCAAGATTCCTATTCTGAGTTGAGAGAAGTTCAATTTGTTGCTCAAGTTTTTTATGTTGCTTTTCAATTCTATCAAATCTCTCTAATGTTGCTCCAATGAATTTCTCCAAAGCAACTTCATATGATGGCTTTTCTAGAGAATGGAAACCTTGATTTTGATTTTTAATGTATAGTGGATGATAAGGTGCTTTTTGATTGTTTTGGTTTCCCCATGATAGGTTGGGATGATTTCCCCATATTTGGCTGTATGTGTTTCCTTGAGGAAAAGTTGGACCTCTATTTTGATTACCCAAAAATTGGACTTGCTCCATAATTCTGCAATCAGCTGTGTTGTTGTTTCCTCCACATCCTTCATAAGTTGGGGATGAAGTAAGGTTGACATGCTCCAATTTCTTGGTATTGTGTCTACCTTAGCTGCAAGCAAAGAAAAAATTATCAATTTCGTATAAACCTGCAACTTTTTTATGAACAATAAGTTCTGATGTCAAATGGTAGCTATTTGCTGTCATTTCTTCAATCAAATCAATTGATTTAGAAGGAGCTATATTCATTATTGCACCACCAGCTGTTGCATCTATTGTGCCCTTGATATTTGGATGAAGGCCATATAAAAAGTTTCAATTAAAAGCCATTCAGAGACTCCATGGTGAGGACATTTTCTTTGCAAATTTTTGAAATGTTCCCAAGCTTCATATAAACTTTCTCCATCTTGTTGAACAAAGCTTGTAATATAATTTCTCAATTTAGCAGTTTTTACGGGTGGGAAGTATTTTGCTAGGAAAGCAGCGACTAATTGATCCCATGTATTGAAAGTTTATATGAGCCAATCTTTTGCTTGATCTTTTAAAGAAACTGGAAAAAGTAGCAAACGAATAGCATCATCAGAAAAGTATTCCACATATCTAAAAAATTAGAGATGTGAGCATATGCATCCTCAAGTGGAAAATTATGGAAAACTAATTATTGAATCAGATTGAAAAGTGTTGGCTTAAGATCAAAAGTGTTGGCATGTACTGGTGGTTTGACTATGCTAGACCTTGGTTGAGCTAAAGGCATAGCATATTATTTTAGAGTCATATTCTGTGGATCGCTCATGGTTAATTCTTCATCAAATGAATTCGTAGGATTATCTATTTTATGAGTTTCTGCTGAAATTTCTTTCACTTTTTGCTTCTCTTTTCTTTCCTTTTTCTTCTTCCTACAAAACTGTTCAATTTCTAGATTATATGGTTCAACCTTTAAGTTTGGATTTCTTAACATATAAACAAAAATTTAAAAAATTAATGAAGAAAAGTATAAATCCAAAGCAATAATAGTTTAATATTATCAATATTAGAATTATTGCCTCCTCGGCAACGACGCCAAAAAATTGTTAGGTCCTAGCCTAGCTATCTGCAAGTGCATAGATCGTTAACAAGTAATATAATGATAAGTAGAGTATCATTCCCATGAGGAGGTCTCTTCTAAATACCGAATAATTAAAACTGATTATTATTTGGATGATCAAATTTTTATCATTGATTGAACTAAACAGGATAAGAATAAAGTTCTAATATTAGAAGACTTAGGATTTAGTCACTTTAATTGATTTATCATGGTTTTTCTAAGGTATTGATTTAATTCAGTTTCCCTTTATTAATTGTTAAATTTTTCTAAATTTAATTCTAGTCTCTCTCAAGTGCTAGAATTATTATTGATTTCAATCCTCATGTCTACTTTCGTGATCATAAGTAATTAAACCAATTCATTAAGTTTTATGAAAATCTTTAATCAACCTCTTAAGTGTTAACCTCATCTCTAAGTGAAAACTACTTAAGATTATTATTGATTTTTGAATAATATTGTGCTTTCAATCTCACTTCATCACACAATATCTCAATTCAATTAATTATTAGCCAGATAATTAAAGCATTAAGATTAAAGATTACAAAATAATTCAAGGGAAGTCTAAATTAAACAAAATAAATATTTTTAATTCCATGATAAATTCAATATAAGCGACCAACCCTAAAAAGGATTAGTTCTTCACTATTAAAATAAAAATATTGCAATCATAAAAGAAAGTAAACTTAATTTAAAGAACAAGAAATATCAAACTCTATTCCTTTGAAGAAGAACTTGATTAGATCTTGAATTCCTTTTTGAACCAAAGTTACTCTCCTCCTCTAAGTAAATTCTAAATTATTTTTATTTCTTGGATAAATCTCTCTAAATCTTCTATATCTTGAAGCCTTGGAGGAAAGGTGTTTAAATAGAGTGCTTGGAGATTTCATTAGTGAAGAAAAATTGAAAAAGGTTAGGTCACATCTTGGTTGGTTCATCACTATCTAAAATTTTTGCTCAAAGTCATGGCCCTACGGTCATGGTATATGGGTGCCATGGTCATGGCCTGAGTTGGAATGGATGATTTTGAGCACTTTATAGCTGTAAATGGTGGGCAAGGTAGGCCACAGTCATGGCCTTTGGATGCCACGGTCATGGTCTTTGAATGCCACGGTCGTGGCATATGAATGGAGGTTGCCAACTTTGATTTTTCTTCCTTTTTCTTGGCTTAGGCAGTAGCAAAATGAAACCCATGGTCGTCACTTTTTAATTCCACGGTCCTGGCATCCATGTAGCTTCTGGAATTTCATTTTTTTTATGGTAGACTTGGTTTAAATCCCAGGGTCGTGGCCTTGAAGGGCCATGGGCGTGGCACTTGCATTTCCTTCAATTTTGCTTACTTTTCTTCAATTTTTGCACCACTAATCATTAGAACTTTTGAATCTTGCCTTTCCTACCATAAATAATATTCTAACTCAAACAAACAAAATCCATCAAATTCAATTGCAAAACAATTAAAATCACGGTTAGAATTATATAAAATGTTGATCATAATTTCACTCTATCAGTCCACAATAGGATAAGTAATTTATTTTTATATGGTATTAAATTCATATTATATATAAATTATATGGCCTCCTTGATGGCATTTTAATGACTTATTTTTTTTTGGTATACAGAATGGACTGTGGTTATTTTGTTGCCAAATTCATAGAGTTCTTTTTATGATTGATGGACTTAATTTTTGGAATTGCACACAAGATCGCATGGTTGATATGAGATACTACACAAAAGTGAGCTTATGGTTTCATGCTGCCAATAAGAAGATGGGCTCTTGGTGTGTTGTGACGAGTGATTCATACTTTGATTCCTAACATTGCAATTTCATTTTTCTATACATAATTTTTTTTGTATATAAATTTCATTGAAGTTAATTATTCAAATGATAGTTGGGCAGTAAAATAGTCTCTTTTATAATCATTTTAATGCAATTCAGGTTTGATGTTCATTGTTACTTGATTTTTGAAACATGTGATGTTGATGAGTTGTTAAAATATTTTTTGAATAAACAGTCTCTTTTATATTCATTTTTATTGCCTCTTCAGGTCTAGAGTTGATGGATGATACAAGTTATGAACTGATAGAGGCTGATATAGGCTGTTAGGGTATGTTAGGGTCTGAGCCAATAACAGCTCCTAACAACCCCTATCATACCCTATCAGCCCATAACAACCACTAACATTTTTTTATATTCATTGTTTATCGCCACTTCAGGTCCGGTGTTGATGTTTAATAGATAGGGAGCTGATATGAACTGTTATGGTATGTTAGGGTCTTAGCATAAGTTCATAACAACTTATAACAGTCCATATCATCCCCTATCAGCCCCTAACAACACCTTTGTTTATTTATATTCATTGTTTATGACCTCATCAGGTCCGGTGTTGATGGTTAATACTTGTTATGAACTGAGAGGGACTGATATGGGTTCTTAAGGAATGTTGTGGTATAAGCAACTATTATCCCCAATAGCCCCTAATAGTCCCTATCATCCCCTATCAGCCCCTGACAGAACATTGGTTTTTTACATTCATTACCTCATAAGATCCGGGCTTGATGCTTAAGGATATAACAAAAAATTTAACAATATAACCAAAAGGTTATAACATTCCCATAGTAGCAACAATAAATTTGATATCACAAAATAACCAATAGATATTAACATTCAGTTGCAGTAAAGAATGAAAGCTTATAAAATTCTATTGCACAAGAACAATAAAAAATATAGCACGGCATAAACTTATCAATCAATATCAATCGTATCATTAGTTCAACAACCTACCATGGTAATTCAAGAATACCCAATAGTTACATAACAGTTCAGCAACCTATCATTTATGCCAACATCATTTAATAATTAGTTATTAAATATTTTTTGAATACAACAAATGATAGACACATTGGTTTATTTTTTAAAACTCGTTGATCCTGACATGGTGTGCAAAGAAATGGGATTTTGACAAGTTGACCTATTGTGGCCATGCTCCCGACAACGACTACACTTTGGTTAAGATTTTTCCTCACCTAAAGAAGGAATCCTACATTTTTTTTGCCTGCCAGTTGATGTGCGCCCATCTGGTGGATGCAAGATGACATTGTGAATTTGCTCCGGAATAGACCAATCACTAATATAAGGAATTGGATTTATGACTTCTTTATATGTTTCATACCAGGATTCACGTGAGTAATATGCAGAACACAACTTATAAGTATCATGGGTGCTATTTCTAATAACCATAAGAGCATGCTTACATGGGAGTTGATCTAATTGGAACTTCCTGCAATAACAACTCCTTATAGACATATCAACAATATAATTTTTTCCTGCATCCTTAACGTCATATTTGTTGTTGCTAGAAGGCTCCATCTGCAAAATAACATTAACAAGGTTATATGACAAAATCAAAATTAATGATAAATGAGGAAGAATAAATAAATAACTTACATTCATTTTTTGTTCTATCGTCATTCTCTTTCTCAATTTTTTTCAACATCCATTGCCATTTTATCCATGAACTCTTCTGCTTTGCTTCGACATTCATAAAACCTTCTTTGGCACATATTTCTGACCTCGTCGACAAATGCTGTAATTGGAAGGTCTCGAGCCTTTACAAGCACAGCATTGACTGATTCAGAAATATTAGTCAACATGATATTATACCTCCTTCTAGGCATATGAGACCGCGTCCACCTATCAAGCCCAACACCTTCTAAATAATCTTTGGCACCAGGGACATAAATGCAAAAACCACCAAAAAGTGTGGTGAAATTACTTATTTTGTAGGCTTTAGTTGTTTTGTAGTAGTGCTTCTCAAGGTCTTTGCTTATATGTTTAAATTTGCACTTCATGTTGTTTAATAAGTGATACATGTAAATCCCATAGAATGCATTTGGGAAAATATCTGCTACAGCCTTATGAATGCTTTGGTGTCTGTTGGAAATAATGACATGATCTGATCTTTCACTGAAAGCTTCCTTCAACCTCATAAGAAATAGTGTCCATGATGTGTAATTTTCTGAATCACCAATCCCAAATGCCAAAGGGAATATCTGTTGGTTTGCATTATGACAAATTACAGTAAAAATCACACCTCAATACTTTTTTTTCAAATGAGTGCCATCAATAGTAACTACAAGTCTATAATATTTGAATCCTTTTATTGAAGCATTAAAAGTGAAGAAAAGATATAAAAATCTATTATCATCACCATATTGTAGACGTATAACCGCACCTAGATTTGTTTCGCCTAGCATATGCAAATATGTATGCAGAATTGAGAAATATTTTTCTAGAGTACCCAATCTGATATTCTTATATGTATACTCCCATCCCCTCCATGAGACAGAATAACTAATCTCAATACTAAATTTATTACGCATATTATCAATCACATCCTTTGGTTTGAAAAACCCTCATGGATTTATGAATTACTTCTTAACACATTTAACGACAATCGAACTAGTTGCTTGTTTGTGACTAGTCTTTTCAAAATCAGTTGGACATGTATGTTGTGTCACATATTTTGTCACCATCCAACAACCTTTTGGGTCTCCAAGACTTTTTTCTCTCAATCTTTATGTACAAGTTTTATTAATACATCGCACGATAAAGAAAGAGGTATTGGACTTGAAGACCTTAAACTGGAACTTCTTCCTAATTGCAATGAGCAACACATTTGTCTTAATATCATTCCTTGATTTAAATATTTTCCCTCCTCAATTATTTTAAATATATAACTTTCGCCAAACAACTTTGGATTGCTCCTGGATGCAAATAAGTCTATTATAGTTTCTTCATTTTCTATAGTATGTTTTGCCAAATTACTACAGTTAAAAGCAATGGCATTACTGTGATCCACCCAAGTATGTTGAAATTCTGCATCATCATCATTAATATGTTCTGTCTCGATATTATGCTCTTCCAGAATGTCATCATTATGTTCTTCCCATTCCTCTATATATGAATTAGGCACATCATGTTCATTTTCATTATATTCAGTCACCGGTGAAAACCTTACATTTGCATCGTCTGGTATTAAATTAAGATTTGGTACTTCTACTTGGACAATATTTTTCACACTCTGAGGATCATTACTATCATGTCCGAATTTATATGCACCTTCTTTAACACTAACAATCAATGGATTTTAAGTCTATCCTCTATAGCAATGCTAATGAATATCCTAAGTGACCTATCATCTACGACATCATAAAGCGGATGTTCATCATGACCAGTAACAAATTTGAATTCAACTTTGGATGTGCTGTCGATATGAAGTGCTTCGGATACTGATTTCTTAAGTTCATTAAAATCAACCATTCTATTCAAGAAAACATATTCAACAACCCCACCAACATACTTGCCAATGTTCGCATCAAATTTCCCCCCATATTGGATAAGAATTATAATTTCTTCCATTAAATGAATTCATCTGCCGATTAGTTTGAATCCATCCATCAATACCCTACAAGTACAATAATAAATTATACTCACATCATAATCCATATAAACCATAACAACCTACAATTACTTACATCTTAACTATTTTTAACTATTTTCTATGGTTGATTGTTTTTTTATTTCTACATGATTTTGAATCTACTACTTTGTTACGGATTTTATGTGATGCAATAATGTGTATTGTTGGAGGCTAATATGGGCTATTAGTAGATTGTTAGGAGCTGATATGGTCTGAAAGGGGCCTGTAATAAGTTGTTAGGGGACTGTAATGTAGTATTATGGACTTTATGTGTAGCAATACTGTATAGTGTTTCAGTCTGGTATGGGGTGCTAAGGGCCTTTAGGTGAGTTAGGGGCTGATAGAGGCTACTAGAAGCTGGTAGGGACTGTTAGGATTTGATAAGGGCTATTAGACGTTAGTAGACACTGGTAGGGGCTATTAGGGGCTATTAGAGGCTGTTAGGGGCTTTTATAGACTAATAGGGAGATGATAGAGGTTGTTAAGACCTATTAAAGGGATGTTAGGGGTTGTTAGGGGCTGTTAGGCGCTGGCAGCCTCTAACAGCCCCTACCAGCCACTAATAGCCTCTAATAGCCTCTTATCATCCCCTAACATTACATAACAACCTCTAACAACCCCTACCAATGTCTAATAGCCTCTATCAGCCCCTACCAGCGTCTAGTAGCCCGTATCAACCCCTAACACACCTAAAGGCCCTTAACACCCCATACCATACTAAAACACTACATTGTATTGCTACACATAAAGTCTATAATACTATATTACATCCTCTAACAACATATTATAGCCCTTGTCAGAATATATTAGCCCCTAACAATCTGCTAACAGCTCATACTAGCCTCCAACAATACACATTATTACTTCACATAAAATCCATAACATTTTATTCAACTTTTCATGAATTCAGAAATTAAAATGAAAGACTAAACAAAGGAGTAGATTCAAACTCATAGAGAGATAAAACAAAATCAACTATAGAAAACATTCAAAACATACATGCATTCAGTTTTTAAAATCTCTCATTTCCTTACAAAAACTGAGTTTCACAGAAAAAAATTTACTTACCATAATATTAAATCCCTATTATATTAGAGAAGCGTCAAATATGATGTTTTAGATTTTACAATCAAAGCAAAAACATGGTGAAGAGATAACAATGAAGTTGAAGTTACTGCTGAGTGGAGTTTTAGATTTTACGATCAAAGGGAAAAAAGAAGAGAGGAGATCTATGATGGGAGAAAGAAGAAGAAAGAGAAAAGGAAGGGAGAGAGAAACGAAGAGAGTGAGAGAGGAAGAAAAAGGTAAAGGTTTTTTTAGGTTTAAAGGTATTTTGGTAAATCATAGTCTATTTAAGATTAGTAGAGTCTAGAATATATTAACATAATGAAAGGGGGTATTTCTAGGTTAAATCCCAAAAAACTTCATCAATATTATCACTCATAGTGAAAAGTTAAAAAAAGTAATTATTATAAACAATTTACTATTAAAAAAGTTATTTTATTGAAGCTTTTTCTTGAATGACTTCAATGATGATTGATGCTTCCCCATAACTTTTATATGTAAATTGAATTATATAATATAATAAATTATAATAATTAAAAATAAATAATGTATGATTTTAAAATATCAAAATAATAATATATAACTATTATATGTTTAGTTATATGGGGGTATTTATTATATATAATTAGATATACCAAAAAGAATAATAATTTATGTTTGTATATTTTATGTAAAACTAAATATATGTAGATATATATTGCAAAAAAATAATAATATATGTTATACATATGTAACAATATATCATTATATGTCGATATATATTAGTTATATAACAACAATATATATCAGAACATGTGAGTATATGTTAATATACTTTAACTGGAAAATGAAATTTTTATAAATATAGGCTTCGTGTTTTTTATAATATATATGAATATAAGTTATATATACTTTCACTAAAAATTGACAATTTTTTATAATTTTTTTCTCTATGTTTTTTGAATGTCCAAGCATCATTGTATTTGTAGCATTTTTTAAATAATATTTTGGAAAGTAAACTTTTTTCAAATTATTTTTGTAAATATCCTTGTTATAAATTGATAATAGGCGTGATCTACTGGGTTATTGTAGGTTGTATGGCTAGGTTTCGATGAGTTGCTACGTTAAAGGGGCTGATAGCTGCTGGTACATGTCCGAGTGTGATTAGGAATGTCATAGGACAGGGTACCCGCAAAAATTGCTTTATTCTAACCTGAACCCATTCAAATTTAAATTATCCAAACCCGAATCTGACATGATTATAATTATCATTTTGTTATCTATACCTGTCTCAAATCTATTCAACATTACATTTACCCATTTAATTCTTCATTTAAATATAAAAATATAAAAATATTATAAAATGTAAAATATAAATATAATTTTTTCAATTAAATAATTATAACTAAAAATTTTATCCCAATACAATTTTATTAAAATAATTTCATACCATAAAATTTTATAATTAAAATAAAATATAAGAAATATAAAATTAAAATTTAATAAAATATAATTAATATATATAATTGGGTTTAGTTAATGGATACCCAAAAGTATATACTCAAACCTAACCCCAACTTATTATGTATAGTAAAAATACTATATGTATTAGTCTAAACTCGTTAATAAACTATCAAAACCCTATATAAATATATTAGGATGGGTCGGATACCAGAAAATACCATACCTATTGTCATCCTTAAGTGTGATGGTGAAGCTTTACGTCAGCGATGATTATGACCTTGCCAATCGCTCATCAGTGATGATAGTGATGGAGTTTAGAGTGATCAGTGCATGAAGAAGAGAAAGTTTAAAATAAAATGATGTTCTTTATTTGTATATTTTATTATAGATATATATATATATAAATTTATAACATCTATAATATTTATAAAATATTTATTAATATTGTAACACCCCCACATCCAATACACGCACACTACAAACACCACAATGTAATATACGTGCACTGAACATAGGGAAGCTACGGATTTTATTAACATTCAAAACATTTTAAAAGATACTATAATCTTTCTCATTATACATTATAGAAAATAAGTCATTAACTTGTAATATAAAACAAATAGATATATATATATTCATTTACTTAATACGCAGTGGAATATAGAAAATATTTACAAATATACATATATTTACATTATAAACAAAACTTTACAAAATATAAAAGAGTTATACATGATTGGCAGCTTTCTCTGATCTTTAAGTCCCAAAATCAACTCTTCAATGTCTACTCTCACTCGGTCTCGAAGAGCTCTCGGGTTCTACTCTATCACCTGCGCGATCAACACTATCGCGCTAAGCCAACGGCTTAGTAAGACAAATCATGCTAATATTATGCTTTAGTGCAATGCAATGCCACACACCTTATTAAAAAGAACAACATCATAGATGTAAAGCTAACAACATACTTTTACATTACATAAACCACAATATATGAACATATCACATTTCTCAATATCATATACCTCATTTATCAATTATGTTACCATTTATGAGTCACATTAAACAAAGACAAGCATGGGCCCAAAACATACTAATATGCCATTCAATTTTCAGAGTTAATGTTTTGGTTTTGTTATCACATTTATCAATATCATATACCCAACTAGGCTTCAAGGATTAGGTTCAACCAAGCTTCAAGGGGAACAAAGCATGCTAAGTATCAACCCAACTTGGCTTCAAGAACCAACCCAACCTAGCTTCAAGGGTGGTAACATCTCAATTAGGCTTCAAGGATCCAATCCAACCTAACTTCAAGAGATTGTTACACTTATTAGGCATGCCACCAACAACAAACTCTGAAAATGGAATAACACATTAGCCACACAATTCATTTATTATTTAGTTATCATTTCCATTCTCAATTCTCATCATCATAGACAATCACAATGGCTTCATATCGCAATTATATCTCAACTCATTTTATACATATAGCATCATTTCTATAGCATTTCAAGGTACATTATTCATGAATCACATTACCATTCACAATGTATATAACATAACATTGTTTATAGATTTATAATCTTCCATATGCCTTTGATTGAATCATTATTGTTTTAAGGGTATTTAGAATGTTCATTTTCATGTATAGGTGCAAAGAGACCATTAAAGAATCACAACATTGCATGAAGAGCAAAGAACAAAAACATTAACTAACACATTTGAGAGACACGGGCAGCACACTTGAGGGACACGGCCAAGCTTGTGGCCGTGTCTCTCAACTTAATTTTGGCAGTGACAGACACTGGCATGGGACACGGCAGTGTCTCTCAAAAATCAACCCAACACGTCCAAAATTTCCATGACTTGGCCGTGTCTCTCCTTGCTTTTGGCCGTGTCACTCATGAACCAAATCCTAACCAAAGCCAACACTCTTTCAATTGCTTTTACACACTTTTTGCACAACATTAATCTCATTCAAATGGATTCAATCAATAACATAAACACATATCTTACACAATCATCACAATAATCACTTGAACAACACATTAACATTACATTTAAACACAACCACTTCAAAACCCTAAATCCAACATCCACCTCTTCCAACAACAACACCTATTTAACCTCTTAACTTAAAACCAAATTTAACACTTGAAAACACATCACAAACACCTCTCATCATCAAATCAACAAACCCTAATTCACTTCAAATACCACTTCAAAAGAATAAAAGAAATCAAAGAAAAGAACTTACCAAAGTTGTTGAATTCCACAAATCTCCAACTTGATTCCTTGATTCTCTCTTCAATCTTGATTTTGGAACAACAAAAATCAACTCTTGTTCTTTGGTTTTGGAGAGCCGGCCACCACTAAGGAAAAGAGAAGAAAAGAAAATAAATAAAGTCAACTTCCTCTTCTTCTTTAAATCTCCACCAAGAGATTTCCAAAAGAAAATTACCTTAATGCCCTTAACCATTTGTTCTAACTCTCTTTAACTTATAAGCCCATTTAGATAATTTTATACTCAACAAGATAAATATCTCTTCCCCCTTGACTCTTCATTTGACCAATTTATATGTTATATATATTACAATATAATCAACATATACACTTTCCTTTAATTTCTTTTCTCTTGCAAATTGACACCTACATTCAATCCAATTTTTAAAACAACAACAACAACAACAACATTCAAAACTTCTAGGGCATATATGGGGATATTACAAATATTATACATTATAATATTAAAAAAATTATTGGCCCTTATATGAAAAGAATTTTTTAATATTAAAACTTATAATATTAATAAATTATAATAATTTTTTAATATTATAAATTAGTTGTTAAAATTATGAATTACGAAAATTATCATAAATTATAAAATTATAAAATTATTTATCAATATTATAAAGTATTAATATTAAATATTATTTATTAAAAATTATGTATAGATAAATAATGAATAAAATATAAATATATGGCCCCCTTAACTTGTAATGTTTAGTCACTTTACCTCTTGAACTTTCAATTTAACCATATAACCCTATGAACTCATATTTTTCTTAAATTATAAACACAAACTCGCTAAGTCATGCTGAGTCACTAACGTATTTGTTTGATATAAAATATACAAATATAATGAGGAAAAATGATCAGTATTCATTAATATAAGTGTCTGTTAGTATAAAATAGACAAGTATATGGGGCAAAGTCGTTAAAATGGAAGTTCAAGCGACAAAGTGACTAAAAGCTATAAGTTCAAGGGGGCTACATATGTATTTGGCCTAAATAATTTTTAAAAATATTATATTAATATTAATAAATTGTGAATGTTTTTTAAAGTTCAATTTGGAAAGTTATATATAATCAAAATTCAAATTGGATCATGATATTTAGCTGAAGTTCAAATTGGACCATGTTATTAACTCAGTTTAACAGTTTTGTGAAACAAGTTTCAATTTGACTGAATTTGAAGGAGAATATTCTAATTTTGCTTAAATTTGAAAGATAAAGTTTCAATTTGTCTAAAAAAAACTTTAAGTGCCAATCTTAGCTTTTTACTATAGTACAAGATCCAAATTAGATCTTTGTCCAATAAAGATTTGATTTAAAATAAAATCTGCTAACAATCAGAGATAATTGATTTGCTCTGATTGTTATCTCGTGTAGTAGAGGGATTATTGAAGTTTCTTATAGCAATTCTCCAAATGTGAAGCCTTTAATTTGTTTATATCTATTTGCTTGAGCTAGGCTACTCCCTTTGGAAATGACACTAATTTTAGAACCTCTCTTTGTTTGACTCTAATTATTTCAAGATCAAAAGGTTGCCGTTAGCACTTAAGAAAAGGATTTATGCCACTAATATATAGGAGTGAAACAATATAAACAATGTCCACAATTGTGAGATATGCAAATTGATTAAAGGATTTCTCTTCAAAATATTTGTCTGAACTAAGAATTTTTCAAGCCCAATCTGTATGTAAGGAAGCCAAAATACTGAGGAATGGTTATTTGGAAGGAAGCAAGTTAAGGAATTCATTCAGTCGAGACATGAAGCTACTGGGGAATGGTTACTCAAGGAAAACTGTTACTTAAGGTATGGACTCCTTGAAGAATGAACCGAGCAATTTCACTTGAGGAAGGATGAACCATAAAACTTGAAAGTCATGGGCAATTGTTGGAAAGCAAGTGATATAGTCATATTTTGACTAATATTTGGGTCATTCTAACTTTATTTTTAGATTATTTTCAATTGAATTTGATTTTTTTCTTTATGGAAGTTAGAATTTATCTAATCTTAGCTTGGAAGGTTAAGATACAAGTTTTTTATAAAACAAATAGTGCTAAAACAAAGACAAAGTGCAAAAAGGAGCTAAAAAGGAAATGCCACGTCCGTGACACTCAAGGGATCACGTCTATGGGATAAAAAATGAATTTGTCAAAATTTAAGGAGAGTGCAAAATAGAGGTCCAAAAGGTAAATGAAAGCCACAACCATGACTACTTAAAAACCAAGAGCATGGGATAAGATCAAACACTTCTTGGAGCCATGAAGAAAGAGCAAAAGTTCCAGTAATGATTCAAAATCCATGACCGTGGCACTTAAAGGCCACGACCGTGGGATTTATAGAGGTGGCTGGGAATTATGATTTTTTAAGAAAACTTTCAAATCTCAACTCATTACTGGATTGGAACACTCCTAAACTTGTCCCTACCTTTTTCCTATTTGGATTAAATGTTGTTTTGGCCCATATAAATACCTTAGATCTTTCACACAATTATTAAATTAGATTTTTGGATTAAAATTCCATATTTTAGGTTAGAGTTTAACTTGAAGAGAAGGAAGAATTTTTGTTCAAGAAGCCATTCAAGTCCAAGAGCTTTCTTCTTTTGAAGTTTGATCTTTTTAATTTGTTTTCTTTTATTTTCTTCTTGTTACAACTTCAATTATGTCTTCAATCTTCCACTCTTTCTTTTTGTTTTAATTTTCAATTATGAATAACTAAAAACACTATTAGGGTTAAACTTTTCCTATTTGATTTATCTATGGAGTAATTATTTTTATTTGATCCAATTAAACTTTTTCCTTGATTATTTTGTTATCTTTGTCTTAATGCATTGATTATCCAACCAATAATTGATTAAAAGGTATTGTGTGATGGAGTGAGAGTGAAAGCATAATATTAGTTTAAGGACATGGAAATCTTAGATTTAAATTTGTGCCTAGAGATAGGGTAAACACTTAAGAAGTTGATTCAAAGGTTACTCATAAATCTGAATGAATTTACTTAAACTGCTTGTGATCATGAGAGTAGACGCAAGGTTAAGTTCATTATTAGGTTTATCACTCCAGGGAGACTAAGTTTTATGTTAGGAAAACTCAACCAATAATCAAGAGTAGATTAAGATTGAATCAAAATTTTAGAAAATCCATAGATAATTGGTGTGTGCGAGCCTAATGCTATAGCAATACCGTAAGTGCACTGGTCGCCCAAGTAATAAAGTAGTGAGTGAGTTATCGTTCCACTGAGGACAAGGTCAAGTACTAGTGCACATCTTAACTGTTGTTTAGCAAATCAATACTTTTTGTGATGTTTTATAATTAAAGACAACTAACTTAATGAATACAAGTAAAGAGAAATTGAATGTTGTGCAAAAAGGATTGATGATAATAATACTATCCACATATTGAATCCCCCTAGTCACAATTATATTTATGAAACCTCTCTTGAGTGAATTAAAACGTCTCTCGAGCGAATTAATCCCTAATCACTAAGTAGAATGCTAGAATCTCTTCTCAAATATAATTAAATAGATCTTGCATTAAGAACAAGGAATTATAAACCAAAGGATCTTGTAAGTCTACCTCTAGCACTCCAATCAATCCTCAACCCTTATGAGTATTCAATTCATATCAAGCTTTCTCAAGTCAATAATATGAAAATTGCAACCAATCAATAAGCATGCTATTATCAATTGGAAATAAATCATTGAAATAAATCATTAAGCATCATAAGAATAAAACAACTCCATCAATTAAAATTATTCAATCATACAAATATGCTAGGGTTCTTCAATATCTAGATAGAGGATGAGTTAGTTCATGTTCAATACTCTTAATACAACAACAACAACAACAACAACATTAAAATAAATTGAAAGAGACAATAGAAAAACCCCTTGTGAAGATGCCAAGAGTAGGATTACTAGTCTTCCTCCTAGCTCCACTTGGGTGTATGATGAAGAGCTCAAGCCCTCTTCAATGGTTGATTCCCCTTTGCAAAATGGAATGGAGCTTTCTCAAGTCACCAACCCTTTCAATGAAGCTTCTTCAACCTTCAAGAGCTTGCCAATGGAAGATGAAGATGGTGGAGAGGATAGAAATGGAGGATAAAGATGAAGAGTCAAGGAGATGTCACTCTCTCCTTGCCCAAAATGTGTATGCCCAAGCCTCCTCCTCTCCAAATCTGTTTCCTCCAAAAACTGTTGCCCCTCTTCTTCCTCTTCTTCTCTTTTTAAATCATTCAAAGCTCAAAACCCATGCCTTCCAACTCACACCACTCTCCATTGTCTCCCACCTTCTCCTTGTTTAATATTTCTTTTTATCAATTAGGCAAGCTTTTCCTTTCTTTAATCTTTCTTTTAGCAAAAGCGAATTGTTTGTCCCCCACTTGTTCCTCAATCCGTGCAAAAGAATTCAAGGTTTTTATAGGTGACACGGCCAAGCCATGAGTGGCTTGGCCGTGTCTCTCATTTCTCCTTGGCACATGGCCAAGCTAGTTGGCCGTGTCCATCACTGCCTCTTCTTTCTTTCTTTCTTTTCTTTGTTTTCAAGGAGTGACACGGCCAAGCTTATGGCCGTGTCAAAGGCTTGGCCGTGTCATGTGGGTGTGTCACCTACTATTTCTTTTTCTTTCATTCTTTTCTTGCTCCAATTGTTTCTTGGCTTAAAATGGGACACGGCCAAGCTTGTGGCCGTGTCATGTGACACGGCTAGTGGCTTGGCCGTGTCACTTGCCTGTGTCAGCTTCTGCCAAATTTTCTTTCTTTCTTTGGTTTCTTTGGTTTTGCTCCTTAGGTGAGACACAGCCAGTGGTTTGGCCATGTCTCCTGGCCGTGTCAGCTACTGCCTTGAAGTTCCTTTGAGGGACACGGCCAAGCATGCTTTTGCTTGGCCATGTCTGGCTTGATTCATGCTCTTTCTTCATTGTTTTGATCATCCAAGGGAGTTTTTGCACTTTAACCTAAAATAATCATCTAAAACATACTTTAAACAAAAATCAAATGAAACATTAACTAAAAACACATCAAAATCATACTAAGAACAAGTATAAAATTGATCTCATCAAATACCCCACACTTAATTCCTTGCTTGTTCCCAATCAAGATTAAAATCAAAACAACTAAACACGATAAATTTTTAAAGTTCAAGAGTTATAAAAAATGTTTCAAGATTTCCTTATTCCTAAATCCGCAATCAATATCAAACTGAACAAAATTGATACCCATGCAATTTAGTGGTTTTCCATGCATAACCTATGCTTGTCACTCCCTCACTAATGCTTAGAAAGTGTTTGATCAAGGTGGTGTTTACACTCATAACAATCAATGAAAGATAATTGCCATAGGCTTGCTTATCGATCAAATCTCCACTACCTAATTACAATCAAGCATCAACAAAAGGTCTTTTATTGGGTTGTAATGGGGTTATGGTAGAGGCATGACTTTTAGAAAATTTGAGCTTAATCATTAAGTTCAAGAGCACTTCAAGAATGAAGTAACCGATCATATGTATAACCCAACGATCCCAAAACACCTTCCTCTTATCTACCCCTTGACATTAAAGAACTTTTCAAGGGGACTCACTTATTACATCTTGCAATGATTATTCCAAACATATTCCAACCCTTTCAACAAGAACAACAATTATTCTTATTATTTTTCTTCTTTTTATTTGATTTTTTTATATTTCTTTTTTATATTTTGCTTTGCAATCTTAAACCTACTAAATTTAACCCCTCACTTAATTCAACACAACACTCGGTCATAAACGCTCTTAAAATGCTCTTGACCTAATGAAAGGGTAAGAGACAAAATAGCATGATTCAAAGTTAGTAGTGTTGCAAAAAAGAAAGAAAAGGATAAACGAAATAGGCTCAAAATTGGCTAACTAAGGTTAAAAATAGGGTTGGTGTTTTTAAGTCAAAGTGGGTTCACCTAATTGCCTTAATCATCTTGATGCCTAATTGAAATTTTTATGTAGTCTTAAAATGCATATCAAAGCAAGTTCTAGCAATTCATCAATCAAAGATGTTCACTCACAAAAAGAATAATAAGTTGATGGCTCAATTTCTCACTAGTTTAAAGGCAATGCAAGGAAAAACCAACAAAATTGACAATAAGCACCAATTCTACTCAATTCTCAAATTCATGCTTTAAAAATTCAAAGGTCATCAATCAACAATTTATAAAAACTGAACTTTCCAAAATTCATTTATTCAAAGCAAAACATTAACTAAACCTAAACAAAAATAACTTAAAAGTAAAAAATACAAAATGTACCCCACACTTAAAAATTCACATTGTCCTCAATGTGAGCATGCATAAACTAATAGAGAGTTCAGATGAAACCTGATTTCCATCGTTCCCATATGCGATATGTAGGGCTCCTTCCTCCCATAATGCAATTGTAGCCCATGATTGAGAGGATGGACAACATGCAACTTCGAAATGTGCCCAATGTATTGCAAAGCCTAGGTAGTATCCTTGGATGAGCAAATGGCCAATGAGAACTCATGAAGGCTGTCTTGGGGGTGATCTTCCAATGCTATAGGAACTTGGTAAAAATATTCTTTAGTATGCAACATGGTTATATTCATTTTTTGTTCTCTTTCGCTCCCGAAAGTGGGAGGGATGATCATTGGTTGCATATTGTTCTCCCCAACCAAAACATATTTCAAAATTTTTAGGGTCTTTTGAAGTTCAACCAAGTTTGGTTGAATCTCTTTCTCATCATCTTTAGCAATTTGAAGTTTCATCTCAATAGCCTCATCATTTAATATTAATTTGCTCTCCTCAATTTCTAAATTGGAAATATTAGGCTCTACTTCTAAAGTAATGGCCACCTCAAGCTTATCTATACTATCTTCGCTATAGGACATGTCATAGAGTTCAGGAATATGCATACCTTGGTTCTCTTCCTTCAGCCTACATGGGAATGAAATTGGTGGCATAAAAGGGTTTGGAGGTTCATGCAATTTTATCCAAGTTGATGCTTTCAAATTCTCCTCCTCCTTTGTTTGACTCAGCTCCTCTATGTTGGATTGAATCTCCTCGCCATTTTCTTCTTGATTAGTACCTACATCAAAGAAATCACAAAAATTATTATATATTACTTGTTCATTCCTCAAATTTGTGATCACCTCAATTTGCTCCAATTGGCTAGGAAATTCCTCCTTTTGGTGTGCCAGCTGCCCAACTTGAGTTTCCATCCTCTTCACTGATTCTTCCAAAGAATCAAACCTCTCATTGCTCCCTTCCTGATTTTGTGTGTCTAGATGAAGGTAAGCATTCAAATCATCTTCCACTATGGATTGCTTGCATTGAGCTAGATGTTGCTCGCTATTTTGAATGAAGACATTCAATCTTTCCTCCAATGTGAGTTTCTTAGGTTGATCTATATTTTGTGGGCTCTTTTGAATGAAGGCATTTAATCTTTCCTCCAAAGTGGCTTCCTTAAGGTGGTCTTGGTTTGAAAATTGTTCTTGAAAGTAAGAACTTTCTTGGTAAGGCTGAAAAAATTATTGAGGTGCAATGTATTGCTGATTTTTCCATGAAAAATTTGGGTGGCTTTCCCAGCTTGGATTATAGAAATTGGAATATGGGTCATTACCACCCATTTGCTGGAAACTTTGGTAGTCATATTTTTCCTCTTGCCATTCTTGATATCGTTCGAAACCAAATGAACATGTATTGGCGCTATGTCCTGCATTGCCACATGCTGTACATACCATGTCAGAATTATAGTCCCTATCATAAACTCCCCCGTGCCTTGAAAACTGCATCTTTACGAAAGGCACTTAGCAATTTAAAGAAAACAAACAAACAATTAAATTAAACACAAATTCAAACACAATGAACAAACAAATTTACAGAAAATAAACAAACAATTCAAAGAAAACAAACAAACAGTCTTGATAAAAATAAAACTAAATCAATAGTCTTGATTATATTACTAATATTGAAACCGTTGTCCCCGGCAGCGGCGCCAAAAACTTGGTGTGTGCGAGCCTAATGCTATAGCCATACCGCAAGTGCACGGGTCGCCCAAGTAATAAAGTAGTGAGTGAGTTATCGTTCCACTGAGGACAAGGTCAAGTACTAGTGCACATCTTAACTGTTGTTTAGCAAATCAATAGTTTTTGTGATGTTTTATAATTAAAGACAACTAACATAATGAATGCAAGTAAAGAGAAATTGAATGTTATGCAAAAAGGATTGATGATAATATTACTATCCAGATATTGAATCCCCCTAGCCATAATTATATTTAAGAAAATCAATTCAATTAAATCACCTAATAGAGTTGAATTGGCATTCCTCTAATTTAGACTAAAACCTCTCTCGAGTGAATTAATCCCTAATCACTAAGTAGAATGCTGGAATCTCTTCTCAAACATAATTAAATAGATCTTGCATTAAGAACAAGGAATTATAAACCAAAGGATCTTGTAAGTCTACCTCTAGCACTCCAATCAATCCTCTTATGAGTATTCAATTCATATCAAGCTTTCTCAAGTCAATAATATGAAAATTGCAACCAATCAATAAGCATGCTATTATCAATTGGAAATAAATCATTAAGCATCATAAGAATAAAACAACTCCATCAATTAAAATTATTCAATCATACAAATAAGCTAGGGTTCATCAATATCTAGATAGAGAATGAGTTAGTTCATGTTCAATACTCTTAATACAACAACAATAACAACATTAAAATAAATTGAAAGAGACAATAGAAAAACCCCTTGTGAAGATGCCAAAAGTAGGATTACTAGTCTTCCTCCTAGCTCCACTTGGGTGTATGATGAAGAGCTCAAGCCCTCTTCAATGGTTGATTCCCCTTTGCAAAATGGAATGGAGCTTTCTCAAGTCACCAACCCTTTCAATGAAGCTTCTTCAACCTTCAAGAGCTTGCCAATGGAAGATGGAGATGGTGGAGAGGATAGAAATGGAGGATGAAGATGAAGAGTCAAGGAGAGTGTCACTCTCTCCTTGCCCAAAACGTGTATGCCCAAGCCTCCTCCTCTCCAAATCTGTTTCTTCCAAAAACCGTTGCCCCTCTTCTTCCTCTTCTTATCTTTTTAAATCATTCAAAGCTCAAAACCCATACCTTCCAACTCACACCACTCTCCATTGTCTCCCACCTTCTCCTTGTTTAATATTTCTTTTTATCAATTAGGCAAGCTTTTCCTTTCTTTAATCTTTCTTTTAGCAAAAGCAAATTGTTTGTCCCCCACTTGTTCCTCAATCCGTGCAAAAGAATTCAAGGCTTTTATAGGTGACACGGCCAAGCCATGAGTGGCTTGGCCGTGTCTCTCATTTCTCCTTGGGACATGGCAAAGCTAGTTGACCGTGTCCATCACTACCTCTTCTTTCTTTCTTTCTTTTCTTTGTTTTCAAGGAGTGACACTGCCAAAGGCTTGGCCGTGTCATGTGGGCGTGTCACCTACTATTTCTTTTCTTTCATTCTTTGCTTGCTCCAATTGTTTCTTGGCTTAAAATGGGACACGGCCAAGCTTGTGGCCATGTCATGTGACACGGTCAGTGGCTTGGTCGTGTCACTTGTCTGTGTCAGCTTCTGCCAAATTTTCTTTCTTTCTTTGGTTTCTTTGGTTTTGCTCCTTAGGTGAGACACGACCAGTGGCTTGGCCGTGTCAGCTACTACCTTGAAGTTTCTTTGAGGGACACGGCTAAGCTTGCTTTGGCTTGGCCATGTCTTGCTTGATTCATGCTCTTTCTTCATTGTTTTGATCATCCAAGGGAGTTTTTGCACTTTAACCTAAAAGAAACACTTAAAACATACTTTAAACAAAAATCAAATGAAACATTAACTAAAAACACATCAAAATCATACTAAGAACAAGTATAAAATTGATCTCATCAATAATCAATGAAGGATAGGTTTAACCCTAATGCCAAAATATTAGATTTAATTCCAATTTAATTTAGCTTTAGTTTTAGTTTATTCAGCTTAAAAACCTTACCAATTTATCATCCAAATAATAAATAGTTTAGTTGTTTAGTGCTTTGAGTACCTTCGTAGGAATGGTATCTTACTTATCACTCTATTACTTGATTACAACATGTGTGCTTGCCAAGGAATGGTATAATTTTGATATTAATAATATTAAACTATTATTACTTTGGATATTTAATTTTTAGTTCTCAATATGATTTTTCTTTCCTTTCTTTCATATTTTAGGTTTGTGTGTGAAGTAATCAAAATACACAACTCATGCAATATAATCTTAAAATCGAATGATTTTACCATAAGCAACATAAGGAAAGGAAGGAAAAACTTAAAGAGGAAAGAGGAGGAACTTCACCTGAAATCCCTATTACAATCCTCTTTATTCATCTAAAGAGAAAGAAACATGGCAGAAGAAGGAAATGGAGAAGGTGGTAAAATCATTGTTAACTACCCAAAATAATATCATACACACTCATTTCAATAATTATAACATGCTACATCAAAATCCCAAACTCAACATAATCCAATTTTCTATAGAATTCAAAGAAAAGTGTTGAAAACTTATTAATTTTGGTGGAAATCACCAAAAATCCACTTTGAATACTTGAAATCCTTAAATTTTTGGAGTATTGAATAAGCAAAATCTTGGGCTAGACAACCATGGAGGTTTTGGCCATGGCGAAGAAGAAGAAGAGATGAAGACTTCCTTTTTTTTTTTTTTTCTTTTCATCTTTTATTTTAAACCATATATATATATATTAAAATAATTTAATAATTAATTATTTAATTATTTATTTAATAAATTAAAAGTCATAAATTCCCTCTTTCATTCAAAAATAATTTATTTTTGAATTACTTTATTAATTTTAAATTTCTAAAATTTAATTACCAAAATACCCTTTTACTTTGACTTTTCTTTTAAAAAGTGTTGACTTTTATATGTTATGTATATTTTACATATATATCACATATATGTTCCACTTTTTCATTTAAAACCCCTTCATTTTTCATTTAAAATCATTAATTTAATTTATCCATTTAAATTATAATTTATTTTATCAAATTTCCAAAAATTAGAACTTTTAAAAAATTTAGGATATTACACAAATGCACAAGTAATGTGTATCTTATATACACATCAAATGTACCTTATATATGTATTAAATATTAAGTATATAATGTATTAATCCAACAAATACAATTAATATACGATATGTATATGTTATATATACTCTAGATATATATATATTGAGTATATACAATTTTATATCTTCAAATACTTATTTAATTTCTCCAAAATCACGGATGTTATACGTGCAGTGACACGCCCATGTCACTGAGCGTGTCACAGCTTCTGTAATGTTATAGTTTTGACACGTGCAGTGATACGCCCATGTCACTGAGCGTGTCATATCTATTATGTTGTAGGAGTTTTGGTACGGGCAGGGACACGCCCATATCTCTGGACGCGTCTTATCTATTGTAATACAGAGCTTAGGACACGGTCATTGACACACCCATGTCACTGAGTGTGTCAAAGCTTCTGTGTTGTGGGTTTAGAGCACAGTCATAGACACGCTAGTGTTGTTGAGCGTGTCATGTGTAGAGTTTTTCCTAGATAGTTCTTTTCCTTATTTTCCTTTGTGTATCTTATCCTTGTGTTGATCGGCTTTGTTTATACCTATAAGTGTATCAATAAGTGATTATTTATAATAACATTTGGTTTAGGCTTTGAAGAGACTTGAGTTACCCCAGTCCAAGTGTTGAGGGATATCTTGGAAGAGGAGGTTAAAAGTGGTGTTTGTTGCTTTTAGAGTTAAGTACAAACTTTGAATAATTGCTTATATTTACATGACATTGAAACTTAACACATTTGGTTGGAAAATGTGCTAAGTTACTTACTACATTGTTGGTGCATGGGTAATATGCTATGATTTGTATAATGTGAACTATGTGCAAAATATGATAATGACCCAAAACGTATGGGTAATGCAATTTGTTGTGTGTACATTAAAGATGGTATGTAAAGTCATTGGTAATGGCTATATTGATATAAGTGAGATATTTGAGGCATTGTGCCTAGTTTGATCATGAGAAAATGGGAAATGATTTTATAATGGAATTATGAAAGAATTGTGTGCCTAGTATGTTATTCAATTTTCAGAGTTTTGTGTTTGGCAGCATGCCTAAGATGTAACACTCCCTTGAAGTTGGGTTGGGCTTGGTCCTTGAAGCCTAGCTGGGTTGTTATATGATGTAGCAAACCCTTGAAGCTGGGTTGGGCCTAGTCCTTGAAGCCTAGTTGGGATGTTACATATGAGGTAATCCTCATTGTGGTTATGATTTACCTTCTGGGCTAGACACATGGTGTCATCTTGGACCAAAGCAGTAACTCTGGGATTTGAATAGCATATTGGATTCTTTTGGGCCCATGCTTGTGTTTGTTTTTACTTGAATTTTGAATTGTGGAATAGTTGAGTAATATATTAAGATATAATGTTATGAGATATAGTATCCTTATGTATTGTGCATTGGCATTACATTTGAACTATATTGTTATCGAAGTTTGTATCACTAAGCTTTTGGCTTAGCGTGATTGTGATTAATCGCGCAGGTGGCAGGGTTGATCCAGTTGAGCCGGAGAGTTCGTCTAGACCGAGTCGAGTCTAGGCTTGAGATCTTGAGTGCAGAGTTGATTGTTGGACATCAAGATTAGAGAAAAACTGCTAGCATGTATATATTTTATATTTTTGTACATATTTATTTCATGTATATTATGTTATATTTTGATGTATATATATGTATATTCTGCAAACTATCAAAAATGTTTTGGTTAAACCTTTGGTAATGAAGTTATATATGTGTTTTAGCAAGTAATATTTCATCTATTATTTATATGATATCACTTAAATGATTTAAGTTTATACAGATTTTATAAGTGAAGATTTGTTTTGTTAGAATGGGTTATGACATTCTTATATCATATATTCGTATATTACATATGTTGGGTGTATATAGTATACGTATATCGGGTATAAGGGTGTTACATTTGTTTTGGTATCAGAGCCTAGGTTTGAGGTTCTCAACCTAGATGGGTTGTAAGAGAAAGAAAATTGATATTTTTAAATATGATACATGCATTGGTTCTGGCAGTTTCTAATCTTTGATGTGGCAATTTCTGCTGTGTTTGCAGATATAGGAAGTTATGGTATCTCAGACACGTCAGTCTACAGAGGGTAGTGCAGAGAGTGTGGCTCCGGGTAGAGATGGAGATAGAGTTGAGATAGCTGGAGGGGCATCATGTGCCAGAGAGACTAGCAGTTGATGAGATTTTGCCGCGCTAGGTACAACATATGGTGGAGATGTTGAGGCAAGCTCCAGTTCAGCAGCTGCCACCACCGCAGCTGCAGCCGTAGTTATCAAAGAGGAAATATGATAAGTTGAGGAAGTTTGGAGCTGAGGACCTTATTGGTACTACAGACCCTGCTGTAGCAGAGCAGTGGCTAGATAGAGTTCAAAGAATGTTCATTTAGTTGCAGTCTACTCCAGAAGAAAAGTTTGATTATGCTAGATCTCTTTTGCACAAGGATGCATATGATTGGTGAAAGATGGTTCCACATGCCCTAGATGATCCACCAATCCTAAACTACGATGATTTTCTGTGGGAGTTCGAGCAGAAGTATACTCTGAGGGAGTATAAGGATGCAAAGAAGATAAAGTTCTTGAGTTTGAGGCAGGATACCAGGACTGTGTTGGAGTATGAGATAGAGTTTACTTGGCTGAGTCAGTATGTCGGTGGGATAATTTCTAATGAGATTGACCAATGTCGGAGATTTGAGGAGGGGTTGAGACCCTCTATCATGTTCATTATCGCAGGCTCCCGGTATCAAGATTTTTCCCAATTGGTTGCAGCTGCCAGGAGTGTTGAGAGAGCATAGGATCTTGCAGCAGCTGCTAGAGATGAGGAGACCAGAGCTAGGAGACCCCAGAGTCATCTGTGAAGAGAGGTCGAGGAGGATATTTTTTGAGGTTCAGTAGGAGTCAGAGGAAGTCTGGTAGGTTAGTACAGCAGCAGAGACAGAGATCGAGACCTATAGTTTATATGGCTAGTGCTCCGACTGCAGTAGTTCAGAGGTAAGTTTCATATACATTTGTCCATTGTGGTAGGGCACACGAGGTTGCTTGCTGGAAGACAGGTGGACCAGCAGTGTGTTATAGATGTGGGTCACCAGATCACTTCTTCAGAGATTGCCCAGAGCCACCAGAGGATAGACATACAGATGCTGTAGCTTCTCGACCAAGTGTTAGAGGGGGTCGTGGTGGTAGAGGTTTTAGCAGATGGGGTCAGACATGGTCTGGTCAGAGAGGAGGTTCTACGCAGGTAGTAGACTAGATGAGACAGGACCATCTCAGCGGGTATATGTGATGCAGAGGCAATCAGATGTGTTCAGCTATTATTGCTGGTACTTTTTCTTTATTTGTACTTCAATTCTTGCTTTGATAGACCCTGGGTCGACTCATTCATACATTAGTGCATCCATCTTGCCTGTGACTAATTTGCATTCTGAGTCCTTAGGATTTTTATGTTTTGGTGACAAATCCTTTAGGGCATAGTGTTATAGTTAGCAAGGTGCACCGAAATAGTCTGGCTGTGGTTCAGGATAAGGAGTTCCTTGGAGGCTCGATTGAGATGCCTTTCAGGAAGTATGATTTAATTTTAGGCATGGATTGGTTATCCAAGCATGGGACTGTGGTAGATTGTCAGTAAAAGTGTGTTACCTTGAGAACCTGTGATGGTAAAAGTGTGATGGTATCTAGTAAGCAGAGACATCTTTCATCCATATTTGTTTCAACTATTTCAGCTAGGAGGATGATTCAGAAGGGATGTGAGGCTTATCTTGCTCATGTTGTAGATACCAGAGTAGTGGGTTTCTAGCTTGACAGTTATGAGCGGAGATTTTCTCCCCCACTCCCGATGGAATGGTTCGTGCGACTTTGGCACTGTTTAGACTCGGGCCTTAGAGAATACGGACCTAAGTCCGGAGAAAATGGAGTCACCATCTGGACGGGCCGGGAAAAAGAAAGGGGTGGATGACTCGATTCCTAAGGAATCCCCAACCCCATAATGGGTTCGAAAAGTTGGGTACGTGTGGGGAATGTGAGAAATGGCCCAGCACCCTCACAACGCCCGGTTCATTGGAACCGGCCTCCTTTGCAGGTCTTAATATTATAAAATTCTTAAATATAACAATATTATCCATATTACACACAACAATTGAAATAAAGCATCATTATATTAAAATCAAAGCAATGTCCAAACAAAGCAAATAAATGGACACCCATCCGAAGATGGAAACATGTCCTTACATTATCCATGTCTAAACTAAATAGGAAACCCACCAAAAGGTGGAAACATGTCCTTTACATTGGTCCAAAAATATAAAAGTGATTTAAATTACATAAAATTTAACTAATAAGGTACCCACAAAGTAATTCTTAAATATATAAATTTAGGGTTTTAAAGAATTATCAATTGAATTTAGGGTTTTGAAACTTAGGGTTTTAGAAACTAAAGTTTTATAATTAGGGTTTTGAAATTAGGATTTTTAGGGTTTTTGAAACTAGGATTTTGGAATTAGGATTTTTTAAAATAGGGTTTTGGAAACTAGGGTTTTGGAATTAGGATTTTTAAAAATAGGGTTTTGGAAACTAGGGTTTTGGATAGTTAGGGTTTTGGATAGTTAGGGTTTTTCGATTTGACTTACTGCCTAAAAAAATATAATTTTGAATTTTGAAAAATAAATTAAGGTTTTGGAAAAATAATCAATAGTTTGGAGTTTAATAATGAAATGGTTTAGGCTTTTGGATAAAAATAGTTTGAGGTTTTGAGTTTTAATGAACTAACATACGGTTCTTGAAGTTAAAGTAAACAAGATAGATTTTAACAATTAATTTAAATCCTCGATGGCTACTGGATAGTTTTATAGTTTTTATGAAATATGCCAGTGGGGTTAAAAATACCAATTGATCAATGTGATAATTAAAGCAAACGATTAAAGTTATTAAAACAAAAACCAATTTACTGCATGTTCAGTGATCAAAGTACTGTGTGTTCAAAGATCAAGTTACTGCATGCATGTTCTTATTAATGAAAGAAATGAAACTATTGTGAACATAAATAATTCATGATTAAAGATCAAACCTCCTCTCATTGGTTCCTCCACAATTAACTTCTGGATGAACAATGAACAAAGACAGCGTTGCTGTCTTTGATGGATTGATGACTGATGAATGTTTACTGCTAATCTTTTCTGTTTGTTGCCGTCTCTCTTTAATGTTCCTTGCTATCTTGTTAATGTTCCTTGCCGTCCCCTATTAATGTTTTTCTCTTGTTAATATTTTCTCCCCCCTTTTTCTTGAATTGATTACGGCAAAAGAGAGTGAAAAGCAATGCAATTTTTGACTGGGTTTAGAGCCATATAGGACTCCTTACCCAAGGTTGGTTTGAGTTCTGGACTCAAAAATTATTTGGGTTCTGGATCCAAGGTGAATTTAGGGTTTGGGTTCTGGACCCGAGACCGAGTTTGACTGACCTTTTATCAGTTGAGAATTTTGACTGCTCCAATTGTTCTATTCTTTAACGCATTGTGGGTCTTCACCCTCAAAATGGATCTTCATCATTGGATCTCGGATCTACATCCTTAGCATCGGATCTTCACCTTTGAACATGGATCTTCATCCTTGGAGATTGGGTCTTCACCCTTGTAAAATGGATCTTCATCCTTGGAGATCGGGTCTTCACCCTTGTAAATAGATTTTCATCCTTGGAGATCGGGTCTTCACCCTTATAAATGGAGATCAGGTCTTCACCCTTGTAAATGGATCTTCATCCTTGGAAATCGGGTCTTCAACCTTGAAAATGGATCTTCATCCTTTTGGACTTCGGGTCTTCACCCTTTGTAAATGGATCTTCATCCTTTGAGATCAGGTCTTCACCCTTGAAAATGGATCTTCATCCTTGGAAATTAGGTCTTCACCCTTGAAAATGAATCTTCATCCTTGGAGATCGGGTCTTCACCCTTGTAAATGGATCTTCATTCTTGGAGATCAGGTCTTCACCCTTGTAAATGGATCTTCATCCTTGGAATCAGATCTTCACCTTTGAAAAATAGATCTTCATCCTTGTAAATCGGGTCTTCACCCTTGAAAATGGATCTTCATCCTTTATCTTCATCCTTAGAAATCAGGTCTTCACCCTTGAAAGTGGATCTTCATCCTTAGAGATTTGTCTTATATTGGCTTCAGCTCTTCTAGATGGACAGATTTTTTGTCTTTTGCGTCTTCATTCTTTTGATAGTTCTAATGTTCCATTCTTTTGTTCTTCCTTTTTGCAAAAATTCAGCTATTTTTAGTTGGCCCTCATATCTTCTCCTACCCCCTGCGTAGCGAAATATTTGCAAGTGAGTTTGAAAATGTTTTTATATAAACTCAAAAAATTGAAAAGGAGAAACTTTGCCCCCTGTGTAGGCTTAAACCAAAGATTTTTTCCATGCAAGCTTTGATTGATGTCTTTGTTGTCTAGTTCTTTGCACAAGCACGCATTTCTTCTCTTTGCAAAATTACTGGAGCTTTCTCAAGCAATGGGCTTTCCATGCCCCCCTGATTTGATATCTTATTTTGATTGTTTACTTCATAGGGTGTTTACTGTTCACTTTGATAAAGAATAGATAATACAAGATAAGAAAATGCGATGTGATATGCTCATGTATGCATGATATGCATGAATAATACTTACAGTCATTCTATCAACTCACAGTCCAAGGTGATCAGCAGAAGTGTTCTCATTGGTTCCTTTCAGATGCTCGTTTAGGTCTTGCATTGGAATGACACAATGCTCCACATTTATGGCTTTTATCTTTAAGATGTTGAAAATATGAATAATGGAGGCCCCAAATAGCAGAGATACATCCATTTCAAATTATGATTCAGTATGTCAATTGGTAGCTTCTTCATAACCTTGCCAGTAATCATTTCCTTTGCCCACTGTGTCCTTCGAGTTTTAATGATGCAATAAACTTCTCTTAACTTGAAGGCTTCGTGTGACAAAAACATTTTTTATTTTTTGAATTTTGATTTTGAAATCAAATGTTGGCTTTGCCAAATCAATTTCAATGTACCTCAGGGCTTGATTTTTCCAAATTAACATATCTATAACATGACAACCCTATTACCATACTAAACTCGGGAATTATTTCTATTTAAGCAAGAATTGTTGCACTTCAGATAGGCACATACACATTACTCGGTCAAAGGTCTCATTTGAGTTTAAATATAGTCTATCTCATATGCATGCTTATCCAAACTATCTCCACTAATAGACTCTACCTACCAAGAGAGATCAACAGGTCTTTAATAGGTTTGAAATGGGGTCTATAAGGGACATGGGTTAAATGAAAGCCATTTTGAGATTGGAGCTGATGTGACACAATGGACAAACCTTCACACTACAAAGTTCTTGTTTGAACCTTAGGTAGCTGGAAGAAATCTTGCTAAACTCCAAATTCTTTCCATCTTCTTGGCATTGATCTGGATCTTGATTGGGATAGTCTTTGCCTTTGCAAAAAGTTTGGTATCCAAATTTATTTATTTTCTTCTTCTCCCCTTTTCTTTCTTTTTATTTTTCTTACTCTTCCCTTTCTTTAAGCATTTTATCAATTTTTTCCTTCTTCCTTATAGGACTGTCAAGTACAAAACTTTCAAGAACTGGATGGTCTTTCTCCTTTTCCTCTGATTTTGATCGAATCTTTGGTTGGGTTGGACCAATTCAAGTCAAACTTTCCTTATAAACCAAATGGAAGCCTTTTGCTGCTTTAGGTAAAAGAGAACTCAGTTGGCTTTCTGAACCGCCTTTGTAGGTTTTATCTTTCTTTTATCTTTTCCTTTTTTTTTTCTTTTTGTCCTTTTTTCTTTTGTCCTTTTTTTATTTTTTTTTCTTTTTTTTTGGTTCTAGCTCTAAAAGAGTTGTCTTGTTTGTACCAACTTGGGTTTCTAATAATGGATGAGTGGAGTGACATAAATCTCCTTTAACGGGGATCAATCATTTGTTACTCTGATGTTATCTTGATAGATTGGAGATATTAGGTGAACTTCAACTACCCTTATGGTCTTGAAAACATCAACTATCCTTACGGCTTTGGCTATGCATTCCATTCTTTGATTTTCTTGCCTCTTCACCTTAGTGATCATAAGACTTGTCAAAAGTATCACAACAGCTTAGGGTAGGTTGTTGGGGTTATATGCCAGTGAGAAGAAAGCTAAAATTTTATAAAGGCTCAAAGGGACAACTAGGGATTGATATTTAATAGGGTGGATACAAGTTGTTGGCTAACCAAACAATGCCTAAATCATCTCTCCCTTAAATAAGTAGAGTTCAATTTCTCCTCGAAAGTTTGTTGAAGCATGTTCTAAGACTGACTAGGACCTAGACAAAGGTCATTATGTAGGAGCCCTCTCTAAGTAAGTATACACAACTCAATACTATAGAGCAATTCCCTTATCTAGTAAAGCCATTCGAATCATGATGCCTAGATATGCTAATTTATAAACAGCAAGCTAGATTCCTTATTGGTTGAGCACCAAAATGAACAAAGACCAACAAAAATTTTGATGAAAGTAATTTATTTCAAGCAACTTTAAATTTGGAAAATACAATAGTTCCAAAATATTAAAGAAAGTAAAATTGAAAAGTAACATTCATGCTAAGAAAAGTTCATTGAATTTAAGCTTCTTTTCCTTTCACATCTTCAATATTTCCATCTTGAAAGGATGATAAAACAAAATTGATACGAAACCTCCAAGAATAAGGTTGAGAACCGCTTGATTTCGAACCCCCACAGCATTAACTTGAAAACCCCTAGTCGAATTCAACACAACCTCCAAGGATTAGGTTAGATTTTAGATTACCTTGAATTGATCACAGTCCTAAGATTTCGAAACAAACTAGTTCCTAAACCCCATAATCGAAACACTCCACAAGAAAGTTGATCAAACTACTTGAATGTTTCTAAGCATGTATTCTACTCAAGAACACAAAGATAAAAGCAAATTCGGCTTTTAGGTTAATAATTTGTCAAAACTAAAGCTGATGTCTTACAATCCTAAATGAGATATAAATAGCTAAACCCTAATTAGGGTTATTAAGTAGCGTTTGGCTTTCTAATCAAATTTTAAGAAATAATAAAGTAAACAAAGTCCTAATTTAATACAAAACAAACAGGGCCCTTACTTTTTAAATAATCATAACTAGTGGGCCTAAATACATATTAATTACAAGCCTCATTCGTGAATTACAACTTGTAGCAAGTTGTAATTGACTTCCTTTGGTCTTGTCTCCAAGCTTGTAATTCCTTGCAAACCATAGTTAGACAAATTCACCAAATCTTACAAATGGCAAATTAGTGCTTGCTGAATCTTTTTTGCTCGCGATCTAGTTATAGGACCTTGTGGCAGAATAATTGGATTAATGATCTCCTCAACTTGTTCCTCACGTCCTAACTCTTGCTCATCCTTGCGGTGTGCTGGTTGTTCCACAACATTTCCCCTCTCCTCAAAAGGATTCGTCCTCGAATCAAAAGCATCACCTACATCAAAAGGACTTAAATCAGCAACATTAAACGAAGCATTTACATTATACTCACCTGGCAAATCCACTTTATATGCATTGTCATTAATCCTTTCAAGTATCTGAAAAGGACCATCTCCTCGTGGGTTTAACTTGGAATTTCTTTGGTGTGGAAACCGTTCTTTGCGAAAATGAACCCAAACCCAATCACCAGGCTGAAAAATCATTGGCTTCCTTCCTTTATTCACTCAAGAAGCTACTTTAGTATTTTGCCTTTCAATCTTTTCCTTAGCCTGTTTATGTAACTACTTCACAAAATCTGCCTTTGAGCTAGCATCAACACTCACAAAATCATTAGATGGCAATGGCAAAATATCCAAAGGAGTAAGCGGTTTAAAACCATAAACAATTTCGAATGGAGAACAATTAGTAATGCTATGAACAACCCTATTATAAGCAAACTCCACAAATGGTAAACAAACCTCCCACATCCTGATATTCTTTTCTATCACTGCCCTAAGCAAAGTAATCAATGTTCGATTCACAACCTCAGTTTGACCATCGGTTTGAGGATGGCAAGTAGTAGAAAATAACAACTTAGTCCCCAATTTTCCCCATAAAACACGCCAGAAATGACTCAAAAACTTAACATCTCTATCACTAACAATGCTTTTGGGTATGCCATGCAAATGAACAACCTCTTTAAAGAACAAATCAGCAATCAATTTAGCATCATCAGTTTTATGACATGGTATAAAATGAGCCATTTTACTAAATCTATCAACCACAACAAATATACTATCATGACCTCTCCTAGTTTTAGGTAATCCAAGCACAAAATCCATAGACAAATAAGTCCAAGGTCCATTAGGAACAGGTAATGGCATGTACAAACCATGCGATTTCATCCTAGACTTAGCTTCTCTACATGTTATGCAATGCTCACAAACTTTATGCACATCATGTTTCATACCAGGCCAATAAAAATGTTCTATCAACACATCATAGGTCTTACTTACCCCAAAATGACCCATTAAACCTCCTCCATGTGCTTCCTTAACTAACAACTCTCTCATGGAACACTTAGGAATACACAATCTATTTCTCTTAAACAAGAAACCATCAAACAAATGAAAGTCTTTTGAAACAGCCACATCTCCACACGAATTATATATTTCACCAAAATCCACATCACTAACATATAATTCCTTAATATGCTCAAAACCCAATAATCTAGCAGTAAGAGAATTAAGTAAAACATACCTTCACGACAACGCATCAGCCACTACATTCTCTTTACCTCGCTTGTATTTAATCACATATGGAAATGTTTCTATAAATTTCACCCATTTGGCATGTCTACGATTCAGCTTATCTTGACCTTTCAATGTTTTAAACTTTCATGATCAGTATGTATCACAAACTCTTTTGACCACAAATAATGCTGCCATGTATGCAAAGCTCGAAACAATGCATATAACTCCTTATCATATGTCGGATACTTCAAAGCCGCTCCACTTAGTTTTTCGCTAAAGTACATTAATGGCCTTTGATCTGTATCAAAACAGCTCCAATTCCTATGCCACTTGCATCACATTCAATCTCAAAGATCTTATCAAAATTAGGCAAAGCAAGCAAGGGTGCATTACACAATTTATCCTTAAGTTCATTAAATGCATGTTCTTGTGCATCTCTCCAAACAAAACCGACATTTTTCTTAACTAACTCATTCAAAGGTGCAACTATAGTACTGAAATTTCTAATGAATCTCCTATAGAAACCAGCAAGTCCATGAAAACTCCTCACCTCACTAGCATTCTTAGGTTTCGGCCAGTCCCTAATAGCCTTTACCTTTTCCTCATCAATCTCAATTCCTTGACTAGACACCACAAAACCAAGAAAATGAACCTTATCCATGCAAAACTACACTTCTTAAGGTTAGCATACAACTTCTCACGCCTAAGAATGTCTAACACAAGACGCACATGTATGACATGATCATCCAAACACTTAGAGTAAACAAGAATATCATCAAAGTAAACAACAACAAATTTACCCAAGTGCTCACGCAACACATGATTCATCAAACGGATGAATGTGCTAGGTGCATTAGTAAGACCAAACGGCATAACCAACCACTCATACAGCCCATATTTAGTCTTAAATGTTGTTTTCCACTCATCACCCACACTCATTCGAATTTGATAATAACCAGATTTCAAATCAATTTTTGTGAACAAACAAGAACCATGGAACTCATCAAGCATATCATCTAGTCTAGGAATAGGATGACGATACTTTACAGTGATTTTATTGATGGCTCTGCAATCCACGCACATCCTCCACGTCCCATCTTTCTTTGGCACAAGAATAACAGGAACCGAACAAGGACTCAAACTTTCCCTCACGTATCCTTTAGCTAGCAATTCCTCCACTTGCTTTTGTATCTCCTTTGTCTCGAAAGGATTAGCTCGATACGCTGGTCTATTAGGAATGGAAGCTCCTGGAATGAAATCAATTTGATGCTCTATGCCTCTGATTAGCGGCAATTCATCAGGTATTTCTTCGGGAAACAAAGCCGCATATTCCTACAAAATATCAACAAACACACTAGGCAAAGATTGGTTAAAAACATTAGTATCTAAACGAGCCTCTTTGTACAAAAGCACAAACATAGGCTGATTGGTGTAAAAAGCATGTTTAACCTCACTTGTACTAGCTAACAAACTCACATTCTTCTCTCCTTCTCTATTTTTCTCAAACTGAATTTGTTTTGATTTTTCTTTTCTCTCTTTCTTTTCATTTGCAATCTGATTTTTTTCACTCATTTTTTGTCACTCTCTCTTTCTTTCTTTTCAAATTCAAGTCTCATTCTTTCCATTTTACATTGATCTTCATACACTTCTTTTGAAGAGAGTGGGGTCAGAATTGTCTTTCGTCCATCCTTAGTGAATGAATACCGATTGAGGTATCCATCATGCATAGCTCGCCTATCATACTGCCATGGACGTCCAAGTAAAATCTCTCCAGCATGCATTGGCACCACATCACACAACACCTCATCATGATATTTACCAATGGAAAAAGAAATGTTAGATTGTCGATGTACCTTAACCTCTCCACATTCATTCAGCCACTGAAGTTTGTAAGGTCGGGGGTGAGGTTTTGTAGGCAGCCCCAATCGATCAACCAAGAGTGTACTTACCACATTGGTACAACTTCCACCATCCACAATCACAATACAAGCCTTGCCTTGAACGTGACACCTTGTATGGAACAAGTTGTCTAAATGTTCTTCATGGTTTTCCTCCTTCAATTGCATGTTAAGAGCATGCCTAGCAACCAGCAAGTCTCCCTTTATTGGTTCTTCAATGCTCCCATCACTACAACATTCCAAGTCTTGCTTTTCTCCATCTTCACTCTCATCGTCACCTTCTTCTTCATCAGTCACTATCTCACCATTTCTTACGGTCAGAACTCTCTTGTTTGGACATTCTTTGCTGATATGTCCCACACCTTGGCACTTCCAACACTTAATATCTTGATTTCGCAGCTTAGGCTCTTCAACTTTGGATTTGTCTTTAGAACTTGTTTCGGCCTTTGCTTTCCCACTATCTTGACCAGCCCTGTTTCTTTCCTTGTAATCACGCCTTCCTTCCCTATTCCAAGGAGAAATAGAATTAGAAACAGGTTTCGAATGATACCTTGATGGTCGTCTTCCTTGGAGTTGTTTTTCCACCTTGACGGCAATATGCACCATCTCTTCTAACTCCACATAAGGCTGCAAATCAACCTGATTAGCAATGTCCGAATTCAAACCAGCCAAGAAATGTGCCATAGTAGTCTCCATGTCTTCATCTATATTAGCTCTAGTCATTAACATTTCCATTTCTTTGTAGTAGTCATCAACACTTTTACTACCTTGTTTAAGAACCTGAAGTCTTTGTATAATTTCCTTATGGAAATGTCTAGGCACAAACCTCTTCCTCATGACCGATTTAAGATCAGCCCAAGTCTCAATTGGATACTCCAAATTCCTTCTTCTACTAGTCACTAACTGATCCCACCAAGCTATAGCATAATCTGTAAATTGAGTAACAATAAGCTTGACCTTCTTTTCCTCAGTACATCGATGGCAATCAAATATGAGATCAACCTGCTTTTCCCATTACAAATAAGCTTCTGGATCTGATTTACCACGAAAGCTAGGAATTTTCAGCTTGATGCTTCCCAAGCTCCTATCAACGACTTCACCATCACCATTATTTCTACCATAGAAAGCATTATTATTCATCCGTCCTCTACCTCGACCAGTACCACGGCCTCCTCTACCTCCACCTCTATGTAGAGCTCCTCCAACCAAACTTGCATTATCATCCTCAAGCTCATTTTCATCTTCCAAATGTGCAGGCTGTTGTATTTGATTTCTGCCACCTCTTTGCCTCTCATTGCGCTCTGGTGTGGCTCTTTCAACATTTTGCAGCCTCAAATCCATGCACTCCAATGTTTCTGTTATGTTCTCCATAACACGGTATAAACGTGTAAATTCAGCTTGCTGCGCCTCACGCAATCGAGCTGGATCAATTTGAACACCCCTGTCACTATCATCTTGGCCAGACATTTTTCCTGCAATAAAAGGTTAGAACAAAACAAATAAAAGGCCTCACAACACTCCCTCACGTGTTTACACTCAATAGATGGGGTTGGTCACTCGTGTTCCACTCAATATAATGTATTCACTCACGGCTTAGCTCACACCTCTCAAGCTAATTTCTTTTATGTTCTTAGGTGAATCACACTTTATGAAACAAATCAAATAGCCTTCCGTGTGTAGTATCCCAAGTCTGAAATTACGAATGAATCACTAATGCAATTCGAATCAAAACAGCCCCTCAAAACAGCCCCTCAATGGTGAAAATTTCGTGTCCAGAAATTATATTGATTCTAACCTATCCAGATTCGACCCTTATCACCTAAATAACAAGGAGAATGAAAAATATTTTGTTGAAGTGGTTTTATACTCTTTTTTTTTTGCTCCCTCTCACTATCTCTCTTGATGGGGGAACCTTAGTTCACACCACACAAAACTTTTACCCAATTAGGTAACAATAACAAGATCGAATTTAGAGCACTTTGTTTGAAACTCGAAATTGAATCAGAATGAATAATCAAGAACAAGATTCGAAATTAGCACACTTTGTTGAATTTCGAATGCAAATCAGAATGATGAACAAGACCAAAATTCGAATTAAAAACACCTTTTCTTGAATTTCGAATTTTAGGTTTTATAATATATATATTTTTTGAATTTTCAAATTTGAAAGAAAACGAAAACGATTCAAGGAACAAACAACTTAGACGATCAAGAAACAAAGAAAACAACTCAAGAATCAAGAACAAAGAAACAGAATGAAAATAACAAGAAAGAAACAAAAATGAAAATAACCCACAAAGAAAACAATTCAGAGGAACAAGGAAACAAGAGAACGAATTCAACAATTCAAGATCAAAGTAACGAAAATGAAAATAACAAGAGAAGAAACGAAATAAACAAAGAATTTGAAATTGATAGGGATAAAACCTGATCTAGAGCGTTGGCTCTGATACCAAATGATACGGAACCTCCAAGAATAAGGCTGAGAACCGCTTGATTTCGAACCCCCACAACATTAACTTGAAAACCCCTAGTCGAATTCGGCACAACCTCCAAGGATTAGGTTAGATTTCAGATTACCTTGAATTGATCACAGTCCTAAGATTTCGAAATAAACTAGTTCCTAAACCCCAGAATCGAAACACTCCACAAGAAAGTTGATCAAACTACTTGAATGTTTCTAAGCATGTATTCTACTCAAGAACACAAAGATAAAAGCAAATTCGGCTTTTAGGTTAATAATTTGTCAAAACTAAAGCTGATGTCTTACAACCCTAAATGAGATATAAATAGCTAAACCCTAATTAGGGTTATTAAGTAGCGTTTGGCTTTCTAATCAAATTTTAAGAAATAATAAAGTAAACAAAGTCCTAATTTAATACAAAACAAACAGGGCCCTTACTTTTTAAATAAGCATAACTAGTGGGCCTAAATACATATTAATTACAAGCCTCATTCGTGAATTACAACTTGTAGCAAGTTGTAATTGACTTCCTTTGGTCTTGTCTCCAAGCTTGTAATTCCTTGCAAACCATAGTTAGCCAAATTCACCAAATCTTGCAAATGGCAAATTAGTGCTTGCTGAATCTTTTTGGCTCGTGATCTAGTTATAGGACCTTGTGGCAGAATAATTGGATTGATGATCTCCTCAACTTGTTCCTCACGTCCTAACTCTTGCTCATCCTTGCGGTATGCTGGTTGTTCCATAACATTTGATACCAAATGATGCGGCCGGGCCAAGCACTTTCCAGGTGGACACCCATTCTGGTACTGACCCTGCACAAGCACTTCTGGGCCAAGCACTTCCCAGAAGGTTACCCCTCCTGGTATTGACCCTGCACCAACACAGCTAGGCCAAACACTTCCCAGAAGGTCACCCATCTTGGTACTGACCCTGCACCAGCACGCTTAACCGGAAGAACGCTAACCATTTCTACCAAAAGCTTAAGCTGTCAGCAGAGGCGCACCCATTTCCTTTATTTGGATCAAACATGGGCTCACCAGTCTCTTTCGACTTTATGTGCCACCTTTATCGAACCTGATCCACAACCCTCCAAACCCTCGGACATATCATTCCCTCCCTCTTTAAGGAAGTTCATCCTCGAACTTGGAGCAGTGGGACCAGACCCGATAATAGGCTCTGATACCAAATGATGCGGCCGGGCCAAGCACTACCCAGGTGGACACCCATTCTGGTACTGACCCTGCACAAACACGGCTGGGCCAAGCACTTCCCAGAAGGTTACCCCTCCTGGTACTGATCTTGCACCAACACGGCTAGGCCAAGCACTTCCTAGAAGGTCACCCATCCTGGTACTGACCCTACACCAGCACGCTTAACCGGAAGAATGCTAACCATTTCTACCAAAAGCTTAAGCTGTCAGCAGAGGTGCACCCATTTCCTTTATTTGGATCAAACATGGGCTCACCAGTCTCTTTCGAATTTATGTGCCACCTTTATCGAACCTGATCCACAACCCTCCAAACCCTCGGACATATCAATAATCTTCTTTCAATCCTTTACCCACCATGAAGGTTGCCAGTGGAGGTACTCTTCCAAACTTAGGTAAAGGATTATTCTTGGTATTGGGCTTGTCCGGCTATGGTAGCTTACTACTATCGATTAGATCTTGGATCTCATGCTTCAATCGGGTACATCTATCAGTCTCATGTCCTTGAGTCTGATGAAATTGACAAAAAGCCTTAGTATCAATTTTTGGGGGTAAAGGATTTGGCAAAGGTTGACGGGCTAATGGCTGTAATAGTCCCTTCTTTTGTAGCTTGTTGAAGACCCAAGACAAAGGCTTCCCTAGATCTAAAAACTACCTTCTATTTGCTTGACCAGATGCATTAACATCAACTTCTTTTTACATGCTTTGATTTCCAGACTGATAGTTCCCTTTCTCATTCCTTCTTGCCAAAAAGCAATTCTTCTCCCTTTCCCATTCTTCAATTTGCAGACTGGCTTGGAGAAGATCTTTGAAATCACGGATGAGTGTATGGGACATTCTTTCACGAAGACTAGTTAACACCCCTCTCACAATCATCCTTATTTGATTAGATTCATCGGGCCTCTTCTTGAGCAAAGCAACCTTATTTCTCCATCTTTTGACATAGTCCACAAAATTCTCATTTGGCCTTTGTCTAGTGGACTCAACTTCCATTAAGGTAACTTCAAGCTCGACATTGTATCCATATTGTTAGATGAAGGCCTTGTATAGCATATCCCAATTCTTTTGTGTGCCATCATCTAAGGTATTGAACCAATTTTGGATAACAGGGTCCAATGAGAGCATGAAGTATCTTAGAGTTTGAGCCTTAGTAGCTCGAGCAGACTGCATAGCAGTGATATACTGCTTTACATGGAGGTGAGGATTTCCAGTACCATTGTACCTAGTGAAGGAAGGCATCTTGAACTTATAAGGGACCTCCTCATCTTGTTCACATAGTTTGTTGATCTCAAATATCTCTTCGGTTTTCAGTTTCTTCTCAAATTTCTTTTCTAGGTCAGCAATCATCTTCTCAACATCAGAATTTTCAGTCTTTTCAAAAGTTATCTTCTCAACAACCTTCGACTCCTTTTTGTCTTGAGGATCTTGAAAATATTGAGCCCAGTCATCATCATCATCAATGATCACCTTATCATCATCAAAAGCTACTTCACCAATCTTAGCCTTCCCCTTGTCCTTTGGCTTCTTAGTGCCAGTAGATGCTTTGGCATTGTTTCCTAAAATTGCAGCTAGTTGATTCTTTATGGTCTCTGCCATGGCCTCTTTTATTTCTTCCATCTTGGCATTGAGGATGTCATCCACCATTCTTTGAATTTGTTCGAGCTCCATTGCTTTTGGTGAGCAAGTGATTGAATTGTTGCTAGATTTTTCATCTCCGGCGTAGGTCGGATTGTCGTAAGCTTTTGAACTATAGTAATCCAGGGCTGTAAGCTAGAGAGGATCAATGATATAAGATGCAAATGTATGCATCTATGCACAAACAATCAACAAAGATAAGTAGAATGTCCCTTCCAACCTTATAACATCCACACACGAATGGCAAGTCTCTTTTCCTAGGTATATGGTTAACAAAATACCAACATGGGGTATCTTGTTTTCAAATATTTCCCTTGGACGTTTCAACCAATAGTTATATTTTTGAAAATGAAAATCAGTTCATGATAATTCCCATTAATTAGTTTTTAATCCATTCAACCAACTATAGTAGCTTTTCTGCTTTATTGGATTAAAACTAAATTAAGAGGTTTATTATAAATAGATTTCTCACTTGAAAAAAGTAACTAATGGTTCATGCTAAAAACAAGCCCATGATTAATAACTCTTAGTATAAACTAGGCTCACAATTGATTTTTGGTATTTCGTAATTGACCTAAATAATTTCAAGCTCTTTGTAAGAAAAGGTTGGATAAAAATAATTTTGTTTCTAAGCCCATTGTAAAAAGATTTTAGAAAAAATGGATTTTGGGCTTTGTATTTGGGTCATGAAAAAAGAATTTTTTATTTGGAAAAGTTTTATATCCAAAGACCATTGAATTTTTTTTTTAAAATTGCTTTGGTCTTTTGGACTTTAAAGAAAAAATTTATTTTAAAAATTTAGTTTTAAAAAATTTATTTAAAAATTTATTTTACAATGTACTTAGGTCATATTAGAAAAAAGAACAAACCAATAAGCCATGATTTAAGCCAAGATAAATTAACCATAGTCGAACAACAAGCATTTGGGGGTAAAAACCTAAGGAAAGTAACTAGGCCAAGTACATGAGCTTTAGTCTTTGGGTTAAAAGGCTTAGGTTCCCATAGCAAGTATATACCAAATGATACGGGGCTATGAGTGGTTATGCCATACTCAATCTCCATACCTTGTGTGAAAGTATGGTATCCCTTACATAACACAACACGGGTAACACGGGCATCCTAACTCACGCACACAATGCAATCTAATTTGATACAATGGATAATATCATGATAAGAAAGAATAGAATAATATAAAGACCAACAGAATCAACTTATATTGTCCCTAGTGGAGTCGCCACTGTGAGCGGGAATTTTTGCCCCCACTCCCGGTGGAATGGTTCTTGCGACTTTGGCACTGTTTAGGCTCGAGGCCTTAGAGAACACAAACCTAAGTCTGGAGAAAATAGAGTCGCCACCCGGACGGATCAGGAAAAGGTGGATGACTCGATTCCTAAGGAATCCCTAACCCCTTAATGGGTTCAGAAAGTTGGGTACGTGTGGGGAAGGTGAGAAATGGCCTAGCACCCCCACAACACCCGGTTCATTGGAACCGGCCTCCTTTGCAGGTCTCAATATTATAAAATTCTTAAATATAACAATATTATCCATATTACACACAACAATTGAAATAAAGTATCATTATATTAAAATGAAAGCAATGTCCAAACAAAGCAAATAAATGGACACCCATCCGAACATAGAAACATGTCCTTACATCATCCATGTCTAAACTAAATAGGAAACCCACCAAAAGGTGGAAACATGTCCTTTACATTGGTCCAAAATATAAAAGTGATTTAAATTACATAAAATTTAACTAATGCGGTACCCACAAAGTGGAAACATACCTCTTAGAATTTTAATACTAAAACAAATAAATAATAATCATAATAATAAAGAAAATATCCATCCATGATAAATTCAATAAATCAAGTATTGAAATTAAATAAATCAACCATCAAAAAAAATATAATAAACTATATAATCAAATCTAAAATTAAATAAAGCAATAAATATATAAATTTAGGGTTTTAAAGAATTATCAATTGAATTTAGGGTTTCAAAACTTAGGGTTTTAGAAACTAAAGTTTTATAATTAGGGTTTTGAAATTAGGATTTTTAGGGTTTTTGAAACTAGGATTTTGGAATTATGATTTTTAAAAATAGGGTTTTGGAAACTAGGATTTTGGAATTAGGGTTTTTGATAGTTAGGTTTTTTGGAATTAGGGTTTTGGATAGTCAGGGTTTTTGGAATTAGGGTTTTGGATAGTTAGGGTTTTTTTATTTGACTTACTGCCTAAAAAAATAATTTTGAATTTGGAAAAATAAATTAAGGTTTTGGAAAAATAATCAATAATTTGGAGTTTAATAATGAAATGGTTTAGGCTTTTGGATAAAAATAGTTTGAGGTTTTGAGTTTTAATGAAATAATATATGATTCTTGAAGTTAAAGTAAATAAGATAGATTTTAACAATTAATTTAAATCCTCGATGGCTACTGTATAATTTTATAGTTTTTATGAAATATGCCAATGGGGTTACGAATACCAATTGATCAATGTGATAATTAAAGCAAACGATTAAAGTTATTAAAACAAAAACCAATTTACTGCATGTTCAGTGATCAAAGTACTGTGTGTTCAAAGATCAAGTTACTGCATGCATGTTCTTATTAATCCAAGAATTGAAACTACCGTGAACATAAATAATTCATGATTAAAGATCAAACCTCCGCTCGTTGGTTCCTCGATAATTAACTTCTGGATGAACAATGAACAAAGACAGCGTTGCTGTCTTTGATGGATTAATGACTGATGAATGTTTACTGCTAATCTTTTCTGTTTGTTGCCGTCTCTCTTTAATGTTCCTTGTTATCTTGTTAATGTTCCTTGCTGTCCCATATTATTGTTTTTCTCTTATTAATGTTTTCTCCCCCCTTTTTCTGAATTCTGAAATGTTAATATTTATAGCTGACCCTCACTCAGAATCCTTAACCTAATATAAATTAGTCCCTAAAACAAATTCTAGTTGAACTAGGAAACATATTGAACCCATGTCGACCTGGTTGCCCTAGGTCGACATGAGACCAACCTCATGTCGACCTTGGGCTGCCCAAGTTGACATGAGGCATGCTCATGTCGATCTTGGGCTGCCAAGGTCGACATGAAGCATGCTCATGTCGACGTAGCCTCCCAAGGTCGACATGAAGGTCGACATGAGTCCAACCTCATGTCGACCTAGCTTGCCTAGGTCGACATGAGTCCAACCTCATGTCGATCTGGGCTGCTAGATTGACATGAGGCATGCTAATTTCTCCCATGCTGGCCTCACTTAAATTATTCTGGCCTTTTTTAAATTATGGACCAAAAAAATTTAATTGGGCCAATTCCACTTGATTTTAAGGTTTTACAATTAAATATATGCCTCTTTAATTCGAACCGACTCCTTTAAAAATTATAAACTAGGTTAATATTTAAAGTCAGATCAAATATATTTTGGCATCCTTTAATTAGGACCATAGCAAATTGGGGTCAAAATTAAGGGTCTATAACAGTATATCCACAGTTGCTGAGTTTTCAGATGTTTTTCCTGAGGAGTTGCCAGGGATACCCCTAAGAGAGAGGTTGGTATCAAATTGTTGCCTGGTACCACTCCCATCTTTGTTACTTCTTATCGTATGGCACCTGCTGAGTTGAGAGAGTTAAAGGTGCAGTTGCAGGAGTTGTTGGATAAAGGGTTCATTCGCCCTAGTGTGTCTCCGTGGGGAGCGCCCGTTTTGTTTGTGAAGAAGTAGGATGGTACCTTAAGATTGTGAATTGATTACCGGCAGCTGAATAAAGTGACCATCGAGAACAAGTATCCATTGCCTTGAATAGATGATCTCTTTGATCAGTTGAAAGGAGCAGCAGTATTCTCTAAGATTGATTTGAGATCAGGGTACCATCAGTTGTGAGTCATAGATAAAGATGTACCTAAGACAACTTTTCGCATGAGGTATGGGCATTATGAGTTCTTGGTGATGCCCTTTGGATTGACAAATGCACCAACATCATTTATGGATTTGATGAACAGGATATTCAGACCCTATATAGATCAATTTATGGTGGTTTTCATTGATGATATTTTGGTGTATTCATGTAATAAGGAGGATCATGATAAGCATTTGCAGATTGTATTGCAGACTTTGAGAGAGAAGCAGTTGTATGCTAAGCTGCCTAAATGTGAGTTTTGGCTTAATCAAGTGACTTTTCTCGGTCGTGTAGTTTTAGCACAGGGTATTAGAGTTGATCTGAGTAAAATTGAGGCTATTTTGAATTGGAGTCTACTGAAGACTGTGATAGAGGTTAGAAGTTTTCTTGGTTTGGCATGCTATTATCGATGGTTTGTGAAAGGTTTTTCTATGATAGCTACTCCACTCACCAAATTATTTTGGAAGGGAGTTAGATACATGTGGATAAATCGGTGTCAGATGAGTTTTGAACAACTGAGGGAGATGTTAACTCAGGCTCCTGTCCTTACTCTTCCTATGGAAGGTAAATCTTATGTGATTTACAGTGATGCTTCACATAGTGATTTAGGTTGTGTTCTAATGCAGGAGGATAGAGTCATTGCTTATGCCTCTAGACAGTTGAAGTTGCATGAGCTGAATTTCCCGACGCATGATTTGGAGTTAGCAGTTATAGTTTTTGCTTTGAAGAATTGGCGACATTACTTGTATGGAGAGAAGTGTTTCATTTATACAGATCATAAGAGTTTGAAATACCTAGAGTGTTCAGAGAGAGCTGAATCTTCGGCAGAGATGATGGTTAGAATTGATTAAAAACTATGATTGTTTAATTGTTTATCATCCTGGAAAGGCAAATGTTGTTGCTGATGCCTTGAGTCAAAAGTCTTTGGCAAGTTTGATTGCTTATTCGCTCTTGTTGCTTATTGAGTTAAGAACGTTGCGTGCCAGATTTGAGTCATGTGATGATGGTGATTTGATGGCTCAATTGTAGTTGAGGCCAATGTTATTGGATCAGATTAGGGAGACTCAGTTGATAGATGAGAAAATCCAGAAAACTGTATCGGATTGCCAAAAGGGGGAGAGTACAGACTTTCATGTGAAAAGTGATGGTAGTTTCTGGTATAGAGATAGGTTGTGTATTCCTGATGATGTAGGACTAAAAAAGGTAATTTTGGAGGAAGCACATCAGTCAGCTTATGCTATGCACCCTAGGAGTACCAAGATGTATCAGGATTTGAAACAATATTACTGGTGGTCAGATATGAAGAGGGACATACCAGAGTTTGTATCCAGATGTCTCACTTGTTAGAGAGTGAAGGCTGGGCACCAAGTTCCTTCGGGATTACTTAAGCCATTATCAGTGCCAGAGTGAAAATGGGAGCGAGTGACGATGGATTTTGTGACTGGATTGCCTTTGACTCAGAAGAAGCATGATGTGATTTGGGTAATAGTTGATCGAATGATAAAGGCAGCTCATTTTCTTCCTATTTGAATGGATTATTCTCTTGAGAGATTGGCTGAGCTATATATTAATGAGATAGTGAGGTTGCATGAAGTCCCAATTTATTTGGTATATGATCGAGATCCCCAATTTACATCAAGATTGTGGAGAAGTTTACAGGATTCTTTAGGCTTTCGATTACATTTTAGCACTGCTTTTCATCCTCAGGCAGATGGGCAGTCAGAGAGAGTGATACAGATTTTAGAAGACATGTTGAGGAGCTGTATCATCAATTTCTCTGGGAGCTGGGATAGATTCTTACCACTGATTGAGTTTGCTTATAACAATAGTCATTAGTCCAGTATTAGAATGGCACCTTAGGAGGCATTGTATGGTAGGAGATACAGGACACCTCTATGTTGGGATGAGGTTGGAGAAGGTTAGTTGATTGGTCCCAATTTGATTAGGGAAATAGAAGAGAAAGTAAAGGTGATTAGGAATTATCTGAAAGTAGCCTCAGACCGATAGAAATCATATTCATATTTAAAAAGAAAAGACATAGTGTTCAGTATAGAAGATAAAGTATTTTTGAAAGTGTCTCCTTGGAAGAAAATTTTGAGATTTGTCCACAAAGGGAAGTTGAGTCCTCGTTTCATAGGACCTTATGAGGTAATGGAGAGAGTTGGACCAGTGGCCTATAGACTAACTTTACCACCTGAGTTGGATCAAATTCATAATGTTTTCCATGTCTCTATTCTTTGGAGGTACAGGTCAGACCCATCTCACATTTTGTCAGTAGAGTCAATTGAGGTGAGTCTAGATTCGACTTATGAGGAAGAACCAGTGGCTATTTTGGCACGTGAAGTGAAGGAGTTGAGAAATAAGAAGGTGCCACTTATGAAAGTTCTTTGGAAGAATCATGCTACTAAGGAGGCAACATGGGAGAGTGAGCAGATGACTTGGGATCAGTATCCCCAGTTGTTCCAGACTTGAGAGCAGGTAATTTGAAGGACAAAATTTATTTGTAGAGGGGGAGAATTGTAATATCCCAAAATTTAAAAAAATAAAATAAAATATTAATTTTTGAAAATTAAATAAATGATTTAAAAGTATATATATAATTAAGTAAAAAAGGAAAATGTGTATATGATATATATATATGTAGATATACATAATATATACAAGTCAATATTTTAATAAGGGTCAAATGTTATTTTAAATATTAAAATATTAATTAAGTGGTTAGCGGAAGAAGATATTTTTATGTATTAATTAAGTAATATGTTTTTACTTGGTGGAGAGTGAAAGTTGGATAATTGTGTGGTTATAAAGGAGATTAGTTGGATAAAGAGGAGTTGGTGATTATCTTCATCTTCTTCTTTCTCCATTGAAGCCGGCTACCTCCATCAAAGGAAAAGAGAAATTTGCTTCTTACTAACTAAAGTAATTGAAGGATTTCAATAGTTCAAGTTGGAGTTTTAAGGATTTCTTCCATATTTGGTAAGTTTCCAACTTGTTTTCTTGATTTTCTATGGAAGTTTGTATATGTGTTAATTGGATGTTTGGTGTAGTATGTGTTAATGGTTGATATAGATATGTTTGAAGTTCTTTTGGGTAGTTAACTATGAATTTAGGGTTGGATTGAAGAGAAGGTTAAGTTTGGTGAAGTCATGGTTGTAATTGTGTATTTTTGCTTTTAATTGAGTTGTTTTGATGTTTACACAAGTATTTTGTGGTATAATGATGGATTTGGTTGAGTTTGTATATAGTTGAAAAGGGCAATAAAAGATAATTTTGGATGTGACAATTATGTGTTAATATCAAGATTTTTGGCCTGGCACACGCGGTGACACGGCCATATCTTTGGGCGTGTTGATGGTTCTATTTTTAGTGTTGGTGACACGTGTAGTGACACGCCCATGTCACTGAGCATGTCACAACTTCTGTGATGTTATAGTTTTGACATGTGCAATGACACACCCATGTAATTGAGCGTGTCATATCTACTGTGTTGTATGAGTTTTGGCACCGACAGAGACACACCCATGTCTCTAGACGTGTCTCATCTACTGTAATACAGGGCTCAGGACACAGTCCTTGACACGTCCATGTCACTGAGCGTGTCAAAGCTTCTGTGTTGTGGGTTTAGGGCACAGTCATTAACACGCCCGTGTTGTTGAGCGTGTCATATGTAGAGTTTGCCCTAGATAGTTCTTTTCCTTATTTTCCTTGATGTATCTTATCCTTGTGTTGAGAGGTTTTGTTTATACCTATAAGTGTATCACTAAGTGATTATTTATAATCACATTTGGTTTAGGCTTTGAAGAGACTTGAGTTACCCCAGTCCAAGTGTTGAGGGATATCTTGGAAGAGGAGGTTGAAAGTGGTGTTTGTTGCTTTTAGAGGTAAGTACAAACTTTAAATAATTGCTTGTATTTACATGACGTTGGAACTTAACACATTTGGTTGGAAAATGTGTTAAGTTACTTGCTACATTGTTGGTGCATGAGTAATATGCTATGATTTGTATAGTGTGAACTATGTGCAAAATATGATAATGACCCAAAATGTATAGGTAATGCAATTTGTTGTGTGTACATTAAAGATGGTGTGTAAAGTCATTAGTAATGGCTATATTGATATAAGTGATATATTTGAGGCATTGTGCCTAGTTTGATCATGAGAAAATGGGAAAGGATTTGATAATGGAATTATAAAAGAATTGTGTGCCTAGTTTGTTATTCAATTTTTAGAGTTTTGTGTTTGGCGGCATACCTAAGACGTAACAGTCCCTTGAAGCTGGGTTGGGCTTGGTCCTTGAAGCCTAGTTGGATTGTTATATGATGTAGTAAACCCTTGAAGCTGGGTTGGGCCTTGTCCTTGAAGCCTAATTGGGATGTTACATATGAGGTAATCGTCATTGTGATTATGATTTGCCTTTGGAGCTAGACACATGGTGTCATCTTGGACTAAAGCAGTAACTTTGGAATTTGAATAGCATATTGGATTCTTTTGGGCCCATGCCTGTGTTTGTTTTTACGTGAAATTTGAATTGTGGAATAGTTGAGCAATATATTAAGATATAATATTATGAGATATAATATCCTTATGTATTGTGCATTGGCATTAGATTTGAACTATATTGTTATCAAAGTTTGTATCTCTAAGCTTTTGGCTTAGCGCGATTGTGATTCATCGTGCAGGTGACATGGTAGATCTAGTTGAGCCAGAGAGTTCGTCTATACCGAGTTGAGTCTAGGCTTGAGATCTTAAGTGCAGAGTTGATTGTTGGACATCAAGATCAGAGACAAACTGCTAGCATGTATATATTTTATATTTTTGTACATATTTTTTTCATGTATATTATGTTATATTTTGATGTATATATGTATATTCCACAAACTATAAAAAACGTTTTGGTTAAACCTTTGGTAATGAAGTTATATATGTATTTTAGCAAGTAATATTTCATCAATTATTCATATGATATCAGTTAAATGATTTTAGTTTATATAGATTTTATAAGTGAAGATTTGTTTTCTTAGAATGGGTTGTGACATTCTTATATCATATATTCATATATTACATATGTTGGGTGTATGTAATGTACGTATATTGGGTATAAGGGTGTTTCAAAAGGCATCTCAATCAGGTCATCGAGATTTCCTCATCTTGAACAACAACTGGACTATCTCGGTGCACCCTGGTAACCACAACACTATACCCTAAAGGATTTGTCACCAAAACATCAAATCCTAGGAACTTTGAATGCAAATTACTCACAGGAAAGATAGATGCACTAATGTATGAATAAGTTGACCCAGGGTCTATCAATGCAAGAACTAAAGTATTGAATAAAGAAAAAGTACCAGTAATAATGGCTGAAGCATCTGGCTACCTCTGCAACACACAGACCTGCTGCGATGGCCCTGCTTCATCAGGTTTACCTCCGGCTGTAGAACTTTCTCTCTGATCAAGCCCAAACCTACCACCCCTACCAAAATCTCTGCTACCACGACTCCCTCTAACGCTGGGTCTAGAAGCTATAGTATCTGTCTGCTTATCATCTGATGGCTCTGGACAATTTCTACTAAAATGATCTGGTGATCCACATCTATAACATAATGCTGGTCCACCTATCCTCTAGCAAACACCTCCATGTACTTTACCACAATGAACATAATTAGGTGGAGCAGATCTTTGAGTCACTGGGGTCGGAGCACTGAAATTGTAGGTCTCGGTCTCTGCTACTGTACTGACCTGCCTGACTGCCTCTGGCTCCTACTGAATCTTTGAAAATATCCCCCTTGGTCTCTCTTCACTGATGAAGACCCTGCCTCACTCTGGGGTCTCCTAACTGTGCTCTCTCAACACTCCTGGCAGCTGCTGCAAGACCCTGTGCTCTCTCAACAATCCTGGCAGCTGCAACCAATTGGGAAAAATTTTGGTACTGTGAACCTGCTATAATGCACATGATAAAGGGTCTCAACCCCTCCTCAAACCTCCGACACCAGTCAATCTCATAAAAAATGATCCCGCCAACATACTGACTCAGTCGAGTAAACTCTATCTCATACTCCAACACTGTCTTTCTTATCCTGCCTAAAACTCAAGAACTCTATCTTCTTCGCATCCTTATACTCTCTCGGAGTATACTTATGCTAGAATTTCCATAGGAAATCATCATAGGTCAGGAATGGTGAATTATCCAGAGCATGTGGAACTATCTTCCACCAATCATATTCATCCCTCTGCAAAAGAGATCTGGCATAATCAAACCTCTCCTCTGGAGTAGCTTGCAGCTGAATGAACACTCTCTGGACCCTATCTAGCCACTGCTCTGCTACAGTAGGGTCCATAGTACCAATAAAATTCTTAGCTCTGAACTTCCTCAGTTTATCATATTTTCTCATCGATAACTATGGCTATGGTGGTGACTGGTGCTGAATTGGAGCCTGCCTCAACAGCTCCACCATATGTTGTACCCAACCCGATGGAATCTCATCAACTGCTGGTCTCTCAGGCATAGGAGCAGGTGTCTCTTCAGCAATCTCAGCTCTAGCTTCATCTCTACCCTCACTAGGAGCCACACTCTCTGCACTACCCTCTTTAGACTGATGCATCCGAGATACCATAACTACCTATATCTGCAAACACAATAGAAATTGCCACATCAGAGATTAGAAACTGCCAGTGCCAATGCATGTATCGTAATTGAAAATCATATTTAAAAATCCCTATTTCCTTTCTCTCATAATCCACCTAGGTTGAGAACCTCAAACCTAGGCTCTAATACCAAAATAAATGTAACACACTTATACCCTATAAACATCTAATACACACACTCCCAGTATGTAAAATACATATATAAGGTATAAAAATTGTAATATCCCAAAGTATACCCTAAAAGTTTTGGAATTATTGTTGTATTTGGATTTAATGTATATGTTTAATGGAAAGAGAAAAGAAGATAAATTAATTAAAAGAAAATATTACAAGAGATAGAGGTGTATGAAGAATGATAAGTATATATTGTAATTGTAAAATATGGGAAATATAAATACAATATATAAGAGATATACATATAGCAACATATACATCACATATACATGATGTATATATTGGTGTAGGAAAAGTAAGTGTATATAATTAATTAATAATAATAATAATAATAATAATAATAATAATAATAATAATAATAATAATAATAATAATAATGACAAGAGAAAAAGAAGAAAAGAAAGTCAAAGGGAAGGATAAATTGTGGTGGAGGATTTTTGGGATATTTTATTATATTAATATATATATATATAAGATAAGTTTGAATAAAGAAAGAAGATTTTCTTTCTTTCTTCTTCTTTTTCTTTTTCTTCTTGTTCTTGAACGTGGAGAGAGAGAGAGAGAGAGAGAGAGAGAGAGAGAGAGAGAGAGAGAGATGTGATTTTATTTACATACACATCAAATTCATAAGGGTTTTGAGAGAATTGAAGGTGGATATTGAAGATTTGGCAAAATATTCAAGTAAGTATTCATTTCCTTGTATTGATTTCTATTGATTGAGCTTATATTTGATATGGTTATTGTGTGAAGATGATGATAATGAAAGATTGAAGTGTATATATATATGTTGAATTGGTATTTAGATGATGATAAAATGGTTATTTGTGAGAATGATGATGAATTGTTGAAATTGTTTAGTAAGGGTTTAATATAAATGAGTTGGGGAATTGAATAATTGATATATGGATGATGTATATAATGATTATTATTATGATATGTTGAAGTTATATAAGTGTTAAATTATTGGTAATTGATGTATGTTATGAGTTTGATCAATTATTATCTTGGATTTTCTATATGTTTGTGTTTATTGAAGTTAAAAACACAGAATATATGAGTTTGGTCCAAAACAGAGGCAAAATGGATGCCACTGTCGTGGCAAATGAGTGCCACGGTCGTGACAAGTGAGGGACACGACCGTGGGGGTTTAGAGAAAAGTGGGCAAATTCGTTTGCTAACCCACGGCCGTGGGGTTGTGAGGCCACGACCGTGGGGACTTAGATAAGGGTTTTGGTTTGTAATTTGTGATCTATGAGTCTAGTATGAGACTAATAGGTGAATAATTGTATTGGAATTCATGTGTATTTGTAAATAAGTGTGTATTATTCCTTTTGGATTAGGTTGTGAAGAGGTTGAGTTGCCCTAATCCATATAGTGAAGAATTCTTGGAAAAGGAAGTGTATAGATTGGTGTGAGTTGTTCTTGAGGTAAGTACAAACCCTACATTATTGCATACATTTAAATGATATTGGGACTTAACACATTTGGTTGTAAATGTGTTAAGTAATCTATTACATTGTTGATACATTTGATTAATGCTATGATTTGCATAATGTGAAAGATATGATGATCATTCAAAATGTATGTTCAATGCATTTGGTTATGAATACTTTAATGATGAATTGCTTTAATGTGAATTGAGACATGATGAGATGTGAAGCCATTGTTGTTGGCTATGATAGTGCAAATGAAATAATTGGGGCATGGTTGCCTATTTGATTATGGAATATGAAATGAGAAATGAAATGAGAAATGAATTGAGAAAGAGATTGATAAAGAGATAAATGAAATAATTGTGTGCTTAATATGTTATTCAATTTTCAGAGTTCTGGGTTTGGCGGCATGCCTATGAATCGCTGGATAGGTGAAAAGACCAGGTCGTAAGCCGAGTCCAGCTGAAAAATGTGAAATGTGATGTTTTTGGGGTGAAAAGACTGGGTCGTAAGCCTCAAAAACAAAATCTTAAAGCTAGATTGAGTGAAAAGACTGGGTCGTAAGCTCAACTCTAGTTGATTATCCATGGATAAATGTATTGATGATTGTGATTATGGACCAAAGCAGTAACTCTGAACTTTGAATAGCATATTAGATTCTTTTTGGGCCCATGCTTGTCTTTGCTTTAATGTGAATTATGGAATAAGATATAATGTTATGAGATATATGATGATAATTATGGAATGAGAAGAATACAATATATAAGCAAAACACTGAAAATGAATGTGGCTTGAGAAACTATGCTGAATGATGCGATTATGAAAATATAATATGATGTGTAATATGTATATGGATGTGGAAATTGTGAGTATTATTTCATGAATGTTCTGATCAGTCATTGAATTGTGGTTTGTTGAAATGATATATGTGTATGTGTATATAAATTATGAGATTAGTGGAAATATATGAAATTGTAATTGAAATGGGAAAACATGATAAGAAAATAATGATACATGAAGTTAACATATGAGTATGATTTTCTGTAATGTATGTTTATAATATTTATTTGTACTACTAAGCTTTCGAGCTTAGCGCGGTTGTGTAAATCGCGCAGGTGAGTCGGTGGTTGATCTAAAGTCAAATCGTTATGCCACGAGAAGGGTAAGAGTATTTCGAGACCAACTAGATGGTGGTGCATACATGTACAATTTAATTATGTTGTATGTTGATAAAAATGTATTCATATGTATAAATGAATTTTGGTAAAAACAAGATCATTATATATATGTAATATCATTACAAGAATAATGAGTTTGTAAATGTTCTTTAAATAAAATGTATTATGGTTTGGCACTAGAGTGAAGGTTTTTAATCTGAAATGAAAAGTGACATTCTTATACTTTATATACGTACTGCATGTATACAAGGTATATGTATAGTACTTATATAGAGTATAGGGGTGTTACAAAAATGTCACAATCCAGTTTAATAAAAACTTCCATATTCCCTTATTATTTAAAACATTTATATTTTTATAGATATATATGTATCAGAATACATGATACCCCACATTACTCCATTACTTAAAACACTCTTTATAATTTACAATATATATATACATATACTCCCAAAACATAATATAATATATATAATGTCAAAATATACTATAAAATAAAATATGTACATGCTGACAAAGTGGCACTGATCTTGATGTAGCACAAAACTTCAAGCTTAATCAACAAAAGCCTAGACCCGATCTGGCCTAGTGGAACTCTCCGGCTCTACCGGATCACCCCTGTCACCTACGTGATGAATTAAAATCGCGCTAAGCCAAAGCCTAGTAGTATAAACTTTGATAATAATAATATTCAAATACATTGCCAATGCAGAATGTTCATATGCTATGTCATCACATGATATTCAAGACCACATTTGGATATATGCTTTCATCACTTGATAATTAACACAAACACATACACAAGCATGGGCCCAAACAACTAATACATTATTCAATTCTCAGAGTTACCATTTTGATCTATAATGACACCATATGTCTAGCCCCGAAGGCAAAATATCAATGTATCAGTCCAACTAGGCCTGGGCTTACGACTCGGTCTTTTCACCCAGCCCAGCTTCAAGGACTTATTTTCTAAGGCTTACGACCCAGTCTTTTCACCTCAAAAATATTTTCACAGGTCAGCCAAGCGTCTAGCCCCATTGGCAAATATAGGCATGCCGCCAAACACAGAACTCTAAAAATTGAATAACATACTAGGCACACAATTATTTCATATTTCCATTATCAATCTCTTTTTCATTTTCTCACAGTCCAACTAGGCACATTGCTTCATTTATTTCATTTATATCAACATCATCATATAATCATGATGTATCTCATTTTATACCATTTAGCCATCACCAATGGCTTTACATAATATCTTTAATTATAAACCACATTACCCAAACATTTTGGGTTATTTTCATATTTTGCACATAGTTCACATTTCATTCAATTTAGCCATCAACAATTGCTTTTCATAATGCATAATAAAAGCATACATAGAAATTCACATATTTTAGCATCATGTTCATGAATACATAATGTATCAAGTAGCTTAACACATTTTCCATCCAAAATGTGTTAAGTCAAATGTAGTGCAATCACATTCCATTTATCAAGAGTTTGTACATACCATAGGAAACACTCCAAAACGAGCTTTAAAACTTCCTCTAATCTTCCCTTTCAAGTTGCCCTTCAACATTAGGTTGGGCAAACTACTCTCTCTCAATGCCTATACCAAATGTAATCATAAACAACCATTTAATATCACATTTTCAGGCATTCTCAATATCAGATCATTTAAATAGGAATTGTAAATGAAAAATAAAGAAAAGAGTTATTCTCAAGTGACACACCCAACAACACGGGCGTGTTAATGACCCCGTCATTAACTCACTTGTAACGACCCTCCCCGACCAGGTCGGCTGCCCGGCCCACTAGTGGCTTACGGCCCGGCTTTTTCACCACCTGGGCACGGAGTCCGCAGGAGGCAAGTGATCGCTACAGTACTGGACAGCCCTCGCGGCCCACCCAGCAGGATTTATTAATTTGGCTTAATTCCTTGGAATTAAGTCGTCTCCCTGGATCGAACCCCTGACCTCCCACTTAAGAGAGCCAGCGAGAACCATCAAGTACCATTTCCGCCACCATTGCGTCACAGTCACGTCAGTCTGTAGAAGGTAGTGCTGAGATTGTAGCTTCTATTGAGGGTAGAGATGGAGCTAGAGTTGAGATAGCTGGAGAGGCACCTGCTACTGTGTCAGAGAGACCAGCTGCTGATGAGATTTTGCCAGTTTGGTTACGGCATATGGTAGAGTTATTGAGGCAGACTCCAATGCAGCAGCCACCACCGCAACCATAGCCGCAAGTACCGGTGAGGCAGTTTGATAAATTGAGGAAGTTTGGAGCTGAGGATTTCATTGGTACCACAGATCCTGCAGTAGCTGAGCAGTGGTTAGATAGAGTTCAGAGGGTATTCATTCAGCTGCAATCTACTCCTGAAGAAAAATTTAATTATGTTAGTTCCCTTCTGCAGAGAGATGCATATGATTGGTGGAAGACGGTTCCACATGCTATGGATGATCCATCAACTTTGACTTATGGTGATTTTTCCTGGAGTTTGAGAAAAAGTAGATGCAAAGAAGATGGAGTTTCTAAATCTGAGACAGGATAACCGAACAGTGACAGATTATGAGACAGAGTTCATCCAGTTGAGTCATTATGCCGGTGGGATTATTTCAGATAAGATAGATCAATGTAGGAGATTTGAGGAGGGGTTGAGACCCTGTGAGCGGGGATTTTCGCCCCCACTCCCGGTGGAATGGTTCATGCTACTTCGGCACTGTTTAGGCTCGGGGCCTTAGAGAACATGGACCTAAGTCCTGAGAAAATGGAGTCACCACCCGGACGGGCCGGGAAAAAAAAAGGGGTGGATGACTCGATTCCTAAGGAATCCCCAACCCCTTAATGGGTTCGGAAAGTTGGGTACGTGTGGGGAAGGTGAGAAATGGCCCAACACCCCCACAACGCCCGGTTCATTGGAACCGGCCTCCTTTACAGGTCTTAATATTATAAAATTCTTAAATATAATAATATTATCCATACTACACACAATAAAAAGAAAGCATCATTATATTAAAATCAAAGCAATGTCCAAACAAAACAAAACAAATAAATGGACATCCATCCAAGGATGGAAACATGTCCTTACATCACATGCCTAGATAGGACACCCACCAAAAGGTAGAAACATACCCTTTACATAAGTTCTAAAAAAGAAAAGAAAATTAAATTACATGATGTTTAAATAATGAGGTACCCACCAAGTGGAAACATACCTCTTACAACTTTTGGAAATCTAAATTGATTGATAAAAGTAAATAATCATTTATCATAAATAAATCATTCATCAAAAGTATTTAAATATCAATAAAATAAACATCCATCCATGATAGATTAAATAAATCAAGTATTGAAATTAAATAGATTAAAGCATAAGAGATAAATCAAGGTATAAGTAAATATGGAATTGAATAAAGCAAATAAAAGTTCAATTAAAGCTACTGTGACTTTTTATGGAATTAAAATAGATTAGGGTTTTATGTTTCAAAAGGTTGGTAAGACTCTTTGATTAAAAAAAATTAAGGTTTGAATGATGAAATCATGAAACTAGGGTTTTAAATACCTTAAAATACTTTAATTTGTGATTTTTGATTATTGAATTTTAAGCTACTGTGCAATTTTTGGGTTTTCATGTTTTTATGTTTTTTAATGTTTTAAAAGGATTAGGGTTCATAATTATTAGGGTTTAAGGTTTTAAAAGGATTAGGGTTCATTATTTTAGATTTAAAAGTTAAATTTTGGATTTTAGGGTTTTGAAATTTGGGTCTCGGGTAATGAAGAATTTTTAGGGTTTTAAAAATCAATTTGATATTTTATGAAATTTTATGAATTTAAATAAAAGGATTGAAGTTTTTATAAGTAGAAAAGATGTTTTTTAAGGCTTTTTGAATGAAATAGAACCTACTTTAAAATCTTAAAAGAAACAAAATTTGATTTTGGTTTTGTTGAAAAATATGTTCAATTAGTGTTTTAAGGTCTTTAAGAAGAAAAAATAACAATTTTAAGTCTTTTTAGAAAATAAGGTCACGTTTTAGTGTTTTAACTTTGGAAAACTAAATTAAAGTTCTAAGATTTTAACTTTTGAAAAACACAAAAAATCCTAGTTTTAGCTACTATGTAAAAAAAAAAATTTTAATTTAGAATTTCATACCTTCTTTTGTAAGTTGCTCCAAAATTGCTTCTTCTTGGATGATCTAGCTCCAAAGACAAGCCTTTTTTGCCTTTGGAATCCTTTTTTTCGTGATGCTGCTGTCCAGAAAAGATTTAAATTGAATTTCTTCTTTTCCTTCCTTGATTTGGTTTCAAACTTTCCAAACTCCCTTTGGATTTCCTCTCTCTCGGCCACCTCTAATTTCAATGCCTTTGGTCCTTATTTATAGTGGTTTAAGGTTATTTATTCCTTGTAACACCCCTTCCCAACCTACATGTGTAATCTGAGTAGAGGTGCCACACTATCCTAATTGTTGCTACCAATTTACTTAGTCAAATTTTAGTTCTGATTTTTACAGAAATTTTGCCATAGTTCCGCCTAGAAATTTGGATCCCAAGTGTCGTCAAAACTTGTTTTTCTGATTTTTGAAAACATTTTACACATACCAATGTGAATAAGAATACCATCAAATTTAATGCACTCCCAATGAATCCACCTTATACCCTCAACTACAAACCTGCACGAAGAGTTCACACTTCTAATATAACATAAATTAAAGATTTATGATTATTACATACTACTAACATACAATTATAACATAGAAAATCTCTTTTATATTTATTCATATACATGCCACAACTATCAACTCATAATGGAACTAAAAGATCTACCCCTGAGATTTGCTGTGGTCTGGTCGTTGCTTCCCCAAGATTTATCTACTGCTCCGAACCTACGAGTCAAGGAAAACTTAACTCGCTGAGCGTTGTCGCTCAGTGGGTACTTTACCAATAAAAATAAAAGTAGTATATGAAAGTATTCAAAATCAAAGGAAATAATGAAATCATAATTTAACCAACCTTAAACCAATAGAAATTATTGTACATTCAGGGTAATATGCTTTCAATAATGTAAAATCATAATTCAAACTCATTGGCATTATATAGTTTAACGAAAAATAATATGTCTTTGATTCAGGCTCTACTGGTATATAGGGAACCATAGTGATAAGGCAGTGGCCCTCACCACTGTAACATAGGTGGCCCTCACCACCGATCTCAGATCACAGGAATGGCCCTCACCATCCTGGTTATAACCAATGGGCCTCCCCATTGGCTTCAGTGGCCTCACCACTGAATAACATATCATATCACAATAATGAGCAGTACTGCATGCGTTAGTATAGTGCACCATACCCTTATCTACCACTCCCACTATCCAGTAGAGCAAAAAGATTTAAATGATTCAATTTAAGTCTCAACTTCATTTTAGAATGATTCAAGAAATCAATTTAATTCCCATCGCACTTTGCCATTTATGCCGCGCAACACATTCTTCAGTCAAACCATTACTCTTTTTCACATATTTAACATCCACAATAAACACATCAAACATTTCAAAGCATTCCTCAAAATATCCCAAATTGACCAAATGAATAGTGTTGCGGCGAGAAAAATCGGCAACGCAAAATGGCATGACCAAATGAATAGTAAAATCTGGATTTTCGTCAAAATTTCAGTCCACTTCAATCATGCATTTGACCAAGTAAATGATCTTATTTTTGGCTGAAATTTTACAGAAAACTTATTTCATATGTTGACTAATTGCATGTAAAATTTCGTTGAAAAATTCCTTCGTTTGCTGCCTCAAACAATTTCCACAAAAAGGTCCAGAAAGCTGTCTTTTGGGACCATTTCGGCCCAAACACATGAAATGCATAGGATAGTTTATTTTTCTTTTGCAAATCAATATTAAGGCTTCTTTAATGGTAAAGTGAAAATTCAAACACTTCTCTTTGACAACTTTTGCATGTTTAACTCAAATCAATATATTTAAGCATCAACAACAAAACTTTCATAAACCAAAGTTTGTAAAGCATCAAACCAAAATTTATTATTCAAAAGTAAAGTACCAAACCTTATTTCTTTAACTCCTCTTGGCTTTTCCTTCTTCTCCTTCTTTAATTCTTTATTTCTCCTTCAATCAATTCAAGATACAACATAAACCTTAGAATTTCAAAATAATAAATTATCCTCTATTTCTTTTCCAACCGAAACCCCTAATCCAACCTTATTAATCTTTCTACATCTTGATTCTTCCATTTAATCAATTAATCTCATCACTTACTTAATATTATTATTATGTTTTTCAATTCCATATAAGACTCTAATTCCCAATCTTCCAATAAATATATAACTACTAAAACTAATACTAAAATTAAAGTCTACACACTTAAAAACCTTAGAACTTACCTTAAAAATCAAAGTTTGAAGAAACTTGGAAGTCCCTTGGTATTTTCTTTTGTTGGCCGAATTTGGTGAGTGGAAAAAGAGAGAATTTGCTCTTCATATCACATATATTTATAGACAAAGGAAATGATGATCACCTTGCCCACTTGTCCACTTTTTCTCTTTCTTCATTTATTACACATTTATTACACATGCTAAATGTTTTCTTTTGATTGGCCAACCTTTGATTTTTATAACTTCCTTTTTCCTTTACTTCTTTCCACTTGTCTCTCTTCCCATTGGATCTCATAAAGTTGTCCCGGGTTACCCATCCGGTCCCGACACGAAACCGAGCCACATTACGTTCCGGCGATTAATCGATCATATCTTTTAAACCGTATAGTTCCATGAGTCAAACTATATATAGTTTTGATCCTCTCGACCTCTACTTTCTATTTATAAGGTCTATTTTAGGTTTCCAAGTCATTTTGAAAAATTACTGATAAGCCCTCAACTTTTTACAAAATTCCCTTTAGGTCCTATTTTTGCTCGGGTTTTCTCCGGCTTCGTTTCCACTGACGATCGTTTCATATTTAACCTCTCGCCATTCTCTACGTACTCACGTCTTTATTTCCTACCCTAAATTCATGTATAACTTTAATTGATAATGACCAAAATGCCCTTAGGCAACATTTCTTCATTTTTCTTTAACGGGACATTTCCTGGAAAAACCGTTACACGTCGTTGCGATCCGGTTTTTCTCTACATTCCATTTTTGAAATCTGTTATATGCACTATTAAGAACATCCGGTGCAACTTTCTTTGAAATTACATCTACGTCCCCAACTTTATTAAAAATTACAATTATGTCCCTTTTGTCATACAACCTTATCTAGGGCTGTTATCAAGAATTATCTTCTCCTTTTCCCTACTCTCGCTATGCACGTGTCTACACTGCATAAATGCAGTAGGCGGATGTGACATTCCTAATTAAATAAGGTAAGTAATATTAATAAGAAAAATAAATTAAAACCTAATTGGATTAGGTTTCAAAAAAATTGCGTTGAAAAATTATCCGCTGGCAAAAATTGTGGCAGCGGGCCCGTGGCTGGGGCCAGTGGGCGTGCCAGCCCGCAGGAAATTCTTGCGAGAAGTTATTTCGCCCGCGGGAATTTCCTGCGGGCGAAATAACTCGCCCCGCAGGAAGTTATTTCGCCCTTAGGAATTTCCTGCGGGTGAAATAACTCGCCCGTAAGAAATTCCTGCGGGTGAAATGCTGGGCCTACGGGCGTGCCGCCCGCAGGAAATTCCTGCGGGCAAAACGTCCACGGGCCCACACGACTGCTTTTCGCTGCCGATTTTTTTTCCCACTCCGATTTTATATTTATTTTTTAATTTTTATTTGTTTATTTTCATTTTTTTATTAATAAAAATTAGATACTAAGATAAAAATTACTTAATTAAAATTATTTTGGACCAATTAGACAACAAAAATCATTTTGGGCTAAATAAAACATATTAGATCGGATTGGGTCAAAAATTAAGGGTCTACAGTTTACCCCCTGCTTGAATGATCTGAAACCTTAGTGAAAGAGAGTGAAAAGCAATAAGACTTAATTTTTGAAATGGCTACTTGTTTTGGGTACTTGGACCCGAGCTTGAATTGATTTTGGGTACTTGGACCTGACATTGGGTACTTGGACCCGGGATTGGGTACTTGGGCCCGAGCTTGAATTGATTTTGGGTACTTGGACCCGACATTGGGTACTTGGACTCGGGATTGGGTACTTAGGCCCGAGCTTGAATTGATTTTGGGTACTTGGACCCGGGATTGGGTACTTGGACCCGAGATTGATTTGATTTGGGTACTTGGACCAGAGATTGGGTACTTGGACCCAAGCTTAGGTACTTGGACCCGAGATTGAATTGATTTTGGGTACTTGGACCCGAGATTGGGTAGTTGGACCCGGGATTGGGTACTTGGACCCGAGCTTGAATTGATTTTGGGTACTTGGACCTGGGATTGGGTACTTGGACCTGAGATTGATTTGATTTGGGTACTTGGACCCGAGATTGGGTACTTGGACCTGAAATTGGGTACTTGGACCCGAGATTGATTTGATTTGGGTACTTGGACCCGAGATTGGGTACTTGGACCTGAAATTGGGTACTTGGACCCGAGATTGATTTGATTTGGGTACTTAGACCCAAGATTGAGTACTTGGACTCGAGATTGGGTACTTGGACCCGAGATTGGGTACTTGGACCCGAGGCTGATTTGAATTTGGGTGCTTGGACCCGAGATTGATTTGATTTGGGTACTTGGACCTGAGAATGGGTGCTTGGACCCGAGAATAGGTGCTTGGCCTCGAGATTGATTTGATTTGGGTACTTGGACCCGAGAATGGGTGCTTGGACCCGAGATTGGGTTCTTGGACTCGAGCTTGAATAGATTTGGGTACTTGGACCCGAGATTGGGTGCTTGGACCTGAGATTGATTTGAATTTGGGTGCTTGGACCTGAGATTGAGTTTGACCGACCTTTTATAATTTGAGAAATCTGACTGCTCCGGTTATTCCATGCATTGTGGTTTTCCACCCTCAAAATGGATCTTCATCCTTTGAGATCGGGTCTTCATCCTTGAAAATGAATCTTCATCTTTTGACATCGGGTCTTCACCATTGCAAATGGATCTTCATCCTTTGAGATTGGGTTTTTACTCTTAAAACATGGGCCTCTATCCATTGGAGGTCGGGTCTTTACCCTGGCTTCAGCTCTTTTAGCTGGATTGGTCTTTTGTCTTTTGCATCTTCATTCTTTTGAGAGTTCTAAAGTTCCATTCTTTTGTTCTTCCTTTTTGCAAAGATTTAGCTATTTTTAATTGGACCTTATATCCTCTCCTTGCCCCCCTGTGTGGCAAAATATTTGTAAGTGAGTTTAAAAATATTTGGTATATAAACTCAAAAAATTGAAAAGGAGAAACTTTGCCCCCTGTGTAGGCTCAAACCAAAGATTTTATCCATGCAAGCTTTGATTGATGTTTTTGCCGTCTTGTTCTTTGCATAAGCATGCATTTCTTCTCTTTGCAAGATTGCTGGAGCTTTCTCAAGCAATGGGCTTTCTATGCCCCCTGATTTGATATCTTCTTTTGATTCTTCACTTCACAGAGTGTTTGCTGTTCACTTTGATAAAGAATAGACAATACAAGACAAGAAAGTACGATGTGATATGCTCATGTATGCATGATATGCATGAATAATATTTACAGTTGTTCCATCGACTCACAGACCGAGGTGATTAGCAAAAGTGTTCTCATTAGTTCCATTTTGACGCTTGTTCAAGTCTTGCATTGGAATGATCAAAAGCTTTGCATTTGTGGCTTTTATCTTCTATATGTTGAGAACATGAGTGGTAGAGACCCCTGATGGTAGAGTCAGGGATGCATCCATTTCAAATTATGTTTCAGCATGTCAATTGGCAGCTTGCCAATAATCATTTCCTTTGCCCAATATGTCCTTTGGAGGTTCAACATACTTCCCTAAACTTGAAGGCTTTGTATGACAAAAAACTTTTTTTTTGAATTTTGATTTTGAAAACAAATGTTGGCTTTGCCAAATTAATGTCAATGTACCTCAAGACTTGATAAATTAACATATCTATAACGTGACAACACTAGTTACCGTACTAAACTCGGGAATCAATTCTATTTAAGCAAGAATTGTTGCACTTCAGATAGGCACATACACATTGCTTGGCCAAAGGTCTCATTTGAGTTTAAATATTGTCTATCTCATATGCATGCTTATCCAAACTATCTCCACTAATAGACTCTATCTACCAAGAGAGATCAAAAGGTCTTTGATAGGCTTGAAATGGGGTCTATAAGGGACATGGGTTAAAGTGGAGGCCATTTTGAGATTGGAGCTGGTGTGACACAATGGACAAACCCTCACACTACAAATTTCTTGTTGGAACTTTAGACAGCTTGGAGGCAACCTTGCTAGACTCCAAATTCCTTCTATATCTTCTTGGCATTAATCTGGATCTTGTTAGGGACAGTCTTTGCCCTTGCAAAAAGTTTAGTACCCAAATTTGTTTCCTTTCTTCTTCTCCCTTTTCTTTATTTCTCTTACTCTTCCCTTTTCTTTCTCTTTGTTTTCCTTAATCTTCCCTTTCTTTAAGCATTTTATCATTTTGTCCTTCTTTCTTGTTGGACTATCAAGTACAAAACTTTCAAGAACTGGATGGTCTCCCTCCTTTTCTCCAATTTTGATTGAATCTTTGGTTGCGTTGGGCCAATTCAAGTAAAAATGTCTTTATGAACCAAATGGAAGCCTTTTGCTGCTTTAGGTAAAAGATAACTCAGTTGGCTTTATAAATCGCCTTTTTAGGTTCTATCTTCTTTTTTTTATTCTTTTTTATTCTTTCTTTTCTTTTTCTATTCTCTTTTTTCTTTTTTCCTTTTTTGGTTCTAGCTCAAACATAGTTGTCTTGTTTGTACCAACTTGGGCTTCCAATAATGGATGAGTGGAGTAACATAAATCTTCTTTAATAGAGATAAATCATTTGTTACTCTAATGTTGATGTTGTTTTGATATATTGGAGACATTAAGGGAACTTCAACTACCCTTAAGGTTTTGAGAACATCAACTATCCTTATGGTCTTGAAAACATCAACTACCCTTATGGTCTTGAGAACTTCAACTATCTTCATGGTCTTAAAACTTCAACTATCCTCATAATCTTGACTAATCATTGCTTTCTTTGAACTTCTTGCCTACTCATCTTAGTAATCATAAGACTTGTCAAAAGTATCACAACAGCTCAGGGTAGGTTATTGAGGTTTGTAAGCCAATGAAAAGAAAGCTAAAATTTTATGAAGGCTCAAAGGGACAACTAGGGATTGATATTTAACAAGGTGGATACTAGTTGTTGGCTAACCAAACAATGCCTAGATCATTTCTCTCTTAAATAAGTAGAGTTCAATTTCGCCTCGAAAGCTTGTCAAAGCATGTTCTAAGACTGACTAAGACCTAGACAAAGGTAATTATGCAGGAGCCCTCTCTAAGTAAGCATACACAACTTAATGCTATAGAGTAATTCCCTCATCTAGTAAAGTCATTCGAGTCATGATGCATAGATAAATTTATGAATTATCAAGATAGATTCCTCATTGGTTGAGCACTAAAATGAACAAATACCAACAAAAATTTATGATGAAAGTAATTTATTCAAACAAATTTAAATTTGAAAAACACGATAGTTCCAAATAATTAAATAAAGTAAGATTGAAAAGCAACATTCAAGCTAAGGAAAGTTCATTGAGTTAGGCTTCTTTTCCTTTCACATCTTCAACATTCCCATCTTGAAAAGAGGATAAAACAAAATCTTCTTCCAATCCTTTTCCCACCATAAAGGTTGCTGGTGGTGGCACTCTGTTGAACGTTGGAAATGGATTATCTTTGGTGTTGGGCTTGTCCGGCTCGGGCAACTTTCCATTATCAATTAAATTCTGGATCTCATGCCTCAACTTCATGCAATTGTCCGTTTCATGTCCAAGCCTTTGATGGAATTGGCAAAATGCATTAGTATCAAAGTTAGGTGGAAGAGGATTAGGCAAAAGACGAGGAGTCAAGGGTTGTAACAATCCCTTCCTTTGTAGCTTATTGAGAACCCAAGACAGTGGCTTCCCCAGATCTGAAAACTGCCTCATTCCTCTTTCACTAGCGGCATTAACATCAACTTCTTTTTGTGTGCTTTGATTGCCCGATTGGTAATTCCCTTTCTCATTCCTTTTTATTGAAAAGCGATTCTTCTCCCTTTCCCACTTTTTAATTTGTAGACCAGCTTGGAGAAGATCTTTGAAATCACGTATGAGTGTATGAGACATCCTCTCACAAAGATTAGGCAACACCCCTCTCACAATCATCCTTATTTGATCGGATTCATTGGGCCTCTTCTTGAGTAAAGCAGCCTTGTTTCTCCATCTCTTGACATAATCTATAAAATTTTCATTTGGTCGTTGCCTAATGGACTCAACTTCCATTAAGGTAACTTCCATTTCAACATTGTATCCATATTGTTGGATGAAGTCTTTGTAAAGTAGATCCCAACTCTTTTGTGTTCCATCATCTAAGGTATTGAACCAATTTTGGACAGCAGGATCCAATGAGAGCATGAAGTACCTTAGAGTTTGAGCCTTAGTAGCTCAGATAGATTGCATGGCAGTGATATATTGCTTCACATGGAGATGAGGATTTCCGGTGCCATTGTATTTAGCAAAGGAAGGCATCTTGAATTTATAAGGGACTTCTTCATCTTGTTCAAATAACTTGTCAACTTCGGACATCTCTTCTATTTTCAGCTTCTTCTCAAATTTCTTTTCTAAATCAGCAATCATCTTTTCAACATCAGATGTCTTGGTCTTTTTAATAGTTGCCTTCTCAACAACCTTCGACTCCTTTTTTTCTTGAGGATCTTGGTAGTATTGGGCCCAATCATCATCATCATCAATGATCACCTTTTCATCATCAAAAACCACTTCACTAACTTTGGTCTTCCCTTTGTCATTTGGTTTCTTAGTGCTAGCAGATGCCTCGACATGATTCTCTAAGATTGCAGTTAATTGGTTCCTCATGGTCTCAGCTAGGGCCTCTTTTATTTCTTCCATCTTGGCATTGAGGGCCTCATCCACCATCCTTTGAATTTGTTGGGGCTCCATTGTTTTTGGTAAGCAAGTGATTGAGTCATTGCTAGATGCTTTGTCTCCGGCGTAGGTCGGATTGTTGTAAGCTTTAGAACTATCGTAATCCAGGGCTGTGAGCCAAAGAGGATCAATGAGATGAGATGCAAATGTATGCATGTATGCACAATCCACACACGAATGGCGAGTCTCTTTTCATAGGTATATGGTTAACAAAATACCAACATGGGGTATCTTGCTTTCAAATAATTCCCTTGGACTTTTCAACCAATAGTTATATCCTTGAAAATGGAAATCAATCCATGATAATTCCCATTAATTAGGTTTTAATCCATTCAACCAACCAAAGTAGCTTTTATGCTATATAGGATTAAAATGAAATTAAGAGGCTTATTATAAATAGATTTCTCACTTGAAAAAGGTAACTAGTGGTTCATGCCAAAAACAAGCCCATAGTTAATTTATTCTTAGTGTAAACTAGGCCCACAATTGATTTTTGGTATTTCATAATTGACCTAAATATTTTTTGCAAGCTCTTTGCAATAAAATGTTGGGTGAAAATAGTTTTGTTTCTAAGCCCATTGTAAAAGATTTTAGAAAAATGGATTTTGGGCTTAGTATTTGGGCCATGGGCCAAAGAATTTTTTATTTGAAAAAGTCTTATGTCCAAAGACCATTTTAAAAAGTTTTGAAAAATAGCTTTGGTCTTTTGGATTTTAAAGAAAAATTTATTTTGAGCTTACAATATACCTATGTCATATTAGAAAAAGAACAAACCAAATAAGCCATGATTTAAGCCAAGATAAATCAACCATAGTCAAATAACATGCATTTGGGGTAAAAACCTAAGGAAAGTAACTAGGCCAATTACATGAGCTTTAGTCTTTGGGTAAAAAGGCTTAGGTTCCCATAGCAAGCATATACCGAATGGTACGAGGCTATGAGTGGTTATGCCATACTCGATCTCCATACCTTGAGTGAAAGTATGGTATCCCTTACATAACATAACACGGGTAACACGGGCGTCCTAACTCACGCACACGATGCAATCTAAGATGACGCAATGGATAATATCATTATAAGAAAGAATAGAATAATATAAAGACCAACGGAATCAACTTCTCTTATCCCCAGTGGAGTTGCCACTGTGAGCGGGGATTTTCGCCCCCACTCCCGGTGGAATGGTTCTTGCGACTTCGGCACTGTTTAGGCTCGGGGCCTTAGAGAACGGACCTAAGTCTGGAAAAAATGGAGTCTCCACCCGGACAGGCCGGGAAAAAGAAAGGGGTGGATGACTCTATTCCTAAGGAATCCCCAACCCCTTAATGGGTTCGGAAAGTTGGGTACGTGTGGGGAAGGTGAGAAATGGCCCAGCACCCCCATAACGCCCGGTTCATTGGAACTGTCCTCCTTTACAGGTCTTAATATTATAAAATTCTTAAATATAATAATATTATCCATACTACACATAATAAAAAGAAAGCATCATTATATTAAAATCAAAGCAATGTCCAAACAAAACAAAAAAAAAATAAATGGACATCCATCCAAGGATGGAAACATGTCCTTACATCACATGCCTAGATAGGACACCCACCAAAAGGTAGAAACATGCCCTTTACATAAGTTCTAAAATAGAAAAGCAAATTAAATTACATGTTTTTTAAATAATGAGGTACCCACCAAGTGGAAACATAGATTAAAGCATAAGAGATAAATCAAGGTATAAGTAAATATGGAATTGAATAAAACAAATAAAAGTTCAATTATAGCTACTGTGACTTTTTATGGAATTAAAATAGATTAGGGTTTTATGTTTCAAAAGGTTGGTAAGACTCTTTGATTAAACAAATTAAGGTTTGAATTATGAAATCATGAAACTAGGGTTTTAAATACCTTAAAATACTTTAATTTCTGATTTTTGATTATTGAATTTTAAGCTACTGTGCAATTTTTGGGTTTTCATATTTTTATGTTTTTTAATGTTTTAAAAGGATTAGGGTTCATAATTATTAGGGTTTAAGGTTTTAAAAGGATTAGGGCTCATTATTTTAGATTTAAAAGTTAAATTTTGGATTTTAGGGTTTTGAAATTTGGGTCTCGGGTAATGAAGAATTTTTAGGGTTTTAAAAATCAATTTGATATTTTATGAAATTTTATGAATTTAAACAAAATGATTGAAGTTTTTATAAGTAGAAAAGATGTTTTTTAAGGCTTTTTTAATGAAATAGAACATACTTTAAAATCTTAAAAGAATTTGATTTTGATTTTGTTGAAAAATATGTTCAATTAGTGTTTTAAGGTCTTTAAGAAGAAAAAATAACAATTTTAAGTCTTTTTAGAAAATAAGGTCACGTTTTAGTGTTTTAACTTTGGAAAACTAAATTAAAGTTCTAAGATTTTAACTTTTGAAAAACACAAAAAATCCTAGTTTTAGCTACTGTGTAAAAAAAATTTGAATTTAGAATTTCATACCTTCTTTTGTAAGTTGCTCCAAAATTGCTTCTTCTTGGATGAACTAGCTCCAAAGACAAGCCTTTTTTGCCTTTGGAATCCTTTTTTTCATGATGCTGCTGTCCAGAAAATATTTAAATTGAATTTCTTCTTTTCCTTCCTTGATTTGGTTTCAAACTTTCCAAACTCCCTTTGGATTTCCTCTCTCTCGGCCACCTCTAATTTCAATGCCTTTGGTCCTTATTTATAGTGGTTTAAGGTTATTTATTCCTAATTAAATAAGGTAAGTAATATTAATAAAAAAAAGAAATTAAAACCTAATTGGATTAGGTTTCAAAAAAATTGCGTTGAAAAATTTTGCGCTGATGAAAACTGTGGCAGCGGGCCCGTGGCTGGGGCCAGTGGGCATGCCAGCCCGCAGGAAATTCCTGCGGGAAGTTATTTCGCCCGCAGCCGCAGGAAGATATTTTGCCTGCAGGAATTTCCTGCCGGCGAAATAACTCGCCCGCAGGCCTGCGGGTGAAATGCTGGGTCTACGGGTGTGCCGCCTGCAGGAAATTCCTGCGGACAAAACGTCCACGGGCCCGCACGACTGCTTTTTGCTGCTGATTTTTTTTTTGAACTCCGACTTTATTTTTATTTTTATTTTTAATTTTTATTTGTTTATTTTTATTTTTTATTAATAAAAATTAGATACTAAGATAAAAATTACTTAATTATAATTATTTTGGACCAATTATACAACAAAAATCATTTTGGGCTAAATAAAACATATTAGATCGGATTGGGTCAAAAATTAAGGGTCTACAGACCCTCTATTTTGTGTATTGTCACAGTCTCCCGATATCAGGATCTTTCCCAGCTAGTTGCAGCTGCTAGGAGTTTTGAGAGAGCACAGGGTGTTGCAGCAGCTACTACTAAGGAGGGGACCGGAGTTAGGAGACCCAAGTTTGAGGCAAGGTCTTTATCTATAAATAGAGGCTGAGGAGGTCATTTTTAAAGGTTTAGTAGGGGCCAAAGGCAGCCTGGTAGGTCAGTACCACATCAGAGGCAAAGATCGAGACCTACACATTTTTGTGGCTAGTGCACCAACCCCAGTGGCTCAGAGGTATGCTCCACTTGCATGTGTTCATTGTGGTAGGGCACACGTAGGTGATTGTTGGTGGAGAGGTACTTCGAGAGTGTGTTTCAGATGTGGGTCACCAAATCATTTTTTCAGAGAGTGTCCAGAGTCACCAGAGGATAGATAGGTAAATTCTACAGTTTCTCGACCTAGTGTCAAAGGAGGTCATAATGGCAGAGGTTTCAGTAGAGGTGGTCGACCTGGGTTTAGTCAGAGAGGAGTCTCTACATCCAAAAATAGTAGGTCAGATGAGGCTGGGCCATCTCAGTGGGTTTATATGATGAAGAGGCAGCCAGATGCTTCAGTCGTCATGGCGAGTACATTTTCTTTATTTGGTATTTCAGTTCTTGCTCTGATAGATCCTGGATCTACACATTAATACATAAGTGCATCCATCTTGCCTATGTCTGAATTGCATTCTGAGTCCCTAGGATTTGAAGTTCTGATGACAAATCCTTTAGGGCATAGTGTTGTGGTGAGTAAGGTGCACCGAGATAGTCCAGTTGTTGTTCAGGATGAGGAGTTTCTCGGTGACCTGATTAAAATGCCTTTTAAGGAGTATGATTTAATCTTAGGCATGGATTGGTTATCTAAGCATGGGGCTATAGTAGATTGTCAGAATAAGTATGTTACCCTTAGAACCGGTGATGGTAGGAGTGTGATGGTATCTAGTGAGCAGAGACAACTTGCATCCATGTTTGTTTCAGCTGTTGCAACTAGGAGGATGATTCGGAAAGGGTGTGATAATTATCTTGCTCATGTTGTAGATACCAAGGTAGTGGGTTCTCAACTTGACAGTATACCCACAGTTGCTGAGTTCCTAGATGTTTTTCCTAAGGAGTTGCCAAATATACCCCCTGAGAGAGAGGTTGAGTTTAGTATCAATTTGTTTCCTGGTACCACTCCCATCTTTATTATTCCTTATCGTATGGCACCTGCTGAGTTGAGATAGTTGAAAGTGCAGTTGCAGGAGTTATTGGATAAAGGGTTTGTTCTCCCTAGTGTGTCTCTGTGGGGAGCACCTATTTTATTTGTGAAGAAGAAGGATGGTACCTTAAGATTGTGCATTGATTACAGGCAGTTGAATAAGGTGACCATCAAGAACAAGTATCCTTTGCCTCGGATAGATGATCTTTTTGATCAGTTGAAAGGAGCAGCAGTTTTCTCTAAGATTGATCTGAGATCAGGGTACCATCAGTTGAGAATCAGAGAGGAAGATGTACCCAAGATAGCTTTTCGTACAAGGTATGGGCATTATGAGTTTTTGGTGATGCCTTTTGGGTTGACGAATGCACCAATAGTATTCATGGATTTGATGAACAGGGTGTTTAGACCCTATCTAGATCAGTTTATGGTGGTCTTTATCGATGATATTTTGGTATATTCGCATAATGAGGAGGATCATGATATGCACCTGTGGATTGTATTGCAGACTTTGAGAGAGAAGCAATTGAATGCTAAGTTGTCTAAGGGTGAGTTTTAGCTTGATCAAGTGACTTTTCTCGGTCATGTAGTTTCAGCAGATGGTATAAGAGTTTATTCAAGTAAAGTTGAAGCTATTTTGAATTGGAGTCCACCAAAGATAGTGGCTGAGGTTAGAAGTTTTCTAGGTTTGATAGGCTATTATCGACGGTTTGTTAAAGGTTTTTCCTTGATAGCTACTCCACTCACTAGATTACTTTGAAAGGGAGTTAGATTTGTGTGGACAGATCAGTGTCAAGCAAGCTTTGAGTAGTTGAAGGAGATGTTGACTCAAGCTCCTGTTCTTACCTTGCCTGTGGAAGATAAACCATATGTGATTTACAGTGATGCTTCACATAGTGGTTTAGGTTGTGTTTTGATGCAGGAGGATAGAGTCATAGCTTATGCTTCTCGACAGTTGAAGCCGCATGAGCTTAATTACCCGACGCGTGATTTGGAATTAGCAGCCATAGTTTTTGCTTTGAAGATTTGGCGACATTATCTTATGGGGAGAAGTGCTTCATTTATACAGATCACAAAAGTTTGAAATACTTTGGTGTTCAGAGATATCTGAATCCTCGGCAGAGAAGATGGTTAGAGTTGATTAAAGACTATGACTATTTGATTGATTATCATCCTAGCAAGGCAAATGTTGTTGTAAATGCCTTGAGTTGAAAGTCTTTTGCAGGTTTGACTGCTTATTTGCTCTGGTTGCTTGTTGAGTTGAGAACGTTGCATGCTAGTTTTGAATCATGTGATGATGGTGCTTTGTTGGCTCAGTTGCAATTGAGACCGGTGTTATTAGATCATATTAGAGAGTCTCAATTGGCAGATGAGAAAATTCATGTGAGAAGTGATGGCAGTTTATGGTACAAAAATAGATTGTGTGTTCCTAATGATCAATATTGAAAAAGATTATTTTGGAGGAAGCACATCGGTCGGCTTTTGCTATGCACCCTGGAAGTACCAAGATGTATCATGATTTGAAGCAACATTACTAGTGGTCAGGTATAAAGAGGGACATAGCAGAGTTTGTATCTAAATGTCTCACTTGTCAGAGAGTGAAGGCCGAGCACCAAGTTCCTTCGGGGTCGCTCCAACCTTTATCAGTGCCTGAATTGAAATGGGAGCGAGTGATGATGGATTTTGTGATTGATTTGCCCTTAACTCAGAAGAAGCATGATGCAATCTGGGTGATTGTTGATTGGTTGATGAAGACAACTCATTTCCTTCCAATTCGGATGGATTATTCTCTTGAGCAGTTAGTTGAGCTGTATATCAGTGAGATAGTGAGAAGGCATGGAGTCCCAATTTCTTTGGTGTCTGATCGAGATTCTTGGTTTACTTCAAGGTTTTGGAAGAGTTTGCATGATGCTTTGGGTTCTCAGTTGCATCTTAGCACTACTTTTCATCCTCAGATAGATGGGCAGTCAAAGAGAGTGATACAGATTTTAGAGGATATGTTGAGAAGCTGTGTCATTGATTTCTCTGGGAGTTGGGACAGATTTGTGCCACTGATGGAATTTGCTTATAACAACAGTCATCAGTCTAGTATTAGAATGGCACCCTATGAGGCATTGTATGGTAGAAGATGCAAGACGCCTCTATGTTGGGATGAGGTTGGAGAAGGTAAGTTGGTTGGTCCCGATTTGATATAAGAAATGGAAGAGAAAGTGAAGATAATTCAGGATCGGTTGAAAGCAGCTTCAGTTTGAAAGAAATCCTATTCAGATTTAAAAAGGAGAGACATAGAGTTCAGTATTGGAGATAAAGTATTTTTGAAAGTGTCTCCTTGGAAGAAAATTTTGAGATTTGTCCACAAAGGGAAGTTGAGTCCTCATTTTATTGGACCTTATGAGGTACTGGAGAGAGTTGGACCAGTGGCCTATAGACTTGCTTTGCTGCTTGAATTGGATAGAATTCACAATGTCTTCCATGTCTCTATGCAACAAGGTACAGATCAGACCCATCTCACATTCTATCAGTAGAATCTATTGAGGTGAGTCCAGATCTAACTTTTGAAGAAGAACCAGTGGCTATTTTGGCACATGAAGTGAAAGAGTTGAGAAATAAGAAAGTGCCACTTGTGAAGGTTCTTTGGAAGAATCATGCTAAGGAAGTGGCAACTTAGGAGAGTGAGCAAGTGATGCGAGATCAGTACCCCCAGTTATTTAAAACTTGAGAATAGGTAATTTCGAGGACGAAATTATTTTTATAGAGGGGGAGAATTGTAATATCCCAAATGATACCCTAAAATTTTTGGAAATATTATTTGTTGAGAATTAATTAGATGATTTTAAGTGTATATGTAATTAAGTGAAAAGATAAGAGGAAGGAGTGTGTATATGTTGTATATATAGAGATATATACAATATATATAAGTCTACAGCTTATTTGGTCAAGAGATATTTTGATTAATTAAATAAATTAATTAAAGATAGTGGAAGATGACATAAGTGAGTTTATTATTATATTATTTAAATTCTTAGTGGAGAGGAATTTGGGGAAAAGTTGTTTGGTTAAAAGAGAAGAGTGTGTGGTTGACTTTCGTCTTCTTCTTTCTTCTCCAACTAGGTCGGCCACCATTATTAACCAAAGGAAAAGAGATTTTGTTGCTTCCTAACTCAAGGAATTGAAGGATTTCAAGTGATCAAGTTGGAGTTCTAAGGATTTTCTTCACTTTTGGTAAGTTTCCAACTTGTTTCTTTGATTTCTTTTGAGATTGTGTTTATGGGTTTGTTGGATTGTTATTGTAGATGTGTTTCAGGTTGTTTTTGTATGTTTGAAGTGTTTTGTCTTAATAAATTTGATTTTGGGGTTGGATTGAAGAGAAAAGGGTTAAGTTTGGTGAAAGAGACAAGAGTTGTGGATTGTGTAAGTTTGAGGTTATTGAAAGATGTTTGTTGGATGTGGCGTTTTGGAGTCGATTTTAGGGTTTTTGGCCTGACACATCCATTAACACAGCCATGTCTTTGGGCGTATCGTTGGTTCTATTTTCTGGGTTGGTGACACGCCCATGTCACTGAACGTGTCACAGCTTTTGTGTTGGAGGAGAATTGACACGTTCAGTGACATGCCCATGTCACTGAGTGTGTCACAACTTCTGTGTAGTGGTAGTATTGACACGTCCAGTGACACGCCCATGTCACTGACCGTGTCATAGCTTATGTATTGGAGGAGGATTGACACGTGCAGCACACACCCATGTCACTGAGCATGTCAAAGCTTCTGTATTGTGTGTTTAGGGCACGGTCAGGACACGCCCGTGTTGTTGAGTGTGTTAAGTGTATAGTTTGCCCTAGATAGTTCTCTTCCTTGTTTTCTTATGTGTATCACTAAGTGAGTATGTATAATCACCTTTGGATTATGTTTTGAAGAGAGTTGAGTCACCCAATCAGAAGTGTTGAAGGATTCTTGGTAGAGGAGATTGGAGTTGGTGTTTGTTGCTCTTAGAGGTAAGTACAAACTTTAAATGATAGCATACATTTACATGACATTGGGACTTAACACATTTGGTTGGAAAATGTGTTAAGTTACTTGATATATTGTTAATGAATGAGTTATATGTTATGATATGCATAATGTGAATTATGTTAATGTATCAAAGCAATTGAGTAATGTGTTGTAAATTAAAAGAAATGTGGAATAATGTGATAAGATATGTGAAATCATAATGTAACAAATTAATATTGATACAAAAGAGAGGAATGAGAAAGGTAAGAAAAAGATGATATATTAAGGCAATGTGCCTAATTTGATCATGAGAAAATAAGAAATGTTTTGAGAATGAAATTATGAAATTATTTGATAATGAGATAAATGAATAAATTGTGTGCCTAGTATGTTATTCAATTTTTAAAGTTCTGGGTTTGGCAGCATGCCTATGAATTGCTGGGAAAGTGAAAAGACCGGGTCGTACACCGGGCCCAGCTGATAAATGTGATGTTTTTAGGGTGAAAAAACTGGGTTGTAAGCCTCAAAAATAAATCCTTAAAGCTAGACTGAGTGAAAAGACTGGGTCGTAAGCTCAGATCTAGTTGGATTATCCATGGATATGTATATATTACCTACGAGGCTAGACACAAGGTGTCATTATGGACCAAAGCAGTAACTCTAAAATTTGAATAGCATATTAGATCCTTTTTGGGCCCATGTTTGTCTTTGCTTAAATATGAATTATGAAATGTGATTCAATTGATTAATATATTGAGATATAATGTAATGAGTTGTTATATTCAAATGTGTTGTACATTTGCATCGCAATGATCTATATTGAATCAAAGTTTGTACCACTAAGATTTTTGCTTAGCGCGATTATGATTCATCGCGTAGGTGACAGGGTAGATCCGGTTGTGCAGGAGAGCTCGTCTAGACCGAGTCGAGTCTAGGCTTGAGATTGTGAGAGCAGTGTTGTTAGTGGACATCAAGATCAGAGATGAACTGCCAGCATGTATAAATTTTATATTTTTGTACTTATTGAGTTTGATGTAAACATATGTATATTCCGCTGCATTTTCCGCTGCTTATTAAACAAATATTTTGGATAAACTGTTGGGTTAATGAATATATATACGTATATATTTTAACAAGGGATGTTTTATCTATTACTTTCTATAATATAAGTTAAATGTTATAAGTTTACTTAGATTGACTTATGATGATTTGAAATAAAGTTTTAAAGATTGGTTTGTTTAAAATGGACTGTGACACTCTTATATCCTCTATATGTATATCACATATAGTGTGTATATGTGGTGTACTTATATTGAGTATAGGGGTGTTATATAAACATTTGATTAAATTGAACTATAAATCTAGGTACCCTTCTAAGAATTTGAACCAATCTTTAGCATACCGATAATTGTTCACTTGCAATTTTACTTTTATTTTTTTTTCTGATTTCAACAACATTGCAAACGTCATACACTTATTCTTTAGTTTCTTTTGTTTCAACCAAATTATTATGAATAACATCTTCCTTGTGAGACGACCTTAGGGTGATCACCATTACTATAACAACCCCGTATACTTGCGAGTGTCACTTCTAGTAGTATTAAGTGGAGTGCAACAATAACCATCGAGTGACTCTAATATCTCAATGAAACCATCCAGCGACTCTAATATCTTGGTAAAATAAAACATTCATTGAGCGACTGTAATATCTCGTTGAAATCACCAAGAGACTTTAATATCTTAGTGAAATAAAAAAAAACCATCAAGTCAATCAAATATCTTGATGAAACCACTAAGCAACTCTAATATCTTTGAATAAAGCATCCATCGAGCGACTCTAATATCTCAATGAAACCACCAAGCTACTCTAATATCTCGGTGAGACAACAACTATCGAGCTACTCTAATATCTCAGTGAGACAACAACTATCGAGCAACTCTAATATCACCAAGCGACTTTAATATCTTGGTAAACAATAAACACATGACAATGATCATTAAAGAAGAGTGACATGCCGCAACATGACTCCTCAAAAGCAACCATGTAGCAACTTTAATATCTTAATAGGATAGTGAGCATCTCTGATATCACACTAGGAAAAAACCTAGATACTTCAACAAATCTTGATTCTTTACTTTGGGGATGGACCTTTATCCTGCATCGACTTCAACTCTTCTAGCTAGGTTGACCTTCTATCATTTGTATCATCATTTATTTAAGAGTTCTAGATTTCTTCTAACCACTTGTTCCATCCGTTATTGGATTTTGCTTTTCAAATTTTAGCTATTCTTTCTATTGGATACTTTATCTTTTACCCCATGTGCAGGCTCAAATTTGCAATTCTGCCTCTTGTGTAGGCTCTAGTCAATGTTTCTACAAGCATACATGATGGAAACCCCAAGATTATAAAGAATCCAAAATCCCAATACATAAATTCAGCATACTAAGAACCCTAGATGATTGTTTTTCCTACTAAACTCCTAATTGACATGCAATTAGAAACATATATAATTGGATAGAATAAAGAAGAACTAGAAAGAACTCCACAAGTGTTACCTTGATAAGTTGATTCCAATTCCTGATGCAACAAGAAGAAGAAGAACCCTCTCTTAAAGTGAAATTTGGCTAAGCCAAAGTTAATTGAATAATATCATCAAAACTGCTGTCTTACAATCCTAAATGAGGTATAAATAGCTAAACCCTAATTAGGGTTACTAAGTAATGTTTAGTTGGCTAATCAAAGTTTTAAGAACTAATAAAGTAAACAAAGCTAAATTTAACACAAAACAAACAAGGCCTTTACTTTTTAAATAAGTATAACTAGTGGGCCTTAATACATATTAAATAACAGGCCCATATGCTTGGATTAAATTTATGGGCTGCTTCTCCTTTTTATCCTTGGCATTAAAGGACTGTCCACCAAGCCTTTCTTCCATGAATCACCTTACAAATCCTTAGAAGGTAGATTTAAGTTTCTTGGCCTGCGATCTTGTAATTGGCCTACTTGGTAAAATGAGCTCCATTCCATGTTGTCCTTCTCTGCTTGCTTCGCTAGCCTTGCTCACACTGCCATCTTTGTTCGCATCAATCCCTCCCTCCTCAAAAAGATTCATCCTCAAATCTTGCTTGTAGTGGATCACATAGGAAATGGCTTAATGAATTCAACCCATTTTGCATGCCTCCTATTCAACTTCCCTTACCGTTTCAGATGCTTAAGTGACTCTTGGTCTGTATGGAACACAAATTCTTTTGGAAGCAAGTAATGTTGCCACATGTCTAGTGGTCTCACTTGGGCATACAACTCCTTGTCATACATAGGTAGAGTACTTCAATTGAACTACATTCAACTTCTCACTGAAATATGGTATGGGACATTTTTCATGCATCAACACAACACCTATATCAATCCCAGAAGCATCACATTCAAGTTCAAAAGTTTTATCAAAGTCAGGTAAACATAAAATAGGCGCATAACACAACCTATCTTTTAAAGTATTAAAAGCCCTATTTTGTTCATCTCCCCACTTAAAACCAACATCTTTTTTAATTATTTTAGTCAAAGGAGCTGCAATGGATGAGAAATCTTTCACAGATCATCTATAAAAACTAGCTAACCCATGAGACTCCTTACCTCAGACATACTCTTAGGCATAAGCCATTCTTGAATAGATTTTACCTTTTCAGCATCTACCTCAACCCCTTTAGCACTCACATCAAAACCTAAGAAAAAAAGTTTATCAATACAAAAAGTACACTTCTTCAAATTAGCATACAACTTCTCTTTCCTTAGAACCTCTAGAACTAACCTAACATGCATGATATGCTCATCTAGCGACTTGTTGTATATGAGAATATAATCAAAATACACAAAAATTTTCCAAGGAAATTAAGCAAAACATGGTTCATTAGCCTCATAAATGTGCTAGGTGCATTAGTTAAACCAAAAGCCATAACTATCCATTCATATAAACCATATTTTGTTTTAAATGCAATTTTCCAATCATCACCTGGTTTCATCCTAATTTGATGATATCTACTTTTCAGATCTATTTTAGTGAAAATACATGCACCATATAACTCATCTAACATGTCAACTAATCTAGGAATGGGATGGAAATACTTTATATTGATTTTGTTAACCACATGACAATCCACACACATCCTCTATGTTCATCTTTCTTGGGTACCAATAACACCGGTACGACACACGGGCTAAGGCTCTCTCTCACATGCCCCTTATCCAACAATTCATCTACTTGACTTGAAAGTTCCTTTGTCTCCTCTGGATTACTTCTATAGGCTGGCCTATTTTGAATTACTGTTCTAGGTTTAAAATCAATTTGATGCTCAATACCCCTCAAGGGAGGAAGTCCCTTCGACATCTCTTTAAGAAATACTTCATCAAATTACTCTAACAAAGAAACAAAACCACTGGGCAAATATGGGTTAAGGTCAGTCATAATCAATAAACTCTCTTTAAACCTTATTGCTATGAGTGTTCTTCTTCCTATATAAGCACTCTTACGATCTCTCTCTTTTCCAAAGAAACTCTGCTTTTTTTTACTCTTATTTTCTCTCATTTTACTGTTCTCTCCTACACATCTCTCTTTCTTTACCTTGTGCAATCACTCCCCATTAGGCCACATAATTTTTTCTTTTCTCTCATGGCCTCTTGTCCCTCTGTTCTTCTAGTTAGCTCACTACCCGAATCCCCATTTGAAGTCATCATCATCTTAATCTGTTCTTGATACATTTCTTTTGGAGATAAAGGTACTAAAGTGAAAATCTTCCCTTTCAAACTAAAAGAATACTTATTCTTATACCCATCATATGTGACTTTCCTATCAAACTGCCAAGGCCGACCCAATAGTAAATGCCTAGCTTGCATGGGTACTACATCACACAACACTTCATAAACATATTTTCCAATAGAAAATGGAACCATAACTTGTTTTGTTACCTTTACTTCGCCACTATCATTAAGCCACTATAGCCGATATGGTTGTAGACCCTTAATTTTGGCACGGATTAGGTTTAAGAAGCTTACCTTGTTCTATTATAATTTTAAACCTAAACCTAATTTAAAACTTAAATATTAGAGTGTCCAATTCATAGAAACCCTAAATTAAATCCGTTCGGCCCAAATTAGAAGTTTTCAATTTAGAAATTGAAAATTATTCAATCAGTTTAGGTCGGGGCAATTTGGTGTGCCCAAATTGACATGGACAAGGCTCCTGTTGATTTGGATGTCAATATGGAACATCCAAATTGACATGAACCTGGTCCATGTCGATTTAGGCATACCAAATCGATATGGACTGGTTCAATGTCGATTTGGAAGTGCCAAATCAACATGACCCTAAGTTATTTTGAGTTTCGGCCGACCATTTGATTTCCTAATCAAGTTGCAACTCATTTAAGACTTGAATTAAGTTTAGGATTAAGGTTTTGATTCCTATAAATATATGATTAACACACAGGGAGGGGAGGAGCAACTTTGATTAAAAAATGGGCAGAAATGAAAAAGAGAAAGGGACAAAAAAAATACCTAGAAATCAAAAACCAAAAACTATTCACAAGGTAGCAAGGCAGTGGATCTTGGTTGTAAACTTAGCTAGAAGTAAAGTTGGTACAAGCAACAGCTTGGATCAATTCTCTTAATTTTGTTGAGCCTTCAAACGTAGGTATGTTCATCTAATTTTGTTTATTGAATCAACAATCATCAGCACCTTTCAAACACTCATCACACTATCTAAGAAGAAACAACTAAGGTTTTAATTCATTTCATAAAGTAGCTAAGCTTTTTGAGTAAATAATATAATCATTGAATATTAATCTAATTTCTCAAACCCTAATTAGTTTCATAACTTTTCAAAACTCTAATATATTTTTCAAAAGACTTAATCTATATTCTTAAATTTCCCAAACACTAATTAGTTTTACAAATTATAAAAATCCTAAACTATTTTCCTAAAACCCTAACCCTAGTTTTCCTAATTTCTAAAAATCTTAATTCTCTTTATAAACCTTAATCTTGTTTTTCCTAAAACCTAAAAATCATATTATTTTTATCCCTAGAACTTAAAGTCTTAATAAAAACCCTAAATTGAAGCATAAACCCTAGTTTAGATATAAACCCCAATTCCCCAACAAAACCATACTATGTAAACTGTTTACCTTTCGGGGATGCTGCCTCCTTGACCCCCGCTCGCTAACCGACTAGTGGGACCACCGTAAACGTGGCCCTCATCGTTACGCCCTATATTTCTTTAATGGATAATATTTAAATTTTTTTATCTTCTTCTTAATTATTCAATTATCTTTATATTTGTTATATTATTTTTTCTCGCTTTACTCTTTTTTTTAGATTTATATATATTTTTAAAGGGAATTATAAAAGGCATGTTTCCATCTAGTGTGGGTGCCTTGTTTGTAAAAGGCATGTTTCAACCATTGTGTGGGTGTCCTATTTTATTTATTTTCTTTATGAACATTTAAAGATTGTAAGGGCATGTTTCTATCTAAAGATGGGTACTCGTGTTAATTTGTAATGTACTGTTTTATCTTATTTTATAAATGAATCCATTTTATTAATAAATTGCATGTAGTATGGATGATATTATAATATTTAAGAATTCAATAATTCTTAGACCTGAAAAGAAGGCTGATTCCAATGAAATGGGCATTATGGGGGGGGGGTGTTGGGCCATTTCTCACCTTCCTCATACGTACCCAACTTTTTGAATCTAATAGGGGGTTGGGGATTCTTTAAGAATTGAGTCATCCAGCCCTTTTTATTTTCCCAGCATGTCCGGATGGTGACTCAATTGTCTCCTGGTTTAGGCCGTGTTCTCTAAAGCCCTGAGCCTAATAGTGCCAAAGTCATAAGAACCATTCCATATGGGAGTGGGGGAAAAAATTCCCGCTCACAGTGGCGACTCCACTGGAGATAAGAGAAGTTGATTCCATTGGTTTTTATATTATTTTATTCTTTCTTATTATGATACTGTCCATTGCATCATTTAGATTGCATTGTGTGCGTGAGTTAGGATGTTCGTGTAACTAGTGTTGTCTTATGTAAGGGATACCATACTTTTACTAAAGGTAAGGAGATCGAGCATGGCATAACCACTCATAGCCTTGTACCATTTGGTATATACTTGCTATGAGAACCTAAGCGTTTCAACCTAAAGACTAAAGCTCATGTAATTGGCCTAGTTACTTTCTTTAGGTTTTTATCCAAATTCTTGTTGTTTGGCGGTGATTGATGTATTTTGGTTTGAATCATGGCTTATTTAATTTGTTCTTTTTTTACTATGACCTAATTATATTGTAAACTCAAAATAACTTTCCCCTTGGAATCTAAAGAACCAAAACTATTTTCAAAATTTCCAAGATGATCTTTGGACATAAAAATTTTTCTAAAACAGGTCAAAAAAATTCTTTTCTACCTCATGACCTAAATACAAAGCCCAAAAATCATTTTTAACAAACCTTTTGAGTGGGATTTTAAAAAAAAAAATGTTAAAACCCTTTCATAAAAGAGCTTACAAATTATTTAGGTCAATTATGGAATACCAAAAATCAATTATGAGCTTAGCTTATACTAAGAACTATAAATCATGGGTTTGTTTTTGGCATGAATCACTAGTTACTTTTTCAAATAAGAAATCTATTTATGATATACCTCTTAATTTAGTTTTAATCCAATATAGCATAAAAACTATTTTAATTGAGATTCAATGGATTAAAGCCTAATTATTGGGAATTATCATGGACCGACATCTATATTAGAAAATGCAACTATTGGTTAAATCATTCGAGGGAATTTTTTGAGAAATAAAATATCCCATGTTGGTATTTTGTTGACTATATACCTAGGAAAAGAGACTCGCTATTCATGTGTGGAAGTTATAAGGTTGGAAGGGACATCCTAATTATCTTTGTTTGCTTGTTATTTGTGCAAACATGCATACATACATACACACATTACATAACATGTCTTAATCCTTTCTGGCTTACAGACATGGAGTACAACAGTTTAAGAGCGTACGACACCACCACCTATAATAGTGATTTTGATTTAAGTGCTTCATTGGGAGGATGGATGCAAACCAGCTAAGGGATATAGTCAATGAAGTTGTCAATGCTAGGATGGCTGAGCTACGAGATCAATTGGCTGAAATTATGAAGACCCAGTTGATTGAAATTCAGGAGATTATCAACAATGCTAATGAGGCATGTCCCATTGACATAAAAAAGAAGGGAAAGGCAGCATTAACAAGGAACAAGTCCATTGATAGAGATTAAATGAAAAATGAGGGGTCTATTCTACAAGACCGTTTGAACCATGTGTTGTCTAAGTGGTGCAATAAGGGTGGATACCACCCCAGTGGGCAAAGTCAAAGGGAAAGAAGAGGTGTTGAGAAAAATACAACAACTAAACTAACAAAGAAGCATAAATTTTTAGACTTGGGGGAACCTTTGTCAAAGATGTTAGAGAATCTAATAAAGATGGATTGCTACAACCATTGGTACCTTGACCTCTACACAAGCCTCTACCATTAAATTTTAATGGCAATGTCTTCTGTCAATTCCATCAAGTGCAAGGGCAAGAGACAGATAATTGTGTTTGGTTAAGGTATGAGATCTAAGATTTAATTAATGGTAGAAAGCTTCCTGAGCTTGATAAGCCCAACACTAAGAATAATCTTCTGCCTAAATTTTGAAGGGTGCCGCCACTTACAACCTTCATGATGGAAGGAGGATTGGGAGAGAGCTTTATCTTTTCATCTTGTCATGATATGGATGAAGAAGCTGCTAAAGTGGAGGTGCAACTAAACAGGCTTGGACTAATTGTGGATGATGAAGCAATGATCCTTGATGATGGAAAAACCCTTACCCTTGATATGCCTAAATAAATGAAGCATCTTTGACTCCACTTAACAAACTTCCCTTGGTTTGTTTGGCTTTTGTTTCATTTTTTTTAATATTTAATTGGAACAATTATGTTTTTTAAGATTGTTTGAATGAATTACTTTTATTAAATTTATTTTGGTCTTTGTCCATTTTGGTGCCAAACCGATGACGAATTTAGCTTTATGTTCATAAATTAGTGTATCTATGCATCATGATTTGAATGACTTTACTAGGTGAGGGAATTGTTCTATACCATTGAGTTGTGTATGCTTACTTAGAGAGGGCTCCTGCAGAATGACCTTTGACTAGGTCCTAGTCAATCTTAGAACATGCTTTGACAAACTTTTGATGCGAAATTGAACTCTGCTTATTTAAGGGAGAGATGATCTAGGCAGCGTGTGAGCGTGAATTTTTGCCCCCACTCCTAGTGGAATGGTTCTTATGACTTTGGCATTATTTAGTCTCTGGGCCTTAGAGAACACGGGCCTAAGCCCGGAGAAAATGGAGTCGCCACCTAGATAGGCCGGAAAAGAGAAAGGGGTGGATGACTCAATTTCTAAGGAATTCCCAATCCCCTAATGGGTTGGGAAAGTTGGGTACGTATGGGGAAGGTGAGAAACGACCCATCACCCCCACAATGTCCGGTTCATTGGAACCGGCCTCCTTTGCAGGTCTTAATATTATAAAATTCATAAATATAATGATATTATCCATACTACATGCGATCATAAGAATAAATAAATACTTTATTGAAATCACAACAATGCCCAAACAAAACAAATAAATGGACACCCATCTAAGGATGAAAACATGTCCTTACATCGTCCATGTCTAAAACTAAATAAGACACCCACCAAAAATGTGGAAACTTGTCCTTTACATTGGTCCAAAAAACTTTAAAATAAAATGGATTACATGATGCTCATGACATGAGGTACCCAAAATATGAAAACACACCTCTTACAATGTTTTGAAATCAAAACAAATCAATAAAAATAGCCGACCATTCATTATAAATAAAACATTCATCAAAGACATCAAACATCAATCAAAATATATAATAAACATTCATCTAATTGAAATAAAATAATAAGTATATAAATTTAGGTTTCATGCATCAATTTAGGTTTCTTTGGTTTCATGTTTAACAATTAGGGTCTTGTAATTTAGTTTACTGGATTAAACAATTTGAGAAATATTTAATATAAAAGAAGTAATATAGCTAATGGATTTTTTAAGATTTAATGATCGAAATAAATTAGGGTTTAGCTCTAAGGAATGGATGTTTTGGATTTAGGGTTTCAGAAGTTGTGTTAAATAATAGTAAATTTTAAGGTTTAAATAAATAAGATCGAAGATCATGAAAATTGAATTTTAAATTTAGGTATTTGGAAAGAATAGGCTACTGTAATTTCAAAAAAATACGTTTGGTTAGGGTATTAAGAAAACGGATTATTGTTTTGTGAATTTAGAAAAGTGCAATTAGGGTTTTAGATTTTAAAAATATATTTTACGGGTATTAAGATATTAGGGTTTTGAAAAAAGGTTTTTAGGGTATTTAATAGAGTTTGGATGGTAGACAGAATAATTGATCAAATAACAAAAATATCATCTATTGTATGTTTAAACAATTGATCAATTGAATAATGAAGCAATTGTAAACAAAAATAAGTAAATAGAAACTCAAACCTTTGTTGTTGGTTCCACCACAACTTGAATTCTGGTTGAACAATAAGCAAAGACATAGTATGTTGCCTTTGATGGATTTCTTCTTGCTTACTGCTTCTTGCTTTTTCCAAGTCCAAGGTTCTAAAAAAAGTTTGATCTCCTTAAAAGATCAAAGTCCAAAGTCTCAAGCTCAAAAGTTTGAATAAATCCAAAATGTCCCTTTTCTATGTGTTTTGATGTGGTATTTATAAGAAAAATCAAAACCTAATATTAATTAGTTAAGAAAATAAAAACAGTCTAGGAAATAAATCAAAAACCAAAACCAAGTAGAATAGGGTTTCAAAAAAAATTGCGCTGGCAAAAATTATTGCGGGGCACACGAACTGGACGTAGGCTAGGCGTGGGCTGGGCGAGGGCCACAGGCCAGTTCATCGCAGGAAAAAACTATGACAAATTGGCCCAAGCCAATTCGCCGCCAGCGACGAAAAATTTCATCGCCGATTCTATCCGTCGCTAATTTCTTTTTTTAATTTTATTTTTTATCTTTTCTCTCTTCTTTTTTTTATTCTTTATTATTTTAATTAAAAATAAATACTATAAGTAATAAATATTATTAAAAATACCACAAAAATTATTTTGGACTGTTTAAAAATATCGGACTGAACTGGGTCAAAAATTAAGGGTCTACAGTTTGCCCCCTGCTTGAGTGATTTGAGACTACAACAAAAGAGAGCAAAAAGTAATGTGATTTTTGACTGAGTTTAGAGCCATACTGGACTCCGTAATTAAGGTTAGTTTGAGTTATAGACTAAAAAATAATTTGGGTTCTGGACCTAAGATAAGTTCTGGACTTAAAAATAATTTGGGTTCTAGACCCGGGATAAGTTATGAACTTAAGAAATAATTTAAGTTCTGGACTCGAGATAAGTTCTAAACTTAAAAAATAATTTGGATTGTAGACCCAACATAAGTTCTGGACTTAAAAGATAATTTGGGTTCTGGACCCGGCATAAGTTCTGGACTTAAAAAAGATAATTTGGGTTCTAGACTCGAGAAAAATTCTGGACTTAAAAATAATTTGGGCTTTAGACCCAGGGTAAGTTCTGGACTTAAAAAATAATTTGAGTTCTGGACCCAGGGTAAGTTCTGGACTTAAAAAATAATTTTAATTCTCGTGGTTTAAGTTCTGGACTTAAAAAATAATTTGAGTTCTGGACCCGAGATAAGTTCTGGACTTAAAAATAATTTGGGTTCTGGATCCTGAATAAGTTCTGAACTTAAAAAAAATTTAGATTCTGGACCTGAGATAATTTTTGAAATTTTAGGAATGATTTGGTTATCTGCAAAAAATAATTGTAGTGAGTAACAAAAATTTTGCAAAAAATTCAGCTATTTTTTAACATGCATATATCTTATTGCCCCCTACGTGTAAAAATATTTTTAAAGTGTAAAAATATTTTTAGACACGCAAATATTTGAATAATTAAATTTATTATTTATTCACTGTATAGTCACTATTTGCACACTATTCACTAAATATTTATTTACTATTCATTAATAGTGATATTTACTTTTTTTTTTATTTTTTCACAAGAATACTGTTTTTCAGTTTTTATTGTCTTTTTTCTTTGCAATTTGCCTATATAAACTCTCTTTTATCTTTGCATTCTCACACCATTTCCTTTTCTTTTTATTTTTCATACAAAGTATCGATCCTTTGCAATTTTCCTATATAAACAGCTTATCTTTTCAATACTCATCCACACTTACATATTCTCATAATTAAAGTAGAGAGAGAGTTAAGGAGAAAATGCATACTTTGAGATGAGGACCTTGATCCAATGCTGAGTTATTAGAATTTATTCGAAGGCATGAAAGTAGAACTATAAGTTTACTAGCTGGGATGCAGCTTCATCGCAGTTCAAATCAAAAGACTAAGGTAACAACACAAACATTTATTATTTTTATTTTTGGTTTTTTTATTTTATATATTTTTTTATTTTTTATTATATATTTTTCTTTCTTTTTTATTATATATTTTTCTTTATTTAATAAAGATTAGACAAAATAAATTAGTTAGTGGACTATTTAATAAACAAATAAATAGATAAACTAAAATAGGATATAATGAATAAATGTAGTCTATGAATTAGTAGTATTGGTATGATGATATACTTACCTCGTGTTAACTTACCTGACTCCATGTTAGTGCGATCGATGTGTTATCCGGGGTGGAGGGTATGTCTATAAAGCCCAACAATGGTATGATGTAGCACCCTCTCGAGTAAAATGGATTGTCCGAGATTGCGGTTTTGAAAACTTTATCTTGCAATTACCATCTGAGGAGTGTCTGATAGATAGGAGTGTAGTTCAAGCATTGTCGGAGTGGTGGATGGACACGACCCATACTTTTCATCTACCTGTAGAAGAGATGACCATTAGCCCAGTCAATAATACAACCATAACTGGTATCCGGTACTATGGCCTTTCGGTCCCTCTTACCAATGATATTCTGACATATGAGGAAGCCCAATAGTTAATCGGTATGGAACCGTCATTAAAAGAGCCCTTTAAAATAAAAATTGAGCCGATTCAGAGTTATTGGATGAACTACGAAGGATGGGTTTGTAGGGAAACAACCAAACAATATGCTCGAGGATTTTTACTGTATTTGCTAGGGTCGACTATTTTATGCAGCACTGAATCTGCCATCCATTTGTTGGTGTTGAGAGTCCTTACTGACTTGAGTATGGTACTACTTTACGGTTGGGGTGAAGCTGGCCTTGCCTATCTCTATGATGGACTAGATAAGATTTTTAGGAACAAGAAGGCTTTCGTTGGTTTCATGGTAGTTGTCGAGGTACTCTTCTTTTACCAATGTCAATTCCATTCTTATACTTGCATGAATTTGATCTTTGTTGTTGTTGTAGGTATGGGCATATGAGCATAATCTTGTGAGAGTGCCTGGCATTTCCCTAGAGAGAGTCGGGTATCCAAGATTGAATTTTTGGTTGTCAAATCATGTAGCAGTTCCCGACTCTCACCATGTGCACACCCAGCGCTATCTCTTGAGTTGCTTAACCTGGGACCAAGTAAAATAGTATTAGTATGCTTTAAAATTTATATAAAAGTTCACTTACCTTATTTCATTATGTAGGTCAATTTGGCTTGGTGGAACATAGAAGAGCAGACGAACTGGACTTCTTCTATGAATGTCGCATTGCCTTTTCAGCATACCCACTGAGTTATTGTTGGCCCTGTGTCTAGTGGCTGGTTTCTTAGGGAGAGGGCATATGAGTGGTTCCTTGGTCCCAAGTTACAGAGGATCCCGATGAGTTGCCCAGAGTATACTTTAAATATCACATCAATGCCGGAGAATGTGTGGTGGTTGGCTCGGCATGGTTATGATGTTGAAACATTTCTCTATACACCGGGTGCATCATATTCCCAGTTTATTTGAGTAGGACTCTTGAACTTTGATGTATCTCCTATTGGCATCCGGGAGATTCCTGAGGAAAAGGAGGATAGTGATGAAGAGGAGTATCATGAAGAGGGACAAGGGTCCGTCCCGCATCCCAGGGCTAGCACCTCTCAGGTATACTTTTACCATTTTGCCATGCAATTACTTCTTTCTTTACTTGTTTTGATTGTAATTACCATTTGATTGCCATTGCAATTATTGCAGGCTACTGGCTAATTTGATCATGAGGCTGGACCTTCCTCTGCCACTCCTCCATTTGCTCATTCTAATCAACCGGAGATACCATCTCGTCCAGAGGGTATTGACATGAATTACCTGGTAGGTTATCCTATTCCATGATGATTTATGCTACATGTATGCATGATTATGCATGCTCTTACCTTTTTCTTTCTGGCACACAGCGGATGCTTGAAGAACAAAATAAGAAACTTCAAGAAGAGTGCTAGTCATCAACAAGTTGCCCATTTTTAAAAATTGTATTATCAGTCAGAGCAAAACTTTTGAGACTTTCGGTCTCAAGGGATGAGAGATCCTGGTGCTTCATCATCTAGGGGACCCCAAACTGATGACCATGAGATTCTTTTGTCTACTTCGGATGAGGATCGTTACAGATCTGAATTCCATGGTAATAGAGATTCGAGTGCTCCTGCTTTGGATGGACTTAGGATAGATGATATGCCTCCTCCTTCAATAAGCAATGACTTTTTTAGGGCTTTGTTTGATCATAATCCGCCACCTCCTCCTCAGTGATATATTATTGTACTAATTGAGAAAATATTGTAAAAATGATAAAAATAATAATGATGATATATAATTTGCACTTTTGTTATAACTTTTGACTTTTAAATTTTTTTTTATTTTTATTATCATCATTATTATTTTTACACTACAATTATTGGCCATTCCTCTTCACATTCAAAATTTCTACAATAGCACTGATTCACAAAATCGAAGGCAACGCGGCAACTAAAAATCATTTCATCGCTAATTTCCTATCCTTGCGTATCTTGGTCTCAAACCATTCCTTGTAAACTTTGGTATGGCCAATCATCCTATATAAATCTTCTTTCCCTGCTATGACCTCATACAGAAGCCACGAGTTTTCAACTTCAGCATCAAAATTTCTTTTAACAATTCTAATTTCCCTTTAATTGACAACAATGACTGAACTCAATTTGAGGAAAATGGAAGGTCTATCTAAAAATATGAATGCCATTCACCGGGAACAAATATCTTGGTCTAAAATTAATACTTTGAAGTGTTTTCAAAATATTAAATTGGACCATTCTTTTTTACATGCCATGGCTTCTCTTTGGAATGTGAATTCTAGGACTTTTAAGATAAATGACTTTGAGATATGTCCCATGATTAAAGAGTTTGAGGCCATCCTTGGTTATCCAAGCAATCAACCAATGGCATTACCTATATTAATTTCCAAGACTCAACAAAAGATGCAAATGTTGTTTCAACTTTCAAAGCCCAGAGTTCTATAGTTGATGAGAGGTGAGAAAATTCTGCTTGGTCCCGTAATTGACTTTTGCATTTCTCAATTGGCTCCTACCCCATGGGGATGTATGCTTTGTCTATGCTTGATTGGCCAATTTTTGCTTATTTCTTCTGATGGCGATATTGACCCACGAGTATTGGATATCATGGGCCAAATGGAAGGAGGGTTGTCACCGGTACCCGTGATCTTAGCTGAGACTTTAGTTAGATTAGACCAACTTAAATTAGGATTGTCAAAGAGATTGATTGAGAGTCCGTTGCTGCTTCAGATAATTACCTAAACTGCCCTTTTGGGTTTTCAATTTAGGTCTCTTTTTTTAATTTTTTTCTTTTTTACTACTGCTTTAATTTTTGCCTAGTCCGCCCTTGCTGGTTTTCAGAACTAACGAGCTATCCTAGTTTTTTTGCTTAGGCCATCCTTGCAGATTTTAGACCTAACAGACCCTTCTTTTTTTTTTTTATATATAGATTGGACTTCAGGAGTTTCTCTGCTTGCTCGATACTCCATATATGGATTTCGCCAAATATCTGCCACGACATCATTATGCTAGGAAACTACTCCATCCTGCTTCTTCATATGTTGACTGGATCCACTCACGCGCTGAAGTCAACATCCATTGGTTAGTACCTTGGTGGAAGATTTCTCGTATCACCATTCGAAAGTACTTGATGTATGTTCCTCTTGCTACTCTTCATCGAGGTACTTGTTATGACCCTCGCCGGCTTGACCGTTAGTATGGAGCTGAGGCTCGAGATTTTGATTTTACTTCTGATTTGGACATGCCTTGTCTGACATAACCTACTTGGATCGGCTGAAGCAAAGCTAGCCTGCACACTACACTTATCGTCTACCATATATTTTACATTTTTCAATTTCTCTAGAAAAAATATTATTAGGATGTAAAAATAATGAAAGTAGTAATAAGAGATGTTTCTTTTCCTTTCATAATTTGTCATAACCTTTTGCTATTGTATTTATTCGTTTTATCCATATTCGGTCAAATACTTAAAACAGTGCACATGGAACAATTTTAATATTAATTCTATTTTAATAAATTAGGGAATAACCAAACATAAAGCCAGCATACACAAGATCACTCCTATTGCCAACTAGCCCTTTTGGATTTTCTAATTGATGATTTTCTCTCGCTTATCCCTAATTGTAGCCTAGCCCGCCCTTTCGGGTTTTCGAAACTAGCGGAGTGCTCTAACTTTTGCCTAGGCCTCCCTTTTTGGATTTTTAACCTAGCGAGCTCTTTTTCTTTCTTTTTTTATACATAAAACCTCTTCAACCTGTCAATGTTCACTGGCTCACTAAAGTCATTTTCATCCATGTATGATAACTTAACTGCACCCTTGTTCTTGACTTGTTTCACAACATATGGCCCCCTTCCCAGCTAGGCCTAAATTTCCCTCTTGGATCAGATACATTAGGCTTATATTGTTTCAACACTAAATACCCGACTCTAAGTTTTCTGACCTTAACCCTTCTATTGTTCCTTTGATACAGTTGATGATGATACAATGCTTTTAACCTTCTCTCCTCTAGTAAAGCTAACTGTGTGTATCTGCTTGCTACCCACTCTGTCTCAGGCAGTTCAGCTTCCAAGACCACTCTCAATGACTTGATCTCAACTTTAATTGGCAACACTGCTTCCATCCCATAAACCAAAGAGAACGGTGTCATTCCAGTCGGTGTTCGCACACATGTTCTGTATCCCCACAAAGCAAAAGGAAGCATCTCTGACTAATCCCTATATGCCTTAGTCATCTTGGACAAGATCTGCTTAATTGTCTTATTGGTTGCTTCTACTGCACCATTGGCTTTTGGTCTATAAGGGGAGGATCGGTGATGATGGATTCGGTATTTTGAGAATAAGTCTTTAACTACACCTTGAAACTATACCCCATTGTCTGATAACACACTGTGCGGGATCCCATATCTCCAGATGAGATTCTTTTCAATAAATCTAGCCATTTGACTTGCCCCCAATTTGTTGAAAGATTCAGCTTCGACCCATTTTGAAAAATAATCTACCGCTATTACAATGAAACGGTGACCATTTGAGGCTTTGAATGTATCTCTCCTATGATGTCAATCCCCCAAGTTGCGAATGGCCAGGGTGAAGACATAGAATGCAATTCTTCAGGTGGCATGTGATTCAAATTACCATACATCTGACATTGCTGGCACTTCTTTACAAACTCAATAGAATCTCTCTTCATGGTCAACCAATAGTAACCTTGTCGAATTATCTTCTTAACTAGGGCTAAACTACTCATGTGTGGACCACAACTTCCTGAATGTATTTTTGACATAATATGCTCCACTTCAGTCTTCCTTAAACATCTCAAATGCACCCCATCAGGCCATCTTCGATACAACTCTCCATGAAAGGTGATGTATTGTAAGGACCATCGTCTTATGGCTCTTCTTTCTTTCTTTGTTTCCCCCAATGGGTATTCCTTCTCTTCCAAAAACTGTCATATAGTGTCATACCACGCATCATGGTCTGTATAGGTTTCCATGATTGTCTCATATTCTTAGGAAGGAGTTGATGAATTGGTCAAAATCAGAGGCTTAAGGAATAAGTTGACAGGATTTTCCCATACCGAAGCCAATGTGGCTAGGGCATCAGCCATCTGGTTTTCTTCTCTTGGTAGGTGTATAAACTGCACTCCTTAAAGTTCTTCTTCATCATGGTCAAGTAACGGTGGTATGGTTTAGCTTTTCTTCTTTTATCTCCCACTCTCCATTTACTTGGGATACTACTAGTAATGAATCACCAAAGACTTGCACCTTATCCACCTTCATAATTATCAGGGTTTCCAAACAAAAGATACATGCTTTATACTCTACCATATTATTGGTTGTCCTGAATTTCAACTTCTTGGCTAAAGGGATAAGCTCCCCTTCAAGTGATTCTAGTATGACTCCCAAACCTGCTCCTTTCCTATTCACTGCTCCATCAAAATATATTTTCCATCCTTGTACTTCTATGACCTCTAAATGTTCATCTAGAAATTCCAAGACTACCTCTTCACTATCTGGTAATGATTATTGGGCAAGGAATTCTACCACTGCTCTACCTTTGATTGTTTTCCTGGTTACATACTCAATCTCAAATTCTTCCAATATTATCAACCATCGCCCATACTTCCCAATCAAAGAGGGTGTCTCCCTTAAGTACTTCACCAGATCCAACCTGGAAATTGCTTACACACTATAAGATTGAAAGTAATGCTGCAACTTCTTAGAAGACCAAGCCACAGCTATGCAGGTCTTTTCAATGATACTATACTTAATTTCATAAGGTAGGAGCTTTCTACTTAAATAGTAAATTGCATTCTCAATCCCTGACTCGTGTGCTTGGGCTATCATGGCTCCTACTGACTCTTCTTCTACTGCTAAGTATAGTAACAAGGGTTTACCGAGTTTAGGTGGTTTTAAAATAGGTGGATTCAACAAATAGTTTTTTATTCGCTCAAAGGCCTTTTGACACTCTTTATTCCATAGGACCGGTTGGTTCTTTTTAAGTAATTTAAAGATAGGTTCACAGATTGTGGTGAGCTTTGCTATAAACCTGCTAATGTACTGTAATCTACCAATGAATCCCTAAACTTCTCTCTCCGTCTTAGGGGCTGCATATCCCTGATTGCTTTAACTTTTTCAGGGTCAATCTCAATGCCATTTGGACCAATCACATGACCCAACAATTTACCTGAGGTAACCCCAAACACACACTTCTTTGGGTTTAGTCTTAGCTTATACTTCAATGCTCTATCAAAGAATAATTATAAGTTTTGGAAGTATTGTTCCCTTGTATCTGATTTCACCATCATATCATCAACATACTTCGACTTCTTTGTGCATCATGTCATGAAATAATGTGGTGGCCATCCTTTGGTAGGTTGCTCCAGCATTCTTTAATCCGAACTGCATCACCCTATAATAAAATATACCCCGTGTAGTAATGAAAGAAGTTTTGGCTTTATCCTCTTGGGCTAATAACACTTGGTTATATCCAAAAAATCCATCTACAAATGAGTGTAGCATGCTAGAGGCTGCACTATCAATGAGGACATCTATATGGGGAAGCCTTGTTTAAATCTCTATAGTCCACACAGACCCTAATTCTTCCATCTTTCTTTGGCATAGGTACTATGTTGGCTAACCAGTCTGGATAATCTATCACTTCAAGAAACTTTACTTGAATTTGTTTAGTGACCTCTTCTTTAATCAATTCAGCCCATTTCGACCTCAAACGCCTAAGCTTTTGTTTAACAGATTTCATGTGAGTGTAAGTAGGAATCAGATGTTCGACTATGTCTCAATCTATTCCAGGCATATCCTCATAAGACCAAGCGAATACTTCTTCATATTTTTTAAATATTTTTTCAAATCTCTCTCTCTCATCAGGAGTAAGGTCGGATGCTATACTAATATTTTTAGGATTTTCGGTTGTTCTCAAATTTAATGATTGTGTATCAATAGAGTTAATATTAAAGATGTTCATGTAACCACTATTTGATTGTATGCAACCATCAGGAGAAACATCACACAAGTAAGCAAAATCAGACTTTATTGCATTCATTTTGGAAAAGAAAACATCATCATCCTCATACAAAGCAGATAAATTAAAATCAAAATAAAAAACATTGTTAGTATTCTCAAAATCATAAAGCAGGACATCTTCAAACTTTTCTTCAACCAGGGCAGTAATCTCCTCTAGAGTTTTCTCGGCTTTCAGGACGGCTTCCTTCTTCTCTTCTAGATTGGGCTCTTTGTCGGCTGGCAAGGTGAGCTCTTTGTTCACTTGTTCTACTATCTAGGCAACATTAGCAAAAATTTCAAAACCCAGGATAAACTTTCCCGTGAACATGATTGGCTTAGTCTTTCCTTGGAGTGGTTCCACGTTTGGAGCTTTGACAAAGATCTCTTCAAGTGGTGGGAAGCTCATCTTCTCATTCTTCTTTGGCTAGACATCTTTGTTGGCTTCTTCATACCTTTCTTGGAAGTTTGAGTTTTGAAATCTAGAAGCTTTGTCACAGTGGCCTTGCCCTTTCCAAGACCAACTCCGGGAAGGTAGCTCATGTTCTTCATCATGTTCAAGACCTTAGATTCCACTACTTCATCATTAGAAATTGTAGCTACATAGAAACCATTGAGAGGCTCTCTATCATTAGGGCATTAACAACCTCATTATCCTCGGCCTTGATGACCACCGTCTCATCTCCGTTAGGGAACTTCATCTTTTGATGAAGGGTGGAAGGAACTCTACCAAGAGGATGGAACCATGTGATACGAACCAGCCACGAGGTAAGGATCCATTGGTGCTTCCAAATGGGCCATTGACTAGGAGCAGAGCTAAGAAGTTTGGAGCAGCTATGGGATTGCATATTCAAGATCAAATTTCAAAGGAAGTGACTGAAATGGCAATGGAAAAGTGCACAATAGAGCTTGAAGAAGGCACACCAAAGCTGATTATGATGCTTAGTGTGAATATGGAAGCTAAAGGCTAGCTAAAGAGGTCCAACATGCAAGAAAATGTGTTTGGGAGAAATTCAGCCTATAGAGGACCCCAATATAGTGGTGGGGCAAATTCAGCAAATAGGGGTGGAGAGAAAGGGGAGTTCAAGAATTCATTCCAGAAAAGCAATGTTGCAACCTCCAGTGGAAAAGGGCCATCTAGTGGTCCAAACAAGTAGGGAGATTAGGTTTTAAGTGTTTAGGGAATGGGCATATTGCATCCCAATGTCCAAATAGAAGAGTTATGATTGCTACAGCTGATGGTGATGTTGTGTCTGATTCTGAACCTAGTGATAATGATAATGATGATGTTGGGAACTTTAATTCTCCTATATATAATGATATTGGTAGTGATGAGCATGTTGATTGTACTTTGTTAGCTGAGCGTGGTGAATTGTTAGTTGTTAGGCGTGCATTGAATATGCAGGTGAAAGAGGAAAGTCTAGTAGAGCGTGATAATATTTTTCATACTAGATGCTTAGTGAATAATAAGGTTTGTACACTTATCATTGATAGTGGGAGTTGTACTAATGCTGCAAGTACTACTATGGTTGAAAAATTGGGGTTAGAATGTATGAAGCATCCCAATCCTTATAAGTTGCAGTGGTTTAATGATAGTGGTGAGGTGAAAGTAACTAAGTGAGTGAGGGTACCATTTTCAATAGGCTGGTATAAAGATGAAGTTGATTGTGATGTAGTTCCTATGAAAGCTGGACATATGTTGTTGGGCAGACCGTGGAAATATGATCGGAGAGCGCAACATGATGGGTTTTCTAATAGGTACACATTTACCTATAAAGGAAAACATGTCACTCTTGTTCCGTTATCACCCCTAGAAGTGTATGAAGATCAAAGAAAGATGATTGAGACAGAGAGGCAAGTTGGGTGGAAGGAACTCCACCAAGAGGATGGAACCATGTGATACGAACCAGCCACGAGGTAAGGATCCATTGGTGGTTCCAAATGGGCCATTGACTAGGAGCAAAGCTAAGAAGTTTGGAGCAGCTATGGGATTGCATATTCAAGATCAAATTTCAAAGGAAGTGACTGAAATGGCAATGGAAAAGTGCACAATAGGGCTTGAAGAAGGCAGACCAAAGCTGATTATGATGCTTAGTGTGAATATGGAAGCTAAAGGCTAGCTAAAGAGGTCTAACGTGCAAGAAAGGTCCATGAGGGTTCATATACAACCTTGGGAAGTAATTTAAGGCCCACGGACAGCCCAAATAGTGTGGGACGTGTTCTTATTTTGAAGGGATTTAGTTTGGCCATTTTTTTTATACTTTATATTTTCCTTAGTGGGTTAGGATGTGTGGTTTCCTATTTAGTTATTTCAGAATATTAATTAATTTCCATACTTTATATTTTCCTTAGTGGGTTAGGATTTTGACTTTGTAGCTTTCCTTTTCCCATTAGAATTAGGGATTCGGATTTTATTGGCCTTTTAGTATAAATAGGTCCTTATTTTTCTTGTAAGGACACTTTTTGACAAATTATATTCTCAATTTTCTTATTGAAAATTTCGGCCATCATAGAACAGGAGTGGATTCTCTTTTTCTTCTGATTGCATCAAGAATTAGATTTACTTATCAATTTCGATTGTGAAGTTCTTCAAATTCGAGCTTCCTAAATCCTTCCGTTATAAGTGTCCGTGCTTTCCTAAGCAATTGGGTGCTTTAGAAGGTGGTTTTTCCTTCGTTCTTGGTTTTCTTCTATCAATCGTGCATTGGGGTTTGAGGCCTTCATTGCCATAGGGTTCTGCATCACCATGGTCATCCCAAAAGTAGAGCAAAAGTAACAGGTATGTCCAAAACAACAAATTCAACAATAGATTCAATTGGACCAACCTTCACAACAACTTTGAAAGTCCCTTCGGCATGCCTCTTGGTATTGTCATAAGCCCTAATGGTTACCTTAGTTGGGCTTAGATCCCTCATTGACATATCTAGCTTTGGCAATATTTTAAGTGGACAAACATTTATGGCAGACTCATCATCAATCATCACACATGGAGTCCTTTTTCCTTTGATTTCTACTTTGATAAAGAGAGGATGGATGTGATCTCTCTCCTCTTAAGGTAAATCCGCATCTGAGAAAGATACCATTCCCATATTAACTGCGCTCTTCTTTTAAATGTCTTCACATTTCATTACTCCATCAACTTTTATGAAGTTAATCAGCTCCTCCGGTGTTATGGAGGTGGAAATTGGCATGCTAGCCAAGGCCTTGGCCATAGTTTCACGGTGCTACTTAGAAGTGGCCAATAAGTCCCAAATGCTGACACTTGGTTTTTAAACTACTTAAGCACAGTGTCATATTTGTAACATCCTCTGACAATTCTTATATAAAAACTATCAGAGAATGTTATACGATACATTGTTCGCGCTCCAATCAATTCTTAGAAAACTCTCATCATAAATAAAATTTTTCAAATAATAATAAAATCTGTATATCACAACACTTATAGATCCAACATTTAGACCAATTTCCAATATCTCCAATAATCCGAATAAAAATTATAAATCAGATAAACTTTATAAGTTCATCAAATCAAATAAATAAACAATACATTTCTTTCATGATACTCATTCACTAGAATCTCAAACTTCATTCTCTAAATACATATATCCTCTTATGTTTACAATTTTATACAATCTCTCAAGTAACCAAACTGAAGTATCTATATACATACACTTTATAACTTATGAATATAATAAACACAAGATCTTCATCTGTTCTTGTCTTGCTCCGATGTCCTGATACTTGCGTGTCAGAAAAGAATTCTAACACGCTAAGCAAAGCTTAGTGGTGATTGTATACACATATTTATCACTTAATATTAAAGAAATATACTTATGAAAATATAGTAATAACACTGAGTTTTAAGAAGTATTTCCATATATAAACTAATTTTAATAACAAGTCAATATACCATGCTGATTACACAAAATAAGAGCTATCCCTGTATAAAGTTATCATATAATATAATACTTTCGGTATTGCCTCTTGTCTCATTGAGAAGCAGTTTATTTAAGACTTGTTTTCTTATTTGATAACATTGTTTACAATACACTTATTTTGTTTTTCAATAAGTCTTTCTTTTCAAGTTCACTTCTAGTATCATTTCATTCAATCTATATTTTTCATCACTTCATTTTAGTACTATACTTGAGAGTTCTTTGTATCTCACATCATGATATACACTTTCAATCATTTGATATACCTTGGAGCACTTTGTATCTCATAGCATTATATACACTTTTAATCATTTGATTAACTCAATACATTAAGCATAACATTACTATTACGTGCATTAGGACTTTCACTTGTAAGCATTAATATATATATTACCATTCACTTTTACACTATAACACAATACTTCAATTTCAAGTAATTGACTTATATTATTATTTTACATTTCTTTCAACTATCATGTTCACATATATTTTCATTAATTATGCCCAAACATACTAAACTTAGATCATAGGTTTGGATAACATGTTAGTATAGCAATCTCAAGAATTTATAATGTAATATCCCAAAGTATACCCTAAAAATTTTAGAGTTATTATAGTATTTGGATTTAAAGTATATGTTTAATGGAAAGAGAAAGGAAGATAAATTAATAATAAAGGAAATATTATAAGAGATAGATGTATAAGGAGGATAATATGTATACATATGGTATTTGGAAAATATGGAAAATATAAATGTAATATAAAAGAGATATACATATACCAACATATACATCACATATATATAATGTATAAAGTGGTGTAGGAAAAGTAAGTTTATATAATAATAATAATAATAATAATAATAATAATAATAATAATAATAATAATAACAATAAAAGAAAAAGAAGAAAGAAAAGTCAAAGGAAGAAAGTGGTGGTGGAGAATATTTTAGGATATATATTATTATATTATTATATATATATATATGATAAGTATGAGAAAAATCATGAATATAATCAAGATGTTGATTAAGGGTGATGAAGTATGAGTTTTGAAGTGTTTGTGTTTTCATGGATGAGAGTTTGAAATTCATGATTTTTGCCTGACACGGCCATGTTGTTGAGCGTGTCAATGGTATTGAGTTTGATGTTTGTGATATGACCATTAACACGGCCATGTTACTGAGCGTGTCATAGCTACTGTGAGAAAAAGTAATTGACACGGCCATGAACACGCCCGTGTTGTTGGGCGTGTCAATGTTTCTGTGAGGTAGAATGAGTGACACGTTCATTAACACTCCCGTGTTACTAAGCGTGTCAAAGCTTCTGTATTGTTGGTTTAGGGCACGATTAGGGACACTCCTGTGTTTGTGAGCGTGTCATGTGTAGAGTTTGCCCTAGTTAGTTATCATTCTTATTTTCTTATATGTATAATTATCTTTGGATTAGGTTTTGAAGAGATTGTGTTGCCCTAATCCAAGTGTTGAGGATTATTGGAAGGTGAGTTTGGTGTGGTGTGATTGCTCATTAGGTAAGTACAAACCCTCAATTAATGCATACTTTGATATAATCTTAAGACTTAACATCTATGATTATAAATGTGTTAAGTAGCTTATTGCATTGTTGATGCATATTAATAATGTTATGTTTTGTATAATGTGAATTGAGATAATTGAGGCATGTATGCCTATGCAATGATGTTCAATGTAATTGATTATGTATACTTGAATAATGACGTATTATAATGTGAATTGAGACATGATAAGATATGAGGCCATTGTGATTGGCTATGATGATTCAAATGAGATGTGAAGCCATTGTGTTTGGCTATAATGATTTAAATGAGATAAGTGGGGCATGTTTGCCTAGATGATGTTGAGAATTGAGAATGAAATTGATAATGAAATAATAAAAGAATTGTGTGTCTAATATGTTATTCATTTTCGGAGTTTTGTTGTTGGTGGCATGCCTAATAGTAACAATCTCTTGAAGTTAGGTTGGGCTTGATCCTTGAAGCCAAGTTGGGTTGAAGTTTAACATGTTTTACTCCCTTTGAAGCTTGGTTGGGTCTAGTCCTTGAAGCCTAATTGAGATGTTACAACCCTTGAAGCTAGGTTGGATTGGTTCTTGAAGCCAAGTTGGGTTGATACTTAGCATGCTTTGTTCCCCTTGAAGCGTGGTTGAACCTAAATCCTTGAAGCCTTGTAATATCCTCATATATGCTCTAGAAGTTTTGATTATGTTGTTGTTATTGTTGTTGTTGTTATATTGGATTGAATATATGTGTTAATTGTAAGAGAAAAGAAATTGGGAAAGAAAATAGGGTTTAGAGAGAATGGTATATGTTGTGTATATGATGATATATATAACATATAAATTGGTCAAATGAAGAGTCAAGCTGATGGTTAAGTGGAAGAAGATATTTTTGGTTGTTATTGAAATTACTATAAAGGGCATGCACAATGAAAAGAAGTTTAACTATGTTAAAGAGGGCATTTTGGTAATTCTTCTTTTGAAATTGTGTGGTGGAGATTAATAGAGAGTTTGACTTTTATTTTGATCAATTTCCTTTCTTCTTTTCACGTGTGGCCGGCCAACCTATAGAACAAGAGAGAAAGCAAAGGTTTGATGATATTTTGAGCTCAAATTGAAGAAGTTCTAAGTGGTTAAGTGGAAATCCAAGAAGATTCACTATATTTGGTAAGTTTCTCTTGATTCTTTTAAGTTATTTAAGTTGTTTGTGAGTTGATTGTGGATTTTAAAGTGGGGTTGTGTTGATTGTTATATGTTGGATTTAATTGGTTGTGGTGTTGGTTTTGGATTTGAAGATGATAAGTTAAGAGTGATGTTGGTTTAGGGTTTTGGAAATGGTAAGTGATAAATTATATTGTGTTATTTTGGATTAGGTTTTGGAAGAAAGTGATTTGCTCTAATTTGAGAAGTGAAGAATTCTTGGAGAAAAGGAAGTGTTTAGAGTTGTATAATTGGTGCTAAAGGTAAGTACAAATTATATGGGTACAAACATGCATATGTTGTTTAATCTTAAAACACTTTTGTTTGTAAATGTGATAGAGTATCAAATGAATGTTGGTGATGAAAATATTGTGATGAGCATGTAAAATAATTGCTAATGATGTTGATTATGTCCATTTGAATGAGGTAATGTTGTGTACAATGTGTGTTAAGTTAACCAAAAGAAATTTGGCTACATTTAGGGTTTATGCATGAGAGACACGTAATTTGGGGCGGTCGCTATTATTCATGTGCGGTCGCTATTATTCAGGTGCGGTCGCGACTTAGGTCGGGCTTCTGACAGCGAAACCTACTGTAATAATGTTTCATCTTTTGATTGTGAGGTGCGGTCGCGACTTAGGTCGGGCTTCTGGCCGCGAAACCTACTGTAATAAGGTTTCATCTTGTAATTGTATGGCGCAGTCGTATTCAGGTGAGGCGCGACCGCTAGAAAGGTTCTGTTCACCTTATTGGAAGCAATCTAATCCTACAACAAGATTCTCAAATACATGTTAAATAGATCATCCATTTGAGTTGTCAAGGATCAAAATAGATATCATTTGTCTAACATCATTGTTGAATCATGAAATGTGAGATGATATGGAATTGATAATGCATATGATATTACATGAACAAGGTTATGTATTGTGTATTGTGAGGCTTGTGAATGGTGATGTGTATTATGAATAATGTACTTTGAAATGTGATACTAATAATGCTATATACACAATATGAATTGAGATATGAAATGCTATAAAGCCATTGTGATTGGCTATGATGGTTCAATTGAAAGATATATGGCATGTTTGCCTAATTGATGAGAATTGAGAATGATATGTAAATGAATTGTGTGGCTAATGTGTTATTCCATTTTCAGAGTATGTTATTGGTGGCATGCCTAATGATAGTAACAATCTCTTGAAGTTAGGTTGGATTGAATCCTTGAAGCCTAATTGAGATGTTACAACCCTTGAAGCTAGGTTGGGTTGGTTCTTGAAGCCAAGTTGGGTTGAAGCTTAGCATGCTTTGCTCCCCTTGAAGCTTGGTTGAACTTAATCCTTGAAGCCTAGTTGGGTATATGATATTGATAAATGTGATAACAAAACCAAAACATTAACTCTGAAAATTGAATGGCATATTAGTGTGTCTTGGGCCCAATGCTTGTCTTTGTTTAATGTGAGTCATGATTTGTTTAATGTTGTTCATGAATGGTTAAATGAATAACTAATGAGGCATATGAAATGTAAAGGTATGTTGTTAGCCTTGCATATATGATGTTACATGTATAATATGGATTGAGAATTGGCATTGCATTGCACTGAAGCATAACACTAGCACATTTTGTCTTACTAAGCCGTTGGCTTAGCGCGATAGTGTTTGATCGTGCAGGTAACCGAGTTGAACCCGAGAGTTTTTCGAGACCGAGTGAGAGTAGACATTGAAGAGTTGATTTTGGGAACTTAAAGATCAGAGGAGACTTGCCAATCATGTATAACTCTCTTATATTTTGTAAAGTTTTGTTTATAATGTAAATATATGTATATTTGTAAAAATTGATTTAAATGCTTTCATATATGTAACTATTTTATAAAATTCCGCTGCGTATTAACTAAATGTATATATATATCTATTTTATTTTGTATTACAAGCTAATTACTTATTTACTAAAATGCATAATGAGAAAGATGATGGTATCTTTTAAAATGTTTTGAATGTTAAGAAAATCCGTAGCATCCCTATGTTTAGTGCATGTGTACTACATTGTGGTGTTTGTAGTGTGCATGTATTGAATGTGGGGGTGTTACAGTTGTTTTGGTATTAGAGCCTAGGTTTGAGATTCTCGACCTAGGTAAAATGTAATAAAAGACTATTTTGACTTTAAAAGTGGTTTTGAATAACATATACATTTGGGATTGGCAGTCTCTGATCTTTAATAAGATGTAATCTGCTGTGTTTGCAGACATAGGTTGTGATGGATCCTCACTCCAGTCAGTCGGTTGAGGCTAGTGCTGAGAGTATTGCTCTTGATGATGGAGCTAGGATTGTTAGTGCTGGTGAGGCACCTGCTTCTGGGTCGGGGAGACCAGTAGGTGATGAGGTTCCGCCAGCCTGGTTTATGCATATGATGGAAGCTATGAGACAAACACCAGTACAACCTCAGCCACCACCCCCTCAGCCTTTGGTATCAGTGAGGCACTATGACAAATTGAGGAAGTATGGAGCCGAAGATTTTGTAGGTACTACTGATCCAGCAGTGGCTGAGCAGTGGTTAGACAAAGTACAGAGAATCTTTGTTCAGTTGCAAGCTACTTCAGAGGAAAAGTTTGACTATGCAAGATCTTTGCTACAAAAGGATGCATATAGTTGGTGGAAGACAGTGCCCCATTCTATGGATGATCCACCAACCTTGTCATATGCTGACTTTCTGAGAGAATTTGAATTGAAGTATACTCCAAGGGAGTATAAAGATGGGAAGAAAAGAGAGTTTCTAGATTTGAAGCAAGATCATCGGACCGTAACTGAATATGAGGTTGAGTTTATTCGATTAAGTCAGTATGCTGGGGGCATAATATCAGATGAGGTAGATAGATGTAGGAGGTTTGAGGAGGGATTGAGGCCCTCTATCATGTGTCATGTGGCTGGATCCAGATATCAAGATTTTTCCCAGCTAGTGGTAGCAGCTCGGAGTGTGGAGCGAGCTCAAGGTATTGCAGCTGCTTCAGAGGAAGAGGTTAGGATGATGAGGCCCCAGTTTGAGGCAGGGTCTTCTTCTGTTAAAAGAGGTAAGGGAAGTTTTGCTCCTCGGGTTAGTAGGAGTCAAAGAACAGCTGGTAGGTCAGTGCAGTTCCAGAGGCAGAGATTTAGACCTGCAGCTTCAGTGGCGAGTGCTCCGACCCCTATGATTCAGAGATCTACCTTACCCATCTGCATTCATTGTGGTAGGCCTCATGGTGGTCCTTGTTGGAAGGCTGGTGTAGCCGGAGTTTGTTTCAGATGTGGATCACCTAATCACTTTGTGAGAGATTGTCCTGAGAGGCAGGAGCAGATGCCAATTGATTCTGCTGCTTCTCGAGCTAGTGTGAGGGGAGGCAGAGGAGGCAGAGGTGCCAGCCGAGGAGGCAGATGTGGGTTCAGTGCTAGAGGAGGTTCTATATCTAGAGAGAGTAGACCAGAGGAGGTTGGGTCTTCCCAGAGGATGTATGTTATGCAGAGGCAACCAGATGCATCGGCAGTCATAGCTGGTACTTTTTCTTTATTTGATACTTCAGTACTTGCTTTGATTGATCCGGGTTCCACACATTCTTATATTAGTGCATATGTTTTGCCTGTATCTGATATGCATGCTGAGTCCCTAGGATTTGATGTGTTGGTGACAAATCCGTTAGGGCATAGTGTGGTTGTGAGTAAGGTGCACCGAGATAGTGCAGTGAGGGTGCAAGGTGAGGAGTTCATTGGAGATTTGATTGAGATGCCATTTAAGGAATATGATGTGATCCTAGGTATGGATTGGCTATCTAGACATGGAGCTGTGGTAGACTGTAAAAGGAAAATTGTTTCTTTGAGAACTGCCGATGGTAGAGAAGTGATAGTATCTAATGAGCAGGAACAGCTAGCCTCCTTATTTGTTTCAGCTGTTGCAGCTAGGAGATTGGTTAGTGAAGCTTATCTTGCTCATGTGATAGATACTAGAGTGAAGGGTTCCCCTATTGATAGCATTGCCACAGTTGCAGAGTTCTCAGATGTGTTTCCAGAGGAGTTGCCAGGATTACCTCCTGAGAGAGAGGTGAGTTTGGTATTGAATTGTTGCCTGGTACCACTCCTATCTCTATTACTCCTTATAGAATAGCACCAGCAGAATTGAGGGAGTTGAAAGTGCAATTACAGGAGTTGTTGGATAAAGGATTCATTCGCCCCAGTGTTTCTCCGTGGGGAGCTCCTGTGCTATTTGTGAAGAAGAAGGATGGTACTATGAGATTGTGCATTGATTATAGGCAATTGAACAAGGTGACCATTAAAAATAAATATCCTTTGCCTAGAATTGATGATCTCTTTGATCAGTTGAAGGGTGCAGCTGTGTTTTCTAAAATTGATCTGAGATCTGGGTACCATCAGCTGAGAGTCAGAGCTAAAGATGTTCCGAAGACCGCTTTTCGGACCAGGTATGGGCATTATGAGTTTTTAGTTATGCCTTTTGGTCTGACGAATGCACCTGCAGCTTTTATGGATTTAATGAATAGGGTGTTTAGGCCCTATTTAGATCAGTTTGTAGTGGTTTTCATTGATGATATTCTGGTGTATTCGCGGAATAAAGAGGAACATGACAAGCATTTGCGGATTGTGTTGCAGATTTTGAGAGAGAAGCAGTTATTTGCTAAATTGTCGAAGTGTGAGTTCTAGTTGGATCAAGTCGCTTTTCTCGGACATATTGTTTCAGCTGAAGGCATTAGAGTTGATCCGAGTAAAGTTGAAGCCATTTTAAATTGGAGTCCACCCAAGTCTGTGACAGAGGTTAGAAGTTTTCTGGGTTTGGCAGGCTATTACAGACGGTTTGTGAAAGGGTTTTCTTTGATAGCTACTCCACTCACCAGATTGCTTCGTAAGGGAGTGAGATTTGTGTGGACGGATCAGTGTCAGGCTAGTTTTGAGCAGTTGAGAGATATGTTGACTCAAGCGCCTGTTCTTACTTTACCTGTGGAAGGTAAACCATATGTGATTTTTAGTGATGCTTCACATAGTGGTTTGGGGTGTGTGTTGATGCAAGAAGGTAAAGTTATAGCTTATGCATCTCGACAGTTGAAACCGCATGAGCTTAATTATCCGACTCATGATTTGGAGCTAGCAGCCATTGTGTTTGCATTGAAGATTTGGCGACATTATTTGTTTGGGGAGAAATGTTTTATCTACACTGATCATAAGAGTTTAAAGTATTTGGGTGTCCAAAAAGAACTCAATCTTCGTCAGAGGAGGTGGTTGGAATTGATTAAAGACTATGACTGCTTGATTGATTATCATCCAGGTAAAGCAAATGTTGTTGCTGATGCCTTAAGTCGGAAGTCTTTAGCTGGTTTAATTGTTTATTCGCTCTCGTTGCTTGTTGAGTTGAGAGCATTGCATGCCAGTTTTGTATCTTGTGATGATGGTGCATTATTGGCACAGTTGCAATTGAAACCAATTTTGTTGGAACAGATCAAAGAGGCTCAGTTGGCTGATGAGAAGATTCAGAGTATTGTTTCAGCTTGCCAGAATGGGAAGACTAGAGATTTTGTGGTGAAAGGTGATGGGAGTCTCTGGTTTAAGAACTGATTGTGTGTACCCGATGATGCTGATTTGAAAAGAGTCATTTTAGAAGAAGCACATCAGTCAGTTTTTGCTATGCATCCGGGTAATACAAAGATGTATCATCATTTGAGACAGCATTACTGGTGGATAGGTTTGAAGAGAGATATTGCTGAGTTTGTATCGAAATGTCTCACATGTCAGAAGGTAAAAGCAGAGCATCAAGTTCCAACCGGGTTGCTTCAACCATTATCAGTGCCAGAATGGAAGTGGGATAGAGTGACGATGGATTTTGTGTCTGGTTTGCCATTGACACAAAGGAAGCATGATGCTATATGGGTGATTGTGGATAGATTGACTAAGACAACTCATTTCCTTCCGGTTCGGATGGATTACTCTTTGGAGAGATTGGCTGAGCTGTATATCCATGAGATTGTGAAGTTGCATGGTGTTCCAACTTCTTTAGTGTCTGATCGAGATCCCAGGTTTACTTCAAGATTTTGGAAGAGCTTGCATAGTGCTTTGGGTTCTCGATTACACTTCAGTACTGCTTTTCATCCATAGACGGATGGACAGTCAGAGAGGGTGATACAGATTATTGAAGACATGTTGAGAAGTTGTGTCATCGATTTCTCTGGAAGTTGGGATAGGTTTTTACCTCTTGTGGAGTTTGCTTACAACAACAGTCACCAATCTAGCATTGGTATGGCACCATTCGAAGCATTGTATGGCAGACGGTGTAGGACACCTCTTTGTTGGAATGAGCTTGGAGATAATAAGTTGATTGGTCCTGATTTGATTCAAGAAACTGAAGAGAAAGTAAAAGTGATACGAGGCAGGTTGAAAGCAGCTTCAGACCGACAGAAGTCTTATGCAGATCTGAAAAGGAGAGACATAGAGTTTGATGTTGGAGATAAGGTATTTTTGAAAGTATCTCCTTGGAAGAAGATATTGAGGTTCAGTCGGAAAGGGAAATTGAGTCCTCGTTCCATTGGACCGTATGAAGTTTTGGAAAGAGTTGGGCCAGTTGCTTATCGACTCGCTTTGCCACCTGAGTTGGATCGTATTCATAACGTATTCCATGTTTCTATGTTGAGGAGATACAGATCGGATCCATCTCATGTGTTGCCAATTGAATCTATCGAGGTGAATCAAGATTTGACGTTTGAAAAGGAACCAGTTGCTATTTTGGCACGTGAAGTGAAAGAGTTGAGGAACAAAAGTGTGCCATTGGTGAAAGTTCTATGGAAGAATCATGGAAAAGAAGAAGCAACTTGGGAAAGTGAACAATCCATGCGAGAGCAATATCCTCAGTTGTTTCAGCTTTGATATCAGGTAATTTCGAGGACGAAATTTTCTTTTTAGAGGGGGAGAATTGTAATATCCTCATAAATGCTCTAGAAGTTTTGATTATGTTGTTGTTATTGTTGTTGTTGTTATATTGGATTGAATATATGTGTTAATTGTAAGAGAAAAGAAATTGGGAAAGAAAATAGGGTTTAGAGAGAATGGTATATGTTGTGTATATGATGATATATATAACATATAAATTGGTCAAATGAAGAGTCAAGCTGATGGTTAAGTGGAAGAAGATATTTTTGGTTGTTATTGAAATTACTATAAAGGGCATGCACAATGAAAAGAAGTTTAACTATGTTAAAGAGGGCATTTTGGTAATTCTTCTTTTAAAATTGTGTGGTGGAGATTAATAGAGAGTTTGACTTTTATTTTGATCAATTTCCTTTCTTCTTTTCACGTGTGGCCGGCCAACCTATAGAACAAGAGAGAAAGCAAAGGTTTGATGATATTTTGAGCTCAAATTGAAGAAGTTCTAAGTGGTTAAGTGGAAATCCAAGAAGATTCACTATATTTGGTAAGTTTCTCTTGATTCTTTTAAGTTATTTAAGTTGTTTGTGAGTTGATTGTGGATTTTAAAGTGGGGTTGTGTTGATTGTTATATGTTGGATTTAATTGGTTGTGGTGTTGGTTTTGGATTTGAAGATGATAAGTTAAGAGTGATGTTGGTTTAGGGTTTTGGAAATGGTAAGTGATAAATTATATTGTGTTATTTTGGATTAGGTTTTGGAAGAAAGTGATTTGCTCTAATTTGAGAAGTGAAGAATTCATGGAGAAAAGGAAGTGTTTAGAGTTGTATAATTGGTGCTAAAGGTAAGTACAAATTATATGGGTACAAACATGCATATGTTGTTTAATCTTAAAACACTTTTGTTTGTAAATGTGATAGAGTATCAAATGAATGTTGGTGATGAAAATATTGTGATGAGCATGTAAAATAATTGCTAATGATGTTGATTATGTCCATTTGAATGAGGTAATGTTCTGTACAATGTGTGTTAAGTTAACCAAAAGAAATTTGGCTACATTTAGGGTTTATGCATGAGAGACACGTAATTTGGGGCGGTCGCTATTATTCATGTGCGGTCGCTATTATTCAGGTGCAGTCGCGACTTAGGTCGGGCTTCTGACCGCGAAACCTACTGTAATAATGTTTCATCTTTTGATTGTGAGGTGCGGTCGCGACTTAGGTCGAGCTTCTGGCCGCGAAACCTACTGTAATAAGGTTTCATCTTGTAATTGTATGGCGCGGTCGTATTCAGGTGAGGCGCGACCGCTAGAAAGGTTCTGTTCACCTTATTGGAAGCAATCTAATCCTACAACAAGATTCTCAAATACATGTTAAATAGATCATCCATTTGAGTTGTCAAGGATCAAAATAGATATCATTTGTCTAACATCATTGTTGAATCATGAAATGTAAGATGATATGGAATTGATAATGCATATGATATTACATGAACAAGGTTATGTATTGTGTATTGTGAGGCTTGTGAATGGTGATGTGTATTATGAATAATGTACTTTGAAATGTGATACTAATAATGCTATATACACAATATGAATTGAGATATGAAATGCTATAAAGCCATTGTGATTGGCTATGATGGTTCAATTGAAAGATATAGGCATGTTTGCCTAATTGATGAGAATTGAGAATGATATGTAAATGAATTGTGTGGCTAATGTGTTATTCCATTTTCAGAGTATGTTATTGGTGGCATGCCTAATGATAGTAACAATCTCTTGAAGTTAGGTTGGATTGAATCCTTGAAGCCTAATTGAGATGTTACAACCCTTGAAGCTAGGTTGGGTTGGTTCTTGAAGCCAAGTTGGGTTGAAGCTTAGCATGCTTTGCTCCCCTTGAAGCTTGGTTGAACTTAATCCTTGAAGCCTAGTTGGGTATATGATATTGATAAATGTGATAACAAAACCAAAACATTAACTCTGAAAATTGAATGGCATATTAGTGTGTCTTGGGCCCAATGCTTGTCTTTGTTTAATGTGAGTCATGATTTGTTTAATGTTGTTCATGAATGGTTAAATGAATAACTAATGAGGCATATGAAATGTAAAGGTATGTTGTTAGCCTTGCATATATGATGTTACATGTATAATATGGATTGAGAATTGGCATTGCATTGCACTGAAGCATAACACTAGCACATTTTGTCTTACTAAGCCGTTGGCTTAGCGCGATAGTGTTTGATCGCGCAGGTAACCGAGTTGAACCCGAGAGTTTTTCGAGACCGAGTGAGAGTAGACAGTGAAGAGTTGATTTTGGGAACTTAAAGATCAGAGGAGACTTGCCAATCATGTATAACTCTCTTATATTTTGTAAAGTTTTGTTTATAATGTAAATATATGTATATTTGTAAAAATTGATTTAAATGCTTTCATATATGTAACTATTTTATAAAATTCCGCTGCGTATTAACTAAATGTATATATATATCTATTTTATTTTGTATTACAAGCTAATTACTTATTTACTAAAATGCATAATGAGAAAGATGATGGTATCTTTTAAAATGTTTTGAATGTTAAGAAAATCCGTAGCATCCCTATGTTTAGTGCATGTGTACTACATTGTGGTGTTTGTAGTGTGCATGTATTGAATGTGGGGGTGTTACAAGCCTAGTTGGGATAATGATAATGATAAATGAGATAATTAAACCAAAACATTAACTCTGAAAGTTGAATGGCATATTAGAGTCTTTGGGCCCATGCTTGTCTTTGTTTAAATGTGATTTATGAAATGTGAAATGGATGAATAATGAAATTCATGCTTGCCTTTGTTGGAAATGTGATTCATGAATGGGGAATTGTGAATAATGAGGTAATTGAATAAAATAAGGACATGTAATTTTATGAAATATGGCTTGAGAAGCTAAGTTGAAAAATGAGATTCTGAAAATATGGTATGACATGTAATATGTGTATTGATGTAGACATTGTGAGTATTAGTTATGGAATTGTGGTTGGTGTTAATGATATGTATATATGTATATAATATGTGAGATTAGTAGAGATATATGAAAGGTGTAAATGAAAAGGGAAAACATGATAAGAAACTAATGATACATGAAGTTTATATATATAAATGTTTGAATTTCTATAATGTATGTTTATATTATTTATCTGTATTACTAAGCTCTCGGACTTAGAGCGGTTGTGTAATCGCGCAGGTAAGTAGGTGGTAGATTTGAAGTCAATCGTTATGCCACGAGAAGAGTAAGATTATGTCGAGACCAACTAGAAGGTGATGCATACATGTATAATTTAATTATGTTGTATTTCTGACAAGAATGTATTCATATGTATAAATGAAGTTTTGGTAAAGTTAAGATCATTATATATATGTAAGATCATTAAAAGTATAATGATTTTGTAAATGTTCTTTAAATTAATGTAATATTGTTTGAACTCAGCTAAAGGTTTTTAAATTGTAACTAAAAGTGACATTCTTATACTTTATATATGTACTGTATGTATAACCGGTATATGTATAGTATTTATATAGAGTGTGGGGGTGTTACAATTATTTTGGTATCAGAGCTTAGGTTCGAGATTGTCGGCCTAAGTGAAATTAAAAGGAAAAAGTTTTGAAAAGCTTAAATAGAATTAAAAAAGGAAAAGTTTTGAAATGAAATTTGTAATACATGTATATGCATTAACACCTAGGTTGGTCTCAGATATGGCATTATGTGAATTGTACTGTGTTTGTATCAGAGGAGATGGATGGTATTATGTGGATGAAGTTCTACAAAAAAAATGATATGGAAACATTTATGCAAGTTTAATTGATAAATTAAAGAATGGGAAATTATTTAAGTAAAGTAAAGTAAATTGTTAAATGTGTTTGAAGTATAAAGAAATGAATTGGAGAATAAAGTTGGAAATAAGTTAAAAATAAAATCAAGATTAAAGTATGTACTCTCTCCTCTACAGTTTGGATCTCTTTCTAATAAATCTTATGTTTGGATTATTAGAGGAAGAAAATATTGCTGGATTGTTAATATGGAAAAATATGTTTTTGAAATGAAGAGAGTATGATGGAATATTGAGTGAGTTGATTGATATAGACAAAGTGTGATTATTTGAGGTTTGGGTATATAAAGTTAAGGTTTTGTTTAAAAGAAAAAGAGATGATGTTGGTTAAATAAGAAGATATATTGGTGTTGTTTGTATGGTTAATTTAATGCAAACATTGTAATTTCCATGTTAGAAAGGTGATATGCTTGAATATTGTGAAAGCTCATGTTAATGGTGGTAATATGTGACATGTGGGATTTTTGAAATGAGCTTAATAATTGTGAAAATTATACGTTTTGATGTTGCTTTGTGGTATATATATAAGATGTTTTTAAAGTTGATATTAAGAAAAGATGAGATTTGCAAATTGAAGTTTAGGTGAGATAGTGATTTGAGAATTTAGAATTTTAATGGAATATTGATAAAGATTATTTATATATTGATAGTTTAATGTACGTTAAATGTATGAGCTATTTGCAATGAATATTATTTCGTATGAGAATATTACGAATTGGGTAATGAGATTGATAGTATGAGAATTTGTTTTAAAGTAAAAAGAAAGTGATTGAGCGAGTGAAAATGAGTTACCTTAAATCATTTGATTTAAAAAGGGTAAAGATGGATATGGAAGTATATTAAATGTAGAAAAAAAAATTTAGAGTAATGTCACATTAGAAGTGTGACTATGATGTATGTGAAGTGTTATTATGGTTAGGATGTATATATTTGTTGTGTTGAGGAATAATCTAAGTCATGTTAAAAGAACAAGAGTGATAATGTTCAAAGAAAAGTAATAAATGTTAAATTTGTATGGATTGTATGTAAAAAAAAAATTTAAAATACATATATAATTATGTATATACATGTATAGGATATGTGAAATGAGTGTTTCAATATGACTGTAAATGAAGTATGTAAGAAATGTGGAAAGTAAATCACATTATAAATGTGCTCTATGAATGTGTATGTGGTATAACTACTGGTTTAATGATATTAAGAATGATATTGCATGTATTAGTGGACCTAAGAGAGATTAGGTCTTGAACTGCGTAAAGCTAGATGGATTATGTGACGGAATTGAGAGTGGAAGTGGACTTGAGTAATACTGGATAGTGAAAATTATTATAGTGATCATTGAACTTGATGATCATATAATATTTTGAGTTCCAAGGTAATTACATGTGGAAATGTTCTATGTACATGGGTATAATAAGAAATTGTAAGGAAGAAGGGAAGTATAATTTATACAAATTCTAAAGGAGATAGATTAGAAATGGAGTAGCAAATAGAAATTGTGTTAGATTTGCATATGATTGAATATGTATATGTAAGAAATGTTAAAACATAAATTAAGCTAATGATGATCATATAATTGAGTGTAAATTGGGTTGAAACGGAGTTGGAATGTGTTAACTCTTGGTGTAGCAAAAGTTTAGAGAATGAATATGTAATTCTTGTGGTATGGTTTAGTTTTGTAATTGGAAAGGTTGGAAGCAGAATAATAAAGGGGCAGTATTGGTTTATAAGCCTCAGTCATGACCATTAATCTCCTATGGCCATATGAATTGTTTAATAAATCAGGCCGGTTAGTTTTATTATCCACAGATTTGGGACTGAGATAACATGACTGTGGTATAGTTTGGTGAGATTGATAATTATGTTTCTAGAAACATAGTCAAGAGTTATGACTAGTAAAGTTATACTTTATCATTTTATGTTAAAAATTTGTTTATAATTATGAAAAGTGAGAAAAGAAAAGAGAAATGTAAAATGTTTTGAATTATGACTAATGTGATAGAAAGTTGATTATGTATATATCGTTATGGTATGTAATGTAAGGAGCTATTAAAAAGGGGAAAATTTACAAAATGTGACTAAAAGTTATACTGAATATGTTTATGGTATAAAGTGAATAAGTGAATGGACTTAAGGTTTAAGTGAATGAACTATAGATAGTAAATATGGTATGAAATTATCATGAGAATTGGTGGAAATTATACTAAGATAATAGAAAATAAACTATGTGTATATTGAAAGATAATTTGAAGTAATTTGTTATCATGATAATTTGACTGAATATGGATCTGAAAAGATCAGTAATTTAATATAAGTTTGCCCTAATGGAATTAGGTTATATATATATAAGTATATTGTGAAATTTCTTGATAAGTTTAAATAAATTAACTATTGGTTTGAGTTGAATAAGATTTAAATGTGGGTATATTGTGACAGATAGATCAATTGATCTGGATTTGACTAAGGTTGCAAATCATTATTGAAATTTATCATGTATAGTAGTATTAAGAGTGTAGAATTTAAGTGATAATGTATATGATGTAATATTCTTATTAATGAATGGACATGAATAAATTGAGTTATATCAATTGTAAATGATGATAAAAAGGGGGAAAAGATTGATTATCTATAAAATAAATTGAAAGGCATTGTACTAATATGTATGTTAAGTGAAAAGCATGCTAAAGAAGGAATTAAGTATGTGAAAAATAAGGATCTTATTATCAATTAAGATTTCATCAAAGTCTATTCTGGAAATGAATGTAATGACGAGATAAACAATAATAATATATAAATTCATGATTATTAAGGTTAATGTTAAGAAAGTAATTATAAAGAGATGAAGTAATAAAATATCTTGAAGGTAATGATTAGACGAACTATAAGTATATTATAAGATGATCTGATTTTTGTATAAAGGTAAATTCATTGGGAATGTGAGGAATTATCTTGATTGCTTTGTTGAGAAAGTAATAAGGTATATAAATATATAATGATGAGCTATGAAATTTAGAGAAGATGATTGACTCTAAGGGAGAGAGTAAAAGTTATATGATTTGATGACATAATAACTTAAGAATATAATTAACTTCATATGGAAGTTAAGATGGTATTGTGTTAAGAATGGATTACTATTATACTAGATAATTTCGAGGACGAAATTATTTAAGGGGGAGAGAATTGTAATATCCAAAGTATACCCTAAAAATTTTAGAGTTATTGTTGTATTTGGATTTAAAGTATATGTTTAATAGAAAGAGAAAGGAAGATAAATTAATAATAAAGGAAATATTATAAGAGATAGATGTATAAGGAGGATAATATGTATACATATGGTATTTGGAAAATATGGAAAATATAAATGTAATATAAAAGAGATATACATATACCAACATATACATCACATATATATAATGTATAAAGTGGTGTAGGAAAAGTAAGTTTATATAATAATAATAATAATAATAATAATAATAATAATAAAAGAAAAAGAAGAAAGAAAAGTCAAAGGAAGAAAGTGGTGGTGGAGAATATTTTAGGATATATATTATTATATTATTATATATATATATATATGATAAGTATGAGAAAAAGAAGAAAAGATCTTCTTTTCTTCTTCTTCTTCTTCTTGCACAAGAGAGAGAGAGAGAGAGAGATGTGATTTTGGTTGATTTATACACCAAATTCTTAAAGGTTTTAAGAGAGTTGAAGTTGGAGATTGAAGATTTGGCATAATATCCAAGTAAGTGTTCATTTCTTTGGGTTGATTCTATTGATTGTGTATCCAAGTAAGTATTCATTTTCTTGTATTGATTTCTATTGATTGAGGTTATATTTGATATGGTTGGTGTGTGAAGATGATGATAATGAAAGATTGAAGTATATAGATGTGTTGAATTGGTATCTAGATGATGATAATTTGGGTTATTTGTGAGGATGATGATGAATTGTTGAAATTGTTGAGTAAGGGTTAGTATAAATGAATTGGGAATTTGAGTAGATGATTCATGGTGATGTATATAATGATTATTATTATGATATATTGAAGTTATATAAGTGTTAAATTGATAAGTAATTGATGAATATAATCAAGATGTTGATTAAGGGTGATGAAGTATGAGTTTTGAAGTGTTTGTGTTTTCATGGATGAGAGTTCGAAATTCATGATTTTTGCTTGACACGGCCAGTGACACGGCCATGTTGTTGAGCGTGTCAATGGTATTGAGTTTGATGTTTGTGACACGACCATTAACACGGCCATGTTACTGAGCGTGTCATAGCTACTGTGAGAAAAAGTAATTGACACGGCCATGAACACGCCCGTGTTGTTGGGCGTGTCAATGTTTCTGTGAGGTAGAATGAGTGACACGTTCATTAACACTCCCGTGTTACTAAGCGTGTCAAAGCTTCTGTATTGTTGGTTTAGGGCACGATTAGGGACACTCCCGTGTTTGTGAGCGTGTCATGTGTAGAGTTTGCCCTAGTTAGTTATCATTCTTATTTTCTTATATGTATAATTATCTTTGGATTAGGTTTTGAAGAGATTGTGTTGCCCTAATCCAAGTGTTAAGGATTATTGGAAGGTGAGTTTGGTGTGGTGTGATTGCTCATGAGGTAAGTACAAACCCTAAATTAATGCATACTTTGATATAATCTTAAGACTTAACATCTATGATTATAAATGTGTTAAGTAGCTTATTGCATTGTTGATGCATATTAATAATGTTATGTTTTGCATAATGTGAATTGAGATAATTGAGGCATGTATGCCTATGCAATGATGTGCAATGTAATTGATTATGTATACTTGAATAATGACGTATTATAATGTGAATTGAGACATGATAAGATATAAGGCCATTGTGATTGGCTATGATGATTCAAATGAGATGTGAAGCCATTGTGTTTGGCTATAATGATTTAAATGAGATAAGTGGGGGCATGTTTGCCTAGATGATGTTGAGAATTGAGAATGAAATTGATAATGAAATAATAAAAGAATTGTGTGTCTAATATGTTATTCATTTTCAGAGTTTTGTTGTTGGTGGCATGCCTAATAGTAACAATCTCTTGAAGTTAGGTTGGGCTTGATCCTTGAAGCCAAGTTGGGTTGAAGTTTAACATGTTTTACTCCCCTTGAAGCTTGGTTGGGTCTAGTCCTTGAAGCCTAATTGAGATGTTACAACCCTTGAAGCTAGGTTGGATTGGTTTTGAAGCCAAGTTGGGTTGATACTTAGCATGCTTTGTTCCCCTTGAAGCGTGGTTGAACCTAAATCCTTGAAGCCTAGTTGGGATAATGATAATGATAAATGAGATAAATAAACCAAAACATTAACTCTGAAATTTGAATGGCATATTAGAGTCTTTGGGCCCATGCTTTTCTTTGTTTAAATGTGATTTATGAAATGTGAAATGGATGAATAATGAAATTCATGCTTGCCTTTGTTGGAAATGTGATTCATGAATGGGGAATTGTGAATAATGAAGTAATTGAATAAAATAAGGACATGTAATGTTATGAAATATGGCTTGAGAAGCTAAGTTGAAAGATGAGATTCTGAAAATATGGTATGACATGTAATATGTGTATTGATGTAGACATTGTGAGTATTAGTTATGGAATTGTGGTTGGTGTTAATGATATGTATATATGTATATAATATGTGAGATTAGTAGAGATATATGAAAGGTGTAAATGAAAAGGGAAAACATGATAAGAAACTAATGATACATGAAGTTTATATATATAAATATTTGAATTTCTATAATGTATGTTTATATTATTTATCTGTATTACTAAGCTCTCGGACTTAGCGCGGTTGTGTAATCGCGCAGGTAAGTAGGTGGTAGATTTGAAGTCAATCGTTATGCCACGAGAAGAGTAAGATTATGTCGAGACCAACTAGAAGGTGATGCATACATGTATAATTTAATTATGTTGTATTTCTGACAAGAATGTATTCATATGTATAAATGAAGTTTTGGTAAAGTTAAGATCATTATATATATGTAAGATCATTAAAAGTATAATGATTTTGTAAATGTTCTTTAAATTAATGTAATATTGTTTGAACTCAGCTAAAGGTTTTTAAATTGTAACTAAAAGTGACATTCTTATACTTTATATATGTACTGTATGTATAACCGGTATATGTATAGTATTTATATAGAGTATGGGGGTGTTACATATAATGGCAATTATGCCCACTATCACTGATAACACAATGTGTCCATTAAAGGCACGAGGTGCCCTGTAATATCCCTATGCATGCCCTAGAAGTTTTGTATGTTGTTGTTGTTGTTGTTGTTGGTTTAAATTGAGAAAAGAATGTATATGTATATGTGTTTTGGGAATTTAGGGTTTAGAGACAAGTTTATATGTTGTGTATATGGTGATATATATAACATATAAAATGGTCAAAGAGAGAGAGTCAATGCAAGAGGAGATTTTTATATGGCATGTGAAATTACTTAATTGGGTTTATAAGAGACAAAAGCTAAGTTAAGTGATGAGGGGTATATGAGTAATTGCTTGAAATTAAATGCATGGTGGAGATTAAAAGAAAAAAAAGGTGTTTGACTTGTGCATTTTTCTTCTTTCTTTCTTGAAGTGGCCGGCTCTCCAAATAGCAAAGAGAAAGGGAGGTGTTCTTGAGGCAAGAAGTAAATTGAAGAGGCAATCAAAGAGTTTGGTTAGAGATTTGTGAAAATTCTTCATTTAAGGTAAGTAATTTCTTGTTTTCTTTTATTAATTTTGAAGTTGTGGCTAAGGTGTATTGTGAATTGTTGAGTTGATGATTTGGTGTGTTTGGTATGTGTTTAAATGTTTTGGTTGATGAGTTTTAATAAGGAATATTGTGATAAACATGTAGAATTTGTGTTTAGAACATTGATTCCATTCATTTGAAACATGTTATATGGTGTTTGATGAGTTTGAGTGTAATTGGAGGAGAGTTGTGCATATTAGGGTTTGTGTTTTGGGAGACACGGTCACAAGCTTGGCCGTGTCCCTTGCCCGTGTTCCTTACTGTCCAAGTGGGTTGAGTGACACGGCCACAAGCTTGGCCGTGTCCCTCAAGTGGCTGCCCGTGTCCCTCAATTGTATGGGTTGAGGTTTTTATTCTTTGTTCTAATTGCATTGTTTTAGTTCTCCAAGGGTAGGTTGGTCCTTAAACCTAACCCTAAACACTTTAAACACACTTGAATCAATGAAAGATATAATCAAATGCATGTGTAAGGTCCTAAAACTATGAATCATATCAATTGTTCTTTGCCCTAATTGCATTGTTGAGATTGAACAATGTTATGTTATGCTTTGTGAATGGTAATGTGTTTCATGAGTAATATACATTGAAATTGAAATGTATGTCAAAGATGTAACACCCCTTCCCAGCCTACATGTGTAAGCCGAGTAGAGGCGCCACAATATCCAAATGTTGCTACCAATTTTACTTAATTCGAATTTTAGTTCTGGTTTTACAGAAATTTTGCCAAAGGTTCGCCTAGAAATTTGATCCCAAGTGTCGACAAAACTGATTTTTTTTAATTTTTGAAAACATTTTTACACAGACCAATGCAAATGCAACCAGTTTCAATACACTCCCAATGAATCCACCTTATACCCTCAACTACAAACCTGCAAGAAGAGTTCACACTTCTAATACAAAATAAGTAGATGTTTATTATTATCACATACTTTTAATAATCTTATATATATATGATAATCTTGTCTTTACCAAAATTTCATTTATACATATGAATACATTCTTGTCAGAAATACAACATAACGAAATTATACATGTATGCATCACCTTCTAGTTGGTCTCGAAATACTCTTACCCTACTCGTGGCATAACAGTTTGACTTCCAGATCAACCACCTACTCACCTGCGCGATATATACAACCGCGCTAAGCCCGAAAGCTTAGTAGTACAAATAAATATTATAAACATACATAACAGACAATCATACTTATATGTTAACTTCATATATTATTATTTTCTTATCATATTTTCCCATTTCAATTACACCTTATTTATATTTCTACTAATCTCATAATTATATACATATGCACGTATTTCATTAATACAACCCACAATTCCATGACTTATTAAAACATTCATAAAATAATACTCACAATGTCCACAACCACCTCCATATTATTCATCATATTGTATTTTCATGTAGTACCTTCAGATCTCATCATTCAACATAGTTTTTCAATCTACATTCACCTTCAATAATTTATTTATACATTGTAATCATCTCATTTCATAATTATCATCATATATCTCATATCATTACATCTTATTCCATAATTCACATTTAAACAAAAACAATCATTGGTCTCATTATTCATTCATTTCACATTTCATGAATCACATTTAAACAAAGACAAGCATGGGCCCAAAAGACACTAATATGTTATTCAAAGTTCAGAGTTACTGCTTTGGTCCATAATCATAATCATCAAGCCCGTAGGCGATATACACATATATATATCTATCCATGGATACGGTAACAGACCCAGTCTCTTGGACCTCTACTTGGCTAGACTCAAGGAGATCCTCAACCCGGCAAGACTGTTACCAAAACAAGTATAACAGACCCAGTCTCTTGGACCTCAACCCGACTAATCTCGAGGAGATCCTCAACCCGGCAAGACTGTTACTATTATTCATATATTTCATAGGCATGCCGCCAAACCCAGAACTCTGAAATCTGAATAACATATTAAACACACAAACATTTCATTCATCTCTTCATAATCTCTTTCTCAATTCATTTTATATTTCATAAGCAAATTAGGCAACCATGTCTCAATCATCTCATTTGCATCATCATAGCCAACAATCATGGCCTCATATCTCATATGATCTCAAATCGCAATGAAGCAACTCTTCATAACATCATATCTTTCACATTGCATTTCATCATCACATCTTGCACATTTCACATTTCATTATATTTCAAATCACATTAATCAATTCATTATTCAAATGGATATAATCAATGGCATTAACACATATTTTACATGCTCATCACAACATTCACATTATAACTAAATATGTCACAAGTCTCAATATCATATGAATGTATGCAATAATGTAGTTTGTACTTACCTTAAAACCAACTCACACCAATCTATACACTTACTCTTCCAAGAATCCTCAACACTTAGATTAGGGCAATTCAACCTCTTCACAACCTAATCCAAAAGGAATATTAGCAAAATGACCATATGAATAGTAAATTCTGGTTTTAGACTCCACTTTATCCTTATTTTGAAAAATTGTATAAAATAATCTACTTGACTAAAAATTCTAAAATTTTTACAGAATTTAGTTTTACATCTTAAAATCATTCCTTTAAAATTTCAGATCAAACTGAACACAAAATCTTGGTCAAATAGTTCACCTAACCAGACTGCCCCAACTGCCCTGCATCCGGGCAGCAGTTCTGAACTTTGTGAATTCTGTAAATTAAATTCAATCAACGTGGTTCCAAATTATTTTTCTCAAATACTAGACTCACTAAGCAAAAACATATCCAAAATTCAATTGAATATGATTTTTCTACATTTTATTAAAAATCCCGAAATATAGTTGTCTCAGTTAAGGTACCTGCTGGAACAGGTCTAATAAAAATAATCTTTCCAAAATCATAACCATTCCAAAATCGAATCCACATATTTTTCAGTCATTCTAGACTCATAGAGGCACAACATATCAAAAATTCACTTCAAGAACATTTTTCTATATTTAATTAAAAATCATACAAGTCACAGCCTTTACTAATTGTAAAACAGAAAAAATTTCACTAAACACAACTCTTACTCTTCCATCACCCACACCAACCTAACTTCTTATCTTTAATTCCATTTCAACACTTTTACACACACCATACACAAACACACTCCAACCATCAACAACACTCCATCAAACTCAAACAAAATTCCAAATAGAATAAGAGAAATCAAGAGAAAACTTACTTGAATATTATGCCAAATCTTCAACATCCCTCTTCAATTCTCTCAAAATCCCTATGGATTTGATGTGTATAAGCAAAATCACAACTCTCTCTCTCTCTCTCTCTCTCTCTCTCTCGTGTAAGAAGAAGAAGAAGAAGAAGAAATATCTTTTTCCTTCTTCTTTTCATGTTTATCATATATATATATATAATAATAATAATAATATAATATAATAAATTATTTCAACCTCCACCACACACTTTCTCCCTTTGACTTTTCTTTCTTCTTTTTCTTTTATTATTATTATTATTATTATTATTATTATTATTATTATTAATTAATTAATTATATAAACTTACTTTTCCTACACCACTTTATACATTATGTATATGTAATATATATGTTGGTATATGTATATCTCTTTTATATTTCCTTTATATTTTCCATATTTTTCAAATACCACATAAATATATCATCCCTCATATACACCTATTTCTTATAATATTTTCCTTACATATTTTACCAACATATCTTCTTAACTACCATTCCAATGTACACCAAAATAGGGTATTAAATTAATTCATTTATCTTCTTTTGACTTTCATTAGTTTAACTTATATATGTTATATATATATACCTTCACTTCTTTTCTCCTTCCATTAAACATACTCCTTAAATCCAAATACCACAATAATTATTCCAAAACTTTTAGGGTGTACCTTGGGATATTACAATTCTCTCCCCCTTAAATAATTTCGTCCTCGAAATTATCTAGTATAATAGCAATCCACTCTTAACATAATACCATCTTAACTTTCATATGAAGTTAATTATATTCTTAAGTTATTATGTCATCACATCATATAACTTTTACTCTCTCCCTTAGAGTCAATCATCTTCTCTAAATTTCATAACTCATCATTAGATCCATTTATATATCTTATTACTTTCTTATCCAAACATTCAAAATATCTCATTACATTCCCAATTAATTTATCTTGATGCAAGAATCAGATCATCTTATATTATACATGTACTTTGTCTAATTATTACATTCAAGATATTTTATTACTTCATCTCTTTATAATTACTCTCTTAACTTCAACCTAAAAAAAAATCATTGATTATCCCATCATTAAAATCACTTCCAGAATAGACATTTATCACACCTTAATTGATAACAATATCCTGATTTTTCCTACACTTAATTTTTTTTCCTTTTTTCTTCATTTACAACTGATTTAACTCAATACATTCACATCCATACATTTGTCAGAATATTACATCACATACATTATCATTTAAATCTTATGTTCCTAGTACAACTGTACACATTAAATTTCAATAATGATTCATAATCTTCATATAATCTAGATCAATTGATCTATCTGTCACAATATAGCCACGTTTCAATCTTGTTTAATTCAAATCAACAATTAATTTATTTAAACTTATCATGAAATTTCACAATATATATATATATATAACCTAATTCCATTAGAGCAAACTTATATTCAAATCCTGATCTCTTCAGATCCATATTCAGTAAAATTATCATAATTACAAATCACTTTAAATTATCTTTCAATAGACACATAGTTTATTTCCTACTATCTTAGTATAATTTCCACCAATTCTCATGATAATCTCATACCATACTTTCTATCCATAGTTCACTCACTTAAACCTTAAGTCCATTCATTTATTCACTTTATACCATAAACATATTTAGTATAACTTTCAGTCACATTTTGTAATTTCCCCTTTTTAATATCTCCTCACATTTCATACCATTACGATCTTTACATAATCAGCTTTTTATCACATTAGCCATAACTCAAAACATTTTACATTTCTCTTTTCTTTCCTTACTTTTCATAATTATAACCAAATTTCTAACATAAAATGATAAAGTATAACTTTACCAGTCATAATTCTTGATCATGTTTCTAGAAAAATAATTATCAATCTCACCAAAACTGCACTACAGTCATGTTATCTCAGTTCCAAATCTGTGGATAACAAAATTAATCGACCAAAATATACTAAACAAATCATAATAGATTAATGGTCATGCCTGAAGCTTATAAATCCATACTGTTCCTTTATTATTCAACTTCCAACCTTTCTAATTACAATGCTAAATTATATCATAAGAATTACATATTCATTCTCTAAACTTTTGCTACACCAAGAGTTAACACATTTCAACTCTATCTCAAAACAATTTGCACTTCGATTATGTTCATCATTAGCCTAACTCCTGCTCAACAATATTATTATTATTATCATCTCTTATGTATACATATTCAATCATATGCAATTCTTACACAATTTCCCTTTTGTTACTCCATTTCGAATCTACTTCTAATCCATTTACAATCTCTTATTATACACATATACATAAAACCTTCCCACATGTGGATACCTTGGGACTCAAAATATTATATGATCATCAGGTTCAGTGATTACCATAACAATTTCACCATCCAATATTACTCGAGTCCATTCTCACTCTTAATTTTGTTACATAATCCATCTAGTTTTGCACAGTTCAAGACCTAATCTCTCTTAGGTCCACTAATACATGCAATATCATTCTTAATATCATTATACCAGTAATTATACCACCTACATATACATAGGCCACATCCATAATGTGACTCACTTCCCACATTTCTTACATAATACAATTACATTCATATCGAAAAACTCATCTCTCATATCCTATACATGTATACACTTAATCATGTAATTTTATTTAATTTCTCTTTTGCATAGAATCTGTACAAATTTAATGTTTATCATTTTTCTTTGAACATTATCATACTCATTCTTTTGACATGATTTAAATTATTCATCAACACAACAAATATATACATTCTAACCATAATAACACTTCACATATATTCAAGTCACATTTCTAATGTGACATCTCTCTCATTTTTTTTTATATATTTTTTTAAAGCATTTAATGTACCTTCATATCCATTTTCAACCTTACCAGTCAAATGACTTAAAGTAACTCATTTTCACTCGCTCAATCACTTTCTTTTATTTCAAAACAAATTCTCATACTATCAATCTCATTACCCAATTCGTAGTATTCTCATATGAAAGAATATTCATTGCAAATAGCTCATATGTTTAATATCTAAATAATCTTTATCAACATTCCATTAAAATTCTAAATTCTCAAATCACTATTTCACCTAAACTTCAACTTACAATTCTCATCTTTTCTTAATATCAACTTTAAAAACATCTTATATATATACCACAAAGCAACATCCAAACATATAGTTTTCACAATTATTAAGCTCATTTCAAAAAAATCCAAATGTCACATATTACCACCATTAACATGAGCTTTCACAATATTCAAACATATCATATTTCTAACATTGAAATCACAATGTTGCATTAAAATAACAATGCAAACAATACCAATATCTTTTTACTTAACCAACATCATCTCTTTTTCTTTTAAACAAAACTTTAACTTTATACACCCAAACCTTAAATGATCACATTTTGTCTATACCAATCAACTCACTCAATGTTCCACCATATTTTCCTTCAAGTTAATAACATATTTATTCATTTTAACATCCGAATAATATTTCTTCTCTCTAATAATCCAATCATAAGCTTTATTAGAAAGAGATTCAAATTGTAGAGGAAAGAGTACCTACTTAAATCTTGATTTTGTTTTTAGATCATTTTCAACTTTATTCTCTTATTCATTTCTTTATATTTCAGACACATTTCAAAAATAAAAAATTTAACAATTTACTTTACTTGGATAAATTTCCATTCTTTAATTTATTAATTAAACTTATATGAATGTTTCCATATCATTTTTTTTCTAATTTTTTTTCCTTTAATGTAGAACTTCATCCACACACTATCATCCATCTCATCTAATTCAAATACATTACAATTCACATAATGCCACATCCGAGACCAACCTAGGTGTTAATGCATATGCATGTATTACAAATTTCATTTCAAAACTTTTCTTTTTAATTCTCTTTAAGCTTTTCAAAACTTTCTCTTTTTAATTCTATTTAGGCCGAGAATCTCGAACCTAAGCTCTGATACCAAAAATTGTAACACCCCTTCCCAGCCTACATGTGTAAGCCGAGTAGAGGCGCCACAATATCCAAATGTTGCTACCAATTTTACTTAATTCGAATTTTAGTTCTGGTTTTACAGAAATTTTGCCAGAGGTTCGCCTAGAAATTTGATCCCAAGTGTCGACAAAACTGATTTTTTTTTTAATTTTTGAAAACATTTTTACACAGACCAATGCAAATGCAACCAGTTTCAATACACTCCCAATGAATCCACCTTATACCCTCAACTACAAACCTGCAAGAAGAGTTCACACTTCTAATACAAAATAAGTAGATGTTTATTATTATCACATACTTTTAATAATCTTATATATATATGATAATCTTGTCTTTACCAAAATTTCATTTATACATATGAATACATTCTTGTCAGAAATACAACATAACGAAATTATACATGTATGCATCACCTTCTAGTTGGTCTCGAAATACTCTTACCCTACTCGTGGCATAACAGTTTGACTTCCAGATCAACCACCTACTCACCTGCGCGATATATACAACCGCGCTAAGCCCGAAAGCTTAGTAGTACAAATAAATATTATAAACATACATAACAGACAATCATACTTATATGTTAACTTCATATATTATTATTTTCTTATCATATTTTCCCATTTCAATTACACCTTATTTATATTTCTACTAATCTCATAATTATATACATATGCACGTATTTCATTAATACAACCCACAATTCCATGACTTATTAAAACATTCATAAAATAATACTCACAATGTCCACAACCACCTCCATATTATTCATCATATTGTATTTTCATGTAGTACCTTCAGATCTCATCATTCAACATAGTTTTTCAATCTACATTCACCTTCAATAATTTATTTATACATTGTAATCATCTCATTTCATAATTATCATCATATATCTCATATCATTACATCTTATTCCATAATTCACATTTAAACAAAAACAATCATTGGTCTCATTATTCATTCATTTCACATTTCATGAATCACATTTAAACAAAGACAAGCATGGGCCCAAAAGACACTAATATGTTATTCAAAGTTCAGAGTTACTGCTTTGGTCCATAATCATAATCATCAAGCCCGTAGGCGATATACACATATATATATCTATCCATGGATACGGTAACAGACCCAGTCTCTTGGACCTCTACTTGGCTAGACTCAAGGAGATCCTCAACCCGGCAAGACTGTTACCAAAACAAGTATAACAGACCCAGTCTCTTGGACCTCAACCCGACTAATCTCGAGGAGATCCTCAACCCGGCAAGACTGTTACTATTATTCATATATTTCATAGGCATGCCGCCAAACCCAGAACTCTGAAATCTGAATAACATATTAAACACACAAACATTTCATTCATCTCTTCATAATCTCTTTCTCAATTCATTTTATATTTCATAAGCAAATTAGGCAACCATGTCTCAATCATCTCATTTGCATCATCATAGCCAACAATCATGGCCTCATATCTCATATGATCTCAAATCGCAATGAAGCAACTCTTCATAACATCATATCTTTCACATTGCATTTCATCATCACATCTTGCACATTTCACATTTCATTATATTTCAAATCACATTAATCAATTCATTATTCAAATGGATATAATCAATGGCATTAACACATATTTTACATGCTCATCACAACATTCACATTATAACTAAATATGTCACAAGTCTCAATATCATATGAATGTATGCAATAATGTAGTTTGTACTTACCTTAAAACCAACTCACACCAATCTATACACTTACTCTTCCAAGAATCCTCAACACTTAGATTAGGGCAATTCAACCTCTTCACAACCTAATCCAAAAGGAATATTAGCAAAATGACCATATGAATAGTAAATTCTGGTTTTAGACTCCACTTTATCCTTATTTTGAAAAATTGTATAAAATAATCTACTTGACTAAAAATTCTAAAATTTTTACAGAATTTAGTTTTACATCTTAAAATCATTCCTTTAAAATTTCAGATCAAACTGAACACAAAATCTTGGTCAAATAGTTCACCTAACCAGACTGCCCCAATTGCCCTGCATCCTGGCAGCAGTTCTGAACTTTGTGAATTCTGTAAATTAAATTCAATCAACGTGGTTCCAAATTATTTTTCTCAAATACTAGACTCACTAAGCAACAACATATCCAAAATTCAATTGAATATGATTTTTCTAAATTTTATTAAAAATCCCGAAAGATAGTTGTCTCAGTTAAGGTACCTGCTGGAACAGGTCTAATAAAAATAATCTTTCCAAAATCATAACCATTCCAAAATCGAATCCACATATTTTTCAGTCATTCTAGACTCATAGAGGCACAACATATCAAAAATTCACTTCAAGAACATTTTTCTATATTTAATTAAAAATCATACAAGTCACAGCCTTTACTAATTGTAAAACAGAAAAAATTTCACTAAACACAACTCTTACTCTTCCATCACCCACACCAACCTAACTTCTTATCTTTAATTCCATTTCAACACTTTTACACACACCATACACAAACACACTCCAACCATCAACAACACTCCATCAAACTCAAACAAAATTCCAAATAGAATAAGAGAAATCAAGAGAAAACTTACTTGAATATTATGCCAAATCTTCAACATCCCTCTTCAATTCTCTCAAAATCCCTATGGATTTGATGTGTATAAGCAAAATCACAACTCTCTCTCTCTCTCTCTCTCTCTCTCTCTCTCTCTCTCTCTCTCTCTCTCTCTCTCTCTCTCTCTCTCTCTCTCTCTCTCTCTCTCGTGTAAGAAGAAGAAGAAGAAGAAAAAATATCTTTTTCCTTCTTCTTTTCATGTTTATCATATATATATAATAATAATAATAATAATAATAATATAATATAATAAATTATTTCAACCTCCACCACACACTTTCTCCCTTTGACTTTTCTTTCTTCTTTTTCTTTTATTATTATTATTATTATTATTATTATTATTATTAATTAATTAATTAATTATATAAACTTACTTTTCCTACACCACTTTATACATTATGTATATGTAATATATATGTTGGTATATGTATATCTCTTTTATATTTCCTTTATATTTTCCATATTTTTCAAATACCACATAAATATATCATCCCTCATATACACCTATTTCTTATAATATTTTCCTTACATATTTTACCAACATATCTTCTCACAACTACCATTCCAATGTACACCAAAATAGGGTATTAAATTAATTCATTTATCTTCTTTTGACTTTCATTAGTTTAACTTATATATGTTATATATATATACCTTCACTTCTTTTCTCCTTCCATTAAACATACTCCTTAAATCCAAATACCACAATAATTATTCCAAAACTTTTAGGGTGTACCTTGGGATATTACAAAAGATGCAATGATAATTCAAATAAGACATGATATGAGACAATGCCATTGTGATTGGCTATGATGATATAATTGAATGATGTATGGCATGTTTGCCTAATTGATGAGAAAGATTGAGAAAGAGTTTGATAAAGAGAATAATGAAATAAGTGTATGCTTAATATGATATTCAATTTCAGAGTTCTGGTTTTTGGAGGCATGCCTATTTAATGAAAGGTAACAGTCTTGCCGGGTTGAGGATCTCTTCAAATTGAGTTGAATTGAGGTCCAAGAGACTGGGTTTGTTACACTATGATAATTGATATTATGAGATATTTGATTTGTAACAGTCTTGCCGGGTTGAGGATATCCTCGAGTTAGATGAGTTGATGATCCAAGAGACCGGGTCTGTTACGCTATCCATGGATAGAGATATATATATATATATATATATATGTATATGTTGCTTACGAGCTTGATAATGGTGTTTATGAGCCAAAGCAGTAACTCTGAATTCTGAATATCATATTAAGTACTTGATGGGCCCATAGGTGTCTAGGTTTTATGTATAACATAAATGTTGTTCTAATGTAAGGAAATGTTAATATTACTTATATGATGAAACGGACTATTCACGGAATATTGTTTATTGAGTATGATCTTTACTAATTGTGTGTGTATCATTGATGTTGATTTATTAATACAAATGTGAAACATTGTATTGCACTAAAGCATAACATTAGCATGAATTGTCTTACTAAGCCCTTGGCTTAGCGCGATAGTGTTTGATCGCGCAGGTAATAGAGTTGATAGAGTTGAAACCGAGAATTCATCAAGACCAAGTGAGAGTAGACCTTGAAGAATTCATTTTGGGAGCTTAAAGATCATAGCAGACTTGCCAATCATGTATACTTCTTTATATTTTGTAAAGAAATGTTTAATATGTAAATATGTACATATTTTATAACTTCCGCTGTGTAATATTTAAATGTATATATATATAACTAATATGTTTTGTTTTATAAGTAAATGATCTACTTTTCTATAATGTATAATGATAAGGGTATTGTATCAAATTTAAAGTGTTTTGAATGTTAAGAAAACCGTAGCATCCCTATGTTTGGTGCACTTATGCTACATTGTGGTGGTTGTAGTATGTGTGCATTGGATATGGGGGTGTTACAATTGTTTTGGTATCAGAGCCTAGGTTTGAGATTCTCAGCCTAGGTAAAATGTAATAAAAAGAATATTTTTACTTAAAAAGTTGGTTTTGAAATAAAAGACATGTTTGGGATTGGCAACCTCTGATCTTTAATAAGAAGTATTCTACTGTGTTTGCAGTGTTAGGTTGTGATGGATTCTCACTCACGTCAGTCGATTGAGGGTAGTGCCGAGAGTATTGCTCTTGCTGAGGGAGCTAGAGTTGATAGTGTTGAGGAGGCACCTGCTTCGGTGTTGGGTAGACCAGCTGGAGAGGAGGTTCCGCCAGCCTGGTTTAAACATATGATGGAAGTTATGAGGCAAGCACCTGTGCAACCACAGCCACCACCCCCTCAACCTTCAGTACCAGTGAGGCACTATGATAAGCTAAGGAAATATGGAGCGGAGGATTTCCTTGGTACTACTGACCCAGCTGTAGCAGAACAGTGGCTTGACAAAGTACAGAGGATCTTTATTCAGTTACAAGCCACCCCTGAGGAAAAATTTGACTATGCAAGATCTTTGCTTCAAAAGGACGCCTACGATTGGTGGAAGACAGTGCCACATTCTATGGATGATCCACCAACCTTGTCTTATGCGGATTTTCTGAGAGAGTTTGAGTTGAAGTATACTCCTAAGGAGTACAAAGACATGAAGAAGATGGAGTTCTTAAGCTTGAAGCAAGATAGCAAGACTGTAACTGAGTATGAAGTTGAGTTTATTCGACTGAGTCAGTATGCTGGGGGTATCATTGCTGATGAGATTGATAGATGTCGGCGATTTGAGGAGGGATTGAGGCCCTCGATCATGTGCTTAGTGGCTGGATCCAGATATCAGGATTTCTCACAGCTTGTGGCAGCAGCTCAAAGTGTAGAGCGAGCTCAGAGTATTGCAGCTGCTTCAGAGGAAGAGGTTAGGGTTAGGAGGCCCCAGTTTGAGGCAGGGTCTTCTTCTGTTAAGAGAGGTAAAGGAAGCTTTGTTCCTAGAGTTAGTAGGAGTCAGAGGTCAGCTGGTAGGTCAGTGCAGTTTCAGAGACAGAGATTTAGACCTACAGCTTCAGTGGCGAGTGCTCCGACCCCAGTGACTCAGAGATCTGCTCTACCTGTGTGTGCTCAGTGTGGTGGATCACATAGGGGTGCTTGTTGGAGGTATAGTGGGTCAGCTGTGTGCTTCAGATGTGGATCTCCTGAGCATTTTATTAGAGATTGTCCAGAGAGACAGGAGAGGATGTCAGTTGATACAGCAGCTTCTCGACCTAGTGCGAGGGGAGGTCGAGCAGGCAGAGGTAGCAGCCGGGGAGGCAGATCTGGGTTCAGTGCTAGAGGAGGTGCTACATCCAGGGAGAGTAGACCAGAGGAGGTTGGTTCTTCCCAGAGGATGTATGTTATGCAGAGGCAGCCTGATGCATCGGCAGTCATAGCTGGTACTTTTTCTTTATTTGATACTTCAGTACTTGCTTTGATTGATCTGGGTTCCACCCATTCTTATATTAGTGCATCTGTTTTGCCTATGTCTTATGTGCATGCTGAGTCCCTAGGATTTGATGTGTTGGTGACAAATGCGTTAGGGCATAGTGTGATTGTGAGCAAGGTACACCGAGATAGTGCAGTGAGGGTGCAAGGTGAGGAGTTCCTTGGAGATTTGATTGAGATGCCATTTAAGGAATATGATGTGATCTTAGGTATGGATTGGCTATCTCAACATGGAGCTGTGGTGGATTGTAAAAAGAAAATTGTTTCTTTGAGAACTGTTGATGGTAGAGAGGTGATAGTATCTAATGAACAGGAACAACTAGCCTCCTTATTTGTTTCAGCTGTTGCAGCTAGGAGATTGATTAGAAAGGGGTGTGAAGCCTATCTTGCTCATGTGGTGGATACTAGAGTGAAGGGTTCCCCTATTGATAGCATTGCCACAGTTGCTGAGTTCCCGGATGTGTTTCCAGAGGAGTTGCCAGGATTGCCTCCTGAGAGAGAGGTGGAGTTCGGTATTGAATTGTTGCCTGGTACCACTCCTATCTCTATTACTCCTTATAGAATGGCACCAGCAGAATTGAGGGAATTGAAAGTGCAATTACAGGAGTTGTTGGACAAAGGATTTATTCGCCCCAGTGTTTCTCCTTGGGGAGCTCCTGTGCTATTTGTGAAAAAGAAAGATGGTACTATGAGGTTGTGTATCGATTATAGGCAATTGAACAAGGTGACTATTAAAAATAAATATCCTTTGCCTAGAATTGATGACCTCTTTGATCAATTGAAGGGTGCAGCTGTGTTTTCTAAAATTGACCTGAGATCTGGGTACCATCAGCTGAGAGTCAAGGCTAAAGATGTTCCAAAGACCGCCTTTCGGACCAGGTATGGGCATTATGAATTTTTAGTTATGCCTTTTGGTCTGACGAATGCACCTGCAGCTTTCATGGATTTGATGAATAGGGTGTTTAGACCCTATCTGGATCAGTTTGTAGTGGTCTTCATTGATGATATTCTAGTGTATTCAAGGAATGAAGAGGAACATGATATGCATCTGCGGATTGTATTGCAGATTTTGAGAGAGAAGCAGTTGTTTGCCAAATTGTCGAAGTGTGAGTTCTGGTTGGATCAAGTAGCTTTTCTCGGACATATTGTTTCTGCAGAAGGCATCAGAGTTGATCCGAGCAAAGTTGAAGCTATTTTGAATTGGAGTCCACCAAAGTCAGTGACAGAGGTTAGAAGTTTTCTGGGTTTGGCAGGCTATTACCGGCGGTTTGTGAAAGGGTTTTCTTTGATAGCTACTCCACTCACCAGATTGTTTCGTAAGGGAGTGAGGTTTTTGTGGACAGATCAGTGTCAGGCGAGCTTTGAGCAGTTGAGAGATATGCTGACTCAAGCGCCTGTTCTTACTTTACCTGTTGAAGGCAAACCATATGTGATCTACAGTGATGCTTCACATAGAGGTTTGGGGTGTGTATTGATGCAGGAAGGGAAAGTTATAGCTTATGCATCTCGACAGTTGAAATCACATGAGCTTAACTATCCGACCCATGATTTAGAATTGGCTGCCATTGTGTTTGCATTAAAGATTTGGCGCCACTATCTGTTTGGGGAGAAATGTTTCATCTACACTGATCACAAGAGTTTGAAGTATTTGGGTGTCCAGAAAGAACTCAATCTTCGTCAGAGGAGATGGTTAGAATTGATTAAAGACTACGACTGCTTGATTGACTATCATCCAAGTAAAGCAAATGTTGTTGCTGATGCCTTGAGTCGGAAGTCTTTAGCTGGTTTAATAGTTTACTCGCTCTCGTTACTTGTTGAATTGAGAGCATTGTATGCCAGTTTGGTACCTTGTGTTGATGGTGCATTATTGGCACAATTGCAATTGAAGCCGGTTTTGTTAGATCAGATCAAAGAAGCTCAGTTGGTCGATAAGAAGATACAGAAGATTGTTTCGGATTGTCAGAGTGGAAAGGGTAGAGATTTTATTGTGAAGAGTGATGGGAGCCTATGGTTTAAAAACCGATTGTGTGTACCCGATGATGCTGATTTGAAAAGGGTCATTTTGGAAGAAGCTCATCAGTTGATGTTTGCTATGCATCCGGGTAATACGAAGATGTATCATGATTTGAGACAGCATTATTGGTGGATGGGGTTGAAGAGAGACATTGCTGAGTTTGTATCGAAATGTCTCACTTGTCAGAAGGTTAAAGCAGAGCATTAAGTTCCAACCGGGTTGCTTCAACCATTGTCAGTGCCAGAATGGAAGTGGGAAAGAGTGACAATGGATTTTGTGTCTGGTTTGCCATTGACACAAAAGAAGCATGATGCCATATGGGTGATTGTGGATAGATTGACTAAGACAGCTCATTTCCTTCCGGTGCGGATGGATTACTCTTTGGAGAGGTTGGCTGAGCTGTATATCCATGAGATTGTGAAACTGCATGGTGTTCCAACTTCTTTAGTGTCTGATCGAGATCCCAGGTTTACTTCAAGATTTTGGAAGAGTTTGCATAGTGCTTTGGGTTCTCGAATGCACTTCAGCACTGCTTTTCATCCACAGACAGATGGACAGTCAGAGAGGGTGATACAGATTATTGAGGACATGTTGAGAAGCTGTGTCATCGATTTCTCTGGAAGTTGGGATAGGTTTTTACCTCTTGTGGAGTTTGCTTACAACAACAGTCACCAATCCAGCATTGGTATGGCACCGTTTGAAGCATTGTATGGCAGACGGTGTAGGACACCTCTTTGTTGGAATGAGCTTGGAGATAATAAGTTGATTGGTCTTGATTTGATTCAAGAAACTGAAGAAAAAGTAAAGTTGATTCAAGGCAGGTTAAAAGCAGCTTCAGACCGACAGAAATCTTATGCAGATCTGAAAAGGAGAGACATAGAGTTTGATATTGGAGATAAGGTATTTTTGAAAGTGTCTCCTTGGAAGAAGATTTTGAGGTTCGGTCGGAAAGGAAAATTGAGTCCTCGTTTCATTGGGTCGTATGAAGTGTTAGAAAGAGTTGGGCCAGTTGCGTATCGACTTGCTTTGCCACCTGAGTTGGATCGTATTCATAATGTATTTCATGTTTCTATGTTGAGGAGATATAGGTCGGATCCATCTCATGTGTTGCCATTTGAATCTATTGAAGTGAGCCCAGACTTGACATTTGAAGAGGAACCAGTTGCTATCTTGGCACGAGAAGTGAAAGAGTTGAGGAACAAGAGTGTGCCATTGGTGAAAATTCTATAGAAGAATCATGGAAAAGAAGAAGCAACTTGGGAAAGTGAACAATCCATGCGAGAACAGTATCCGCAGTTGTTTCAGCTTTGATATCAGGTAATTTCGAGGACGAAATTTTCTTTTTAGAGGGGGAGAATTGTAATATCCCTATGCATGCCCTAGAAGTTTTGTATGTTGTTGTTGTTGGTTTAAATTGAGAAAAGAATGTATATGTATATGTGTTTTGGGAATTTAGGGTTTAGAGACAAGTTTATATGTTGTGTATATGGTGATATATATAACATATAAAATGGTCAAAGAGAGAGAGTCAATGCAAGAGGAGATTTTTATATGGCATGTGAAATTACTTAATTGGGTTTATAAGAGACAAAAGCTAAGTTAAGTGATGAGGGGTATATGAGTAATTGCTTGAAATGAAATGCATGGTGGAGATTAAAAGAAAAAAAAGGTGTTTGACTTGTGCATTTTTCTTCTTTCTTTCTTGAAGTGGCCGGCTCTCCAAATAGCAAAGAGAAAGGGAGGTGTTCTTGAGGCAAGAAGTAAATTGAAGAGGCAATCAAAGAGTTTGGTTAGAGATTTGTGAAAATTCTTCATTTAAGGTAAGTAATTTCTTGTTTTCTTTTATTAATTTTGAAGTTGTGGCTAAGGTGTATTGTGAATTGTTGAGTTGATGATTTGGTGTGTTTGGTATGTGTTTAAATGTTTTGGTTGATGTGTTTTAATAAGGAATATTGTGATAAACATGTAGAATTTGTGTTTAGAACATTGATTCCATTCATTTGAAACATGTTATATGGTGTTTGATGAGTTTGAGTGTAATTGGAGGAGAGTTGTGCATATTAGGGTTTGTGTTTTGGGAGACACGGTCACAAGCTTGGCCGTGTTCCTTACCCGTGTTGCTTACTGTCCAAGTGGGTTGAGTGACACGGCCACAAGCTTGGCCGTATCCCTCAAGTGGCTGCCCGTGTCCCTCAATTGTATGGGTTGAGGTTTTTATTCTTTGTTCTAATTGCATTGTTTTGGTTCTCCAAGGGTAGGTTGGTCCTTAAACCTAACCCTAAACACTTTAAACACACTTGAATCAATGAAAGATATAATCAAATGCATGTGTAAGGTCCTAAAACTATGAATCATATCAATTGTTCTTTGCCCTAATTGCATTGTTGAGATTGAACAATGTTATGTTATGCTTTGTGAATGGTAATGTGTTTCATGAGTAATATACATTGAAATTGAAATGTATGTCAAAGATGCAATGATAATTCAAATAAGACATGATATGAGACAATGCCATTGTGATTGGCTATGATGATATAATTGAATGATGTATGGCATGTTTGCCTAATTGATGAGAAAGATTGAGAAAGAGTTTGATAAAGAGAATAATGAAATAAGTGTATGCTTAATATGATATTCAATTTCAGAGTTATGGTTTTTGGAGGCATGCCTATTTAATGAAAGGTAACAGTCTTGCCGGGTTGAGGATCTCTTCAAATTGAGTTGAATTGAGGTCCAAGAGACTGGGTCTGTTACACTATGATAATTGATATTATGAGATATTTGATTTGTAACAGTCTTGCCGGGTTGAGGATATCCTCGAGTTAGATGAGTTGATGATCCAAGAGACCGGGTCTGTTACGCTATCCATGGATAGAGATATATATATATATATATGTATATGTTGCTTACGAGCTTGATAATGGTGTTTATGAGCCAAAGCAGTAACTCTGAATTCTGAATATCGTATTAAGTACTTGATGGGCCCATAGGTGTCTAGGTTTTATGTATAACATAAATGTTGTTCTAATGTAAGGAAATGTTAATATTACTTATATGATGAAACGGACTATTCACGAAATATTGTTTATTGAGTATGATCTTTACTAATTGTGTGTGTATCATTGATGTTGATTTATTAATACAAATGTGAAACATTGCATTGCACTAAAGCATAACATTAGCATGAATTGTCTTACTAAGCCCTTGGCTTAGCGCGATAGTGTTTGATCGCGCAGGTAATAGAGTTGATAGAGTTGAACCCGAGAGTTCATCAAGACCAAGTGAGAGTAGACCTTGAAGAATTCATTTTGGGAGCTTAAAGATCATAGCAGACTTGCCAATCATGTATACTTCTTTATATTTTGTAAAGAAATGTTTAATATGTAAATATGTACATATTTTATAACTTCCGCTGTGTAATATTTAAATGTATATATATAACTAATATGTTTTGTTTTATAAGTAAATGATCTACTTTTCTATAATGTATAATGATAAGGGTATTGTATCAAATTTAAAGTGTTTTGAATGTTAAGAAAACCGTAGCATCCCTATGTTTGGTGCACTTATGCTACATTGTGGTGGTTGTAGTATGTGTGCATTGGATATGGGGGTGTTACATGCCCACTATCACCGTGGCTATCCATCCTTTGGTTAGCCATTCAATCCAAAGCTAGATATAAATTGAATATGATTTGGGCAATTCATTGATTTTGATGAACACTACACTGTTTATTTCCTTTCATTGTTACTATACTCTTATCAACATTTAGTCGAATATATATGTGTGTCACGTATCTAAAGTTGATCACTCATTTTCATACATTTAACACATTAACACAAAAGTATGGACTATACACATATTAGTCTCATGTTATTGATTAACACTTGTTTATATAAACACTCACTTGTTTATATAAGCACTTGTTTATATTTCACTTGTTTATATCATTTCATTAGTACATTACTCTTATCAATATTTAGTATGATATATATATTTGTCACTTATCTCAAGTTTCTCACTCTTTTTCATGCATTTAACACATACACATGAAGTCCCAATACAATTATTCACATATTAGTCTCATACTAGGCCCATAGATCACAAATTACAAGCCAAAAACATTATTTAGGTACCCCATGGCCATGGCATCTCAATCCCACGCCCGTGGGATCCAAAATGAAGCTATAAAATAAGTTTGAAGACCCCACGGTTGTGGCCTTCAAGGGCCACGGTCGTGGCATTGTAACTTGCTCTGTTTTATCAAATGTTTTTGAAGAAACAACATCACTTTCAATCCCACAGTCATGGCACTCAATTGCCACGACCGTGGCATTGATTTTGGGACTGTTTTCGGAGTAAAATCATGTATTATGCACTTTTAACTTCATTAAACACAAACATGTTTAAGATCTAAGATCAAAATGTATCAAACTCAAAGTTTTGATAGAAAAAGAATTCATATCAAATATTTTACCACAACTTTACTCAATCAAACTTTCAATCATTTCCTATGAATAAAACCAACATCAAACCATTCAATTCTCATAAAGGATGAGTCAAGGATCAAAATCCATCATATAAAAGTTATTTTTCACTCATCAATCTATTTAATCAATACTTTCAAGAAATATATCATTATACATAACTCAATCATTCAATTAAATCATTAAAACTCATAAAAATTCATATTTTTGCAAAGTATAAATCAAAAGCACATACCTTGTTGATAATCACCACTTTTCCAACTTAATCTTCTCAACACTTATATTTAGATGTAATCTTATCTTAGTTTTGATTCAAATCATAGAAAGAAAGAAGAAAGAAGAAACTTTGGTGGTGTTGGTGATGGTGGCGTGGAGAGAATAAGGAAGAAAGAAATTAAAAAATTCTACACAATTGACACATATACACATATATATATATTTATAATATTTTTAATCTAGTGAAGGAATGCTCATAATAACTATGGTGCACCCTCATTCTTAACCGTTGATTTTAAATCGAGTTTTCATCTCATAAAACAGTAAAAATACTCTTTTCAGTAAAGTTTTAAGATACACAATTTACTCTTCTCTACATATAGCATTTATCCATAATACTTTGGTCACTATACACTATCAAGTTTTCATTCTTAGTTAAAACGTCCCTAATTAAAATCTTGACCATTACAATATTTCTCTTCTTTATTTCTTACTTCGACTTCCTTTCCTTTATTAGCTTCTACCTCCTTAGGTGGTGGCCTTGCATAAGGCTTACCAGATCTAGTGCTATTACTTCATCTTCTTTAGGCTCGAACCAGGTCCATTCCTCCACCATGGGTACAGATCATCATCACTATCGCTTGAATCCCAAAACTCATTTACAACACAGATCGCTACTTCTTTACCCACCATAGCTTGTTCAGCTTTGCTATATACTACTTCTTCCTTGGTTGCTTCTCCACCCATATCTTGGAAAGAAGACATGACAAAACTTTCATGCAACCCTCCTCCAATCATGAAGGTCGCCAATGGTGGTACTCTATTGAAACATGGCAATGGGTTGTCTTTGGTGTTTGGTTTGTTGGGCTTGGACAGCTTGCAATTATCAATCAAAATTTGGATCTCATGCCTTAATCTCACACATCTATCCGTGTCGTGCCCTTGCATTTGATAAAATTGACAAAATGCCTTAGTGTCAAAATTAGGTGGGAGAGGGTTAGGCAAAGGATGAGGATTTAAGGGTTGTAACAATCCCTTCTTTTGTAGCTTATTGAGGACCCAAGAAAGTGGCTTCTCTAATTCAAAAAACTGCCTTCTTCCTCCTTGGCCAGTAGCATTAACACCAAGTGCCTTTTGCATGCTTTGGTTACTAGACTGGTAGTTCCCTTTCTCATTCCTTCTTACTAAAAAGTGATTCTTCTTTCTTTCCCATTTTTCAATTTGTAGACCAGTTTGGAGAAGATCTTTGAAATCCTAGATGAGTGTATGAAACATCCTTTCACAAAGGATAGCAACACCCCTCTCACAATCATTCTTATTTGATCAGATTCATCGGGCCTCTTCCTGAGCAGTGCAACCTTATTCCTCCACCTTTTCATATAGTCAACAAAATTCTCATTTGGTCTTTGCCTAATGGACTCAACTTCGATTAAGGTAATTTTCAGCTTGACATTGTATCCATACTGCTGAATGAAAGCCTTGTACAACATGTCCCAATCTTTTTGAGTATTTTCTTCTAAGGTGTTAAATCATTTTTGGACAACAGGGTCCAATAATAGCATGAAATATCTTAGAGTTTGAGCTTTAGTAGCTGTGGCATATTGCATGGCAGTGATGTACTGCATCACATGAAGATGAGGATTTCCAGTACCAATGCACCTAGAGAAGGAAGGCATCTTGAACTTATAAGGGACCTCCTCATCTTGTTCAAATAGTTTGTCAATATCTGACATCTCTTCAATTTTCAGTTTCTTCTCAAATTTCTTTTCCAAATCAGTAATCATCTTCTCAACATCAGACGTCTCGGTCTTTTTAACAGTTGTCTTCTCAATAACCTTTGGCTCCTTCTTTTAATCTTGAGGATCTTAGAAGTATTGAGCCCAGTCGTCATCATCATCAACGACCACCTTGTCATCATCAAAAGCTACTTCACCAACTTTGGCCATCCTCTTATCTTTCTTGGTGCTTATAGATGCTTCAGCGGTGTTCCCAAACATTGTAGTCATTTGATTCTACATGATCTCAACTAGGGCCCCCTTTAGTTCTTCCATTTTAGCATTGAAGGCGTCGTCCACCATTCTTTGAATTTGTTCGGGCTCCATTGCTTTTGGTGAAAAAGTGATTGAGTCACTACTAGATTCTACATCTCTGGCGTAGGTCGGATTGTCATAAGCTTTTGAACTGTCATAATCCAGGGCTGTTAGCCAGAGAGGATTAATTATATGAGATGGAAATGTATGCATGTATACATGTATGCACAAATGATAAACAAACAAGGATAAATAGGATGTTCTTTCCCACCTTATAAATTTCACACACGGATGGCGAGTCTCTTTTCCTAGGTATATGGTCAACAAAATACCAACATGGGGTATTTTGTTTTCTAAAGAGTTCCCTTGGACGGTTCAACCAATAGTTATATTTTTAAATATGGAAATCAATTCATGATAATTCCTATTAATTAGGTTTTAATCCATTCAACCAACTAAAGCAGCTTTTATGCCATATTGGATTAAAACTAAATTAAGAGGTTTATTATAAATAGATTTCTCACTTGAAAAAGTAACTAATGATTCATGCCAAAAACAGGCCCATGGTTAATAATTCTTAGTATAAACTAGCTCGCAATTGATTTTTGGTATTCCATAATTGACCTCAATAATTTGTAAGCTCTTTATAAGAAAATGTTGGATGAAATAGTTTTGTTTGAAAAACCCATTTCAAAAAGATTTTTAGAAAAAATGGATTTTTGACTTTATATTTGAGTCATGAGAAAAGAATTTTTGATTTGTTTTTAGAAAAGTTTTATGTCCAAAGACCATCTTGAAAAGTTTTGAAAATAGCTTTGGTCTTTTGGACTTTAAAGAAAAATTTTATTTTGAGCTTACAATGGTACTTAGGTCATATTGGAAAAAGAATAAACCAAATAAGCCATGATTTAAACCAAGATAAATTAACCATAGTCAAACAACAAGCATTTGGGGTAAAAACCTAAAGAAAGTAACTAGGCCAATTACATGAGCTTTAGTCTTTGGGTTAAAAGGCTTAGGTTCTCATAGCAAGTATATACCAAATGGTACAAGGCTATGAGTCGTTATGCCATGCTTGATCTCCATACCTTGAGTGAAAGTATGGTATCCCTTACATAACACAATTAGGGTAACACAGGTGTTGTAACTCACGCACACAATGCAATCTAATAAGATGTAATGGATAATATCATGATAAGAAAAAATAGAATAATATAAAGACCAATGGAATTAACTTCTCTTATCCCCAGTGGAGTCGCCAGTGTGAGCGAGGATTTTCGCCCCCACTCCTGGTGGAATGGTTCTTGCAACTTGAGCACTATTTAGGCTCGGGGCCTTAGAGAACACGGGCCTAAGCCCAGAGAAAATGTAGTCAGCACCCGAACAGGCCGGGAAAGAGAAAGGGCTGGATGACTCAATTTCTAAGAAATTCCCAACCCCCTAATGGGTTTGGAAAGTTGGGTACATGTGGAGAATGTGAGAAACGGCCCAGCACCCCCACAATGCCCGGTTTATTGAAAACGGCCTCCTTTGCAGGTCTTAATATTATAAAATTCTTAAATATAATAATATTATCCATACTACATGCGATTATAAGAATAAAAAAAATACTTTATTTAAATCACAACAATGTCTAAACAAAATAAATAAATGGACACCCATCCAAGGATGGAAACATGTCCTTACATCATCCATGTCTAAAACTAAATAAGACAACCATCGAAAAGGTGGAAACGTGTCCTTTACATTGGTCTAAAAAACTTTAAAATAAAATGGATTACATGATGCAGACGACATGAGGTACTCAAGACATGGAAACATACCTCTTACAATGTTTTGAAATCAAAACAAATCAATAAAAATAGCTGACCATTCATTATAAATAAATCATTCATCAAAAAGACATCAAACATCAATCAAAATATATAATAAACATTCATCTAATTGAAATAAAATAGTAAGTATATAAATTTAGGGTTCATGCATCAATTTAGGTTTCTTTAGTTTCATGTTTAACAATTAGAGTCTTGTAATTTAGTTTAATGGATTAAACAATTTGAGAAATATTTAATATAAAAGAAGTAATATAGCTACTGGATTTTTTTAAATTTAAGGTTTGAAATAAATTAGGATTTGGATCTAAGGAATGGATGTTTTGGATTTAGGGTTTTAGAAGTTGTGTGAAAATAATAGTAAAATTTAAGGTTTAAATAAATAAGATCAAAGATCATGAAAATTGGATTTTAAATTTAGGTATTTGGAAAGAATAGGCTACTGTAATTTCGGAAAAATAGGTTTGGTTAGTGTTTTAAGAAAACAGATTATTGTTTTGTGATTTTGGAAAAGTGTAATTGGGGATTTAGATTTTAAAAATATGTTTTACAGGTATTAAGATATTAGGGTTTTAAAAAAAGGTTTTTAGGGTTTTAAATTGAGTTTGGATGGTAGACAGAATAATTGATCAAATAACAAAAATATCATCTATTGTATGTTTAAACAATTGATCAATTGAATGATGAAGCTACTGTAAACAAAAGTAAGTAAATAAAAACTCAAATCTTTATTGTTGGTTCCACCACAACTTGAATTCTGGTTGAACAATAAGCAAAGACAGAGTATGCTGCCTTTGATGTATTCCTTCTTACTTACTGCCTCTTGCTTTTTCCAGGTCGAAGGTTCTAAAAAAAGTTCAATCTCCTTAAAAGATCAAAGTCCAAAGTCTCAAGCTCAAAAGTCTGAATAATTGTAAAAAAGTTTCTTTTCGGTGTGTTTTGATGTGGTCTTTATAAGAAAAATCAAAACCTAATACTAATTGGTTAAGGAAATAAAAATGGTCTAGGAAATAAATCAAAAACCAAAACCAAGTAGAATAGGATTTTGGAAAAAATTATGCTGGCAAAAATTGGTACGGGGCACGCGGGCAGGGCTTAGACTAGGCGCAAGCTAGGCAAGGGCCACAGGCCAGTTCGCTGCAGGAAAAACCTATGACGAATTGGCTTACGGCCAATTATAAGCCAATTTGCCGCAGGATTTTCCTGCAATGAATTGGCCCATGGTGTAATATCCCGGAATAGACCCTAAGAGTTTTGGAGTTATTGTTGTTGTATTTGGATTTAATGTATATGTGTATATGTGAAATATAAGGATAATATATGTAAGACATATACATATACATCACATATACATGGGATATATATAATGGTGAAGGATAAGTGAGTTGTATATATATTTGTATAACTAAATAATAATAATAATAATAAAGACAAAAAGAAAAGAGAAGAAGAAAATCAAAGAAAGAATATGTGGTGGAGATTTAAAGTATTATTATTGTTATTATTATTATTATTATTACTATTGTTATTGTTATTGTTATTATTATTATTATTATTATTATTATATATATATATATATATATGGATAAGGACAAAGGAAAGAAGTAGAAACTTCTTCTTCCTTCTACTCCTTCTTCGTCTTCTTCGTTCTTCTTGGCCGAGAGAGAGAGAGAGAGAGAGAGAGAGAGAGAGAGAGAGAGAAAGAGAGAAAGATGTGATTTTCTTACCAAATTTCTTAAGGAATTCAAGAGATTTGATGATAGAGATGAAGATTTGATAAAGGATTCAAGTAAGTAATTATTTCTTTAAATTGATTTTCATTGTTTGAGTTGGGTTTGGTATGGTTGATGTGTGATAATGTGATATTGTGATGAACTATGAAATGTGATAATGTGATATTGTGATGAACTATGAAATGTGATAATGTGATATTGTGGTGAACTATGAAATGTGATAATGTGATATTGTGATGAACTATGAAATGTGATAATGTGATATTGTGATGAACTATGAAATGTGATAATGTGATATTGTGATGAACTATGAAATGTGATAATGTGATATTGTGGTGAACTATGAAATGTGATAATGTGATATTGTAATGAACTATGAAATGTGATAATGTGATATTGTGGTGAACTATGAAATGTGATATTGTGATGGAATATGAAATGTAAATTGAGAGGTGATGATGTATAAAGCCATTGTGGTTGGCTATGATATTGAGAATGAGATAAATGAGGCATATTTTGCCTAAATGATGCCATTGTGGTTGGCTATGATGATGTAAATGATGATGAGAATGAGAATGAAATTGATAATGAAATAATAAATGAATTGTGTGGCTAATGTGTTATTCATTTTCAGAGTTTTGTTGTTGGTGGCATGCCTAATAAGTGTAACAATCTCTTGAAGTTAGGTTGGATTGAATCCTTGAAGCCTAATTGAGATGTTACCACCCTTGAAGCTAGGTTGGGTTAGTTCTTGAAGCCAAGTTGGGTAGAAGCTTAGCATGCTTTGCTCCCCTTGAAGCTTGGTTGAACTTAATCCTTGAAGCCTAGTTGGGTATATGATATTGATAAATGTGATAACAAAACCAAAGCATTAACTCTGAACTTTGAATGACATATTAGTGTCTTTTGGGCCCGAGTCTGTCTTTGTTGTTAATGTGATGTATATACAAGTTGAAATAAATGAGTAATGGGATCTATGTTGCCTTTGTTGGAAATGTGAGTTGTGAATGATGAATTGTGGTTAGTGATATGATTATATAACATACATAAATTATTGAAAGGAGATATGGTTTGTGAAGTTATATGCAATATGCGATTATAAAGTATAAAATGATATATATGATATGTATGAGGTGAAATTGGTAAGTATCATAATATGAAGGTTCTATCAATTTATTGAATTATGTTTGATGGTTATGTTATATGTGTATATGTATATCCTCTATAAGATTAATAGGATTATATGAAGAATGCATTGAAAAAGGGGAAAACAGAGTAAGAAAATGTTAAAACATGAGACTAAACATATGAGGTATGTTTCCTTTATATTGTATATTTTAATGGTTAATTGTACTACTAAGCTTTCGAGCTTAGCGCGGTTATCTTAATCGCGCAGGTATATAGGTGATGAAGCTGGAGATAAGCTACTATGTCACAACGAGGACAAGTGTAGTTCGAGACCAACTAGATGGTGGTGCATGCATGTAATTATACTGTATTTTCATAAGAATGTATTCATTTGTATAAATGAATCTTTGGAAGAAACAATGTAACTTATATTTATGTATTACCATGATAAGAATAACCATTTTGTAAATACTTTCATATGATTAAAATGTATTATGGTTTTAAAAATTAAAGTAAAGAGTTATAATGGTGATGGAAAGTGACATTCTTATACTCTATATACATATTGTATGTGTACCGGGTATATGTACAGTGTTTATATGGGGTATCGGGGTGTTACACATGGCCATTTCACCGCAGGTAAAACCTACGGCAAATTGGCTTGTGGCCAATTTGTTACAGGTTTTCCTGAGGCGAATTGGCCCAAGACAATTCATTGCCAGCGACGAAACTGCCGTCGCCGATTTCTATTTTCAATTTTATTTTTTTCTTTTCTCTCTTCTTTTTTATTATTTTTTATTTTAATTAAAAATAAATACAATAAGTAATATATATTATTAAAAATATGACAAAAATTATTTTGGACTGTTTAAAAATATCGGACTGGACTGGGTAAAAAATTAAGGGTCTACACAGTGTTTGATGAGCCAACAACTAGTATCAACCCAATTAATTATCAATCCCTAGTTGTCCCTATGAGCCTTTATAAGATTTCAATTTTCTCTTTATTGACTTATAAGCCCAATGACTTACCCTGAGCTGTTGTCACACTTTTGATGAAATCTAATGATAACTAATGATATGTCCGAGGGTTGGAGGGTTGTGGATCAGGTTTAATAAAGGTGGCACATAAAATCAAAAGAGACTAGTGAGCCCATGTTTGATCCAAATAATGGAAATGGGTACGCCTCTGCTGACAGCTTAAGGCTTTGGTAGAAATGGTTAGCGTTCTTTCCGGTTAAGCGTGCTGGTGCAGGGTCAGTACCAGGATGGGTGACCTTCTGGGTAGTGCTTGGCCCAACCGCATCAGCGTGGGTCAGTACCAGAATGGGTGCCCTCCTGGAAAGTGCTTGGCTTGGCTGCATCAACTAAGGTGAAGTGGCATGAAGATCAAAGAAAGGAATGCATAGTCAAGACCATAAGGATAGTTGAAGTTCTCAAGACCATATGGATAGTTGAAATTCATATGATACTAGACCTAATATCTCCAATTTATTAAGATGATATCATGACAACAAATGATTTATTCTTATTGAAATAAGACTCACTCTACTCCACTCATCCATAAATAGAAGTATAAAAAGGTACAAGCGGGACAATTCTTTTAGAGCTAGGACCCAACACCAAAAAAAACAACCAAGAAAAAATTAAAAAAAAAAAGAGAAAGAAGAAAAAGAAAAAAGAAATGGAAAAGAAAATAAAACACAAAAGGCAGTTTAGAAAGCCAACCAAGTTTTCCTTTACCTAAAGCAGTAGAAGGCAAAGATAGTTTGACTTGAATTGGTCCAACCCAACAAGAAATTCAACCAGAATTAGAGAGATAGAAGAAATGCCATCTAGTTCTTAAAAATCTTGTACTTGACAGTCCTACAGAGAAAAAAGACAAAATAATGTAATGCCAAAAGAAAAAAGAGAGGAAAGAAAGGAAAAGGGTGGTCTAAAAAATAAGACAATACTTATTGGATCCAGATTTCTGCCAAAAAGACGAAAGGATATTCAAGCTTTGTGTGTTCATGATGTCAGAAAATAAAAGTGATGCCCATAAGGTGAGAATGGCATGTGAAGATTTGTCAACAGTGTCACATTAGCTTTTATCTCAAAGATGGCTTTTATTTAACCTGTGTCCCCTATAGACCCTATTTCAAGCCTATTAAAGACCTGTTAATCTCTCTTGGTATGTATAGTCTATTAGTGGAGATAGTTTGAACAAGCATGCATATGAGATAGACAATATTCAAACTCAATGAGACCTTTGGCCTAGTAATATGTATGTTCCTATCTGAAGTGCAACAGTTCTTGCTTAAATGGAAATGATTCCCGAGTTTAGTATGGTAGCTAGGGTTGTCATGTTATAAATATGTTAATTTGGAAAATTGAGTCCTGATGTACAATGACACTGATTTGACAAAGTCAACATTTGATTTTAAAAAAAGTTATTTTCTTGTTGCACAAACCTTCAAGTTAACGAAAGTATGTTGAAATGTCAACCCTTGAAGGACACATTGGGCAAAGTAAATGATTATTGGCAAGGTTATGAAAAAGCTACCGATTGACGTGTTGAATCATAGTTTGAAATGGATGTATCTCTGACTATGCTGCTTGGGCCTCCACTACTCATGTTTTCAACATCTTGAAGATAAAAGCAATAAATGAGAAGTCTTCTGCCATTCCAATGCAGGACCTGAATGAGCATCTGGAAGGATCCTATGGGAATACTTCAAATGATCACCTTGGTCTGAGTTAATGGAACCACTGTAAGTATTATTCATTCATACCATGCATACATGAGCATATCATAATGCATTTTGTTATATTTTATTAATCCATTTTGAAGGGCAAAGACCCGATCTCCAAAGGATAAAGATCCACTTTTGAATGGTAAAGACCCAATCTCCAAAGGATAAAGACCCATTTTTTAAGGGTAAAGACCCGATCTCCAAAGGATAAAGATCCACTTTTGAAGGGTAAAGACCTGATCTCTAAAGGACAAATATCCACTTTTGAAGGCTAAGACCCGATGTCCAAAGGATGAAGATTCATTTTGAAGGGTGAAGACCCAAAGTCCAAAGGATGAAGATCCATTTTGAAGGGTGAAGACCCAATGCCTAGAATGAAGATCCATTTTGAAGGGCGAAGACTTGAAGTCCAAGGATGAAGATCCATTTTGAAGGGTGAAGACCCAAAGTCCAAAGGATGAAGATCCATTTTGAAGGGTGAAGACCCGATGCCTAGGATGAAGATCCATTTTGACGGGTGAAGACCCGAAGTCCAAAGGATGAAGATCCATTTTGAAGGATGAAGATACATTTTGAAGAGTGAAGACCCAATGACCAAGGATGAAAATCCAAGATCCAAGGATGAAGATCAATTTTAAGGGTGAAGACCCATAATCCGCTGAAGAATGGAACAATCGTCTAAAAGAAAGCCGAAATTCTCAGATGACAGAAGATCAATCTAGCTAGAAGAGCTGGAGTTGATCCATTGAAAAATGGAGCAAATGGCTAGAAGAAAGCCATGACAGAAGATCAATCAATTAGAATAGAAGAAAGCCAGAATTCTCAAACTGACAGAAGGCCAATCAAATCTAGTCTCAGGTCTAAGTATCCAAATTAAATTAGTCTTGCGTCTAAGTACCCAGTCTCAGGTCCACATACCCAAATCAAATTTAGTCTCGGGTCCAAGTACCTAGTCTTAGGTCCAAATACCTAGCCTTGGGTCCAAGTACCAAAATCAAATTTAGCCTCGAGTCTAAGTACCCAGTCTTAGGTCCAAGTACCCAAATCAAATGCAGTCTCAGGTCTAGAACCCAAACTAACTCAGGTCCAGAACCCAAACCAACTTGGGTCCAGAACCCAAATCAAATCACATCTCGGGTCGAGAACCCAAATTCTCTTCGAGTCTAGAACCCAAATTAGTCTTGGGTCCAAGTATTCAGTCTTGGGTTCAGGTACACAAATCAAATTGCTTTCGAGTCCAGAACTCATTTTGAGTCCAGAACCCATTCCCAGTCTAGAACCCAAATCTTTTTAGGTCAAGAACCTAATTTTTTTTCGAGTTCATAACTCATTCTGGGTCTAGAACCCATCCTTATCCAAAATTAGCTCAAATTCATGTTGCTTTTTACATCCTTCTATCGAAGTCTCAGATCATTCAAGCAGGGGACAAAACTATAGACCCTTAATTTTGACATGGATTAGGTTTAAGAAGCTTAACTTGTTCAGTTATAATTTTAAACCTAAACCTAATTTAAAACTTAAATATTAGAGGGTCCAATTCATAGATACCCTAAATTAAATTCGTTCAACATAAATTAGAAGTTTTTGGATCAAAAATTAAAAATTATTCAACTTATTTAGGTCGGGGCAGTCCAAAACAAAATGAGCTAATGCTTATGATGATTTGGGTGTCCAAAATCGACATGAGCTTGATTTGGAACTTCCAAATCGAAATGAGCCTAGTCCATGTCGATTTAGGCACACCAAATCCACATGGACTTTCTCCATGTCGATTTGAACATGCCAAATCGACAAGACCCTAAGTTATTTTGAGTTTTTTCTGCCATTTGATTTCCTAATCAAGTTATAACTCATTTAAGACTCGAATTAGGTTTAGGGTTATGATTTTGTTTCCTATAAATATATGATTAACACACAGAGAGGGGGGGGGGAGAAACTTTGATTAAAAATGGGCAGAAAAGAAAAAGAGAAAGGGATGAAAAAATGCCTAGCAATCAAAACCAAAAACTATTCACAAGGCAGCAAGGCAGTGGATCTTGGTTGTAAACTCGGCTAGAAGTAAAGTTGGTGCAGGCAGCAGCTTGGATCAATTCTCTTAATTTGGTGGAGCCTTCAAACGTAGGTATGTTCATCTAATTTTGTTTATTGAATCAACAATCATCTGCACCTTTCAAACTCTCATCACATTGTCTGAGAAGAAGCAGCTAAGGTTTTAATTTGGTTCATACAGTAGCTAAGTTTTTTAAGTAAATAATATAATCATTGAAATATTAATCTAATTTCTCAAACCCTAATTAGTTTCATAACTTTTCAAAACCCTAATCAAATTTTCAAAAGACTTAATCTATTTTCTTAAATTTCCTAAATCCTAATTAGTTTTACAAATTATAAATATCCTAAACTATTTTCCTAAAACCCTAACCCTATTTTTCCTAATTTCTATAAATCTTAATTCTCTTTATAAATCTTAATCTTGTTTTCCCAAAAACCTAAAAATTCTATTCTTTTTTATCCCTAGAACTTAAAGTCCTAATAAAAATCCTAAATTGAAGCATAAACCCTAGTTTAGATAGAAACCTAATTCCCAAAAAAAAACCATACCATATAAACCGTTTACCTTTTGGGGGGCACTGCCTTCGATCCCCCGTAAGGAGCACTGTCCCTTAACCCTCGCCCACTAACAGGCTAGTGGGATTGCCATAAGTGCGACCCTCGTCGTCATGCCCTGTATTTCTTTAATGGATAATATTTAGATGTTTTTAATCTTCTTTTTAATTATTCGATTATCTTTATATGTGGTATATTATTTTTCTTGCTTTACTCTTTTCCTTAGATTTATATATATTTTTAAAAGGAATTGTAAAAGGCATGTTTCCATCTAGTGTGGGTGCCTTTTTTATTTAGTTTATGTAATTCAATTTATTTAAAGACTTGGGGATAATTGTAAGGGACACATTTCCACCTTTGTTTTTATTTATTTTCTTTTTGAACATTTAAAGATTGTAAGGGGATGTTTCCATCTAAAGATGGGTACCCATATTATTTTGTAATGTGCTATTTTATCATATTTTATGAATGAATCCATTTTATTAATAAATTGCATGTAGTATGGATGATATTACAATATTTAAAAATTCAATAATATATAGACTTGAAAAGGAGGCTGGTTCCAATGAACCGGGCGTTATGGGATGCTAGGCAATTTCTCACCTTCCGTACAAATATCCAACATTCCGAACCCAATATGAGGTTGGGGATTCCTTAGGAATCGAGTCATTCGCCCTTTCTATTTTTTCGGTCCATCTAGGTGGCAACTCCATCTTCTTTGAGTTTAGGCCCGTGTTCTCTAAGGCCCCGAGCCTAATAGTGCTAAAGTCGCAACAACCATTCCACATTGGAGTGGAGGTGAAAATTCCTGCTCACAATGGTTTAGGGTGTTTTTCACACTTCAACCCTGACTTATCAACTAAGGTTGTACTGGCCACATTTGCACAGCTATCTCCATCTATAATCACGTTGCAAACTTTTCCTCCTACCAAACACCTAGTGTGAAAGATATTTTCCCTCTGTTCTATACCCTCTTCCTTAACCTGAACATTAAGTGCATGCCTAACTACCAAAGATTCACCACAAATAGCATACTGAACCTTAACAACACTACAATCCTCCAAATTAGGCATAGAATCAAAGTTAGATTCTGATTTAGATTCAACTTCCCCATTGTCTCTCATAAGCATAGTCCTCTTTTTAGGACATTGTGAAGCAATATGTCCATTACCCAAACTTTTAAAACACTTAATATTTCTTTGCCTATAAGAAGAATTAGAAAAATTAGTGGTACCTTTATTTGTGGAAGAGGCTTCTTTGCTCTTTTCAAAGCTTGCACCTTTCACCTTGGAACTTGAGTCTCTATCCTTAGACCTCTCATCTTTAGTCTTCTCATCTCTCTTTGGCCACCTTGAGGTCCATGTTGGATTGTAATTGTAGGAACCCCTTGCTGCCTCCTTTTGCTTAAGTTGTCTCTTCACCTTCATGGCCATGTTTACCATCTCCTCAAGCTCTATATAGTGATGTAGCTCTACCATATTTTGCAATATCTCTATTTAGACCTCCCAAGAATTGAACCATGGCAGCTTCTCTATCCTCTCTAATATTTGATCGAATCATTGCCATCTCCACCTCTTTGTGATAATCTTCTACTGACATAGACACTTGTGTGAGTCTCTGCAATTTTTGGTATAGCTCACGATATTAGTAGGATGGCACAAATCTCCTCCTCATGACAACCTTCATTTTTGCCCACGTGTCAATAGGCCTCTCTTCATTCCTTGTAAGTTTTAGTTGCCCCATCATATTGATGCATAATCTGTAAACTCAACTGCTGCAAACTTCACCTTCTTTCTCTCTGAATAGTTAAGACAGTCAAAGATAAGCTCCACCATCCTTTCCCACTCTAGGTATGTTTCAGTATCATTCCTTCCTACAAATGTTGGAATCTTCATCTTTATGGAATTGATGTTGCTATCTTCCTTGCCTTCTATCTCCTCCTAGTCTTCTATCTCTTCTAGGCCTAACCCTTGAAGATTAGTTGTCATCTTCATCTTCATCTTCATTAGGTTCATCATGGGACTCTGTATCTTCTTCAACATAAGTTTGTTGCCTAGTGTTCCTCCACCTAATTGTTGTAGCTCCTGATTGTTGGGATTTCTTAACCACCTCAACTTCATCCCTCAAATTCATAACATCTAAACTAAACTTCTCAAATTGGTTTTACATAGTCTTCAACATGAAAACTACATCTTTCATGATTATTTTTCCACCCTTGCCTGCCTCCTCAAACATGATATTAAACTGTAAGAAAATGTTAGAGAGAGAAAGAAAAAAATCATCACACTCTCCCTCACTTGTTTACACTCAATAATATGTCACTCCACTCGTGTTTCACTCAAATCAGGCTTTTACCCTCTTATTGGCTCACACTCTCTTGCCTTTTACATCTCTTGTTCCCTTCTTGAAGTTGTACTTTAGAATTTAAAACAACTAATCAGGTTAGTCACAAGTAGCAATCTATAGAAATTACAATGAAAAACCTAATAAGAATAAAAAAAACACTAAGTTCTAGATGCAATTTGATAATCATTTGTAATAATTTTTTTTAAAAAAAAAAGAAAAAGAAAAACACACATATGAAGAATTGTATGTTTCTGAATGCAAGTCCTAAGAGTAAACAAAATTCAAAAAGTCAACTTTATATATATGGTAGAAGCAAAAGAAATATAAAATAAAAGAAATTAAACTATGAATGCAATAAAATTGATAGAAACAGGAAGCTAACTAGTCATTCAACTAACTTACACCAATTAGGAAGGTAAGATAGAGTGTAGATAAGAAAGGAAATTAATTGAAACAAGGAAACCCTAAACAGTTTTGGAAACAAAATCAATAATCCCAAAAATTAAGCAAAAATTTTTAGATGGCCCATTCGCCCTAAAATTAAATGATTCAGGAGCCTTGACAAGCCATTACAGGTAAACCCGGTAACAAATATAAGGCTCAAAAATCAATTTCTAAATTAATATTGTGCATTCTGTAGCTTTTCCATAGCAAAAAGTTATGGCCTTTCAAAGTTGACCCTTCCACAACCAAAATTGACCCTTTTATTTTTTTCAACCCTAATTTCAATCCAAAAGATCTCCTTCAACCCTAGCTTTGTTCTAGCAGCCACCAAGCTAGTTTCCTTTGTTTTTTGTTTTTTTTTTGTTTTGTTTTTTTTTCATTTTTTAAGTTAAAGAACTAATAGACCAAAAAATCAAAATTTTGAATTGATTGAAACAAAAGCACAAAATCATAGAATTAATTGAAATAAAGAACAGAATATCACAGAAAGCATAAAAACATAGATAGAGCCAAAGCTCTGATACCAAATGATGCGGAACCCCAAGATTATAAAGAATCTGAAACCCAACACACAAATTCAGTATACTATGAACCCTAGTGATTGTTTGTCCTACTAAATCCCTAATTGACATGTAATTAAAACATAGATAATTGGACAGAACTAGAAAGAATGCCATAAGTGTTATCTTGATAAGTTGATTCCAATTCCTGATGCAATAACAAGAAGAAGAACCCTCTCTTGAAGTGAATTTTGGCTAAGCCAAAGTTAATTGAATAATATCATAAAAACTGTCATCTTACAACCCTAAATGAGCTAAAAATAGCTAAATCCTAATTAGGGTTACTAAGTAACGTTTAGTTGGCTAATCAAAGTTTTAAGAACTAATAAAGTAAACAAAGCTAAATTTAACACAAAACAAACAAGGCCCTTACTTTTTAAATAAGTATAACTAGTGGGCCTTAATACATATTAAATAATAGGCCCATATGCTTGGATTAAATTTATGGTCTGCTTCTCCTCTATATCCTTGGCATTAAAGGCCTGTCCACCAAGCCTTTCTTTCAAGAATCGCCTTACAATGCCTTTAAAGTAGATTTGAGTTTGTTGGCCTGGGATCTTGTAATTGGCCCACTTGGTAAAATCAGCTCCATGCCATGTTGGCCTCCTCTGCTTGCTTTACTAGCCTTGCTCACATTGCCATCTTTGTTCGCATCAATGCTTCTCTTTTATCTTTTGCAATGGGCCTTTTCATGCCCCCTAATGCTATGTTTTTTTCTCACTGTTTACATCATAGAGTATTGGTTATTTACCTTGATAAAGAATAGACAACAAAAAATCAGTGTGACATGCTCATGTATACGTGTATGCATGATTTGCATAGGTGAAACTTATAGTGGTTCTATTAACTTACAAACCGAGGCAATAGGTTGAAGCACTCCCATTAGTACCTTCAAGATATTCATGTAGGTCATGCATTAGGTCATTAGGAGATGTTACATGCATAGCTTCACCTTAAGATATAGAAAACATAAGTAGTGGGGGAGGGGGAGCGTGTAAGAAGGATAGTCAGAGATATAGGATACATCCATTTCAAGCCATGACTCAGTACATTAGTTGGTAGCTTTTTCATAACCTTAAGAATAATTCTTTCATTAGCCTACCTTTACCTAATGTGTCCTTTAAGGTTCGACAATGCAATATACTTCCACAAGCTTGAAGGCCTGAATGATAAGAAAATACTTTGAAATTCAATTTTAAAATCACATGTGGGCTTTGTCAAATCAGTGTCAATATACCTTAGGGCTTGGTCTTCTATAACATCATAACCCTAGTTACCGTACTAAACTTGGGAATCATTTCTATTTGAGCAAGAATTATTGCACTTCATATAGACACATACACATTACTTGGCAAAAGTATCATTGAGTTTAAATATTGTCTATCTCATATTCATGATTTTTCAAACAATCTCCACTAATAGACTCCACCTACCAAGAGAGATCAATAGGTCTTTAAGAGGCTTGAAATGGGGTCAATAAGGGACATGTGTTAAGCGAAGGCTATTTTTTAACATGACACTGCTAACAAATCTTCGCATTACAAGCTTTTGAGTAGAACCATAGGTAGTTGGGAACATTCTTAAACTCTGGGTATCATTTCCACATTTTAGTCATCTTGTTATCTTACTGCATGAAAAGATACAACTTGAATGTTTGTTATGGAACAGCCTACACACCAAGAAGATGAGCATGACCAATGAAGCAAGGATAAAATAGAGGAGATTTTCAATCCAATTATTCTGCCTTAAGGGCCTATAACTAGAACACGAGCCAAGAAGATTCAACAAGCATTAATTTGTCATCTACAAGATTTGGTGAATTTGGCCTGTAATGGGCTGCAAGGGATCTAAGGCTTGGAAACAATATCAAATAAAGTTAATTACAATTTATTTTAAGTCCAACTTCAAAATGGGCTTAGTTAAGTTTGTTTTTAGTTCTTATCCTTGTTAATTGAGTGAAATTAAATACGTTTGGATTTTTGTCATATTGTGCTATTTAAAACATGTTAATTTAAAAGCTTATTAGTTTTATTGCTTTGATAATGGGCTGTCCAATCTTGTTTATCATAAAGCCCATAAGTTGAGTTTGTTTCTTTTAGATTATGAGTTTTTTTAGGTCTTGTAAAGGCTATATAAAGGCCTAAAACAAAGTTCACTTTCAGATTATTGATGAATTATAACCAAAAGACTGTTTGCTTTTATCTTTGTGTTCTTGAGTAGAATACATGCTACGAAACATTCAAGTGGACTGATTATCTTCTTGTGGAGTGTTTCAAATCTGGAATTTAGAAACAAGTTTCCTTCATTCTAGATATTTGATCATCTTTCTAAGTAATCTAAAATTTTAGCCTTTCTTAGGAAGTAGAGACTGAATTGTTATAGGGGTTTTCAAGTTAATGTTGTGGTGGTCCATAATAATCAAAGGGGTTCTCAGGCTTATTCTTTGAGGTTCCGTATCATTTGGTATCAGAGCTTTGATTTTATATCAAGTTTTATCGTTAACAAATTTTGTGTTTTTGATTCTAAATTCTTATTTTCTTTTGTTCTTCAAAGTTTATCTCTTATTGTTCTTGCATTTTCTTTATTTTTCCTTCATTTGAATTATTATTGTCTATTTGAATTCTTATTTTGTTTGTGTTGGTTAATCTAAATTCTTTTCATCAATTAAAAAGATTGCACATCTGATTTGGTGCTTATGGTTATAAAAAAAAATTCGTCCAAAAAAAAGGATAAAAAGCTTGTTGTTTAGAAGAGAAAAAGAAATACAAATCTAAAAAATTTATAAAAAAAAGAAAAAAAATTTGGAATTGCGGCTTTAGACCTTCCTAATAAGATTTGAACTATAGTTGTCTACATTTATTGTATGATTATTACAGTTATTAATCATTAATTAATAACTTTTGGGGTTGTCTGGGTATTCTTCAAAAAAATTACCTTCTAAATTTGTCCTACATTTATTGTGTGATTATTATAGTTATTAATTATTAATTAATAACTTTTGGGGTTGTTTAGGTATTCTTCAAAAAAAATTACCTTCTGAGTTTGTCCTAATCAAATCTTTGTCATTTTTTTTCATACGTCATTTGCTTCTTAATGAGTTGTCATATTTTTTATTCTAGTATATTAAATTTCTTATTTTAGCCAATTTTCTTCAAACTTGTTTTGAAAGTTTTAGATTTGGAATTCTGCAGAAATTGGGCTATTTGAATTGTTTTAAAAGTGTGATTCACCGAAGAACATAAAAGAAATTAGCTAGAGTGGTGTGAGGAAAGTCACGAGCAAAATAAATTAATTGAGTGAAACCCGAGTGACCAACCCCATCTTTTGAGTGTAAACACATGAGGGAGTGTTGTGAGGTCCTTATATTAATTTTTTTTTGTTATTTTCTAACCCTTTATTGCAGCAATGTTCGACCAAGGTGAAGGTAGTGGAGCTGGCCATGTTGATGCAGTTAGATTGCGTGAGGCTCAACAAGCTAAATTTACACGTTTATACCACACTATGGAGAATGTGAGGAAAACATTAGAGCATATGGATATAAGGTTGCAAGTTGTTGAAAGAGCCACACCGGAGCGCAATGAGCGACAAAGAGGTTGTAGAAATCAAATACCTCAAACTGATAATTTGGATGATGAATACAAGTTTGAGGATGATAATGCTACTCTTGTTGGAGGAGTTATACCTAGAGAAGGAGGTAGAGGAGGTCGCGGTGCTGGTAGAAGTAGAGGATGGATGTATGATAATGCATTCTATGGTAGAAACCACGGTGATGGTGACTTTGTAGATAGGAACTTAGGAAGCGTTAAATTGAAAATTCCTAATTTCTAAGGTAAATCAGATCTAGAGGCTTATTTGCAATGGGAAAAGCAAGTTGAACTTATCTTTGATTACCATCAATTTAGTGAAGAAAAGAAAGTCAAGCTTGCCATTACTCAATTTTTAGATTATGCTATAGCTTGGTGGGACCAATTAGTGATTAATAGAAGAAGGAATTTGGAGTATCCAATTGAGACATGGCATGATCTTAAGTATGTCATGAGAAAGAGATATGTGCCTAGACATTTTCATAAAGAGCTTGTGCAAAGACATCAGGTTCTTAAACAAGGTAGTAGGAGTGTTGATGACTACTACAAAGAGATGGAAGTGATCATGACTAGAGATATAGATGAAGGTATGGAAACTACTATGGCATGTTTCTTGGTTGGTTTGAACAAGGACATAGCGGATCGAGTTGATTTGCAGCCTTATGTGGAGTTAGAAGAGATGGTACATATTGCTTTCAAGGTGGAAAAATAACTCCAGGGAAGAGGAGCAGCATGGTATGTTTCCAAACCTTATTCCAATCCCAGTTCTTCTTAGAAAAGGGATGGAAACCATGATTTTAAGGGTGGAAATAAGATTGTTCATGATGGTGGAAAGGTGAAGGCAGATTCAGGTTCTAAAGACAAATTCAAAGTCAAAAAGCCTAAGCTGAGAAATAGAGATATTAAATGTTGGAAGTGCCAAGGTGTATGTCATATCAGCAAAGAATGTCCAAATAAGAGGGTTATGACCTTGAGAAATGGTGAGATAGTGACTGATGAAGAAGAAGGCAATAATGAGAGTGATGATGGTGAGATTTTAGAATTGGAGGATTGTAGCGATGGGAGCATTGAGGAGCTAATTAGAGGTGATTTACTACTTATTAGGCGTGTTCTTAACACATAATTGAAGGAGGATAGCCATGAGGAGCAACGAGATAATTTGTTCCATAAAAGATACCATGTTCAAGGCAAGGCATGTAGTGTGATTACAGATGGTGGAAGTTGCACCAATGTTGTGAGTACACTCTTGGTTGATAGATTTGGGCTGTCAACTACACCACACCCAAGACCTTACAAACTTTAGTGGCTCAATGATTGTGGTGAGGTTAAGGTAAATAGACAATCTATCATTTCCTTTTCCATTGGTAAATATCATGATGAAGTGATGTGTGATGTGGTTCCAATGCATGCTGGAGATATTCTACTTGGTAGACCATGGAAATATGATCGAAGAGCTAAGCATGATGGGTACCTTAATAGGTGTTCATTCACAAAGGATGGGTGAAAGACCATTCTAACACCACTTTTCCTCAAAAGAAGTGTATGAAGACCAATATAAAATGGAAAGGATGAAACTTGAGGTTGTAAAGAAATAAAAAGATAATGAAAATAAAATAAGTAAAAGTAAGCAGAGTGCAAATAAAAAGAGTGAAAATAAAGAGGGAAAAGAAAATGGAAAGCAAATTCAGTCTATTGAAAAAAGAAGAAGAAAAGAATGTGAGTTTGATAGCTAGGACAAGTGAGGTTAGACATGCTTTGTACAACAATCATCCTATATTTGTACTTTTGTGCAAAGGGGCTTATTTGTCCACCAATGATCTAAACCCATCTTTGCCTAGTGTGTTTGTTGATCTTTTGCAGGAATTTGAAGATGTGTTTCCAGAAGGGATGCCTAATGGTTTGCCACCAATTAGAGGCGTAGAACACCAAATTTACTTCATTCCTGGAGCTTCCATATCCAATAGACCAGCATATAGAACTAATCCCATCGAGACAAAGGAAATACAAAAACAAGTGGAGTTGCTAGCTAAGGGGTATGTGAGGGAAAGTCTTAGTCCTTGCTCGTTTCCTGTTATTCTTGTGCCAAAGAAGGATGGAACATGGAGGATGTGTGTGGATTGTAGAGCCATCAATAAAATCATTGTAAATCACTATAAAGATAAAAAATCCTTAAAGGGTCTGGATAAGTTGATTCGTAGGCATGCCAAATGGGTGGAATTCATAGAAACATTCCCATATGTGATTAAATTCAAGCATGGTAAAGAGAACGAGGTTGCTAATGCATTGTTAAGAAGGTATACTTTGCTTAATTCTCTTAGTGCTAAATTGTTGGGTTTTGAGCATATTAAGGAGTTATATCTTAATGATGATGATTTTTGGTGATATATATGTATCTAGTGGTAATGTGGCTATTTCAAATGATTTTTACTTGTTTGATGGTTTCTTGTTTAAGAAAAATGGATTGTGTATTCCTAAGTGTTCTATGAGACAATTGTTGATTGAGGAAGCACACGGAGGAGGTTTGATGGGCATTTTGGGGTAAATAAAACCTATGATATGGTGATAGAACATTTCTTTTGGCCTGGTATGAAACATGATGTGCATAAGGTTTGTGAGGATTGCATAACATGTAGAGAGGCTAAGTCTATTTTGAAAACGCATGGTTCATATACACCATTACCTATTCCTAGAGAACCTTGGCTGATTTTTCTATGGATTTCGTGCTAGGATTGCCTAAAACTAGGAAAGGTCATGATAGTATTTTTGTTGTGGTAGATAGATTTAGTAAAATGTCTCATTTTATACCATGTCATAAAACTAATGATGCTAAATTGATTGCTGATTTGTTCTTCAAAGAGGTTGTGTGTTTGCATGGCATACCTAAGAGCATTGTTAGTGACAGAGATGTTAAGTTTTTGAGTCATTTTTGGCGTATTTTAAGGGGAAAATTAGGAACTAAGTTGTTATTCTCAACTACTTGCCATCCTCAAATTGATGGCCAAACTGAAGTAGTTAATCAGATTTTGATTACTTTGCTTATGGAAATTATAGAAAAGAACATTAGGATGTAGGAGGATTGTTTCCCATTTGTGGAGTTTGCTTATAATAGGGTTGTTCATAGCACTACTAATTGTTCTCTATTTGAAATTATTTATGGTTTTAATCCACTTACTCCTATTAATTTATTACCATTGTCATCTAACAAATTTGTGAGTGTTGATGCTAATTCAAAGGCAGATTTGGTGAAGAAGTGACACAAGTAGGTTAAGGAAAGGATTGAAAAGCAACATGCTAAAGTAGCTTCACGAGTGAATAAAGGAAGGAAGCTAATTATTTTTCAGCCTGGAGATTGGGTTTGGGTACATTTTCGCAAAGAAAGGTTTCCACGGCAAAGGAAGTCCAAGTTGAACCTAAGAGGAGATGGTTCTTTTCAAACAATTGAAAGGATTAACAATAATGCATATAAAGTGTGTGAGCGGGGATTTTTGCCCCCACTCCCGGTGATATGGTTCTTCTGACTTCGGCAATGTTTAGGCTCAGGGCCTTAAAGAACACGGACCTAAGTCCGGAGAAAATGGAGTCGCCACCCGGACAGGCCGGGAAAAAGAAAGGGGTGTATGACTCGATTTCTAAAAAATCCCAAACCTCCTAATGGGTTCGAAAAGTTGGGTACGTGTGGGGAAGGTGAGAAATGGCCCACCACCCCCACAACACCCGGTTCATTGGAACCGGCCTCCTTTACAGGTCTTAATATTTTAAAATTCTTAAATATAACAATATTATCCATATTACATGCAACAATTGAAATAAAGCATCGTTATATTAAAAATCAAAACAAAGTCCAAGGAAAACAAATAAATGGACACCCATCCGAAGATGGAAACATGCCTTTACATCATCCATGTCTAAACTAATAGGACATCCACCCAAAAGGTAGAAACATATCCTTCACATTGGTCTAAAATATAAGCAATTTAAATTACATAGAACTTAATTAATGAGGTATCCACAAAGTGGAAACATACCTCTTACAATAATTGGAGATCAAAATATATTGATAAAAGTAAATAACCATTCATAATAAATAAATCATTCATCAAAGATATCAATTAAAATATAAAATAAACATCCATTCATGATAAATTAAATAAATCAATCATTGAACTTAAATAAATCAAAGCATATAATAAACTACATAATCAAATAAGGTAAGCAAAGATACAAATTGAAGTTTACTATTTCTCATTTAAAGTTCTTTAATTAATATTTAGGGTTTTGGAATTTTAGCATATTAATGTTTACAAATCTTAACTACTGTAAAGGTTTAAGAAAATTAAAATGGATTAATGTTTCATGAATCAAACTAGGGTTTATGAGTAACATTATGAAATTAGGGTTTTAGAATATTACAACATTAGGTTTATGATTATTAGCTATTGGACTGTTATTTTTAGGCTTACTGTGTTGAATTTTAATATTTAGGTTTATAAGGTTTTAAGGTTTTAAGGATTAGGGTCTAGGAAAATTATGGTTTACGGTTTTGGTTTTGAGAGATTTAGGGTTTTTGGTGTTTTGAAAAATATGTTTTCGTTTTAGGATTTGAGAAAACAATTTATAGTTTTATAAAGTTTTATGTGATTTTTAGAAACAATAAAGTGAGTTTTGAGTTTGGATATTTATCAAAACATTTGGAATTTTGGAAAAGAATTAGAAGAAAGCCAATTTAGAGTTTTTAAAAGCTTTTGGAAATAAACAAAATGATTTAAGGTTTATAGAAACAAAAAATATATTTTTTAGGGTTTTTGGAAATAAAAGGATTCAATTTAGAGTTTTAAGGTTTTGGAAAATTGAAAAACATATTAGGGTTTTGGGAATTAATAAAATGATTTAAGGTTTTGGAAAGTCAAAAAGTAGATTAGGGTTTTAAGATTTTGAAGAAATAGATTAGGGTTCTTAGGTTTTAGAAGGAACAGAAAAGTAATTTTAGGGTTTTTTGAAAATAGAGGAGACGAATTAAGGTTCTAAGGTTTTGAAGAAATAAATTAGGACTCTAAGGTTTTTAGAATCAAAAGAAACAATTCAATGATTGAAGATACTATAAGGGAAAAAAGATTAGAAATTCAAACCTTCGTTTGTTGGCTCCACCAAAAATTACTTCTTGGATGAACAAGGACAAAGGCAAGATGGCTGCCTTTGATGGATTGATTGTTTGCTTGCTTATTCTCCTCTAATAAGTCCGATCATTTTCGCTGCCAAAAAAATTTTAAAGTCCGATCTCCTTTCAAAAGTTCCTCTTCTTTGTCCTCTGTGTATTTTAGTGTTATTTATAGGAAATTTTTATATGATTAATCCTAGTTGTTTAAGAAAACTAAAATTCATTAGGAAAGGAAACCAAAACCAAATAGAATTTGGTTTCGAAAAAAATTGTGTTGGAAAAATTTCGCTGGCGAAAACTTGCGACGACTGGCTTCGAGGACGGGCGAGCGAAAAACTGTGAGGGGCGGGCTATGGGCGAAATGGCTTTGGCCATTTCACCCGCAGGAAACTCTTGCGGGCAAAATGGCCCAAGGCCATTTCGTCCAACTCTTTCGGCGACGAATTTTTTTGTCGCAGCTTTTTTCGTCGTGGATTTTTATTTTTATTTATTTGTTTATTATTATTAATTTTTTTTAAAAATTAAAAAAAATAAATACTAAAATAAATATTATTTAATTAAGATAACATAGAAATTATTTTGGACTAAATAAAATATATTGGACCAGACTGGGTTAAAAATTAAGGGTCTACAGTTTGCCCCCTGCTTGAACGATCTGAGATTTTAGTAAAAGAGAGTGAAAAGCAATAAGACTTAATTTTTGAGATGGTTAAGGTTTTAAGTTCTGGACACGGTTTGAGTTCTGGACTAGAAGAATAGTTTTAGGTTCTGGACCTAAGGGTAATTTTGGGTTCTATACCCGAGCTAAGTTCTGGACTTAGAAGAGATTCTAGGTTCTGGACCTAAGGATAATTTGGGCTCTGGACCCGAGCTAAGTTCTTGACTTAGAAGATATTCTAGGTTCTGGACCTAAGGATAATTTGGGTTCTAGACCCGAGATAAGTTCTGGACTTAGAAGAGATTATAGGTTCTGGACCTAAGAATAATTTGGGTTATGGACCCGAGCTAAGTTCTGGACTTAGAAGAGATTTTAGGTTCTGGACCTAGAGGTAATTCAGGTTTGGGACTCGAGCTAAGTTCTGGACTTAAAATGGATTTTAAGTTCTGGACCTAAGGATAATTTGGGTTCTGGACCCGAGCTAAGTTCTAGACTTAGAAGAGATTGTAGGTTCTGGACCTAAGGATAATTTGGGTTCTGGACCCGAGCTAAGTTCTGGACTTAAAATGGATTTTAGGTTTTGGACCTAAGGATAATTTTGGTTCTGGACCCGAGCTAAGTTCTGGACTTAGAAAAGATTCTAGGTTCTGGACCTAAGGATAATTTGGATTCTGGACCCGAGCTAAGTTCTGGACTTAGAAGAGATTCTAGATTCTGGACCTAATGGTAATTTGGGTTCTCGAACCAAGCTAATAGAGAATTTTTTTTTTGTTGCAAAAAATTTGGCTAATTTTTATGCACATATCTTATCTTTGACCCTGCGTATAAAAATATTTATATACACGCAAGTATTTGAATGATTAAATTGAATGATTGAATTTACTGTTTATTTACTGTGTAGTTACTATTTATGCACTATTTACTATTGATAAATAGTAACCTACTATTTATAAATAGTAATTTACTATTGTAAATAGTAATGTACTATTCATCAATAGTAATCTACTATTCATCAATAGTAAAATATACTATTCATCAATAGTAAAATTTACTTTTTGATTTTTGTTTTTTTCCTTGCCATTCCTCTATATAAACGAATGAATTTCCTCATTTCATTCACAGCAGAATCCTTAATGTCATTCACTCATTACTATAATTCTTTCAAATTTAGCATATAGATTTGAAAAAAAAAATGCATGCTTCAAGATCAGGAACTCATTCTAATGCTGAGTTATTAGAGTTTATTAGGTAACATGAAGATGGGAATATAGATCTGCTAGCTGGGATATCTCTTCATTGTAGTTCAAACAAAAAGAGCCAGGTAATTATTTTTCTTCTTTTCTTTTCTTTTGCTTTGTTTTTCCTGTTATTTATTTATTTTTATTTTTATTTTCTTTTTCATTTTTTATATGCTTTTTTTTATTATTATTATGTTTGTCTTTATTTATATTTATATTTTTATATCATTATTTTTTAGAAAATTTAGGAAAAATAAATTAATTTAAGTAGATAGAATAATATGTACTTACTTGGTATTAACTTACCTGGCTCCGTATTAGCGTGATCGTTGCGTTGTTCGGGCCAGAGGGTGTATCTACAAAATCCCGACAATGGTATGATGTAGCGCCTTCTCGGGTAAGGCAGATTATTCGAGATTGCGGCTTTGAGAGCTTCATCTTACAATTACCATCCTAGGAGTATTTGATAGACCGGAGCACAGTCCATGCACTAGCAGAACGATGTTTGGACACAACTCATACTTTTCACTTGCTTATTGGAGAGATGACAATTGGTCCGGTTGATTTTGCTGCTATAACCGGCATTCAGTATGATGATGTTCAGGTTCCTCTTACCAACGATATTTTGACATTTGAAGAAATTTAGCAATTAATTGGTATGGAACCATCATATAAAGGGCCTTTTAAGATAAAAATCAAGCCAATTCGTAGTTATTGGATAAATTACGAAGGACGGGTTCACAGAGACACGGTCCAACAGTATGCTCAAGGATTTTTGTTATATTTGCTTGGGTCGACCATCTTAGGCAGCACTGGATCCGCTATCCATTTGTCAGTGTTGAGGGCCCTTTCTTATTTTAGGATGGTACCACTTTATGGCTGGGGTGAAGCTGGTCTCACCTATCCTTACCATGGTCTTGACAAAATTTGCTGAAATAAGAAGTCTTTCGTCGACTTTATGGCGGTTGTTGAGGTACTCTACTTCCACCAATGTCAATTCCATTCTTTTCTTGTATGAATTTGATTTTCATTGTTGTTGTAAGCATGGGCATAAGAACATAACCTTGTTAGAGTACCCGGTATTTCTTGAGAGAGAGTCGGGTATCCGAGGTTAAATCTCTTGTCAGATCGCATGGACGTTCCCGGCTTTCACCATGTGCATACCCAACGCTTCGTGTTGAGCCGCTTAACCTGGGACCAGGTAAAATAGCATTAGTATGCTTTAAAATTTTATGTGAAAGTTTACTTACCTCGTGTTATTTTACAGGTGAATTTGGCCTGGTGGAACCCAGAAGAACGGACAAACTGGACTTCCTTCATGAATGCTGCATTGTCTTTCCAACATACTCACCGAGTCATCGCTGGCCCAGTGTCTAGTGGTTGGTTTCTTGGAGAGAGAGTTTATGAATGGTTTCTTAGTCCAGAGCAGTGGAGGGTTCAGATGCCTTGCCCAAAATATACTTTAAATATTACATCAATGCCGGAGGATGCATGATAGTTGGCCCGGCACAGTTATGATGTTGAAACATTTCTCTATCCACCCGGTGCATCTTATGCCCATTTTATTCAAATGAGGCTCTTGAAATTTGATGTATCTCCTGTTGGTGTATGAGAAATTTCCGAAGAAATTGAGGGTAGAGATGAAGAGGAACATCATGGAGAGGCAGGAGAATTCGTTCCACATCTCAGGGCTAGCACTTTTTAGGTAAACCTTTACCATTTTTCATTGTAACCGTTTCTTTCTTAATTTATTTTGATTCTTTAATGATTGTTGTAGGTTGTTGGCTCATTTAATCATGAGGCTGGACCTTCTTTTACTGCTCCTTCATTTGCTCATTCTAGTCCGCCAGATATGCCATCTCATCCGCAGGGCATTGATATGAATTACCTAGTAAGTTTTCTTGTTTCATGGTAATTTATGCTATATGTATGCATGATTATGTATGCTCTTACTTTTTCCTTCCTGGCTCACAACGGATGCTTGAAGAACAAAATAAGAAACTTCAAAAAGAGTTGGCTGCAAGTCATCAGCGGGCTTCTCATTTTGAAAATTTATATCACCAATCAGAACAAAATTTCTGAGACTTCCGATTTCAAGGGATGAGGGATCCTGGCGCTTCTTCATCAAGAGGCCCTCAGACTGATGACCATGAGATCCTTTTGATGAGGACTGTGATAGATTGGAACTCCAAGGTAATAGGGATTTTGGTGCTCCTGCTTTGGGCGGACTCGGGATGAGTGATTTGCCTCCTCCTCCAACAGGCGATATTTTTTCAGGGCTTTCTTTGATGACCTACCACCACCTTCTTAGTGATGTATAAATTGTATCAATTGTATAACCATTGTACCATAAGCATAAAAATAATAATGATAATATATAATTTCCATCTTTACTGTAACTCTTCTCTTTTTTTTTTATGTAGCCTTTATATCTTCTCCTTGCCCCCTGTACAGACTCAAGTCCATGATTTTTTCTATGCAGCTTTGGTTGATGTTTGTATATTGTCTAGCTCATTCAACAAGCATACAAAATTATTTTCATGCCCCCCTGATTTGTGAGTAAGCAATGGGTCTTCTATGCCCCCCCTGATTCAATATAGTGGTTTCGTCAACTCATAGATCAAGGTGATCAGCTAAAGTATTTTCATTGATGCCTTCCAAATGCTTGTTCAGTTCTTGCTTTGGAATGACACAATGCTCCACATTTATAGCTTTTATCTTCAAACAGTAGAGATACATCCATTTCAAACTATGTTTCAATTGGTAGCTTCTTTCATGACCTTGCCGATAATTATTTCCTATGCCCAATGTGTCCTTTGAGGTTTGACAGTTCAACATACTCCCCTTAACTTGAAGGCTTCGTGTGACGAAAACATCATTTTTTTTTATGTTTTGAATTTTGATTTTGAAATCAAATGTTGGCTTCGCCAAATCAATGTCAATGTACCTTAGGACTTGATTTTTCCAAATTAACATATCTATAACATGACAACCCTAGTTACCGTACTAAACTCGGGAATCATTTCTATTTAAGCAAGAATTGTTGCACTTCAGATAGGCACACACACATTACTTGGCCAAAGGTCTCATTGAATTTAAATATTGTCTATCTCATATGCATGCTTATTCAAACTATCTCTACTAATAGACTCTACCTACCAAGAGAGATCTTGAAATGGGGTCCATAAGGGACATGGGTTAAATGAAGGCAATTTGTAAGTTGGAGCTGATGTGACACAATGGATAAACCTTCACACCACAAATTTCTTGTTGAACTTTAGGTAGCTTGGAGGCAATCTTGCTAGACTCCAAATTCCTTCTATCTTCTTGGCATTAATCTAGATGTCGATTGGAATAGTCTTTGCCCTTGTATAAAGTTTGGTTCCCAAATTCACTTTTTTTCTTCTTCTCCCTTTTCTTTCTTTTTCTTTTTCTTACTCTTCCCTTTCTTTGAGCATTTTATCATTTTGTCCTTCTTCCTTGTCGGACTGTTAAGTACAGAACTTTCAAGAACTGGATGGTCTTCCTCCTTTTCCTTCAATTTTGATTGAGTCTTTGGCTGGGTTGGACCAATTCAAGTTAAAATGTCCTTATGAACCAAACGGAAACCTTTTGCTGCTTTAGGTAAAAGAGAGCTCAGTTGACTTTCTGAACCATTTTGGGTATTATCTTTCTTCTTTTTTTTCCTTCTCTTTTTTCCCTTTTTTTTTTTTGTCTTTTTGTCTTTTTCTTTTCTTCTTCTTTTTTTTCTTTTTTCTTTTTTTTTCTTTTTTTTTGGTTCTAGCTCTAAAAGAGTCGTCTTATTTGTACCAACTTGGGTCTCTAATAATGGATAAGTGGAGTAACATAAATCTTCTTTAATAGGGATAAATCATTTGCTACTCTAATGTTGTCTTGCTATATTGGAGATATTAAGTGAACTTCAAGTACCCTTATGGTCTTAAAAACCTCAACTACCCTTATGGTCTTGAGAACTTCAACTATCTTCATGGTCTTGACTATACATTTCTTTCTTTGATCTTCTTGCCTCTTTATCTTAATGATCATAAGACTTGTAAAATGTATCACAATAGTTAAGGGTAGGTTATTGGGGTTTGTAAGCCAATGAAAAGAAAGCTAAAATTTTATGAAGGCTTAAAGGGACAACTAGAGATTGATATTTAATAGCGTGGATACAACTTAATCGAAAGTTTGTCAAAGCATGTTCTAAGACTGACTAGGACTTAGACAAAGATATTTATGCAAGAGCTCTCTCTATGTAAGCATACACAACTTAATGCTATAGAGTGATTCCCTCACCTAGTAAAGTCATTCAAGTCATGATGCATAAATATATTAATTCGTGAATCATCAAGATAGATTCCTCATCGGTTGATCACCAAAATGAACAAAGACCAACAAAAATTTTGACAAAAGTAATTTATTCAAACAAATTTAAATTTAGAAAACATGAATGTTCCAGAAAAATTGAAAAGCATCATTCAAGCTAAGGAAAGTTTGTTGAGTTAGAGTTGAAGATACTTCATTTATCAAGGGCAAGGATTTTTTCCCTCATCAAAAGTCATTGCTTCATCATCCACAGTTAGCCCAAGCTTGCCTAGTAGCACATTATCTTTAGTAGCTTCTCTATCCATATCATGATGAGATGATAAGATAAAACTCTTCATGAAGGTTGCAAGCGGTGGCACCCTTCAAATTTTAGGCAAAGGCTTATTCTTAGTGTTGGGCTTACCAGGATCAAGCAGCTTTCCACTATTAATTAAATTCTGGATCTCATGCCTCAACTTCATACAGTTGTCCGCTTCGTGTCCAAGCCTTTGATGGAATTGGCAAAATGCTTTAATATCAAAGTTAGGCGGAAAAGGATTTGGCAAAGGATGAGGAGTCAAAGGTTGTAACAATCCCTTCTTCATTAGATTCTCTAACATTTTTGACAAAGGTTCCCCCAAGTCTAAAATTTTACGCCTCTTTGCTGGTTCAGTTGCTGCATTTTTCTCAACACCTCTTCTTTTCTTTTGATTTTGCTCATTGAGGTGGTAGCCGCTCTTATTGCTCCATTTAGACAACATATGATTCGACTAATCTTATAGAATGGGGATTGATCTTTCATTTTCCATTTGATCTCTATTAGTGAACATGTTCTCCACGGATGTTGCCTTAGCATTGTTGATGATCTCTAGAATTTCAATCAACTGAGTCTTCATCGTCTCAGCTAGGGCTTCTTTTATTTCTTCCATCTTGGCATTGAGGGCTTCATCCACCATTCTTTGAATTTGTTCAGGATCCATTATTTTGGTGAGCAAGTGATTGAGTCGTTGCTAGATTCTTCGCTTCCAGCGTAGGTCTGATTGTCGTAAGCTTTTGAACTATTGTAATCCAAGGCTGTGAGCCAAAAAGGATTAATGACATGAGATGCAAATGTATGCATGTATGCATAAACAATCAACGAAGAAAGATAATTAGGATGTTCCTTCCAACCTTATAACATCCACAAATGAATGGCGAGTCTCTTTTCCTAGGTAATATGGTTAACATAATACCAGCATGTGGCATCTTGTTTTCGAATAATTCCCTCGGACGTTTCAATCAATAGTTATATTTTCAAAAATGGAAATCAATCCATGATAATTCCCATTAATTAGGTTTTAATCCATTCATCCAACTATAGTAGCTTTTATGCTATATTGGTTTAAAACTAAATTAAGGGGTTTATTATAAATAGATTTCTCACCTGAAAAAATAACTAATGATTCATGCCAAAAACAAGCCCATGATTAATTATTCTTAGTATAAACTAGGCTCACAATTGATTTTTGGTATTTCGTAATTGACCTAAATAATTTGCAAGCTCTTTGTAAGAAAAGGTTAGATAAAAATAATTTTTTTTCTAAGCCCATTGTAAAAAGATTTTAGAAAAAATGGATTTTGGGCTTAGTATTTGGGCATGAGCAAATGAATTTTTGATTTGTTTTTTTTAGAAAAGTTTTATGTCCTAAGACCATTTTGAAAAGTTTTGAAAGTAGTTTTGGTCTTTTGGAATTTAAAGAAAAATTTGTTTGAGCTTGCAAATGTACTTGGGTCATATTAGAAAAAGAACAAGCCAAATAAGCCATGATTTAAGCCAAGATAAATTAACCATAGTCAAACAACATGCATTTGGGGTAAAACCTAAGGAAAGTAACTATGCCAATTACATGAGCTTTAGTCTTTGGGTTAAAAGGCTTAGGTTCCCATAGCAAGTATATACCAAATGGTACAAGGCTATGAGTGGTTATGCCATGCTCGATCTCCATACCTTGAGTGAAAGTATGGTATCCCTTACATAACACAACACGGGTAACACGGGCATCCTAACTCACGCACACGATGCAATCTAATATGATGCAATGGATAATATCATTATAAGAAAGAATAGAATAATATAAAGACCAACGGAATCAACTTCTCTTATTCCTAGTGGAGTCGCCACTGTGAGCGGGGATATTTGCCCACACTCCCGGTGGCGTGGTTCTTGCGACTTCGGCACTGTTTAGGCTCATGGCCTTAGAGAACACGGACCTAAGTACGGAGAAAATGGAGTCGCCATCCGGATGGGCCGGGAAAAAAAAAGGGGTGGATAACTCGATTTCTAAGGAATCTCCAATCCCCTAATGGGTTCGGAAAGTTGGGCACGTGTGGGGAAGGTGAGAAATGACCCAGCACCCCCCACAATACCCGGTTCATTGGAACCGGCCTCCTTTACATGTCTTAATATTATAAAATTTTTAAATATAACAATATTATCCATATTACATGCAACAATTGAAATAAAACATCGTTATATTAAAAATCAAAACAAAGTCCAAGCAAAATGAATAAATGTACACCCATCCATGTCTAAACTAATAGGACACCCACCCAAAAGGTAGAAACATGTCCTTTACATTGGTCTAAAATATAAGCAATTTAAATTACATAGAACTTAATTAATGAGGTACCCACAAAGTGGAAACATACCTCTTACAACACTTGGAGATCAAAATAAATTGATAAAAGTAAATAACCATTCATAATAAATAAATCATTCATCAAAGATATCAATCAAAATATAAAATAAACATCCATCCATGATAAATTAAATAAATCAATCATTAAACTTAAATAAATCAAAGCATACAATAAACTACATAATCAAATAAGGTAAGCAAAGATACAAATTGAAGTTTACTATTTCTCATTTAAAGTTCTTTAATTAATATTTAGGGTTTTGGAATTTTAGCATATTAAGGTTTATAATTCTTAACTATTGTAAAGGTTTAAGAAAATTGAAATGGATTAAGGTTTCATGAATCAAACTAGGGTTTATGAGTAACATTATGAAATTAGGGTTTTAGGATATTACAACATTAGGTTTATGATTATTAGCTACTGGATTATTATTTTTAGGCTTACTGTGTTGAACTTTAATATTTAGGTTTATAAGGTTTTAAGGTTTTAAGGATTAGGGTTTAGGAAAATTATGGTTTACGGTTTTGGTTTTGAGAGATTTAGGATTTTTGGTGTTTTGAAAAACATGTTTTGGTTTTAGGATTTGAGAAAATAGTTTATAGTTTTATAAAGTTTTATGTGATTTTTAGAAACTGTAAAGTGAGTTTTGAGTTTGGATATTTAACAAAACATTTGAAATTTTGGAAAAGAATTAGAAGAAAACCAGTTTAGACTTTTTAAAAGCTTTTGGAAAAAAACAAAATGATTTAAGATTTATAGAAACAAAAAAATATATTTTTTAGGGTTTTTGGAAATAAAAGGATTCAATTTAGGGTTTCAAGGTTTTGGAAAATTGGAAAGCAGATTACGGTTTTGGGAATTAATAAAATGATTTAAGGTTTTGGAAAGTTGGAAAGTAGATTAGGGTTTTAAGATTTTGAAGAAATAGATTAGGGTTCTTAGGTTTTAGAAGGAACAGAAAAGTAATTTTAGGGTTTTTTGAAAATAGAGGAGACAAATTAAGGTTATAAGGTTTTGAAGAAGTAAATTAGGGCTCTAAGGTTTTTAGAATCAAAAGAAACAATTTAATGATTGAAGCTACTGTAAGGGAAAAGAAGATTAGAAATTCAAACCTTCGTTTGTTGGTTCCACCAAAACTTGCTTCTTGGATGAACAAGGACAAAGGCAAGATGGCTGCCTTTGATGGATTGATTGCTTGCTTGCTTATTCTCCTCTAATAAGTCCGATTGTTTTCATTGACAAAATAATTTTAAAGTCTGATCTCCTTTCAAAAGTTCCTCTCCTTTGTCCTCTGTGCATTTTAGTGTTATTTATATAAAATTTTTATATGATTAATCCTAGTTGTTTAAGAAAACTAAAATTCATTAGGAAAGGAAACCAAAACCAAATAGAATTTGGTTTCGAAAAAAATTACGTTGGAAAAATTTTGATGGAGAAAACTTGCGACGGTTGGCTGCGAGGACTGGTGAGCGAAAAACTGTGAGGGGCAGGCTGCGGGCCATTTCGATCGCAGTAAACTCTTGCGGGCGAAATGGCCCAAGGCCATTTGGTCCAACGAATTCATCACCGATTTTTTCGTCGTGGATTTTTATTTTTATTTATTTGTTTATTATTATTAAATTTTTTAAAAAAATTATAAAAAATAAATCCTAAAACAAATATTATTTAATTAAGATAATACATAAATTATTTTGGACTAAATAAAATATATTGGACCGGACTGGGTCAAAAATTAAGGGTCTACAAAGTGGATTTGCTAGGTGAGTATAACATGAATGCTTCATTTAATATGGCTAATTTGAGTCCTTTTGATGTAGGTGATGCTTTAGATTCGAGGACGAATCCTTTTGAGGAGAGGGCAAATGTTATGGAATAGCCTACACACCAAGATAATGAGCATGACCAATGAAGCAAGGATAAAATTGAGAAGATTTTCAATCCAATTATTCTGCCTCAAGGGCCTATAACTAGATCACGAGCCAAGATGATGCGAACAAAGATGGCAGTATGAGCAAGGCTAGCGGAGTAAGCATAGGAGGCCAACATGGCATGGAGCTCGTTTTACCAAATGGGCCAATTACAAGGTTGCAGGCCAAGAAGCTCAAATCTACCTTCCAAGGCTTTGTAAGACAATTCATGGAAGAAATACTTGGTGGACAGGCCTTTGACGCTACAGATATAGAGGAGAAGCAGCCCATAAATTTAATCCAAGTATATAGGCCTATTATTTAATATGTATTAAGGCTCGCTAGTTATGCTTATTCAAAAAAGTAAGGGCCTTCTTTGTTTTGTATTAAATTAAAACTTTATTTACTTTATTATTTCTTAAAATTTTGATTAGCCAACCAAACGCTACTTAATAACCCTAATTAGGGTTTAGCTATTTATATCTCATTTAGGGTTGTAAGACATTAGTTTTGGTGATCATATTATTTAATTATTTTGGCGTGGCCGAATGCCATCAAAAGAGGTTTCTCTTCTTCTTGTATCAAGAATTGGAATCAACTTATCAAGGTAACACTTGTGGTGTTCTTTCTAGTTCTTCTTTAATTCTGTCCAATTATCTACATTTCTAGTTGCCTGTCAATTAGGGGTTTAGTAGGACAAACAACCAGCTAGGGTTCTTGGTATACTGAATTTGTGTGTTGGGGTTTCAGATTCTTTATAATCTTGGGGTTCCGCATCATTTGGTATCAAAGCTTTGGCTCTATCTATGTTCTTATGCTTTCTATGATATTCTTTTCTTTACTTTAATCAATTCTATAATTTTGTTTGTTTTTTTATTTCAATCCATTCAAAATTTCAATTTTGGCCTATTAGCTCTTTAGCTTAAAAAAAAAAGAGGAAAGAAGAAAATGAAAAAAATAAAGAAAAAAAATAAAGAAAAAATAGCTTGGCAGCTGCTAGAACAAAGCTAGGGTTGAAGGAGACCTTTTTTGTAATACCCTGATTTTTGATGCACTTTGTAATAGTAGTTGAGAGAATATGTTGGTGAAATATGTAAAGAAAATAAAATAAGAGATAGATGTGTATGAAGGATGATATGTATATATTGTATTTGAAAAATATGGGAAATATAAATACAATATATATGACATATGCATATATCAACATATACACCACATATACATGATGTATATAATGGTGTAGGAAAAATAAATTGTAAATAATTAATTAATTAATAATAATAATGATAATAATGACAAGAGAAAAAGAAGAAAAGAAAATCAAAGGGAAGGACAAATATTGTGGTGGAGAATTTTTAGGTGTATATAATTATATTATATATATATAAGATAAGTTTGAAAAGGGAAAAATAAAAGACTCTCTCTTTCTTTCTTTATTTCTTTCTTATTCTTCTTCTTCCTCTAGAATGTGGGAGAGAGAGAGAGAGAGAGAGAGAGAGAGAGAGAGAGAGAAAGGTGTGATTTTGTTGGCATACACATCAAATTCATAAGGGGTTTAAGAGAATTAAAGGTGGATATTGAAGATTTGGCAAAGAATTCAAGTAAGTGTTCTTTTTCTTGTGTTGATTTCTATAGATTGAGTTTATATTTGATATGGTTAGTGTGTGAAAGTGATGATTAATTGAATAATATGATGATGATGAAAGATTGAAGTATATATATGTTGAATTGGTGTTTAGATGATGATAATACGGTTATTTGTGAGGATGATGATGAATTGTTTAAATTGTTTAGCAAGGGTTTAGTATAAATGAGTTGGGAAAATTGAGTAAATTGATACATGGATGATGTATATAATGATCATTATTATGATATGTTGAAGTTATATAAGTGTTGAATTGATAGGTGATTTATGAATATAAACTAAGATGTTGATTAAGGGTGTTGTAGTATGGATTTTGGAGTGATTATGTTTACATAGATAGAGTTCGAAATGCATAATTTTTGCCTAACAAGGCCAGTGACACGACCATGTTGTTGGACGTGTCAACGGTGCTGAGTTTAACATTTGTGACACGACCATTAACACGGCCATGTCACTGGATGTGTCATAGCTACTGAGAGATAAAATAATTGACACGGCCATGAGCACGCCCGTGTTGTTGGGCGTGTCAATGTTTTTGTGAGGCAGAATGAATGACACGGGCAGTGACACGCCCATGTCATTGGACATGTCAATGTTTTTGTATGAATAAGTTAATGACACGGTCATTGACACGCCCGTGTTGGTGGGCGTGTCACTTGAGAATAACTCCTTTTGTTTTTTTCATTTGTAATTCTTATTTAAATGATTTGAATGTTAGGAATGCCTTAAAATGTGACACTAAATGGTTGTTTATTATCACATTTGGTATAGGCATTGAGAGAGAGTAGTTTGCCCAACCTTAGTGTTGGAGGCCAACTTGGAAGAGAAGGTTAGAGGAGGTTTTAAAGCTTATTTGGAGTGTTCCATAAGGTAAGTACAAACCCTACATGATTGCATACAATTGCATAACTTTGGGAATTAACACATTTTGTTGAAAATGTGTTAGGTTACCAATTATTATGTTGATTTAAGAGAGCAATGCTATGATTTACATTATATAAACTATGTGATATATATATGTTGATGATTCAATATGTATGAATAATGGGATTTGTTATGTATACCCAAATGATGAAATGTGAAGCCATTGTTGATGGCTATAATGATGCAAATGAAATAATTGGGGCATTGTTGCCTAGATGATCATGAGAAAATGAGAATGGATTTGATAATGAAATAATAAAAGAATTGTGTGCCTAATATGTTATTCAATTTTTTGAGTTTTGTTATTGGTGGCATGCCTAAAAGTAACAATCCCTTGAAGCTGGGTTGGGCTTGGTCCTTGAAGCCAAGTTGGGTTGATGCTTAGCTCCCCTTGAAACTTGGTTGGGCCTAGCCCTTGAAGCCTAGTTGGGATGTTGCATATGAGTTGTTTCTCATTGTGATAATGATTTGCCTACGGGATTGATAAATGTGATTATTGGACCAAAACAGTAACTCTGGAATTTGAATGACATATTAGTTTCTTTTGGGCCCATGCTTGTCTTTGTTTTAATGTGAACTATGAATGATGGAACAAATGAATGATATAATGTTATAAGATATATGATGGTGATCATGGAATGATATGATCACAATATATAAGCAAAGTACTAAAAAGGAATATGGCTTAAGAAAATATGCTAAGTGATGAGAAATGAATTGTTGAAAGACTTGAGTAGAGCTAAGTCTTGATATTGGAAATGAGATTTATGAGAATGCAATGTGATGTGTAATATGTATATGGATGTGGAAATTGAGTGTATTATTTCGTGAATGTTGTGATAAGCCATCAAATTGTAGTTTGTGCTAATGATATATATATATATATAAATTATGAAATTAGTGGAAAGATATGAAAAGTGCATTGAAAATGGAAAACATGATAAGAAAATGATAATACATGATGTTAATATATGAGTATGATTTTCTGTAATGTATGTTTATAATATTTATTTGTATTACTAAGCTTTCGAGCTTAGCGCGGTTGCGTAAATCACGCAGGTGAGTAGATGGTTGATCTGGGAGTCAAAACGTTATGCCACGAGAAGGGTAAGAGTATTTCGAAACCAACTAGAAGGTGTTGCATACATTTATAATTTTATTATGTTGTATTTTGATAAAAATGTATATATACATAAGTGAATTTTGGAAAAGACAAGGTAATTTATATATATGTTATATCATCAAAAGTATAATGATTTTTGTAAATGTTCTTTAAATAAAATGTAATATTGTTTGGAACTAAGGTAAGGGTTTTAAACAGTAATGAAAAGTGACATCCTTATATTTTATATACGTACTGTATGTATACAAGGTATAAGTATAGTATTGATATGGAGTATAGGGGTGTTACAATTATTTTGGTATCAGAGCTTAGGTTTGAGATTCTCAGCCTAAGTAGATTTAAAAAGAAAAGAGGAAAATTTTTGAAAAGTGAAATTTGTGATACATGCATATGCATTAACACCTAGGTTGGTCTCGGATGTGGCATTATGTGATTTGTGATGTATTTGAATTACATGAGATGGATGATAGCGTGTGAATGTGGCTTTACATGAAAGTAAAGCTAGAGAAAGAAATAATATGGAAAAAAATTTATACAAGTTTAATTGATAAATTAAAGAATTGGAGTTTACTTAAGTAAAGCAAATTTCAAAAATTTTGATTATTGAAGTGTGCTTGTGAAATGGGTTATAAAGAAATGAATATGAGAATAATGTTGGAAATGAGTTTAAAAAAAATCAAGATTTAAGTAAGTATTCTTTTCTCTAAAAGTTGAATCTCTTTCTAATAAAGATTATGTTTGGATTGCTAGGAGAGAAAACATTGTTTGATTGTTAAAATGGATAGATATGATATTAAAATGGAATATTGAGTGGGTTGATTGGTATAGACAAAGTGTGAAAATTTAAGGTTTGTCATGTAAAGTTAAGGTTTTTTTTTTTTAAAAAGGGATGATGTTGGTTAAAGTAAGGAGATATAATAGTATTATTTTAATGCAAATATTGTGATTTTAATGTTAGAAATATGATATGATTAAGTGTTGTTAAAGCTCATGTTAATGGTGGTAATATGTGAAATTTGGATATTTTTTTTTTGAAATGAGCTTTAATAATTATGACAATGATGTGTTTTGATGTTATATTATGATATATATATAATGTTTTTAAAGTTAATATTAACAAAATGAGATTAGTAGATTGAAGTTTAGGTAAAGTAGTAAGTTGAGAGTTTAGTGTTTTAATGGAATTTTAATGAGGATTACTGAGATATTGATAGTTTAATGTATATTAAGCATATGAGCTATTTTGAATGAATATTATTGCTTATGAAAGTACTATGAATTGGGTAATGTGATTGATAATACAAAAATTTGTTTTGAAATAAAGGGAAAATGACTAAGCAAGGGAAAATGAGTTACTTTAGGTAATTGGACTGGAAATTATGAAAATGGATATGAAGGGTATGATAAATGCATAAAAAAAATGTGAGAGAGATGTCACATTTGAAAATGTGACTAAGATTTATGTGAAGTGTAAAAAAAAATGTTAATTACATTATGGTTAGAGTGTATATATATGTTGAGTTGATGAATAACCTAAGTCATGTCAAAAGAATGAGAATGATAATGTTTAATGAAAAATAATAAATGTTAAATTTGTATGGATTGTATGTAAAAGAGGAATTAAATATAATTGCATGTATTAGTGGACCTAAGAGAGATTAGGTCTTGAATTGCTCAAAGCTAGGCTATGTGATGAAATTGAGAGTGAGAATGGACTCGAGTAATACTGGACGATGAAATTGTTATAGTAATAACTGAACTTGATGATCACATAATGTTTTAGGCCCAAAGTATATGCGTGTGGAAATGTTCTATGTATATGTGTATAATAAGAGATTGTAAAATATATATATATATATATAATGCATGAAATTTTTATAAGAGATGGATTAGAAATGGAGTAATAAATGGAAATTTTGTAAAATTTGCATATGATTGAATGTCGTACGTAAGAGATGTTAATGATAATATTGTTAAAACATGAGTTAGGCTAATGATGATCAAATGATTAAGAGCAAATTATTTTGAAACAGAGTTGAAATGTGTTAACTCTTTGTATAGCAAAAGTTTAGAGAATGAATGTGTAATCTTTGTGATATAAACTTAGTATTGTGATTGGAAATATTTGAAGAGGAATAATAGAGGGGCAATATTGATTTATAAGCCACAAGCATGACCATTAAAATACTATGGCCATATGATTTGTTTAGTATATTGGCCGGTTAGTTTTGTTATGCACGGACATGGGCCTAAAATGACACGACATAGGATAGTTTTGGTAAGATTGATAGTTATGCTTCAAGAAACATGGTCAATAGTTATGGTGGTATAGTTGTACCTTATAATTTTATGCTAGAAATTTATTTATAATTATAGAAAGTATGGAAAGAGAAGAGAATTGTGAAAATATATTGAGTTATGTATAAGGTGATAGAAAAGCGATTATGTAAATATAGTAATGGAATGAGAATGTGAGGAGATGAAAAATGGGAGAAATTACAAAATGTGATTGAGAGTTATATTGAACTTGTTCACGATGGTATAATGTGAATAAGTTGATGGAAATGATGTTTAAGTAAATGAACTATGGGTAATAAAAATGGTACTAAGATAATAGAAAACAAAATATATGAATATTTAATAGAAAACAAAATATATGAATATTTAATAGAAAACAAAATATATGAATAGTGAAAAATAATTTGAAGTGATTTGTTATAAATAATCATAATTTCAGAAAGTTGAAAAGATGGATCCGAAGAGATTAGAATTTGAATATAAGTTTGACCTAATAGAGTTAGGTTATATATTGAAATCTAATGATAAGTTTAAATAAGTTAATTGTTGGCTTGAATCGAATAAGATTGCGACATTCGTATATTGTGATAGATAGATCAATTGATCTAAATTTCGCTAAGATTGCAAATTATTATTGAGATTTAATATGTATAGTTGTACTAAGAGTGTAAGATATATGTGATAATGTATATGATGTAAAATTTTGATATGTATATGGACATGAATAAGTTAAGGTATATCAGTTGTAAATGATGATAAAAGGAAAAAGGTTGATTATCTGTAAAGTAAGTTTAAAGGCATTGTATTAATATTAATGTTAAGTGAACAACATATTAAAGAAGGAATTAAGTGTATGAAAAATAAGAATATTGTTATCAATTAAGGTTTGATAAGTGACTATTTTGAAAATGACTGTAGTGACGGGACAATCTATATTAAGATATAATTTAGTAACCTCTAAATTTAATGCTAAGAGAGTATATCTATAATGAGATGAAGTGATAATGTAACACCCCCATACTCTATATAAGTATTATACATATATCGGGTATACATACAGTATGTATATTAAGTATAAGAATATCACTTTTTGTTACAGTTTAAAACCTTTATTGGAGTTCAAACAATATTACATTAATTTAAAGAACATTTACAAAATCATTATACTTTCGATGATCTTACCGATATATAATAATCTTGATTTTACCAAAACGTCATTTATACATATAAATCCATTCTTGTCAAAAGTACAACATAATTAAATTATACATGTATGCATCACCTTCTAGTTGGTCTCGAAATACTCTTACCCTTCTCGTGGCATAACAGTTTAACTTCCAGATCAACCATCTACTCACCTGCGCGATTTACACAACCACGCTAAGCTCGAAAGCTTAGTAGTACAAATAAATATTAAAAACATACATTACAGACAATCATACTCATATATTAACTTCATATATCCTTATTTTCTTATCATATAGGTTCAACCAAGCTTCAAGGGGAACAAAGCATGCTAAGTATCAACCCAACTTGGCTTCAAGAACCAAACCCAACCTAGTTTCAAGGGTTGTAACATCTCAATTAGGCTTCAAGGACTAGATCCAACCAAGCTTCAAGGGGAGTAAAACATGTTAAACTTCAACCCAACTTGGCTTCAAGGATTAAGCCCAACCTAACTTCAAGAGATTGTTACCATAGGCATGCCACCAACAACAAAACTCTGAAAATGGAATAACACATTAGACACACAATTCATTAATTATTTAATTATCAATTTCATTCTCATTTACTCACATCACTTAGGCAACCATGCCTCAATCATTTCTTTGGCATCATCATCATTTTAGCCAACAATCATGGCTCCATATCTCATCAAGAGAATATATATATATCATCAATTGCATTGAACATCATTTAGGTAAACATGTCTCAATTATATCATTTACATCATTAGAACCAATCACATTGGTTTCACATCTCATTATGTCTCACTTCACATTAACTCAATTCATCATTTAAATATACATAGTCAATGACATTAACACACATTTTAGATGCTCATCAATCATTCACATTATACCAAACATAACATTATTCATAAGCATCAACAATGCATTAGATTTCCTAACACATTTACAATCAAATGGATGTTAAGTCTCAACATCATATAAATATATGCAATCATGTAGTTTGTACTTACCTTTTGAATGATCTTCATATCTTTCACATCATCCAATCATAACCTTAATCAAATTATATTAACAATATAGTAAATTACTTAACACATTTGCAAACAAATGTGTTAAGTCTCAAATCATGTAAATAAGTGCAATCATATAAATTTGTACTTACCTTTAAGACAACTCAAATCAATCCATACATTTCTTTTTTTTTTCCAAGAATTCTTCACCACTTAAGTTAGGGCAATCCAACATCTTCATAACCTAATCCAAAAGGAATAATACACACTTAATTACAATTACATATGAATTCTAATACACTTATTCATTTATTAGCCTCATACTAGACCCAAGAATCACCAATTACAACTCAAAACCACTAACTAGGGCCCACGGTCGTGGCCTCACAAACCCCCATGGGCGTGGGTTAGAAAACAATTATGCCCAATTGCTCTAATACTCCCACGGTCGTGGCATATCAAACCATTGTGGCATATCAAACCATTCTGTCTCCTTTGTTCAACATCCCCACGGCCATGGCTCCCAATGGCCACGGTCGTGGCATAAAAAATGCCTCTGTTTCCGGACCAAACTCATGTATTCTATATTTTCAATTTCATTAAACACAAATATACATCAATCATATAACATTTATTCAATTTCCCAACTCATTTATATTAAAACCTTACTAAACAATTTCAATAATCCATCATCATCCTCACAAATAACCATATAATCATCATTTAAATCTCACTTCCACATATCTATATACTTTAATCTTTCACTATCATCATCTTCACACACTACCCAAATCAACAATCAATATAAATCAACTCAAAGAAATGAATACTTACTTGAATATTTTACCAAATCTTCAATCTCCATCTTCAATTCTCTCAAAACCCTTATAAATTTGATGTGTATGCAAATAAAATCTCATCTCTCTTCCTCTTTCCCTTTCTCTCTCTCTCTCTCTCTCTCTCTCTCTCGTGCAAGAAGAAGAAGAAGAAGAAGAAAAGAAAATCTTTTCTTCTTTTCCTCATACTTATCACATATATATATAATAATAATAATATAATATAATATAATATAATTATATTTAAAAAATCCTCCACCACATTTTATATCCATCCTTTGACTTTCTTCTCTTCTTTTTCTTTTATTATTATTATTATTATTATTATTTATTATTTATTATTTATTATTTATTATTTATTAATTATGTAAACTTACTTTTCCTACACCATTTTATACATTAGGTATATGTGATGTATATGTTGGTATATGTATATCTCCTATATATTGTATTTATATTTCTCATATTTTCCAAATACCATATGTATATATATATCCTTCATATACCTCTATCTCTTATAATTTTTTTTTTATTAATTTATCTATTCTTGACTTCCATTTCTATGACTTGTATATGTTGTGTATATTTCCATATATACAACATATACACTCTCTCTTTACTTCTTTTCTCTATCCATTAAACATATACATTCAATCCAAATACAACAATAACTCCAAAACTTTTAGGGTATATTTTGGGATATTACAATTCTCTCCCCCTTAAATAATTTCGTCCTCGAAATTTTCCAGTACAATAACAATCTATGCTTAACAAAACACCATCTTAATTTTCCATATGCTATTAATCTTATTCTTACATTCTAATTTCATCAAATCACATAACTTTTTCTCTCCCCCTTAGAGTCAATCATCTTCTTCCAATTCCATAACTTGTCATGATATATATCTTTACATATTTTATTACTTTCTTAACCAAATATTCAAAATAACTCATTACATTCCCAAGTAATTTATCTTTATACAAGAATCAAATCATCTTATAATATACTTATACTTCGTCCAATTATTACATTCAAGATATTTTATCACTTCATCTCTTTATAATTATTATCTTAACTTTAACCAAAAATATCATTGATTATCCAGTCATTACAATCACTTTCAGAATAGGCATTTATCAAACCTTAATTGATAACAATATCCTTACTTTACACATCCAATTTCTTCTTTAAGATACTTCTCACTTAACATAAATATTAATACAATATCTTTAAATTTACTTTACAAGTAATCAACCTTTTCCTTATTATTTTCATTTATAACCGATATAACTCAATTCATTCATGTCCATTCACATATCATAATATTACATTATCATGTATATCTTATATTCTTAGTACAACTATACATATTAAATCTCAACAATGATTCGCAACTTTAACAAAATCCAGATCAATTAATTCATATGCCACAATATACTAACATCTCCATCTTATTTGATTCAAACCAACAATTTAAATTAATACTTAACTTATTTAAATTTCATAATATATATATATATGACCTAATTCAATTAGGCCAAACTTATATTCAAATTCTAATCTCTTCGGATTCATTTTTTTTCTTCAGCTTTTTGAGACTATGATCATTAATAACAAATCACTTCAAATTATCTTTCAATATACACATAGTTTATCTTCTATTATCTTAGTATAATTTCCACAAAATTCTCATGATTATGTCATACCATATTTATTACTCATAGTTCACTCACTTAAACCTTAAGTCCATCCACTTATTCACTTTATACCATAAACATATTCAGTATAACCTTCAATCACATTTTGTAATTTCTCCCATTTAATTTCTTCTCACATCTCGTATCATTACTATTTTTACCTAATTACCTTTCTATCACATTATTCCTAACTCAAAACATTTTCACAATTTTCTTCTCTTTCTTCACTTTCAATAATTATAAACAAATTTCTATCATAAAAATTATAAGATACAACTTCACAAATCATAACTTTTAACCCTGTTTCTAAAAACATAATCATCAATCTCATCAATACTATATTACAATTATGTCATCTTAGATTCAAATTTGTGGATAACAAAACTAATTAACCAAATATACTAACCAACTCATATAGCCATAGTATAATAAAGATTATGACTGCAACTTATAAATCAATACTTCCCCTTTATTATTCTTTTTCCAACCTTTCCAATTACAACGCTAAGTCATATCTCAAGGATTGCATATCCATTCTACAAACTTTTGCTATACCAAGAGTTAACACATTTCAACTCCATCTTAAAACAATTTGCTCTTGATTATTTGATCATCATTAGCCTAGTTCATGTTCAACACTATTATCTTTAACATTTCCTACATACAACATTTGATCATATACAAATTTTACACAAGTTTCATTCATTACTCCATTTCCAATCTATTTTTTTTTTATAACCATTTTCCTACACTATACTTCCTTATTTCCTTATAATCTCTTATTATGCACATATGTATAGAACATTTCCACACATCAATACTTTGAGCCCAAAACATTTTATAATAGTCTAATTCTGTCGTTGTCATAACAATTTCACTGTCCAATATTACTCAAGTCCATTTTCATTATCCATTTCATCACATAGTCTAGTTCTACGCAAGTCAAGACCTAATCTTTCTTAAGTCTGCTACCACATGCAATACCATTTTCAATACTACTAGACATGCAATTACAAAAGATAATAAACATATCACATACTCATTCATAATGTGTCTCACTTTTCACATTCTTTACATAATACAATTACATTCATATCAAAGAACTCATCTTACATATTCTATACATGTATACACATAATTATGCAATTTTATTTAATTTCTTTTTGACATATCATCTTACAAATTCAATATTTATTACTTTCCTTTGAACATTATCATTCTTATTCTATCAACATAACTTAAGTTATTTATCAACTCAATATATATATATATATATATATACTCTTCTCATAATAATATTTCACAAAAATCATAGTCACATTTCTAATGTGACATCTCTTTCACATTTGTTTTTAAAGGCATTTAGTATATTCTTCACATCCATTTCCACCCTTTACAGTCATATGACTTAAAATAACTCATTCTCACCCACTTAATCACTTTCCTTTTATTTCAAAACAACTTTCATACCATCAATCACATTACCCCATTCATAATACTTTCATGTGCAATATTATTCATTTCACATAGCTTATGTCTTGAATATACATTAAGCTATCAATATCTAAATGATCCTTATCCAAATTCCATTAAAACTCTAAATTCTCAAATTATTACTTTATCTAGATTTCAATTTACTAACTTCATTTTTCTTAATATTAACTTTAAAAACATCTCATTTATATATATATCACAAAGCAACATCAAAACATAAAATTTTCACAATTATTAAAGCTCATTTAAAAAATCCAAATGTCACACATTATCACCATTAACATGAGCTTTAACAATACTCAAGTATATTACATTTCTAACATTCAAATCACAATGTTTACATTAAATTAACAATACAAACAACACCATTTTATCTCCTTGCTTAACCCTTATCATCTCTTTTTCTTTTTAAAATCTTAACTTTACATATCCAAACCTTAAATTATCACACTTTGTCTATATCAATCAACTCATTCAATATTCCACCATACTCTCTTCATTATAATAACATATTCATCCATATTACCCTTTCAACAATATTTCCTCTTTCTAGTAATTCCAAACATAAGATTTTTTTTTTGTAAGGGATTCAAATTGTAGAGGAAAGAGTACATACTTTAATCTTGATTTTATTTTTAACTCATTTCCAACTTCATTCTCCTTGTCATTTCTTTACATTTCAAACACATTTCAATAATTAAAATTTTTACTTTACTTGAATAAATTCCCATTCTTTAATGTAGCAATTAAACTTATATAAATTTTTCCATATCAGTTCTTTTTCCAATTTCCATTCATGTAGAACTTCATCCACACACTATCATCCATCTCATATAATTCAAATACATTTCAATTCTCATAATACCACATTCGAGACCAACCTAGGTGTTAATGCATATGCATGTATCACAAATTTCATTTCAAAACTTTTCTTTTTAATTCTATTTAGACTTTTCAAAACTTTTTCTTTTTAATTCTACATAGACAGAGAATCTCGAACCTAAGCTCTGATACCAAAATAATTGTAACACCCCCATACTCTATATAAGTACTATACATATATTGGGTATACATACAGTACGTATATTAAGTATAAGAATGTCACTTTTTGTTACAGTTTAAAACCTTTATTGGAGTTCAAACAATATTACATTAATTTAAAGAACATTTACAAAATCATTATACTTTCGATGATCTTTCCATATGTGAATACTTTGGGACTCTAAATATCATATGATTATCACGTTCAATGCTCACCATAACAATTTCCACTATCCAATATTACTCAAGTCCATTCCATACTTACTTCCATCACATAATCCATCTAACTTTATACAATTCAAGACCTAATCTCTCTTAGGTCCACTAATACATATAACATCATTTTCCATATCACTAATTCTATAATTATACCACATACATATTCATAGGTCACCTTAATAATGTGATTCATACATTTGTTTATATATCATAATTTCATTCATATTGAAAACTCAATTCAGATATCATATACATGTATACACTTAAATATATGCTCTTATTTTATTTTCCTTTTTCATACATTCAATACAAATTTAATGTTTATCACTTCTCTTTTTTTTTTTTTTTTAAATACTATCCTTCTCATTCTACCAATATGATGTAAAGTATTTATTCACACTACAAATATATATTCTGACTATAATAACATTTCACATCCATCTTGGTCACATTCCCAATGTGACATCTCTTTCACTTTCGTCTTTAAAAACATTTAATATACTTCCATATCCATTTTTACCCTTTACAGTATAGTGACTTAAAATAGCTCATTTTCATTCGCTTATTCACTTCCCTTTTTACTTCAAAACAAATTTTCATACCATCAATCACATTGTTCAATTCATAATACTTTCATATGCAATATTAGTCATTTCATCTAGCTCATGTATTGCATATACATTAAACCATTAATATCCAAATAATCTTTATCAAATTCCACTAAAACTTTAACTTTTCAACTTACTACTTCGCTTAAGCTTCAACTTGCCAAACTCATCTTTTCTTAATATCAACTTTAAAAACATCTTATATATATATATATCACAAAGCAATATCAAAACATATAATTTTCACAATTATCAAGCTCATTTCAAAAATCTCAAATATCACATATTACCACCATTACCATGAGCTTTCACAATATCCAAGCATCTCACATTTCTAACATTGAATTCACAATGTTTGCATTAAAATAACAATACCAATTTATATTCTTACTTAACCAATATCATCTCTTTTTCCTTTAAACAAAACCTTAACTTTATATATACCCCAAACTTTAAATAGTCACACTTTGTCTATACTAATCAACTCATTCAATATTCCACCATACTCTCCTCATTTTAGTAACATATCTTTCAATATTAACAATTCAACAATATTTCCACTATCTAGCAAACCCAACATAAACTCTATTATAAAGAGATTCAAAATGTAGAGGAAAGAGTACATACTCTTATCTTAATTTTGATTTCATCTCATGTTCAACTTTATTCTCCTTTTCATTTCTTTATATTTCAACACATTTAACAATTCACTTCACTTGCATAAATTTCCAAATTTTTTTTTTCAATTTATCAATTAAACTTATATAAATCCATATCATTTCTTTCTCTAGCTTTACATTCATGTAAAACATCATTCACACACTAGCATCCATCTCCTATAACACAGATATTCTACCATTCATATAATGCCACATCTGAGACCAACCTAGGTGTTAATGCATATGCATGTATTACCAATTACATTCCAAAACTCTTCTTTTTAATTCTCTTTAAACGTTTCAAAATTTTTTTTTAAGTTCACTTAGGCCGAGAATCTCGAACCTAAGCTCTGATACCAAAATAATTGTAACACCCCGGTACCCTATATAAGTACTATACATATACCTAGTATACATTCAGTAAGTATATAAAGTATGAGGATGTCACTTTCATTACCTTTTAAAAACCTATAACAGAGTTCAAACCATAATACGTTACTTTAAATAACATTTACAAAATCATTATCATTATCAAAACTTCATTTATACATATAAATACTTTCTCGTCAGAAATACATCATAATTAAAAGTTTTACATGTATGCATCACCCTCTAATTGGTCTCGATAAACTCATACTCTTCTCGTGGCATAACAGCTGGACTTCCAGATCAACCGCATATCCACCTGCGCGATTACACAACCGCGCTAAGCCCGAGAGCTTAGTAATACAATTATGAAATATAAACATACATTATAGAAATTCTAACATATAATGATATATCAATTCAATGTACCATTAGTTATTATCATGTTTTTCCTTTTTAATTGCACCTTTCATATATCTCGGCTAATTTCATATTTTATGTACATATATATACATAAACATTATCACCGACCACAATCCATCACTAGTATTCATAATCAATATATCATTACACATACATTACATATTATACATCATAACATTAAGTTATTCACGATTCACCAATCATGATTCATCACTAATACTCACAATCAATATTTCAATACACACATTACATATCATACCAATCATGAATCAGATTTCCAATGAAATCAACCATAGATCTCATTACTCATTTCTTTCAACACTTGTATATCACATTGACAACAAAGATAGACTCGGGCCCAAAAGACACTAATATGCTATTCAATTTTCAGAGTTAATGCTTTGGTTTTGTTATCACATTTATCATTATCATAGACCCAACTAAGCTTCAAGGATTTAGATTCAACCAAGCTTCAAGGGGAACAAAGCATGCTAAGTCTCAACCCAACTTGGCTTCAAGAATCAATCCAACCTAGCTTCAAGGGTTGAAACATCTCAATTAGGCTTCAAGGACTAGACCCAACCAAGCTTCAAGGGGAGTAAAACATGTTAAACTTCTACCCAACTTGGCTTCAAGGATCAAGCCCAACCTAACTTCAAGAGATTGTTACTATCATTAGGCATGCCACCAACAACAAACTCTGAAAATGGAATAACACATTAGTCACACAATTCATTTATTATTTCATTATCCATTTCATTCTCAATTGAATCATCATCTAGGCAAACATGCCTTATTTATCACAATTGAATCATCATAGCCAATCACAATGGCTTCACATCACATTTGAGTTATCATAGCCAATCACAATGGCTTCACATCACATTTGAGTTATCATAGCCAATCACAATGGCTTCACATCACATTATATCTCAAATTACCTTTCATATTTCATCATTGATATACGCAACATCAATTACATTAACTAAACACACATATCATTATTCAATCATACCATCTAGGCATGCTTCAATCATATCATTCACATCATTATAACTCAGAACATTAGTTTCACACCTCTTTATGTCTCAATTCACATTATACACTTCATCATTCAAGTATACATAATCCATTTCATTGCACATGTATCTTAAATTCATTGTCATATAAACCATATGTCTATTTATTTCATTTTAATCATCATTATCAATTATGATAACATCACATTTCATCATTTCTCAAGACACATTAACATCATTCATTATTAAAACATTTATCATAACAAATTGCATTGCACATACCTTTTTGGATGATCCTCGTCTCTTTCACACTCAAGAACTACTCCCATCAAGCTATACATAATCAATTATCTCATCATATCCTTCACATTTTACATATTGCATCATTGATGTAACACTACAAAGTGCATTATTCATATAACACATTACCATTCACAAGATTCACAATGCATAAAACATAGCATTGTTCATATAGTATCATATGCATCATCATTATCATCAAATGAAAGTTCAATCTCAACAATGCAAGAAGAACAAAGGAACAATCACAGTAGTTAACACCCTCAAGGGACACAGCCAAGCTTGTGGCCGTGTCTCTCAACACCAAATCAACCGAGGCAGACACGGGCAAGGGACACGGCCGTGTCTCTCAACTAAAATCAGGCAGTGGCAGACACAATCAAGGGACACGGCCAAGCCAGTGGCCGTGTCTCTCCAAAAATCATCCAACACGGCCAAATTTCATTAAACTTGGCCGTGTCTCTCCAAAATCTTAAGTCTTGGCCGTGTCTCTTCTTTGGTTTGGCCGTGTTTCACATGAACAAAACCCTAAATATGGGCAAAACTCTTTTAATTGCATTTAAACACATTATGCACACCATAACCTCATTCAAACGGATCTAAACTATGTCATTAACACTTATTTTACATATTCATCACAATATTCTCATTAACAAAACATTAACAACACATTTAAACACATACCACTTCAAAACCCTAAAACCAACATCATTCTTATTCTTTCAATACCAACATCCACTTAACTTACCATCCTCAAACCAAAACCAACACCAATTTAACTTACAATCAACCTCAACACTTATAAACACATCTCAACCACACCAAATCATAATCCCAACAAATCAAAACTCACTTCAAACACAACTTCAAAAATAACAAGGGAAAACAAGAGAGTACTTACCTCAATTGAAGAAATTCCACAAATCTCCAACTTAATCCTTTGATTCTTCCTTCAATTTGATGTTAGAAATCAAAACACCTCACTTGCTCTCTCTTTCCCTTTGGTAGCCGGCCACACCAAGCAAAGAAGAGAAAATGAAGACAAGTCAAACTTCTCTTCTTCTTTAAATCTCCACCAAGCAATCCTAACAAAGCAATTACCAAATTGCCCTCATCCATTTAACTTAACTCTTGTCACTTATATGCCCATTTAAGTAATTTCACATATCACAAATAAATATCCTCTTCCATTGACCATCCCTTTTGACCAACATATATGTTATATATATGACCATATACCCAACATATACATTATCTCAAAATACATTTTTCCTTTCCAATAACACATAAACATTTAATTCAAATCAAACAACAATTACATCTATACTTCTAGGGCACATTTTGGGATATTACAATTCTCCCCCTCTAAAAAGAAATTTCATCCTCGAAATTATCAATATCATAACAATCCATTCTTAACAAAATGTTATCTTAACTTCCATATGAAGTTAATTATATGCTTAAGTTATTATGTCACCAAATCATATAATTTCAACTCTCCCCTTTTTAATCAATCATCTTCTCTATATTCCATAACTCATCATTCTATACGTTTATACATCTTATCACTTCCTTGATCAAACATTTAAAAGAACTCATTACATTTCCTATTAATGTCTTTATACAATAATCAGATCATTTTATAGCACACTTACACTTCGTCCAATCTTTATATTTAATATATATTGTTCCTTCATCTCTTTGTAATTACCCTCTTAACATTAACCTTAGAAACCATTGGTTTATATCTGAGCATTAATTATCCCGTCATTACAATTACTGTCTAAATAGACATTTATCAAACCTCAATGGATAACAAGATCCTTATTTTTCACAAATGGATTTACTTCTTTAGCATGCTTTTCACTTAACTTATATATTAATACACTACCTTTCAACTTATTTTGTAAATAACCAATCTTTTCCCTTTTTATCATAATTTATAACTACTATAACTCCATTCATTCATGTCCAAACACACTCTAAAATTTTACATCATATACATTATCATGAAAATAATTATACTCTTAGTGCAACTATACACATTAAATCTCAATAGTGATTCATAATTCTTAGCCAAATCCAGATCACTTGATCTATCTGCACAATATACCCACGTTCCAATCTTGTTCAATTCCAACCAACGATTAATTTATTTAACTTATCATGAAATTTCACAATATTCATATATGTATATATATATCTTCATTCCATTAAGGCAATTTATATTCAATTCCTGATCTCTTCCGATCCATATTCAATCAAATTATCATAATAACAAATCACTTCAAATTATCTTTTAATATACACATAGTTTATTCACTTAAAACCTCAAGTTACATACCATAAACATATTCAGTATAACTTTCAGTCATATTTTATAATTTCTCCCTTTTTAATATCTCTTCACAATTCATATCATTGTTATATTTAATTTGATTACCTTTTTGTCATATTATCCATAACTCAACACATTTCCATAATTTCCTTTTTCTCTCTTTATCTTCACAACTATAACCAAATTTTTAACATAAAATGATAAAGTACAACTTTATCCATCATAACTTTTAACTATACTTCTCAAACAAAGTTTCCAATCTCACCAAATCTGTATTACAATCATTTTATCTAAAATCCAAATCTATGGATAACAACATTAACCGATCAAATATACTGAACAAAATACATGGCTTTAAAAGATTAATATTCAAGCCTGGAACTTTAAAATCAATACTGTTCTTTTATAACTTTATTCTCAATCTTTACAAATACAAGGCTAAGGTGTATCTCAAGAATCATATATTCCTTCTTTACATTTTTGGTATAACAGAAATTAACACATTCCAACTCCATTTCAAACCAATTTGCACTCGATTATATGATCTTTATCAACTTAGTTCATGTTTCAACAATATTACTATATACATATTCAATCATATGCAGTTTCCATATAATTTCTATCCGTCACTTCATTTCTAATCCATTTACAATCTCTTATAATATAATTACATAGAACTTTCCATATGTGAATACTTTGGGACTCTAAATATCATATGATTATCACGTTCAATGCTCACCATAACAATTTCCACTATCCAATATTACTCAAGTCCATTCCATACTTACTTCCATCACATAATCCATCTAACTTTATACAATTCAAGACCTAATCTCTCTTAGGTCCACTAATACATATAACATCATTTTCCATATCACTAATTCTATAATTATACCACATACATATTCATAGGTCACCTTCATAATGTGATTCATACATTTGTTTATATATCATAATTTCATTCATATTGAAAACTCAATTCACATATCATATACATGTATACACTTAAATATATGCTCTTATTTTATTTTCCTTTTTCATACATTCAATACAAATTTAATGTTTATCACTTCTCTTTTTTTTTTTAAATACTATCCTTCTCATTCTACCAATATGATGTAAAGTATTTATTCACACTACAAATATATATTCTGACTATAATAACATTTCACATCCATCTTGGTCACATTCCCAATGTGACATCTCTTTCACTTTCGTCTTTAAAAACATTTAATATACTTCCATATCCATTTTTACCCTTTACAGTATAGTGACTTAAAATAGCTCATTTTCATTCGCTTATTCACTTCCCTTTTTACTTCAAAACAAATTTTCATACCATCAATCACATTGTTCAATTCATAATACTTTCATATGCAATATTAGTCATTTCATCTAGCTCATGTATTGCATATACATTAAACCATTAATATCCAAATAATCTTTATCAAATTCCACTAAAACTTTAACTTTTCAACTTACTACTTCGCTTAAGCTTCAACTTGCCAAACTCATCTTTTCTTAATATCAACTTTAAAAACATCTTATATATATATATATCACAAAGCAATATCAAAACATATAATTTTCACAATTATCAAGCTCATTTCAAAAATCTCAAATATCACATATTACCACCATTACCATGAGCTTTCACAATATCCAAGCATCTCACATTTCTAACATTGAATTCACAATGTTTGCATTAAAATAACAATACCAATTTATATTCTTACTTAACCAATATCATCTCTTTTTCCTTTAAACAAAACCTTAACTTTATATATACCCCAAACTTTAAATAGTCACACTTTGTCTATACTAATCAACTCATTCAATATTCCACCATACTCTCCTCATTTTAGTAACATATCTTTCAATATTAACAATTCAACAATATTTCCTCTATCTAGCAAACCCAACATAAACTCTATTATAAAGAGATTCAAAGTGTAGAGGAAAGAGTACATACTCTTATCTTAATTTTGATTTCATCTCATGTTCAACTTTATTCTCCTTTTCATTTCTTTATATTTCAACACATTTAACAATTCACTTTACTTGCATAAATTTCCAAAATTTTTTTTTTCAATTTATCAATTAAACTTATATAAATCCATATCATTTCTTTCTCTAGCTTTACAGCCATGTAAAACATCATTCACACACTAGCATCCATCTCCTATAACACAGATATTCTACCATTCATATAATGCCACATACGAGACCAACCTAGGTGTTAATGCATATGCATGTATTACCAATTACATTCCAAAACTCTTCTTTTTAATTCTCTTTAAACGTTTCAAAAATTTTTTTTTAAGTTCACTTAGGCCGAGAATCTCGAACCTAAGCTCTGATAGCAAAATAATTGTAACACCCCGATACCCTATATAAGTACTATACATATACCTAGTATACATTCAGTAAGTATATAAAGTATGAGGATGTCACTTTTCATTACCTTTTAAAAACCTGTAACAGAGTTCAAACCATAATACGTTACTTTAAATAACATTTACAAAATCATTATCATTATCAAAACTTCATTTATACATATAAATACTTTCTCGTTAGAAATACATCATAATTAAAAGTTTTACATGTATGCATCACCCTCTAGTTGGTCTCGATAAACTCATACTCTTCTCGTGGCATAACAGCTGGACTTCCAGATCAACCGCATATCCACCTGCGCGATTACACAACCGCGCTAAGCCCGAGAGCTTAGTAATACAATTATGAAATATAAACATACATTATAGAAATTCTAACATATAATGATATATCAATTCAATGTACCATTAGTTATTATCATGTTTTTCCTTTTTAATTGCACCTTTCATATATCTCGGCTAATTTCATATTTTATGTACATATATATACATAAACATTATCACCGACCACAATCCATCACTAGTATTCATAATCAATATATCATTACACATACATTACATATTATACATCATAACATTAAGTTATTCACGATTCACCAATCATGATTCATCACTAATACTCACAATCAATATTTCAATACACACATTACATATCATACCAATCATGAATCAGATTTCCAATGAAATCAACCATAGATCTCATTACTCATTTCTTTCAACACTTGTATATCACATTGACAACAAAGACAGACTCGGGCCCAAAAGACACTAATATGCTATTCAATTTTCAGAGTTAATGCTTTGGTTTTGTTATCACATTTATCATTATCATAGACCCAACTAGGCTTCAAGGATTTAGATTCAACCAAGCTTCAAGGGGAACAAAGCATGCTAAGTCTCAACCCAACTTGGCTTCAAGAATCAATCCAACCTAGCTTCAAGGGTTGTAACATCTTAATTAGGCTTCAAGGACTAGACCCAACCAAGCTTCAAGGGGAGTAAAACATGTTAAACTTCTACCCAACTTGGCTTCAAGGATCAAGCCCAACCTAACTTCAAGAGATTGTTACTATCATTAGGCATGCCACCAACAACAAACTCTGAAAATGGAATAACACATTAGCCACACAATTCATTTATTATTTCATTATCCATTTCATTCTCAATTGAATCATCATCTAGGCAAACATGCCTTATTTATCACAATTGAATCATCATAGCCAATCACAATGGCTTCACATCACATTTGAGTTATCATAGCCAATCACAATGGCTTCACATCACATTTGAGTTATCATAGCCAATCACAATGGCTTCACATCACATTATATCTCAAATTACCTTTCATATTTCATCATTGATATACGCAACATCAATTACATTAACTAAAAACACATATCATTATTCAATCATACCATCTAGGCATGCTTCAATCATATCATTCACATCATTATAACTCAGAACATTAGTTTCACACCTCTTTATGTCTCAATTCACATTATACACTTCATCATTCAAGTATACATAATCCATTTCATTGCACATGTATCTTAAATTCATTGTCATATAAACCATATGTCTATTTATTTCATTTTAATCATCATTATCAATTATGATAACATCACATTTCATCATTTCTCAAGACACATTAACATCATTCATTATTAAAACATTTATCATAACAAATTGCATTGCACATACCTTTTTGGATGATCCTCGTCTCTTTCACACTCAAGAACTACTCCCATCAAGCTATACATAATCAATTATCTCATCATATCCTTCACATTTTACATATTGCATCATTGATGTAACACTACAAAGTGCATTATTCATATAACACATTATCATTCACAAGATTCACAATGCATAAATCATAGCATTGTTCATATAGTATCATATGCATCATCATTATCATCAAATGAATGTTCAATCTCAACAATGCAAGAAGAACAAAGGAACAATCACAGTAGTTAACACCCTCAAGGGACACGGCCAAGCTTGTGGCCGTGTCTCTCAACACCAAATCAACCGAGGCAGACACGGGCAAGGGACACGGCCGTGTCTCTCAACTAAAATCAGGCAGTGGCAGACACAGTCAAGGGACACGGCCAAGCCAGTGGCCGTGTCTCTCCAAAAATCATCCAACACGGCCAAATTTCATTAAACTTGGCCGTGTCTCTCCAAAATCTTAAGTCTTGGCTGTGTCTCTTCTTTGGTTTGGCCGTGTTTCACATGAACAAAACCCTAAATATGGGCAAAACTCTTTTAATTGCATTTAAACACATTATGCACACCATAACCTCGTTCAAACGGATCTAAACTATGTCATTAACACTTATTTTACATATTCATCACAATATTCTCATTAACAAAACATTAACAACACATTTAAACACATACCACTTCAAAACCCTAAAACCAACATCATTCTTATTCTTTCAATACCAACATCCACTTAACTTACCATCCTCAAACCAAAACCAACACCAATTTAACTTACAATCAACCTCAACACTTATAAACACATCTCAACCACACCAAATCATAATCCCAACAAATCAAAACTCACTTCAAACACAACTTCAAAAATAACAAGGGAAAACAAGAGAGTACTTACCTCAATTGAAGAAATTTCACAAATCTCCAACTTAATCCTTTGATTCTTCCTTCAATTTGATGTTAGAAATCAAAACACCTCACTTGCTCTCTCTTTCCCTTTGGTAGCCGGCCACACCAAGCAAAGAAGAGAAAATGAAGACAAGTCAAACTTCTCTTCTTCTTTAAATCTCCACCAAGCAATCCTAACAAAGCAATTACCAAATTGCCCTCATCCATTTAACTTAACTCTTGTCACTTATATGCCCATTTAAGTAATTTCACATATCACAAATAAATATCCTCTTCCATTGACCATCCCTTTTGACCAACATATATGTTATATGTATGACCATATACCCAACATATACATTATCTCAAAATACATTTTTCCTTTCCAATAACAGATAAACATTTAATTCAAATAAAACAACAATTACGTCAATACTTCTAGGGCACATTTTGGGATATTACAATAACCTAATCCAAAAGGAATAATACACACTTAATTACAATTACATATGAATTCTAATACACTTATTCATTTATTAGCCTCATACTAGACCCAAGAATCACCAATTACAACTCAAAACCACTAACTAGGGCCCACGGTCGTGGCCTCACAAACCCCCACGGGCGTGGGTTAGAAAACTATTCTGCCCAATTGCTCTAATACTCCTACGGTCGTGGCATATCAAACCATTCTGTCTCCTTTGTTCAACATCCCCTCGGCCATGGCTCCCAATGGCCACGGTCGTGGCATCCAAAATGCCTCTGTTTCCGGACCAAACTCATGTATTCTATATTTTCAATTTCATTAAACACAAATATACATCAATCATATAACATTTATTCAATTTCCCAACTCATTTATATTAAAACCTTACTAAACAATTTCAATAATCCATCATCATCCTCACAAATAACCATATAATCATCATTTAAATCTCACTTCCACATATCTATATACTTTAATCTTTCACTATCATCATCTTCACACACTACCCAAATCAACAATCAATATAAATCAACTCAAAGAAATGAATACTTACTTGAATATTTTACCAAATCTTCAATCTCCATCTTCAATTCTCTCAAAACCCTTATAAATTTGATGTGTATGCAAATAAAATCTCATCTCTCTCTCTCTCTCTCTCTCTCTCTCTCTCTCTCTCTCTCGCTCATGCAAGAAGAAGAAGAAGAAGAAGAAGAAAAGAAAATCTTTTCTTCTTTTCCTCATACTTATCACATATATATAATAATAATAACAATAATAATAATAATAATAATATAATATAATATAATATAATATAATATAATATAATATAATATAATATAATATAATATAATAATATTTAAAAAATCCTCCACCACATTTTATATCCATCCTTTGACTTTCTTCTCTTCTTTTTCTTTTATTATTATTATTATTTATTATTTATTAATTATATAAACTTACTTTTCCTACACCATTTTTATACATTAGGTATATGTGATGTATATGTTGGTATATGTATATCTCCTATATATTGTATTTATATTTCTCATATTTTTCAAATACCATATGTATATATATATCCTTCATATACCTCTATCTCTTATAATTTTTTTTTTTATTAATTTATCTATTCTTGACTTCCATTTCTATGACTTGTATATGTTGTGTATATTTCCATATATACAACATATACACTCTCTCTTTACTTCTTTTCTCTATCCATTAAACATATAGATTCAATCCAAATACAACAATAACTCCAAAACTTTTAGGGTATATTTTCGGATATTACAGATAAAATATCTTGAACGTAATAGATGGGCGAGGTATATATATATAATAAGATGACCTGATTCTTGTATACGGATAAATTAATTAGGAATGTAATGAGTTATCTTGATTGCTTTGATGAGAAAATAATAATATATAGATATATATAGTAATGAATTATGAAATTGGAAGAAGTTGATTGATCCTAAGGGGGAGAGTAGAGGTTATATGAATTGATGAAATAATAACATAATAATATGATTAACTTCATATGAAAATTTAAGATTGTATTTTATTAAGAATGGATTATTATCGTACTGGAAAATTTCGAGGACAAAATTATTTAAGGGGGAGAGAATTGTAATACCCCGATTTTTGATGCAGTTTGGAATAGTAGTTGAGAGAATATGTTGGTGAAATATGTAAAGAAAATAAAATAAGAGATAAACGTGTATGAAGGATGATATGTATATATTGTATTTGAAAAATATAGGAAATATAAATACAATATATAAGACATATACGTATATCAACATATACACCACATATACATGATGTATATAATGGTGTAGGAAAAATAAATTGTAAATAATTAATTAATTAATAATAATAATGATAATAATGACAAGAGAAAAAGAAGAAAAGAAAGTCAAAGGGAAGGACAAATATTGTGGTGGAGAATTTTTAGGTGTATATAATTATATTATTATATATATATATAAGATAAGTTTGAAAAGGGAAAAGAAAAGACTCTCTCTTTCTTTCTTTCTTTCTTATTCTTCTTCTTCCTCTAGAACGTGGGGGAGAGAGAGAGAGAGAAAGGTGTGATTTTGTTGGCATACACATCAAATTCATAAGGGCTTTAAGAGAATTAAAGGTGGATATAGAAGATTTGGCAAAGAATTCAAGTGTTCTTTTTCGTGTGTTGATTTCTATAGATTGAGTTTATATTTGATATGGTTAGAGTGTGAAAGTGATGATTAATTGAATAATATGATGATGATGAAAGATTGAAGTATATATATATGTTGAATTGGTGTTTAGATGATGATAATATGGTTATTTGTGAGGATGATGATGAATTGTTGAAATTGTTTAGCAAGGGTTTAGTATAAATGAGTTGGGAAAATTGAGTAAATTGATACATGGATGATGTATATAATGATCATTATTATGATATGTTGAAGTTATATAAGTGTTGATTTGATAGGTGATTTATGAATATAAACTAAGATGTTGATTGAGGGTGTTGTAGTATGGATTTTGGAGTGATTGTGTTTACATGGATGAGAGTTCGAAATGCATAATTTTTGCCTGACACGGCCAGTGAAACGACCATGTCGTTGGGCATGTCAACGGTGCTGAGTTTAACGTTTGTGACATGACCATTAACATGGCCATGTCATTGGACGTGTCATAGCTACTGAGAGATAAAATAATTGACACGGCCATGAGCACGCTCGTGTTGTTGGGCGTGTCAATGTTTTTGTGAGGCAGAATGAATGACACGTGCAGTGACACGGCCATGTCATTGGATGTGTCAATGTTTTTGTATGAATAAGTTAATGACACAGTCATTGACACGCCCGTGTTGGTGGGCGTGTTACTTGAGAATAACTCCTTTTGTTGTTGTTCATTTGTAATTCTTATTTAAATAATTTGAATGTTAGGAATGCCTTAGAATGTGACACTAAATGGTTGTTTATGATCACATTTGGTATAGGCATTGAGAGAGAGTAGTTTGCCCAACCATTGTGTTGGAGGGCAACTTGGAAGAGAAGGTTAGAGGAGGTTTTAAAGCTTATTTGGAGTGTTCCATAAGGTAAGTGCAAACCCTACATGATTGCATACAATTGCATAACTTTGGGAATTAACACATTTGGTTGAAAATGTGTTAGGTTACCAATTACTATGTTGATTTATGAGAACGATGCTATGATTTGCCAAATATAAACTATGTGATATATATATGTTGATGATTCAATATGTATGAATAATGGGATTTGTTATGTATACCCAAATGATGAAATGTGAAGCCATTGTTAATGGCTATAATGATGCAAATGAAATAATTGGTGTAACACCCCTATACTCTATATAAGTACTATACACATATACCTGGTATACATACAATACGTATATAAAGTATAAGAATGTCACTTTTCATTTAAATTTAAAAAAATCTTTATTCGAGTTCAAACAATATTACATTAATTTAAAGAACCTTTATGAAAAACCATTATTCTTATAAAAATACAACATAATTAAAATCACATATGTATGCATCACCTTCTAGTTGGTCTCGAGACACTCTTACTCTTCTCGTGGCATAACAGCTGGACTTCCAGATCAACCATATAAATACCTGCGCGATTATACATCCGCGCTAAGCCCGAGAGCTTAATAGTACAAATAAATATTAAAATATACTTTACAAAAGAATCATACCTCATATTTTTAGCATCATGTTTTATTGTTCTCTTACCACGTTTTCCTTTCTCAAAGCATTCTTCATATATTCCCACTAATCTCATATATATATATATATACATAGAACTTTTACAACACTATACTTACCCTTCGTATCTCATATACATAAACATATACATCATTTCAATAAATCACCATTCAATGACCTATCCAAACCTTCATGAAAACAATTCTCATAAATTCCACATTTATATACATTTTACACATCATACTATATTTTCATAAACTCATATCTCAACAAAGCTCCTCAACCCATATTCACATTCAATATATCAAGACATACATTACAAAATCGTACTTCATAACATCATTTTATTCACAATTCATAAATCATGAATCACACTTCCAACAAAGTCAACCATAAATCCCATTATTCATTTATTTCAACATTTGGATATCACATTGACAACAAAGATAGACTCGGGCCCAAACAACACACTAATATGCCATTCAATTTTTAGAGTAATTGCTTTGGTTTTATTATCACATTTATCAATATCATAGACCCAACTAGGCTTCAAGGATTAGGTTCAACCAAGCTTCAAGGGGAGCAAAGCATGCTAAGCTTCAACCCAACTTGGCTTCAAGAACCAACCCAACCTAGCTTCAAGGGTGGTAACATCTCAATTAGGCTTCAAGGATTCAATCCAACCTAACTTCAAGAGATTGTTACACTTATTAGGCATGCCACCAACAACAAACTCTGAAAATAGAATAACACATTAGTCACACAATTAATTTATCAATTTTATTCTCAATTGAATTATCATAACCAATAACAATGGATCACATCTCATTTGAATTATCATAGCCAATAACACTGGCTTCACATCTCATTTAAATCATCATAGCCAATAACAATGGCTTCATATCATATCATGTCTCAAATCATACTATAATATTTCATTATTCAATTACCTCATCATATCCTTCACATCCTAAAATACATTATATATATATATCATCATTGATATAACATTACAACTACATTATTCATGTAACATATTACTATTTACAAGGTTCACAATGCATAACACATAACATTGTTCATACAATATCATATGCGTCATTATCACTCAAGTATACATAATCAATAGCATTGCATATAATTTTCCCATGATCATTATATCTTCCACATTTCCTATATCATCATTGATATATATATACACAACAATTTACATTATTCAAGGATTTAGAATCTTCCATATACATTTGGTTGGATCATTATTGTTTTAAGAGTGTTTAGGTTTAGGTTTAGGTACACAATTACCTTTGGAGAATCATAACAATGTAAGAAGAACAAAGAATAAAAACATTACCTAACACATTTGAGGGACACGGGCAGCACACTTGAGGGACACGGCCAAGCTTGTGGCCGTGTCTCTCAACACAATTTTGGCAGTAGCAAACACGGGCATGGGACACGGCCGTGTCTCTCAACATAAAGTGGGCAGTGGCAAACACGGTCAAGGGACACGGCCAAGACAGTGGCCGTGTCTCTCCAAAAACCATCCAACACGGCCATGTTTTCCCTAACTTGGCCGTGTCTCTCATAACTTGGCCGTGTCCTTCAAGGATTCAAAGACCAAGCCCTTCAAAATTCATACCACAACCCTTTTAATCATCATCTTTGTTCATATTTATCAATTCCCTATCACTTTAACATTTATATAACTTCATTATATCATCATAATAATCAATTATTCAAAATACCAATTCATTCATACTAAACCCTAACTCCACAATTCATCATCATCTTCACAAATACCCCAACTTATCATTACTTAATTATCAATTCAACACAATTACATACTTCAATCTTTCATTTCCATCATCTTATACACTCACCATAACCTCAATCAAAAGAAATACAAAACAAGAAGATAAAGATTTATATATATATAATCAATAAAATCAACTCAAGAGATGAGTACTTACTTGAACATGTTGCCAAACCTTCATCTCCATCTTCAATATCCATTTGCAAACATCTTGATATCCTTAATCTTTGGTGTAATTAGAAGCAAAATCACCTTTCTCTCTCTAGCTTCTCTCTCTCTCTCTCTCGTTCTCTAAGAAGAAGAAGAAGCAGAAGAAGAAAGAAAGTTCTCTTCCTTTCTTTCGTTCTTATCCTATATATAATAATAATAATAATAATAATAATAATAATAATAATAATAATAATAATAATAATTTCTAAGTTAATATCCACCACACTTTCTTCCCTTGACTTTCCTCTTCTCTTTTTCTTTTTGTCCTTATTATCAATATTATTATTGATTAATTATACCAATATATATATATATAACTCACTTTTCCTACATCATATTATATCCCATGTATATGTATATGTCTTATATATATATTGTATCTATATTTCCCTTATATACATATACCCTAAATCCACATACAACAATAACTCCAAAACTTTTAGGGTATTCTTTGGGATATTACAATTCTCTCCCCCTTAAATAATCTCGTCCTCGAAATTATCCAGCACAATAACAACCCATCTTAATTTTCATATAAAGATAATTGTATCTTACACTATAATTTTATCAAATTATATAACTTTTACTCTCCCCCTTAAATCAATCAATTCATCACTATATATTTATATTTATCTTATAACTTTCTCAACAAAGCAACCAAGATAACTCATTACATTCCCAATGAATTTTCTTTTATACAATAATCAAATCATCTTATAATAGCCCCATCTAGTCATTGCCATAACAATTTCACTGTTCAATATCACCCAAGTCCATTCTCATTATCTATTCTGCGAAAATTAAGATTTACTCTCTATTAGGTCCACTACTATATATAATCTCATTTCTAATACCATTAAACATGTAATGGTATAAAATAATAAACATATTATATACACATACATAGGTCACGTTATAATGTGACTCACTTCTCATCTTTCTTACATATAACCATTACATTCATATCGAAAAGTTCATTTAACATATCCTCTTTATACAGACACATAATCATGCAATTAATTAAATTTCTCTTTTGCATATAGTTTATACAAATTTAATATTTATCACTTTCCTTTGACTAATATCATTCTCATTCTTTTATCATAACTTAAATTATTCATTAACTTCAATAAATATATACACTCTACTTATAATATCATTTCACAAGGAGCTTAATCACATTTCCAATGTGATATCTCTCTCACATTTGTTTTTAAATACCTTTAACATATCTTTCATATTCATTTTCATCCTTTCCAATCAAATTACTTAAAGTAACTTATTTTCATTTATTCAATTCCTTTTCTTTTATTTCAAACCAAAATTTCCTACTATCAATCACACCTCCCAATTCATAATACTTTCATGAGCACTAATATTCATTTCATATATCTCATGTATTAAATACATTAAACTATCAATTTATTTATCTCATTCTCTTAATATCAACTTCAATACATCTTATATGTATATACCACAAAGCAACATCAAAATATATATTTCACAATTATTAAACTTATTCCAAAAATCTAAATATCACATATTATCACCATTAATATGAGTTTTCACAATATTCAAACATATCACATTTCTAATATTGAAATCACCATGTTTGCATTAAAATAACAATACAAACAACACCAATATATCTTCGTACTTACCCAACATCATCTCCCTTCCTTTTAAACAAAACCTTAGCTTTACATATCCACACCTTAATTTATCACACTTAATCTATGCCAATCAATTCATTCAATATTTCACCATACTATTGTCATATCCAACAATATTTTCTCTTTCTAGATATCCAAGCATTAAGTTTATTAGAAAGAGATTCAAATAGTAGAGGAAAGATTACATACTTTAATCTTAATTTTATTTTTAACTCATTTCCAACTTTATTCTTCTAGCCATTTCTTTATATGTCATACACATATCAATAATCAAACTTTTTACTTATAAACTCCATATCATTTCTTTATATCACAATCACCTCTCAATTATCAACATTTTAAAACAATTAGGTTTTGGTTTCCTTTTCTTAATGAATGTTATATTCCATGAATAACTAAACTTAACCATAAAATTCTTCTATAAATAAGATAAAAAACAACACAAAAAGAGGAAATCAGACAGAAATTGGGAGGAAATTGGGAAGGAAATTTTGAGAAAAATTGAGACCGAAACTGAGTAGGAAAGGCTTTGAATCAATCTAATTTTTTTTACAGAGCAGACAACAATTCAATCCATCAAAGGTAGCAAAGCTTGTCTTTGTTTTTGTTCATCCAAGAAGAAATTTTTGGTGGAACCAACAAACGGAGGTATGCATCAATTGTCTAATTTCTTCACAGTAAATTAAATCATCTAATTGTTTCTTTTAATTCAAAAAACCTAAGAACCCTAATTCACCTTTTTTAAAGTTTAAAAACCTAAATTCGTTGCTTTGTTTTCCAAAAATCTTAAATTTATTTTTTTGTTTCTTCAAAATCTCAAAACCCTAATTTGATTTCCAAGTTTTCAAAATCCTAAGTTTGAGTCTGTTTCTTTCCACAAACCCTAAAAACATCTTTTCTGTTTATATAAACCTTAAATCATTTTAAAACTGGCAAAAAAAAATTACTGCGGAAAAATGCACTGGCGAAAAAACTGCCTCAGCTGGCTGCGGCAGCGGGGGAAAATTGCCAGCATCTTGCGGGCGAAATGGCCCACGGCCATTCGTCCCGCGCTGGTTTTCGGCGATTTTTTTTCGTCGCCGATTTTTATTTTTATTTATTTTGTTTATTATTTTTATTTTTATTTTTTATTAAAAAAAATTAGATACTAAAGCAAAAATTATTTAATTAAGATAACAAAAATTATTTTGGACTAATTAAAATATATTGGACAACACATAAATTATTTTGGACTAATTAAAATATATTGGACCGGACTGGGTCAAAAATTAAGAGTCTACAGTTTGCCCCCTTCTTGAATGATCTTAGACTTTAGTGAAAGAGAGTAAAAAGCAATACGACTTAATTTTTAAGATGTTTGAGGTTTTGGGTTCTGGACTCGGTTCGAGTTCTGGACTCAAGGATAATTTTAGGTTCTGGACCTAAGCGTAATTTTAGGTTCTGGACCTAAGGAAAATTTGGGTTCTGGACCCGAGCTAAGTTCTAGATTTAGAAGAGATTCTAGGTTCTGTACCTAAGGATAATTTGGGTTCTGGAGTTAGGAAAGAATCTAGGTTCTGTACATAAGGAAAATTTGAGTTCTGGACCCGAGCTAAGTTTTGGACTTAAAAGATATTCTAGGTTATGAACCTAAGAAAAATTTGGATTCTGGACCCGAGCTAAGTTCTGGACTTAAAAGAGAGTCTAGGTTCTGGACCTAAGAAAAATTTAGGTTCTGGACCCGAGCTAAGTTCTGGACTTAGGAAAGATTCTAGGTTCTGGACCTAAGGAAAATTTGAGTTCTGGACCCGAGCTAATAAAAGATTCTAGGTTTTGGACCTAACAAAAATTTAGGTTCTGGACCCGAGCTAATAAAGATTTAATTATCTGCAAAAAATAATTTTTTTGTTTCAAAAAGTTTGACTAATTTTTTTGCACGTCTTCTTTTTTGCCTCCTGCATATAAAAATATTTATATACACGCAAGCAATTGAATGATTAAATTGAATAATTGAATTTACTGTTTATTTACTGTGTAGTCACTGTTTATGCCCTATCTACTATTTATAAATAGTAAATTTACTATTCGCAAGTAGTAGTAAATAGTATTTACTATTAACAAATAGTAATTTACTATTCATAAATAGTAATATATACTATTCATGAATAGTAAAGTTTACTATTCATGAATAGTAAAACTTACTTTTGAATTTTATTTTTTCCTTGCCGTTTCTCTATATAAACGAACTAATCCTTTCATTCGATTCACAGCTAAATCTCAATTTCTATAATTCTCTCAAATTCTTTCAAATTTAGCACATAGTTTTCAAAAAAATGCATACTTCATGGTCAGAGACTCATTCTAATGCCGAGTTATTAGAGTTTATTAAGTATCATGAAGATGGAAATATAGATATACTAGCCGGGATGCCGATTCATCGCAGTTCCAACGAAAAGAGTGCGGTAATTATTTTTCTTTTTCTTTTTTCTTGATTTTTTGTCTTTCTTTTCTTTTTAATTTAATTTTAATTATTATTATTTATTTAATTATTTATATTTTTCCGTTATTATTATTCCTTATTTTGATTTTTTATTTTTGATTATTTTTTATGATTTTTTTATGTTTTTATTATTATTGTATTTGCCTTTATTATTATTTTGTTTGTTTTTATTTTGTATTATTATTTTTTAGAAAATTTAGGAAAAATATATTAATTTAAGCAGATAGGATAATATGTATTTACCTGGTATTACCTTACCTGGCTCTGTGTTAGCATGATCGTTGCGTTGTTCGGGCTGGAGGGTATATTTACAAAGCCCGACAATGATATGATGTACTGCCTTCTCGGGTAAGGTGGATTATCCGAGATTGCGGCTTTGAACAGTTCATCTTACAATTGCCATCCAAGGAATATCAGATAGACCGGAGCGTAGTCCAGGCACTTGCAGAGTGATGGTTGGACACAACAACACTTTTCACTTGCCCATTAGAGAGATGACAATTGGTCCGGTCGATTTTACTGCTATAATCGGCCTTCGATATGATGGTGTTTCAGTTCCTCTGACCAATAATATTTTAACATTTGAAGAAATTCAGGAATTAATTGGTATGGAACCATCATATAAAGGGCCTTTTAAGATAAAAATCGAGCCAATTCGTAGTTATTGGATGAACTACGAAGGACGGGTTAGCAGAGACACGGTCGAACAGTATGCTCGAGGATTTTTGTTATATCTGCTTGGGTCGACCATCTTAGGCAGCACTGAATCCTCCATCCACTTGTCAGTGTTGAGTGCCCTTTCTTATTTCAGAATGGTACCATCTTCTGGCTGGGGTGAAGCTGGTCTCGCGTGTCCTTACCATGGTCTTGATAAACATTACCGAAATAAGAAGTCTTTTGTCGGTTTGATGGCGATTGTCGAGGTACTTTTCTTTCACCAATGTCATTTCCACTCTTTTCTTATATGAATTTGATCTTTATTGTTATTGTAGGTATGGGCATATGAACACAACCTCGTGAGGGTACCCGGTATTTCCCTAGAAAGAATTGGGTATCCGAGATTAAATTTCTGGTTGTCAGATCGTGTGGACGTTCCCGGCTCTCGCCATGTGCATACTCATCGGTTTGTGTTTAGCAGCTTAACCTGGGACTAGGTAAAATAATATTAGTATGCTTTAAATTTTATGTGAAAGTTTACTTACCTTATGTGATTTTGCAGGTGAATTTGGCCTGATGGAACCTAGAAGAGCGGACAAACCGGTCTCCTTTCATGAGGGCTGCGCTATCTTTCCAACATTCTCACTGAGTTATCACTAGCCCAGTGTCTAGTGGCTAGTTTCTCGGGGAGAGAGTTTATGAATGGTTTCTCGGTCCAGAGCAGCGGAGGGTCCCGACGCATATCCCAAAATATACTTTAAATATTATGTAGATGCATGGTGGCCGCTCGGTATGGTTATGGTGTTGAGTCATTTCTTCATCTACCGGGTCCATTTTATGCCCATTTTATTCAAAGAAGACTCTTGAACTTTTATGTATCTCCTGTTGGTGTGCAGGAGATTCCCGAAGAAAATGAGGGTAGAGATAAAGAGGAACATCACGAAGATGCTGGAGAGTTTGTTCCACATCTCGGGACTAGTACTTCTCAGGTAAAACTTCTACCATTTTCCCTTACAACTGCTTCTTTCTTTTTTGATTATTTAATGATTGTTGCAAGCTGCTGGTTCATTTGATCATGAGGCTGGACCTTCTTTTACTGCCCCTTCATTTGCTCATTCTAGCCCGCCAGAGATGCCATCTCATCCGCAGGGCATTGATATGAACTACCTGGTAAGTTCTTTACTTCATGGTAATTTATGCTATATGTATGCATGATTATGTATGCTCTTACCTTTTTCCTTTTTAACTCATAGTGGATGCTCAAAGAATGAAATAGGAAACTTCAAGAAGAGTTGGTTGCAAGTCGTCAGCAGGCTTCTCATTTTGAAAGTTTATATCATCAATCCGAACAAAATTTTTGAGACTTCCGGTTTCAGGAGATGAGGGATCCTGGCGCTTCTTCATCAAGAGGCCCCCAGAATGATGACCATGAGATCCTTTCATCTGCTTCTGATGAGGAACTTCAAGGTAATAGTGTTTTTGGTGCTTCCACTTTGGGTGATCCCGGGACGAATAATTTGTCCAATTTTGGTGCTCTCGCTTCAGGTGGACTCGGGATGAGTGATTTGCCCCCTTCTCCAATAGGCGATGACTTTTTCAGGGCTTTATTTGATGACCTACCACCACCCTCTTAGTGATGTATAAATATTGTATCAATTGTATAAACATTGTACAAAAATGAAGAAATACAATTTCCACCTTTACTGTAACTTTTTTCTCTTTTTTTTATCGTTACTTTTTACTTTTTTTTTACTTTTCATCGTTACTGCATAATTATTAAACTTTCTTTTTCATATTTCAATATTAATATAGTCACCACCGAAAAACAACCAAATGTAATAGGGTAAAGTAAATTCGTCGCCAATTCCTTTCCTTACACAACATGGTTTCGTCATTTTCCATCACCTTTTCCTTTTCACTTTAGGAAAGGCTTGTTTCTTCTATATAAATCACCTTTCATGCCATATTTCATATAAAAACCAAAAAAAACTTTTTCATTTCAACCTAAAGACTCCTTTAACAATTTTGATTTTTCTTCATTCATCAACCATGACCGAACTTCATTCAAAGAAGATAAAAATTCTATTTAAGAATATGGATGCCATTCATTGGAAGAAAATTTGGTGGTCAAAACTTGATGTTTTAAAATGTTTTCAAAATGTTAAATTGGATCACTCCTTCTTACATGCCATGTCTTCCTTTTGGAATATGGATTCTAGGGCATTTAAAATTAATGGCTTTGAAATATGTCCCTTGATTGAAGAATTTGAGGCCATCCTTGGATATCCAAATAATCAACAAATGGCATTACCCACATTGATTTCCAAGACTCAACAAAAGATGCAGATGTTATTTCAAATTCCAAAACCCGAAGTTCTTCGGTTGATGAGAGGTGAAAAAATTCTACTTTCTCCCTTGATTGATTTTTGTCTCTCGGCCCCTACTAAGGCATGCGGACGCATGCTTTGTCTTTGCTTGCTCGGCCAATTCTTGCTTGTCTCTTCTCATGGTGACATTGATCCATGAGTATTGGATATTATGGATCAAATGGAAGGAGGCTTGTCACCGGTACCTATGATCTTAGCCGAGACTTGAGTTAGATTAGACCGACTTAAATCGGGATTGTCAAAGAGACTGACTGGGAGTCCGTTGCTGCTTCAAGTAATTACCGAAACTGCCCTTTCGGGTTTTCAATTTAGGATTTCTTTTTTTCTTTTTTTTTCTTTGCTCTAATTTTTGCCTAGTCCGCCCATGTGGGTTTTCGAAACTAGCGAGATGTCCTAATTTTTTCCTAAGCTGCCCTTGCGGGTTTTCAACTTAGGAGACCTCTTTTATTATATATATTTTCTATTGCTCTAATTTTTGCCTAGTCCGCCCATGTGGATTTTCGAAACTACAAGCTATCCTAATTTTTGCCTAAGCTGCCCTTGTGGGTTTTCAACTTAGCAGACTTTTTTTTTAATTTAATTCTTTCTTCACAGATTTGGCTTCAGGAGCGTCTTTGTTTGCTTGATACTCCATCCATGGATTTTGCTAGATATCTGCCACGTCATCATTCTGCTAGGAAGCTACTCCATCCTGCTTCTTCATATGCTGACTGGGTTGACTGGATCCAATCACGCTCTGAAGTCAATATCCGTTGGTTGGTACCTCGGTGGAAGATTTCTCTCATCACCATGCGGACATATTTGATGTATGTTCCCCTTGCTGCTCTTCATCAAGGTACTTGCTATGATCCTCGACGTCTTGGTCGTCAGTATGGAGCTGAGCCTTGTGATTCTGACTTTACTCCCGATTTAGACATGCCTCGCTTGACTGAAGCCTACTTGGATCGGCTGAGGCAAAGCTAGCCTGCACATTACATTTACCGACTACCATAGATTTTACATTTGTCAATTCAGAAAGTGTATTGTTAGGATGAAAATAATTAAAGTAATAAAAGATGCTTCTCTTCCATTTATAATTTGTCATCACCTTTTGCTATTGTGTTTATTTATTTCATCCATATCTGGTCAAATACTTATAACAGTGCACATAGAACAATTTTAACATTAATTCTGTTTTATTAAATTGGGGAACAAGCAAACATAAAGCCAGCATACACAATATTACTCCTGTTGCCAACTAGCCCTTTCGGGTTTTCTAATTGACGATTTTCTCTCATTTAGCCCTAATTGTTACCTAGCCCGCCCTTTTGGGTTTTCGGGACTAGCGGACTGCTCTAACTTTTGCCTAGGGTGCCCTTTTTGGGTTTTCAACCTAGAGAGCTCTCTTTTTTTAATCATACATAAAACCTCTTCAACCTGTCAATGTTTACTGGTTCACTGAACTTGTTCCCAACCATGTTTGATAGCTTCATCGCACCTTTGTTCATGACTTGTTTCGCGACATATGGCCCTTCCCAGCTAGGCCTGAACTTCCCTCTTGGATCAGATACATTAGTCTTACATTGCTTCAACACCAAATCCCCGACTCTGAATTTTCTGATTTTAACCCTTCTATTATAGGCTCGAGCTACCTTCTTTTGATACAGTTGGTGATGATACAGCGCTTTTAACCTCCTCTCTTCTAGTAAAGTAACTGTATGTATCTGCTTGCTACCCATTCCGTTTCAGGCAATTTTGCTTCCAAGACTACTCTTAACGACTTGATCTCAATTTCAATTGGCAATACTGCTTCCATCCCATAAACCAAAGAGAATGGTGTCATTCCAGTGGGCATCCGCACACTTGTCCTATATCCCCATAAAGCAAAGGGAAGCATCTCTGACCAATCCCTGTCAGTCTTGGTCATCTTGGACAGAATTTGCTTAATTGTCTTGTTTGTTGCTTCTACTATACCAATAGCCTTTGGTCTATAAGGAGAGGATCTATGATGGTGGATTCGGTACTTTGAGAATAAATCCTTAACTGCTCCTTGAAACTGTACCCCATTGTCTGATATCACACTGTGCGAGATCCCGTATTTGCAGATGAGGTTCTTTTCAATAAATCTAGCCATTTGGCTTGCACCCAATTTGTTGAAGGATTTGACTTTGACCCATTTTAAAAAATAATCTACTGCTACCACAATGAAATGGTGACCATTTGAAGCTGTCAGATGTATTTCTCCTATAATGTCGATACCCTAGGTGGCAAAGGGCCAGGGTGAAGACATAGAATGCAGTTCTTCAGGAGGCATGTGATTCAAGTTACCATACATCTGACATTGTTGGAACTTCTTAACAAACTCAATACAATCCTTCTCCATGGTCAACCAGTAGTAACCTTGTCGAATAATCTTCTTAACTAGGGCCAAACCACTCATATGTGGTCCACAACTTCCCGCATGTATTTCTGACATGATATGCTCCACTTCAAGCTTTCTTAAACATCTTAAATGCACCCCATCAGGCCATATTTGATATAACTCCCCATGGAATGTGATGTATTGCAAAGACCACCACCTTATGGCTCTTCTTTCTTTCTTTGTTGCCCCCGGTGGGTATTCCCTTTCTTTCAAAAATTGCCTTATAGTATCATACCATGCATCATTGTCTGTATCAATTTCCATGATTATCTCATATTCATAGCAAGGAGTTGATGAACTGGTCAAAATCAGAGGCTTAAGAAATAAGCTGACAGAATTTTTCCATACCGAAGCCAATGTGGCTAGGGCATCAGCCATCTAATTTTCTTCTCTTGATAGGTGTATAAACCTACACTCCTTAAAGTTCTTCTTCATCATGGTCAAGTAGTGGTGGTATGGTTTTAATTTTTCTTCTTTCAACTCCCACTCTCCATTTACTTGGGATACTACTAGTAATGAATCGCCAAAAACTTCCACCTTATCCACCTTCATAATCATTAGGGTTTCCAATTCAAAAATACAAGCCTTGTACTCTACCATATTATTGGTTGCCCTAAATTTTATCTTTTTGGCTAAAGGGATCAGTTTCCCTTCGGGTGATTCTAGTATTACTCCCAAACATGCTCTTTTCCTATTCACTACTCCATCAAAATACATTTTTCACCCTTGTACTTCAATTGCTTCTAAATGTTCATCCGGAAATTCCAAGATTATCTCTTTGCTTTCTGGTAATGGTTGTTGGGCCAGGAATTCTACCACCAGTCTACCTTTGATTGTCTTCCTGGTTACATACTCAATCTCAAATTCTTCTAATATTATCAACCATCGACCATATTTCCCAATCAAAGAGGGTGTCTCCCTTAAGTACTTCATTGGATCTAACCTGAAAATTGCTTGTACACTATACGATTGAAAGTAGTGTCGCAGTTTCTTAGAAGACCAAACCATGGCTTTACAGGTCTTTTCAATGATACTATACTTAATTTCATAAGGTAGGAGCTTTCTACTCAAATAGTAAACTGCATGCTCAATCCCTGACTCATCTGCTTGGGCTAGCATGACTCCTATCGACTCTTCTTCTACTTCTAAGTATAGTAATAGAGGTTTACCAGGTTTAGGTGGTTTTAAAACAGGTGGATTCAATAAATACTCTTTTATTCGCTCAAAGGCCTTTTGACATTCTTCATTCCATATGACCGGCTGATTCTTTCTAAGCAATTTGAAGATAGGCTCACAAATTATTGTGAGCTTTGCTATGAATCTGCTAATGTATTGTAATTTACAAATAAATCCACGAACTTTTCTCTCCATCTTAGTGGCTGGCAAATCCCTGATTGTTTTAACTTTGTGAGGATCAATCTCAATGCCATTCGGACCAATTACATGTCCCAATAATTTACCTGAGGTAACACCAAACACTCACTTCTTCGGGTTTAATCTTAGCTTATATTTCAAAGCTCTATTGAAGAATAATTCTAAGTTTTGGAAGTGTTGTCCCCTTGTATCCAATTTCACCATCATATCATCAACATATACTTCAACTTCTTTGTGCATCATGTCATGAAATAATGTGGTGGCCATCCTTTGATAGGTTGCTCCAGCATTCTTTAAGCCAAACGGCATCACCCTATAACAAAATATACCCCATGTAGTAATGAAAGTAGTTTTGGCTTTATCCTCTTAAGCCATTAACACTTGGTTGTATCCGAAAAATCCATCTACAAACGAGTGTAGCACACTAGAGGCTGCACTATCAATGAGAACATCTATATGAGGTAAAGGAAAATCATCTTTAGGGGAAGCCTTATTCAAATCTCTATAATCCACACAAACCCTTATTCTTCCATCTTTCTTTGGCACGGGCACTATGTTGGCTAGCTAATCTGGGTATTCTATCACTTCAAGGAACTTCACTTGTATTTGCTTAGTGACCTCTTCTTTAACCAATTCAGCCCACTCAGGTCTTAATTGCCTAAGCTTTTATTTGACAGGTTTCATGTGAGTGTAAGTAGGAATATGATGCTCGGCTATGTCTCGATCTATTCCAGGCATATCCTCATAAGACCAAGCAAACACTTCTTCATATTTTTTGAATATTTTTTCAAATCTCTCTCTCTCTCTCTCTCATCAGGAGTAAGGTCGGATGCTATGCTAATGTTTTTAGGATTTTCAGTTGTTCCCAAATTTAATGATTGTGTGTTAACAGAATTAATATTAAAGATGCTCATGTAACTGTTATTTGAATGTATGCAACCATCAGGAGAAAAATCACACAAGGAAGCAAAATTAGACTTTATTGCATTCATTTTATAAAAGAAAACATCATCATCCTCATACAAAGCAGACAAATTAAAATCAAAATCAAAATCATTGTTCTCAAAATCAAAAGGCATCTTCAAACTTTTCTTCAACCAGGGCAGCAATCTCCTCCGGAGTCTTCTTGGCTTTCAGGACAACTTCATTCTTCTCTTTTGGATTGGGTTCTTTGTTGGCAGACAAGGTGAGCTCTTACTTCACTTGCTCCACTAGCTCGGCTACATCTGCAAAAATTTCAAAACCTGGGATTAACTTACCCATGAACATGATTGGCTCGGGCTTTCCTTGGAGTGGTCCCATATCTGGAGCTTTGACAAAGATTTCTTCAAGTGGTGGGAAGCTCATCTTCTCATCCTTCTTTGGCTAGACATCGTTGTTTTCATCATATCCCAACCCTTTCTTAGAAGTTTGAGTTCTAAAATCTGGTAGCTTTGTCAAACCGGCTTTACCCTTTCCAAGACCTGCTCCGGGAAGATAGTTCAAGTTCTTCATCATATTCAAGACTTTGGAGTCCACTACTTCATCATCAGAAGTTGTAGCTACTAGAAAACCATTGAGAGGCCTCTTAATCATTAGAGCGTTAACAATCTCATTATCTTCAGCTTCAATGACCACTGTCTCATCTCCGTTGGGGAACTTGATCTTTTGATGAAGGGTGGAAGGAACTCCACCAAGAGGATGAAACCATGGTCACCCCAAGAGCAAGGCGAAGGTAACCGGTATGTCTAAAACAACAAACTCAACAATAGATTCAATTGGACCAACCTTGACAGCAGCTTTGAAAGACCCTTTGGCGTGTCTCTTAGTGTTGTCATAAGCCCGAATTGTTACTTCGGTCGGGTTTAGATCCCTTGTTGACATGGCTAGCTTTGGCAATATCTTAAGTGGACAAACATTTATGGCAGACCCATCATCGACCATTACACATGGAGTCCTCTTCCCCTTGACTTCTATTTTGATAAAGAGAGGGCGGATGTGGTCTCTCCCCTCCTCCGGTAAGTCCGCATCCGAAAAGGAAACGGCTCCCATATTAACTTCACTCTTCTCTTGAACCTCTTCACATTTCATTACCCCTCCAATTTTTATGAAGTTGATTAGCTCATCCGGTGTCGTAGAGGTAGAAATTGGCATGCTAGCTAATGCTTTGGCCATTGTTTCTCGGTGCTTTTTAGAAGTAGCTAATAAGTCCCAAATGTTGACACTTGCTTGGGTTCTTTCCAATTTCTTGAGCACAACATCATCTTCCTCTTCCTTATTTCCTATTTCAACTTCCTTACCCTTATTAGTTTCTACCTCCTTAAGTGGTGGCCTTGCATAAGGCTTACCGGATCTAGTGTTCATTACTTCATCTTCTTCGGGCTCAGACCAAGTCCACTCCTCCTTCTTGGATACAAGATCATCATCACTATCGCTTGAATCCCAAAACCCATTGACAACACAAATTGTTACTTCTTTACCCATCGTAACTTGTTTAATTCCACCAAATACCTCTTCTTCTTTGGTTGCTTCTCCACCTACATCTTGAAAAGAAGACATGACAAAGTCCTCATGCAAACCTCCTCCAATCATGAAGGTTGCCGGCGGTGGTACTCTATTGAACTTTGGTAATGGGTTGTCTTTGGTGTTTGGCTTGTTGGGCTCAGGTAGCTTCCCGTTATCAATTAGATTTTGGATCTCATGTCTCAACCTCACACATCTATCCGTGTCATGCCCTTGCATTTGGTGAAATTGACAAAATGCTTTGGTGTCGAAATTAGGTGGGAGAGGGTTAGGCAAAGGATGAGGATTTAAGGGTTGTAGCAATCCCTTTCTTTGAAGCTTATTGAGAACCCAAGACATCGATTTCCCCAATTCCAAAAATTGTCTCCTTGTTCCTTGGTTAGTAGCATTAACACCGACTGCCTTTTGCATGCTTTGGTTACCAGATTGATAGTTCCCTTTCTGATTCCTTCTTGTTGAAAAACGGTTCTTCTCCCTTTTCCATTCTTCAATTTGCAACCAGCTTGGAGAAGGTCTTTGAAATCACGGATGAGTGTATGAGACATCCTTTCACGAAGACTAGGCAACACCCCTCTCACAATCATCCTTATTTGATCATATTCATCGGGCCTCTTCTTGAGCAAAGCAGCCTTGTTTCTCCATCTCTTCACATAATCCACAAAATTCTCATTCGACCTTTGCCTAATGGACTCCACTTCCATTAAGGTAACTTCCATCTCGACATTATATCCATATTATTGGATGAAGGATTTGTAAAGCATATCCCAACTCTTTTGTGTTCCATCATCTAAGGTATTGAACCAATTTTGGACAACAGGGTCTAATGAGAGCATAAAGTACCTTAGGGTTTTAGCCTTTGTAGCTCGGGCAGACTGCATGGCAGTGATATATTGCTTCACATGGAGATGAGGATTTTTGGTTCCATCAAACTTCGTGAAAGATGGCATCTTGAACTTGTACGTGACTTCTTCATCTAGCTCAAATAATTTGTCAATTTCAGACATTTCCTCGGTTTTCAATTTCTTCTCAAATTTTTTTTTATCAGCAATCATTTTTTCAACATTAGAAGTTTTGGTCTTCTCCATAGTTGATCTTTCAACAATCTTCATTTTTTTTTCTTCTCTTGAGCATCTTGGTTGTATTGAGCCCAATCATCATCATCATCAATGATCACCTTTTCATCATCAAAAGCCACTTCACCAACTTTGGTCTTTCCTTTGTCCTTTGGCTTCTTAGTGCTAGCAGATGCCTCGGCATGATTTTCTAAAATTGCAGTCAATTGGTTCTTCATGTTCTCGGCTAGGGCCTCTTTTATTTCTTCCATCTTGGCGTTGAGGGCCTCATCCACCATCCTTTGAATTTTTTCGGGATCCATGATTTTTGGTGAGCAAGTAATTGAATTATTGCTAGATACTTCATCTCTGGCATAGGTCGGATTGTCGTAAGCTTTTGAACTGTCGTAATCCAGGGCTGTGAGCCAGAAAGGATCAATGATATGAGATGCAAATGTATGCATGTATGCATGTATGCACAAACAATAAACAAGGACAAATAAGACATTCCTTCCAACCTTATAACATCCACACACGAATGGTGAGTCTCTTTTCCTAGGTATATGGTTAACAAAATACCAACATGGAGTATCTAGTTTTCGAATATTTCCCTCGAACGTTTCAACCAATAGTTATATTTTCGAAAATGGAAATCATTTCATAATAATTCCCATTAATTAGGTTTTAATCCATTTGAATCTTAACTATAATAGCTTTTGTGCTATATTGGATTAAAACTAAATTAAGAGGTTTATTATAAATAGATTTCTCACTTGAAAAAGGTAACTAATTATTCATGCCAAAAACAAGCCCATGATTAATTTATTCTTAATATAAACTAGGCTCACAATTGATTTTTGGTATTTCGTAATTGACCTAAATATTTTGCAAGCTCTTTGAAAATAATTTTGTTTCTAAGCCCATTGTAAAAATATTTTAGAAATATAGATTTTGGGCTTAGTATTTGGGCCATGAGCAAAAGAATTATTGATTTATTTTTAGAAAAGTCTTATGTCCAAAGACCATCTTGAAAATGTTTTGAAAATAGCTTTGGTCTTTTGGATTTAGAGAAAAGTTTATTTTGACCTTACAACGTACTTAGGTCATATTAGAAAAAGAACAAACCAAATAAGCCATGATTTAAGCCAAGATAAATTAACCATAGTCAAACAACATGCATTTGGGGTAAAACCTAAGGAAAGTAACTAGGCCAATTACATGAGCTTTAGTCTTTGGGTTAAAAAGGCTTAGGTTCCCATAGCAAGTATATACCAAATGGTACGGGGCTATGAGTGGTTATGCCATGCTCGATCTCCATACCTTGAGTGAAAGTATGGTATCCCTTACATAACATAACATGGGTAACACGAGCGTCCTAGGTTTTTAAACTTTAGAAAAGGTGAATTAGGGTTCTTAGGTTTTTTGAATTAAAAGAAACAATTAGATGAATTAAGTTACTGTGAAGAAATTAGACAATTGATGCATACCTCCGTTTGTTGGTTCCACCAAAAATTTCTTCTTGGATGAACAAAAACAAAGACAAGCTTTGCTGCCTTTGATGGATTGAATTGTTGTATGCTCTCTCAAAAAAATCAGATTGATTCAAAGCCTTTCCTACTCAGTTTCGGTCTCAATTTTTCCCCTAATTTCCTTCCCAATTTCCTCTTTTTGTGTTGTTTTTTTATCTTATTATAGAAGAATTTTATGGTTAAGTTTAGTTATTCATGGAATATAACATTCATTAAGAAAAGGAAACCGAAACCTAATTGTATTAGGTTTCAGAAAATTTGCGTCGAAAAAATTTAGCTGGCGAAAAAAAACTGCTGCGGAAAAAATGCGCTGGAAAGAAAATTGCCGCAGCTGGCTGCGGTAGCGGGGGCGAATTGGCCTGCGGGCCATATCGCCTACAGGAAATTCCTGCGGGCGAAATGGCAAATTCTGTGAGCTAAATGGCCCACCGCCATTCATCCCGCGCTGGTTTTCGGCGACTATTTTTCCATCGCCGATTTTTATTTTATTTTTATTTTTTTGTTTATTATTATTATTTTTTATTAATAAAAATTAGATACTAAAGAAAAAATTATTTAATTAAGATAAAAAATTATTTTGGACTAATTAAAATATATTAGACAATACAAAAATTATTTTGGACTAATTAAAATATATTGGACCAGACTAGGTAAAAAATTAAGGGTCTACAATGTTATTCAATTTTCAAAGTTTTGTTATTGGTGGCATGCCTAAAAGTAACAATCCCTTGAAGCTGTGTTGGGCTTGGTCCTTGAAGCCAAGTTGGGTTGATGCTTAGCACACCTTGAAGCTTGGTTGGGCCTAGCCCTTGAAGCCTAGTTAGGATGTTACATATGAGTTGTTTCTCATTGTGATAATGATTCGCCTACGGGCTTGATAAATGTGATTATTGGACCAAAATAGTAACTCTAGAATTTGAATGGCATATTAGTTTCTTTTGGGCCCATGCTTGTCTTTGTTTTAATGTGAACTACGAATGATGGAACAAATGAATGATATAATGTTATGAGATATATGATGGTGATCATGGAATGATATGATCACAATATATAAGCAAAGTACTAAAAAGGAATGTGGCTTAAGAAAATATGCCAAGTGATGAGAAATGAATTGTTGAAAGACTTGAGTAGAGCTAAGTCTTGATATTGGAAATGAGATTTATGAGAATGCAATGTGATGTGTAATATGTATATGGATGTGGAAATTGTGTGTATTATTTCATGAATGTTCTGATAAGCCATCGAATTGTGGTTTGTGTTAATGATATTTATATATATAAATTATGAAATTAGTGGAAAGATATGAAAAGTGCATTGAAAATGGAAAACATGATAAGAAAATGATAATACATGATGTTAATATATGAGTATGATTTTCTGTAATGTATGTTTATAATATTTATTTGTATTACTAAGCTTTCGAGCTTAGCGCGGTTGTGTAAATCGCGCAGGTGAGTAGATGGTTGATCTGGCAGTCAAAACCTTATGCCACGAGAAGGGTAAGAGTATTTCGAGACCAACTAGAAGGTGGTGCATACATGTATAATTTTATTATGTTGTATTTTGATAAAAAATTTATATATACATAAGTAAATTTTGGAAAAGACAAGGTAATTTATATATGTAATATCATCAAAAGTATAATGATTTTTGTAAATGTTCTTTAAATAAAATGTAATATTGTTTGGGACTAAGGTAAGGGTTTTAAACAGTAATGAAAAGTGACATCCTTATATTTTATATACGTACTGTATGTATACAAGGTATAAGTATAGTATTGATATAGAGTATAGGGGTGTTACATTTTTGTGTTGAAATTAGGGTTGAAAAATATAGGGTCAATTTTGGTGGTGGAAGGGTCAACTTTGAAAGGCCATAACTTTTCACTACGGAAGAGTTACGGGATGCACAATACCAATTTAGAAACTAATTTTCAAGCACTACATTTGTTACGGGATTTACTTGTAACGGCCTGTCACAGCTCCCAAATCATTCAATTTAAGGGCGAACTAGCCATCTGAAAATTCTTGTGCAATTTTTGGGATTATTGATTCTGTTTCCAAAACTGTTTGGGGTTTTCTTGTTTCAATTAATTTCCTTTCATATCTATACTATATCTTACCTTCCTAATTAGTGTAAGTTAGTTGAATCAGTAGGTCTAGGGTTTATTTTGGCTCCCACTTGTGAAAAATCAAAATTCTTTAATTTAGCTTCCTGCTTTTGTCAATCTTATTGCATTCATAGTTTAATTTCTTTGTTTTCAATTTCTTTTATTTCTGCCACGCATATAAGGGTGACTTTTGCATTCTGGTTACTCTTAGGACTTGCATTCACAAACATACAATTCTTCATCTGTGTGTTTTCTCTTTTTTTTATTACAACGATTATTAAATTGCATCAAGAACTTGGGTATTTTTTTTGTTTCTTGTTAGGCTTTTCATTGGAACCAAGGATAAGATGGTGGAAATTGAAAGACCTAGCTCAAGGTACCTTTAAGGAGGAGTTACTAAAGGAAGAAATTTGGAACCTTGAGGCTAGTGCAGAGAACTTGTGGACAAAAATGGAAGGTGGCATTAAGAAAGCAGGTAGTAAATTGCTGGGGATCTCTAAAGGGGCAGGGCCTCGACCGCACGATGCATGGTGGTGGGATGAGGAGGTTCAAAAGGCTATTAAGGCTAAGAGGGAATGGTATAAAAAGTTACCGAATGCGGTTAATAGCGAGGCCTTTGAGGAATATAAGAGGGCTAAGAAAGAGGCAAAGAAGGCTGTTAGTGTAGCTCGTGGCAGAGCCTTAGAAGGGATTTATCAAAAGTTAGGTACTAAAGAGGGAGAAATGGGCATTTATAAGATTGCAAGGATGAGAGAAAGGAAAAGCAGAGATTTAAGCCAAGTCAAATGTATAAAGGATGAAGATCAACGGGTGTTGACAAGAGATGTTGAGATTAAGGAGAGGTGGAAGGCTTATTTTGAGCAGTTATTCAATCCTGAACATGAACAAGATTTTCAAGGTCTTCATGCAACAAATGATTATATCAGCTGGTCTAGGAGGATCTTGCATAGTGAAGTAAGAGAAGCCTTGAAGTATATGAAAGTTGGTAAAGCTTGTGGCCCGGATGGTATTCCTATAGAGGTTTGGAAGAACCTTAGAGAGGTAGGAGTTGCCTGGTTAACTAAACTCTTTAATGCTATTGTGAAAGGACGTAAGATGCCGAATGCCTGGAGGAAGAGTATCATGGTACCCATATATAAAAATAAGGGAGACATTCAATGCTGTACAAATTATCGGGGTATCAAACTTATGAGCCATACTATGAAATTATGGGAAAGGATTATTGAACACAGATTGAGGAAGCTTACAAGAGTTTCGGAGAATCAGTTTGGGTTTATGCCAGGGAGATCTACCATGGAGGCTATTTCTCTTCTAAGAAGACTAATGGAATTGTATCAAGAGAAGAAGAAAGATCTCCACATGGTATTTATTGACTTGGAGAAAGCCTATGATAGAGTACCAAGAGAAGTGTTATGGTGGGTTTTGAAGAGGAAAGGAGTCAACGGCAAATATATCAACATCATCAAGGACATGTATGCGAATGCATCCACTAGTGTGAAAACACCTGGTGGAGACACTGAGACTTTCCCTATTACTACCGGATTGCATCAAGGTTCGGCCATGAGTCCATATTTATTTACCCTGGTTATGGACGAGCTAACCAGAAGCATACAAGACGATGTTCCTTGGTGTATGTTGTTTGCTGATGACATTATTTTAATTGATGAGACTAGTGCTGGTGTAAACCGTAAGTTGGAAGTGTGGAGAAAAACCCTCGAGGACAAGGGTTTTAAGTTAAGTAGGAGTAAAACGGAATATATGCACTGTGAGTTTAGTCTAAGGAAGAAGCAGGAACATGAGGTTAAGTTGGATGGAGTTTTGGTTCCTAAAACCAACCACTTCAAATATTTGGGTTCGGTGTTCCAGAATGATGGCCGTATAGATGAAGATGTGGCTCACAGAATACAGGTAGGGTGGTTGAAGTGGAAGGGTGCGACTGGGGTTTTATGTGATAAGAAAATACCTCTGAAAGTGAAAGGTAAATTCTATAGGACGGTTGTTAGACCTGCGATGCTCTATGGTAGTGAGTGTTGGGCACCAACGGGACAACATTTGCATAAGATGAGTGTGGCAGAAATGAGGATGCTAAGATGGATGTGTGGACATACCATACTGGACAAAATTAAGAATGTTCATATTCGACAAAAAGTCCAAGTAGCGGACGTCAGAGATAAGGTGAGGGAAGGAAGACTTAGATGGTATGGGCATGTTTTAAGAAGACCTCCTAATGCTGCGGTTCGTAAGTGTGAGAATTTGTTGATTGAGGGGGCTAGAGGTCGTGGCAGACCTAGAACTGTGTGGAAGGAGGTGATAGCAAGAGACTTACGTGCCTTAGATCTTGATGCGGATTTGATTAATGACAGACTTGAATGGAGACGTAAAATCCGTGTCTTGGAAGGGGCCTAAGGCTGGAGTTTTTTTTTTTGGTGTCTTTTGAGCTTATTTTGTTGAGAATCCATACAGCCGACCCCAATTTGTTTGGGATTAAGGCTTAGTTGTTGTTGTTGTTGTTGTTGTTAGGCTTTTCATTGTAATTTTTATAGATTGTTACTTGTGAATAACCTGATTAATTGTTTTAAATTCTGAAGTGCAACTTCCAGAGGGGAACAAGAGAGGGAAAAATGCAAGAGAGTGTGAGCAAATAAGAGGGTAAAAGCCTAATTTGAGTGAAACACTAGTGGAGTAATATATTATTGAGTGTAAACACGTGAGGGAGAGTGTGAGGATTTTTTTTCTCTCTTCTCTAAAATTTTCTTACAGTTTTACATCATGTCTGAGGAGGCAGGCAAGGGTGGTGACATGAGCATGAAAGATGTAGTTTTCATGATGAAGGCTATGCAAAACCAATTGAGAAGTTTAGTTTAGATGTTATAAATTTGAGGGATGAAGTTGAGGTTGTTAACCAATCCCAACAATCAGTAGCTACATCAACAAAGCGGAGGGACACTAGGCAACAAACTTATGATGAAGAAGATATAGAGTCCCATGATGAACCTAATGAAGATGAAGATGAAGATGACAACCAATCTTCAAGGGTTAGGCCTAGAAGAGATAGAAGGCCAGGAGGAGATAGGAGGCCAGGATGGAGAGATAGTAACATCAATCCCATAAAGATGAAGATTCCAACATTTGTAGGAAGGAATGATGCTGAAACATACCTAGAGTGGGAAAGGAAGGTGGAGCTTATTTTTGATTATCATAACTACTCAGAGGGAAAGAAGGTGAAGTTAGCAGCAGTTGAGTTTACAGATTATGCATCGATATGGTAGGGACAACTGAAACTTACAAGAATAAGAAATGGAGAGAAGCCTATTGAGACGTGGGCAGAAATGAAGGCTGTCATGAGGAGGAGATTTGTGTCATCCTACTACTATTGTGAGCTACATCAAAAATTGCAGAGACTCACTCAAGGGTCTATGTCAGTAGAAGATTATCACAAAGAGATGGAGATGGCAATGATTCGAGCAAATATTAAAGAGGATAGAGAAGTTACCATGGCTCAATTCTTGGGAGGTCTAAACAGAGATATTGCAAATATGGTAGAGCTACATCACTATATAGAGCTTGAGGAGATGGTGAACATGGCCATGAAGGTGGAGAGACAACTCAAGCAAAAGGGGGCAGCAAGGAATTCCTCCAATTACAACCCAACATGGACCTCAAGGTGGCCAAAGGAAGATGAGAAGAATAAAGATGAGAGGTCTAAGGATAAAGAATTAAGTTCCAAGGTGAAAGGTGCAAGCTTTGAAAAGAGCAAAGGAGTCTCTTCTACAAATAAAGGTACTACTGATTTTTCTAATTCTTCTAATAGGCAATGAAATATTAAGTGTTTTAAATGTTTGGGTAATGGACATATTGCTTCACAATGTCCCAATAAAAAGACTATGCTTATGAGGGACAATGGAGAAATTGAATCTGAATCAGAATCTGACTGTGATTCTATGCCTAGTTTGGAGGATTGTAGTGATGTTGAGGTTGAGTATGTTGTTTGTGGTGAATCTTTGGTACTTAGGCGTGCACTTAATGTTCAGATTAAGGAAGAGAGCATAGAACAGAGGGAAAACATCTTTCACACTAGGTGTTTGGTAGGAGGGAAAGTTTGCAGCATGATTATAGATGGAGGCAGTTGTGCAAATATGGCTAGTACAACCTTAGTTGATAAGTTAGGGTTAAAGTGTGCAAAACACCCTAAACCATAAAGGCTACAGTGGCTAAATGATAGTGGTGAAGTGAAGGTAACAAAACAAGTTGTGGTGCCATTTTCTATTGGGAAATATGTTGATGAAGTGTTATGTGATGTAGTACCTATGCAAGCTGGACATTTATTATTGGGTAGGCCTTGGCAGTTTGATAGGAAAGTCACACATGATGGGTACAAGAATAGGTATTCTTTTAGTTTGAAGGGGAAGATTTTCACTTTAGCACCTTTATATCCAAAGGAAGTGTATCAAGGACAGATTAAGATGATGAATACTTCAAATAGGGATTCAGGTAGTGAGTTAACTAAAAAAATGGAGGAACAAGAGGCCAAGAGAGAAAAGAAATAATTATGTGGCCCAATGGGGAGTGACTGCACAAGTGAGGTAAAGAAAGAGAGATGTGCAGGAGAGAACAGTAAGAGGAGAGAAAATAAGAGTGAAAAGAAGAAGAGTTTCTTTTCAAAAGAGAGAGATCTTAAGAGTGCTTACATAGGTAGAAGATCACTTATAGCAATAATGTTTAAGGAGAGTTTATTTATTATGGCTGACCTTAATCCAAATTTGCCTAGTGGTTTTATTTCTTTGTTACAGGAATTTGATGAAGTCTTTCCTGAAGAGATGCCAAAGGGACTCCCTCCCTTGAGGGGTATTGAGCATCAGATTGATTTTATTCCTGGAGTAGTAATTCCAAATAGGCCAGCCTATAGAAGTAACTCAGAGGAGACAAAGGAACTTCAAAGGCAAGTAGATGAATTGTTGGAGAAGGGGCATGTGCGAGATAGCCTTAGCCCATGTGTTGTACCAGTGTTGTTGGTACCCAAGAAAGATGGAACATGGAAGATGCGTGTGGATTGTCGTACAGTCAACAAAATCACTGTAAAGTATCGTCATCCCATTCCTAGATTAGATGACATGTTAGATGAGTTATATGTTGCATGTATTTTCACTAAAATAGATTTGAAAAGTGGATATCATCAAATTAGGATGAAACCGGGTGATGAGTGGAAAACTGCATTTAAAATAAAATATGGTTTATATGAATGGATGGTTATGCTTTTTTGGTTTGACTAATGCACCTAGC